>OX276361.1:5483941-7883941 GCA_946251885.1 Cosmia pyralina
TCTAAAATCACATCAAAACTAATTCCTAACCCGAAGACCACTTGCTAATAACTTAAAATTCATGAAGCCATAAATTGGCCAGTTAAGTGAATCTTAATCTACCTGCTTAGTGTTTAAGTTAGAGCTTAGAACTTACGAGTATGAACGGAATACGATATGCAAAGCTTGTGAATGCTAGCAAGTTTCTCTTCAAGTTACTTCTAAGTAAAATTGGATTTTCAAGTAAATTATGACTGGTTCTTAGTTTACGTAAGTTTTTTCGGTAAAATGAGGAGTGTATGATTGAAAACTCATTATTTACGTCGTAATCTATACTTGCCTTTCAGTAATTAACGAAAAAAAGTCTTACAGTAGTCGCATCCAATCTGCCTAGCCTTTTCCCAACTATGTTGGGGTCAGCTTCCAGTCTAACCGGATGCAGCTAAATACCATTATTTTACATGGAGCGACTGCGTATCTGACCTCCACAACCCAGTAACTGGGTAATTCGATACCCCTTGGTAAGACTGTCTGTCAGACTTTCGGGCTTCTGACGACCCGTAACGACTGTCAAAGATCCATGAATGACAGCCGGGACCAACGGCTTCCGAGGCACGGAGGAGTCTCGGTATGTAAAGATGGTCACCCGTCCACTGACAAAACCCGGCAAGCGTAACTTAACCTGATGGATCGATTCGTGCGGCGAATATTACTTAGCCACGAACTACAGTCTCGCCTTGGTAAAAGTACTTTCTATTTCCATACCAAATAAGCAACATTTAAAGGTATGGCAACATTTGAATACGTCACTCAAAACTTTTAGAAAAATATTTTCTCTTCCTGTTACACACTTCCGTCCCTTTTCACGAAATCACTCCCACAGATTGCAGGGAAGCGAGAGAAAAGATGTTACACATCAATAATAATTTAGAATAGCTAGAAGTAGGTTAATAGCTAAATAGTTTGATTCAGAATTTCTGTTACAATATTTTTATAGAGAAAAAATTGTCAGTGTTGCTGCATTTTGAGATTGAAACGAAAATAAACACAATTCAAACGGGAAAATGACACCCACCACAGGCAATGGCCCACATTCCATCCTGCGCCGCATGCCCTGTCACCTGTGCTCTAGATGATCTTATGACTGCGTCAGTGAGCGGAGTTTGCGCAGCTGAATTTTTTGGCCAAACATAATTATTTGAACATTTTGCCATCGATACGGTAAGAAGAAGAACGGAAAATATCCAATACTATTAAATGTGCACGTGGCTAAGTAATAACAACCGTACGAGTCGATCCATCGGGTTAAGCTACGCTTGCCGGGGTTGGTCCGTGGATGGGTGACCATCTTTACAAACCGAGACTCCTCCGTGCGTTGGAAAGCACGTTAAGCCGTTGGTCCCGGCTGTCATTCATGGATCTTTGACAGTCGTTATGGGTCGTCTGAAAACCAGTCATACTAAGTGGTATCGTATTACCCAGTAATTGGGTTGTGGAAGCCTTTTCCCAACTATGTTGGGGTCGGCTTCCAGTCTAACCGGATGCAGCTGAATACCAGTATTTTACATGGAGCGACTGCCTATCTGACCTCCACAACCTAGTAACTGGGTAATATGATACCCCTTGGTAAGACTGGTTGTCAGACTTTCGGGCTTCTGACGACCCGTAACGACTGTTAAAGATACACGAATGACAGCTGGGACCAACGTGCTTTCCGAGGCACGGAGGAGTCTCGGTATGTAAAGATGATCACCCATCCAACCAACTAACCAACCAACTAACCAACATCAACCGTTTCGAAGAATCTGGAGAAGATACTGAACAACCGTTTGCTTAAATACATTAATGCGCTCAAACTTCTCTCCGGAAACCAATATGGCTTCAGAGCCGGACTTGCAACAGAGGATGCAGTTATTGCACTCTTTGAAAAAGTGACGCACCTCATGGATAAGAAGCAGCGGTGTATTAGTTTATTTCTAGATATCTCGAAAGCTTTTGACGCTGTCTCTGCGCCCATACTTCTGTCGAAACTGGAACGCATGGGTATTCGTGGTCCTGCACTTGACATCTTTTCAAGTTATCTGGAGAATCGTTTCCAACATGTTCAATTGGATGAGGTAATAAGCGATAAAGCTAGAATAGAATACGGCGTCCCACAAGGCAGCATTCTAGGTCCAACCTTGTTCATCATCTATATTAATGATCTGTGTTCACTTTCATTAACTAACTGCTTCATATTCACCTACGCTGATGATACAGCCCTACTTGTTCATGGAAATGATTGGAGTGAAACAGAAAAATATGCTCAGATGGTGTTGGACATTGTCATGAACTGGTTTAGCAATAATTTGTTGATCATGAATGCAGAAAAAACGAAGCTTGTTTCTTTTTCTTTAAGTAATAAGACTCAGCCTAACATAACGCCTATTGTTAAGGTACATAGTTGTTCTCCAAACTCCGGCTGTACATGTCCCACTCTGGCAACCACATCTTGTATAAAATACTTGGGCGTGCAAATTGACAAACACCTGAACTGGTATAGTCATATTGATAACCTAGTCATCCGAACGCGTAAACTCATTTCCATCTTTAAGAAACTCCGTTGTTCAGCTGACTCGGAAACACTTATGATGGTCTATTATTCACTCTGTCAGTCTCTTTTCCTATATTGTTTACCGGCTTGGGGTGGCGCTTGCAAAACATACTTTCTGAAATTGGAGAGAGCCCAGAGAGCAGTTCTCAAAGTTATGTTCTGCAAGCCCTATAGATACCCTACTTTGGAACTTTTTAGGGAAAGCAGGGTTCTGACAGTGAGAGGCTTATATGTGCTACAATGTGTATTAAGGAAACATCGGCTGCCGTTCACAGCAAGTACAAAACGTCGCGCAGACATTGCCCTTCCACCAGTTAGACACAAAACCACCTTCGCAAAATACCAATTCACGTACCTCAGCTATATTACTCGTATATATAATAAAATCAATAAATTTGTAAAGAATCGCTAATTGAGAAATCATATGACGAGACCGAAAAACTTCTCTCCCCACATGCTTAAGACAGATCTCCTCTTATTCAAGTATTTTCACACACAAACACTAGTACACTCCCCCCACTTTCACACTTACTAACACATCCACCATTACTACACCTACCAAGACACATTCACACCATACACAAACCGCACCTTCACATTACTTACACATACACAACATCCCTACTACACCTACCACGACCAATCCACTCTCACTCAAACACTTACAAACAGTTTTATTGTTAATTATTATTAATTATTTTTACTTTTTCTTCTTTCTATACACATAAATAACGATTATATTGTTATGTTAACCATGTTACTGGTGAAAACAGTTTTATTGAAACTTTTAGATCATCTATCTACCCTCATGGAATCACTGGTGCCCAAGTCACAGGCTATAAACCTAGTTCGGGTGCCAAGAGATAATACTTAATGCACTTTATGTTGTATCATAATATTACTGTACTTGTAACCTTGTAATCATTTTACTGGAAATAAACATTATTTATTTATTTTATTTATCCACGGACCGACCCTGGCAAGCGTAGCTTAACCTGATGGAATGACCCGTGCGGCTGATATTACTTAGCCACCAGTCATCAGTCAATAGATACGACATTTTATTACATTTTGTAAATATTTCATTTTATTTTAAAATAATTAAAAGCCCTGTATTTGTTCACCCAATTTCAGCTATTTATTTTAAAAACAATTTTGTAAAACAACACACGAAATCCTCAAATCGTCGATCTTGGCAACATGTAAAGATGGTCTCCTATTCATGGACCAACCGCGGCAAGCGTAGCTTAACCTGTTCAATCAATATTAATTATTAAGCATAAATTAAACGATGTTTATTATGGCATAAAATCCATAAACTACCTACTGATTGGGAGAAGACACTGGCTCCTGTAACACAGGAGTTGTTACCTAGCGCGGGAGTCAGGGCTTCACTTGTACAGCCAACAAAAGAGATATCTAGGCAGGGTATACTAACATAATATGTATGTGAATTGCTTCATGTTCAATTTCGTGACAATATACAATTTTGTGTTGGTGTGTTACAATGTAAGAGTATTGCAAAAACAAAGTAATATATATAAAATTGAACATGAAGCAATTATGTTACTCTACCCTGCCTAGGGATACCTAAACAGATATCTTTGTTGACTGTACATATTTTTTGCCAAAAAAGATTTTTTTTTTATTTATTTTTTTATTTAATCGACCCGTGCGAATATTAATACTTTGTCGCAAATGGAGCCGAGATTCACTTTTTTTTCCATTATTTAGTTTTTTTTTGTAGGTGCTGGACCATACCTGGAAAATTTCTGGGTACAGAGTTATTGAAGGTGAAAGTTCCAACTTTTTTGAAACTCGTCATCCATAAGCATATTGTTGAGCGTGCGTTTACATTACGCACATCCGTAAACAGCGAATTTTCACACCAACAATAAAAGTCGTTTTCCGGAAATTATTTTTGCAGGAAGTTAGTTACTTACAGTCCGGCCGTTGAGAGAATGCGTTCTTGAGATCTGTCAGTTTCATACTAACGAATATGTGTTTTGCGAATATGCTCCTTATTGTACGAGTAGTAATCGCTACGCAAGTTGGTAATAAATGTGATGCGCAGTACGGTATTCTATCCCGTGATTGGTCGCATTCCTGACGCGCGACGAAAGAAAACTGACAAGTTTTTCCACGAGGTGTCGCTGGTATCGATTGACTCATAGAAAACGACATTAGCTGTCAAATTACATACAAAACTTGACAATCTGACAAAAAAATGCTGCGTTTGCGCGTAATCTGTTGTAATAACAATGGAAATCAGTCATTTCCTAAAGACTTACGATTAAAAAAATATGAGAAAGAGCTACTATGATATGCAATTTTACAGCTTCCGAAAATTTGAAGATTATGTTCATATCCATCTTGGTATCAGCAGTTTCATGCTGCTGAGGTATCCCTCAGTTCAAATTACGATCAAATGATTCGATTCTGTAACAGATTTAATTAAAATTCAGATTTAATTTCTAGGTTATGTTCGTAGCTGATGAAACATCGAATATGTTATAAAACTACTGTGTAAGTACGTAAAAGATTGTAATTACTACGATATTAATGGACGACATGTTGATATTTATAAAATTGGGTTATTTTCTTCAATTATTAACAAGAAAATAGGCTTTAAATACCTGCTGACCAGATCCGGTTTTCGGCCTCTTAGTGAAGCTCCTCAGTTCTTCAGTTCAGCTTTTAACTGAGGTACTGTCCACGTTGAATACATTGTTCGTTGTATTAACAAGAAACACGCGCTAATTTAAGTTATAATTATTTAAAACCCGAAATACATTGAGAGTTAAAAATGACAGGGCGATGTTATGAGTCGAACGATAGTAGCGCTACCTATTCATAGCTTTTCCCATTACGCAACAGGATACCGTACCTACTGCGCATCCCCACTTTTTTGCCAACTTGTTTGGTAGCTACTGGTGGAGGAGCTCGTGGCTAAGTAATAACAGCCGCACGGGTCGATCCATCAGGTTAAGCTACGCTTGCCGGGGTTGGTCCGTGGATGGGTGACCATCTTTACATACCGAGACTCCTCCGTGCTTCGGAAAGTACGTTAAGCCATTGGTCCCGGCTGCCATTCGTGGATCTTTGACAGTCGTTACGGGTTGTCAGAAGCCCGAAAGTCTGACAATCAGTCTTACCAAGGGGTATCGTATTACCCAGTTAATGGGTCGTGGAGGTCAGATAGGCAGTCGCTCCATGTAAAATAATGGTATTCAGCTGCATCCGGTTAGACTGGAAACCGACCCCAACATAGTTGGGAAAAGGCTATGCAGATTGATTTGTTTGGTAGCTACTGTACAACGTACAACTAGAAATTGTCCAACTGACAGGTGTCATAGGAATGCGTAGATGATAGCTTTGTGATGGGTCTTTTTAAACCTTTTAAACCGTAGACAGAGTACTCTATGTCTACGTTTTAAACCCTGTATTATGTTTAGAAAGTTCTATGAAAACTCGAATCTCACATGGGGAGTAGCTAAACTACCAAATGATATAGGATTCAGATATAACTCTAATATATTAGTTAATTTCAACCCACGGACTAGAAACAAAAGAAGGACTCCGCGCCAAGCGTATCGATAGCTAAGCACCGTACCGATCTATAATATGTGTGCGTGATTTGACAAAGACGCCGTCGTGTCACGTAATGGCGGCCGGTCGGGATACTATGATGTAAATGTGTGCGTGAGGCGTGTTTGTACAAACGGTCCCGGCATACTTACTGTGCTTCACTTTCGATATGCGTGGCGCGGATTCCTTTTTTTTCTTCTAGTCCGTGTTTCAACATATCTTTTGTTACTAGCCCTTCGGCCCGAGGCCTGACGAAACTGACATCTAAGTTCTATATTCAAATTCAAGTTCGTTTCGTAATCTATTTAATTATCGTGAAGGTTGCATGCTAAAACGCTTAAGATTGAAGTCTCCTGTACTTAGCCAGATGTTAGTCGGTCTGGACGTCTGTCGCAAAAGTTTTTATTAAACTTCTATTAACTTCTATTAAGCAAAAACTAGGTACACTAAATTTTATTTCAATTATGAATGGATTAGGGCTTTTAGCGCTCATACTCATGTGCGGCACGCGTCAACGGCAGCGGCAACTGTAGCCGTCGACATCGTGCCGCTCGTGTATTTGTACACCGCTCCATGTACAGTACATTTTCTTAATGTCCCTCGGCAGACTTCGTGTTTCGTCAGTCGTCCTATTTCTGTCAGTTGCCAAGCTATTTTATGTATAGTAGTTTGCCTATCTACATTTGAAGATTTTATAGATACGTAAAGATAAAATAAAATAAAGTAAACTTCGTGTTTCGTCAGTTGCATCTACAAATGTAGATAGGAAGTCTCAAAAAAAAAACTCAATAAAATAGCTTGGCAACTGATCCGACGACTGACGATACACGAAGTTTGCCGAGGGACATTAAGAAAATATTTATGCTGTACCGCATGTGTTATGTGTAGTTGTGCTGTGTGTTCTGTGACCGTACTCAAAATACTCAAATACACGTGCAGTTGCCTCTGCCGTTGCCTCTACCGATGACGCGTGCCGCTCGTGTGCATGAGCACTTAGCCAAACCAATTAAACCAATATTATCCAAAAAGCCAAAATAAAAAAAACTGAAATAATAAAGTCAACATTATAAAAATATTAACCACTCCACAACCTTTAACAATTAAACCTAACAAAGGCGTTACAAACAACAGAATAGGCGAAATCCTATTAAATCAACTCATGCGTTTACGTTCGAAACAATATTTAAAGTTTACTCTTGAAAAACTCCGACGTAACCCCTGAATTTACCACCTTCGTTTATGTAAAACCAACTCTATGTATAAAGAAATTAGGCGGGTTTTGTATTGGAGGCTTTCACCGAAATATAGCAGTCTTAAATTGATTTTGATTTTGCCCTGTCGCGAACGTTGGACAAAATTATTAAATAAAACGGCGTGCTAATAGAATTAGTTATATTATTGTTTAGTATAGTTTGTGTGCTGTTTTGAAATGCGACCTTTGGAATCCATCGTTCATAATCATGAATAAATGATTCTTCATAATAGGATAGTTGATGGATTTTGAAAAACCAATTAGTAATGTTCTTTGTGGTTTATGTAGCTCATAATATACGAGTAAATATTTTTGCGAAATATTTACATTAACTGAACAAATATTTCATTTTTATGTAAAAAATGATATATATGTCGGAACGTCAGGATTTACTCAGTCAGATTTAGACAGACATGTGGGCAGAAGATGGGTTTCGTGCAATGAAAACACACTGGGTGCGATACACGGTGTTTAAAATCACAATCTAACACAATCACTAAGCACAACGAATCGAATACAGTTCCGTGGCGCAGTAACCCCGATGTTGCCCCGATGCGATCCGACACTAGACTGTTGTCCTCGCCATGAGTTTAAAACATCACGACTCTGTAGAAACGCGCTGTAGGCGTGGGTACCTCACGTGATGTCGCCTGTGGCGCGCTTGCGATTCGTTACGCGTCCGTACTATTGACCGGATCCGACATATAAGTATAGGACTTATATACTTATCTTTATTTTTTCAAAACGGGGCATTCTGTCAAGGGGGCCCGCTCAAGGTGCGGTGCAGCCATGGAGTTAGTCGTTTATAGAACTAGGCATTTTGAGAATTGATATTTTTAACCGACGAAAAAAAAGGAGGAGGTTCTCAAGTCGACATGTATATTTTTTATTATTTTTTTATGTGTGATCACGCTTTACGTTTTACAGAGTTATCTGTATTGAAAGATTCTTATTTTATTTGGAAGGGTATACCTCGAGGTTGGTCCCTTGTAAAAATTATTAACTTTGCTTTGGTAGTTTTGAGTTAGCTTCAATAATAATGTATTTTTTTCCCACTTTTTATGTGGATGTTGTTTTAATTTCTTTTGCAGGTGGTGGTATTGGAATTTGTGTGGGGTAGTACCACAACTAAAAAGTGAAAAATTAAAACTTTTATACAAACGAATTAAATTACACGGAAGTCGATGGCAAAAAACGAAATTACAAAACCAAAGACACCGACTTCCGAAATCAAAGTTATTTTTCACTTCGTAGTGTTTTTTTTTGAAAGTCGGTTGTTATTTTTTGTAAAAAAGTCAATTAATATTATTTACCAGTCCACTAATTGATTACATTTTTCAAAAACCTTCTTTTCATTTATCATTCTTAAAAAATTGTTACCATTTGAGCGAGAGAGGTGATAAAATGAAAGCCCTCTAATATTCGTAAAACGAAAGAAATCAGCCTTCACCGATCGGTATTTTGAATTAGTATTCTAAATTTAAAATCACTACAATAGAGTTTTTCCGATCAACAGCGCGTCTATTTTAATAGCTAAAATGATTTCTTGCTATCTTTGATTTAAAAAATGCTGCAATAATAACTATACCAAACTAACCAAACAAATTATCCAACAGCATTTTTATTTTATTTTATTTCCTTCTTAAAATTCATACTCGACCAGCTGCTTCCCGAGATCAGCATAAAACAAGCGTATGTTTTAATAACACGGCACAATATCCAAAACTGGGCAATAACAAGAGCTCAGAAAGCTATTACATCGGTGGTGGAGCAATTTGAGGCTATTCCGCCGTGAAAATCGCCAGCGAGTTTACAATAAATCCACATTTCACGTACCTACTATTTGTGCTCGAACACACTTTTGGTGGTAGAGCCGTTTGAAAACGTGTGTTGTGTTTTGATACGAAGGTTTTCTGGAGCATTTAGTGTTGTCGTTTTACTTATGAGGTATATTATAAAATGTACTGTAAAACTAGAATAGTATGTAGGAATAGTCAACCACACACCAGTGGTAACAATTTGACATTGACAGCGCCTTTATGCCGTAGCAGTAGGTTCGGTCAGCGTCAATAATATCGGGACGAACAGACTGTTCAAAATGACCTAAACAACTATAAAAATGAAATATTAACTCAATGACACAAGAATGGCCTATTTTTAGCCCAAAGAATTAGCATTGCCATCCAACGTGGCAATGGTGCCAGCCTTTTGGGCACTTTTCCCATTGACAGCGATGTGGACGAATTTTTTGATGCCATATGAGCTCTTCCCCTTTTTATTTTTTATTATATACTTGTACATAATATATATATTTTAGTGTTAGCTTGTACATTGTAAATAAGGTAAATAATTATGTTAAATATTAATGCAATAAAAATCATGAATACATAAAAAAAAAAAGACACAAGGAATGTTTCAAATTCAAGACAGTACACGACAACTGTCATTCTGACAAGAACTCTATCCTATTGAGATAAAGTATAATTTTCTTAGTTGTTGAGATCATTTTGAACTGTCTGTTCGTTCCGATATTTTTGACGCTGACTGTACAGTCCGGCCGCCACGTCGAGAGAATGCGTTCTTGACACTTCAGTTTCATACTGACGAATGTGTTTTGTCCAACTGACAGGTGTCAGAAACGCATTCTCTCAACGGCTGGACTGTAAGTGTGATTCTCGTAGAGCAAGTGTTACCACTGAAGAACAGGTGACTGTACCTAGGACATTTTCTAAATGGAAACGGTCGTCATTGTAAACATAAGATCACATAGAAATTGGAAGCAGGCTGTTAAAAGTATGAGCATCATCGTCATGGAATCATAATCTGCCTAGCCTTTTCCCAACTATGTTGGGGTCGGGTTTCAGTCTAACCGAATGTAGCTGAATACCAGTTTATTACATGAAACTCCACATCTCCACAACCCAGTAACTAGGTAATACGATACCCCTTGGATTGGTTGTAAGACTTTCGGGCTACTGACGACCCGTAACGACTGTCAAAGATCCACGAATGAAAACCGGGACCAAGGGCTTAACGTGCTTTCCGAGGCACGGAGGGGTCTTGGTATGTAAACATGGGCACTCATCCACGGACCAACCGCTGCAAGCGTATTTTAACCCGTTGGATCGACCCGAGCAGCTGTTATTACTTAGCCACAAGCCCCCATTTATACATAGTTATTAGAAGAAAACCACATAAGCACACACACGCTTAAATATCATCCAAAATTCCAAAGCTCCCTTAGTTCAAGGAATTGACCCTAGGTAGGGGTCTCCTACAGTTAACATCTACAATGGCACTCTACGGCTGATTTTCGAAATTGCAACGTGATGTGCCAACAATAACGCTACTGTATTTTCAATTTGTAAACGCTGTACTCGAATATTTTTGCCGCGCATTTTCAATGTGTGGTGTTGTTACCTAGGATTACAGAAATATTGGAGACGTATTCTGGAGCTTAAGGCTTCGTCTACACGATGCTGGAGCCGCAGCGGCGCCGGACCGCATGTTTGTGTATACGAAGGAATATCGCCCATGCGCCGCACCACGTCGCACCGGAGCAGCGTGTACATCGCATTGATACCGAGTTCTAAAGTAACACAACGAGCATGCGGTCCGGCGCCGGTGCGTCTCCGGTGTCGTGTACAATCAGTCAATCTGCCTAGCCTTTTCCCAACTATGTTGGGGTCGGCTTCCAGTTTAACCGGATGCAGCTAAATACCAGTATTTTACATAGAGCGACTGCCTATCTGACCTCCACAACCCATTAACTAGGTTGACCCAAGGGCTAGCTTTTACCTTGGCCAGAAGCTTAGCATTGCCATACAACGTGGCAATGCCCCCAGTCTCTTGGATACTTTACCAGTCGACAAGCGATGCGGAGGAATTTTTCGACGCCATATTTGAGTTTTTTTAATAGTTTTAGTTATTAGTTTTAGTATATAATTTTGTTATTTTTAGGTTATGTTTATAGTTAATAGTTACAATCATGTCATGTCAATAAATAATAATGTATATTAACTAGGTTTCTATTTTCTATCTTAAGGATTTGGTTTCCGCACTTAGTCCTTCATGTGGACCATTGTGCGTGGGCCATGGCGGCCGTCGGGGTTTATTCCAACCAGCCCATCTCCCTCCAGAAGTTAATCAAATCTCCGGGTTTGTTAAGAACATCTGTGAAAGATCGGGATATTCCGAGAGTTTCTGTTCTAATCTGGGTGACGCCTGTGCATTCAAAAAGCACATCCGCAACGATTTCCTCAGCCTCCATGCAGGCCCTGCACAGAGGACTGTCCGTTATTCCTATTGTGTGGAAGTGTTTGTTTAGTGAGCAGAGTCCTGTGATGGTCCCCGTCACCAGGCGCAGTCCGTTCCTATCCAGACGTAATAATCGCCTGGTAAGCGTACCATCCAGGGACGGGATGGCCTTCCTGGACTGCCTGCAACCTGGTGTCGAGGACCACCAACTCTCCGCTTGTGTATGGGTGAACTCCTGTAGCCACCTGCGTAACTGGTTGAAAGGAATGGGTACGATTGGTTCAGATCTACAGACAGACGTGCTGGATGCTCTCCTAGCAAGTTCGTCCGCTGCATCGTTACCAAGCGATCCGCTGTGTCCTTTTATCCATTGCAGTGTCACTGTGTTGCGGTTAGCGGTCGTTCGAGTGCGACCAGGTTCCATAGCAGCGGAGAGAGGACGCCACCTTGCGGGCAGCCCTTTGCCACGATGGCCCTTGTAGTGTCATTCACAGTCACTTGCACAGCTCTCATTTTGAGCATGTTGGTGATGCAGCCTCTCTCGCCATGTCTGTCGAGGGCCATGTTGATGCTGTTGAACATGGTTTTGTCAAAGGCGCCTTCTAAATATATCAATGAAGGCGGCCAGTGATGAGCAGTTGTGGTCCACCGCGCATTCAATTTTGGAAACCACACTGTGTAGTGCAGATTCCGTTGAGTGCAGTATGCATGCTGTTGTTTATGGAGAGGTTTTACACGAAGAGGTCCGTCATTAACTAGGTAATACTATACCCCTTGATAAGACTGGTTGTCAGACTTTCGGGCTTCTGACGACCCGTAATGACTGTCTAAGATCCACGAATGACAGCCGGGACCAACGGTTTAACGTGCTTTCCGAAGCACGGAGGAGTCTTGGTATGTAAAGATGGTCACCCATCCACGGATCGACCCCGGCAAGTGAAGCCTAACCTGATGGGTCGACCGTTGCGGCTGTTATTACTTAGCCACGAGCTCCTCAGGCTCCCGCGTCGTGTACATTAAGCCCAAAGCTGCTGAAGAGCTTAATTTGGTATGGTGGTGGTGGTGTGTAGCTTAATCGGTTGAATCCAGCTAACAGATTGTTTCTTGCCTCGTTTGAGTCCTCACACTGTCCACGTTTCACAGAACACACGCAAAATAGTCTTATATCATCATCATCATTTCAGCCGAAAGACGTCCACTGCTGAACATAGGCCTTCCCCAAGCATGGCCACTTCGATGGGTTCTGTGCTTCTCGCATCGAGCGGATTCCTGCGGTCTTAACAAGGTCTTTGGTCCACCTTGTGGGAGGTCTTCCAAAGCTACGTATTCCGGAACGCGGTCGCCACTCCAGAACTTTTTCGCCCCGTCGACCATCTGTTCTGCGAGCAATGTGCTCCCCACTGACAAAACCCAAAATACCAAAACCTATTTTAGTAGTCACTGGTAAGTGTTCTTCACTTGTATTACTATCAGACGAGAATCCAATTTTCTAATTTTTTAATAGTTTTAGTTAAGTTAGGACATAATTTTGTTATTTTTAGGTTATGGTTTGGTGTTGGTTTTTTGGTTATGGTTGTTTGTTATATTACCTACATTAAATTTTCTTTGTTGATGAAAAAAAAAATTCTAATTTCTTTTCGAGACATTAAAAATTGGTCAACTGCTACTGTTACTATATACTTTCAGCTTGCGTTATCCCATAGTTGAGCAAATTTTAGTGTTTTGCCTAGTGAGGATAGCGAAGCTCCAACCGGCTGGAATGCGGCGCTGATGGTAGACCTTCTCATTGCCGTAAAACGTATGAATGTGAAGTGAAGTTGGTGTCTAGTGAGAACAATATAAAAAATCGTGTGGATGGAACGGTTGAACAAACTAAGTATTCAAAGTAATAATTGTCTCATCCAAAGTATTGTAACAGTCTAATTAAATTTTATAACTATAGATTTATACAAGTTTCAAGATAAAAAGGACACCAAGCAGCCATCTTAGCTCGCAAACATCGTGTGGCTTAGCGAGGCGCCCTAACAGTTAGTTACATTACTTTTAAAAATAAAATGGTGAAGTTTCTGTTTGACACCTACTCAAAATCTCATAAATGAGATGCATAGCAACATACTTAAATTTATGTCATACCGAGCTTATCTCAGCGGCTTCGGCGGCGTGATTATAATGCTATTGCGTAATTTAAAATGTTAATGATAATATTACTTAATAGACAGCCTTTGTGCTGCTGTAAAATGTGTGTTATAGGTAAATGTAATCTTTGCTATTGATGGAAAAGTACCTAGAAGATAAAATATAAAATTATGTATGGGAGCTACATCTGCCCACAAACTGCTGTGCAGTTTGGCAGAAGTAAAACTTTTTGTAATGAGATGTCACCACTTTTTCATTTTTCATTTCATTCATTTCATGGTTTGTCATTTTTTTTTCATTTGTATAAAGTAAATTTGTTAGTGAAGATATTATTTTGTACTAGCTGATGCCTTTTTTTTTTGTGGATGGGAAATCATCAAATGACTTCTCCCGCTTTGGGCAGAGCGGGAGGGCGTGTCAGACTTTTGCTGACTAAAACCCACCCGTGTTCCTTCAGTTGCCCGTGCCAGGGCCACGGTATCTCTTTCGAACTACCCGCGACCCCGGCGGCATCGGCCCTATTGGACCCCGTCACTGCTGACATCCCTTTGAGGCGCGCGTGGAACATAACGCGCCGTCGACCCGGACCTGGCCCTTACCGGACGGCGAGCTGCCCATTACTCGTCGTCCGCAAGCCCGCGCCTACGGTGGCCGGGAATCGGCGATAGATTCCCGCCGCCCAGGGCGTCTCCTATGGCGGCTAGGGGCGCAAGGGCGCGGCTGTTGCCTCTCCCTCACGCGTTCCGCTTCCTCCTTCGCGAGCATTACTGCTTCGCAGAAGGAGGTGACGGCCTCCCATGCACTCTTGCTGCGCACCGTGGCCTGGACCAGGTTTGGACGCGAGAGGTCGCCGCCGCCGATCGCCTCCGTGAAAACACGGCGGTGCTCCGCCCAAGCCGGGCAGACCTCCACTGTATGTTCCACCGTGTCCTCCGGGCGATCCACACAATGGTGACACCCGGGCGTTTCCTCCCGCCTTATCTAGCTGATGCCTGCGACTTCATTAGCGTGAATTTCATCGTGTTTTAATACAATTATTATCCATGATAGTGAAAAGTAGCCTAGGAATATCCTTATCTAAGTCTCAGGCTACCTCGACTGGTTCGATGATTTAGGAGCAAAAAGGACAGACAGACAGCGTCACTCTCGCATTGATAATGTTAAAGTATGGTTTGTTTCAACAATCTACCTCGTTGGTCTAGTGGTCGCAAGCGCTACTGCTGAGCATGAGGTCCTGGATTCGATTCCCAGTTCGGGCAAAGTGTTATCGGATATTTTCTTCTGGCATTTCTTAGTAGCAGCCCGGAGTCTGGATTTGTGCCCGGTTGATAGCAATAGGCTTGCCCCCTATGGCATAAGTACCTTAGGCAAATTGTGGGTGTACTTTAGATACACCTCTGCTTAACCTTTTGGGGGATACATGCTTGATGTTAAGTTTATATTCCAATAACTTATTTCCCATGTGTTCCTGATCAGTGTATACGATCTACGAAGGAATCAAGCAGCTCTCATGGTTGGCGCCTCTCCCTTACTTCTTTATTCCAAGGTGATTCCAGTAATGATGGACGTCCGCTCTCGTTAATTTCTCTCTGTGTATCTCCTATACGTATACCGCCATTAATTGTTTTGCTTTTTACGTTTTTCGGGTAAAAAAATATTGAGGATATTATTCTGGTATTAAGCTTGATGGACGCGCAATTATTGCGTTTTTGGGAACCCAAAAATGGTGAACGTTTAATTATTTGGCGTGGAACTGGGAAAAATGAGGTTTGGATTGATGTTTCGTCATTAAAAATCACTCTTTTGAATGGATATTTTTGACTTACGACATCGTGACTAACCGAACCTGGTGTACGCAATTTGACCCTTATTTATTAGCACGAAGAAAATCACTTAACTACTTGTATGGAGTCAGGGCTCAAGAGAGCGCCAGGATGCTTCAACCAATGCAAGTACTTTTTTCCTCACAAGAAAGTGCGGTAACCCCGAATTAAACATCATTTTTATCATCTTCCTCTTTCCCCTATTAAAATTTTATTGGGATCGTGCAGCAAGTCTTCTGTTTCCATACGACATCTCAGTCAATCAACTCAGCCTATCGCAGTCCCCTGCTGGACACAGGCATCTGCCAGGCTGCGCCACAATACCGCCGCCTCTGTTTTCCGCATCCAGTCTGTCCCAGCCACCTTTTTAAGGTCGCCGGTACGTCTAGCTGGGGGGCGTCCCACATTACGCTTGCCGATACGCGGTCTCCACTCCGGTACTTGTCTCCTCTACCGGCCATAGGTCCTTCGACAAACATGGCCAGCCAACTGCCACTTTAGTTTTATAATTCTGCAAGCTATGTCGGTTATTCAGGTTATTTTTCCGGATAACTTCATTCCTGATTTTATCCTTCAAAGACATCTCAGCCGTGACCCCTTTTCCAGCCATAATCATCTTTTATATATGTATATCCATCCATCATTTTCTAACAATTGAAACATTCAGGATATACTTAGTATTGTTGGTTATTGAGACTAACCTTATTTGAAATGGAATAACAAAAGAGGATTTATCAACATTAACTTTCTTTCATCATTATTCCCAACGAATATTCATTCTCTATGAAAATTCCCGCTCAAAACATGACGTCATAACCTTATTAAATCACTGGACTGTTTCATGTTCCCGCTAAGATATCCCAACAAACGTAGGTATAAACAAAGCATCTGGTTTAACTCAACTTTTGTTTCGCTACCCACTTTCTGGCCTTGGTAAGGGTGAACGCGCGGAGACTAGGGCGGCAGCGAGCGCGGTGGCGGGCCACATCGCGAGTTGTTGTAGCGGGCAGTAGATAGAACAGTCCTTTCACAGTTATTTAACGTCTGATTTTGCATCACTGTTAAAATCAGGAGGCGATTCTGTGCTCTGTGGACACACTCTATGGACGTGGTTATAGATGGATGTTCTTAAAACGGGTGCAAAACGTCGCGTCACTTCGGTTCTATCGGTGCCTTCTGTGAAGGTCAAAGTTCTAAATTTTTTTTTATTTTTTCACGAAAATATTTAACTTGTCTATACCTAGATACCTCCAAAACACCTGTACCGTAGCATGCACCCAAAAGCACAATGTGTTGCGTGAGTTACATTGCGCGCTGCCCTAAACAGCGATTTTTCACACCAAAACTAAAATTCCTTCATAACAATAATTTTTACTCAATGTACGTAGGTACTTAGTTTGATGTACTGTATATGGCGTAGGTATATGACGGCTTGAAAATGGGCCTTCACCGTGTATGTTTTATTTTGCGCTCGCCTCAGCACCCGCGCAAGATCGTTACCCTGTCCGAGGCCTCTGGTGCAATAATTAGATACGTGTGGCTGGCTTGAAAGCAAAGCTTCCAAAACTTTGTGTGTTCTGTCTTAAATTGTCTATTTTGTTGTGTATTGTCAAAGAGAAAATTAGACTTATGTTGTTTCGTTATGTTGAGTGTGAATAATCTCAGACTTTGAGACGTTGTGTAAGTAATAATATCCCCACCGCCATAATAATATCTCTACGTTGACGTCGTGGTGAGGCTTGTGCACATCTATGAACTCTAGGGCTGTGCCAGTGGTTTACTTTGCCAAAACCTTTGCCTAGGGAGAGGAGCCAGACCAATAGAGATGCATAAATCCTTAGGTCAGCATGTGGCGAGTAGTAGCGACCCCACGGACACTATCTCCTGACTGAGAGTAGTCTCCAAAAAAAAAAAGAAACTGAAATAAAAATCTTGATATGGAATTAATAAAAAAAAAAAATAAGCTAACGTCTAGTAATGATAGCCAAAACTTAGGATTTGATTGAATTTTTGTAAGCAGACTAGGAACGTAACGACGTTCCTAGTCTATTTACAAAAATTCACAATAATCGATAGTACACTATTTTAGTTGATTGATTTAATTGAATAGAAAGAAAGAAAGAAAAGAAAGAAAGAAAAATATTTTATTTGGGACACGCCCAGGAAATACAGTTAAAAAGAGCATATAAAAGTAACAAAATAAACATTAAAAAACAAAAAAACAAAAAAAAAAGAAATCAGACTAAAAAAAAAGAGACCTGTGCGAGGCCAAAAAGGCTCCCATCTCAGCATAAAGCTGCGATATTTAAAAAATAAATACCGCAACGCTGGTATTCTGATAGGGTCTGTGTGATGCCACGGACATACCCACGGATATCAAATTAAAAATAGCAAGGGGAATAAAATCAAATAAAATAAAATACAAACACTAGAATACTTGAAAAGAAAAAACAAAAACCGTCAATAAGGTGTAAAGTTCGACTCACGCTTGACGCCCGACGGTCCAACCTCACTTGTCTATGCTATAGACTATTGTCTATATTTATGACAAGCGATGAGACCTGCATGAGACCACATGAGACGCGGGCACAGGCGACTGGCTGTCAATGTGCATTAATATAAAAAGGAAGTAAAGTCTTGACACAAATAAAACAATGAGTGAATAATAAATACGACAAGAAAATGGTGCAAATAAATAATATAAAGTATTGTTGAGTGTATAACTGAATGTGTTGTGTTGTGTAAGTCGGAAGAAAAAAAAAAATAAAAAAAAATAAACAATCACCGAGTGAAAAAACAAAGCGTTCAAAGTTAAACATGCTGCTAGGAACACAAGACTCCGCTAAGGTCACCAATACCAACTACGTATACGGAATATTGATATAATCAAGCATTTGTAATCCAGAAAAAGTGTTTAAGGGCTATATTTGGGTTGAAAAAAATAAGATTCCTGTCGCCCATTCTTTAGAAAATATAAGATTCTTACTTTACCGTGCATTTATATAAACCCAAGACGAATCACTCACATCGATCAACAGTTATATCATGTGTATAAAATTGTATATTAAAATTCCAAGTACTATAACGTCACTCCCATTTTTTAAATTAAAGCGTGTCTTGACAAAAATATTGATTGATAGCTACGCTACCTAGCTTGTTATTGCTTTTATAGTGTACTTGAGTTCCTAGATTATAAGTTGTAAGTGATCCTGCATTGTAGTATCATGTCCCATTATAAATAATTAATTGTTACCAAATAAGAATCGATTTAATACAATTTAGTAACTGTATGCATGATTGAAAATAATACTCTCTATAAATATTTTTCTTGAAAATAAATAATAAAGTAAAATTTGCATGCTGACATTAATGGCAGAATAAGAGAATCATATACCTTATCTTTAAGATCCCTCTCTGTACCTTATTTACGCAAATAAATGATTTTGATTATGATAATAAGGTTAAATTGGAAGTGGTCAGTGTATTTATTGCCCAGTCATGGGTTGCGGGGGTCAGATAGGCAGTCGCTCTATGTAAATTGCTGATATTCAGCTGCTTCTGGTTAGACTGGAAGCTGACCCCAACATAGTTGGGAAAACGCTAGGCAGATTTGCTACCTCAGCTTTTTATCTCGCTCGAACGATACTGCTCGGTGACTGAGTGGGAGCGAGACTGAGCACGGTGCTGGGCGCCGAAAGTTTAGGTTATTGCTTTTACGGTGAAAATCGGTTTAGTTTAAAAAAATATAGAATGAATAAATAAATAAAATAAATAAATTCTTTATTTACACTTCAAAGACGACGAAACAGACGTCGATTTTATCGATATCGATATTATTGTTGTGAAACTGACTCGTGCGTTGTGTTTGGAACATTGTTGCATCGGCGAATCACAATCGCTGTTCAGTACAACTATTTTCTTAATTACCCTCGGCAAACTTCGTGTTTCGTCAGACTTTAGCCATTTTTGAAATAAATTACATTAAGTTAAAAGAGTATTAACAACTCTATATATCCGACGACTGACGAAACACGAAGTTTGCCGAGGGACATTAAGAAAATAGTTTGTTGTACTGTATTTTCTTTGTCCGCCGGCCCACCGTGTAGTGGTAAGTCGTGTGCCTAGAGGAAATCGGTCTATCAACTCTCAAGTGGTTTAATTCTCTTTATCTTTATCACTAAATGTCGAAAAAACTGCAACATTTAATTTAAAATAAATATATGGTTAAGTTAATGTTATTAATGTTACGAACTATGTTTGACGAAAACACGATTCCATACAATTTTCTCGATAGAAAAAAACTCTAAAGTTACCTCCAAACCGAATAAACCGCTGGTATTCAATAAACACTTCAAATTAGAACATGAAACTTTGCATACTAACTGAACTAACTATAAAGCAGGTCTTAGGTTTTTTTATTGTTTTCAAATTACCATTATTTTCACCTTAAAAAGCAATCACCTATCGACGCCCAGCACCGTGCTCAGTCTCGCTCCCACTCAGTCACCGAGTAGTATCGTGCGAGCGCGATAAAAAGCTGAGGTAGTCAATCTGCCTAGCCTTTTCCCAACTATGTTGGGATCTGCTTCCAGTCTAACCAGAAGCAGCTGAATATCAGCAATTTACTTAGAGCGACTGCCTAACTGACCACGCAACCCATGACTGGGTAATACGGTACCCGTTGGTAAGACTGGTTGTCAGACTTTCGGGCTTCTGACGACCCGTAGTGACTGTCAAAGATCCACGAATGATAGCCGGGACCAACGGCTTAACGTGCTTTCCGAGGCACGGAGAGTCTCGGTATGTAAAGATGGTCACTCATCCACGGACCAACCCCGGCAAGCGTAGCTTATCCTGATCGATCGCCCCGTGCAGTGGTTACTACAGTTACTTCTTAGCCACGATCTCCTCTAAAAAAAAACCGAGGTAGTATGGGGGCTTTTAAAGACGTGACATAGACGTGACTATAACTGTCCATGATCATGCCAGATTTTTACAGTACAATTTATTATGGGAAATACTTTGTCTCACAAAGCTACAATTCCAAATACCCATTGTTCGAAATCCTTCAAAACGCAGCAACACAAACATTAACTACCCTTAATTATAAACTGCGCTCAACCCTTGAAAGATAAATCAAAACACTCGGGTTCCGGACAATGGGCGCTTATGGCCGTCATTTCACCCCCGGGTCGAAAATACCCCGGCATGTAATCGTTTCACCCTGGGGTCGAAAATACCCCGGCATGTAATAATAGGACCTTACTAATTTAAGCTATCAATTTCGTGTGTTCTTATGGTTTCATATTGTTTCGGTTTCATATGTGTGATATTTATTTTTGTTTTTGTTATTTTTTATGGCCTATACCTTCATATCGCCGCTTCGTTCTTGCGTAACTACTTGTAAATAACGATGGGTTCAAAAAAAAAAAAATTTACAAAAAAATACAACCGACTTCCAAAAACACTACAAAGTGAAAAATAACTTGTAATTTCGGAAGTCGGTGTCTGGTTATAACGTATTTTCGTTTTTGCCACCGACTTCCGAAATTAAAGTTATTTTTCACTTTGTAGTGTTTTTGGAAGTCGGTTGTATTTTTTTGTAAAAAAGTTTTTATTTTTCACTTTTTAGTTGTGGTACCTACCCCACACAAATTTTAATACCACTACCTGCAAAAGAAACTAGAACATCATCCATATAAAAGTGGGGAAAAAATACGTATTATTGAATCTAACTCAAAAACTATCCAAGCACAGTTAATCAATTTTAAATGGGATCAACTTTGAACCCTCTCGAATAAAACAAAAAAATTTCAAATCGGACGCTTCTGTAAAAAGCCCGTGTCGAATTGACAACCTCCTCCTTTTTTTTCGTCGGTTTAAAAAAAATAACTTTGATTTGATTAATTCGTTGGCCAAGGATCAACAATAGGGATGATGACTAAATATTTTTCTTTTGTCCGTCATGTAGAGTACGGTATTAGAAAATATTGGGCACGTATTTTTTTATTTTTTTACAAAATCAAAAGATTACGGCGATACATTGAGTTAAAACATCGCGTGACGTCTCACGTGTAGCTAGAGTTTATATTAGGTCTTTACCTATGAAATTGCCGTTCTGCAGTACTAGCCATTTCAAATCAAAATAATTTTTTTTCGGCTAAGAATTCCAATTTCAAATTAATTTTATTTTAAAAACATGGATTTTTTTTTCCAAAAGTAGTCATTTGTTTATTGATTAGTGTTACATTTTCATCGCATTTCAATCTTTTTCGTCATCATGGATACGTTAAAAATTCGAGTAATTATGGAATATGAGTACCGTCGTGGCAGCAACGCGGCATAAACGGCACGCAACATCAACGACGTTTACGGAGCTAACACTACAAACCAACGCACCACTTGTTATTGGTTTGCTCGCTTCCGTTCTGGAAATTTCGACCTGAAAAATGAACCTCGCGGTCGTCCGAAGACTTTGGTCGACAATGACGAATTAAAGGCGATTGTGGAAGCTGATGATACACAATCTACGGCTGAATTAGCAGCAGCTTTCGACGTTAGCGTCAAAACAATATTGGTCCATTTGCGTCAAATTGGCAAGGTAAAAAAGCTTGACAAATGGGTGCCCCACGAACTCAATGATCGCCAGCGCGAAGTACGCGTCGAGACGTGCCTTGCACTGCTCAACAGACACACAAATGAAGGAATTTTGAACCGCATTGTTACCTGCGATGAAAAATGGATTCTGTTTGATAACCGCAAGCGCTCAGCAAGTTGGTTGGATCCTGGTTCAGCAACTAAACAATGCCCTAAACGAAAACTTACCCCTAGAAAAGTGATGGTCACTGTTTGGTGGTCTAGCGCCGGTGTGATTCATCACAGCTTCTTACCAAACGGGGTGAGCATTACTTCAGATGTGTACTGTGAAAAACTGAACACAATGATGGAGAAGCTGGCACATCTCCAACCAGCATTGGTCAATCGCTCGTCTCCGCTGCTCCTGCACGACAACGCGCGACCTCATACTGCACAGCAGACGGTCTCCAAGTTGCAAGAACTGGGGTTGGAAGCTCTCCGTCATCCGCCCTACTCACCAGACCTTGCGCCTACAAACTACTACTTTTTCCAGAATTTGCATAACTTCTTGGCGGGAAAAAAATTCAATACCCGAGAGGCAGTACAAAATGCCTTTGATGAATTTGTTGCCTCCCGTTCAGCTGATTTCTTTAAGAAGGGCGTCAATAAACTGCCACTGCGTTGGCAAAGATGCATTGATTGCATGGGTGATTACTTCGATTAATACAAATAAAAAATGCATGAAAAAAATTCGTTTAAATTTTTTCATACAAAACGGCAATTTCATAGGTAAAGACCTATTACGTACAAGTGACGTAGCGAGCTCTCCCCAACTTTAATGCGTGTTATATAAGTGATTTTCTATTAATATGATAAAGCAAAAAATACGTGTCTAATATTTTTATATTATCTGACTGATGGACTAAATAGAATTTCTTTTTTTTTTTACCCAGGCATCATCCCTATTTTGGCGGTCCAGTGCTCATGATAGTCTTTGACAGGTCGGTGCCCGGACTTTAAAAGAGACTTCCGAGTTTGTTTCGGCCTTTCTTCTCAAAGTAGTAGAATAGAAAACGCGGACCTCATCTAGTTTTAAAAATATAATTGACGTGTTTGTACAAACCTACTTAAAGAAATAAAATCATTTATCATTTAGCAGTCCGAAATAACCCTCAATTCTTCCCAAATGGAATGTGAATTCTAAAAGGATTTTTCACAATAAACAATGGAAAAGGCTGAGGATCAATGATGCAAGCAAAAAATTTTAAAGTCTTTATTTTTCTATTTTCAAGATGTTATTTTTACATTTCATACAATTTCACAAATAAAATAAGTAAGTATTGACAAATAGTTATCTCACACTTTATTAATTAACACTCTATTTTTACTTATGGCAAGGGTTTTCTCTTCACACAAACTCTCATTTACAAATCATAAAAAATATAGAATTCATAAAATTGCCAGTTCATTATTAAATTCAAGATTAACTTTTAAAGCTGTTGCTTAATTCAAGGCTGCCTCGGCATAAGTTTTAGACGCACGCCTGAATATACATCGCCTTGTATGTGCCTCGACAAAGGCAATTTTATCTACATTTTGGGAACCATTTTACTCAAACCGAGGCAGCTTTCAGGAACAGCTAAACAGTCGTTTAACAACTGCCTCATATAATTTAGTTTTATATGATACGCATTAGATATACAAACCTATCAGTATTATACGTTGTACAATATAATTTGGCATATTTCCATAACTCTATTTATTACAACAATACAACAAATCATTCAAACGCTCTAATGTATAATCTCTACGTACAAAAAACCTTTCATTTTTAATTATGATTAAATCTTAATTCTAATATACACTTCCGTAACTTCACTTACTTTTAAACACAAGTATACTGTTCTATATAATTCCTATTTCATATTTATTCAACTAATTAAAATAATTAACATATAAGGTCAGTCATTTCTTTTATTTAAGTTTTGGTTGAGACTGTTTATCAAATATCAAATCCTTCAATTCTACAGTGTCAGTGTCTTAAAAATTATACTGTAGGCCAACACATCAAGCTACTCCGATCTGTCAAATTTCTTTGATAGATTTCCAACTTTACACCAAAGGAATAAGGTTCATATTAAATTGCGAAAATTTGATAGATTGGGGTATTTTGATGTGCTGGCCTCTGTGCTACATTGTCGGGAACGAAATTAGGTGTAACCTACATAGGAGTCACTCTTTCCGGTTCTTTAACCTCCTTTAAGGTATACACACTCCTTCGTATCGCACCTCCTTCGTACCGGGGATTAGAGACATGGTGCAAAACCTCTGGCAATGATTCCCCGTCAGAATGCATCATCGTTTCATCAGTCAGGTTCCCGCTTTCGTCTCGTCAAGATCTATGAAGAAACTCTGAAGTAAGTACCTTCTGGTTATTCGCTTTGAGAACCTTCTCATGATGCCTTAGTCGATGCACAATCTCATCATGAAGAACATTGAAACACATCGCAGTGAGTGCAAGGCCGGTCATGATGTATATTGAGCAGAACCACACGGTGCCAGATGAGGCTCCATTCTTCTGCGTGGCACCTGGAGCCAAGTGTCCAAAACCAATCGTACTTAGACTCATGAAGCAGAAATAAACACCGTCTATTGGGCTCCAACCTTCCAATTGGTACAACACTAAAGCTCCAAAGAAAATGTAAGTAAAAATCGCCGCCAAACATAAAGAAATAGGAGCTAGAATGGAGAATCCTCTTAGAGACACTTTAGAATCTGTATCAGTGCAACTCATGGAATCACAGTCTCTAAGGAAGCTTAGCCCTTGAGTTTTATCCTTGATAGAATTTGTGCTTACACTGTGCGCTTGTGATGCTGATATTATTGTCCCTGATGGAGACCTGACGTAGTATGGTTCCTGAAGATGCAACGTCTGATGTCTGTAATCATCTTGCCTTCTGACTTTTTCCTTTCTTTCTTTACTTGTCATAGTTCTTTCATCGAGACAGCAGTACCCGCACTTTGTGCATATACAGCAGCATAATGCTCTGCTGAACACGCTTCGGGCTAGTCTTGATAGAAGAGCCCCTACTACGGAGAGGTAAAGGAGTGTTAGAGGTATGCCTATTACAGCATATCCTATTGTGACTGCTTTTCCTAGAGCTGTCCTTGGCGCCACGCTGCCGTAACCTGCGAACAAAATGTAAAATAAGAAAAAATATTTCTAGAACAGTGGATATTCTTTAAAGAAGATGCTCTTGCTGATACCTGGGCTTCTCTAGAAAGAAGTGATTTTAAAACAGTGGCCGTGTTCTGGACTATTAACAGACTAACAAATTCGGCGTGGTTAATGAAATACTGCTGCTAAACCTCCTTAGGTAAGACCGCTTTGCTCTAAATAGTTATTGCACCAATCATTTTGTGTAGCATGATGTCAATAACATAGACGTATAAAAAAGGTGGACAGATTCTCACTAACAAAAAACTGTGTCTATCAGAGTCAGCCAGCTGGCTGTATCTACAGGCCGGATATTACGAATACTTTACCATATTACGAATGGTTCACAGATATAAAAAAAAAAAAACTACTTGACATGGACATTATCGTTACAATAGCGCTCAATCTTGGGTATAAAAATAAGATTATGTGCACTATTAACTTATTTTAGAGAAACTTTTTGATGTGTGAATGTGTGCGTGCCTGTAGGTACAGCGAGCTGGCTGACAGCGATAGACACAATTTTTTGCTAGCGAGAATCTGTCCGCCTTTTCTATACGTCTATGGTAAATAATTAAAAAGTCATGTTGTTACAAAAATTAAGATGTTTCCATGATTAGTTGTATGAACGTTGGGCAGAACAAGATGGTTTTTCTATCAAGTGATATTTAAATTAGTAAAATCTTACCTATGGTAGTGAGAACAGTTAGAGAATAAAGGAATGCCTTCGCGAAGTTCCACTCATAGTCATCCACCACCAACGCAGGCGCTGACTCCAGTGCCCTTGCCCCTCCATACTGTGCTGACACATCAGCCGCTACCCTTGCCACCAACTTCTCCTGAAACCTCGCTATCTCCTGAGCTGCCAGTCTCGTCCAATTCTCTTTATACAAAATATTTAACGACACCGTGATCTCCCAAATACTTTCCACCGTCTGCGACCTCAGTTCTGCACTCGCCTGGCTTAAAGTCGCGTTTAGTTTTGACAGAGGTACTGACTTCTGATTCTCAGATGCTTGGTACGATGTGGCGGCAAGAGTTTTCTGGTGTATCTTTGCTGCGCCACCTTCAATAGCCAAGAATATAAAAGCACCTACCAAAGTGTAAGCCAGGAGTAATGTGAAAATACCCAGATTTGTCACACATCCTGCGATAAAGCTCTTCTTCTTGCTCTTTTTAGTCTTGACACAGAGACAGCACGTCGTAATGACGTCTTCGTCGATCCTATAATTCTCAGATTTCCCATTCTTCTTGTACTTTCCGTTCGCATGGTTCTTTTTCTTTAAACTCTTGTCCATGTTCGTCTTCATGAGTGCGAATGCGCGTGTTCCGTGAAAAAGATTAAGATGATTTTGACTTTAAAAAATCTTCTCGTGACCCTTATGGAGAGGCAGAAACAGAAATCCATCTGAAACAAAGGAGACCACGTTTATTTACTTATCCTGGATTTTTATTAGTTTCGAATGAGCTTTCGACTCGGAGGTCTATATAAACCCAAATTCGACAGAATAAAACTGCTTTACCAGAAAAAGGCGGGCGTAATAAACGGAAAAGAAAAGATAAAGTAAAAACGGTAAATATAAAGTAAGATATATTAGCATATATGGTAGAAAAATATGTAGAAAACACGTCTGAATGTTTTGTTAAGCCCTTTTTGATTATATCAAAATATGTGATCACAGTATTACATATCTAGGTAGAGTAGCTATTTCAATAAAACTTCCATTGTTATACTGCTTATTTTTTCCCGATAGAGTTAATGTTTTGCTTAGACTGCGTATCGGGCTTTGAGCTGACATATAGAGGATTTGTTTTTGTTGTCTACTTTTATTTCAGCCTAGGCTTAGGTTTATTTTATGACTTAAGTGTACAGATCAGTGTTCTAAATAAGCTTCCGAGACTTTATAGACATAGGCGAAATAAAATTGAAAAAAGTAGTGACTGTATTTTTTGTAGCTTTTTTTTAGTACCCTTCTGATTCAGTGTCCGGATAGACACTATATTTTGCCATATTAAAAACGGAACTAAACTTGAATGAAATTGACAGCCAGATAACGAATCTAGAATTTATCAGGAGTTGGTGGAAAAGCTTTTTCATGCCGAGAAAAAGTTCGACCCAGACTACACACAAGTATTATAATAATACAAACAACAGATTCCCAGTACATAACACGGCAGTTAAAACTTTATTACAAGGCATAACAAATAGTTGCATTTAGTGCACAACTCGGCACAATACCGCGTTTATCTGCATTAGCGACACAATTACAGAACTGTGTGATTGTCGTCCAAGTTGAGCAATCAGTGCGAACTGCGTGTACTGTGGAATACTGTGCAAATTGTTATGTAATAATAATAATAATAACGTTTATTGTGTCCAAAAGGGTTAAGGGCGGTAGGGTGTGTATACACAAAAAAAAAAAAAAAAAAAAATTGGGTTTGGAGTCCTCATTTAAGCAAATAATGCCTGTATTGTTATGTTATAAATTGTTATGTTTATACTCCATTTACAATAAGATTAGACATTTAAACAAAACTTTTTTACAGTCCGTTCAACCGATTTTGACTCCTATTGCGTTGGTGGCATGACAAATAGCAGCTGCAGTAAACAGTTGTATTGTAACCACTTTTTTGCCTTTAATGCTATCCTTAAGCCTACGGAATAGAAGTCAAAATCAGTTGAATGGACTGTAAAATAGGTTTTTGTAAATGGAGTATAGATGTCTTGGAGATAGTACAGAGGAGATTGTGATTCAGATGTCTCTAATTCGAAGACCGCATTTTATGTAATTATTTAAATGGTCTCTGAATGTACGTGAACTTCCAGCTTAGTAAAATTAAAAGATATGCGAGTGTAAATAAAATTGATACGCTTCGGTAATTATACGAGTATATATGGATATATGGTATTATAAACCACTCGCTAGAGGAGCTCATGGCTAAGTAATAACAGCCGCAAGGGTCGATCCATTAGGTTAAGCTACGCTTGCCGGGGTTGGTCCGTGGATGGGTGACCATCTTTACATGCCGAGACTCCTCCGTGCCTCGGAAAGCACGTTAAGCCGTTGGTCCCGGCTGGCATTCGTGGATCTTTGAAGTCGTTACGGGTCGTCAGAAGCCCGAAAGTCTGACAACTAATCTTACCAAGGGGTATCGTATTACCCAGTTACTGGGTTGTGGAGGTCAGATAGGCAGTCGCTCCATGTAAAATGTTGTGTGTAGAGTTGTGAAAAGGCTAGGCAGAATGGTATAAACCACTCGCTCTCTGGAGTGCGAGGAGTGGGGAAATTCTCTATCATTTTATACTCACAAAGACATTACCTAAATACACACTAATAATAAAATTAAAATCGCTTATTGTAGTAAATTAACAGTAACTTTCATTAGCCTACACAACCTCCCATAAATAGTTCTGAAAATCCAACATTTCCCTACAAATTAAGCCCATATTTTACCGGAACGCGGTCATAAATAAAACCTACTTAATCACCTCGGTATTTATTAAGAGGCAACTAATTTACTAAGTTCAACCATTAAACGCTTTATATCAATGTCCTGGGAATCTCTTTGATTCCACTACATTACATTCAGAAGATATTTTCTGTAAAGGTGCGTCTACAACGCGAGCATTCGTTTACGAGCATTCGGAAGTGAGCGTTCACTTTGAAGCGTAAATTCCGTTTCGAAACAATTTGTTTGCGAATTAATTGTAACGTAGCGGGAGTAATCCTGAAATCTCAAACGACACCAGGAGTCAGGACGTTCATTAAGATCATTGTGCTTCCAGGAATCATCTTAAAGTTTGGGGGCCCTAATAAAGTGGTATATCATACAATGGGCGACATGAAAATGACGATGTGTAGACTTTGTGATGTCAAATAAATTTACTTTAAAAAAAGTAAAAACTGACTTCAAAAACCAAAACCGAATAAAATAACTTTCATAAAAAACTTAACAGCTTCTGAAGCCGGTGCCAAGCTAAGGTGCATTGAAGAATTGAAGACACAGACTTAACACAGTACATATGTATATAACTTCGTACATAAGAATAATTACATAATGTTTTATATACTAAAACCTTCCTGAAAGTATGTAGATCACATTAGTGAAAGAATCATCAAAATTGGTTCATTCGTTTTTTTTTTAAATCGCGAACAAACAATCATACATACATACATACACACACACATACATACATACATTCGGGTCGAATACAGAACCTCCTTGTTTGAAGTCGGTTAGAAACGACTCAAAATTAAGCTGAGCCTGAAAATTTTCCCAATAGTCACACTTTGGTGCTTGAAAACGTTTTCAACAGTAAATTGGGGCCTTAAAGCGAAAAATGTACCGCTTAGTTCACGTTCCCACTGCTAAAAAGCTCGTAGCCAAATGCTCATTACGCGCGGTTGCGGTGTGGTCGCACCTTAAAAGCATTTTATTAAAAGGTTATTGGAATGAATATTAAAGTTGATACTTTTGTTTATAAAATTCATTGGTTTACTCATCAATGTTATCAATTACTTATTCATTTTAGTAACGTCGTGGTCTTTTACGTTTTCCGGATGGAAAGAAATGGTTGCGTGATGCATTTTTTACGAACCCAGTGGTAAGGAATTAATATTTTTATAATGTACTAGCTGCGCCCCGCGGTTTCACCCACGTAGACCGGGATAAGAAGTAGCCAATGTGTTAATCCAGGGTATAAGCACATATCAAATTTCATCCAGATCGGTCAAGCCGTTTGAGCGTGAAGAAGTAACAAACATACACACTCACAAACTTTCGCCTTTATAATATTAGCGTGATTATATTCATTTTTAAATCAGTAAGGAATAAAAAATGAGATTCCCGTTTTCTCCGACCAAGAAGTAGACTAAATGAGTAAGGCAGACGTTTTGTAGGTAAAACTGGAAGAGGCCATTGACCAGCACGACTAAAACGAAAGTTGTGTTGGCTGATGATATCTAAGACCTAGTATATCAGTCATGTCAAATATACGACCTGCGGGCCATATACAGCCAGCGAATCCAAGCGGCTCGTGGCCCGCGACAAGATCTAAAGATTTTCACTTACTTACTTATACGCCTGAAATTAATAATGTATGTATCTTAATCTCAAACCTAATCTTGATCCCGAAATGGTCATATAATGATTGAGCTACACCACTCCACTACACTCCACTCCAGCTATACTCCATTTACAATAGAGATTTAAACAAACCTTTTTTACAGTCCGTTTAACCGATTTTGACTTCTATTCCGTAAGCTTAAGGATGATATTAAAGGCAAAAAAGTGGTTACAATAGCAACTGTTTACTGCAGCTGACATTTGTCATGCTACCAATGCAATAGAAGTCAAAATCGGTTGAACGGACTGTAAAAAAGGTTTGTTTAAATGTCTAATCTTATTGCAAATGGAGTATAGTTTCTGAATAACTATTCTATTCTAATTCTATTTCTGAATTCCAGTTATCAATTCTTTTTGCGAAAGTTTTTTATTGACTGGCCAAAATGACCTTAATTTTGCAAAAAGGCCCTATAAAATATCCAGTTTCCCCTGGTATATGGTACCTAAAGAAATACTTGAAAAAAATGTCAGTGAATTGAAAACCATATTTTTTTTACCTCGAAAGGATAAGGGTATTGGTATTATATCCTTGGCACATAAAGTAAGAAACATTACTGTGCCATATTTTTAAGAAAAATATCATCTTTCAGCGTCATCCAACACCGAGACCCTTTGCCTGAAACCTTCAGGGATTCTGAACAAATAAATATGAGAGACGTGGCTTATCGAAAAGTTGTCTTGGCTATTTCAGTTCACTTTGCAAAAACCGATCAGAGAAAATAGAAGAAAAAATACATTCGGTCGCGACCGTCGCAGCTTTCATTTTGATAAAGTGGCAATTAACGTTCATTACGGTGACCATGAGAATTGTTTGATTGAAAGACACTTGCCGAACTCAATCAATCTGCCTAGCTTTTTCCCAACTATGTTGGGGTCGGCTTCCAGTCTAACCGGATGCAGCTGAATACCATTATTTTACATGGAGCGACTGCCTATCTGACCTCCACAACCCAGTAACTGGGTAATACGATATCCCTTGGTAAGACTGGTTGTCAGACTTTCGGGCTTCTGACGACCCGTAACGACTGTCAAAGATCCACGAATGACAGCCGGGACCAACGGCTTAACATGCTTTCCGAGGCAAGGAGGAGTCTCGGTATGTAAAGATGGTCACCCATCCCGGACCAACCCTGGCAAGCGTAGCTTAACCTGATGGATCGACCCGTGCGGCTGTTATTACTTAGCCACGAGCTCCATTTTTGAAAAGTGTCTCAATTAGATTCTATAGTGCAAATAAGCCTCTAAAAAAACACAATTTTTATTCAATCGATAAATGCATTTGAATTTTACATTTTCAAATTTCGCGCGTAATTCGACGAAAACGCTGGACGAAGTGGACGCCATATTGCTCTGGTGTGGTCATGACGTCAGTTGGCTGTGTAAACAAACAATTTCTAAACACTGATTAGTTGACATTGACACTTTAATTTACACAGCCGTGTGACGTAATAACATGGCGGCTACTTTCATGGTGTTAAAAAACAGATAAAAAAACTGAAAACTTTGAATTGAATTTTAAAATTTATGTTGTTATTTTATGACCTAAAACTGACATTTTCCGATCTAAATAATATAATATATTTAGATTTTTTCTCATATAGAGTAAATACCGTATTGTGTCGTCGACTAGTCAAGGTACTAACTTTATAATAACTAGACATCTAGACAAAATTACATTTAGTGCTTATATTACTACATTATTATAAAACACAGTCCCCCGCCGTGTCTGTATGTTCGCGATGATCTCAAAAACTACAGAGCAGACTTTCATACGGTTTTCACCAATGGACCAAGTGATTCAAGATTGAAAAGTTTAGGTGTATAACTCATTAAAGTTTTTTGTAAATTGGCTGAAATATGACGATGATTGTTGAAGATGTCGGAAAAGTCATTCTGACTGGAGCGTTACTGGCGTTCGCGTTACGATAGTATGTTTTCATGGGATTATTCCCGACCTCCAAGCGTGTGAAGCCGCGGGAAAAAGCTAGTTATCAATAATATAAGCACTAAATGTACTTTGAAGGACAAAAACGAGACACAGTAGAAGTTTTATTGTCACTACTGCTATGGCCGTATAGTGTCCTTCAAAGAATTAATAGAAGACTCTAGTTATAAGAAGTACAGAATAAGAGGGTAAGTAAAATAAAAACCCAATCTCTAAAGGTTATCTCACTCTTAAACTCCAATATTACTAACACTACGTATCCTCAGCTCCCAAACAACATCGTATGTAGTAATAATAAGGTGCTGCATTCCTAGATCACAATTACACCTACCCACCCGCAGCCAAGCACCCTCAGAAACATTACCTCTCCAGAGTCTAAAGCACACAACTAAATATCAGTACAGTACGAAGTAATAGTGCAGAAAATCCACTTGGCTAAAGTCACAAACGAAATATCTGGGAATAAGACAAAACATGAAGTCGGTTGAAAACAAAAATAAACTAAGTTTTCTGTAGTCACACTAAAATAAAATGCAGAAAAGAGAGATACATTAAAAGTGAAAATTTTTGAATATATTATATTATCCAATTTACAAGAAGAATATAATTCGTATAATAAAATAATAACAAAGGGGTTTAACTGAGCAGATCAATGGACCTACCCCACACAAATTCTAATACCACTACCTGCAAAACAAACTAGAACATCATCCATATAAAAGTGGGGAAAAAATACGTATTATTGAAGCTAACTCAAAAACTACCGAAGCAAAGTTAATCAATTTTATATGGGACCAACTGTGATGTATACCCTCTCGAATAAAACAAAAACAAGTCCAGCCATCTTCGAGTAATCGGGGAACATACATAAAAAAAAAATTAAAAAAAAAAAAGGTTCCGACGAATTGATAACCTCCTCCTTTTTGAAGTCGGTTAATTAACAATACAACTCACATCAAAAATAATATCATTCAATGTCAACTCAAAACATTTAAAGTAATTATCCAAGTAAATAAAATAGTTCAATGTCAACTTTAGAAAAAATAAAGGGAACATTACAAACATTACATACATCACATACATTACATTACATCATCATACATTATTACATTACATTGGACTTGAAATATCTAAATAAATGCTTTAATTTATGTAGGAATGAACATCTCCAAAATCGGTACAGCATTGTTTTTAAATACCGGCCAGCATCTGTAGTGCTATTCTGTAAAATGTCACCGTGGAAAAGTGAGCTATCAATATTGTCAATTCCTAGCATTAGATAGACTGACAGCTCACTTAACCTAAGTGTTCACGGTGAGATTTCTAAAGAATAGACCGGTTGTTATATGGGTGAACTTTTCATTAAACCTTCTGTACTCACCCGTATCGTGACAAAACTAACAGTAACTACGAATACCTTGCGACCATTCCCCACATTCTACCGTGTCTCTCTCTATCGAGAGCTATTAGACGTCGCAGAAGTCCAAACTATCTCTTCAATGTACAATAACCAACAGAGCAAGTCGCCTGGACCTTTAAAAATGCAACGGCTAAGCTTATTTTTGCTGCAGATGCATTTTAAGTGGACAGTTTTGTCACTGTTGGGCGAAATTAAATTTTGGAGAAAATTATTCTGAAAAGTTAGAGAGAGAATTTTGGAAAAGACAATTATTGGGGGACCCAGACATATTTTTGGATATATTTAGCGCATTTGAACGAAAAATAGGGTCTAGTTTAAACAAAATAAAGCAAAACTCATTAGAAATTGGGCAAAAAGCGCAAGTAGCGTAGCGTAGAAATTGTTCTTTTCCAAACTTTATTGCGAGGAATTTGAATGCAGAATTATTCGACATATCAATTAATTATTTAAAATCATACATACATCTCTCTTTCGCGCTCGTAAATAATAATATTATTTCCTTTTTGGGTCAATTTGGTAAACACGGAGAAATATCTAAGCGGGGCGGTAAGGGGTGGGGTTTCGTGAGGAAACCTCATAGAAATATAAAAAACTTCTTTCATATATCTATGGGAAACCTGAAACCCTAATTGCGTAACACACTATCATTCGGAATCGGTCTCATTTTGACAGGTCAACAACATTAATTGCGTTATTTACGGTGTTGAGAAGACAATTTTTTCTAACATAAGAAGCAATGGATTAGCAATGTTACGCAATTAGGGTGCTAGACTTATAAATTTATATAAGTCTGAAATCGCCAACCCGTTTTGAGTAAGCGTGGTGATCAATGCTCGTGCCTTCTCTGTGTGAGAAGAAGCCTTTGCCCTGCTAGGCAAATAGGCTGGTATTATTAGGGCAAAATAATACAAGTTTTATTACATAGACGAATAAAGACTCCTTATAAGCTTATTCGTGATTGGAATGATCTGAACTACATAAAGGTATCCCAAAATCAATCAATGCAGTTAAGCCAAGGCAACAAGGGGCAGATGGCAGTGATCATAGAGGTTGGCAACGAGACTATTAGCTCCTGGCATATCGAGAGCCCTTGTCGTGAATAAGATGCAGGCGCCATAATGATTGCCTTAGACGTACCTATGGAAAGCTGAGTATACCTACTTGCACCGTTGAAGTTGGTAATCTATATCATATCTATACATACACATACATAACTAATAAAAGTCGCGTTTCGTTTCGTGGCTCTGTGGGACCGCGTTGTTCTTCTAAACTACGCAATGGATTTTGACGCGATTTTCACCATTATTTTTAAAGAATTTATTCTGGAAAGTCAATGTACACATGTATTTTAATTAGACTGCCTCGTTGTTCTAGTGGTCACAAGCGCTACTGTTGAGCATGAAGTCCTGGGTTCGATTCCCAGGTCGGGTAAAGTGTTATTGCGTTTTTCCATCAGGAATTTCTCAGTAGCAGCCCGGAGTCTGGATTTGTGCCCGGTTGATGGCAATAAGCTCGCCCCTTATTACATAGGGCTTAAACATAACTAGCGAAATGTGGGTGTACTACAGGTACTCCTCTGCCCAACACTTCGCGGAATACAGGCGTGATGCTTCAATTAAATGTAAAATAAATTAATGATTGACATTCACAATTTGAAGACAAGATTTCAGTTATGTTATACAGGATGTTTGGCAGAACGTTGAACATACGAAAATGGTGGATAGGTGGGGTCATCTGCTACTTACTCAGCCCTAATTTATTTGGCCCTGGCCCCCTGGATATTAAAAAAAAATTTTTTTTTTGCTTTGTTCTCGTTTCACCACTTTCTTTACGTAATTTTTATTAAAAATGACTTAACTTAGATAATTTCAATCGATCATTTAATTTTTACCAACCTTGCAGTATTAAATTTCGCAAAACATTTCACTTTCCGTAAAGATACAGAGAGAGTTTCGTCAAAAATTTCCTACTTGATAAAATTTTGAAGTTTTTTTTTTTTATAAAAGCAAATTACATACCATTAGAAAGGTCACACACCAGGGAGCTTTTGCTAGAATTAGAACTCCTCAATGATATTATTTAATGCGAGTGGAAATTAAGATTTAAGTATTTTTGACATCTTTCTGTAAGTTTTTCTAGCTAACATCTGAATAAAGCAATAATTTTATAAGATAAAAAAAAAAACAAAATATTGCCTGTTTTACTCATTTTTATTAAAAATTACACTTTAAAGTTAAGAAAGTGGTGAAACTAGAAGAAAGCAAAAAAAAATTATTAAATATCCAGGGGGCCAGGGCCAAATAAATTAGGGCTGAGTAAGTAGCAGATGATCCCACCTATCCGCCATTTTCGTTTGTTCAACGTTCTGCCAAACACCCTGTATAATACATTAACATTTAGAGAATTAATTCCGGAAAATTAATGTAGGTATACACAGTATAGCTAGTTTTACAATATACTGAAATGGTCGCTTGAAAAGCATTTATTAGACGCTAAAAGTTTGTCGGTAACCTATCAATTCATTAGACAACTCAATATACTCGTATTTGAAGACAAGAACAACATTTTAAAGAAGCTGCATTAATTAGCCTTTTAACAAACACCTTTTTGTCATAGGAGTCGCATACTGTTCAACGACACAGCAGCTCATGTACTTCTAAACTGCCTGGTGGTCGCCGCATTCAGGGCAAAGTACTTCGGTAATCCAGGTACCCCCCGTGAGGTTGTCAGTAACATCAAGGCGCTGCTTTCCTCCTTTGAGGAGCTGGGATGGATCGAATAATTGATTTTCCTACCCATACGCAAAATACGCGCATTGACGTGGAGCTGCGGATACCAGCCCGTATTATACCTTATTTTTACCTTATTTTTATTTCAAAGCTATTTTTTGTTTTAAGGTAAAGAAGAATTCTGCCAGGACCACGGTATCTCTTTCGAACAACCCGCGACTCTGGCAGGATTCTTCTTTACCTTAAAACAAAAAATAGCTTTGAAATAAAAAATAAGGTATAATACGGGCTGGTATCCGCAGCTCCACGTCAATGAGTGTATTTTGCGTATGGGTGGGAAAATCAATTATTCGATCTATCCAATTATGCGATACCGTGGCCCTGGCACGGGCAACTGAAGGAACACGGGTGGGTTTTAGTAGTAAGTCTGACATGCCCTCCCGCTCCGCCCAGAGCGGGAGAAGTCATTTGATGATTTCCTATCAACAAAAAAAAAAAACAAGGGACCCCAAAATAGGAAGGTTCGCAAAAAGAGGCGCATTCATTATATTAGAGTGATCAATAATATTTTAAAGAAAGTAAGTAAAATGGGAATTATCTGAGGTGCGATTAAAAAAATTTAAAAAACATTTGCATGAATGGAAAATAAAACGTTTTTCTACTTTGCTTTTGTCTGAACCTATAACAAAACATTATTTTCATTCCCTAAAATAAATACACGGTGACCTTAAGTTTTTTACCAAAAAAATCCAGGACTACAGAATATTAAAATCTAGTTTAAAGAAATGGATTCTTAGAAAATCGTTTAGACGCAATAGTGTACTTTGCTTATTCAAGTATTTTCTAGCCAAATATTATAATAGAATGAAATAAACTACTTACAATGGTACTGTATTGTGAAAGAAAATAATAATAAATTGTTTATTTTTATTATGAAAATAAGAGTTTTCTCTGAAACGAAGTGATCAACTAAATGCTTATTTATAAAGTTTTATAAACATTGTTTAAACTAAAGCAAAAAAACATTCCATGCCAGCTATATTTTATTTAAGACAAACAAACTTGCAAATATTCACTCAGTCAAATAACCGAACTTGGCAACAATACTTTTACACAAAAAACTTTTTTACAAAAAAATACAACCGACTTCCAAAAACAACACTACAAAGTGAAAAATAACTTTAATTTCGGAAATCGGTGTCTAGTTAAATGTATTTTCGTTTTTTGCCACCGACTTCCGAAATTAAAGTTATTTTTCACTTCGTAGTGTTGTTTTTGGCAGTCGGTTATATTTTTTTGTAAAAAAGGTTTTATTTTTCACTTTTTAGTTGTGGTACCTACCCCACACAAATTCTAATACCACTACCTGCAAAACGAACTAGAACATCATCCATATAAAAGTGGGAAATAAATACGTATTATTGAAGCTAACTCAAAAACTACCAAAGCAAAGTTAATCAATTTTATATGGGACCAACTGTGATCCTCTCGAATAAAACAAAAAAAAAATCCAAATCGGTCTAGCCATCTTCGAATAATCGGGGAACATACATAAAAAAAAATTAAAAAAAAAAAGTTCCGTCGAATTGAGAACCTATACATAAAAAAAAATTTAAAAAAAAATTTCCGTCGAATTGAGAACCTCCTCCTTTTTGAAGTCGGTTAAAAATGCATCAAAGCTCCATAAAAAGATGACACTAGATAATAAATTAAAAACTCAAACCAGGTGAAGCAGTTACCATAAACATTCAATATAAGAACCGTTCAATATTAAATCATCTTCAACCAGAATCAATTTAATTCAGAACCAAAAAATCACCCAGAAAAATCCATTCAATCGCCTCAGAGTAATGTAACTCTACCCAAATCCAATTCCAGGTGACATCGATAAAGATTTTGCATAAATCAGTGATTTAATCCTATAATACCGCATTTTACCTACAGCCATACCTAATGTTCAGCAATTGAATACTCTATATCAATTTAAATGACTTATTTCATTACGCTCTGTGCGAGAGGATTCTCTGGGATCTGCGAGCTGGGCGCTGCAACCATAAATTCAGAAATTGATAATAAAATTTTAGTATGATCGCATTATGTTCAATGTTATATTCAATCGTTTGGATTTGTGGGTAGGTAGGTGCTGTGTTTGTGAATTTGAATTTTCAGGGGATGGACGAAGGGTTTTGTGGCTAGTGGAAGGAATTTGGCAATTTACCGCCTTGTACAAACATTTTTGAAATTAGAATTTTGAAAACTTACTGGAATACCTACCATTGGAACATCTATCTTCTATCTTTATCTTAGATAGATAAAAAAGATTTGATGGGATTCAATTGTTTTATGGTACAGTCTCAGCCATCCATCATCTGCCTAGCTTTTTCCCAACGATGTTGGGGTTGGCTTCCAGTCTAACCGGATCAGCTGAACACCAGTATTTTACATGGAGCGACTGCCTATCTGACCTCCACAACGATCGGTAACGACTTTCAAAGATTCACGAATGACAGCCGGGACCAACGACGCACGTCACCCATTAACGGACCAACCGCGGCAACACCAACTTAACTTGATTGATCGACCCGTGCGGCTGTTATTACTTAGCCACAAGCCCCTAAGTCTCAGCCATCCGCACTCAAAATTGCAAAGAACTTTTTCTATAAGGTGAACTACTCGTATTGAAACTCGCAATAATATAGCTTCCTATTATTTTAATTATGAACACCATAATTAATATATTATAAAACGACTTTTTCTCCTTGACGAAATTTTTACCCGACTACGGCAAACCCAAAAGCAAGGATTATGATTTTAGCAGTCCACCGTAGCGCCTAAATTACTGAACCGATTTATGAATAGATTCGTAGTAATGGTCCGGGTAACATAGGCTATATAAATTCTCCCTAAATTTAATATGGTGGACTTTACACGTAAATTTCTGACCACGTAAAAAATTGAATTGAAATAATAATGACATGTTTGGTGTCAAAAGAAAGGTCTTGACGAGCATTACAAATATGTATATATGTCATATTGTTTAAGTAAATAAAATTTGTTTAAATTGTTAAAAATAAGTAAAAGTGGAGGTAAATAACATTAATTTAATTGGATATAGACCGACCGCGGCGAGCGTGATTTTTCAGTTATTAGTAAGAGATTCTAAACAGTTTTACTCAAATCATGAAACACTGTCATGTACAACACACACGCAACACACACATGCACACAAACGCACACGTGCATACAAGCATACACTTACACATGCAAGCATGCAGAACATGTATACAAGCGCATTCAGTTTTGTAGTATTTTGGTGATATTAGTAGATGCTCAATCTATTTTCGAGATGAAATCTTGGATTATTTCTACAGTTTAAGATCTGGTTAAGTGTAACTTTAAAAGAATTCTGATACCAGATTCATCTAGCATTATAAAGTAATTTCCGACCTCCCAAACTACAACCTGAAACAGCGAATAACTTTTTCCTCACACGTATTAAACGGAGCAGCATCCGAAGTTTTGCGGAACTTGCCGATTAGTTCCGAGCTCAAATCCGGAACTGAAGTAAAAACGGTGTTCCGACAAGTAGCGAAGTTTAGCGGAAACTTCGGGCGGTTACATAACGAGTTTGATGCGGTTTTGCTGATAAACAAGGAACCAAAAACGGATAGTTGGTAGCAGCGATTAATGAAATATCTACAGCGGTTTCATAAACCTCTCTTGCACTACAAATCTATCCATTTGGAGCTAAAAAGTCATAAAAACATTTTTGGAACGAAGTTCCTTATCGAAAGTGCAAACTTGGCGGATGAGAGCTATATTGAAAATAGTGTTACATTTGACCGTGACGACACTGATAAAGTCGTGGAAAAGCGAAAGGAACCTCGTTACAACGTTCTTCAACTGCAACTTCATAAAAAAAATTTTTTTTGTTCATGACTTTCATGTCGTCTAGATGACGCCATATTCATTTTAATATGAGGTCACAGAGCCTATAACCAGCGGACGATCAAGACGCTTGCAATGATACCTTATCTGTCAATTTATGATAAGGCGTTTAGAAGTTATGAGAGAACAGATGAACATACATACATACATACCGGATATCATAACCCTTCTTTTTGCTTCGCCGTAGTCGGGTAAAAATATATGACATTAGTAATGACGTTCTCGAAAACTGCTCTAACGATTTCGATGAAAGTTACATTATAGGTGTTTACGGAGGCGGAAAATCAATCTAGATAGGTCTCATTTATTTCATTTTGAAAATTCGTTTTCTCTATTGTCACCCGAGCAGAGTTCGGTGCCCAGGTAGTAGAACTCAAAGGACGAAACCAGAAAATTATTTTTTTATTAATAAGGAACCTACACAATAATTCTTCTTCTATGTAAAATATATATCAAAAAGATAAAAAAATAACAACCTATCCTTGTACTATGGGCCAAAGCTCTGCATGATCACCTCAAAGGCGATAATCGCTTGCACGGCTCACGACTCGATCGCACAATGTTCGTTTGTCGCTAGCTGCGCTCTCATAGGAATATTTTCTTAAGTGAGCATGCTTAAGTTTTGTCCATAGTACTTTATTATCATTGATAAATAACTTTCTGCCCAGTCGCTCGTCCAAGTATAATCCACTTAGTGAAAATGGAGAGACCCACACACTGTGTACTTATTGCGTGCGTTGAGCAAAAAGGAAAAGAGTACTTATGTAGTTATTGTTATACAGTCATTCAGGGGCTTTTCGTACTATGACGAAAAAGATCATATACCTATCCAGAATTCATCTTTCAGATAAGGTTTCTATTACAGAAAAGGTTTTATATTGCTCACCACGCTAGCAACACGGGGTTGGGTACGGGTAGATCTTTGACAGTCGTATAATGGGTAGTCAGAAGCCCAAAAGTTTGACAGTCATTCCTATCACGGGGCTACCCAATAACTGTGTTGTGGAGGTCAAATAAGCAGTCACTCCATGTAAAATAATGGTATTCATCTGCATCCGGCTAGCCTGGAAGCCGACTCCAACGTAGCTGGGAAAAGACTAGGCAGATTGATTGGCGCATTCAAGTAATCATCAGCCTAGCCTTTTTCAAACTATGTTGGGGTCGGTTTCCAGTCTAACCGGATGCAGCTGAATACCAGTATTTTGTTCCACAGTACTTTTATACCAGACAAGCTCTAGACGTGAAGATTTGTAATTGGCTGTCAGATTAGCATACTGTTATCTATTACCATTGTATTTAGCTGTAAGTCTTCCAAAGTCTTTAAATAAATAAATAAATTTACATGGAGCGACTGCCTATCTGACCTCCACAACCCAGTAACTGGGTAATACGATACCCCTTGGTAAGACTGGTTGTCAGACTTTCGGACTTCTGACGACCCGTAACGACTGTCAAAGATCCACGAATGACAGCCGGGACCAACAACTTAACGTGGTTTCCGAGGCACGGAGGAGTCTTGGTATGTAAAGATGTTCACCCATCCACGGACCAACCGCGGCAAGCGTAGCGTAACCTGATCGATCGACCCGTGCGGCTATTATTGATTGGCGCTTTCAAATGCATAATAAAATAAGGACCATTTAATTCTCCAGATTTCTGGCAAGATTTTAGTTTAAAAACTTTCTTCTGTAAACAGTAGAATGCGCTTTCAAGAAAATGTTATATCAAAACCGGCCAAGTGCGAGTCGGACTCGCGCATGAAGAGTTCCGTACCATTATCTATAAAAACGGCAACAAAATCACGTTTGTTTTGTTGGGTTGTATGAGTAAACTATTTGTTTTTTTTTTTTATTTCAGTTAACTTTACAAACTTCTACAACATTTTAATTTAATTATTTATTTTTAAAGTGAATAACTAAATATTCAGTGAATATTTCAAGCGTCTACCTGTTGTCGTTATCAATATCGAGCAAAAACGAGCAAAAAAATCACGTTTGTTGTAATGGGAGCCGCCTTAAATATTTATTTTATTCTGTTTTTTTTTTATTTTTTGTTAAAGCGGCAACAGAAATACATCTGTGAAAATTTTAATTGTCTAACTATCACGGTTCATGAGATATAGCCTGGTGACAAACGGACAGACAGACGGACGGACAGCGGAGTCTTAGTAATAGGGTCCCGTTTTACCCTTTGGGTGCGGAACCCTATAAATTACATACTGTCTACAATTGTCACAAGCACTATAAACGCACCTACAGCACAAAATGTATCATTGTAACACTATACAGGGTGTTCCATTATGCTACTTAGGTATACGGGGTGTAGCAAGGCTGCCTCTAGCGAGACTACGCAACGAGAACATTATGTATTCAAGATACAAAGCCCATTGTATTTTCTGACACACCACTTCTCGACGCATCCACTTGTATTTAGAGTAGTATCTACGTTTATTTTGTTAGAGTTGCAATTATTGGGAGTAATATCTACGTGTGAAAACTTGTAATTGACCATCATTATGTTATTAACTTTGTAACCATTGTGCTGTAAGCTGTAAGTTTTCCAAAAATAAAAAAATAAAAATAAAATTTTCTTAGAAATGGAAACCCAATGACATTTAGCCCTACCTGGGAATCGAACCCAGAACCTCATGCTCAGTAGAAGCAGAAGCGCTTACGACCACTAGACCAATGAAAAATTTCATCTATTTATGACGGTTCATAATGTTGAGTATAGGTAGGTACTCATTAGCTAAAACACCTGCAAGTGCAATATAATAATGGTTTCAGGATGCTGTTGGGGCTGCCCCGTTTCTGCAGTGCATCTGCTATGTTCGCGCAGAGTCACGTTGATGGCTTCCATGCCATCATTAGACAGAAATCTGCCTCATTGCTCTGCAGAGTGCGAGCCAGCCCAAACTCCATCCTGAAAATCATAGCTGGGAGATATGACTCTTCGATAATGCATAGCATTATTAAGAGATGTATCTCTCAGAATAATATTGTTGCTAAATAGATATTTAATATTAAGCTTTACTAACATAGTGATAAGATTTCTGTGTACTAACCCACTATGGATGTTACTTGTCCGAAATAAAGGTTATTTTATTTTATTATTATTTTATTTATTTATTTAAAACACAATTTTTTCAGGCTCAGTTCAAATGGTACTGGAAAATCACAACAGAAGAAGCTGAACACCGATAATTACGCTAAGTAGGCTGTTTTTACTATACAGGGTGAATTTTTCAAGTGGGCGTCAATGGCCAAATCCGAAACTAGTACTCAAAGGAGTCTCGGGCTCGATTTTGATAAAAACTAAAACTACATCATTGGATATTTGAAAAATCGATATTTCTAGAAAGAAATAGAACCCGTTGATTTTGAAAATAACCACACTATTGGTATTATTACACCATTCGATAGTGACGCTAATAAGGATCGAATTCCGAGGAATAATGATATACGGTAAACTAAAGGAGAGAGCTCTAAAAAACAAAATACTTTTTTTATTTTTCTTATGTTACCTACTCACTCTAATGTCTCGCTGATGGTGGCGCGTGTTGGATCATTTAGCTAATCCATGCGTCAGGTTCGTGAACAAGCGCTGTCAGTGAAGGTTGGTCATACCTTAGCGGCCACGGCTTATTTTAATTTAATTTAAATATTTGAATTGTTTTTTTTTTTAAGGACGCTCTTAACGTTCTGCATCGTTCTGACATGTAAAATTTCAACATGAATGATGTAACCATTATTTTGTAACCATATCTTGATTTAAAAGAGTGTCCGTGGAGTTTCTTGCCCGTTCTTCTCCATAGGTACCTACTATGCTTTGGAATGGGCGCCTAGCTTCATCTTTTTGACTGACCGACCCCTTGACAATTCAAAAGTGCCTGTAATTGATTTAATTGAAATAAATGCTATGAGTTTGAGTTTGAGTTTTACTTAATAAACCTAACTGATTAATTGTTCAAAATGATGACCGTTGTTTTCAATACCGTAAGGGCGGGTTACTTTGACTCTAGGGCATAACTTTGGCCCAAATCGAGACAACTGTATAAACTGCCCGAAGTGTCACGACCACACAACCGAACGTCGTATGTCCTTCGATAACTATTAGATGGTGATATAGACGCGTACTTGCGGAACCTTGTGTGGATTTAATAACAGTAAACATCTGTCTCGATTTGGGCCAAAGTTATGCCCTAGAGTCAAAGTAACCCGCACTTACTGTACATAGCTGGATTCGACGTCTGAAGGATTGTACTGCATTCAGCTTTACAATATTCCTCATATTACTTTTCGAATTTGGCAATCCACGCCCACTTGAAATATTCACCTGTATATATCGCTCATTTGTAATTTCTGATGACGACAGGCCGACCGATTATATTCTACTGAAAATTATCTTTTACTGAAAAAAAAAACTTTATTTTTCCTACTACAGGGCAAAGGGCCTTTTAAACAAAAAAACTTTTTTACAAAAAATACAAGCGACTTCCAAAAACAACACTACAAAGTGAAAAATAACTTTAGTTTCGGAAGTCGGTGTCTGGTTAAATGTATTTTCGTTTTTTGCCACCGACTTCCGAAATTAAAGTTATTTTTCACTTCGTAGTGTTGTTTTTGGAAGTCGGTTGTATTTTTTTGTAAAAAAGTTTTTATTTTTCACTTTTTAGTTGTGGTACCTACCCCACACAAATTCTAATACCACTACCTGCAAAACAAACTAGAACATCATCCATATAAAAGTGGGAAAAAATACGTATTATTGAAGCTAACTCAAAAACTAACCAATCAAAGTTAATCAATTTTATATGGGACCAACTTTGATGTATATCCTCTCGAATAAAACATTTTTTTTCAAATCGGACGACTCTGTAAAAAGTTATGTTTGGTCATACATAAAAAAAAAAAATAATAATAATATACGTGTCGAATTGAGAACCTCCTCCTTTTTTTTCGTCGGTTAAAAAAATCTCGCTATCCAACAAAAAAATTAAAAGGGTATGTAAGTAAGATGGTGCCAAAAATGTCGGCTATTTCAATTACCACCATATCAGTGTAAAGTCCACTTCCGCCGATGTCTCCCGGAAAACACGGACCGTTTAAATGCAGAAATTCCGGACTACCTTGCGGAATATTCGCGTGGCGATGCACGAAGTCTCATGTTGGACAAGCGGCGCTGGAATGCTAGACAAGGTTCAATTTAATTGAACAGTAGCCACCGGACACTCGAAACTGTGTAGTATTCTGAAATTGGACTCGTGGAAGTGGAGCCTCTAGTATTAAGCTGTTGGGTTCGTTTCAAGTATTTATTTCTTTTTTTATTTTAAATATATTTTTTGTGCGGATGTGAATTTAAAAATGGAATAGTGGATGAAGTTTGCTTTAATTTTAACTATATTTTAAATTGGATTTTCTGTTTTCGTTAAAAACTGACTTTTTCTATATTTTTTCAGTCGCAATTTCAGTAAAAGCTTGGATTTATTCTGATTTAACAGAGCAAAATTTTTACATGAGGCTTTTTTGATATATTTATATCCTAAACAGAGTGTGTTATTTATGTAGGTACTTTCTCACCACCTCAGCCAAAGCTCAGGTTGAATTATCTGACAAACGATTACACGCAGTCTGTTCCATGATTATGGTTCCATAATCAACAAGGAACCCTTATAGTTTCGCTGTCCGTCTGTCTGTCCGTCCGTCCGCAGCTTAGCTCAGAGACTCTTAGTACCTACTAGAAAGCTATAATTTGGTATTCATCACGCCGACAAAGTGGTAAAATAAAATCATGGAAAAAAGTTTTTAGGGTACCTTCTGTACATAATAAAATGGGGATGTTTTTTTTTTCTCGTGGGGTGTGTGGTGTGGGGTGTTGTTGGATGGGTCTTTCAAAAATATAAGTGGTTTGTGTAAAAAATTTTTCGATTTAGGGATCCGTTTCTGAAATATTATGCTTTAAAGTGCAAATTTTTGTTAGAGTCAAGTGTCCCCAACGCCGTAATAGTCAATCAACTAATAAAATGTACCTACTTGTTATTATCAACTACGGAACCCTTCATTGTGCGTGGTCCGACACGCACTTGGCCGGTTGTTTTAGTTTATCTGATGAATATAATTTTAATGACTCAAATAGACTCCCGTTTAAAACAAAATAATTAATCAGCACGCTTCACACAGACAATTACCTATTAATATAACACCTATTCTTTCCTCCTAGCTTCAACCTCTTAGTTCCCCATTGTTCTGATCCTCCGAACTTAAGCCCTAACACGAATCACTGACATCTATAATTAATTAACCCCTTTGACATGCCTATTGTCAAAATTCAAACCATGTTCAACCTTCTGGATCAAAATCAAAGGGTACGACTTCTGAAGCACTTTATTATTGAATGGCGAGATAAGAAATTGGGTGTCTTTGACTATTTGTGACTGGGAAAGTTAAAATTAAGTAACAATTTTAAACTTGATGGGAGACAAAATACTTTTTTCGTTCATTTGCTCTGTAGAGGAATTTAAAGACAGAGTTTTCGGTATCCCTGGCTTGGAACTGTTGACTACATCTAATTGAAAGCTTTGATTGACAATGAGAAAGTTAAACTTAGACACGTCAGCAGTTTGATAGTAAAAGAAAATTGTAACACAATTGGAAAACATAAAATTGTTTCAATCATTCAAAATTTTAAAATACTTCATCATCTAGCCTTTTCCGAACTATGTTGGATGCAGCTGAATACCAGTATCTTACATGAAGCGACTGCCCATCTGGCCTCCATAACCTAGTTACTGGGTAACACGATACCTCTTGGCAAGACTGGTTGTCAAACTTTCAGGCTTTAGATGACCCCGTAACGACTGTCATAGATCCACAAATGACAGCTGGTACCAACAGCTTAACGTGTTCCAAGCTTCGAAGAAGTCTTGGTATGTAAAGATGGTTACCCGTCCACAGACCAACCGCGTCAAGTGTAGCTTAAGGTTCTGCTGAAAATGAAAACAACTTCTAAAAGTCATGAAGAAAATCTCAAATCATCAGTGGCCAAGAACGAGCAACATTACGTAGTAAAAAATTAACCATCAACCTAAGATTTCTCTAATCAGTGCGAAGATTAAGCTAACAATATAATCTGAGATTAACAACTATACTTTATGACTACTTAAATCTCTGTCAATAACTCCGATTTGAATGCCTATTTTATATTACCATCGTTAACCATATTCAATATTATTCCTTCAAGGAGAATCTACGTCGTAAAATATCAGATAAGGACGTGAAGTCTATGCCTTTTGGTTTAGAATATCAAAAGGACCTAATACACACATCAAAAGTGTCTAGGGATCAACATATATTTTTGCAATAACTTTTCTCCTGATTGATATTAATTAAAATTTTCTTTAAGGATTCATCAAATAAAGTGTTTTCGTTTGTCACAGTAACGATAAACCAAGTCACCTTTGCATTAATAAAGAAATTTGCCATTTTCCTAATAAAGGGATTTTTGACATTTGAACCACTAACATTAAAGTTCGAAAAAAAGACTGAAATAACAGTTTTCTTTAAAATTTTATTGGGTAACTTAAACAATTAATAATCCGTGTTTCTACCGCGAACACTAACAACACAAGAACATCGGTTTGGCATACTCAAAATGAGTTCATCCAAATCACGCTGTGGAATGGCCGCCCATGTTCGTTGCAACAACAAAAAAAGGTCTTCTTGCGACTGGATACCCTCCATATTCGGCAGAGCTCTTCTCTGTAGCATATCCCATGCATGCTCAATCGGGTTCAAGTCTGGCGACTGAGCAGGCCAGGGCAGGACATTGATGTTAGCTGCGGCGAGAGTCTGTCTTACAACTCTTGCGGTGTGCGGTCGTGCATTATCATGCATTAACTGAAATAAGGGACCGATTTGCACTTGTAGAGGAACGATGACGTCTGATACAATCGTCTCAGCATAAATTTGAGCGTTGAGGTTGCCTCTGATCCAAATCAACTCAGTTCTTCCGCCGATCCAAATACCCGCCCATACCATGATGGTTCCACCACTATAAGGATGGACTTCCTGGCAGGATTTTAATCGCTGTTGGCGTCCAGGGGTTCTCCAGTGTCGTATACGTCTTGTATCCGGTCTCATACCAAAACGAGACTCATCAGAAAAGCACACGAAACGCCATTGTTCTTCTGCCCAATTTCTGTGTTCAAGAGCCCATTGATATCGAATCCTACGATTGTGCATTGCTATAGGTGGTACCCGTAGCGGTCTTCGGGAATGAAGGTTCACTTCATGCAAGCGGTTTCTGACTGTTTGGTCGCTAATTAAGTTCCCTGAAGAGTGATGAAGCCTCACGGCTAACATCATGGCGGTTATAGTTGGAGCTCTTCGAGTTAAGATTTGAATGTATCGGTCTTGTCTCCGTGTGGTGCAGCGATACCGTCCTCCATGGCGCTCAGCCACGGTACCAGTGCTTCGGTAACGTGTCCAAAGTCGACTGATAACACTCTGACTTGTATTCAGAGCTAAAGCCACAGTACGTTGCCGGGAACCAGCTTCTATCATTCCCACGGCTCTGAGTATTTCTTCCCTGCTTAAATGACGTCGCCGCTCCATAATAACGTTGGTTTTAATCAGTAGTAGGGAAACAGTAGCACTAATAATGTCTTCAATGCGTTGTATGTTTTTATAGGGAAAATATTGACAGCTGATTTTCATCTTTTACTCGAATTTGATTCACAGTTCCTGATTCAAATTATGAAATGCACCAAAAAGGATCCATATAAATTTATAAAATCATAAATTTATTACAAAGCCACATCTCAATCTCAAGAAATCCGCATAAAAATGCTTGATCCCTAGACACTTTTGATGTGTGTATTATTAGCTATTGTCAAACTGTTTCTTCATTCTTTTGTTCATACAATACTTTAAAGATCTGCAATACAAAGGATCTTCTTCTTGACATGCATTATCAACATTATAACTGCTGGGACACCAGACATCCTCTCTGTAAAAGGGAGTGGACTGTAATTCACCGTGAGGGCCCAGTGCTGATGGGTGAATGTCACATGTCTTCAAAATTTTTAGTTCTATATTACCCCGTTTACATTCAGCCATTGCCATTCGTGCTGCCAGAAATATTTCCCTAAATATTGCTGTGGCAACTTCAAGGGAAATGAGTGTCTACCACAGAATATTTAGATTTCTGTGGTGTTCTACATTGCCGCGTCACATGTCTTTCCAACAATGGAGAACGTAGAAATTCAATAGCAAGTGAGCGAGAGAGCAATACCTACTTAAACACTCATTCGCGCTCGCGTTGCCGGCCCTTTGATGTTCGCCAAAAAACCGCCAATTTGGTGATCGCCAGGCAAGACAAGCGGCAATGTCAACGGCAAGGAAAGCGACCTATTTACACATTCACGTTGCCCATTTTATTTCCCATTTCCTTGCAAGTTGCCGTGGGAATGGGCTGAATGTAAACGGGGTTTATGACATTTTAAGTTTCTCACGATGTTTCACTGAGAGCATTGGTGGCATTGGCAAAACAAAAGATTGCACTATGTAAAGTGCACATTATATAATACCAGTATTTTATTGTCCCACTGCAGGGCCAAGGCCTTCTCATACAGAAAAAGCATGCGGATTATATATTTCTTTCTTTCTTTCAAATCAGTGCTCTTCCGTGGTAAATTAGGTGTAAACTTACAAAACAAACTGACATTAGATGACTTAAACTATGAAAGCAGTTAGGTACATAAGTAAGTCTAAAAAGTGGGTGGTGTGGTGTGTGCAGTGTGGATGTAGGGTGTGAATGTGTGTGGTGTGTGTAGTGAATGTGTGTGGAGTGTGTAGTGTAGGTATGAGAGTGTGTACGTGAACGTGTGGGTGGGCTTTCGATATGTTAATTCTATTTTAAATTATCCAGTGTTTTTTTCCGTATTGATATAATCATGGCTTAGGAGCCATGGGGCGTAACTCCGCTGCCGCGAGAAATCACGGTACAGCGGACAGAGCTCCGGCGGGATCTCATGGCGACATGGAGAGTGCGATTGTCGCAACCCAGCGCTGGGCACGCCACAATTGCAGCGATAAGTCCCCTCTTTGAGGAGTGGTTGGAGAGGCGCCACGGCGTCCTCACCTTCCGCCTGACGCAGGTCCTCACCGGACACGGTTGTTTCGGGAGGTTCCTGTTTCGGATAAGGCGGGAGGAAACGCCCGGGTGTCACCATTGTGTGGATCACCCGGAGGACACGGTGGAGCATACAGTGGATGTCTGCCCGGCTTGGGCGGAGCACCGCCGTGTTCTCACGGAGGCGATCGGCGGCGGCGATCTCTCGCGTCCAAACCTGGTCCAGGCCATGGTGCGGAGCGAGAGTGTATGGGAAGCCGTCACCTCCTTCTGCAAAGCAGTAATGCTCGCGAAGGAGGAAGCAGAACGCGTGAGGGAGAGGCAACAGCCGCGCCCTCACGCCCCTAGCCGCCGTAGGAGACGCCCTGGGCGGCGGGAATCGATTGCCGATTCCCGGCCACCGTAGGCGCGGGCTTGCGGACGACGAGTAATGGGCAGCTCGCCGTCCGGTAAGGAACAGGCCCGGGTCGACGGCGCGTTGTGTTCCACGCGCGCCTCAAAGAGATGTCAGCAGTGACGGGGTCAATTGGGCCGATGCCGCCGGGGTCGCGGGTAGTTCGAAAGAGAAACCGTGGCCCTGGCACGGGCAGTTGAAGGAGCATGGGTGGGTTTTAGTCAGTAAAAGTCTGACACGCCCTCTCGCTCTGCCCAGAGCGGGAGAAGTCATTTGATGATTTCCCATCCACAAAAAAAAAAAAAAAAAAAAAAAAAGAGCCATTTAGTGACCACTATTTATATATATACAGGGTGTTCGGCGCATGGACCGACACAATTTATTGGGAGATTTGGAGGCTCGTTTGCTAGGTTTCACCCAAAGACTCCATATCCTAAGTATTACAGTAATTGAGATATGGTTTTTTAGTTTTTTCCTTGAATTACCCAAAATCTCGCCTTTGAATCGTTATATTTTTTTTTGTCTAAGGTTGTAAAAAACAAAATAATTTTTATTATAGTCTACAATGTATTCTTATTCTAAATAAATTAAAAATTAAATTAAAACATAATTACCGTAATAAGTCTTTTCTTAAAACACTCCCTAACTGACTTTTACAACTAGTATTTTGACTAATAATGAATTGTTTTCTATGGCATGTAGCAAACCATTACAAAGGGTATAAACTAAAGAACTTTTTAAAATAAAACTATATTCAAAATACCTTTTAGATTTTTTATAATGAATTTAGAAGTTGTAATTTTTCATAATATTTAAACATTTTTAAGACTTTGAAAACACATAGGTCATTTTCTACAAATCAATTAGAATAAATAATAATTTATTTAAAATAAAAATATATTGCAGACTATAATAAGAGTTATTTTGTTCTATTACAACCATAAACAAAAAAAAATATAATGATTTAAAGGCGAGATTTCGGGTAATTCAAAGAAAAAAAATATCTCAATTACCGTCATACTTAGGACATTGTAGTCTTTGGGTGAAACCTAGCAATTGACCCCCCCAATCCCCCAAAAATTTGTGTCGGTCCATGCGGCGAACACCCTGTATATTACACTATTTATATATTTTTAGGATCAGATTTTTTTTTTGTACAAATGGCCACCTAAAATGGCCTTAAAATTAATTCCATGAATCACATAATTTAGCATCACGGCTTTTTTTTCCGAAGATTTGGGCAGAGCTGTACCTATTATACTCGTACGAGTAGTACACACCCACATTTCATAAGTTATGTTTAAGTCCCTTGTAACTGGGGGCAAGTCTATTGCCGTGTACCGGGCAAATCAAATTCAGACTCTGGGCTTTTACTGAGAAATACCGGATAGGAAAACCCATTAATACTTTGCCCAAGCTGGGAATCGAACCCATTCAGGACGTCATGCTCAGCAGTAGCGCCATCATGAATTAACATAATATAATTCATTTGAGTTGACATTTCAGGCAAATATTAAATGTTATTCAAACTAGTTGAGAGTTTTCAGTCGCTGTCACAGATGGACTAAATTGTCAACGTTTCACTCAATGACCTTATTTTATTTTGTTTCCGTAAAAAGTAATGGAAATTGTCTATGCTGGCTATTTTATTACTGATCAGTGACCTTGTCGTCTTAAAAGGTAAAACTTCCCGGTTTGGGTAAATTCCTTTTTGATGTAATTGTCACAAATATATCGTATTTCTATTTTCTACAATTAAATAAACTACAGTCAACTTTATACACAGATATCTGACGATGGTCATGAAAGATGGCAACGCAAATTAAACTATGAAAAATGAAACAAAGGTTCATAATCCAATGAATGTATATTTCTATAAAGCATCTTATGTCAAGAATAATATAATGTTCTTCACACGATGACATTATTTTTAGACTAAATGCAATTTCGGGGTAGGTGCTACAATTTAAAGGACACTCATCAATTAAAATCTAAATTAATGCATTTAAACTGAACCAATACAAACAACGATTTAAAGCTACACACACAACTAAATAGGAAGTATCAGGATAGATTTTATAGTCCTAATGAAGTGGTATTGGTTAATTTGGTTCTAAATGGACTGTAAAACGAGATAGATTCGTATTATTGCGTACTATATGGCGTATTGAATGGGCGTTTTATTTTATAGTTTCAGACTTAGAGGACTATAGAAATGTTAGCGGTTTTAAAGTTAGTTCCACGATTAGGTCATAACTTTTACCACAGAATTATCACAATATTAGTAATCAATAAAATATTTTTCAGTTAAATGCTTCAAAAATTAATTTCATAGAAAATTCTTGTCGCCAAGGAACAAGAAGGAATCCACTTTACACTTAACTGCCAAAGTCGTACATTTAAAACAATATCCCGATACGAAAGAGAAATTTTAATGGGGATAGGCCGAAGTATTAACAGGTCCCACCCGGGCATCCGTTATCCGTGTGAACTCGGACCCGGATTGCCGAAAAAACGATTTTAAACGGCCTTTTTTAACAATTTAAGATATTTCAAATGGGTGTGCTGACTTTTTTAACCGACTTCAAAAAGGAGGAGGTTCGCAATTCGTCGGAACCTTTTTTTTTTTTATTTTTTTTTTTTTATGTATGTTCCCCGATTACTCGAAGATGGCTGGACCGATTTGGATTTTTTTTTGTTTTATTCGAGAGGGTATACATCACAGTTGGTCCCATATAAAATTGATTAACTTTGCTTTTGAGTTAACTTCAATAATACGTATTTTTTCCCCACTTTTATATGGATGATGTTCTAGTTTGTTTTGCAGATAGTGGTATTAGAATTTGTGTGTGGTAGGTACACAACTAAAAAGTGAAAAATAAAAACTTTTTTACAAAAAAATACAACCGACTTCCAAAAACAACACTACAAAGTGAAAAATAACTTTAATTTCGGAAGTCGGTGGCAAAAAACGAAAATATATTTAACTAGACACCGACTTCCGAAATTAAAGTTATTTTTCACTTTGTAGTGTTGTTCTTGGAAGTCGGTTGTATTTTTTTGTAAAAAAGTTTTTGTATCTTATCCTTTGCTTTACATTTTGGACAAGCAATGTTAGAAGTAGTGGATTTTATTGTAGGTACAAAATAAAAACTGACCAAGAGTTAGACCACGAACAATGAAGGGTTCGGTACTGGGGATGAATTCATCCCAAGAACAAACTTAACTTTGTAGTTGAAAAATGTTCTCATAAACATCGATATACTTAACGTATCGGTCACGTCTGCAACTGCAAATGAAGGTTTGCAATCGCAAAACAAAAATGTGATAAAACTACAAATTAACGATTTTGGGATTTGTCTCCTTACTTGTAACCGTGAGACCTTGCTTCTTACAAAATTTCATGATTCAAAAAAAAAGTATCAAGTAAGTAGTAGTAGTAGTGTCAAGTATCAAACTATGTCGCATATTAAACCTGTTTTCTTTATGTTTAATTTTGAAGGTGCAAATAAACATTTTTATTTTATTTATTTTAGTTTTTTTTTTTATATTATAACCGTATTTTTTTTACTCCGTTGACTTAGAAGCTTCAGTTTATTACAGCTCCAAGAAACCGTAGACCCACGTATTTGATATTAATTTTAACTTGATACCTCCAGGCGATCCTGATAAAAAGGGTCTTGACAGACAGACGAACGGACAACGAAGTGATATGGGTTCCGTTTATTCCTTTTGAGGTACGGAACCCTAAAAATGAAAAAAGAGGGAGGAAAGCTCCCTTTAACTTAGCATTGCAGTGGCAAAACGCTGCTGTTTCACCCTTAACAGATGAAAGAAGTCGTGTACTCTAAGATTGCTACCAAAATCTACCACCTACACAAAAAGATCATTTGTCTAAGTACAGCCTCCCATCAGACAACCACGTCAGGCCTCGTTTACGGAAATGCGGAGCGTCGCGCGTCGCGTTGAGCGGCGCGGCCCGCACTAAATTCAAACATAGGGCGTTCTATGACAGCGTTTACGGATAAGCTATTTTACACGCGTTTGTTTGAATTGTAGCGTCGCATGTGGCGGGTGAAGCGACGGGCGACGCCGCGGCGGACGCAGCGGGTGACGCAGCGGAAGACGCGGCGGGTTTCGGCGGTTTAACTTCATTATAGTGCCAGTGTTCGAGCGCCACCGTTTGCGCCGCACCGCGTGCGTGCCATAAACGGAGAAAACGCTTGACGCCCCGCAGCCCGCCCCGCGCTCCGCGCCGCCTGACGCTCCACGTCTCCGTAAACAAGGCTTAAGGCAGGCATTGGTCACGTGACTTTGATTCCCTAGGGCATAGCAAAGCTTGAACAAGAACATACATGCAGTGGAATGAGATGGGATAAGTTTATGAAGAAAAGGCAGAATTGTGCAACTAGATCATAGGTTTAATACGAAATTTGATGGTGCTAGGAGAATTTCCACCTTAACTCTTCCAATTTTTGATAAAAGAGTTGATAATAATGTAATTTCATAACACAATATCAAACTCATTGTTGACGTAAAGTAAAATACGCGATTTATTATTAGGAGAGCACACAATCTATAAAGGCAGCATCAGACAGTCACCTAAAACAATACAAGCACGCAACAAAAGCTATTGTATCGACGACAACGCTTAAGTAAAGACGAATAAATTTCGCCCTGTTCCTCCAAAACTCGTTTTAGGGAGCAAGTAAATTAATTTTATTATCAATTTCAGTCCATTTACTCAGCTTAAGGACATTACTTTGGGCTGTTATGAAAGTCAAATTGATAATCTCTCACCGGTTCGAGACGCGCGAGGTCGCTCAGATAGTCTAGGAAGGCCGTTATTTTTTATAGAATTACTGATGTGTAAATTTAAAATGGCGGATGATGGGTATAAGCGAGAGTGTGTGGGGATCATAAATGTTGATGGTGATCGGTTATCTTTGTCGCTGAAAGGGTAGGGTGGTGATTAATATGTGATTGTCATTTTGGAGAGATATTAGGTGTTATTTGGTGCTACGGTTAAGGATTTCAAGGACACAATGAATGCAATAACCTTTTTTGGAACGTGAAAGCATAAAAGATCAACGTCCCTGAATTAATCACGTGTTCAAAATTGAAGCCGCCATTGGCATCACTATCACTTTAAAAGTACGAGGATAGGTTACGTTCTAATCTATACAGACATCCTAATTATCTAATTATCGTTAGATATTTTCGTAACCTATCCTCCCGTATACACATAACACACATAATCAGCCTATAACGTTCCCACTGCTGGGACACAGGCCTCCTCTCTGTGAGAGGGAACACCAAATGCAGCTGAATACCAGTGTTTTACATAGAGCGACTGCCTGTCTGTCCTCCACAACCCAGTTACTAGGTAATACGATACCCCTTGGTAAGACTGATTGTCAGACTTTCGGGCTTCTGAAGACCCGTAACGACTGTCAAAGATCCACGAATGACAGCCGGGACCAACGGCTTAACGTGCTTTCCGAGGCACGGATCACCCCAGCAAGCGACCACGTCCACGGACCGACCCCGGCAAGCGTAGTTTAACCTGATGGATCGACCCGTGCGGCTGTTATTACTTAGCCACGAGCCCCTATAGTGTTTATTAAGTACAGTCAACAAAAGAGATATCTAGGCAGGGTATACTAACATATTTGTATGTGAATTGCTTCATGTTCAATTTCGTGACAATAGGTATACAATTTAGTGTTCCCGTATACAACGTGTCGTTTTGCATCCTCGTCAAATTTCAGGGTGTGGTACAGAACATCAAACCGAATAACTTTCTCCATGGGACCAACATCGTATTCGCGGAAAAATTTTCAACTGTCTTTAGAAAACTTCAATTCTTTCGCGATTAAGATGTTGGTGCCATGCAGAAAGTTGTTTGATTTGATGGTTTAGACTACGCCCTTAAATTTGACGAGGATGCAAAACGACACGGTGTATAAAGAAAATAGTCAGATTCGATGAAGAAGCTGGGGTGCGTAAACAAATGGGAACACTGTCAAAGGGTTTCTACAAAGAGTTTCAATTAAACTTTTCGGTAGCTACTGAATTCTTCCTAAAAAAAATTGTCCTTCAAAATACCATGTTAGCAAGAATTCATAATTTTGTAAACATCATCAAAGCAGATTTAAAATACTTAGGTGCAGAAATTTTAAAACCCAAGTCCGCTCTAAAAGGGATTGAACAAGCTCAAGGTAGGTAATGTAAGAAGCCGAGACGTACCGGTAAGTAAAGAGGTTTCAAAGATCCGATTTGAAGAATACGTACGTAGAAATACTACCAGGTAGGTATGAAGTGGAAGAAAAATGATTTTGTTGTCTGTAATGGAAATCCTAATCCTAACTAATATTAGAAATGCGAAAGTGAGTTTGTTAGTTACTCTTTCACGCCTAAACCACTGAACCAATCATCCTGAAATCAGGTGTACAGAAACTGACATAGAGTACCTTTCATTTCGAAAATATTGTACTTGTGTATTGTTCCCGAGGATAACAACAATAACGTTCTAATGTAGTGGATGTGTACAGTTAAAAACAGATTTTCGAAAGGGTAAAGGGTGGGGAGACTTAACGACAATACGTCTGTGCGCGGTCATAGGTAAAAAACACTGGCCCTGTCTTACTATCGCAGCGGAGCCCCCCCCCCCCCGGTCCCTTGCGTCTCCCGCGCCTTCAATGAGCCCTGGATTTATTTAGGTATACAATGACATGATTAAAATTATAAAACACAAAATTAGCAAAACAACAGGATCACGCGTCGCCTACATTCCCCTCCCTAGTGCTGCTACAGCACTCATCACCCATAGAGATAGGCGCGACGCGTGTAGCATTCCGCCGCAGAAGGCCGGATTTTGTCATGACATCGACCACTCGAACGCGGCCATCTTTGCCAGCTATTACGGCCTGTAAATCCTTTCGGCCATACATTTCTGGGGGAGTTAGGGTCCACGATCAGAACCATATCTCCCACTTGCAAGGGTCTTTGTTCAACGTGCCACTTCTTTCTTGGGCGCATATCAGGCAGAACTTCGCGTACCCAGCGCTTCCAGAACATATCAGCTAGTTTCTGTGACAACTGTCACTGTCAACAACAGACAACTGTCAACTGTTAATGGTTCTGGCGTCCCGCAGGGAAGTGTACTGGGTCCGCCACTATTTATATTATACATTAATGATCTCAAAAAATGTTTAAAATATGAATCTATCCAATTTGCTGACGATACTACTTTGACGATAAAATGTTCCAACAAAACTGACATAGAAATTGATACTAACAATGAAATAATTAATGTAATAAAATGGCTGGCTGACAATAATCTTCATGTTAATATTGAAAAAACCAAAATAGTGCAATTTCAAACATGTAACTTGTCAGTAATACCAACAGCAATTAGCCACAATAATGCAATTCTGCAACCAGAACCATCAGCTTTATTTTTAGGTATAGTAATTGACAACAAATTGAACTGGAAAGAACATGTAGAAAGAGTATGCAGTAGGCTTGATAAATTTGTATATGCTCTTCGCAAGTTAAGACTAGTGTCCAGTAAAAAAACCGTCCTAAATGCTTATCATGGGTATGTTTCATCGGTATTGCGTTACGGTCTAGTGATATGGGGTAATTCAGTGGATGTGGAAAGAGCATTTAAAGTACAAAAAAAGTGTATCAGAGCCATGAGTGGAGCGGAATATCTTGACCATTGCAGACCATTATTTAAGGCATTAAAAATTCTCCCACTCCCATGTCTGTATATTTTTGAAGCTTGTCTATTTGTAAAAAAATACCCTCATTTATTTCTATTAAATGAACAAGTCTCCGAGAGACTGAACAAAAAAAATGCCGGGAAATTACTAGTACCTGCTCAGAGATTGCAATTATACAGTAGAAATGCCAGTTGTATGACAATTAAAATTTATAATAAATTACCACCTGCCCTGAGAATGTTACCAATTAATAAGTTTAAATGTAAAATGTTTGCTTGGCTCTTAGACATGTGTTTTTATTCCGTCAATGAATTTTTAAATCATACTTTTTGATATTGTAATTAAGATCATAATAATGACAATAATTCTCAAATATTAATAATTATAATAAATAATAATAATTCTTGGACATTGTAATTTGTACTTTGACTTTGTATTTTGACATTATGATTTATTCTTTGACATTATTATTAATATTTTCGGCATTATGATTTATATTTTAGATTTAACTAATATATTAATATTTTGATTTGTTCAGATTTGCATGCCTACCTTATTAATTAACATTTCTACACCAGTAATGGTAGTATATGTGAAACAATGTATAATTTAAGATCTAAATGTACCATATACTGAGAAATAAATACTTTTATACTTTATACTTTATACTTTAACCGCCATTGTTTTGAGGTAGGTATCAGATTCATCAAAAACACCCAAAGTAGGTAGGTTGGACGATGTTCCCAACAGAAAATGGTTGGGGGTTAAAGTCTCATGGCTGTTTGGTTCCACTGCGACATGGGTGAGGGGACGGCTGTTTATCATCTGTTCTACTTCGGCTAATAATGTTTGAAGTGTCTCATCACGTGGCGCTCGCTCTTTCAGTATAACCTTCAGTGCGCCTTTTATACTTCTGATCAGCCGTTCCCAAGCCCCTCCCCAGTGAGGGCTAGCAGGTGGAATGAAAACCCAAGTTGTCGACTCGTAATGACGGGGTAGGCGAATTTTGTCAATGTTTGTCATTATACTCAGCCACTCGGACCATTTTATAAATGTTTGGTCTGTTATATCCAGGGTATAAGCTACCGACATACCAAATTTCATCCAAATCGGTCTAGTTGTTTGAGCGTGAAAAGTAACAAACTTAAAAACACACACAAACTTTCGCCTTTATAATATTAGTGCTAATATTAAGTCCGCCATTGTACATTTTTTAAGTTTAAAAGTTTAAATAAATAAATAGTGTGATGACAAGCAGAGTACTACCCGAATTGATTGTCAAATTATTCTAAACTAACAGTGCCCCGCGTTTTTACCCTTTGACTGTAAATTATGTACTAATTTATGAACCCAAAACCCCAGGGGAGGGGGGGGGGGTTAGTTGCGAACCCCATAGGTTCACAACTACTGATGATGATTTTATTCCATCGCATGATGTTTTTTTACGTTTATATATATATATATATGATATAAGCTTATATACCTATTATATAAAGGATTTTTCCTTATGTACACCCATGTGTACAGTCGACGTGCAAAGAGTTAAGCAAATCTTCAACCAGTTTAGAGAAAATTACCACCAATCAAATTCTGAAATTCCCAGGTCCACTAAAAACCTATACACCAACAGCTATTCACATCAAAAGGTACAATAAACGGGCCGCTCCTAAAGTTTCATGTTCAATGTTCATCATTCAAATAAAATACACAGGTAAGCCGGAGTTTTGTATTGAACTAAAAGTTCCCGCGTTTAAACGTTATGAACAAACAAACTTTACCTATTTATTATATTAATGTTGATGATATAAATTGATGGGCGTAATAGCTTTTACTGGTAAAGGAAAATGGGGGATTTTTTAATTCGAGAGTTTTCTTTGCAAATTATTTGTGAAAATATTAGCGTGACATTAAGCGTAATTTGTTGAAGGACAGAGGTCTCTTGTTGGGAAGGAGCTTTTTCATGTATTGAGTGGAAAATTTGATGAGTAAATTGTCTTATTCAAACCTATTCTTAGTTTTCTTTACATAATAACTCTATACGCAATAAGAATTATGACTAATTTTCGTTTTGTGCGTACGCCATGTTTATTAAAAAATATTGGACACGTATTTTTTCTTTTTTTACGTAATGAAAAGATTACGGTGATACATTGAGTTAAAAAATGTAGCATGACGTCACTCCTTGTTAGATTTTATACGTAGTTTGTTATATTTAAGACGTAGCAAGCTAGCAAGTCCCTACGCCCCAACTTTAATGAGCTTTATCTAAGTAATTTTTTATTAATATGATAAAGCAAAAAATAGAGGAGCTTGTGGCTAAGTAATACCAGCCGCACGGGTCGATCCATCGGGGTAAGCTACGCTTGCCAGGGTTGGTCAGTGGATGGGTGGTAACCCATCGTTATATACCGAGACTCCTCCGTGCCTCGGAAAGCACGTTAAGCCGTTGGTCCCGGCTGCCATTCGTCGATCTTTGACAGTCGTTACGGGTCGTCAGAAGCCCGAAAGTCTGACAACCTAGACAGGAAATACGATACCCCTTGGTAAGACTACCAAGGGGTATCGTATTACCCAGTTACTGGGTTGTGGAGGTCAGATGGGCAGTCGCTCCATATAAAATACTGGTAATCAGCTACACCCGGTTAGACTGAAAGCCGATCCTAATATATTTGGCAAAAGGCTAGGCAGATGATGATAATCAGTTCCTTTTTCTGGACGAAAAAAGGTCCATCTTTGCCCTGATATAACATTGATTTGCAATTGTTTAGTAAGGGTGGGCTTAATATGACCTACCTACCTACCTGCTATGGCACCGTCACGCCATGTTAAAACTAATAATTAAACTCCGGAGCAGGGACATGACATTCGACGCGTCTGACAGAAGTGACAGATATTTAACAATAACGTTAACCAGTGAAGCGTTAAAGGTTACAGTTAAAGTTATGACGTCAACTAACAAATTGTCAAATGGAACAACCAATTTTTTGTCTAACAGGAACTTTTACAAGGGTGGGTTGCACCATCTAGTTCGATGTTTGTTATTGTTATTGTTACAGTAAGATGGTGCAACCCACTCTAAGTATATTATCACAATCAGTTTAAAAAAACTCTTGTTCCCACATTGTTGCTCAGTTGTCACTCAGGGGTTTGTCTTGATCATGTATGTTAATTAATTTATTCATAACATTGTGAAGGAGATGCTTTACTGCTTCGCTAGAGAACTCGCGTGAGTGTAATTTGATTGTAATACCGCGAAGAGACAGAGCTTTTGTGGAATATGGAGCTTTAATGCCAAGATAGCTTTTATGCTACACGATGACTGATGGCATGCATACTGTCTGTTGAAACAGGTTAAGGTGCTGTGGCTCTTTCTTCGAAAGGCCCTTCCAGATATGGCCCTGCATGGTTGGACTCGCATTATTTTATTTATTTATTTTATTTTATAAATTACAAGTTCCTTAACTAGGTGTAATAGCAAAGCACACAATTAGACCTCTGGGGTCTGTCCTAGCGTGCCATGGCCTGAGATTGATCAACGCGCTATTAACAGCTGTTTAACAGCACTACATCAACTCAACTACAACTCAACTAGTTACGAGTAAGTCATAATCGAGTCGATGCAATGTTCTTTAAGCTTACGCCTTATATTTTTAATATTCATTGAGTCTCTAATGTCTACAGGTATTTGGTTCAGTAAACTGGGTATTAGAAAAGAAGCGGTACGCCTGCCATAAAAGTTATTTTTGCGTGGCACTTGGAATGATTTTGATTTCGCTTGTCGCGTATTCACCTCAAATTTAACTGGAATTTGAATATCACTGTTATCAAAATGTTCTATGAGGAACAGATATTCAGCTCGCGCTAGAACAGGTAATACTCGTACTTTGCAATGTTTAAATAACCCTGTGTAATTGTCTTTGTATTTATTTTTTACATAGTTAGGTACTATAAGTTTCAACAAACGTGTTTGCAAATTATGTATTTTATCATAAAATCCTAATAATATAATGTTTGGCTTTAAAAGAGACCATGGACCACTGAGTTTGTTTCGGCATTTCTTATCATTGACCAGTCAGCTAGGAGGTGTAGACGCTATCTAGTTTTAAAATATTGACCAAAAATATTGACGTGTAAAAGTGTCATAAAAGAACTACTTAAAGAAATAAACATGTCATTACATTTCATTTCATAATTACCTACTTTTCATTTGTTATGTAAGTATACACTTGAGGAGCTCGTGGCTAAGTAATAACAGCCGCACGGGTCGATCCATTAGGTTAAGCTACGCTTACTGGGGTTGTCCGTGGATGGGTGACCATCTTTATATACCAAGACTCCTCCGTGCCTCGGAAAGCACGTTAAGACGTTGGTCCCGGCTCTCATTCGTGGATCTTTGACAGTCGTTACAGAAGCCCGAAAGTCTGACAACCAGCCTTACCAAGGGGTATCGTATTACCCAGTTACTGAGTTATGGAGGTAAGATAGGCAGTCGCTACTGGTATTCAGCTGCATCTGGTTAGACTGGAAGCCGACCCCAACATAGTTGGGAAAAGGCTAGGCAGATTGATTGACACTATGACCAAAATATAGTAATGTTACACTAGTAAAAACGTACTTTTAAGTTTCAATGAGACAGCTCCGTATTGTCCCAGCCTAGTAGTATCTCACTGCAGGTTAAACGCCTCTTCTCACACAGAGAAGGCACGAGCTTTGATCACCACGCTTGCTCAAGATGAGTTGGTGATTTCAGACTTTTAAATTAACCATAAGCCCAGGTTTCTTCAGTAACGTCCAAGATAAACTCAGAAAGTAGTATATTATATGAACTGAAGAAGTCACATTGGTTCTTGCCCGGATTTGAACCCACAACCTTGTGCATGAGGGGCACTGGGCCGTCATACGACACAAAAACCTTTTTTTTTTTTTTCTTTTGGCTTCGCACTTTTTGTGAAAATAAAAAAACTTTAACGATACAAAATTCTGACAAATCGATGTGTACAGTCAGCAACAAAAGTCGATTAACACTTGCATTTTTAATCTTAATCATCAAGCGAAATATTTAATTCAAATCGGAACAGAAGTACTTAAAATTTTAAGAACTAAACGAAAAAAAAAGCAGTTTATCAATCATTTTGTGTTAATTTAGATAATGTCAAAAAGTAGCAGTGTTAACCGACTTCTGTTGCTTACCGTACTGTCAGCAACAAAAGTCGATTAACACTTGCAGTTTTTTAATCTTAATTATCAAGCAAAATATTAAATTCAAATCAGAACAGAAGTACTTTAAATTTTAAGAACATTAACTCATGTCAGTTAAACGAAAAATAAGCAGTTTATCCAATAATTTTGTATTAATATAGATGATGTCAAAAAGTAGCTGTGTTAACCGACTTCTGTTGCTTACCGTACAAAGATAAAAACAAATCATTGCGTTCAGCTTTGAACACGCGGTTCATTTACAACGAAGTAATAATACGTATATTCAAGAGTTAGAAAGTTTAGATTCTTGGTACCTATTGCATTGATTTCAGAACAAAGCTGTGTTCTACTTCAGTGAACAATTTTGCAATTAGTAGACATCGTTGGTGACAGCTTCTTGATAGAATCCTTTAGTCGCCTTTTACGCTACTGTCCTACCGCAGGCGATTATCGAGAAGCGAGTAGAGCCACAGTATACATAATAGTAGGTACTTACAAGTAGTAAAGCTGGCCAAGTGCGTGTCGGACCACACACATTTAAGAGTTCCGTAGTTGAAAAGAATTTATCCCAAACCAAACTTAACATTGTATTTGATAAAACATGTAGTACTCGTACATGATATCAACAGAATTAAAAGTTTGTAATGGCAAAAAAATATTTTTACATGTGATAAAACTACAAAACGATTGTCAGATTTTTTTCTTAACTTGTGCTGTGAGACCTTGCTTCTTGCGAAACATGGTTCTATAGGTCAACGAGAAGTACCGTATAGGTTTTGATTTACTCGCGAGTATCCAAATATGTCGCATAATTATGACCGTATTTCTTTATTGCGCTGACTTAGAAGCCTGACTTTTTTAGTGCTCCAAGGGGTTATAGACCGCGTTCCTGAGAAAAAAGGTCTTGACAGACGGACAACAAAGTGATCCTATACGGGTTCCGTTTTTTCTGTATGTGTCCGTTTTTTGTAAGGTACTGAACCCGAAAAACCGGCCAAGTGCGTTTCGGACCACGCACATTTAAGGGTTCCGTAGTCGAAAAGAATTTATCCCAAAAACAAATAACATTGTAGTTGAAAAACATGTTCTCCCATACATTGATATACGGCACGACTCTTTCTAAAATCATGGAAAAGCTTATAGGAAGGACAAAGGTGTTTCTGATTTAATAAAAAATCTCATAAAAATGTTTTATAACGAAATATTTTATGATCACGTTTACGACCTTATTCATGAATACCTAGATCATTTTATTAAGGTATTTTCATTGACTTATACATTATTTTACTCTATATTAGGTTAGCATTTCAACCACACAGTGGAATAGGCCATCACTTAGGTACAGTCAACAAAAGAGATATCTAGGCTGGGTATACTAACATATTTGTATGTGAATTGCTTCATGCTCAATTTCGTGACAATACACAATTTTGTAACACACAAACACAAAGCAATATATATAAAAAACTTTTTTACAAAATATACAACCGACTTCCAAAAACAACACTACAAAGTGAAAAATAACTTTAATTTCGGAAGTCGGTGGCAAAAAACGAAAATACATTTAACTAGACACCGACTTCCGAAATTAAAGTTATTTTTCACTTTGTAGTGTTGTTTTTGGAAGTCGGTTGTATTTTTTTGTAAAAAAGTTTTTATTTTCACTTTTTACTTGTGTACCACCCCACACAAATTTTAATACCACTACCTGCAAAACAAACTAGAACATCATCCATATAAAAGTGGGGAAAAAATACGTATTATTGAAGCTAACTCAAAAACTACCGAAGCAAAGTTAATCAATTTTATATGGGACCAACTGTGATGTATACCCTCTCGAATAAAACAAAAAAATCCAAATTGGTCCAGCCATCTTCGAGTAATCGGGGAACATACATAAAAAAAAAAAAAAAAAAAAGGTTCCGACGAATTGAGAACCTCCTCCTTTTTGAAGTCGGTTAAAAATTGAACATGAAGCATTTCACATACAAATATGTTAGTATACCCTGCCTAGATATCTCTTTTGTTGACTGTACCTACCCACATGTTTTATAGAGGCGAATATATAGGGTAACTGGTAATTAGTGATCGATACCTATACACATGATTGTGCTCATGATAACAAACAACTTTTACTATGGGACCAAACCTGAAATCGCGAAAAAAAATCAGCTGCTCCCAACATTTTTACGAGTTATGCGACAGCAGATGAATGTATGGGACAGCAGATTTTTTTTTCGCCGCGTGCAGCTGCCGTTGACGAGTTTGTACGAACACTTATTAGTCGTATGAACGGCAGTAGGTATACCTACCAATTATAACTACTTTCTAGAACTACTAACTAGAGTTCTTTTAAAGAACTAATTTCTGTATTTTTTTTTTCAAAGTTTTAGGTTTAGTAGTTTCGGAGATAAGGGGGGAATGTTCAATATTCATTTATTTTAAAATTATTAAAAATATATATTTGAGACCCTGATAGCTCAGACTAAATAAAAAACGCAGACGTAACGCTGCGAAAAAAACAGTGAAGCATACGCAAAACTACACCTCGCTCTGTGCATACATTCACACCAAACTACAATCAAACTACACTCATTACGCGCACACGTCATGTTTACAAAACCCGAAACGTGAGCCCTCACGTTACTGTTGACAGCGCTATGTCTTGTTTTTTTTTTTTAGTCTGAGCCTCATAGTAAGAACCTTTCATTTGATAAGTCACACGGTACAGTTTGCCATACTTTTTTTTTCTAATTTGTTCCTCATATATTATCCCCACATTCAAAATTCATATTTATTTACATTATACGTCTGTGTTTGGGTCACAGAAATTCATAATTATCTAAGTTTATCAAACAACTTAATCTGTATGTTAGATTCGGAACAATACAACGGAATGAGGAGCTCTTGGCTAAGTAATAACAGCCGCACGGGTCGATCGACCAGGCTAAGTTACGCTTGCCGGGGTTGGTCCGTGGATGGGTGACCATCTTTACATATCGAGACTCCTCCATGCCTCGGAAAGCACGTTAAGCCGTTGGTCCCAGCTGTCATTCGTGTATCTTTGACAGTCGTTACAGAAGCCCGAAAGTCTGACAACCAGACTTACCAAGGGTTATCGTATTACCCAGTTACTGGATTGTGGAGGTCAGATAGGCAGTCGCTCCATGTAAAATACTGGTATTCACCTGCATCCGGTTAGACTGGAAGCCGACCCCAACATAATTGGGAAAAAGCTAGGCAGATGATGAGATTCGGAACAAATTGGCTGTGACGGATGTACAGACAGAAACACGAGTGATCCTATAAGTGTTCCGTTTTTCATTCGGACGTACGGAACCCTAAAACGAATTTAAAACATATTTACCGCCACCCCTCTTTCATCTTTCATTTCATCAGTGTTAAGTTCTCCTAATGGCAGATGTTGTTACTCACAGACAAGAGACTGCTCATCCCCTTGACATAATCCCATTGACACCTTTTACAACACAATGGGTGGCCTATTTACTGCCAGAACACAAACAGAAGTTTAAACTATACGTACGTAAGTATATCTTTACTTACTATGACGTAGAACCAATTGTATCTTCGTACGTTAGAACCAACATACATTTTGGTCATTGGTATTCGTGAACAACTGAAAATGGTGTCAACAAACCTTGTTGTCAAGGCGAAAACAATCTCTAATTTTGAAGACAAATTGTAGATAGGACAAAGCCTTTGCCTCCCTTTTATTTCTATGCAACGAATGATTAAACTCTTGTAATAATAAAAAAAAAAACTATAATATTATTAAATTATTAAAATCGACAACACAAAAAGGACATAAAATTACATGGCGTCATTTTTTCCACCAAAATAATAAAAATCTTGAATGGGTACTTAATAAACTATTAGGTAGTAGCTGTACTAATATCAGATCTTGTAAAATATTTCTATTATACTAGATTAATGAAGATGAACTTACCTTATAATCTCATAGTCTGGGTTGATCACGTCTCGGAAACAAGTCTTGATTACATATTTTTCAATTATCCTTTGCAGCCATCAATGTTTTATACCAATCGGATTCAGTATATTCGAATGTCAATAGTTTTACATCAAACTATAGACAGCAAAGAGTAATTCAATAAAATTCCGTGGTCGCACATCTTTAATAATTTGCACTGAACTGTCAACAATAAGAAATCCACAATCAAATCCATTTAACACTAAACACTTGATATACAGTCATAGGTACGTCATCAAACAAACGTTCATTTGTTTTTATTTCAATTCAAATTTGGATTCTAGAACGCAATCCAAATTTTATTAGCAAAATATTTTAGTTGCTGTTCTCAAATCTGGGAGAGACGGCCATTTTGATTGGCTCAGTACGCATGCGTCGAATTGGGAGCTGACGCATGCGTGCAGGGATGAAATGAAATATTAAAAATGGCATTGTTTTTGGTTACACGTGTATGAAAGATTAAATGCACATTCCGCTGTGGATATACAAGACGGGTCTTTTGTAGGAGGTCTAGAAAAGGTTATGTAAAAGGATTCATTATAGTAATTAGAAGCTTTAGCATCGAATGTCCGATTGCGGGACACATAATAACTAGAATTATGTTACTAGGTTTCCTCCTCATCCTTTTATATTATTGTTATCTTTAGTTAAGTGATTGCGATTAATAATGCCGTTTTCACTACAGTGAGTATTCATGTATATTAATTAGTATTGATATACGTAATCAACTTACTATATTGAAAGGTCACCCTATGAAACGTGGGGAGTTGATAGGAAATGGTCAATCCGATTCGTTGCGAATGGCACGACAGTAGTGTCATAATTTTTTTTAACTTGTGGCGCATGACATGAAAGGCGTGTCATTTTTAAATAAATCTATTAAAACTCCTTCTAATTAAATTTTAAAAGGGTTTACTCAGAACAAAACTAATATCGTTTTCCACACAGAACAAGCATGTAGCCTTCGTTTCTGGATATGGACGAGATTTAAAAAAATCAGGTGCTAGCAACCTTTTCAAGTTGGATTATTTTTACGACTATAACATACCACCGATTCATTGCGGACGGCACGACAGGCGTGCCATTCAATTTTTTCCCATATGGCGTGTGATACGAGTGTCGTCATTTTTTAATTCCTTATAACTGTACTATTTACGATTAAAAAAACCGGTCAAGAGCGAGTGGCACTCGCGCACCGATGGCTCCGTTCCGATTTCTGAAGAAGTGTGCAATTTAAAGACTTAATATTTTATTTATTTAATATTTTATTTTTTGTAATATTTACGTAAACTTCTATCACATAGAATAATTTTACATTAATTATTTAATTTTAGAATAATTATTAATAATAGAATATTTTTTTTATTTTTTTACATTTTTCATCAAGTCGAAAACTATGCGGCCTAAAAAAAAGAAAAAAAAAAATGTTTGAGAACGTGCAAACAGCGCTCTTTCAAATGATATCCCACATGCCTTAGTCGTAGTAGAATTTTTAAGACCCCCTTTCAATCCCTGTTGCAAAAAAAAAACAAAAATATTTTAATTTCTTTCTTATTTTCAAAATAGTTGGGCAAACGTCATCTAAAACGGTTCCAAATTTCAAGTTGATAGTATTAGTAGTTCTTGAGATATCCAGCTGTGACAGACAGACGGACAGACAGATTGAGACGTACCTTAAAGGTTCCTTTTTACCATTTTGGCACAGAACCCTAATAAAATCATAACCCTTCCTTTTGGCTTTGCCGTAGTGGGGTAAAAACAGCCATCTGAGGGATTGACTGATTTTCTTTTGTTGTTCATGGTTGTTAGTGGGTAGTAGAGGAGGAGCTCGTGGCTAAGTAATAACAGCCGCACGGGTCGATCCATCAGGTTAAGTTACGCTTGCCGGGGTTGGTCCGTGGATGGGTGAGCATCTTTACATACCGAGATTCTTCCGTGCCTCGGAAAGGACGTTAAGCCGTTGGTCCCGGCTGTCATTCGTGGATCTTTGACAGTCGTTACGGGTCGTCAGAAGCCCGAAAGTCTGACAACCAGTCTTACCAGGGGGTATCGTATTACCCAGTCACTGGGTTGTGGAGGTCAGATAGGCAGTCGTTCCATATAAAATACTGGTATTCAGCTGCATCCGGTTAGACTGGAAGCCGACCCTAACATAGTTGGGAAAAGGCTAGGCAGATTGATTGGTTGTTAGTGGGTTAAGTAACACCATTATTATAATTTTAAATACGAAGAGTAAGTAACAAAATTAAGTATTCCAAGCATCAAGTGATTGCCATAAGCGCCATCTATATTAGGTAATGAAAGCGCAATTTGCTTGTCACATCACGTGCAAAAATTTTCAATCAATAGCCACTAGATGGCTGCCAAATTATCGATTTATACTACAATAATAATAAATTGCTGTACGCATTATTATTAGAATTTAACTTAATGTCGATTGAAAATGTTAAGATGAGATATTACTTTATTCTTCATTTCAAAATACGTCTATTGTGTTTTGTTATCTCGATGAGATAATAGTAAGAAATGGTTTGTTTTTGAGTGGTTTATCAAAACTACAAATGCCATAACAACAACACAACAACAACAATTAATGGCACCACACCAGCTGCATGTTTGTCGTACTCATACCTACTAAACAATTGAATGACTAGTCTGTTCTCAGACTGACAAAATTAAGTACTTGTTTTTATTTCCGAGAATACCTACAATAATTTGAGGTTGTTTACGGTGAAGTAGAGTTATTTACGTATTGTCAGAAAATTTTATGTTAGTACTTATTTCTTACGTAACTTTTAAAAACAGTACAAAAGGTTTACAACATCTGAATAATAAATCATTTAACATCCATTTTTACTAAAACACGTAGTTAATCACTTCAAAACCATTTTATACAACGTAACCTGCCGTTTACATCCGATGCTTGATGTCAACTGAACTTAATCAAGACATAACGAGTAAAAAAAGCACAAAAAGGTAATTTTGTTTTGTACATGACTGATGACCCAATAGGCATGTCATAAACTTCTACGGCGCTTGACACGACACTCGTGTCACGAAATATTTGTTCGCCGCCACAGATAGAAGTGTTCGAAAATGGTCGTCGCAACGAATCGGTTATCAAGATAAACTTATAGTTTATTGACTTCAGTCAATATTTCCGCTGTCACTTTAATTTTATAGCCAGGATACTTCGACCTATGCTTCGACCCATAGAGTATAGTAATATATCTTCGATCACTCTGACTCCAGCCGAGCCGAGTCCAGCGAGAGAATTGGTTCTTGACACCTGTCAGTTTCATACTAACAATTGTGTTTTGCGAATTTGATTCTTATTACTAGGTACTAGAAACTGTCCAGTTGACAGGTGTCAAGAACGTATTATCTCGATGGCCGGACTGTAATTCCCATTTTCACTAACACTAGGCGACACCTAAATGATTGCCTAAATAAAAGGAAAGAAAAGTCGCAAACCTATAAAAAAAATGCGAAAGATCATTCATCTACTCACTGATTAAACACGAAATCTCAAAAACTACTGGACCATCGAAGATGAAAAGCACAGAGGTATATTATTATTGCGCTTTGCTATAAAACGATAAATCCGTCCATTAAAAAAATACAATTGCTTACTTAAATGATTATTTATTAACAACTTTAATACAATTCAATGCGTCCACAACACATGAAATGAACAATAAATACAACATGCAATGTTCAATAATTTAAAAATGAGGTTGTATCAGTACTTTAAAATACTTTCTACTATAATACTTTGATTAATTTCACAATTTTAATATCATTAAAATAATTATCAGTTTATTGCAAATGTCCATTTTGTACTTACAGATTTTATATGTCAACATTAGTTAACCTTTTGACCACCGTGATTGCAAATAAGGAAAATTTATTTTATTATGCTTGTTACATACTTAAATTTATCGAAACAGGGTTTAAAATTTACAGAAAATAATTTCACATCTTTTTACATGCCATTTTATTTTATTTAAAGAAATGGCCGTCAAAGCTTACTTAAAAAAAAATATAAATATAAATATAAATTTTATGATTTACCGAGTATAATATAAACAAATTGAATCATATTCTTAGATCTAACTATCAGCCTGTTGGTAATCAAAAGTTGGCGTCGGTAAAAGTGTAAGGGTGCTTACATATAGAAACAGGTTTCCGGTACGGGCGGGTCGGTATCGATCGGTGCAGGTATTAATTACTATGTTATCTTATGCGCTCACTTATAAAGAAACAGGTTTAAACCTGTCGCACAGATTTGTCTGTATCGGAAACCTACTTCTTTATGTTTGCGCCCTATCGCGACATAATTGGCTATTATGTAATTTTGCTACATTTCTTCTGCAAGTCTCTTTAGTAGTATCTTAAATCTTTTTGCCCACATGATAAAAACGTTTGCTGAAATGAACTGCTGACCCACCACAAAATATACCTCACATATATTTTTTTAAACCCAGACGCATTCGCAAACAATATGTACAGAGGCCAGCACATCAAGCTACCAAAATCTGTCAAATTTCTTTGATAGATTTTCAACTTTACCACAACGAAATAAGGTTCATATTCAATTGGGAAAATTTGACAGATTGGGGTAACTTGATGTGCTGGCCTCTGTACATTACGTCGTGAATAATTATTACAACTTCCAGGCGAACCACTCGCTAACTGCTCGCGAACCCCGCCTTTAGATTGTGTCTGTCCTGAAGTTGAAAACTGAAAATTTGAAAATCAGTCTTACCGAGGGCTATCGTTTTACTCAGTAACTGGGTTAGGGAGGTCAGATAGGCAGTCGCTGCATGTAAAATACTAGTAGGTATTCAACTGCATCCGGTTAGACTGGATGTCGACTCCAACATAGTTGGGAAAAAGCTAGACAGATTGATTGATACTGGGATCTAGGAATTTTTTTTTATTATTTGTCTTTTATAGATTTATTTGCAAAGTATAAGCTCGCAACACTTGAAAATAGACGTAAGTATTTAGAAGCCATGAATTTATATAATATTGTTAAAAATAAATTTGACTGCATTGAACTGTCCAACATGTTGTGTTATGCGGTTCCTAGGACAGTCCATAAGCGAAAGGTGCGCGCTGGCAGATTATTTTCAGTGGGCACTTGCAAGTCCAACTCTGGTTTGCGTTCGCCTGTTCGCAGAATGGTCGATTCCTATAATAGGACTTTTGAACATATAGACATTTTTGCATGTCCTCCCTGTAAGTTCAAAAGCCTTATACTCAAGGAGCTTTCTTGAATTGTTATTTTATAATTTTCTTTTCGTGCCACTTTTTGAGTGTTACCTACATTATTGTAACACACCCATTACACACACATAAACACACCCCCACACATACACACCGCCACATACACTACACATGTACATTTTATTATTATAATGTACTTTAGAAAAAAAAAAAAAAAAAAACATTTATTTGTAACGCTAGCGATTATTCTCATTGTTTGTAACCTGTAGTTAATCTGTGAACAGCGTTGTGGGCTGCAATATTGTCTATATGTTTTGTGTATTTCTTTTTATATGTTTTATATTGTAGCTGTTAGTTGTTCCTTTTAAATAAAATAAAAAAATCAAATAAAAATAAATAAAAATTGGATTAAATTTGAATGCCAGTAGTACATAGAGAGCTGTCTACAGCTCTCTATGTAAACTACTGGCATTCAGGTGCATCTGGTTAGACTGGAATATACTTGAAAAAAAGGCACAAATAATCAGCTGCATGTAAGGACCGTAACAGGTGGCGTTCTGTAGTTTCTGCCTACCCCCATGGGAAGAAGGCGTGAGTTTATATAAATAATCATCTGCCCAACTTGTTTTCGTCAATATCCTAACTAATATTATAAATGCGAAACTGAGTTTGTTTGTTACGCTTTCGCGCTAAAACAGTTGAACCGATTTGAATAAAATTAGCACATGGGTAGACCATGAGCCGGGTTAGGAAATAGGATATACTTTTTATCCCGGTATTACGTTCTCGTGGGATAATTTCCGTAGCATTCCCGTTGGAGCACCTATTTTTTGAGCACCAAAGGGTTTCCCATCTGAGCACCAATCAATATTTTAACGTGGTGCTCAAAAGCGAACAATAAAAAATATTCAACTTTATTCCCTTGTGAGCACCTACGGTGCAGTAGTTTCTAGTGATGGGGTGCTTAATAAAACATATCGATAAAAAATGGCAGTACTTTTGACCACCGTGGGATAATAACATTGAGAAGACATGGCATTGACAATGACCTTAGGTCTCACCAATAATCCTGAGGTCAAGGTCATTAACCTTGAAGTCAAGGTCAAAATTCAGAAAGTCAAGATCCGAGATTCTCTTCAGGTTTCTGACCTTGACCTCAGGATTATTGACCTCGAGGTCAAGGTCAAAATTCCGAAAGTCAAGATCGGCTATTCTCCTAAGGTCACTCACCTTGACCGCAAGATCATTGACCTTGAGTTAAAGGTCAAAATTAAAACCAAACCTAACATCGGGGTGCCCTTCGCTCGACATAGCGACGAAGCAACAGAGAGCGAAGGACACCCCGAGGTTAGGTTACTTTAAACCTCTTACACAAAAATACCAACCGCGAATTGGACCAACAACTAATTGGACTTCCGGAATTTTGACCTTGACCTCAAGGTCAATGACCCAGAGGTCAAAGTCAGTGACCTTAGTAAAATAGCTGATCTTGACTTTCGGAATTTTGACCTTAACCTCAAGGTCAATGACCCTGAGGTCAAGGTCAATGCTCTCAAGGTATCCTATGATGTTCTAAAGTACTGTCAATTTGTATCGATATGTTTTATTAAACACCCCATCACTAGAAGCTAACGTAGGTGCTCAAAAGGGAAAAAAGTTGAATATTTTTTATTGTTCCCTTTTGAGCACCACGTTAAAATATTGGTTGGTACTCAGATGGGAACACCTTTGGTGCTCAAAAAATAGGTGCTAAATCGGAAATGCTTCTAATTTCCGACCTCCACGCGGGCAAAGCTGCAGGCAAACTCTAGTTAGACATAAAGTTGACATTATAAAACACAAGGTGTGTAAACTATTTTCCTACACCTAACAAATTTAACTGGTCGCTTTTCAAACGCAAATTCCTAATATTTTTAAAGTACCCCATATAACCCTCTGTGCGCTGCAAAAACAGGGTCACAAAGATGTGAAACCGCAACTGTCCGGGGCCTTTGAGACCCCCAACGAGGGTTGATGAGTGTGAACAAACGTAATACGCACTGCATGAATAATTATGTACACTCAAAAGAGTTGGTAGCCGGGTTGATGATAATACAGTTAGCATATGCCACGGTAAGTGCAACAGGGGTGATTAATAAAAATTGGGGGAAATTATTTAGGTGGGTAGTTATACCCGCAAGATGTGCTCAAATGTAAGGTTGACAGACCATCAAACTGAACAACTTTCTCCATGCAGAACAACATCGTAATCGCGATAATTTATCAGCCGTCCCATACACAACGTCAATACCTACACGACCCAAATGTATAGGACGGCTGCTTATTTTTTTGCAATTACGATGTTGGTCCCATTGAAAAAGTTGTTCAGTTTGATGGTCACCACCCTTAAATTTGACCACACCTTTCTGATACGGCATGCTGTATAACTAAGACAATTATGTAATACGAAATCCTTTCTATGAATGTGTTGAAAGTATTTTTATGCTGAGTGTCCACTGGTCCGCGCCGGCCGCAACGCACGCATTGCATGCAACGAATTTTGGTTTGTTTGTATGAAGAAATAAAAATGCGGAAGGTACCGCTAGTGGACGAAGTGCTTTATGAATTCATACAAAGCAAGCCGAAATCCGTTGCGTGCCGTGTGTGCGTTGCGGCCGGCGTGGACTAGTGGACGCTCACCTTAAGGGGGTAGCATTAAGGTAGCCCGCGAAATTCATGCAATTTGCAGGTCAGTGTCAGTTTGTATGTTGATTAAAACATAAGACGCGGCTGTAGCTTATATGGCTTTACAGAATTATAATCATTAGAATCAGCAATACAACTCCATAAGTTAGAATTGACCTCAAACCTCATGATTTCAAGAAATCACTAGATTTGAGGTTAATTCTAACTTATGGAGTTGTACGAGTATTGCTGATTCTAATAATAAAAAATAATAATAATAATAAAATTGTTTATTGGGTCTCAAATAGTTACATTTGCAGATGTGATTGAGACAGCCCCAGTCAGTAATTAATAATAGGTACTTGTGTTGGGGTTGACTCGCTCTTTCCCTTAATTGATAGCTATACACTATTGAGACTCTGTAACAATTAAAATAAAACTAATAAAGCTAATTGAACTAATTTAGAAACAAAGAGAATACAATGATATAAAAAAGAAGTAATAATAATAATAATAATTAGCAGCTCTATGTATTTTGCAATTGTGGGTATGTGTTTGTGTGACTGTAGTTGTGTCTGATCATGGGTTTGTTTGTGTGTGTGGGGGTGTGTGTGTGTGTGTGTGTTTTATGTTTGTGTGAATGATTATAATTCTGTAAAGCCATGTTAGCTACGGCCGCGTCTCATATTTTAATCAACATACAACCTGACTCTGACCTGAAAATTGCAAAAAACCTAAGAAAATTTGAATTTCGCGAGCTACCTTAGCGCATCCCCTTAATATGGAATGTTTAAAATTGAGCCTTGCTGTAACATTATGTCAGACTTCCTCAATATTACATCTTTATGCTCGCCCCAAAGCATCTTGAATGCAATTTTGAGCAACAGCATGCCAACTTGTTGCATTTTACTCATCTTCATACTCTCAAAACATTCTATAACATCTTGAGCTGAATATACAACAAGGTACTTTTGTTAGACAGTTTTTTTAAACTTGTGAGCTCTAAGAAAATTTATGTTTAAAAACATGTTTTTGTAGAAAAATGCGAAGAACATCAGAATTTTGGGAGAAACATTTTCTTACTTTCGAAGACCTGCGGATTAACTTGCTTGAATGGTTTTCCTGATAATAATGACATGGAGACCATTGGCTATGGGTTGTAGGTTCGGATGAATCGCTCATCAAACAAATATTCCGTTCCGGGAAACACCGGAATAAATATCTCAGATTTCTCTTTGTAAACGCACCCAAGCGATACTATACAAAAAATGAAACCGGCCAAGTGCGTGTCGGACCACGCACAATGAAGGGTTCCGTAGTTGATTGACTATTACTCGTAAACTTGAAAAGCCTACTTATCTGTGATAGTTTTCCTTTTATCTTCGTTCTACTACCGTGAATTATTTCACCCATCCAAAACTAACGGTTTAGCTGGCAAAGGAAGGGGGGGGGGGCACTTGGCTCTAACAAAAATTAGCATTTTAAAGCTTAATATTTCAGAAACGGATCCCTAAATCGAAAAATGTTTTTACAAACCCGCAATATTTTTGAAAGACCCATCCAACAACATTGCACACAGAGGGGTAGACAAGAAAAAAAAAACTCCACTTTACGTGTACAGCAGGTACCCTAAAACATTTTTGTTTCATGATTTTATTTTACCACTTTGTCGGCGTAATGAATATGTATATCCGTGCCGAATTATAGCTTTCTAGTACTAAAAGCCTCTGAGCTAAGCTGCGGACGGACAGACGGAACTGACGGACAATCGGACAGATGGACAGACGGACGGGCATAGCGAAACTATAAGAATATAAACTATACTGTTGAGGGTGCCATGGCGAAGTAGCGCATCAGAGATGTATGCTGAAAGGCATATAGATGGTTTTGCGACCATCATACGCAAAAGAAGCGCTTCTCTACTTGCTTGTCTTCGTGGCAGTACCAACACTATCTTGAGTTTATTCGCAGATAGATGGGTGGGAGTATCCAATGCTGCGACATTGGATGAAACTCCACACTTAATAATTTGTAAGTTCTACTAACACTAGTATTTATTCGCAGATAGATGGGAGTCTCCAATGCTGCGTCATTGGATGAAACTCCACACTCAATAATTTGTAAGTTCTACTAACACTAGTATTTATTCGCAGATAGATGGGAGTCTCCAATGCTGCGTCATTGGATGAAACTCCACAATCAATAATTTGTAAGTTCTACTAACACTAGTATTTATTCGCAGATAGATGGGAGTCTCCAATGCTGCGTCATTGGATGAAACTCCACACTCAATAATTTGTAAGTTCTACTAACACTAGTATTTAAGACTATTGTTACTAACACTATGAGCGTAGCCTGAAATAAATAAATATAATAATAATAAGGGTGCCTTGTTGACTAGGGAACCCTAAAAATCATTTGTCCTTTGAAGTTTTATTCGTCTTCAATATAATTTGAACGTCATCAGAGAAGTATAATTTAGTTTTCTTACATACCTACATTATACCTACACACATTGTATTACTGTATGTTTTATAGCGATAGTGACCCTCCTTTGCTTCACTCGGGTGAAATCTACTGATGTGGTGACATTACCATCATCTGCCTAGCCTTTTCTCAACTATGTTGGGGTCGGCTTCCACTCTAATCGGATGCAGCTGAATACCAGTATTTTACATGGAGCGACTGCCTAGCTGACCTCCACAACACAGGTACTGGCCGATATCCCTCGGTAAGACTGGTGTCAGACTGTAGGGCTTCTGATGACCCGTAACGACTATCAAAGATCCACGAATGACAGCCGCGGAGGAGTCTCGGTATGTAAAACTCAAACTCAAACTCAAACTCAAACTCAAAGCATTTATTTCAATTAAACCAATTACAGGCACTTTTGAATTGTCAAGGGGTCGGTCAGTCAGAAAGATGAAGCTAGGCGCCCATTCCAAAGCATAGTAGGTACCTATGGAGAAGAACGGGCAAGAAACTCCACGGACACTCTTTTAAATCAAGATATGGTTACAAAATAATGGTTACATCATTCATGTTGAAATTTCATATGTGAGAACGATGCAGAACGTTAAAAGCGTCCTTAAAAAAAAACAATTCAAATATTTAAATTAAATTAAAATAAGCCCTGACCGCTAAGGTATGCCCAGCCTTCACTGACAGCGCTTATTCACGAACCTGACGCATGGATTGGCTAAATGATCCAACACGCGCCACCATCAGCGAGACATTAGTGTGAGCGTCACATACTCTCAGTCGCCAGGGCACATTCAAGTCAAACAAAGACGTACCCAGTAAATGGTAGCTTTAGAGTATGTACATAGTACTCACACATGTGCTATGCAATTATATAATACAAAGGAGATTGAGTCTATACAATGCAATGATAGTCTTACAATCTTCAGCATCTCCAACAGTATCTTCAAATGTTAATTAATTAGTTGTGGTTGTGGAGCAGGACCAGCATTGAGCCAAGCATTTTTATCGGTTATGTAATCCCCAAACTTATAATATGCCTGCCTGCATAGTGTGCGTTTTATACAAGTTTTGAATTTAGTCTCATTGAGCTGAAGTATGTGTGGAGGTATTTTATTGTAACATTTTAAACAGTATCCCATGAACGACGTGTCTACTTTAGCTAGTCTGAAACCTGGTTGAGCTAATAGGTCCCTTTTTCTAGTACTATAATTATGCCTTTCACCTCTTTTACTAAAAAGATGTAAATTTTTCCTTACGTACATGATATTTTCGTAGATATATTGACAAGGTACCGTCATGATGTTAATTTCCTTAAACAGTTCCCTTAGAGAATCGCGCTTGCGGAGATTATATATGGCTCTAATGGCTCTTTTCTGCAGAATAAAAATTGACTCGATGTCTGCAGCCCGTCCCCAAAGTAAAATACCGTAAGACATGATACTATGAAAGTAACTAAAATAGACTAGCCGCGCAGTATCTACATCAGTAAATTGACGGATTTTTCTGACAGCATATGCTGCTGAACTTAGCCGTCCTGCAAGTGATGTTAAATGAGGACCCCATTGTAGCCTAGAGTCGAGCGTGATCCCCAAGAAAACGGTTTTATCGACGAATTCTAGTTTCTCTTGATTCAATACTATCTCACAATCACTACTTTTTACATTTGGTAAAGAAAATCTAATGCACTTAGTTTTTTTCCCATTTAATACTAAATTATTAGCAGTGAACCAATTTTGGACCTGCAGTAGGGCGTTATTAACTTCGTCAAAATTTGTATCACGTCTACCTACCTTAAAAATCAAGGAAGTATCGTCAGCAAATAACACCATTTGTGGTTGATTTTTTAATAAATGGAGTAAATCATTAATATACACTAAAAAGAGGAAAGGACCCAATATTGAGCCTTGTGGAACACCCATTTTTACATTTAAACCAAGTGAAGTGATACCATTTATTTGAACTTGCTGTTGTCTATCATTTAAATAAGATTTTACTAAACTGAGCGCAAGTTTTCCAAGTCCGTAATGCTCAAGTTTCAAGAGTAGGGTTTCGTGATCAACGCAATCAAATGCCTTGGAGAGGTCACAAAAAATTCCTATGGCGTCTTGGGCCTCTTCCCACGCGTTAAAAATGTGTTTTAATAAGGTTACACCGGCGTCGGTCGTACAACGTCCTTTGGTGAAACCAAACTGTTGATCGTGAAGTATTTTATTCGTGTTAAAATGATTGAGCATTTGATTAAGCATTACTTTTTCAAAAACCTTGCTGAAAACTGGCAACACGGATACGGGTCTATAATTATTTGTGTCCTTACTGTCCCCGGATTTAAAAAGTGGTATTACCTTACTGTATTTCATTAAATCCGGGAAAACTCCCTGATCCACACACAAATTAAATATTAAGGCTAAGTAAGGCGCTATAGTCTCAATTATGGAGGTACAGACTTTAATAGACATTCCCCAAAGATCTTCGGTCGGTTTGATCTTAATTTGCTTAAAAGCTTTTATTACTGTTATGGGGTTAATGTGCTTAAAGTTAAATTCAATCGGGCAGGCCGAAACGTTCGCCTTTACTAAATTAAAAGAAAGTGAGGGCGAGGAGTTTAATATTTCAGTAGTTTTAAGTGGGATACTGGTAAAGAAATTTACAAATTCTTGAGCAACTTCTTTGCTATCGCAAATGAGACCACATGACGTCTCCAGTGTGTAATCAAAATTATGCTTTTTGATCCTATTAGTTTCATTATTGATAATTTTCCAAACTGTCTTAATTTTATTCTCTGCTGATTTAACCTTGTTGCTAATGTATAAAGCTTTAGCTGCCTTACAAGTATTCTTAAAAATTCTAGAGTAAGTAGAAACATACTTATTAAAAGATTCCGTGTTAATATAAGGCTTAAGGCCATACAGCTCGAAAAGTCTTTCCCTACTTTTCCTGAGTCCTCTAGTTGCCCAGTCACTAAATAAAAACTTAGGGCTTATAGTTTTTGTGATCTTCTTAAAAGATTTATCGAACTCTGTTTGGACTACCGAAAAGAATTCTTCATACAAAATATTAACATTGTTCATTGTTAGTTCTTGGTCATTTAACTTACCAATTAAAGTGCTATTAAATTTTTTTAAATTAGCAGATGTTATTGGTCTGGATTGTATCTGCACTTTTTGTATTGGTATGTTGGACTCAAAAGTTACAGTTTGACCGCTGTGATCAGAAGGGAGATAATTAACGATGGATTTATCTAAATAGTCACAGCAACAAAAAACATTATCAATACATGTAGCAGTAGTCGTAGTAATTCGGGTTGGTTCTACAAACACATTTGACAAATTGAATGATTTAAACAAATTTAACGATGGTCAACCATCTATGGACCGATAAGAGATGACGCATCGCAGGACGTGAATAATCTCGAACTGTCAGTGAAGACACAACCAGTCTGATTGAAGCTCAAAGGCTGATTGCAGATCGAAGAAAAAAAAAACTACGTACCAACTGCGGTAAGCGTAGCTTAACCTGGTCAATCGACCCATCATTCTCCTGCCTGTATCCCAATCTATTTGGGGTCGACGAAACATGTCCTTTTTCCCCATACTTCTCTATTAGTCGTCATCTCGGTAGTCACCCCCTTTCTAGCCATGTCATCTTTTAAATCCATCCATCGTTTCTTTGGTCTTCCCCTACTCTTATAGCCATCGACATTCATACTCAAAACTTTCCTCACGACATTTTCCTCATTCCTCCGCATCACATGCCCATACCATAACAACCGATTTCCGCAGAACTTTTCAGTCACCGTTGCCACTTTCTAACTTCCTCTTATGTACTCATTTCTTATTCTATCCATTCATGTAACACCACACATCCCTCTTAGCATTCTCATCTCAGCTGCATGCAATTGATTTTCACTCATCCCTTTTGTGGCCCAACATTCTGATCCATACCCACTTGCGCGCCCGCGGGAATTTTGTTCCCCAACAGTAGATTGTCCGTGGGAACAAAGTTCCCAAGACAACCTTTTTTTACTTTTAACCTTGTTCCAGCACTATTAAGTAGTAATATCCAATTCCATGCATTTACTGTGATAGATTATCTGTGTCCGAACCTTTTGAGATACGACAACACTCACTGAACTAGTTTATGACATTAAAAAATATTATTTTCGCTGTCATAAAATCTAAAGTAAACTATAACAAGTTTTTGTCTCAACTTCGAAAGCTTGTAAATAATGAATATTGTACTGTGGTAAGTGGTTTCATTTATGTTTCACGTTAAGAGTTAACACAGCATGTATTTTAAACCATAAAAAATATAGGTCATCGCTTGTTTTATCCTTGTAGAAAATCTAGAAATCTAGAAATCTAAAACTAACTGTGTTTGCTCTTTACATACCTATTTTTGTGAATTTTATACGATCATACGTTGAAACGAAACATACACTGCAATAGAGTCCAGTTCTCTGGCATCCATTAAAACATTCGAGCGTTACAAGATTCCAAGAATCTTCGTCGCTTCGGCATTGTTTGTAAACACGTTCAAAGTGCGGGCTGACGTCACGGTGCGCGTACGCATGACTGTACTACCGACTGTTTTTTGTGTAGAGCCGCTTTCGTACGAGTGGATACAAGACAACAGGTCTAACTATTGTTTTATATATCTTCCCCTTAACTTTAAGGGGAATGCGGGAGTCGCAGATTGTTCCCGTGACCTGCCGCCATTTCATCCAACCAGTGTTAATCCTCTGATAAATCGACCTGTGCGGCTATTATTACTTAGCGACGAGCCCCTATTTTTAACCGACTTCAAAAAGGAGGAGGTTCTCAATTCGTCGGAACCCTTTTTTTCTTTTTTTTTATGTACGTTCCCCGATTACTCGAAGATGGCTTGACCGATTTGGATTTTTTTTGTTTTATTCGAGAGGGTATACATCACAGTTGGTCCCATATAAAATTGATTAACTTTGATTTGGTAGTTTTTGAGTTAGCTTCAATAGTACGTATATTTTCCCCACTTTTATATGGATGATGTTGTAGTTTGTTTTGCAGATAGTGGTATTAGAATTTGTGTGGGGTAGGTACACAACTAAAAATGAAAAATAAAAACTTTTTTACAAAAAAATACAACCGACTTCCAAAAACCACACTACAAAGTTAAAAATAACTTTAATTTCGGAAGTCGGTGGCAAAAAACGAAAATACATTTAACTAGACACCGACTTCCGAAATTAAAGTTATTTTTCACTTTGTAGTGTTTTTTTTGGAAGTCGGTTGTATTTTTTTGGAAAAAAGTTTTTTATTATACAGGGTGTCCCGTAAATAATGGATCAAACGTAACGGGTAGGTAGCTTACCTAATTTCCAACAACTAATTTGAATATTAAAAAAAAAACCGTTACAGTAACCAGGATATTAATTTTTTTTCGAATTTTACGATTTTGTCTTCCAGAATTAAGCTTTTTTAATGCTGTCGCTGCAAATGATGACATTTTTAGGTATGATTTTTATTTAACATTTCTGAATAGCTTACTAATGTTATAAGATACCATTTTTTTTGAATACCGTTTTATTTGCCTTAGAAAAAAAATCTTGAGTTGAAAAGTTTTTTCTTTACGATGTTAGGACCAAAATTGAAAAAAATTCTCCTGTAAAAAAAATGTATGACACCGAAGACCACCATTATTTTAAAAACTTGTACATTTAATAAGGTTTGCAAATTGGTATAAAACTTACGTCTAGTCCTTATCGTTACAAAGATATTGCTATGAATGTGATGAAGAAGACAGAAAATAAATTAAATTGGTACTATTCCATTTTTTCCTTTTCGTAATGGCTTATGCTTGAATGCTTGTAATCGAAGCAGGTAGTTAAGCGGATAGCATAATTCCGACCCGATGACGTCATCTGTCCGGAATTTGGGACCGCTACCTGTGGCGGAGTTGCACCTCAGTCAGTGTGAAAGGGATAGGTAGCGCCGCTTTTTGGTAAATCGGTTAAATCGGTATGAAGTTGCGCAGGTTCTTTTGTTCTTTCCTGCGCCCTTCACTCGTACAGGCTTCATTGTTGCTTGATTTTATTAGTTTAGTTGTAACTAGTCTCTCTTCGAGTTGCTACGTCAGACAACTTTCGCTCCCGGTCAGTGGCTCGGTGTTTTCTTCTGTAAAATTTGACTTGTGCTGTGTTTTTGGACTTTGCTTTGCCTATCGATTTGGAACTCTTTGCGTATTGGACAAACGACTTGGCGATCCTACGGACTCCGAAAACATTCGTTTGTGTGTGCTTGTACGTGTGTGCAGTAGCGCTGAAACCTTATTCAGCCCAATGCCTCGTTATGAGTACACGCCACGGCAGTACGCCGAAATGCATTTTATCTACGGAGAAGCAAGAGGTAATGCCAGGGCGGCTGCAAGATTGTACCGTGAAAGATACCCGAACCTGGTTCGTTATCCCGATTATCGCGTCTTTATTAGAGTGCATAACGCGCTTCTTGAGGGAAGAATTCTTGGCACCGGAGTTGGTGGTACCCGTGAAGGACGACCGCGACAAGTTAATGACGAAGTCATTCTTCGAGAAATCGAGGAAGATCCGTCAGTCTCCGTTCGCGTCATAGCGCGACGCGTAGGAATTTCTAGATCGACGGTGCATCGAGTGCTACAACGGTGCCGATTGCACCCATATCACGTGCAACGTGTTCAAACGCTGACGTCGCGTGATTACCAGCCAAGAATAGAATTTTGCCAAAGGATGCTTAGAATGATTCGGGCGGACCCGCAGTTTTTTAACAAGATTTTATGGAGTGACGAGTCTTCATGCCGCCGAGATGGATATTTAAATTTGCATAATTTGCACAGTTGGCAGCTGATAAACCCATATTTGATGCGAGAGGACAGGAGCCAACATCAATTTAAAATAAATTTATGGGCGGGAATAATCAATGGGCAAATAATAGGGCCCTTTGAACTACCAGCTACTCTAAACGCCGAATATTATCTCCATTTTTTAAGGAATAAGTTGCCAAGGTTATTAGAAAACGTTCCAGAAGACGTACGGCAAGCAATGTGGTTGCAAAATGATGGGTGCCCCGCTCACTATGCGACGGCAGTAAGGGCGCACCTTGATGAAAGTTATCCGGACAGATGGATCGGCCGATTAGGACCAATTTTGTGGCCTCCGCGATCTCCGGATTTAAATCCCCTAGATTTTTTTTACTGGGGATGTTTAAAAGACAGGGTCTACAAGAATCCAATAACGTCGGAAGAAGAATTACGACAGCGCATCCAATCTGCTGTATCAGAAATAAACCAAAGCCGTTTTGTCCGTCGGATAAGAGCTTCCTTTATTAGGAGATGCAGACTTTGCATTCTTGTAGAGGGAAGGCAATTCGAACATTTATTGTAAAAACCAAATAAAACGATTTATTTGAACTAACTGTTTTTTTTAGTACGGCCTCCTAATTCTTTTCATACGCCTCAATAATTCAATGAACATTGCCTCTGAAATACTACAGTTACACATTTTAAAGAAAAAGTTTAAATGTACACACTTTTTTATTTTTTTTATTAACGTTGATTTGGAGCACCTCTCAGATTCATAGCAATTATCTTTGTAACGACAAGGACTAGAATGTACAACTTCATACCAATTTACCAAAAATACAAAAGCGGCGCTATCTATCCCCTTCACGCTGACTGAGGTGCAACTCCGCCACAGGTAGCGGTCCCAAATTCCGGACAGATGACGTCATCGGGTCGGAATATGCTAGCCGCTTAACTACCTGCTTCGATTACAAGCATTCAAGCATAAGCCATTACGAAAATGAAAAAATGGAATAGTACCAATTTAATTTATTTTCTGTCTTCATCACATTCATAGCAATATCTTTGTAACGATAAAGACTAGACGTAAGTTTTACACCAATTTGCAAACCTTATTAAATGTACAAGTTTTTAAAATAATGGTGGTTTTCGGTGTCATACATTTTTTTTACAGGAGAATTTTTTCAATTTTGGTCCTAACATCGTAAAGAAAAAACTTTTCAACTCAAGATTTTTTTTCTAAGGCAAATAAAACGGTATTCAAAAAAATGGTATCTTATAACATTAGTAAGCTATTCAGAAATGTTAAATAAAAATCATACCTAAAAATGTCATCATTTGCAGCGACAGCATTAAAAAAGCTTAATTCTGGAAGACAAAATCGTAAAATTCGAAAAAAAATTAATATCCTGGTTACTGTAACGGTTTTTTTTTTAATATTCAAATTAGTTGTTGGAAATTAGGTAAGCTACCTACCCGTTACGTTTGATCCATTATTTACGGGACACCCTGTACACATAAACCTTCTGAAGCAAATGCTCAAAACTATAGTGAAAACTGTATTAAAATCGATTGTGTAATTTACAAGATCTAAGCGGTCACACAAACAGTCACGGAATATGACTTTGTTCTATATACTATCTACTAGCGACCCGCCCTTGCTTCGCACGGTTTTTACAACTTGACAAAACAGAGGTTGCTTGCTAATAATAGTGAAAACTACATACAAATTCATTGTGTAGTTTATACTTAGATCTAAGCGAACACACAAGCAGACACGGAAAGCGACTTTTATATATTTTAATTTAATTTAATTTATTCTGAATAAAAATATATTTGTGTCGAATACAGGATTAATACAATAATAATAATACAATAATCAATAAAAGTTATAATCTGTAGATAAAATGTCAAATATACGAGTATTTATAGATAAAATGTGAAAAAAAATAAAATAAATTAAATATTAGGTACCTATATAGATAATGCATTTCACTTAACAAAATTGATGTACTTTAAATATTATCGGTCGTAGAAGCTTCGGTCACCCGTCCACCTATTTATAACAAGGCTTCGAGCGATGCGTCTTTCGACGCGATTTGCGTCAAGCGCGCGCGTCGTTTTCGTTCGTCGCTCCGCAAGTCAGAGGGGCAATTCCCGTATTTTTATAACAACGTTCGCAATCTCATCTCAGTCTCAATCTGTCAAAATTGTATAGAGTTTGCCTACATTTTTGACATTTGATTGTCGCTGGCTGACATTGCGACTTGGAATTTGAACGTTTTTAATTACGAGAATTGGCCCTCTGGTCTCGGTAACTCATAGCATGCTCTAAAACAACTTCTGAAAGTGTCGCAAGACGCGTGTCGCTTCAGCATGTACCTCGTGGCCACGTGGTAACGTCACTTCCCTTAACGTAACCTAAGCATACTTTCAGGGTTTTAAACTAAAGTTAAGGTTGTCATTTTAAACACAGGTTGGCTTAGTTTAAGGTTTATCCTTCTCTAAACTCACCTTTGTACGCGTAATGAAAGGAAATGTCTGGTACTTACATTATTTAATGGATAGTTTAGAATCTGCCATGTGTCTTGGGTCCTTGTTTTAATGTTAAGATAATATTAATTACGGGCTAAAAGGTTAGTAGGTAAAGCATCCATTTCATTAGGACTAGGTAGGTTTTCTAAGTCTACATACAGATATTAATATGATACTTTACCGTTAGTTTTATTAAGGTGCAGATATATGCCAATGGCCTTGAGTGGTTAGCTTGTGTGTTCTGTGTTGAGCTCACGCAACGCGTCGTACGTACAGAGAGGACATATAGCTCTCACCGCTGTCCCAAATTAGACGCATTATTAGTTTATTATACATAAAACAAAAGGTATTATATTAAAATACGTATATTAAAAGATAATTTAATTATCTTAAAATGGTGAAGGTTTCATAAAAATACGCTTGATAGTTTTTGCGTAATTTTCAGTTTTTTATCCGTGTATCGCTTGTCGTTTACGGACACGCGGGGCGTCAGACGGCGCGGTGCGCGGGGTGGGCTGCGGGGCGTCAAGCGTTTTCTCCGTCTATGCACGCACGCGGCAGCGCAAGCGGTGGCGCTCGAACGGCGCTCGCGGTGTCAGACGCGGCGCTGCACGCGGGGTCTGTTATAAAGAACTTAAACCGAAGAAACCCGCCGCGTCTCCCGCTACGTCACCCGCCGCGTCCGTCGCGGCGTCGCCCGTCGCTTCACCCGCCACATGCGACGCTACAATTCAAACAAACGCGTCTAAAATCGCGTCTCAGTAAACGCTCTCATAGAACGCCCTATGTTTAAATTTTGTGTAGGCCGCGCCGCTCAACGCGCCGCATTGAGAGCCATCCATTAGACATCACTTTGAAAAAAACTTTTTTACAAAAAAATACAACCGACTTCCAAAAACAACACTACAAAGTGAAAAATAACTTTAATTTCGGAAGTCGGTGTCTAGTTAAATGTATTTTCGTTTTTTGCCACCGACTTCCGAAATTAAAGTTATTTTTCACTTTGTAGTGTTGTTTTTGGAAGTCGGTTGTATTTTTTTATAAAAAAGTTTTTATTTTTCACTTTTTAGTTGTGTACCTACCCCACACAAATTCTAATACCATTACCTGCAAAACAAACTAGAACATCATCCATATAAAAGTGTGGAAAAAATACGTATTATTGAAGCTAGGTACTCGTTTAGACGTGATCTTCAGTTTAAAATCATATAAAGTCGGTTATCGTCGCCTTAACTGAAGAAAAATATTTATTTCTTATTAATATTTATATTTTTTAGAAAAAAATTAAAAGGTTTATTGGCTTTGCCGTCAGGAATTTCTCAGTATTATCCCGGAGTTTGAATTTGTGCCTGGTTGATGGCAATAGGCTCGCCCCCTGTTACATGGGACTTATACATACTCGTAGCTGGAGAAATGTGGTGGTATGTAATGTTGTCTGGGGTTTATTACTGGTCCTGCGACGCGGCGACGGCAAAAAAATAGGCTCGTTTCTTTTTTACCCGACTGCAATCTCAAATCGATGGTAATTGGTTTATAATAGGTATGAGAAAAATACGCAAACATTTTTTTATTTACTAGCTGACCCGACTGACGTTGTTCTGGGGGCCAACCACCACTTCTTGAAGCAGTATTGTTTTAATGTTACTTCAGTGTGAGAAAGAGATGGAGTTATACAGGACGTCTAGCTCCATCTCTTTTCCACACTCATGTAAGATTAAAATAATACTGCTTTAAGAGGTGGTGGTCTAGCTCGTGCTCGTGTGTGAGGACCTCGTGGCTAAATAATAACAGCCGTACAGATCGATACATCAGGTTAAGCTACTCTTGCCGGGGTTGGTCCAAGATGGGTGACCATCTTTACATACCGAGACTCCTCCGTGCCTCGGAAAGCACGTTAAGCCGTTGGTCCCGGCTGTCATTCGTGGATCTTTGACAGTCGTTACGGGTCGTCAGAAGCCCAAAAGTCTGACAACCAGTCTTAATATGAATAAAAAATAGTACTAACTTACAGAAGTTGCACTCCTTTGACCTTGAAGAAAACCACTTTTATAATAGCCTACAAAATCACTTTACCCCTACGTGCAAGCTAAATTGCACTTAATCGCCGCGCTTGAGAGTTGTTAATACTTTGTGTCCTTTCTCGGGTGTATCATACGAAGGTACATTTTTAAGTTCGCAGAATGCAGGTTAAGTGAAAATAAAAAATACTAAATTATTTTTCGTTTCAATATATTCACCTGCTACCCTTACACATTTTTCAGATCTTTCAATTAGCTTATGTATACCTTCATAAAAAAATGCTTTGTTTTTGTCCGAAAAATAAGCTGAAACCGCGTCCTTCACTTCTTCATCACTTGAAAATTTCTTCCCACGAAGTTCTTTTTTCAGTTTTGGGAAGAGGTAATAATCACTGGGAGCCAGGTCTGGGCTGTAGGTTGGATGGTCTAAAATATCGAAGCCCACCTTAAGCAGAGCAGCCAACGCAACACGGCTCTTGTGAACAGGCGCGTTGTCGTAAAGAAGAAGGACACCTTTGGTCAATTTACCCCTCCTTTTTTCTTTAATGCTTTCTTTCAACCTCTCGAGAATAGAAGCATAGTATTCTCCGGTTATAGAACCACCTTTATCTTTATAATCGGTCAACAGGATCTCTTCTGAATCCCAAAACACTGTTGCCATGACTTTTCCAGCCGATTGTGACACTTTAAACTTCTTGAGTGGTGGTTGGTTCAACACAACGCGCCGTCGACCCGGGCCTGGTCCTTACCGGACGGCGAGCTGCCCATTACTCGTCGTCCGCAAGCCCGCGCCTACGGTGGCCGGGAATCGGCAATCGATTCCCGCCGCCCAGGGCGTCTCCTACGGCGGCTAGGGGCGCGAGGGCGCGGCTGTTGCCTCTCCCTTACGCGTTCCGCTTCCTCCTTCGCGAGCATTACTGCTTCGCAGAAGGAGATGACGGCTTCCCATGCACTCTCGCTTCGCACCATGGCCTGGACCAGGTTTGGACGCGAGAGATCGCCGCCGCCGATCGCCTCCGTGAGAACACGGCGGTGCTCCGCCCAAGCCGGGCAGACCTCCACTGTATGCTCCACCGTGTCCTCCGGGCGATCCACACAATGGTGACACCCGGGCGTTTCCTCCCGCCTTATCCGAAACAGGAACCTCCCGAAACAACCGTGTCCGGTGAGGACCTGCGTCAGGCGGAAGGTGAGGACGCCGTGGCGCCTCTCCAACCACTCCTCAAAGAGGGGACTTATCGCCGCAATTGTGGCGTGCCCAGCGCTGGGTTGCGACAATCGCACTCTCCATGCCGCCATGAGATCCCGCCGGAGCTCTGTCCGCTGTACCGTGATTTCTCGCGGCAGCGGAGTTACGCCCCGGCGTTTCACCTCCTCGCGCCACTCCCACACGTGCGCGAGGACTTTTGCCTCCAGATCCCATGGCGGTAATCCGGCAAGGAGGCACGCCGCCTCACAGGAGACCGTGCGGTATCCCCGGACTAGCCGGATGGCCATGACCCTCTGGGACGCGTTCAACCGGTGGGCTGGTCGCAGCCTCAGGGAACGCGCCCACACCGGTGCCCCGTTAAGGGCCATGGACCGCACGACCCCCGCGTAAAGCCTCCGGCAGGAGGCGTTTGGACCCCCCAGATTGGGCAGGAGCCGCTTCAAGGCAGCCCCGGCCCGCTCCAGTCTGGGAGCCAAACGTCGGAAGTGCTCCACGAAGTTCCACCGGCTGTCGAGGACGAGTCCCAGGTACTTCATCGTCGACTCAACCCCGATGTGAACCCCTCCTACCGTTATTTGGGAACCCGACGGTGGCGCGTTCCGAGGACCATGAAAACACATGACCTCGGACTTGTGCAGGGCCACCTCGAGTCCCAACTGCCGGATCCTCTCTACGATTGTCGCAACCCCGCGTGTCGCTAGTTCAGCCGCCGCCTGGTGCGACCTCCCCTGCGCCAGGACCAGCATGTCGTCAGCGTAACATACAACGCTGACGCCGCTAGGGAGGTCGGCGCGCAGCACCCAGTCGTACCCGATGTCCCACAGATGTGGCCCCAGGACCGATCCCTGTGGGACACCGCACGACATCTCTCGCCGGTTCTACTCTCCCTGATGACCGGGGTAGATGACGGCCCTGTCCGTCAAATAGGCCTCGACCACTCGACGGAGGTGGGTTGGCACCCGGTGATACCGGAGTGCCTCCCTGATGCAACTCCAGGGCAGGGTATTGAAGGCGTTGGCGATGTCTAGAGACACCGCCAAGACGACCCCACCCCGGGCCACAGCATCCCCCGTCGTGAGGGCTCGCACGCGCATGATGGCGTCCACCGTAGAGCGCCCCCTGCGGAAACCAAACTGGCTCTCCGCCAAATCCGGCCCCTCCTGCACCAGCCACCCGACGAGGCGGTGTGCAATGACTCTTTCAAAGAGCTTGCCCACCTCGTCGAGCAGCACGATGGGCCGGTAAGCGGACGGAGAGTCCGCAGGGCGCCCCGGCTTCTTAATGAGGACCAGTTTCCCTGTCTTCCAACGAAGTGGGAACTGGCCCCTCTCCAAGCATGCGCTTAGGAGCCCCCCTAGTCGAGGCCCGAGAGCCCCAAAGGCCAGAACCCAAGCTCTTCCTGGCAAGCCGTCGAGTCCTGGGGCGGTATTTTTGGCACTCAGCCTACGTACCGCCGCTCTCAGCTCTACCTCGGTCACTTCCGGAGCATCGTCGTCGTCGTCGGTGATGTGGTCCGCATCGGGCACCGCAGGAGGCGGAGCCATGGGCGGGGGAGTATGTTCCCCATGCGAAGGGAACAGAGCGCTCACCACGTCCTCCACGAGCTGCGGCCGGAGACTCTGCGTCAGCGGGGGAGCCCATGGGCGGAGTTTATCCCGCACCATTTTGTAGGGGCGTCCCCACGGGTCTCTGTTCAGAGTCCCCAGCGACTCCTCGCGAGCCAGACCCCTGGCCCGCGAGATCTCCGCTCGGAGGGCGGTCTTCGCCGCTCTGTACCCCTCGTACAGCTCCGCCTGAATGGCTTCCGTATCCAGTGGGCGGATACGGAGCCTGCGGTGCCTGGTGTACCGGTGCCGCGCAGCAACGCACGCCTCGCGCAGAGCCGTCAGCTCCGGCGACCACCAGTACACCTGGCGCCAAGCGCGTCCGGGCTGGACCCGGGGCATTGCCACGTCACATATTTCGGACATGGCCTCCCGGAACCACTCCGCCTCGTCGTTGATGTCAGCAGGCCTGTCCGGTGGTGACACCCAGGCCTACACGATCGAGGCTTCCAGGAGGAGCTCCCGGTCCAGCTGCTTCAGCGCCCACCGCGGACCACTCGGGGCCTGTCGGACCGGCGCGCTCGAGGTCTGGCGAGAACACTCCATGCGGTGTTGTTTTCGTTTTTTGTTGTTCACGGGCAGAACGCCCTGTGAAAATTTGACTGGTCATTGAAAACTAATCCTGTAAGTATATAAAAATAGATTTATGCCTGCAGATTTTCTGAAGTAATTACAATGAACTTAACTTTCTTTACATTTTTTGTAAATGAAAAACCAAGTCAATTTTTTTTTTCCTACGTCACTTTAAGTACAACGAGTACATTTAACAGTTTATTTACATTTTTTCATCACTCGCCCTAATCGCAAGGAAACGTAATTTCCCCGTCTTCTTCCTTATAATGTAGCCCTAATGATATCTTTACCGCTTCCGTAAAGACGTTGAAAATATTTGAACAGCTACCACATCGGTGAAGCAGTTTTTTTTTTCTTGAGTTGAACATACAATTGACGATGTTGTAATAAAAATGCTTTAATTATCTGTTGTGTTTCATAAAATAAACCGTTTCTATATAAAGGGAAAAGGTATTGAATAGAAGATGATATAAATCATTAATGGTGGCTGCACACGCTCTTCGAAACACCACGAGACAGGCCGAGTACGAGTGTGTACAGACGGCAGCACACCAGGTTTTAAACCTTAAAATGTTAATAAATAAATAAATAAATATGTTTGGACATATCACACAACGCCATCTAGCCCCAAGCTAAGCAACCTAATGCTTGTGTTATGGTAACGAGATGGCTGATAAACTACTTATATACATTTTTTTTTTTGTAAATACATACATATTATAGATAGAAAAACACCCAGACTCGGAACAAATACTTGTAGGTCGTACAAATATTTGTTCCGTGCGGGAATCGAACCCGCGACATGCTGCGCAGCAGTCAATCGCTCAACCACTGCGCCAACCGTGTCGTCACAGTTGACAGTTAAGTTCAAAATCGAATGAGAAAATTTGACAGTTTGTAGTAACTTGACCTGCTGTTGTATGTACACGGTGCCCACGTCGCGTTGCGTCGCGTCTCGCGGCCCTCCGCTCGCCTCGTCTCGTAAAGCTACGGTTTCCTAGTAAAGCGGTGGCCGCCACAGAACGTCCGCAATTTACCGGCGGATGACGTCACTGAAATGTTATATATGAAAGTATGTTGGTGTATATTCCTAGAGAGCGTTTTTTGACACCGTGAAGTCAAAACCTGCCATCATTTGCATGTCAGCCGTCACTAGGGCCGCTATGTGGCGGTCACCGTTTTTCTAGGAAACCGTAGCTTTTGATAATGAAATAATGCAGAAAGAATACAGACATTTTTCTTTCCTTTGTTTTCTTCTTCCGAAATTAAAGTTATTTTTTCACTTTGTAGTGTTGTTTTTGATAGTCGGTTGTATTTTTTTGTAAAAAAGTTTTTATTTTTCACTTTTTAGTTGTGGTACCTACCCCACACAAATTCTAATAGCACTACCTGCAAAAGAAATTAGACCATCATCCACATAAAATGTGGGAAAAAGTACTTATTATTGAAGCTAACTCAAAAACTACCTAAGCTATGTTAATAAATTTATATGGAACCAATTTTGAGGTATATTGTATACCCTGTCGAATATTTTTTTTTTCAAATCAGACTACTCTGTAAAAAGTTATGCGAGGTCATAATAAAAAAATAAAAAAATACGTGTCCACTTGCGAACCTCCTTTTTTTCCGTCGGTTAAAAACCAAGAAACATTTCAGTTACCCACCGTCGTCTTTGACGAAATTTTTGCAAAGCATACGCATCCCTTATTCGATGATCGAGTTAGTAATTTTCGATTCGACTGTCTGCAGAAAATATAACATGACAAAACATCACGCTTCTAATCCTCAAAGGATTAGCCAGAAGTGTACTAAAGTACACTCACATTTCGCCAGATATTTCAGTCCCAGGTAATAGGAGGCGCGCCTATTGCCATCAACCGGGCACAAAACCAGACTGCGGGCTGCTACTGAGAAATTCTTGACAGGAAAACTCAATAACACTTTGATCAACCTGGGAATCGAACCTAGAACCTTACGCTCAATAACAGACTAATGAAGCAATCGAAAACATGTCAGTTTATTTTCGCCCACTGACCAAGGTAACTCAAAGCACGCTAAGCCGTTGGTCTCGGCTGTCATTCGTGAATCTTTGACAGTCATTATGGGTCGTCAGAAGCTCGAAAGTAATGACAACCAGTCTTACCAAGGGGTACCCAGTTACTGGGTTGTGGAGGTCTGATAGGCAATCGCTCCATGTAAAATACTGGTATTCAGCTGCATCCGGTTAGACTCGAAGCCGACCCCAACATAGGTGTGAAAAGGCTAGGCAGATTGATTGATTGACCAAGGTAACTCACTTTGTTCATCGATAGAATATTCAAAAATTATATGGAATTTGCATACCTAATATCTAAGACCCTTTATTGTAATCATTTCACCGCCTCTTAGGACTCCCACGCGAAGGCTATGACGGCCTAGGACACCTTAAAAAAGGTTCCAATTTTCCGTAAGTTATTATTTTATTACATTACCGCCTACGCATTTTAGATGTCGTTTGTCCTTTTATAAGCCAGGAAGATTGAATGGTGAAGATGAAATATATGTCTACGTTCATGTTATGTTCAGTACCTGGTCGAACGAGCTCTGCTCGGGTGAAAATAAAGAAAACGAATTGTTATTAAACACCAAAAACACTATATTTAAATAATCACAAATATAGTAGTCAGAAATTTTAAGCAGAATTACTTGTAGCTCACTGTTAGTTCACAGTTGTTCACTGTTACGCATTCCTAGCTGAACTGCCTTACACCTTTTTTTATGAATGGCATCTCGCAATTTACCATTGGAGGTCGAGACTGCTTAACCGGACTATCCTGTGGGTAGTTTAAGCCAACTTAAAGCCTCCGGCCAGGGCTTAAAACTAGTTATAGATTAAGCGACTGTACTGTGTGACTGGAAATTCTGAAAGGGTTTAGAATGTTCTAGAAAAATCTGACACGAATCGACGTATCGTGCAGTTCTGCTACTCAATAACTGATGGCGCTAGCGTCTACGTAACAATATAATAATAATCTGAAAATAATCTTGTCAGATCATTTCAGGACCATATACACATAGAATGGTGTCTGAAATGGTCTTTTGAGGAAAGAACCACGATTTGAGTGGATCTGTCAAGTCAGTGCACGCACGTATTTGTTCATTATCGCCACGTTAAAAGTTAATTTGCATTTTTGCAATGTTCCATTCCCGTAAATGTCAAATTTGAATTATATACTCCGAATAACTTTGAACTATATAATTTAAAAACTCATTCCCAATCAAATTAGCAATAATGAAAACAGGTTAAATGAGTTAAAACCTATTGCATCGAATACCGAAACTAATTAATTTCCAAATGGCCGAATCAGCCGAATATTCGGCCTAGCAATAAAATGTGCCCCATCCCTAGAGTATGCCGAATTTTCGCTGGCAAAAGACTTTCGAAAACATCAGTTATTAAATTTAAATTAAATGATTTTTATTTCGGAATAAGTAATCCATAGAGTGTTAGTAACATAATATTAAAACAACTTACTATCTAGTGTTAGTACCAATCACCCTCCGCACAAACTGTTTTATAATTGGAGAACTGAAGTTCTCCGCTACAGTTCTCAAGATGCTGTTGCGACTGTCTCGAACTCTCCTCAGCAGCGAAGCTGTTTTTTTCCGCACAGTCGCGTGAAACCCGTCGGTACGAGCTTGGGCAAACATATCTGACGCGCTGCAGTAGCGAGGAAGTCCCAACAGCATCCTGAACCCATTATTGTACTGGACGCGCAGGACATCCAAAGATTTTTTGGTGTAACTGACCCATAGATTACTCGTGTACAAACTCTGGCAGTAAGCCTTGAAAATGTTATGAAAAGCATAATTAGTTAACTATGTTACGTACTGCCTCGTTGGACTAGTGGTCGCAAGCGCTACTGTTGTATGATTGGTACTGAGCCTTTTTTTTTTTTTTTTTTTTTTTTTTTGTGGATGGGAAATAATCAAATGACTTCTCCCGCTCTGGGCAGAGCGGGAGGGCGTGTCAGACTTTTACTGACTAAAACCCACCCATGCTCCTTCAACTGCCCGTGCCAGGGCCACGGTATCTCTTTCGAACTACCCGCGACCCCGACGGCATCGGCCCAATTGACCCCGTCACTGCTGACATCTCTTTGAGGCGCGCGTGGAGCACAACGCGACGTCGACCCGGGCCTGTTCCTTACCGGACGGCGAGCTGCCCATTACTCGTCGTCCGCAAGCCCGCGTCTACGGTGGCCGGGAATCGGCAATCGATTCCCGCCGCCCAGGGTGTCTCCTACGGCGGCTAGGGGCGCGAGGGCGCGGCTGTAGCCTCTCCCTCACGCGTTCCGCTTCCTCCTTCGCGAGCATTACTGCTTCGCAGAAGGAGGTGACGGATTGGTACTGAGCCTGGGTTCAATTCCCAGGTTGGGCAAAGTGTTATTGGGTTTTATATCAGAACTTTCTCCGTAGCACCTCGGAGTCTGATTTGTGTCCGGTTGATGGCAATAGGCTCGCCCCCCTATTACATGGGACACCTCTGCCTAACCCTTCGAGAATTACAAGGCTAATTTTATGTTATGTGTTATATTATTACCTACATATTAAGTGGTATTGAATGGATGTGTATTGACGAATATTTAATTTTCTATACATTTGAATATTCCATTTATTCTTGACAAGGCTTTCAAGAAGCATTGTGTAGAGTGGTATTATTTCTCAAAATGTGTGGGGAATTAAAATTGACGTACGTGTCGGTTTCGCAAAAGGATCGTAATGTATTCAAAATGAAATGACGTCTTATTTTTACGTTGTGCATGAAGCAGGGGGACATAATGGAATGAAATGTTGAAATCATAACAAAGTACTAAACAAAACGTAGAGGGATAATGATGTCTTGTCTTGTAATTGTGTGTGGGAATGCGCATACCTAAAACTCATTTATTTATTTAAGATTTCCAACAAAAGATGTACACAATATAAAAGGCCACATCAGGTACTAAGTAGGTGGACTTCTTCACTGACCACAGAATGCACAACAATGCTAACAACTAAGTTAACAAAGTTAAAATACTCGTATTAATAAGTGCAGGGTGTCCCGTAATTAATGAACCACCTCTTAAGAGGTCATTGTACTCATTATTATGAACAATTTTTACTATGGGACCAAACCAGAAATCGCGAAAAAAAAATCAGTTGTTCCCTACATTTATGTTCTCATAACTCGTCAGAATGTAGGGAACAACAGATTTTTTTGTGCGATTTCAGGTGTGGTCCGATAGTAAAAGTTGCTCATAATGATGAGTACAATGACCTCCTAAGAGGTGGTTCATTAATTACGGGACACGCTGTACTTATTAATCCGAGTATTTTAACTTTGTTATCTTAGTTGTTAGCATTGTTGTGCATTCTGTGGTCAGTGAAGGAGTCCACCTACTTAGTACCTGATGTTGCCTTTTATATTGTGTACATCTTTTGTTAGAAATCTTAAAAAAAAGATTAATAATTTTTTTAAACGACATAAAAAAGAAGATATAACATTAAGGTACTATTTCACGATGTCTGAATAGCCACTACTCACCGAATAAATTCAAAAATGGAACAGAATTTGTATGAAATTATCTGCCAAGTAAGTTAATAGGAACTTAATCGTAGGTGTTGAAACAGGCCCTTAGAGATCTACCAAACATTTCTTACATTTAGAGAGAGACTCGCAGATGTCTAAATTCGTAGTTTTAGCTAACACGTTAAATTGCCTACAATGTGTATTTCATCGAGTGTGTATATCATCGAGTGTGTATACAATATGTATATCTCGAAGAAAATGTGAGGAAAAATTTGAGTATAAATGTCAATGGCTATAAGAGTAGAGGAAGACCTTAAAAACGATAGATGGACTGTGTGAAAGACGACATGGCTAGAAAGGGGCTGACTACCGAGACGACGACTAATAGAGAATTAAGGAAAAAAAGGACATGTTGCGCCGACCCCAAATAGATTGGGATAAGGGCAGGAGAATGATGAATGTGTATCTCATCTTAGCATAAACTTTCCAATATTAAGCAAAATATGCTTCAGGAGTTGGTTCACTTACATCATCATCATCATTTTCTTTGGCAGCGTTGTTCCACCTGAGTATAGGCCTCCTCTCTTTTGTGCCATGCTTCCCTGGTATATGCGAGTCTCATCCAGGTCTTCCCCGCGATCTTTTGTAGATCGTCCACCCACCTGGTGTACAATCGCTCTTTCTACCGTCTCTAGGCTACCATTCAATCTAGCCAAGGATTACTAGTTATAAGTACGTATGCGCTATTAAAACTATTTATTTAACTAAAAAGAAGGTGAAAACAGCCAAATGAGACAAAAAATATGCTTTGAATTTATTTTAAATGACAAAAAAATTCTTCCAAATCATTTTTTTTTTACCGAATGATTACTCGCGCTGCCGCAGATGGCCGGCGCTGATTTTTTTTTCATGGATAGAGAATGACCTTAGCTATCATATACTCACGCCACACACTCAACATATTAGTACAATTGAAGAAAAAAAATTAAACGTGATTCGCTCCATACAAAAAAATCTAATTAATTTTTTTCAAGACAAACTATCAACTTTAGAAGAAATTTTATAAGAATAAAAGTTGTCAGGAATAATATAACACGTCATATAAAAAAAAATCGCATCGATATAGGAACTTTGTTGCCTAAGTCCACTAATGTTCAGTATGGGCCCACTGTGCGGCAGCAGAACGTACAGCCGTCGGCGACTGCACGTGCTGCCGAAGGCAGACCAGTAGTAGAGCGACCGCCAAACACTGACTTACTGGCCGCCTCGTAGTGTTGGTTGTGCAGTCGCTGCATGTGCCGCCACTCTCAGAATTATTCGAGCTGCACGCTGCAACTGCAAGTGTTGCAACTGCCAACAGCCGCTGCACGTGCTAACGGCAGTTGCAGTTGGCAGCTCGGTTCCAAATAGTACCTTAACCTACAAATTTACATGGTACATGCCTTGCATATGTATTCAAAAACCGTATTTACCGACCACATGAAACTGTTTGCTTCAAAACCTTTGTAAAGTCAAACTGGCAGCGGTCCCTCATGTAACTGTGATCTTATTTGACAGCGGGGAAGCTTGTCTTTTGCACCCGCGGGTATTAGTCCGTGATGCGATCAAACAGAATTAGACTAGAAATTTATCTTTTAATTCTTTTAAATTTTAATTCTGTTTAAAATTAATTTATTTTTAATTTTCTTTCTTTCTTTTTCTTTTCTCTTAGTAGGCTGCATTCTTTATCTGTTGGCCAACCCGCAGCTTCCTATTTATTAGTCAAACAGCAACGTATTAGGTACTCGTATGCTTCTGTTGGTTCAGGAAATATTGACATCTGCCATTGAGACTTGAGTCAACATTAGACAAAATTATACTGTGACTAGGTATTCCCTACGGCTTTGCTTGTGTCACCTGTGTGCAAAATTGACAATTTCCCTGGAGACTTAAAATGTCCTATGACGATGCACGAATATCTTTGCTATCGACAATAGGGTGGATAGTAGATACTTCAACTGTTAAAATGCACCAACATGAAAAACAGAGACACTATGACGTCATGCTCACTTAAATGTCCCGCTGATGGTGGCGCGTGTGGTGGATCATTCGGTTCCCTACAAAATAGTTGAGCTGCATGGTGCTGATCCACGCGTCATGTTCGTGAACGGGCGCTGTCATGTTCGTGGAGTTTCTTGTCCGTTCTTCTCCATAGAGATCTACGTTTTGGATTGGGCAATTGCTTCAACTTTCTGACTACCTGACCGACTCATAGACAGTTAAAAAGTGCCTATAATTGGTTTAATTGAAATAAATGCTTAGAGTTTGTAATTTTTACAATGTGCCAGCTGCGCCCCGCGGTTTCACCCGCGTAAACCGGGATAAAAAGTAGCCTATGTGTTAATCCAGGGTATAAGCTATCTATATACCGAATTTCATCTAAATCAGTCCAGCCGTTTGAGCGTGAAGAAGTAACAAACATACAAACACACACACACTCACAAACTTTCGCTTTTATAATATTAGTGTGAAGTGTGATTGTAAAAATAGCTAAATAAAAATACTAGAAAATTAGTTGAGTGTGTCTTTGCATGGGAATGTATGAAGAAGCACAAAATAATTTTAATAATAGGTCTTTACCTATGAAATTGCCGTTTTGTATGAAAAAATTTAAACGAATTTTTTTCATGCATTTTTTATTTGTATTAATCGAAGTAATCACCCATGCAATCAATGCATCTTTGCCAACGCAGTGGCAGTTTATTGATGCCCTTCTTAAAGAAATCAGCTGGACGGGAGGCAACAAATTCTTCAAAGGCATTTTGTACTGCCTCTCGGGTATTGATTTTTTTTCCCGCCAAGAAGTTATCCAAATTCTGGAAAAAGTAGTAGTCTGTAGGCGCAAGGTCTGGTGAGTAGAGCGGGTGACGGAGAGCTTTCAACCCCAGTTCTTGCAACTTGGAGACCGTCTGCTGTGCAGTATGAGGTCGCGCGTTGTCGTGCAGGAGCAGCGGAGACGAGCGATTGACCAATGCTGGTTGGAGATGTGCCAGCTTCTCCATCATTGTGTCCAGTTCTTCACAGTACACATCTGAAGTAATGATCACCCCGTTTGGTAAGAAGCTATGATGAATCACACCGGCGCTAGACCACCAAACAGTGACCATCACTTTTCTAGGGGTAAGTTTTCGTTTAGGGCATTGTTTAGGTGCTGAACCAGGATCCAACCAACTTGCTGAGCGATTGCGGTTATCAAACAGAATCCATTTTTCATCGCAGGTAACAATGTGGTTCAAAATTCCTTCATTTGTATGTCTGTTGAGCAGTGCAAGGCACGTCTCGACGCGTACTTCGCGCTGGCGATCATTGAGTTCGTGGGGCACCCATTTGTCAAGATTTTTACCTTGCCAATTTGATGCAAATGGACCAATATTGTTTTGACGCTAACGTCGAAAGCTGCTGCTAATTCAGCCGTAGATTGTGTATCATCAGCTTCCACAATCGCCTTTAATTCATCATTGTCGACCAAAGTCTTCGGACGACCGCGAGGTTCATTTTTCAGGTCGAAATTTCCAGAACGGAAGCGAGCAAACCAATAACAAGTGGTGCGTTGGTTTGTAGTGTTAGCTCCGTAAACGTTGTTGATGTTGCGTGCCGCTTGTCCCGCGTTGCTGCCACGATGGTACTCATATTCCATAATTACTCGAATTTTTAACGTATCCATGATGACGAAAAAGATTGAAATGCGATGAAAATGTAACACTAATCAATAAACAAATGACTACTTTTGGGAAAAAAATCCATGTTTTTAAAATAAAATTAATTTGAAATTAGAATTCTTAGCCAAACAAAAATTATTTTGATTTGAAATGGCCAGTACTGCAGAACGACAATTTCATAGGTAAAGACCTAATATTATCTTCGCCTTGAATATTTTACACACACATTCCCAACACTACTCCTTTTACATGGAAGGAAGTTGTACAAAGCCAGGAAGTACCAAAATGACGTCACGTAAGTTCGTTACGAGAGTAGTGAGTCGACTATATCCTAAGGAAAACGTAGAAAGTCTCTAGGAATCACGTACGAGGTACTAAGCTGTAAAATAGCTGGTTTATTTGGCTTCTGAACCGCATTTTTTGAAGTAGCGAATGTATGAATTGTTTACACTTCTTAAGCACCGGCCACACAGAACAGACGCAAGGCACGGACCCGTCGCAGTCGCGGCGCCCGTTTAATCTACTTGCATATAAAATGTATACAGCCGTCGCGACGTAAAACATACAGAAAAGACGGGACGCCGTCACGACGTTAACTCGTCAGCGCCCTATTGGAAAACATAGAAAGGACAGGGCGCGGGCCTGCACGGGCGCAAGCGTGGGAGCGGAAAGGGCGCGGAGGGCAGGTTCTCACAGCGCTCGCCCGCTCGCCATTGTGCATCTTGCGTCGGACGGTTGAATGCCGGGAAAAGCTTCTAGTGCACGCCATAAAAAGTCGTGACGGCGCCCTGTCTGCGACGGGTCCGCGCCCCGCCCTCGTCTTGCGTCTTTTCTGTCTGGCCGTTGGCTTAGCGGTAAAACATAGTTTATTTTTTAGGTACCGGGGTTCTTTATTATGGGAGATGGGCTAAGGTAGCCCGTAAAATTAAAATTTTCTTGCGTTTTTGGCATTTTTTTTGTCAGTGTCATTTTGTATCTTGATTAAAATATGATTCGCGACAATAAAAAATATGTATTTACATAATTATAACCATAAGAATCATCAATACATCTTTCGCAGTTAGAGTTGCCCCAGATTCTTTTGATTACCGAAATCGGCCAATCCGGGGGAAATCTGACCTGCAAATTGCAAAGAACGCAAGAAAATTTGAATTTCGCGGGATACCACAGACGATCAACCTTAAAGTAGTAGGTGCCACAACTTCAGTACGTAAGGTAAAGGAAATAAGTACATTATCTTGCAAAAAGTAAATTGCACTCAGTGTTATGAATTCAAAAAAACTAAAATTTTTAATTCGTGTCAAAATGTATTCAAAACGACATCCTGTTCGAAATTACTCTTTTCTAAGCCATTATTTTATGCAAATGCGCTCGCGCACTAATACCTGTCAAGAAACAAATTCCTATTTTTTTATATGTATAGTATAATGTATAGGTATTTATAAATAATGGCTAAGTTTTGAATTACGTATACCTTACGTTACGTTACAAACTGGGATCTAGGAGGAGCTCGTGGCTAAGTAATAACAGCCGCACGGGTTGATCCATCAGGTTAAGCTACGCTTGCCGGGGTTGATCCGTGGATGGGTGACCATTTTTACATAGACAGAAGCTCGAAAGTCTGACAACCAGTCTTACCAAGGGGTATCGTATTTCCCAGTTACTGGGTGGAGGTCAGATAGGCAGTCGCTCCATGTAAAACACTAGTATTCAACTGCATCCGGTTACACTGGAAGTCGACGCCAACAGTTGGGAAAAAGCTAGGCAGATTGATTGATATTGGGATCTAGGAAAAATTGGATTAACGTCATAATCATGTTTTTTCAATATAATTTAACATAACACGTATGTAGCACCAAAACTCAATAAAAAAATACTCTTCCTAAAACGCTTTCCAAAACTCCACCTAAACAATAAATCCTACTTAATGAAGTATAAACAAAATATACAAGAACAAGGGTCCACTTAGCATAATCAGAGACTTGGCCGTTCCAACAAGTTTGCGGACCGTTCCCCAAAGCTGGCGTGTTCAATTGAATCTGCTGAAGGAACTCGCCCATTGCCGTGTCCCAAGTTTCGTTATAAAAATATTCGAAATCGAAGATGTTTTTTCTCTAGATGACGTGTTTCTTTTATTCGTTTTCACCTAAATTAACGCATAAATAAAAGCGTGCCATTGGATTTTCGCGTTCGGCTCAGTGCCTCAGTCCCCTAGTGTCAGGAAAAATGGGTATAAGACTTGCCACTTGTATCAGATTTAAATTTCTTATGGTTTACGAGTACATTGTTAAGACGTTCAATAATGTCAAATTATATGTCATGTTGCATGACATATAATCGTATCCTATCATAAGTCATAATAGTCCTGAGGCTAGCCGGGCAATAATCTTGTACTGAATTCCATTATAAACCGCTTGTCAATATGTGGTTTGAATTTAGAACCTTAACTAAAAATTTGTATGAAGTTTTGCAAAAAAAAGAAAACTAAAATAAAATTGCTTTTTATTACCTCGCAGAAGGTGCGAAAAGAAAAGTATTCTCCTGGAGGACAAAGGTGGTTTCGTCTTGGGCAAGCTTGAATCCCTCGCTTCACTCAGGATTGTAGTCTTCACTCCCTCGCTTCGCTTCAAAATAGCGCCCGTGACAAAAGACTTTATCCCCTCGGTAAATAATCTACTATTAAGTAAGTATGGTCGATTGTATTAAGCGTTCTCATCAAAAATTGCGTTTAACAGACAGACGCAGAGGCGATTCCAAAAGGGTAGGTGTTAAAGAAGAAAATATATCTTACTAGCTGCGTCCCGCGGTTTCTCTGCATACACCGGGATAAAAAGTAGCCTATGTGTTAATCCAGGGTATAAGCTATCTACATACCAAATTTCATCCAAATCAGTCAAGCCGTTTGAGCGTGAAGAAGTAACAAACATTCAAATATACACACACACATACACCCTCACACATTAGCAAACTTTCGCCTTTATATAATAGTATTAGTATGATAAGCTCAGTATGACTCAAGTAAAATAACACTATGCTGAAGTTTTTTTTTAAATCATACATTACATAGTTTGTTGTCTTTTTCTAAAAACGACAACAAAATAAACAGAAGGGAGACGACCTTTTCCATCTCATCCAGCTAACCAACATCTTTGAACCAAACAAATTCTTACCTGACTGGAATTGAGAATTGTAGCCAGGTGGACAGTACGACACCCGGTCCTGATTACCTCAGAAACACCAAGAACTCATTACCATATATTAAAATTAATTGTTAAAACTAAAAGAGATTTAGATTTCCAACAGATTTGAAGGAAAGGAATAGCAATGAGGGGTGGCTAGTGAATCCAGAATCATTTGGGAGTTTAGGATTGATTTGAAGGATCAGGTGCATTAAGGAAGGATGTTGTTAAGCTCATGTCCCAAACCAGACAACAGCTAGTCTAATTATGTAACAGATCTTTCATTTTTAGGGTTCCGTAACTCTAAATGAAAAACGGAACCCTTATAGGATCACTTCGTATGTCAATCTGTCAAGACCCTTATTCTCAGGAACTCGTGGAAGTATCAAAATGAAATTAATATCAAATACATAGGTCTATAGGGACCATAGAGACCTATGTATTTGATATTAATTTCATTATTGTAGCTCTAAAAAAACAAGGTTTTATGTCAACGCAGTAAAAAAATACGGCCATTTTTTATGCGAAATTATTTTGATACTCGCAAGTAAATCAAAAGCTATAGGATACTTCCCGTTGACCTAGTATCATGAAATGGCAAGAAGCAAGGTCTCACAGCACAAGTAAAGGAAAAAATCCGAAAATTGTTAATTTGTAGTTTTATCACTTAAAAAAATTAATTTTAGTTTTTTTTCTGGCAAAATGTATGTGTATCGTACTAAAGGTATACCCTCTGCCGAATCTTTCGGGAAAACAAGGCGTAATATTATGTTTAAAAATAGGTTTTTTGCGAATTCAAAATAAAATTTTCAATTGGAGGATTTTTCGTGACGTGTATCAATATAATAAGGGAGAACAATGTTTTTCAACTGAATTTTAAGTTTGTTTTTGGGATATTTTTTTTTCAACTACGGAACCCTTCATTGTGCGTGGTTCGACACGCACTTAGCCGGTTAGGATTTTCTAGCCGACAAACTCTTTCTCTTATCCTAGCAAGCCGAGAATCTTGGTCGCTCTAGTGGTCACCATCTGTTTTTGTTTGATTCATATTAATTAGATTCATCTCATTATTAAGTCAACTTGTTCAGTAAAATACCTAAATTTTCTTGTAATATGTTCAGCTGTTGCCTTAAACGAATTTTAGGACTTTTAAAACCTTTAAATGCTGAATAGAGGGGTGTAAATGAAGTCCCTCCCATAGCCGTATAAAAAAGGAGGACTCCGCGCCACGCGTATCGAAAGTGAAGCACCGTACCGATCTATGTGCGCGTGATTTGACAAAGACGCCGTCATGTCACATAATGGCGGTCGGCATACTATGATGTAAATGTTTGCGTGAGGTGCATGTTTGTACAAACGGTCCCGGCCATACTTACTGTGCCTTTTTTTTTTTTTTTGTGGATGGGAAATCATCAAATGACTTCTCCCGCTCCGGGCAGAGCGGGAGGGTGTGTCAGACTTTTACTGACTAAAACCCACCCGTGCTCCTTCAGTTGCCCGTGCCAGGGCCACGGTATCTCTTTCGAACTACCCGCGACCCCGGCGGCTTCGGCTCTATTGGACCCCGTCACTGCTGACATCTCTTTGAGGCGCGCGTGGAACACAACGCGCCGTCGACCCGGGCCTGGTCCTTACCGGACGGCGAGCTGCCCATTACTCGTCGTCCGCAAGCCCGCGCCTACGGTGGCCGGGAATCGGCGATAGATTCCCGCCGCCCAGGGCGTCTCCTGCGGCAGCTAGGGGATACTTACTGTGCTTCACTTTCGATATGCGTCGCGCGGAGTCCATCTTTTTTTATAAGTCTATGGTCCCTCCGTTGACTTAAACTCCTTTTGAGCAGCCATGCTCCACGTGGTTCCTAATTAAAGTTGTAGGTGGCAAAGATGAGGGTTACGAGCGATGCAATGGAGCATGCAACGCTTTGACTCTCCTTAAGAAGAAAGTCACAGGTAGCATATTAGGTCAACCAGATTAAGGCCCACCTGCACCACAAATCACTAAATTATTTTCACACTAAACGTACCTATTTAAAACATCTTCTGTCTCAGTCATCTTCGAACGATTGACAGAAATGGAACGATGTTTTCATACATGCTACGGTATACCGAAGAGGTTTACCAGGTGTGCCTGCACAGGTAGACCGGAGTGTGTATTAGAATAGACCTGGGGCCGTACTATAACGTGAAAAAAGATCATGGATCCATCATGATTCCGTTGTGAAAAAGGATGGTGCTATACGTACGTATACTACAATTCCAATTTTAACATGATTTCATTCAGATTTGTTACTGTAGTTGTAATGGCAATCATGTCATTTGTGGTCATGTCATAGATTTTTATTTTTATTCCTTTATTAATCATCTAAATAGATTATTTTCTATTTTGTGAATGTGAGAACGTTGCAGGCCTAGTAGCCTGTACATTTGTTGACTATTTTCTATTTTGTTAAGTACCTGGTAGTTGTTGAAAGGCCGACATTGTCCTCCCATACCTATTAACACTGTTATTTAAAAATATTTTAAAAGCCCATTATTTTTAAAAGAGTAACTATCATGGAGTTTCTTGCCGGCTCTTCTCCATAGGAAACGACCAATCTGGAACCGTGCACCTAGCTTCTGACGTTTCATAAGTGCCCATGTAGCTTTATGTGAAATAAAATATTTAGATTTAGATTTTTTTGATTATGAGGTCGTATATAGATCCGTCTCTCTCTCTCTCAAATACTGGAACCATGATGATGGATCTATGATGTTTTTCACGTCATAGCCCCTGTGCAGTTCTTGGAACATACGATACGCCGGTCGACCTGCGCAATCACACCTGCACAGGAAGACCATACAGCTGACCGAAGCCTGTATGGCCCTCATAACGCTAAATGCATTTAGGGATTTATACATACAGGGTTAGTTTTCAATGATCAGCCAAATTTTCACAGAGCGTCCTATCCGTGAATATGAACAACTTTTACTATGGAACTAACTTTAAAATCACGAAAAAAAAAAACAGCTGTTTGATACAAAAGTTCAATACCTACTCGACCAAAATGTATGAAACAGCTGATTTTTTTCGTGATTTCAAAGTTGGTCCCATAGTGAAAGTTGTTCATAATCATGGGTAGAACACCCTGTGAAAATTTGGTTGGTCATTGAAAACTAACCCTGTATATATTTGGGGGGGGGGGGGGAAGGTATATGGTATATCTTTAAAAGTACGTGGATAGACAGTGCCAATATGGGAAGGCAGACAATCAAAACAGCTCTGCGACTCTGGACACATAACATTAAGGCCCCTCGCGCACTAGGCAGCCTGGCTGCGGTAGCCAGGCTGCGGCAGCCAGTCGAGCATAAATGTCGGCGTATGGGAGCCCGCGCACTAGGCAGCCACGAATTTTCTCAATATTCTGGCTGCCGCAGCCAGGCTGCCTAGTGCGCGAGGGGCCTAAATAAATTTGCATTCCTAATGGGTAGAGTTGAGTCACCAAATTGTGTGCAATGCAACTTAATTGAAGATGTTTATCATATTATCATGAAGTGTGTCCGGAACAGTGGCGGCTGCACCTTAAGTGCGCTCGTGCGCCGCACTACCATTCTCACGGAATAGAAAAATTTTCTATTCCGTGACCATTCTACGTATACCATACTACCTATAAATAAAATAAAAACTTTCAAAATATTGATTAAATTAATTTTTATTAATTTTTATTAATTATTAATTTTTATTAAATTAAATTTTGATTCGTCCGGTGAACCTTGTACGGAGTGGACGTGTGTCGATCATCTTAAGAAATTTACCGTCTAAATTCTGTGATTGGTTGAAGTTGGTTAAATCCAATTCCTTGTCACTCTGCATGTTTTTACCTGACGGCTACTCCCACTGGGCGGTCCTAGAAGGGGACGCAACTATTTTTTGTAATTGCTGCTCGAAATAGAATCCCAAAAGTGATTGTGAATTGGCTGGATTTGAACCGGCGACGCCCCAGCGCAGTGACGACCAAGACTAGCACGTAACCAACGCGCCACCGAGCAAGTTGAGACCGGCTCCCAAATACCGGTGCGCTACGCGCTACTGACGTCACGCTCGCCGACGACGGTTACTGGTGCTACGAGCCTACGAGATTGCCTACGAACACTGCATCGGCTACGAATTCTACGACACTTGACCTGTGCGTGCTACAAGATTGAAGTGGATTGTGGGACGGATTGTTTACCGGTTGCGCTTGTGGGCCGAGTGATTGAAGTTTCATAAATTTTATTTGGAACCACCTATTATGGCCACAGTACAGCGTTCACCTCCTAATACGCCTAAATCACAAGTCAATACTCTGGGCCTGACTCAGACCCAATCCGTACCTGACATTAACTCAGCCGTCAAGATTAGCGATTATGTAAATGTTAACAGAAACAAGCGGCCGCGCCAAAGGAATCCCCCACAAGGTGGGATTGAGTTTAGCTTGCTAGATGCAGACAATAATAATCAAGATATATCGTGTACCTTGGCTCAACAGACTACCCTTATGGCTACATTATCGAAAGATATCGCAGAAATTAAGAGCCAAAATAATCAAATTAAGGCGTCCAATGCTCAAATTCAAGTGACTAATGATGAGATCATGAAATCAATGTCCTTTATGAATTCACAATTCGAAGATATGAAAAAAGAGATCGAGGAATTAAGGAAAGATCGCCGGATACAACAAAATTACATTGAGAATCTGGAAAAGAAGATACTTGACCTTCAACATAAGTCACGCTCGTCTGCGATTGAAATCCGAAATATCCCGCAGGACAATTCCGAAACCTTTACCAGCCTGATAAAAACGGTGGGCAAGATTGGAAACGTGGTTGGGCTGTCTATCCCGGAATCAGATATTCGTGATATTTATCGGCTTCCTGGTAAATCTACCAGTCCTACCGTTCCGCGCCCGATTATTGCGGAGTTCACAAAGGTGCAAACAAAACAGGCAATTATATCTGCTACTCGATCGTTAAATAAAGTTAAGGGGAAGGAAGAAAAATTAAACACCGCACTCGTCGGTATACCAGGTAAGCCCCAGCCGTTTTACATCGCCGAACAACTCCCTGCTACTACTAAAAAGCTGTTTTATCAAGCTCGAGAGTTTGCTAAAAGTAAAGCCTACAAATACTGCTGGATATCCAACGGTAATATCTTCCTGCGCAAACAAGAAGGAGACAAACAAATTATAATCCATTCGGACAAATGTCTTCAAGATCTTGGAAGCACAAACATTTGACTATTTTTATTGTATTTTTCATTAATGTATAGATTTAAAATGTTTATCTTTCTTTACTCTAAGCATATAAGATATCACCAATTTTCACCTCACATTCCTTCAGATATACTCCACAAAAATACACGAAACCCAAAACACAATAAACCTCTTCACTATGACACACTCACAACAACATATCTAATCTCCATAAAGCGATGCACCATTCACTTAGGCTCCAAACATATCCCAACTATTTACATACATATATTTATTCCACTTTTTGGTTGTGCTGCTAAGTCCAAATGGCTATCATTAATAATATAAATGACGAGCTTGATCAAATAAATTTTAATTCTTTTGTCTGTAGTCCAGAGGAATGTTTGAAATATTTCAATATTTCTAATGGCAATATTACCCTGTTACATATAAATATACGTAGTGTGAACAAAAACTTTAGCCAGCTCCAAGTACTACTAAGTTCAACTAAAATTGACTTTGACATTGTCGTTTTAACCGAATGTTGGCTTAGTAAAGCTACTTATCTACCAGCATTGGATGGTTTTGTGTTGCACTCAACAGGTATCAATGCAAATCAAAACGATGGCGTCATGATCTACACGAAAGTGAGTCTACATAGTCACGTATGGGAACCGGAATTCCAGGGTGGAAATTGTCTCGTATGTCAAATAGACAAAAACCTTGCCGTGGTTGCTGTGTATCGTTCTCCATCATTAAATTCAAAGGACAATTTCGACAATTTCATAACTAGCCTGAATAATGTCTATGACGGCCTATCTTCATGCCCTAATATCGCCATTGTAGGTGATTTAAATATTGATATTAGACCAGGAAACAGGGATGTCCGTAGTTTTGACTACTTAACTCTAAACGCTTCTCACGGGCTCATGCCAACCCATCTTTTTCCAACTAGGTTAGAACATTGTTTAGACCACATACTGCTAAAGTCAAACCTTTCATCAACTACAATTGTTTTAGATTCGTTTATAACAGATCATAAAGCCGTCCTGCTTAATATTGCAAAAGCCAACCCACAACGGAAAACCTGTTACTACAACACTCGCATAAATCACGAAGCTGTTATGTTGGAGCTAGAAGAGGTCGATTTTGCAAGTATATACCAAATAGTTGATGTTAATGCATGTGTTAGATAAATGTAATTATTGTGTCTAATATTTAAAAATAATACTTGAGATTACCTTGATTCCGGAAATTGGTTCGGTTGTGATTAAGATCATCGAATCATTGTAAAACAACCTTTAGATTATTAGAATAACTGTTTGTTGGATATTGTCATCTGTCACATTTACGAAGCTTGAGACCAATGTAGAAGTATCTAATTTGATTAGTTATTGTGTTTACAAAATATACCACTCTTAACTTGTCAAAATCGTACAGATGTTGTTACTATAAATAATTAAATAATATTTGATAGTAACTGTAGTATATCTTAGAATTTATATTGCTATTTTAATATAACAGGTTGTTTGAAACGATTGACACAATACTGTCAGTTGATGTTTGATGGGAAGGGATAAATGGAAGGGGTGGAAGAATATAAAAAGGATTGTAATGACATTCTCAAGGCAGTTGCTCAGTGGATGTTCAAGTGGCTAGTGCTAGTGCCGTTGTGATGTGAAATATATCTACCAGGTGTCATGTAAGTCACGTAATTTCATATTATACCTTAAATATTGTTATTATGTTGCTATTATTCTGAGTGATAGAATTAACTATTTGAGATAACTGTAATTTGTGGAAATATAAGAAATGTGTTGATAGAATACTATAATACTGTTTCCATGGAGTTTCTTGTCCTTCTTCTCCATGAAGACCTAGTTTTGCGAACGGACAATAGCTTTCTCATTAAAGATGAATAATTATTGACAAGTCTAATTGAAATAATAAATATCTAGTCTTGTCTTTCTGTGCTTTTCTTTATGAAATCCTTCTATTACACACTATATTCATAATACTTTCATACACAATGAACAATAAATAACCATCCTGATATTTAAGGTTTGCTATTTACGTAGTAGCTATATATACGCTTATAATTATATATTATATCAAATCTAACACATGCATGAATGAATTCATAAATATAATAAAATCAGCCATATCAAAACATTCGCAGATAATAAAAATTCCAAGGAAAAAAAGGATTATTAAACCATGGATAACACCTGGTTTGCTAAAATGCATACAAAATCGAGACAAAATGCACATGAATTCAAAAAAGTCACCAGACAACCTGATTCTTAAAACTACCTACGCTCGGTACCGAAATTTTTGCAATGATTTACTTAAAAAACTAAAAATTTCGTATGAGCAGAGCGAACTAGAAAAAGCTAGTAAGAACCCGAAAAAATTGTGGAAAACAATAAAACAAATAACCAACACATGTAAAACGCATGTCAGTCCTTCAGAGCTGTTGAAAATACGAGATAATCCGAAATCCTCCGTTAACGAAGTATGTCACTTTTTTAGTACAATGGGGAGAAACCTGGCAGCAGACATTATAACACAGAACCTAGGTCCGTCATCCCCAGCTAGTAATAAGGCCCTCTTTATCGGGAAAACCCCTCAAAACTCCACATTAAATTCTCCTGCCATTCTGGACGTCGACGAAGCTGAGGTGGAATCAATTATCCTCCAATTACGGAATGACTGTGCAGTGGGCTGGGATGGAATACCTTCTTCTATCCTAAAAAGCTGCCGACATGTATTGCTTCAACCACTAACCTACCTCTGCAACCGTTGCCTACAGACTGGAGTTTTTCCCGATGCGCTGAAAAAGGCAATTGTTCACCCTATTTACAAGGGGGGGAGTAGAAATTGTGTCAATAATTACAGGCCAATATCTGTTCTGCCAGCACTATCGAAAATTCTTGAGAAGATTCTCAATAAGTGTTTACGCAGCTTCCTTAACAAAAACCAGATCATTGCTGACAATCAGTATGGATTCCGACCTGGGCTGTCAACGGAAGATGCTGTACTGGATTTCACGCAAACGGTTGCGAAATGTTTGGATCAAAAGATAAAATGCCTAGGTATTTTCCTAGACCTTTCCAAGGCATTTGACACAGTTTCTATTCCCCTACTTACCTCTAAGTTGGAGCTTCTCGGTGTACGTGGCATGTTACTAGATATTTTTAAAGATTACCTCAGGAATCGTACTCAATGTGTCAAAATTGAAGCGTACCTTAGCGACGAGGAATCGGTGTCATATGGCGTACCCCAAGGCAGTATCCTGGGTCCAACATTATTCCTTATTTACGCTAATGATCTGTGCAGAATGAGTCTCCCAGACTGTAATATATATGCGTATGCAGATGATACTGCTATTCTCGTGCAGGGACTTACGTGGGATATAGTCAAAACAAAAGCAGAAATGGTTCTGGCTGTAGTAATGGAATGGCTCAACTCAAATCTACTTACACTTAACCTACAAAAAACCACCTACATTCCTTTTGCAATACGTCGTAACACCGCACCGACAGATACCTTTAATTTAACTGCTCACACATGCTCTAACACCTTAGGACCCTGTACATGCCCAACACTCACTAGAACTGACAGTGTAAAGTATTTGGGAGTGCAGATAGATGACGGTTTGCGATGGGACAAACAAATTGATGCCCTCACTACCAGAACGATGCGCCTGATACACATTTTCAAGGCTCTCAGACAGTCGGCTAATGCTGACACCCTGAAAATCGTGTACTACGCTCTGTGTCAATCGGTCATTGGCTATTGTATCGCTGTCTGGGGCGGTGCAGCAAAGACTATCCTTCTGAGAGTTGAGAGAGCACAGAGAGCGATTCTAAAAGTCATGACGAAAAAGCCCTATAGATACCCAACTACTAAACTCTACTCTGATTGCAAAGTCCTTTCGGTTCGTCAACTCTTTGTGCTTAAATCGATTCTTAGAAAACACACCAGCCTTCCTAAGTCCGACCCAAACAAGCGAACATGTGTTATCCCGGGTACTCAGCACAAAACATCTTTCGCTAAACGCCAGTTTTATACCCTAAGTGGGCACATTTACAAAAAAGTTCACAAACATCTAAAAATTATAGATTTAAATTCACACACATTAAAACATACAGTAACAGAGTGGCTACTACAGAAAGACTACACATACACGGAGTCTTTACTTACTTACATCGCCTAAACACTAAAATGACGCACACTTACAAACATACTCACACATTCATCCACACACACTCAGCCCTATATTCACACACACACATACCCACAACAAGCACATACCACATCACACCACTACACATCCCCTCCACATTTTACTCGTACACGCACAACTATTACTGCTGTCAAGTTTAAGTGGTAGATCGACACCGTCCACTGTTGTTTAAAAATGTTGAATTTATAAGCCAGTCACTGTCTCTTAAAATACAGGTTAGCCTAGTTTAAGAGGCAGGGTTACTATAATTATGTTCAGAAATTTTTGCAACACACTGTAATGTCTAGCATAAGTCTACCCACTAGTTATATCTACTTGTGTACATTTCTGTAACTATTTTTGGTTAAATAAACTTTATTATTATTATTTCGTTTATTAATTTTTCTTCTTATCAAATACATTTTTAAATATTTCTTAAAAAATATATAAAAAACATTTAAAAATATAAAAAATAGTAGCCCACCGGTATCAGGAACAGGGTCCAAGCTACCGGCGGTCAGGGCTCCAGAGAGAGGAACCTCCTAACAATGCGGGCCGTGTCCAGAAGTACTGCTTTCTGAATCAGGCCCTTGATCCAGCCACCTAACGAGAGCCTCCTTAGGTGTTGGTTGAGGCTCTTGGCAATTAAACCATTGGCTGATACAACTATCGGCACAATGATTGCTGAGTCCACATCCCACATGTCGACAACCTCGCGAGCCAAGTCAAGATACTTGATTTGTTTATCTTTCTCAGCTTTCACGAGGTTCCCGTCATGTGGGACTGTTACGTCAATAATCATTGCGCGCCGCTCTATTCGATCCACCACCACTATATCAGGCTTATTGGCAACAATAGTCCTGTCAGTGATGATGGATCGATCCCAGTACAATGTGATATTTCCATTTTCGAGAACTGGGTCGGGCACATACCTGTAGTACGGCACTTCCGATTCCGCAAGGTTGTATTTCAGTGCAAGTTGCTGATGGATAATCCTGGCTACAAGGTTGTGTCTATGCAAGTACTCTTCGTTAGCAAGACGAGAACACCCGGAGATAATGTGTCGGATTGATTCTCCCGGACGGTGGCATGCCCGACAGATGTCAACCGTACCGTCCTTCACAATATATTTCCGGTAGTTGTTCGTCATCATAACTTCGTCCATAATTGCACAGACAAAACCTTCGGTTTCCCCAAAGAGGTCACCGGAACGCAGCCAGGCTACGGACGCTAGCAAATCTACATCGGGTTCATATAGGGCCCGGAAAAAGCGTCCGTGAAGCTCTTTACTCTGCCATACCTCCCTGCGATCGTTAATGTCAAGCACTACAGGTTTGCGCCAGTTCTCTTTAGCCAAGGAGAGCGGAGTGAGGCCCTTGTCCACCGCGACCACATCGCGATGCATCCCCACGTCGGCTTCTAGGAAATATTCCCTGAGACTGCATATCTCGCGGTTGTGGAGAGTCTTAGCGTTTAAAAAGCCTCGGCCTCCACACTTGCGCGGGATATACAGTCTCATTACCGATGACCGTGGGTGATGCATTCGATATGCAGTCAACAGCGTACGGACCCGCCGATCCAGGGCGTCGAGTTCCGTCTGAGTCCATTTGAGTACGCCGAAAGAGTACATCAAAACCGGCATGACCCAACCGTTGAAGGCGCGCACCTTGTTTCCGCCTGATAGAAGACTATTAAATACTTTCTTCAGGCGGCCAAAGAAGCGCTCCTTCAACGATTGCTTCATGTCAGTAACATTGATGCCCAACGCTTCCGACATACCCAAATACTTATAGGTTTCGGGTGCGGAGAGGGCTCTAAGGTTTATGGAATCCGAGAGTTGGGTTCCCACGGATTCCACAATCTCTCCTCGCTTTACATGCATGACCGCACATTTGTCCACACCAAATTCCATCCTGATGGCGCTACTGAAAGTTTCAGTTACTTTCAGTAGCTTCATCAGTTGCAAATTGTTGGGGGCAAAGAGTTTTAGGTCATCCATGTAGAGGAGGTGGGATATAACCTGACCACCTCTCCGCAGCCGATAGCCTAGACCTGAATCCTCCAGCAGTGTGCTTAGAGGATTCAAGGCTAAGCAGAACCAAAGCGGACTCAAACTATCGCCCTGAAATATGCCTCGCTCGATCCTTATCGGTTCGCTATTCCTCTGGATATTTCGACATCCTGGATAGCGAAGGACCGTCCTCCATTGCCCCATACATGACATCAGGAAGGTGCGCAGAGTTGCATCTACTTTATACAACTCCAACACCCTCATGAGCCATGTATGTGGCACCGAGTCATAGGCCTTCTTGTAGTCTATCCAACATGTCGACAGATCCTTTCGGGAACGACGAACCTGTTGGCTAATGGCCATATCAATGAGGAGTAGCTCCTTAGTACCACGGGACCCATTCCTACATCCATTTTGAGAGGCAGACATGATGGAGTTGTTGTCTATATGTTCGTTAATTTTAGCTCTCAAAATGGATGTAAGAACTTTATAGACCGTCGGTAAACACGTGATCGGTCTATAATTTTTGGGTTCCGCGGTGCTACCTGATTTATGGAGCAGGTGGGTAACTCCTGTCGTTAGGAACTGGGGTAGCGAACCAGATTCTAATGCAGACTGGTACTGAGCCGCCAAACGAGCGTGCGACTGAAGAAACCATTTGATCCAGAAGTTGTGCAATCCGTCCGGCCCTGGAGACTTCCAGTTAGGTAACGGACGGACTGCACGAGCTACATCTTGGGGACAGATGGTAATAGCCCCCATTTCTGGTATTGGATCGCAGGCTCGCTCGACTTCCCGAGCCCAATCACCTTCAGTGTGACTGACAGACGCCGACCAGATACTGCGCCAGAAAGAACACATGGCATCATCATCCGGCAGGCGCGTGTCAGTCACACCTTGGTCCGGTCGCTCCCAACCCCTATAAACCCACCTTTCATCGCTCTGGAAGGTGCGATTCTGAGTGTATCGGTCCACTCGCCGCTTATACCTACGAATACGGTTTGCCCATGCATAGACTTTCTGCTTCAGGAAGTCGATGCGCTCTGTGACACGGGACATATAGTCCTGAGGGCTGACATCAGTCCCTGAGAACGCCCGCCTCACAAAGCGCATCACTCTAGGGCGAGTATTGCCCTCCCTGAAGCAGGTTAGTTTGCCGATGAGCGCTCTGGCCCCACCAATACGGCGCTCAATTCTGCACTGCCAAGCTGGTACGGCTGGTTTCGGTCGTGTAGCTCTAGAGTCATTAGCAAATTTGACGTGAGCTACACGACATGCCGCTACAGCCGCGCAGTACAGAATCGAATGAGTATCGATGAGGTCTTCGCAGTCATCAAAATAGTTTGACAACTGCGAATCCAGAGCCGCCATAAGCGCCCTATTTTTGTTATGCATGGGCAAACGAGGTAAGCGTGGTCTAAGTTTGGGAGACATGAATCGATATTCCCGAATCGCACCTTCCAAAGCACTCCTCAATTCTTCATTGCACTGGGTACTTACGTTTGTAGCCCTGTCATCACTTCCCTCGTCAACTCGGTTTGTGTCAGACTGTGGTGGTATTATATTAGTCTGCGACGGCGGGGGGGCAATGACATGGCTACTCTGCATTTCAATTCGCAGGCGATCAAGTACAGTGTCATCCAACATATGATTACGCTGGATGACCCGCACCTGATCCGACAGTCGTTGTGCCGAAACGTTGACAGCTGGTTCAAGCACCTGAAAAAGAGAGAGCATCCGAACACGGTACGCGGTCAGATTGTTTCCTCCCTCTGTAGCCCCATAGTATGAGCGCATGACGTTCTCATTAATGGATGGCGTCCATCTCATGCGCTGCACACTTCCGCCGGGAGCTGGGACCCTTTCAGAGGCCGGTGGGCCTCGAGATCCTAAGCCATCCGGCGGCCGGCGTCCTCCCCGTCGGCGAGCAGGTGGTGGCGTCGTGGGCGGGGAGAAGTATTCGTCGCTCGAGCTCGACGCAGCTACCGCGGCCGGTGTCGTCACAGCGCTTACAATGGGGCTGGGTACCGGCGGCGGCGAGGCGGAGCTGAGCGACGAGTCCGGAGGTGGTAGGCGTGCTCTTCGTGTAGCTGATCTTGTCAACATTTATACTTTATTTTCATCCTGTTTTCTTTATTTCATTTTGTTTTGTTGTTTGGTGACATCTGTCATGTCACCTCCGATTCGGCATTATTTGATAATTACATTATATAAGTAGGTTGATTTCAATATTTTTAGGTTGTATATTGATTTATGGACTTCTACATTTAATTGGGGTTTCTGATAAAATGAAAAACTGCGTCTAAAATAAATAAAACTAAGATAATTATGAAAACAAATTATGTGACTTGTTGACGTCAGTGTTGCCAGCTTTTATTATTATTTTGTACTAAGGAAAAGAGAATAAAATAAAATAAAACTACACTACTAATTATTATTATTATTATTATTATTATTATTGATCTAGAGGTACCTATAACATCCATACTAATTCTACCCTACACAGAAATTACACTGATTACATGGTTTTGTTATTCGAGTTAAACAAAATCAAGCTGACCTGTTTTGATTTCTACTGCAAAAGAATTAGATCTTATTTTTGCTTGAACAAAAACGGCACCGTGCGCTCGCTAAAGCGCACGCAGCGAGCTCTAACAACTTGTATGAAAGGCGATGGAAACCGCCGGGCGCGTGAGACGGAAGGTGCTTAGTACAAAATGTATGCACTTTTTAAGATAGATACGTGCGCCGCACGCACCCGGAAATTGCCGAAAGAATACGAAAGCCTTTCAGGCTCGGGGGGCGCGCGGGTGGCGCGGGTCGCATGCAATATGCATGACCCGAGACCTTGACCCACGCAGTACGCACTTATTATTGTTACTTTTCGCGCGCGCAGTTATTGTTTACCTTCGTAATTACTAATCTAAGGAAATAGTGACGATTTTGTGAGTAAAAATGAGTGTAAAATACAATATTGATTGACTACATTAAAAGCAACAGGACTTGTCAAAATAAACTGGGCATTAAATCAGCTGGACCGCCCCGACCTTTTCTCAATTTAAAATAGGAATGTAAAACCAAAAATAAATCGTTCACGAGAACTTTCAAAAGTGAAATGTATGCTAAAAAAAATGGTTATGTGGATGTGAGCGATTAAATGCTTTTTTTTTCAAAAATGGAACGCAGAATCGATTTCGAAAATGGAACGCAGAATCGATTTTTAAAGTATAAATAAAATAGACATTTCCAAAATTAATTATATTTTTTTAAATCGTGGGATTCATCTAGTGCATTTTCGGATACTGTGAGTGTTGTGTGGCTTGCGTCAAACAGTTAAAATTAATTTTAGACTAAAATGTGTTGTGCGAGTAGAAGAGAAACAATTTTCGTAGTTTTATTTGTGTCGTCAACTGCATCTCATCACTGCGCCTCGCTATACCTGCCAGTTTCCACTAGACCACGCGAGGCATGTAAATTGTCTCGAAACGGCGGGTGTCCTGTTCATAAGGTAAAAATTAGAAGTCGGTTGTATTTTTTTGTAAAAAAGTTTTTTTCATTGTGCGTAGTCCGACACGCAATTGGCCGGTTTTTTTATTTGAAAATATTCACTAAACCCATGCAGTGCACCACCGGTTCTCTAAGGCACCAGCCGCCACTGGTCCGGAACGAGCCGGAAAGACGAGATCTATTAATAGTGTTTAACAGTATGTGCGAGACTGGGGTATGTAACAGCGTCCTGGCTGCTGCTGCTTCGGAAAAAGCCAGGATGCTGTACAGGCTCATAAACATTAGCATTAGTCGCAGAGGTAGTGTAAGATATATTTTTAGGGTTTCGTACCTCAAAAGGAAAAAACGGAACCCTTATAGGATCACTCGTGTGTCTGTCTGTCCGTCTGTCACAGCCAATTTGCTCCGAATCTAATGGACCGATTAAGTTGAAATTTGGTACACATATGAATGTCTGTGACCCAAACACGGACGGGTAAAGCAAATAAATTAATTTTGAATATAGAGGTCACATTTTGGGGACAAATAAGAAAATTAAAAAAAAAAGTTTTGGAAACTACACCATGTGGCATGTCAAATGAAAGGGCTTACTATGAGGGTCTCAAATATATTTTTTTTATAATTTTAAAGTAGTAGTAGTAGTTTTTTAGTTTTAAAGTTATTTAAGAAAATAGACGAAAACTGACATTCCCCCCCACTTATCTCCGAAACTACTGAGCCTAAAATTTTGAAAAAAATACAGAAAATATATCTTTACCTGTAGATTACAGGAAAAACTACAAGAAGTCTGTGGTCTTAAAATAACATGGTAAATCTATCAATATTGTGAGTACAAACTTACATTTATAGTTGCAATGTATGGGAGAACATGTTTTTCAACTACAATGTTAAGTTTGTTCTTAAGATAAATTCATCCCAACTACGGAACCCTTCATTGTGCGTAGTCCGACACGCAATTGGCCGGTTTTTTTTTTTGAGTTGTATTTTAAAAAATTGATTTGTAACAATGAGGGTGGCATAATCAGTCTAGATTAAAACCCTCTTTAAATAAATAAAGAAAAAAAAACGTATTTATTACAGTTGTATTTATGCGGATTTTACTAACACGCCAAACTTGATGGATGTGGTCACTGTAGTACAATTTAGCAGTCAGCAGGATACTAATGGTCATACTATACCTTATCCTATAATCGGCTTTTACGATACAGTTTGATCCCAACTTGGGACCACATACAATGATTGCATGCCGTTTTTTCGCGCTGAAACTGGACATTGAGCAAAGTGGTGGTTCACCTGCGGGAAAAAGTAGAAAAGTTTAAACGATCTCTACTAAAACACCATTCGGCTTCGGACGGCAGTGCCATTTTTTATCGGCGCCAGATATTTATATAGGTACGTCCCAGTTGGACACGACTGATGGAAACATTCGGTCACTGTCTTGGAAACGTTTTATTTAATTTTGATGCTCTTATTTATATCGATTTTTTTCTTCTGCGCTGTCTTGTTTGAACGAATTTGGAGATGAATAACATTACAATATTCATGTCTTTTTTTGCGTTTGTCTATGTTCAAACGTGCTTATGAAGTTAGTGTATCCTAATTGAATTGCTTATCCCTACAAAGGGTCTTTGCATACTAGTTTTTATGAGATAAAAGGTGTACAGTTCGTTAAGCAAATAATTTGGAATCTACTTTTATACTCAAATAAGATATTTACATAAAATACGTTTAAATTAAATAAATAAATAAATAAATATGTTTTGGACATATCACACAACGCCATCTAGCCCCAAGTTAAGCAACCTAATGCTTGTGTTATGGTAACGAGATGGCTGATAAACTACTTATATACATTTTTTTTTTTTGTAAATACATACATATTATAGATAGAAAAACACCCAGACTCGGAACAAATACTTGTAGGTCGTACAAATATTTGTTCCGTGCGGGAATCGAACCCGCGACATGCTGCGCAGCAGTCAATCGCTCAACCACTGCGCCAACCGTGTCGTCAAATTGTACATACAGTGTATATTAAAAAAGAAAGGGAGGAATCAGAGGTCATCAAAAACGTTTGAATAGGGATGATGCCTAGGTAAAAAAAAAAAGAAATTATATGTACTACGTCAGTCAGATAATAAAAAAATATTAGACACGTAATTTTTGCTTTATCATATTAATAAATAAAAACCCGGCCAAGTGCGTGTCAGACCACGCACAATGAAGGGTTCCGTAATTGAAAAGAATTTATCCCAAAAACAAACTTAACATTGTAATTTTTTTTTATGATAAAATTACAAATTAACCATTTTCGGATTTTTTAGTTTACTTGTGCTGTGAGACGTTGCTTCTTGCCAAATTTCATTATTCTAGGTCAACGGGAAGTACTCTATAGGTTTTGATTTACTTGCTAGTATCAAAATATGTCGCATAAATGGCCGTATTTTTTATTGCGTTGATTTATAAGCTTTTAACTTACTCTCAGGCCAACGGTCTGAGTCTCATTTACTTATTGCAGAATAGCTGATGCTGAAAAAGAATCGCAATTAAACCTACAAAAGTCTCGAGACAGAGATTATTTAAAATGATTTAAGTTTTCAACTCAATGAATCATAAATTAGATAATCAATGGAATCCGATTGGAATTGTGTTCAGCGAATTTTAATTTAAAGGTTTCTCCCTACTAGAGTTGCGAGCATTTTCTGATTATTTCGTAGCGAGCATTCGGGTTCCGTCCGTGGTAACATTACTGTTTATCTCATACCAAACACTGTTTATCCCATATATCAACAATGCGTACAACAGTAGTGCTATTCTGTAAACATCTCACCGTGAAAACATAAGTGAAGTGATCTTAAAGTGAGCTGTCAATAGTGTCAAGCCCTAGCATTAGGTGGAATGACGGCTCACTTCACCTGAGTTATCAGCAGTATGGGTGTTCGTAAATAAAACAAAAAAATAGTAAATATTAGCCAAGAAATCTGTGATTTTTGTAATTGTGAAGAAACAAATTGTAAAATTGACGAAAGCAGTCGTCTGTCAAGACTCAAAACCCTTTTTCTCAGGAACGCGTGGAGGTATCAAGTTGTAATTATGTAATATCAAATACATAGATCTATGGTCCCTTAGAGCTCTAAAAAAATCAAGCTTCTAAGTCAACGCAATAACAAATACGGCCATTTATATTGCATCTTTGACACTCGCAAATTAAATTAAAACCTAGCTATAGTCTGTTTTTTTTAACAAACGAGTACTGAGTAATGTCTCTCGCATATTTCCGATATTGACAGAGTGAAATGAGTCATTGGTCGGGGTGGCGCCAACGCCTTTGTTTTGTTTTGTAATTGTTATGACCCGTTCATAATGAACACTTCTAAAATTTACTGTACCTACAGGAGACATGTCCGCCATGACTCACGCACAAACATTATCGTCTGGTTCACTCACTAAAACACGTGCGACGCGCAGGTAGTCTGTGTAACTTTATGTTGATTACGTGGACCAATAGCAACACAGTCAAAATTTTCGGTACTCGTTTGTTAAAAAAAAAAAAAACAGACTTTTAAGTACTTAATAAATAATAAATAAATAAATATGTTTGGACATATCACACAACGCCATCTAGCCCCAAGCTAAGCAACCTAATGCTTGTGTTATGGTAACGAGATGGCTGATAAACTACTTATATACATTTTTTTTTTTTTTGTAAATACCTACATATTATAGATAGAAAAACACCCAGACTCGGAACAAATACTTGTAGGTCGTACAAATATTTGTTCCGTGCGGGAATCGAACCCGCGACATGCTGCGCAGCAGTCAATCGCTCAACCACTGCGCCAACCGTGTCGTCTTCCCGTTGACCTAGAATCATGGGAGAGAAGCATGAGGTCTAACAGCGCAAGTAAAGGAAAAAATCCTAATATCTTTAATCAGAAGTTTTTTCACAAAAAAAAAAAATTTGGGATTACAAACTTAAATTTTCAGTTGGAGAATTGACCGTGACGTATATTATAAAATAAAAAAAACCGACCAAGTGCGTGTCGGACCACGCACAATGAAGGTTTCCGTAGTTGGGATGAATTTATCCCACAAACAAACTTAACATTGTAGTTGAAAAACACGTTCATACATTCCAACTGCTAATGTAAGTTTGTACTCACAATATTGAAACATTTAGCATGTTATTTTAAGACCACAGACTAAAAATATGTTTAGCAGTAGATTTGAAGTATGAATACGTTAGAGCACTGGAATTCGATCTCATTGACCGCACATTTACTGTAGATATCACTCTCATCTAGGCAGACCTTTAAATAAACTTCTTAAGTGATAACAACGTCTGAACTCGCGATTTACTGGTCAGCAGTTTAGTGATACTTGGGGCTATAGAGGAGATTGGGCACTTGACTTTGTAAAACTTTGAAACTTAAAAAGATCTGTATAAGTAGATCTTTATTACTGCTATCGGTCAAGGCATTGCCAAACTCACACTTGGTAAGTTTACTACAGAGAGATTGCATTATTTATAAAATCCGAAATTTATCTTGACGGATCAATCTGCCTAGCCTTTTCCCAACTATGTTGAGGTCGGCTTCCAGTCTAACCGGATGCAGCTGAATACCATTATTTTACATGGAGCGACTGCCTATCTGAGCTCCACAACCCATTAACTGGGTAATACGATACCCTTTGGTAAGACTGATTGTCAGACTTTCGGGCTTCTGACGACCCGTAACGACTGTCAAAGATCCACGAATGACAGCTGGGACCAACGGCTTAACGTGCTTTCCGAGGCACGGAGGAGTCTCGGTATGTAAAGATGGTCACCCTTCCACGGACCAACCCCGGCAAGCGTAGCTTAACCTGATGGATCGACCCGTGCGGCTGTTATTACTTAGCCACGAGCTCCTCACCGAAATTTATCTTAGAATTTAGAAATTTAGAAATTATCATTTATCATTTATTACATTATCATTTAGAAATTGTATCTTGACGGATATGAAAGAAAAAAAAATGTGTATTTTGTCATAAAAAAGGCAAGTTAGCTTCAATACCTAGAAAGAGTTTGAGTTCCTCAGTTATTTGGTTAAAGTTTTATCTATAGAAAAAAAGAAAACCGGCCAAGTGCGTGTCGGACCACGTACAATGAAGGGTTCCGTAGGTAGTTGAAAAGTATTTATCCCAAAACAAACTTAACATTGTAGTTGAAAAACGTGTTCTCTCATACATTGATATACGTCACGGTCTATTCTCCAACTGCAAATTTAAGTTTGTAATAACATTTTTTTTTCTATAACATTACAAATTGACGACTTTCGGACTCTTTTTACTATACTTTTGATATTATACCATGCTTCTTGCCAAATTTCATGTTTCTAAGTCAACGGAAAGTACCCAATGGGTTTTGCTTTACTTGCGAGTGTCAAAATACACATAATCGCATGAGTAGCCGTATTTTTTTATTGCGTTGACTTAGAAGCTTGATTTTTTCAGACCTCCAAGAGACTATAAAAAAGTATAAACTATAAATAGACTATAAAACTACATATTTGATATTAATTTCAGCTTGATACCTCCACACGTTCCTGAGAAAAACGTGTGGAGGTATCAAGCTGAAATTAATATCAAATACGTATAGTTCTAAAGTCTCTTTATAGTTTATGTTTTTTATAGGGTCTTGACAGACTGACAGACAAACAGACAGACGGTCACCGAAGTGATCCTATAAGGGTTCCGTTTTTTCCTTTTGAGGTCAGAAACCCTAAAAAGGAAGAAAAGAAAACTTTGTCAGGAGAAATAACGATAGGTAGAGGAGAAAAATAATCCAGCAAATCAGCGCTGGGATGATTCTGCCAACTTTATACGAATATGTTCACGTGCCTTCACTTTGAACGATAACGAAAAGGACATCGTAGAAGATTGGTTGGTTAATATAATGTCAAGTTTCAGCAAAGACATCACCTACAAAGGAGGAAGGAGTTGCAGAGAAAAATGAAAAACTTTCATAGAAAATACTTTATTTGCAGTTAGTACTTTTATTTTGTTCTTATCAGCTAAGTAAAGTGAGTCTGTTATCTAGATGAGGTATGATTGGTGACGCTTTCCTAACGTAGCCTTCTATGACTTCACTGTCCAGGCCCAGCAATGTCAGGTTACGGCCGTGTTCTTTGAACATCTGAAAAAAAAATATGACTCTTGTAGCAAGAATGCATAAAACATAAGAATAATAAAATACAAAATCACGGACTAGAAAAAAAAGAAAGACGCCGCGCCACGCGTATCGAAAGAAGCACCGTACTGATCTATGTGTGCGTGATTTGACAAATACGCCGTCGTGTCACGCAATGTCGGCCGGTCGGCATATGATGTAAATATGTGCGTGAGGGTCCCGGCATACTTACTGTGCTTCACTTTCGATTATGTTTTATTATTACACAAAAGTTATGAACTTAATGCTAAATTTTAGCAGTAGTGCACGAACTAGGAGCTAACTTTGTAAGAGACTGGAGCTCCGGTAGGTTTATAACAAAATCAGTAATACAGGTAAACATCAAGTATATCTTCCACAAAAAGGTCCAGGTTCCAGATTTTGCTAGTGTATTCAGTTTTACTATGAGCTCGTGGCTAAGTAATAACAGCCGCACGGGTCGATCCATCAGGTAAGCTACGCTTGCCGCGGTTGGTCCGTGAATCTTATACCTACCGAGACTCCTCCGTGCCTAAAAAGCACGTTAAGCCGTTGGTCACGGCTGTTATTCGTGAATCTTTGACGAGCCATCAGAAGCCCGAAAGTCTGACAAGGACAGCCAGTCTTACCAAGAGGTATCATATTACCCAGTAACTGAGTTGTGGAGGTCTAATAGGCAGTCGCTTCATGTAAATACCTACTGGTATTCAGCTGCATCTAGTTAGACTGGAAGCCGACCGCATCATAATTGGGAAAAGTCTAGGCAGATTTCTTTTTACTAGCCATTATTTTCCCACTCCTGGGCAAAGGCTTCCCTACTCTTTTTCTACCTCTCTCTGTCCAGATCCGCCAAGAACCAATCTGTCTTAACGGAGTCCAGCTCATCCCGTCATCTCAATCTAGGAACTTTTATTAGGTAAGGGCGAATTATAAACTTATCGAGCAAAAGAATATTTTCCAGCAGCAAAACTCATGCTATGTGCGGACCAAGTCAAACCCAGATTTTGCGACCAGCATTAAAATTTACGAACTAAAGACCACAGAAAACTGTACAATCTGTACCTTGTTTGACGCGTGTAGACACGAGCTATACAAGAACAGCCTGATCCTGTCGTAGTAAAAATATCAACCTGTCACCAATGTTTGTATATCTGTATGCCCAATATTTGCCGGACCTACTAAGTACTATCTTCACGTCTGGAAGCTCCTAAATGCAGTCAGCTAAATAGTCTGAATAAGATAGGTGGAAGCTTACCTTAAATCCATTTCCTCCCCTGGTCAGGAAGTCCAGGGTGGTGACCTGATAATCTTTATCCAGGTGGAACTCTTTGTACTCGTCTCCTTCTTTCAGCAAAATTTCCACCACTTTAGGTATCGTCGTGTCGATTGTCACTTTGAGACCTTGAAAAATAATATTTTATATCAATTTATCTTTGAAGGATAAGATCAGAAATTAAGTTATCCGGAAAAAAAACCAGAATAACCGACATAGCCAGCAGAGTGAGCAAGCTGAAGTGGCAGTAGGCTGGCTATGTTTGTCGAAGGACCGATGGCCGGTGGAGCAGACGAGTCCTGGAATCGAGACCGCGTATCGGTTAATCGGCAAGCGTGGAACGCCCCCTAGACCGACCGACGACCTTAGAAAGTTGACTGGGACAGACTGACAGGCAGGGTGTTATGGCGCAGCCTGGAAGAGGCCTATGTCCATAAGATTTTCACCTACCAAAAATTGCTATCATCTTCTTGGCTTACACTAAACTTTCTTTAGACATCTTTGTACTAATAGGTAAGCAAAGGGAATGACCCTTTGATGATAGGTAAGGCCTAGCACGCCCTGCGAATTTTATTCACGCGCTGATATAATAAAAATGTAAATTGTATAACTGTAATATTGAGTAATTATGAATATTTTTTCTTTTATTTTATATTTATAACAATTTAAATTGCAATGCCTTAACAGGCAACTAAGTTCTAAGAACCCATATTATATTGTTAACATCTTCAAAATTCTACACTTAGTTCGCAATAAAGAATTTGAATTTGATTTTTTTATGTGTTGAATTGCGATAAAAAATTCACGCGATTTTTAATCGCAGTATGGACGAGGCTTAAAAGGTCCAATGATAAATCTATGAATTTCTTATGTTTCGTTATCCAATAGGAGTATAGCATTACCCTATACTATCTCTTGTCCACGCTTGCTTCAAAATCAGTCATGAACAAAAATAAGTACCAACCTGCAATATGTGGTGTATTACCAATATAATATGGTTTAGCCTTCCAAGGATACATGACCGAGAGCTCCAATGCTTCTACGATGTACTTTCCAGAGATCACGAAAGTCACAATTTTATTCGTAAACGGTGTCATATTTATTATGGAACCCTTTGTGATATCTGAAAACAGAAAAAAAAAACAAAAATGTAGTTTTAGTGGTCTCCTAGTGGAAAATCACATCTATTTCTGCCATTCAGTATTGCTTGATTGGTGTTGAAAAAACAGGGTCACAAAACATTTCAACTTTATTAACTTATCTCAGATCAAGACATTGACAAAGAGGCTGTACTATCGACAAGCGCAAGACCATTCCAATTAGGTACGGAAGAATTTTGCTTGTAAGCTGCAATTGTAGGACAAACAAAGGTGAATCAGTCTAAACAAAAATCACCTTTAAGGTGTAAAGGTGGTCACGGCGTGCAATGTATTCTGCAGTGCTATTCTGTACAAATCTCACACCGTGAAAACCTAGGTGAAGTGAGTTGTCATTCTACCTGATGATAGGGATTGACACTATTGACAGCGCACTCCACGCTCACTTCACCTAAGTTTTCACGGTGATATTTGTACAGAATAGCTTTGCTGGAGCGCCGGTGATGGGGAATACTCCCCAGAGGAGGGTCCGGTAACGGACAGCCGCGGCGGGTTCATGGATAAGTGCTAATGCGTGCCCGTGTTCCCGCTATAAGCGGCAGAGGAGGACACCGTGGAGTTTTAGTGAGTTAGAGACCCACGTAACTGCACTATCTCCCCGTGGTAGTGCAGTATGCATCAGCATTTCTCCACGATAAAAAAAAAGGGCCGTTACCACTGGGACACCACTGCTCTCACTTCTTCTACTGGCCACATACCTCAAATTCAGGTACCATTAAATAAAATCGTACTCACACACCTCCTTTTAGTACAGAACTGCGTATCATTGATCGTTGGGTGAAAGAGATGGAAGGAAGCTCTGTTGGGTGTAACTCGTGTGACTGAAAAAGTAATAAAAATAAAAAAAAATAAAAAAAAAATAAAAAAATAAATAAATTTATTTCATATAGCATATTTGGCTTACAATGCCTGTCGAGGAGTCTCCATTTAGGCATATAATATGCCTGTAGTTGAAGGCTCCGCTCTTCCCTTACATTAGAAACTTACGAGTAGGTACAAATAGGTATATGTATAAAGAAACAAAACAAGGAAAAAATGCGATCAATTTATACGAGTGTGTGCGAGATTTATATGTGTGCGTGTGTATGTGTATGTGGGGGTGTGTTTGTGTATGTGGGGGTGTGTTTGTGTGTGTGAGGGTGTGTGTAGGTATGTGTGTGTGAAAGAGATTTTGGGTGTACATGAGTGTCACTCTTATAATAATATTATTAAGTCACACGTTGCAGAAGTAACTCTACGTCATTATAGTTTAAAGTGTGAAGCCATGCTATTAACTTCTTTTTACATTCATATTTTTTTTTATCATAAATATATATTAATTTATTAATTTTATTGTATAAAAAAGCTGAGCGCTTTTTATATTGCCTACTGGCAAATTCTGTCCTAGTTGGGGGAACGTTTACTATGCAGTGTTTATTTCTTTTTCTTAGTATTTTAGCATCATATGGTATCTCTTTGTGCATTTTGAGGATGATAAGAAGGATATACAATTTTCTCACTGACAGCAGATTACATAATTCGTATAGCTTGTCAGTAGAGAATCTTCTTTTTTTGAAATACATCACCTTAAGTATCGCTCTTTGAGCGCGTTCAACCCCTAGAAAGCTAGATTTCGCTGCTCCACCCCACACAGTTATGCAATACACTAAAACAGACTGGATCAAAGATACATAAATTTCATTTAATAGATTTCTTTGGTTATTCTTATTTTTATTTACATGTATTCTCCTTGGTACAACATATCTCAGCTCTTTGAATATCCATATAAGTTTCCTTACTCGACTCATGACTTGTTCCAGTTGAGGATACCAGGAAAGACGCTGGTCAATAATGACTCCTAGATATTTTGCTTGGGTAACTTGTTGGATAGTTGGGCAATTGCAGCTAGTTCTATCCCTAGCAATGTCGCACGTATGGATTCTTAAATTAAATTCCTTGTCTGGTTGAACCCGATCATAAATATTAAAGCAGATGTAATTGGTCTTGCTAGCGTTCAGGGTGAGCAGATTTTCTTTTAACCAAGTTGCAATAAGAGCAAGCCCATCTTCTGCACTATTTTTAACATCATCCCATCTTTTCCCTGTGAAGACGACAGCTGTATCATCGGCGTAAGAGAATACTTTGGCATTATTAATCTTCATGTTGCATAGGTCATTAATATAAATTAAAAACAGTGTAGGTCCAAGTACACTTCCTTGAGTTAAACTTCCTTGAGTTAACTTCCTTGGGAAAATAATAGTTCAGTATTCGTTTCAAGGTATTATGTAGGGTCAGGAAAAATAATTGCTCATCAAATTGATACACCGCGCCAATTTGCAGTGTTTATTTCTTTGTGACGATTTCATGAATGAAGATTTGAATATATACGGACAATTTAAATTTGTTGGCCATTTATTTACCTGACTGCACAAAGGGAAACTGTTTTAAAAAAAAGGCTCTCCCCCACAGGCGCGTTATTATCGGTCGACAATATCGGATGCTTTATTGCGATATCTGTTTTCAGTACATTTTCTATTAGGACGGCCAAGAAGTTAAGTTATTGCGTCTTTATTATAGCACACATACTGCTGCGATAATAAAGACGTGATAGAAGTAGGACTCTTGCGTTCCTCCGTCCTGCGATATTCCCATATGAGTTCTTAGAACATTTTGTATTAGGACGCATACGATCTTATACTTGTGTTAATAACGTTAGCTAGTACTAGTAGTACCTCAATAATTTGGTTTACACGCACAGGTTAGAAATATTGGGCGATAAAAACGCAGCTATCTGGCAAGGAATCGTGAGCATTATCGCAATAACGCTTCCGATATTATCGACCGATAATAACGGGCCTGTGGGGGCGAGCCTTTAATCTCTTCAACAGATCTATTAACAGCAGATGTTAAAAGCTACTTTATATTTATAAGACACAACTTTTTGTCTTTTCACTAAGCGCTGATTTATCAATAGCCAGATAACTTTTATGTGAAGAATAAATACGACGGTCTGACATATTTTCTATACAAAAGCTGGCAAATCGCCATATTTATCCATTAAGAGCTGATTGTTCAAGTCAGATAATTTTTACTTGAGGACTAAGTATGGCGGTTTGACAGCCTTTGTGTAGAAAATATGTCTAACTGTCACATTTATTCTTCAGCTACGAAATCGCCGGCAGCGCGGTCTAGAAACGGCAGTACTAATAAAATTAATGTTGCCGAAAGTGCTTAAGTCTTTGCGTAAGGATAAGCGCACAACTTCTGTCACGGACTGCCATTCAAAGTCATCAATTCATATACGTCATTTGATATGCTTGGTTTGTATGCAAAGTGTTGATAATGCCACCTCTAGCAGCGTGATCTAAGGTGGAAGTAATATCCATTATTATTCTGACAAATAAAGGTTATGTAATAAATACTTACAGCATTCAATAATGCCTCCGCGACGAAGTTACCAAGCTCACATTCCCGTGATGTACACACTTCCATGTCAAGATCTCCATTTGCATACCCCACTACTTCATTGACCAATTTGTGGAGATTTTCTGCGTATGGCTCGAGGAGAGCCTTGATTTTTGGATCTGTAGACAAAGATTTAACATCACCATCTGATTTCTAAAACCTAATTCCGTTGAAGTCTACTGCTGAACATAGGATAAAGTCTACTGATGAACATAGGTTAAAGTCACTGCTGTCTACTGCTGAGCATAGGTTAAAGTGTACTGCTGGACATAGGTTACAGTCTACTGCTGAACATAGGTTAAAGTCTACTGTTGAACATAGGTTAAAGTCTACTGATGAACATAGGTTAAAGTCACTGCTGTCTACTGCTGAGCATAGATTAAAGTGCACTGCTGGACATAGGTTACAGTCTACTGCTGAACATAGGTTAAAGTCTACTGTTGAACATAGGTTAAAGTCTACTGATGAATATAGGTTAAAGTCACTGCTTTCTACTGCTGAGCATAGATTAAAGTGTACTGCTGGACATAGGTTACAGTCTACTGCTGGACATAGGTTAAAGTCTACTGATGAACATAGGTTAAAGTCACTGCTGTCTACTGCTGAGCATAGATTAAAGTGCACTGCTGGACATAGGTTACAGTCTACTGCTGAACATAGGTTAAAGTCTACTGTTGAACAAAGGTTAAAGTCTACTGATGAACATAGGTTAAAGTCACTGCTTTCTACTGCTGAGCATAGATTAAAGTGTACTGCTGGACATAGGTTACAGTCTACTGCTGGACATAGGTTAAAGTCTACTGATGAACATAGGTTAAAGTCTACTGATGAACATAAGTTAAAGTCACTGCTGTCTACTGCTGAGCATAGATTAAGTCTACTGCTGGACATAAGTTAAAGTCTACTGTTGAACATAGGTTATAGTCTACTGTTGAACATAGGTTAAAGTCTACTGATGAACATAGGTTAAAGTCTACTGATGTACATAGGTTAAAGTCTACTGATGAACATAGGTTAAAGTCTACTGCTGGATATAGGTAAAAGTCTAAAACAAAATCATTAAGCGCAAAATATAGCTAGCAATTGTATTTTTTGTCCTATCTCTAGGTGCTGTGAAAGATTCACAGCACCTAGAGATTGAGGAGGAGCATTCTAGGTTGCCATTATTTATATCTGCCTGGCAGACATATTAGAAATCGACTGTGTCCTACAGTGAACTGCAGATTTTTTCAAGACTAACACAGAACATGATAAATACCAGACCCGATTCACAATAAAACATACCTTCAGGTATAGACCTGTTTAAGAAGACTGGTGACCCCTCAAAGGACTGCAGCTCTCCGTGTTTATCGAAGTACGTGGTCATGTTCCCGAGGTACTTGCTGTACGCAGATGCTGTCACTACTAAGACCTGGAAGAAAGAAAATGAATAAGTAACATTTTTTTTATGTTTTAAGGATGACAAACAATCGACAAACAACTCGACAACCCAACTGAGACTTAACTGTCAAAAAATTACTATGACACATTTCCACAAAAGGTGATGTGTAATAAAGCACTAAAGCCGGATTTTACATTATGAACTAGTTGCGTAAACTTAGTTATTCATTGATGGTTTCACGTGTAAATAATTATCTATTTGTACGTGAAACCATCAATGAAGCTCCATTTACATGGTGCAAGTTTATTGCCTGTGGCATAACATAAAATTGAAGGGCAAATTAACTATCACCGTCTAAACAACACATAGAATATTGTTGCACGGTACGGGATAGTTAGTTGCCGTTCAAAACTGGTATAGGTGTAAGCATCCCGTACAATAAAAACGCACGTACAATAAAATTGCACGTGCAGTAAAATCGATTCAACTCTACAAGTACGAACGAATGAAACAAGTTTTAAAAAATCCTGAGAAGCTGTTCGATAAAATTTTAATGAAATATATTTGGCTGCGCAAATACAGGCAGTACAAGAACGTACAACTGGTGTTTACGAGGCAAAACTTGCATGCAATAATCGCCTTGCAATTTTATTGAATGGCAAAACTTGCATTCAATAATTTTATGACATTTTATGGAAATCACACGCCTGTAAATACTTGCATGCAATTCTTGAATGGTAATAAAATTGAACGTGCTCTAATGATAAGTTTGCGCAATGTTTCGTAATGTAAATGTATGAAATGAAACCTGCAAGATTGTCAGATTGTCGTCTGTCACCTGTCAATTATAATATGGTTATAATAAACCTCTTGAGTGTCGCATGGTTCCCCATAGGTTCGTAAGAGAAAGAGCTCTTGACATTTCGAGCGCTTTGTCTTATGAAGTATCGCAAAAGCGATACTCAAGAGGTTAAATAGGCCTCTAGCCACCACTGCCTAAGGACATCTGCAATATCAGAGGCTTCGCTGATGCCTTGTGGATCCAGGGGCTTGTGGCTAAGTAATAACAGCCGCACGGGTCGATCGATCAGGTTAACCTACGCTTGCCACGGTTGGTCTGTGGATGGGTGACCATCTTTACATACCAAGACCTCGCCGTGCCTCGGATAGCACGTTAAGCCGTTGTTCCCAGCTGTCATTCGTGGATCTTTGACAGTTGTTACGGGTCGTCGAAGTCTGACAACCAGTTATACCAAGGAGTATCCTTTTATCCCGTATGAACTTGGAGGACTTGACTTGGTCTTGACTTGTTGTGTTGGAGGTCAGATAGGCAGTCGGTCTATGTAAAATACTGGTATTGGACCCCAACATAGTTGCGAAAAGTCTATGTTGATGTTGAGTCATTATTCCACGATTTTACATACCGAAGTTTTCTGAAAGATTCTTAACATAAACACAACAAAACACTGCACTGGCCTACAAACCCGCGACTTCGTTGATGTCTAAGCATATTAGTCGCCCGATGCAAAAATTGAATATACTTTTATAGCCTCGAATGTGATTTAATTTTGTGCAACATTGACTTTAACCCACTTACCAATTCTGCTGACGCAAAATCATATAATAATTATGTGTTTAACTAGGGTTATAAAGTGCAAAAAACCATTTTTCCCAAACTAACTATGAAATTGTATACATAAGACATTGTTATTTTTATTTTTAAGGTAAATAGTATTAAGTCAATCCACCTAGCCTTTTCCCAACATGTTGGGGTCGGCTTCCAGTCTAACCGGATGCAGCTGAACAGTATTTTACATGGAGCGACTGCCTATCTGACCTCTACAACCCATTAACTGGGTAATACGATACCTCTTGGTAAGACTGGTTGTCAGACTTTCGGGCTTCTGACGACCCGTAACGACTGTCAAAGATCCACGAATGACAGCCGGGACCAACGGCTTAACGTGCTTTCCGAGGCACGGAGGAGTCTCGATATGTAAAGATGGTCACCCATCCACGGACCGACCCCGGCAAGCGTAGCTTAACCTGATGGATCGACCCGTGCGGCTGTTATTACTTAGCCACGTGCTCCTCCATTAAGTAAACTAGGTATAAAAAAATGAATTAATTAAATCTTGTAATTTTCAAGACTTCTAATGTTAAATATTGTTAAGAATTTTATTGTCCTACAAAGTATAAGCTCATGCCGTCTGTGATACAGGTTTATCCTAGTACAGGCATCTAACATTATTAATACCTTTGTATATTATTTCTAAGATTTTATGTTAATATTTTACCAATTATTAATACTGAATAAATATTTTCTTATTTTATTTTTATTTATAACATCACGCCTGTTTCCCTAAAGAGTAAACAGAAGTGTATAATACAACCACATTTCGCCAGATGACACAAGCATATTATTATTGCCGTTAATAATATCCGTTAATAATTTTCCAATTAAATTGCTTAATATCAGTTAACTGATCGCAAATTGATGTTGCCTAATTGTCTTGTGAACGTGGTTATGGCGTAATTAACAGTTATAATTAATTATTAATACGTAACAATTTACTTGACCCAATTAGATTGTATTATAGTCTAATTAATCGGTTCATTTCTCATTAATATTTTTGTACTCAATTATTAAATGGCACTTCGTGATTCATATTTACTTATTGCTAGTACAAAATAAACAATTAAATGAGAGTATTCTTTTAGACTCCCTTAAGGGTGTTTATTTCAGAGGGTCATGGCCATCCGGCTAGTCCGGGGATACCGCACGGTCTCCTGTGAGGCGGCGAGCCTCCTTGCCGGATTACCGCCATGGGATCTGGAGGCAAAAGTCCTCGCGCACGTGTGGGAGTGGCGCGAGGAGGCAAAACGCCGGGGCGTAACTCCGCTGCCGCGAGAAATCACGGTACAGCGGACAGAGCTCCGGCGGGATCTCATGGCGACATGGAGAGTGCGATTGTCGCAACCCAGCGCTGGGCACGCCACAATTGCGGCGATAAGTCCCCTCTTTGAGGAGTGGTTGGAGAGGCGCCACGGCGTCCTCACCTTCCGCCTGACGCAGGTCCTCACCGGACACGGTTGTTTCGGGAGGTTCCTGTTTCGGATAAGGCGGGAGGAAACGCCCGGGTGTCACCATTGTGTAGATCGCCCGGAGGACACGGTGGAGCATACAGTGGAGGTCTGCCCGGCTTGGGCGGAGCACCGCCGTGTTCTCACGGAGGCGATCGGCGGCGGCGATCTCTCGCGTCCAAACTTGGTCCAGGCCATGGTGCGGAGCGAGAGTGCATGGGAGGCCGTCACCTCCTTCTGCGAAGCAGTAATGCTCGCAAAGGAGGAGGCGGGACGCGAGAGGGAGAGGCAACAGCCGCGCCCTCGCGCCCCTAGCCGCCGCAGGAGACGCCCTGGGCGGCGGGAATCTATCGCCGATTCCCGGCCACCGTAGGCGCGGGCTTGCGGACGACGAGTAATGGGCAGCTCGCCGTCCGGTAAGGACCAGGCCCGGGTCGACGGCGCGTTGTGTTCCACGCGCGCCTCAAAGAGATGTCAGCAGTGACGGGGTCCAATAGGGCCGAAGCCGCCGGGGTCGCGGGTAGTTCGAAAGAGATACCGTGGCCCTGGCACGGGCAACTGAAGGAACACGGGTGGGTTTTAGTCAGTAAAAGTCTGACACACCCTCCCGCTCTGCCCGGAGCGGGAGAAGTCATTTGATGATTTCCCATCCACAAAAAAAAAAAAAAAAAAGGGTGTTTATTTACATTTTCTTAATTTATTAATTTAAGTACGTATAAACAATATAAAATCTATCATAGTGTCTTTTTCCATAGACCAAAGTAGGTACTAGAATGAATTATACAATAAAGAATTCAACTACTGCGGCAAGAAACTTAAGTGAAATTATAATTACTAATTAATAATGGTGACTTTAAAATAAATAAACATTGCAATTATTATAATTTACCGATTTACTCAACAAACCATTTTATTGTCAAAAACGGTTTAGAGCCAAGGTGTATGACCTAAAAAGTGGTTTTCATGATTGAACGAACTTCTGCCATGGGATAAAAAAATCAGAAGGTCAGCTTCAGATTTTTTTATTATATGGCCAAACCACTGAACCACTGAACGCACCTCGGATGAGATATTTGAATGATAGTCGGTAGGAACGAATGGGTCCTCCGAAGTATGAATTGCATAAAATTAACAGCACCGGCCAGGTGGTCGTTTTTACTAAGATAGCTTTTAGACAATATTCTCATGACAGCTGATAGTAGAACGTGCAGTTAAAATTCATACAAACTAGTAAATAAATTAACTTTTAGTACACCACGTACACATTGTGGAGCGCAATATTTTTTTTTTCACGTTATTAAATTATCCATCATTCATTTTCAATTGTTTTTACCTGTTGTGAATGTTGTAGTAGTACATATTATAATGATATAATTGATGTATACAAAGTATTGTAAAACATTTTAAAAGAATGCCGGTGGAGTTTCTTGCCCATTCTTCTCCATACGAAACTACGTTTTGAAAGAGGCAACTATGTAGAATCAATTCTATTTTTTTGTAGACGTTAGTTTAGTTAATTAGTTTAAAATAAAATGTTATACCTTTTGCATGTCTATGGTAAAATATGACTGAATCTATTCCCTTATCACCATGTACTGTACCCATATTTGCAAAATAAAAAATATCTTTATCTTTATCATTACCTTTAGTATTTTTTTTATTATCTCTTTTTCAAAGTAATTTGAAGTTCACCTTCTGCATTTATCTTCCTGTAGCGCCAGGGTATCCAATTTAATTCTTTGTTGACCTCTAACTAAATTGAGGTTTTCTGCTGACTCTTTCAGTCGCACAGAGTGGAAGAAGCGTAGTACCTTACACCTCTGGGAATGAACCTTCTTAGTTCCACAGAAGGTTACTTTTGAAGGATTGTAAAAACTTAAAAACAATCAGGGAAATCAATTGCTACGCAAATTGGTCAATTTGACTTTATAAAGCTACTTCATACAACTGTCAAAGAATGACAGTGTGATTTGAATATACGGCCAATATAAGTGGGCAGTCAATTTGTTTATGGGGCTCGTGGCTAAGTAATAACAGCCGCATGGGTCGATCGATCAGGTTAAGCTACACTTGCCTCGGCTGGTCCTTGGATGGGTGACAGAATCGTCTATGGTCATTCATAGATCTTTCAAGCGTCTCTACTTCAAGTCTGGAAGATTTGCTTTCGTCTGTCAGTTTGTTGCTACTCTGCTACAGGTCGTACCTATTTTACAAACGATCTGGACGAAACTTGCTATAAATGTTATACGACTTTATAGAATAAAATTTATTGTCGTCGGGGATTTTTGATTGGAGGGGTAGTTCTTCCAAAAAGGGGCAAAAAGTAGGACTGGTTATCTACGCCTTATGAGATCCGATTTGGATGGTTCTTTTTTATTTGATAGGTAAGCAAGCAAGCAAGCAAGTACAAGCAAGCAAGTTGCAAGTTGTAGCAAGTTGTTGTTGTTGGCAAGTTGGTCTCATAAAAATTTAGTGAAAATCTGATAAAAGAAAAACATGTTAATTATCGGAGTTTTAAAAAACTTTTGTGATATTGTATCAAAAAAGTTTGTGCTCGCAAGGTCTACTGTTCGCAATACTAATAGTATTAAAAAGAGTTGTCATCATTTTCTTGTGTTATTGTAATGTATCGTTTTAAAATAAAATACAAAAATCTGGTTGACACTTCCCGTGACCCAAGGGCTGGCTTTTACCTTGGCCAGAGGCTTAGCATTGCCATACAACGTGGCAATGCCGCCAGTCTCTTGGGTACTTTACCAGTCGACAGCGATGCGGAATAATTTTTCGACGCCTTGTTTTAGTTTGTGAATAGTTTTAGTTTTATGTTTGGATATATTTTTGTTATTTTTAGGTTATGTTTATAATAATGAAATTAAAATTAAAATCTTAAAAAATAAGGTTTAGAAACCTAAAATCACGAAATGGTTTTGGAATCGGCATTTGTTAATTTTTACTTTACATAGCCAATTCAATGCCGTACAATAAAACCAAATACAAAAGGTAATAATCTCGTTTTCTTATACCTAATATTTGAACGATTACTATAAAAATCTAATAATACCCAATGTTAAAGTAAATTGCGGTACCCTTGCTCCTTGATAGAAAAAGCAAAGAGATAGACAACCTTAAATCATATTATGTATCTATCTAGACAGAACAGTTCAAAAACTGTCTGAAAAAATATTGAAGTTATTATTCATGATCAATCAATCTGCCTAGCCTTTTCCCAACTATGTTGGGGTCGGCTTCCAGTCTAACCGGATGCAGCTGAATACCATTATTTTACATGGAGCGACTGCCTATCTAACCTCCACAACCCATTAACTGGGTAATACGATACCCCTTGGTAAGACTGATTGTCAGACTTTCGGGCTTCTGACGACCCGTAACGACTGTCAAAGATCCACGAATGACAGCCGGGACCAACGGCTTAACGTGCTTTCCGAAGCACGGAGGAGTCTCGGTATGTAAAGATGGTCACCCATCCACGGACCAACCCCGGCAAGCGCAGCTTAACCTGATGGATCGACCCGTACGGCTGTTATTACTTAGCCACGAGCTCCTCACTTCCTAGTTATTATTCATGATCAGCATTCTAAAATTCAATAGTTTTTTATGTAATTTTTATTGAGGTATAGTTACGCGAGGATGTTCATTAAAATCCGGCCAAATATCAGTTATATGTTTTTCAGTAAATATGTAGGTTTTACGACATCACTGATATCGGAAAATATCGTGAGGAAAACTGGACTTATTTGCTATACATATCTGAATATATTTTATTAATATTTTTTTTAGCTAAGATTTTTTTGTGATATCTATAGGCACCGTTAAGTATGGAGTCAAGAGTCTATAATTAATTAAAAGTAAATTGTCTATTTTATTTTATTTTATTTGGGAAAACAAACAATCGTACATTGTATATTATATCTAGATACACAGTATGCTATAAGTAAATGTACAATCCACTACGTTTCCACATGTTACTAGTTTAAAAAAAAAGATACAGTGTTGGGAAAATTAAGCAGTAATTAATTAGCTATTAAATGTCTAAATAAAAGGTACATAATAATTAAAATTTATGAGCAAGGCGCTTAATAATTTGTTCTCTAAATGTATATTTAGATAGGGCAAAAACATCAATATCATTAAAGTTATTATTGTAAGCCTGAACCAATCTCTGGAGCGGCGCTCTCTCCCCTGCATTTGTGCGGCAGGGAGTTGTAGCAAACAGTGGATAAGAGCGCGCCTCACGTCTCAACACTGTTCTAGGTACAATATAGCATATTTTACTGATTAATTCAGAGCAATCAAACCTATACAAAATCTAATCAAATAAAATCAAAAAAAAATCTATAAATCAAAAAAAAAAAATAATAAAAAATAATGTCAAATTAAAATAAATATCGGTCGTGATTTAAATATATGTAAACTTCGCAGACGTGATGGATACCGCCATCACGTTTGCGAAGTTTGCATAAAAACAGATTTTTTAACTGATATTTCAAGTAAGTTCTATACTAACTGCGGTCGATGACCGCACAAAATTTTTTTTTTATTTTATCATGTTTTGATATCGATAATCATCGCGTCTGCTAGCCAATTTAAAATAATACAATTTTCATCAATTTAAAAGTCGAAAACTATGTGGACTAAAAAAAAAAAAAAAATTTTTGAAAATGTGCAAACTACGCTCTTTCACATACCCCACATGCCCTAGTAGCCCCACTTCGAATTTTTAAGACACCCTTTCAGTCATCTGCCTAGCCTTTTCCGGGGTCGGCTTCCAGTCTAACCGGATGCAGCTGAGTACCAGTATTTTATATGAAGCGCCTGCTTATCTGACTTCCACAACCCAGTTACTGGGTAATATGATATCCATTGGTAAGACTGGTTGTCAGACTCTCGGGCTTCTGACAACCCGTAACGACTGTCAAAGATCCACGAATGACAGCCGGGAGTCCGGGACCAACGACACCCTTTCAGTCCCCGTTGCAGAAAAAAAAAAAATTTTGTTTCTTTCTTATTTGCAAAATAGTTGGGAAAACGTCATCTAAAACTATTCCAAATTTCAAGTTGATAGCATTTGCAGTTCTTGAGATATTCAGCTGTGACAGACGGACAGACAGACTGAGTCGCACCTTATGGGTTCCTTTTTACCAATTTGGTACGGAATCCTAAAATAGATACTTGATCCTTGCCACTACGTTATTATGTCTAAATAAAATATCGTACCACCATCAATTTTAAAATGGGTGATTAGTTTTATAGCGTGACTATGTAAAACATGACACGTATCGAATTACTTTAAAATAATCTAAGACCAAACACATTGTCAAAATGTAAGTGACTCGTGTAAGCAATTGATAAGTTATTTGAAAATTAGTCAAATCGTAGTCTAGACTGGTCTCGTAATTAAAGATACGTGAAATAAAATACATTATTATTACTTAGTTTTAAATGCACTGAACTTGACACGAGGATGTCGATGTCCTTACAAGCAGCCACCATGACTGGCAAAGATAAGCAGTCACGTTACTTCTGAATAATTGGCATAACGTGTTGGGCTATCTATGGATAAGTATTATAATACTACGCTTTAAGTGGGGAGGTAGCCTACGATTCCCCATATAAAAGTTTTCCCCGTTTTTCTTCTGAAGAATGCCTCTAGAGCAATTATTTTTTTGTTCATAAAATCAAAGTCTGCAGTAGACACGTCCCTGTCATTTAATTTTTTTCAGGAACTAATTAGTAAAGAAAATATGACCCTCCAAAAATTACAAAAAATGCCCCGTTTTTACCGCCGTGATTAGAGGACTACCAGACAGATTCTAAAAGTTTTTGAGAATAAAAGAAAATGATAGTAACCTAGACAAAATTAAAAAAAAAAAAATAATCGGCTCAGTTTTCGAGGAGAAAAAAGGGGAATACGTAACCTCGATCTCGTCGGTCTGAGCTGCTGCTATCCCTACCGCACTCTCTTATCACAGCGCGACGGCAATAGTTTCTTCCTCGTAGGCCACCTGCCCTCTTAAGGGGGCTGCGCTAAGATAGCCCACAAAATTCAAATTTTCTTTTGTTTTTTTGGAATTTGTAGGCCAGTGTCAGGTTGTATGTTGATTAAAATTTGATTCGCGGCCGTAACTAATTGGCTTTACATAATTATAATCATTAAAATCAGCAATACTCCATAAGTTAGAATTGTCATTGCAACCTGACACTGACCTTCAAAAAACTAAGAAAATTTGAATTTCGTGGGTCACCTTAGCTCATCCCCCTTAACTGTCCCACTGCAGGGCAAAGAAGGGCAAAAACTACAACCCGCATTTCCTGCAGCGCCGGAGACGTTGCAGAAGCAGATGGCCCTATTGTATAAATGGCCTAAGCATCACCCAGCCAGTTCATTAAATGTTGTATTAGACGTATCGGCTTAATATCATTCAGGGCGCTAGTTGAACGGCCGCGTTTAGTGAAAAGGCTAGGCGGTTGAGAAGGCGTACGAGGAGCCGAAGCCAACTCGCAGAGGCCCCTTAGACAATTTTAAGTGAAAAGAAGGCACCAGCCGACGATTATCCCTGTATGCACTATGCAATTGCACCCAAGGACATCCCCCGGTTGGTGCAGAACTATTGCAGAACATGGAAACAAAACACATTGGGCCTATGGGTTTGGGTAGCTATAGTGGATTGGGTACCTTGAACTATGGAAGTACTATATCCCCTGCCTTTATTATTATTATTATTTTTTTTTTTGAGGAGCTTGTGGCTAAGTAATAACAGCCGCACGAGTCGATCCATCAGGTTAAGCTACGCTTGCCGGGATTGGTCCGTGGATGGGTCGGAAAAGCACGTTAAGCCGTTGGCCCCGGCTGTCATTCGTGGATCTTTGACAGTCGTTACGGGTTGTCAGAAACCCGAAAGTCTGACAACCACTCTTACCAAGGGTATTACTATTTTTTTATTATTACTTAATAGTGATGGAACAACGTCAATATTAAAAAAATATTTTCTTGGTATAGAACTCACACCACGTACAATATTAGGTAAAATGACTCCACGGACCCGATTCACACCGCGCTCGTGTGAGCGGCTAGTGACTGGGTTGTGGAGGTCAGATAGGTAGTCACTCCATGTAAAATACTGGTATTCAGCTGCCCGGTTAGACTGGAAGCCAACCCCAACATAGTTGGGAAAAAGGCTAGGCAGATGATGATTTATTTATTTATTATACTATTTATGTACACACAGAAAAATATATAGAGATACATAATATTTATAATTTGGAGTACAAAGATGCTCCAAATTATAAATATGATGATTATAAAGATGATGATTTTATACTACGAGTATGTTAAGAAACCTAATAATACTGACCTTATGTCCGGGCTTCGCTTGGCTCTCTACCACCATTGGGTAGGGTCCGGATACCTCTTCCTTGCTGGGAGCCTCTCCATTCCAGAGGAGACTGTGTGAGTGACCCCCTACTATTATGTCTATATTCTCTCCGACTTCCTTAGCTATTTGCCTGAAAGAGAGAATAATAATTAGGTATGAAATGTTTATTAAGATTATTATTGTATGAGACAAAGAGACGGAGGATGTAGGCACAGACAATCTATGCAGGCAATAGAGGTTGCACAAGTCTGTACGATTTCCTTTGAGTAAATTCGAACAATGTTGTCAACCTGCCTAGCATTTTCCCAACTATTAGTTGGGGTCGGCTTCCAGTCTAACCGGATACAGCTGAATACCAGTATTTTACATGGAGCGACTGCCTATCTGACGTCCACAACCCAGTGACTCCCTTGGTGTGACTGGTTGTCAGACTTTCGGGCTTCTGACGACCCGTAACGATCGTCAAAGATCCACGAATGACGGCCGGGACCAACGGCTTAACGTGCTTTCCGAGGCACGGAGGAGTCTCGGTATGTAAAGATGGTCACCAATCCACGGACCAACCCAGGCAAGCGTAGCTTAACCTGATGGATCGACCCGTGCAGCTGTTATTACTTAGCCACGAGCTCCTCTCTAGGTATGAAATGTTGTATCTACAAAAATCATAAAAATTATCGGGACTCAGTACTTTAATCGTGGTTTACCAAAATATTTGGTTTGTCTAAATTGCTCTAATTATTATTATGTTCTTTCAACAAATGTAATCTCTCCAATTATGTAGCCCATATTTTCTGATGATGCTTAATCTACAATTAAGGTGGATCCGCAATGGAAAGCACACGAAATTAAAATTTTCTTGTGTTTCTTGCATCTTGCAGGTCAGCGTCAGGTTGTAATGTTGTATCTTGATCAAAATATGATTCGCGACTATAATAAATATGTATTTACAATTTATTTACACTTTAGTTTACACTATTTACACTAGGTACTAAAGTAAATTACTAACTATACAAATAAACACAAAAACAAAAGGACACTTAGGCGTCAAAGTAATCGTCCGCATCGATGTCATTCGGAAACGTGCCCAGAAGACTGGCAGCATTGCACGTTGAATGGAAATGCTAATTCTTTGGCCAAAGAACGAGCCAGCCTTCTGGTCAAGTGAAGTCTCGACCAGTCAGCGAGAAATTTCCCTAAAAAGATGTATTTACATAATTATAAGTCCCCTCTTTGAGGAGTGGTTGGAGAGGCGCCACGGCGTCCTCACCTTCCGCCTGACGCAGGTCCTAACCGGACACGGTTGTTTCGGGAAGTTCCTGTTTCGGATAAGGCGGGATGAAACGCCCGGGTGTCACCATTGTGTGGATCGCCCGGAGGACACGGTGGAGCATACAGTAGAGGTCTGCCCGGCTTGGGCGGAGCACCGCCGTGTTCTCACGGAGGCGATCGGCGGCGGCGATCTCTCGCGTCCAAACCTGGTGCAGGCCATGGTGCGGAGCGAGAGTGCATGGGAGGCCGTCACCTCCTTCTGCGAAGCAGTAATGCTCGCGAAGGAGGAAGCGGAACGCGTGAGGGAGAGGCAACAGCTACGCCCTCGCGCCCCTAGCCGCCGTAGGAGACGCCCTGGGTGGCGGGAATCGATCGCCGATTCCCGGCCACCGTAGGCGCGGGCTTGCGGACGACGAATAATGGGCAGCTCGCCGTCCGGTAAGGACCAGGCCCGGGTCGACGGCGCGTTGTGTTCCACGCGCGCCTCAAAGAGATGTCAGCAGTGACGGGGTCAATTGGGCCGATGCCGCCGGGGTCGCGGGTAGTTCGAAAGAGATACCGTGGCCCTGGCACGGGCAACTGAAGGAACATGGGTGAGTTTTAGTCAGTAAAAGTCTGACACGCCCTCCCGCTCTGCCCAGAGCGGGAGAAGTCATTTGATGATTACCATCCACAACAAAAAAAAAAAAAAAGGAATCATCAATATATCTCCGTCTATGTTAGATTTGTTCTGTTTTGATCTGGTTTCGGAATCATGACATTTTAGAACAAATTAAACTTATGGAGATGTATTGATGATTCTTATGATTATATTTATGTAAATACATATTTTTTACAGTCGTAAATCATATTTTGATTCAAACACAATGTGAATTGTTCCTGAATAAAAATTTAATTGAATTGAATTGATCAAGATACCTGACACTGACCTGAAAATTGCAAAAAACGCAAGAAAATTTGAATTTCACGGCACTGCGGATCCACCTTAACGCTTTCAAGGACACTGAATGAGACACAATAGAAGTTTTATTGTTATGACGTCTATGGCCGTTTAGTGTCTTTGAAAGCGTTAACAGAAAAGGCAATGATTTCTCTGAAAAAATATATCTTAGTTTTCCAATACTGGTTACCACTTTTCAAAAAAAAAACCGGCCAAGTGCATGACCGACCACGCAAAATGAAGGGTTCCGTAGTTAGGATGAATTTATTCCAAAAACAAACTTAAAGTTGTAGTTGAAAAACTTATTCTCCAATACATCAATATACTTCACGGTTAATTCCCCAACTGTAAATGTAAGTTAGTAATCACATTTTTTTTTAATGTGATAATACTACAAATTAATGATTTTCGGACTGTTTCCTTTATTTGTGCTGTGAGAACTTGCTTCTTGCCTAATTTCATGATTCTAGGTCAACGGGAAGTACCCTGAAGGTTGTGATTTATTTGGGAGTATCAAAATATGTCGCAAAAATTTTGATTGCCTTGACATAAAAAATTAAAGCTAGCTTGATTTTTTAAAGCTCCAAGGGACCGTAGACCTACGTATTTGATATTAATTTCTACTTGATACTTCCACGCGTTCCTGAGAAAAAGGGTCTTAACAGACAGACAGACGCACAACGAAGTGATGCTATGAGGGTTCCGTTTTTGCGGTTTGAGTTACGGAACCCTAAAAATAGGTTAAGTTTCGTCTTTAAAAGAACTTGGAATATTTGGAGAAACAAACAATATTATTGTATTTTTAACATAAGCTAAGTCGTCCAGCATAACTACCCACTTAAGAAGAAATACCTTTGGAAACAACAGCCTTGTTACTTTAAAATTTTTCTCCAACGTAATGGTGCAATTCACAACAATACTTTCGCATCTAAACGGCTTTAAGCTACATTAACTTAAACATTAAAAAACTTGCTTATTTCTGCCTTTATTTTCTTTACTTCCTTCTTTACCAAGAAAATCCGACAAATACTCGTATTCCTACTGTAATTTTGGAATAGAAATGATTGATTGCAGTTCTGTTTATTAAATATTTTCTTCAAGGACAACAACCAACAAACAACAAATGGAAACTCAAAACTATTATTAAGTTCTTAACTTCTTCTTTTTTTTTCTTCTTTTCTTCTTCTTTATTCTTATTAATAATAATAAAAACAATTTAATAATAGTAGCAATCAATCATATCTATTCCCATCGAGGTCAAGCTAAAATGTATATTTTAAAACCTTTTCACCTATGTTCACAAATAAAGTTTGATTTGATTTGAGACTTAGTTTTAATGAGTTTTTAGGGTTCCGTACCTCAAAAGAAAAAAAGGGAACCCTTATAGGATCACTTCGTTGTCCGTCTGTCTATCAGTCTGTCAAGATCCTTTTCAAAAGGAACGCGTGGAGGTATCAAAGTTAGTAATATTAATATCAAATAGATAGGGTTATAAACCCTTGGAGTTGTAAAAAAAATCAAGATTTTAAGTTAACGCAATAATAAAATACGGTCTGCGACATACTTTGATACTCACAAATAAATCACAACCTATAGGGTACTTACCGTTGACCTAGAATCATGGAAACAAAGTCTCACAGTACAGGTAAAGGAAAAAGTCCGAAAATTGTTAATTATGTAGTTTTATGTATTCTGTGATTTTAGTGACACTAACGAACAGCAATTGATTTTTATAATGTAAAGATTGAGGAACTAATATCGGCACTCTCTTATTGGACCAGTCACATTTAATTCGGCAAAGTTCAGTTTTTCCGAAAATAAACTATGGAACCTTTGAACGTTGTCGTATTGTGTAGTGCCGAGTGCCATAGGATATGTTAAATGGTACAGTTGTCTTCCATGCCGACGGTAGTCGCAGGCAGATGATTACTATGCCACTCCCGCACCCGGCTCCCCCGCGCTACTTCCCTTCCCACGCTTCCGAACATTTTTTGTCGGCGCGCAACGGGTGCACATGCGCACCTATACACGGCTTCTATGCAAAATATTTCTACGAATTGATAATAAACTAATGACTTCATCCATCGGGGCATTTCAAGTGGTTCGTTTCGGGCAATGGGCTAATGGGCGGTTATCATATCAAAAAATAGATTTTTGTGATTACAAACTTACATTTATAGTTGGAAAATTGACCGTGACGTATATCGATGTGGGAGAACATGTGTTTCAACTACAATGTTAAGTTTATTTTTGGGATAAACTCATCCCAACTACGGAACCCTTCATTGTGCGTGGTCCGACACGCACTTGGCCGGTTTTTTTTTGAGAAGTGGTAACCAGTAGGTATTGGAAAACTAAAATTGATTTTTTCGGAGAAATCATTGCCTTTTCTATTAACGCTTTCAAAGACAGACGTCATAACAATAAAACTTCTATTGAGTCTCGTTCAGTATTCTTGAAAGCGTTAAGGAGGATCCGCAGTGGTCGTGACATTCAAATTTTCTTGCGTTTTGCGCAATTTGCAGGTCAGTGTCAGGTTGTATTTGGCCGGTTTTTTCACTTAGGCACGAACCTTTTGATTAAAAACATGCAAATATCCCCCACGAGTGGCGTTACTTAAACTATTGTCACATTCTAAGGAAAAGTCCCTAATACACTCATACGTCATAATACACTCTACAAAGCTACCAAATTCCGACCCCGATCACGACGACAAACTACCCTAGATATTAAAATCCTCCATAATACGGACGTCATCTCAGCCCATTATTTCCACCATCCACCCGATTCACTTCTAGGCGATATTTTATCAGTATATATTGGAACACCCGTCTTATGCAGTGCTTCATCTCATGACAACTTTATTAGAAAATATAGTGGATAGTCGCTACCTATGCATTTAAATCGTTCATAAGTCGATAAAGTAAATCTGTCAGGGTTTATCCTGATGCAAAGCTTATTTCTAAGGTTTAATAGGGTTATCTGTGATATTACTAGAGAAATAACTGTTTATGGATGTTCAATTAGATGTTTCGAGCACGTTTTTAGATAAAATGCTTTAATTTAAACGATAAAATATTAAACTATCTATGTCGGAAAATATCCCACGAGAATGTACTACCAGGATTAATTCCTTGTCTACATTATAAAGGGAATCTCTGTGCAAAATTTTAGCTTTCTAGGTCCAAGGGTTTGGGCTGGGCGTTGATGAATCAGTCAATCAGTCAGGAATTCTCTTTTTATTTATATAGATAGATGGCTAAAAGAGACCTAGAAGAGGAGCTCGTGGCTAAGTGATAACAGCAGCACGGGTCAATCGAAGGTTAAGCTACGCTTGCCGCGGTCGGTTCGTGGATGGGTGACCATCCGTCACATACCGAGACTCTTCCGCGCCTCGGACAGCACGTTAAGCCGTTGGTCCCGGCTGTCATTCGTGGATTTTTGACAGTCGTTAAGGGTCGTCAGAAGCCCAAAAGTCTGACAACCAGTCTTACCGAAGGGTGTCGTATTATCCAGTAACTTGTTTGTGGAGGTCAGATAAGCAGTCACATCATGTAAAATACTGGTATTCAGCTGCATCCGATTAGACTGGAAGGCGACGCCAACATAGTTGGGAAAAGGCTAGGCAGATGATGACTGCACAAGCCAACTTAATGCCGGGGCCACATTATACAGACATCGCCGTTGATTATCACGTTGAAGGACGATAACCGTAGGTGTAGCCACCACTTACGGCGACAATTTGACCGAATATTGACCGAATCTTGACCGAATTTAACTATCGCGATGTTTAAAGCGTTTATGGGCATTGACGTTGACGTTGTAGTGTTGCCGGGACATAAGAAAATAAGTCAAATTGTGTGGAATTATGTAGTTTATTACAAAAACTATATTATCTTGTTTTTCGTGGGAGAAGAAACACAAGAATGGTTTACTGAGTGACACGCTGCATCCATAAAAAGACAGATTGACCCTGAGTATAATTTTTGATAAAAATTAACATGAAATTCTACTATTCACCGAATTAATTGATGATAAAAGCACCTACTTAATTAATTAGAACTAATTTGATTTACAGATATTAATAAACTTTAATTAATGGTTTACCAGTTTTGTTCAACTTCATACGATTTCAAGTGACATGAAGCAAATAGATGTGGTTTGAAATGTTTAATTGAATTTGAAAATTAATTTAATAATAATCCAAGATCCCAGGGCCGCTAGACCTTACTAACTTTCTGATTAACAAAATGTATGGGATAGAGTACCTAGTGTTAGTATGTACTTTGAACGTACGCGTACCTGCTACCTTGGGTCGACGGCCAATTTTCAGGTATCAGGTACTAAAGTTACGTAAAAACTTTTTTACAAAAAAATACAATCGACTTCCAAAAACAACACTACAAAGTGAAAAATAACTTTAATTTCGGAAGTAGGTGTCTAGTTAAATGTATTTTCGTTTTTTGCCACCGACTTCCGAAATTAAAGTTATTTTTCACGTTGTAGTGTTGTTTTTGGAAGTCGGTTGTATTTTTTTGTAAAAAAGTTTTTATTTTTCACTTTTTAGTTGTGTACCTACCCCACACAAATTCAAATACCACTACCTGCAAAACAAACTAGAACATCATCCATATAAAAGTGGGGAAAAAAAACGTTTTATTGAAGCTAACTCAAAAACTACCGAAGCAAAGTTAATCAATTTTATATGGGACCAACTGTGATGTATCTCTCGAACAAAACAAAAAAAATCCGAATCGGTCCAGTCATCTTCGAGTAATCGGGGAACATACATAAAAAAAAAAGAAAACAAAAAAAAGGTTCCGACGAATTGAGAACCTCCTCCTTTTTGAAGTCGGTTAAAAATATTACTCGTTTTTCTTACTCCTCCCACACATCTACCTATCCCAGATAAGTAAGCTCTGGCGGCCCTGGGATCTTGCTCTATAATAACAGTTTGCAATTATTTCAAATGACAAATGTGGTTTTTATTCATTTGGTTAAACTTAGTAATTGTATGCCACAAAACCGCAAACAATTGGATTTAATTTTGGACTACACGCGTACAAGGGTTTATAATTTGACATTTTTAGGGTACCGTACCTCAAAAGGAATAAAACAGAACCCTTATAGGATCACTTCCTTGTCCGTCTGTCTGTCTGTCTGTCTGTCAGTCTGTCTATTAAGATCATTTTTCTCTGAAACGCGTAAAGGTGTCAAGTTGAAATACGTAGGTTTACAATCCCTTAGAGCTCTAAAAAAATTAGACTTCTAAAGTCAAAGCAACAAAAAAATACGGGCATTTATGCGACATATTTTGATACTCACAAATGAATCAAAACCTATAGGGTACTTCCCGTTGACCTAGAATCATGTAAGGCAAGAAGCAAGGTGTCACAACACAAGTGAAGGAAAATGTCTGAAAATCGAAAATTTGTAGTTTTATCACTTATTATTTTTTTTTTTTTGCTATTACAAACTTACAACTAGGTACAAAGTACAGTTTGTTTTGGAAAAAAAAACATCCCAACTACGAAACCCTTCATTGTGCGATGGATACTTTTTCACGCGACCTAAGAACGGCATGGACAAATCTAACGATTTCAATCTTTGGTGACGGTTATATTATATCGTAAATCTTCCTTCTCAAGTGAGCTGAGCTGACAAGTGTCAGCGCGATAAATATGGAACAGCTTGTGCCGACAACATCGACATTAAATTCATTCATTAAGTTTTTTTTTCCTACAAAATAACCTTCCAGACATGATTACCTACTTCTTCTTCTGATGATTCTCGAGATGTACATATGTGATTAAAAACTTGCTGCAAATAAATAAATACTTACTTATCAACACTCAGTCCACAATGAGATAGCACTATAATAATATCGACTCCTTGTTCTGTTAATAGCTTTGCTTCATTCTGTACAACCGGAATCGGCTCCAAGAATGTGACTCCTTCTGCATTTGATGATTTCTGAAACAAAGATTCTGATTAAAAGGGTGACTTCTTACCAGCTAAAACACTAGTAAGGATTGAAGGAACACACAACTGGGTTGTGGAGGTCAGATAGGCAGTCCCTCCATGTAAAATACTGGTATTCAGCTACATTTGGATAGACAGGAAGCTGACCCAAAAATAGTTGGGAAAAGGCTAGACAGATGAATCATCTGATGCCCCACCTGATTTTAAATGGTCACTGTCTCCAATGGACATGCAATACCAGAGGTGTCGCAGATGCGTACTACCTACCCTAAACCCTTCTGACTGGTATAGCATAATCAGCGTATAGGTAATGTTCCCAGGCCTGCTCTCTGTTAGTGAAAGTGAGCCGTAATACACCACGCGAGTCCGGTGCAGGTTGGTAGATGTCACATGTCTTCGATTTTTTTTGGTTCTAGGACATGCCGGTTTCCTCACGACGTTTTCGATAAAAAATGCTATAATTAAATAAATTTTTAGCTTATAGTTCTTAACACACTTAAATACCTTCGATTTAAATTAAATTTTACTGCACAATAAGGAATTGTTTTCGTATAATCGATTATTATTTTTTTTTTCCGTCAAAAAAATTTCAAGTAATCATGTTTCGGTTTTAGTATAACAGTAGACAATATAATCAAATAACACATAATGGAAAATTCAAATGATTAATGATTTGGTTTCACAGGAGTTTTAAAAACACAAAATTTATCGACATGTATCCCCTTAAACTATCTCACGTAGTCGTTTCTTGAAGTCTTTATTTCGTAAATCATAACGCTTAAATTGCAATAACTAACACAACTTCGTGAAATAGTTTAGCTTGTAGTGCGTCCCCAGACAACTTTTTCACAAAGAAGCTCTGCTGCTACTAAGTGATAATCAAGGCCATCTATATGAAAATAATTTATCTACACAGTGCATTAAACTGCTATTCCAATCTCACCTCTGTGTCCTTAGTAATAAGCCCTATAATTCCGATCTTCCTTCCGTTCCTCTCCACCACCACATGGGGCTGATACAAGCCGTTCAGTGGCGATCCTTTGTTGCTGATCATGTTAGCGGCAACTACTGGTGCTTTTAGTGCTTTGATGTATGGAGCCAGACCTGGTACGCCATCGTCGAACTCGTGGTTGCCTAAAGCCTGGTAATAAAAAAAATTATGAGACAAAAACCGGCCAAGTGCGTGTCGAACCACGCACAATGAAGCATTCCGTAGTTGAAAATAATTTATCTCAAAATCAAGTTTTTGTAGTTGAAAAACTAGAAATCCCTAAAAAATATTTTTTTGTACGATAAAATTACAATTAACGATTCTCGGACTTTTTCCTGTACTTGTCTTGTGAGACCTTACTTCATGCCTTTCATTATTCTAGGTCAACGGGATGTATCTCATAGGTTTTGATTTACTTGCGAGTATCCAAAATATGTCGCATAAATGGCCGTATTTTTTTATAGCTTGATTTTTTTTAATCTTCAAGGGACCATAGATGTATTTGATATTAATTTCAACTTGATACCTCCACGCGTTCCTGAGAAAAAGGGTCTTGACAGACTGACATAGAGACAGACAGACGGAGGGACGAAGTGATCCTGTAGGGGTTCTGTTTTTTTTCCTTTTGGAGTACGGAAATTAATTATTAGTTTCGCTACTACAGTTTAACCGAGACCGCTGCACTGTGCCGCGCCTAAGTGTTGTGATTGGGTACGATGTTGGACTTCCAAACCGAGAAAAAACGAGCAGAGTGAATTTGTTGTTAGATCAGAAGTGACTGGTCGATTTCTGACAAAACGTAGCACATTCTGAATGCAAATATCGAATATGGTCCATGTTTTCTGGGAATTATTTTCAGAACAGTGCACAACTTATAGTCTTATATTCTTTATACAACGTGTCGTTTTGCATCCTCGTCAAATTTAAGGGTGTGGTATAGACCATCAAACCGAACAACTTTTTCCATGGCACCAACATCGTAATCGCGAAAAACTAATCAGCCGACCCATACATTTGCGTGGAGTAGGCATTGAAGTTTTCTAAGGGACAGTTGAAAATTTTTTCGCGATTACGATGTTGGTCCCATGGAGAAAGTTGTTCGGTTTGATGTTCTGTACGACACGTTGTTTATAGTAAAATAGTAACGAAGTCAAAACTGTACATAGAATATTTTTGAAAAAAAAAAGTAATTGCCACGAGTTGTGAGAATGAGTCTGATGCAGATTTTTTTTATTTAATTTTTTTTTTGCCCGTTTGTCTGGATGTATGTTCCGGATTGGCGCAAAAACGGCTTAACTAATTTCACATAGATAGTTTATGACCTGGATTAACACTTCGGTTACTTTTAATCCCGGTAGTAGTTCCCATGGGATATTTTTCGACATCGACGCGGACGTAGCCGCGGGCAAAAGCTAGACATTTATAATTATTTTACCAGGACTACGAAGGTGAGTAATTTCTTATGGTTGTTGGCATTAGGTACATGTCACGACATACCTTACTACCAAATATTTTTTTAACTAGGTACTATGATTCATGGGACACTAATTATTTTCCAGGAAAATCGAACTCACCAAAGTATCAATTTCCACACCAAAACTTCCTCTAGGTACTTACATGGGCATCATTCGGCAGCATATTAATAAATCTCTGCGTCATATTCCATTTCAGCAGGGTATACCAGTAGGTCCCCTGGTAGGTGTCTCCGGCATTCAGGAGTAGAGCCCCTGGTTTCTCCCGGAGTAAGGTATGAATCTCCTCGTAGAGGCGAGCGAAGCCACCCAGGCAGGAGGTATCGTTGGACTGGCATATTGGGTAGACCACTGAGGTTTCTTCGAATCTGGGTAAAAGGGAATACTATTAATGATAGCTGTTCAACAAGCTAAGCCAAGGATTTATATCTTGATAATCAATATGTTTTGATTAAGGTTCCCCATTGCTTCACCCTAAACGGTTGAACGGATGAGAGGAGGACGAATAAACAGTGGTGGCCCAGTGGTAACGATCACGACTTTCGAGTTGAGGGTCGTAAGTTCAAACCCAGACAGGCGCTTTATTTTGTGTAAATTATTTCATCACCGGTGAAACGGTGAAGGAAAACATCGTGAGGAAACCGGCATATCCTAGAACCAGAAATTTGAAGACATGTGACATCCACCAGCCCGCACTGGACCCACCTGGTGGACTATGGTCCACTCCCTCTCACCAAGATGAGGCATGTGTCCCAACAGTGGGAACATTATAGGCTGACCGCCCAGAGCGGGAGAAGTCATTTGATGATTTCCCATCCACAAAAAAGAAAAGAAAAACGGGATCTTGACCGCACTTCCAGGATTGTCTTGATAGCTGTGAAATACCTCTCCACTCTTTATGAGCACCTCATGACATGTTGACCCCTTGTCGCTACGACCGTTTACGGGGGTCTATTATTGAGTGTGCAAGTCATCCCCTTTTTTATCGTGGAGAAATGCTCATGCACACTGCATTACCATGGGGAGATAGTGCAGTTATGTGGGACTCTAACCCACTGAAACTCCACGGTGTCCTCCTCTGCTGCTTACGGCGGGAACACAGACACGCGTTACCACTCATCCGTGAACTCGCCGCGGCTGTCCGTCACCGGACCCTCCTCTGGGGAGTACTCCCCATCACCGGCGCACCAGAACACATTGCACGCCGTGACCACCCCAGGGACCAAACCAGCACATGGGCGCTAGACGACCCCGTGTCTAGGCATCCGTGGTCCCCATGCGACGGGTCAGGTTATTGGCCGTGCCACCTGCTAATTTTCGACTGCAGAGGATAGGGAGAGCGGCCAACGTCATACCGACACTCCTCCTCCCCTGCGACCCCACCACGTCTACCATCAGACGGTGGCGACTCCGTCAAGGCCGCGGAAGGTAGGGAGAGCGGCGCACCGCAATACCGGCACTCCTCTCCCGCCGCGGCCTCCAACCCTCAGCCGCGATGCCTCCCATACGACGACGTCGCGGGCATTCGCGGCCCGCCTCAGTTGCGATGTCGCCCAAGCGGCACCGCAACCTACTGGTTGGCCGCTACGTCGTCGGTTTTCCTGGAAAAGCCATGACGAGCAGCCCCACCTCGGGTTCCACTTCGCTTCACCGTGGGTGACCAAGCCACGGCTACTGAACCCCCTCGCCTCGAAAATGCGGGAACCCACCGGGGGGTAAGTCACCTTCTTCCATTTTATCCGTATATATTGAATAGGCAGGGTCCTTCCTTAGTTCTAGGTAACCAGTCCACTTTAGTCAAACCAATATCGTAGAGTTTAGATTCAGAGCAAATTGGCTGTGACAGACGGACATACAGACGGACAGACAGACAGATATACAAACGAGTGATCCTATAAGGGTTCTGTTTTTTTTTCATTCGGACGTACGGAACCTTACAAATACAATCATAAAAAAAATAAAAATGTATGCTTAGATTTGTCAAAATCTTTTTTGACGGATCCAAGCGTAAGTTTACGCTAAGTTTCGCCTCTGTATCTTACCCTAATTGTTCCGTACCCTCCAGAATTATAATTGAACAGCCTAGCCTTTTAACTAACGGCGCCGTTCAACTAGCGGCCTGAATGATATTCAGTTATAGGGTACCTTCATTTTATTGTTGGCCATGATAGAAGCTAGTATTTTTTTATTTTTTTTGTGAAAACCTTTTCGCTGTGCCTGACTAAATAATACTCAAATTAAACGTTGTCACGTGGGCAAAGCCTTCGGTAGGAACGGAAGATAAAATAAACCTCAATTTTCACAAGTCGATTACAAAGCTGAATGACACTTTGAAACTTGTTCTGTAATTCCTCCTAGCGAATTAAAAATCAATTGTACTGAAATCAACAACACAAAATACGCCTTATTATTTATTATCATCGGCTAATTACTTTTCGACGTATAAAATTAACGATAGGAAAACATTGTAACATAGGATATTTCCTATTGGATAATCTATGTTCTATGTTAAGGATTTGGTTTCCGCACTTTGTCCTTCATGTGGACCATCCGGAGAGTAATATTTCGAAGTATTCCCGTCGTATTATTCGCGGAAGCATTCGGAAGTTTTGAGTAGTATTCGCAATTATTCGCCGAGCTAAGTACATGTTCTTTCACGCATCGAGTACTTATCTATTAAAGTTTGATATTCACCGCTAGATGGCGTTAATGCCAGAGAGTATGTTCTACACTCTTAAATCTGAGTATTATTCGATTTGAAAACTTCTGAATACTTCCGAATATTTCTTTTCATCTACTTAGATTAGTACTTACGTAATAAGTTTTTGTATGCGGTTTAGGTGTGAAAGTGATAGAGAGGTAAATACATAGGTAGATTACTGAGTTTATAAAATAGTTTTTTTTTTCTTTTGCTTATATCTCGAAAACGAAGTGTCGTATCGCAAAAATAATGAAAATTTGGCCCCCCTTTATAAACCTCATAAACCCCTAAACCTCAACATGTAGGTACCAAAAAAAAATAAGATTTATGAATGAACGCACTACGCGTTCATTCATAATTCTGAGTATTATTCGATTTGAAAACTTCCGAATATTTCTTTTCATCTAAGTACTTAGATAAGTACAAACTTACGTAATAAGTTTACTAGTAGTATTCCTTCAAATCGAAGTATTCTTTTGAATATTTGCGAATAATTCCGAATTATTGCGAATACTTCCGAAGTTTTGCAACGCTAGTTAATACATTACAGGCTGAAGACGTCATTGAACTCACTTACGTAACGATGGAATGGATGACTGAATATAATAGATGGTACATCACGTTCTGGTACACTAGAATTTTAATGGCTACAAAATAAATCGAATAAAAAAATAATATTTTGTGCGCGCGCAACGGGGCGCCTAGCCACTTATACACGGCTTGTACACAAAAAATTCCTATGAATCGCTGTGAATCAACTGTTTCACAAAGTGGATAGACTAGGCTAGATTATGAATTTTGTTGTAGAACAAATTGATGACTTAGTATTTTTTCAATATCCAAAAAAAAAAACTTTTTTTTGCCTAAAATATTGCCCATGTGTCAAATAATCAAATGGCATCATAATATTTACCTTTGTTCTTCCAAAGTTTTGAAATACGAACAATAATCTCGGTAAACAAATGCCCCCCGCGCGCGTGCCTCTCGTTCCGCAAACCGATTTTTAACCACAGACTAACTTTGTCCGTAATGCCGATACAGTCTCACGGCTTTTGGCAAAAATATACAACACCCAACCATCTTTCTAAAGAACCTGGTACGCAAGGAGTGGGTCCACACACAAAATTCCAAAAAATAAAAAACTAAGACGCGGAATGCTTTCGCCACGCCCATTTTTTATCTGGTAACTTTCGTCCGTTCGGTCGTTTTGCAAATTACTGTACTGGTGCATTTCGTCCGTTTGGGGCGTCAGTGGATAAAGGCGAGGGTCGCGGGTTGTTCGAAAGAGATACCATGGCCCTGGCACAGGCAACTGAAGGAACACGGATGGGTTTTAGTCAGCAAAAGTCTGACACGCCCTCCCGCTCTACCCATCGTCAAGTCATTTGACGATTACCCATCCTCAAAAAAAAAAAAAAGTGGATAAAGGTGAAATTTTATGAGTGTGTGTGTGTTTGTATGTTTGTTACTTCTTCACGCTCAAACGGCTAGACCGATTTGGATGAAATTTCGTATGTAGACAACTTATACCCTGGATTAACACATAGGCATTTTTTTATCCCGGTCTACGCGGGTGAAAACGCGGGGCGCAGCTAATATAAAATAAATGTTAACAAAATCGAATGAATATTGGTTAATTTTCACAACTTTTTCTAGTTATTTACTCACATAATTTAACACAGCAAATTAGTTAAGAACTAAAAAATTATCACAACCACGAATACTACTACTACTTACTACTTACGACTTAAAAATTTAAAAAAACTTTTTACAAAAAAAAAATACAACCGGCTCCCAAAAATAACACTACAAAGTGAAAAATAACTTTAATTTCGGAAGTCGGTGTCTTTGGATTCTTTTTAGTTTAATTTTTTGCCACCGACTTCCGAAATCAAAGTTATTTTTCACTTTGTAGTGTTATTTTTGGGAGTCGGTTGTATTTTTTTTTTTGTAAAAAGTTTTTATTTTTCACTTTTTAGTGGTGCCTACCCCACACATCGAATACCACTCTGCATAATAAATTACAGCAGCGTTCACATAGACTATGTGGGTAAAATACGTATTAAATGATTAAAGCTAACTCAAAAGCCACTCGTTAGAACTTGAAGATATTTATATGCAAACATCTCAAATAAAAACTTTGCAAAAAGGCAAATATACGTCGCGCTAAGCCGTGTCAGAAGTTTGGAAGGCGTAGTTTTATGTTGACGGAGATAACGAGGCTACGAAATCTGACTTCTGACAATCGAGGCCACACATAACATACAACTCAAGTAGCGCAATTTGAAGCGGCATATAATTACCATTAAAAACTTTCTTCCATTATTTCTTTCTTTATTTTTCTTTCTTTTTCTTTCTAAAATTATTTATAGCCAAAGTGCACCTCATGACAATTCCAATAAGCCCAAACACGGCTAGAATACATTGTTTTGTTACTGATTTCCGGTGCCTACCTTCCGGCTTCTTCATCAGATCAGTTCAATGGTACCATTTTCATCAGAACCATTTATTTAAAGCTTCGTCATAGTCGTTTAACTGTCTTAATCGAGATATCTTATCGCCACCCGTGAAATACTTATTATCATTGAGAAGTTCCCGTGGCCATCTGTGGTCTTCTTCATCAGTTCCACTTCACCAGATGCTACTTTCTGAATGCAAATGCTTGATTTGTTGATGAAAATACCAAAATCGCTATATGTATGCCTATAATTTTTGAGGAGTTCCCTCAATTCCCCATGGATCCCATCATCAGAACTGGATTTTGATAAAAATGGGACCAATCTGGCAGTATATCATTTCAAAGAAAAAAAGAATATTCCAAATCGGTTCATAAATGACGGAGTTCTGAGGTAACAACATAGAAAAAAAAAAAAAAACAACCGAATTGAGAACCTCCTCCTTTTTGAAGTCGGTTGGAAATATCAAATGCGTCAACTTACATTTTTTTCGTTGTCTGAATGTTTTGCCCGATTTAATTTATACTAAAGTTTTTTTTTTTTTTTTAATAATTATTATAGTATTCATTATTGTACGGTGGTATAATTATATATTTTATATAACTAAGTGCGCGAGTCCGACTCGCCCTTTCCACTTTTTTAAAGTTTCGCTTTGAGGTGGATGCGCTGTGGTAGCCCGCGAAATTCAAATTATCTTGCGTTTTTTTGCAATGACCAAAATGTCGACTCGCATTTTCGCTGTTTTGAGTTTTTTGATAAGTGGTCGTGTGTACGCCAAGGTACCGGGAATGAAGTCGCGTGTAACAGCTAGTACCTAGTTGATAAAAGAGCGGGCTACTATTATTGCGAGCTCAGTTCGAACGTTCAACGTGCGAGGAGTGACATAATCCTGTGATCCTGTGTTGTAAGTCGAATACGAATCTATATTTTATTCTCGATACTATTTGTATTTTTTTAAAGGAGAATGGGCATTTTGGTACTCGCTCCAATAGCAATCATTGTGGTGTCATTGGATAGGTCTTTTAATCAGGAAAAATATTTACTATGGCGACATGTCCCAAATCCTTGTCTGAAAACCACGGCAAGCCCCCAAAGTTCCAGTTTTAGTTAATATCATAATTGCAAGTACGATAATATTACATACCTATCATGGTTGAAATACGAAAAAAACAATGTAAAACAACATTATTTAAAACGAGAAATGTATTGTGTTACTCATAGACTCATAAAAAAAGGAGGACTCCGCGCCACGCATATCGAAAGTGAAGCACAGTAAGTATGCCAGGACCGTTTGTACAAACACGCCTCACGCACACATTTACATCATAGTATGCCAACCGGACGCCATTACGTGACACAAGCGACGGCGTCTTTGCAGGTACTCATATCACGCACACATAGATCAGTACGGTGCTTCACTTTCGATATGCGTGGCGCGGAGTCCTTCTTTTTTTTATACGTCTATTGTGTTACTATTCATGCATTATATCGTGATATGATATGATAATGGTGAACACTTTTGAAAATATGTTTTTTTACATAAAAAAGTAGTATTATCTTTAACATTTCTGTTTTTTGTTACAACGGTGACTATAGACCTCGGGGATAGGGAACCAGCCGCGGGGTGGGGTAGGTGGTGCGCTGTGCCAGTGGACAGCCTTTCGTGCCGCGACATTCACTAGTCGTTGTATCGTTCTGTGCGTGAAACGACGTTCCGCAGCTGTTTATTCTACCTAGTACTTTGTTATACCGTTTTCATCACTGACCCCGGCGCCCCTTTTGGACATTGTTACCCGCTACAAACGTTTATCTTGGCTAGTGTTGTGGACTATTGTAGTGCTTATCGATTTGGAACATCGTTATGGAAGAAAATCGCAACTGTGTGATGTGTCGGCGAGGCCTACATCATGCTAGATACCAACAGTATGTTTTAACTGATGATCTTCCAAGAATGCACCCCGAGTTTGTGGCTTACATACGAGAACATGCCATTTTGGAGGTTAGTACATACTTCATTAAACTATTTCGAACTTCACCAGCTTCAGTTTTTCTTTTTAGAAGCGGTTTGTTTATATTATTATTGTCTGTTATATTTTTATACCTGAGCTATTACAAACGTGCGAATTGAGCCCTAAATCATTTTAATCGGACCTCTTGCTCGCACTTACAGGTCTTATTGAACTACTCTAGTGTTGTGTGTAAAAGTGCGTTTCCGAACCGAGCTGCAAACTACCAACTGCACCTGTTTATTTTCTATGTAGCGCGGCTGTATGGTCCGTAGCTAAGGGTGTTCGCTTCATAGAAAAAAAAAACACGTGCAGTACTAGCTACCTGCTTCCGAGCGGCATCCCTTTATATCAGTAATGACTTGTGCAGCTTTCTCACAATCCTTTAATCCTTTTATGACTCAGTTCGCACGTTTATAGTTCTTCTTATTAAAACACTTCTCTGACCACCTATTGTGTGTTTGCTATTGTTATCTATTCACTAAGCCGTCACATCGGCTATACATAAGATATATTTTTACTTGCATTACTTAAAATATGAAAACAATACAAGTATGCCATGACTTTAGACCTGAACACCTACATACCGCATTGTTTTAAATGTTTTCATAAAAATACAACATAACATCAGCAAGATCGTATTCTACCATTTTCAGGTAGAGTTCGACAACACACGACGTGTGTGTCACCGATGTTGGCAGAGAATTGACAACGTTGTAGGAAGACCACCTGTCATACCAGAAGTAGAACAGAATGTACGAGAGCTTCAGGTTCCAGACTACACTCGAGCTCCAAACACTCCAGGGCATTGTATCTTTAACACTTGCCAAAACGCAACCCGCCATCGAATACCAGAGACGATCAAGATTCACATTTTCTGTGAATATAAGTTATATATTCCTGACGGTGCTAGAGTATGTGGACAACACCTTGAGAGCAATGCTTGGGAAGAGCTGCCTCAATTCTGCAATGTCACACATAACTTCAATGCGCAACAGTTTAGCGACGTTTGTGACATGTTGAGAATGGCTTTAAATCGTGGACCTAGGCTAGATTTCAACACAAGAGGTGCTTTAAGCAACGAGGATATGTACTTTTGGACAGGACGCAAATGCGAACAGTTTGATTCCATATTAGAACAAACACCCTCACTAAGTGGGAGGTGCAAGGAGCCTCGAACTGCGTTAGGCATATATCTGACGAAACTACGTACCGGAGACTCAGATGAAAGACTAGCGACGTTATTTAATATGTCACGAAGAAAGCTGGAACGTTTACTAACTATTGTGCGCGAATGCCTCATGAATGAATATGTAATATTACACTTGGGAGTGGACCATATGAATAGAAACGACGTTTTAGAAAAGAACCTCACTATACCAAGAGGGTTATTTGGCAATGAAGAAAACAATAAAGCTATCGTTATATGCGATGGGACTTATATATATATCAATAAAAGCTCGAACTTTTTGTTCCAGCGTCTATCTTATAGCCTGCATAAGTTCCAGAACTTGCTGAAGCCGTTTTTAATTGTGTGTTCCAATGGCTATATAATCGATGTTTTGGGACCATACGCTGCCACTAAGACTGATGCGAACATCATGAGCGATATAATGAATGATGGAGAAAACCCATTGCATTGCTTTCTTCAACCGAACGATGTCTTCATATTAGATCGCGGCTTCCGGGACAGCTTAGATGCTATCGAAGCATGGGGATATGAATCCTACGTTCCACCATCTAAAGACAGATGGGAGACACAGCTAACTACTGAGCAAGGTAATGAAGCTCGATCAGTTACACTATGCCGGTGGGTAGTGGAAGTGGTGAACGGGAGGTTCAAACGAGATTTCAAGCTTTTGTGGCAAAAATATTTTAATAAAACACTACCAAAAATGTTCATTGATTTTAAAATCGCCGCAGCTATGTTTAATAACTTCCACATACCCATCGATGACAACATTCACGCAGAGGCCTTCCTAAACATAATCAGGGAGAAAATAGATTCCCCGAATCTACTTTATGATTATGTTGAAAGAAAACATTTGAATAACCGAAGAGCGGATTTTCAAAGAATAGAAAGTCACGAAATACAGAACTTCCCACTACTGACGGAAGAACAGATTATTTTACTTTCATTGGGCACCTATCAACTGAAGCTAGCCCGATCCTACTGCAGCGAGCATTTATCAAATGGACTATACATTCTACAAGTATATAGAGAAAGCGCACTCCAAGATTTAAATGAATATGGTATAAACGAAGATGCCTGGCTTTTACGCGGACGCATACAGTCGCGTCACGTACGGTCAAGAACTTATTATTGTTATGTATTAGTAAAAAACAATGTTAATGAAAACGAAACCAATATCCATAACATTTTATGCAATTATTACTGCACGTGTTTGACCGGACGACGAACAATCGGCACTTGTGCTCATATAGTTTCAATCGTTTGGTATTTAGGATATGCCAGACATGTAGGCTTCACTGCTCCTGCAGCGTTCCTCAACGATGTCATTATTGTTGATAATAATGTTTAAAAAAATAAATAACGTTTCTTACTTTTCAATTTTTTTTTTTATTCCTGAGTGTTTATTCATTTTAGTATCTACTAATCAACAAACACAGGATTCTATAGAAGAAAATTATATAATATCACCATTATCTTAACAAAATGAAACAAAAACAAAAAAAAAATACTTAACACAAAATAACTCCGTTCCGACAGCAAATGGAGACAAGCGACTCGGTTATCATTAATCCTTGTAAAAAGACCTTTCCAATGATATATATATATTATGGCTATTGGACCGAGTACCAGGCTTCATATATTTTTGCCCATGATCCTTTGAAATTGTTTTAGCAAAAGCATTTTATTATCATCATCTGCCTAGCCTTTTCCCAACTATTAGCATAAGGATAATCAGCCTATAATGTTCCCACGGTTGGGACACAGGCCTTTTCTCTGTGAGAGGGAGTGGGTCGTAATCTACGCGACGTGTGCCCAATTGTTTTTTTACTTTCATGCAATATTTACAATTTAAGGCCTTAAATTAAATTGGTACCTCATACAGGGTGATTTTTGAGACGGGGCAGTATAGACAGGTAGCTGAACTAAAAATGAAATGTCTTTCTATGGCGAAAACCCATGGCTTATTGTAGATATTCGGTATTAGTCCTTAAACACCGTTTAAGCCATTTTCACATCCTTAGCGGGAGATTAGAAAAAATACTCTGAAAGATGTTTTAGATGTTCCTACAAATATATTTTTACTTGGACCCACATTTCCCTTTTCGAGACTTTCAAATAACTGTCAACTTAGTGCGAGTTTTATACTTACTCGATCAATTTATTTATTTTTAAATAGAAATTTGGTTTATTGCATTAATATTTAACATAATTATTTACCTTATTTACAATATACAAGCCAACACTAAAATATATAAATTATGTACAAGTATATATTTTACCTTGCCGTAACACAGTCCTTGACTAGCACGGGAGGTAAAGAACTTTTCTCTGTATACCGTCATTGGGCATTTTTATATTTTATGAAGTATGTGATATAATAAAAAATAAAAAGGGGAAGAGCTCATAGGGCAAATAATTGTGTTTCCCATTATAGTCACCAGGCGGCGCTTATTCAGTTTCAGTACAAATCGAGTACTTACTCGAACTAGGAACAGAACTAGGACTTGGACGACAGACTTTATACTTATAAAGCCTGTCGTTCAAGTCCTAGTTCTGATACTCCGGTGTCACTTGTTCAAAGCTTTGACTATAAAAATCAGCGGATCTCATTTTCAAAGTAGGCACTTTATTGTGTTTTCCGTGCTTCTGCTATCACTACCAACACAATCAACTCATTTAAACTTTATTGTGTTTTCCGTGCTTCTGCTACCACTACCAATACAATCAACTCATTTTCAACTTTATTGTGTTTTCCGTGCTTCTGCTATCACTACCAACACAATCAACTCATTTTCAACTTTATTGTGTTTTCCGTGCTTCTGCTATCACTACCAACACAATCAACTCATTTTCAACTTTATTGTGTTTTCCGTGCTTCTGCTATCACTACCAACACAATCAACTCATTTTCAACTTTATTGTGTTTTCCGTGCTTCTGCTACCACTACCAATACAATCAACTCATTTTCAACTTTATTGTGTTTTCCGTGCTTCTGCTATCACTACCAACACAATCAACTCATTTTCAACTTTATTGTGTTTTCCGTGCTTCTGCTACCACTACCAATACAATCAACTCATTTTCAACTTTATTGTGTTTTCCGTGCTTCTGCTATCACTACCAACACAATCAACTCATTTTCAACTTTATTGTGTTTTCCGTGCTTCTGCTATCACTACCAACACAATCAACTCATTTTCAACTTTATTGTGTTTTCCGTGCTTCTGCTACCACTACCAATACAATCAACTCATTTTCAACTTTATTGTGTTTTCCGTGCTTCTGCTATCACTACCAACACAATCAACTCATTTTCAACTTTATTGTGTTTTCCGTGCTTCTGCTACCACTACCAATACAATCAACTCATTTTCAACTTTATTGTGTTTTCCGTGCTTCTGCTATCACTACCAACACAATCAACTCATTTTCAACTTTATTGTGTTTTCCGTGCTTCTGCTACCACTACCAATACAATCGAAAACTGGTGTTTGTAAAATGGAAGCATGATAGGTATTTGGTTTGTACCTCTGTGACCTGTACATGACCTATGCTGACCAGGACAATCTAGTATCCCAGAACATGGAATTGTGCTCCGTCTATGGCAATAGGCTCGCCTTCTGTTACATGCCCCTAGATGGCACAAATACAACGTAGTAGGCACAAGAATAAGGATCACTCAATCAATCTGCCTAGCCTTTTCCCAACTATGTTGGGGTCGGCTTCCAGTCTAACCGGATGCAGCTGAATACCAGTATTTTACGTGGATCAACTGCTTATTTATTCTGACCTCCACAACCCAGTTACCCCTTGGTAAGACTGGTTGTTAGACTTTCACACTTCTGACGACCCGTAACGACTGTCAATGATCCACGAATGACAGCCGGAATCAATGGCTTAACATGCTTTACCTACGAGGCACGGAGGAGTCTCGGTATGTAAAGATGGTCATCCATCCTCCACGGACCAACCCCGGCAAGCGTAGCTGAACCTGATGGATTGACCCGTACGGCTGTTATTACTTAGCCACGAGCTCCTCCTAAGAATAAGAATCAGTCAAATAAATTAAAAAAGACAGACTACCTAATTGTTTATTTTATTCGTTATCATTATTGTGATGTAGTTATTTAAGATAATGGCATGCAGCTAGTTCCCAGTAGGTAAGTTTTTCATGAAGAGGAGTGTTAACGCTTCGATTGCGTATTTGAAAAATAATCTGTTTGTAATGTTAGACTGGTGCAGATTCTCTTGTGAACGCTCTAAACTAAAATTAGAGAATCGCTATCTTTTACTAACAGGCAGCGCGAGAAAAGGACGGCTATAGCTATGAACTAAGTTGGAGATGTCAAACTAGTTTACGCCTTACACTTCACCGTGTTTTTTAGTTGACATGTTTTTACGTGTCGTCTAAATGTCTATGGAAAAATTAGTTGTAACTAATTTGACAGCTCTAATTTACTTCCGTCCCTTTCTTGTCATAATACAGAGAAAAATTAGCAATAGCCTAAATTAAGTTTAGTTTGTGCACAACAGAATCGGCACCAATATTGGTTTTTTTTTTTTTTGGTAATCATATAAAGTTATTTATATGCCCACGGACTAGAAAATAAGAAGGACTTTGCGCCACGCCTATCGAAAGTGAAGCACCTTACCGATCTATGTGTGCGTGATTTGACAAAGACGCCGTCATGTCACATAATGGCGGTCGGCATACTCATGTTCGTACAAACGGTCCCGGCATACTTACTGTGCTTCACTTTCGATATGCGTGGCGCAAAGTCCTCTTTTTTTTCTAGTCCGTGTTTATGCCATTGTTTTTTTTAACCTATGTCCAGCAGTGGACGTCTTGAAACGTTTGGCCGAAATGATGAATGATGATGTTTTTATAGCCAACTTGTAGGAGGTAATGTGGACCAGACAAACTAGGCGCACACTAGGGGTAACGATTTTGATACGTTTTACTGTTTGTTCCAGTATTAAATAAATTAAAAAAAAAATTATTCACTTAATTGAGGCAAAAACCCATGTGTTACATGATAAAATAAAATTTCACAATACTGCCCCATAGTACATCGGAATAAATTAAATGAATGGACGAATACAAATTGAAAAGGGTCAGAGAATAAAATAAAATAAAATGTCAATGCAATTCAAATAAACAAAGATGTCAACAAAACAATAATACAAAATTGTCAGTGTCACACAATTAAAAATTTAAATTTTACATTAAAACAATACAATACAAAACACGTCATTATAAAAATATATGCCAAGGTCAATAAAATGTAGGCGCCCCCTGGCTACAGATATCTGTCACAGCATTGTCTAATACAGGGGCAGTCATATCGCTCTGCTATCATCACCAGGAGCTAGACCACCACCTCTTAAAGCAGTATTGTTTTAATCTTACATGAGTGTGGGAAAGAGATGGAGCTAGACGTCCTGTATAGCTCCATCTCTTTCTCACACTGAAGTAACATTAAAATAATACTGCTTTAAGAAGTGGTAGTTGGCCCCCAGGACAGTATTGGAGCTGGCTCGCACCCTGCGCACTAAGGACGCGCACCGCATGCGCATGGTAAATGTAAGTATTGACCACAATTACCTAACTTAACCACAATTACCTGACTTAGACACAAAAATACTCTGGGTTCACATTTTAATAAAACTAAGTAACGGTACATTTTCGAGGGGCTTGTGGCTAAGTAATAACAGCCACACAGGGCGATCGATCAGGTTAAGTTACGCTTGCCGCGGTGGGTATCTTTACATACCATGAGATCCGTCCGTGCCTCGGAAAGCACGCTAAGCCATTGGTCCCGGCTGTCATTCATGGTTCTTTGACAGTCTCACCAAGGGATATCTTATTACGCAGTTAACTGGGTTGTGGAGGTCAGATGCTCCACCTTCATGTAAAATAGTAGGTTCCGAAGTATTATGTACAAAAATTTGTAATTTAATTTTAGCGCTTATTTAATTTTAATTTTACCTAATTTTAATTTGTGTTTATTTTGATTTTAATTTTAGTGTTGATTTTTTAATTTATTTTTTAAGTTTAATAATGATTTTGTTTTTGATTTTGACTATGATTCTGATTTTATTTTGATTTTTAAATTTGATTTTAATTGCAGTCCGATTTTAATTTTTAATTGTATCTTGATTTTAATTTTAACTTGTTTTTATGTAATCTTAATTTTGGCTTTATTTTGATTTTAATTTAGAATTTGGTCTCTAACATAATTTATGCTCGGTGTGTACCTAGGTGCCCATTATTTATCGTCATATAAGTATTGCATGTTGTGCTTACCTGTTAGAAGTTGGAACACTAGTCACTAATTATTTTGCATGTATCTCATATCTTTGTATCAGTGTATTCAATTGTTGGTGAGCCAAATAAATAAAATAAAATAAAATAAAAATAAATAAATACAGCTACTGTTCAGCTGCATCCGGTTAGACTGGAAGCCGACCCCAACATAGTTGGGAAAAGGCTAGGCAGATGATGATACGATTACTTTTTCTCTCTGGACAGCGCAAATTGAGCGTTTCAAGATCCATCCATAGGGGAGGTATCCTGTACTCGATTTTTGCGACCGATTTTATCACACTATCACATCATCACATCACACTTAACACTAAAATTATAAAGGCGAAAGTCCCAGATAGAATGCAGCTGCGATTGGCTGAAAAGAGACTGGAAGCTCTCGGTACACTTGAGAAGCCTCCCATGAGAAATATCCGAAAGGATGAAGAAGAGGTTAGTTCGAATTTTGAATTACTGACTTTGTATTTGGCCCCAGTTATACCAAAACGTCGTTCGTTTTGATATAACCCACAATCACACTTATATCACACTAATATTACAAAGGCGAAAGTTTGTGAGTGTGTGTGGGTGTCTGTATTGGTATGTCTGTTCCTTCTTCACGCTCAAACGGCTGGACTGATTTGGATGAAATTTGGTATGTAGATAGCTGATACCCTGAATTAATACATAGGCTACTTTTTGTCTCGGTCTACGCGGGTAAAACCGCGGGACGCAGCTAGTACTGAATAAATTTCGTTTCTAGTCGTTGTTTAATACTCAATAGTCATGCAAGTAAGTCAGCCGCCGCACCCAAAAGGAAATCCTAAGTTACAATATGTCAAAGTTGTAAAAAAACCGGATGACTTTTGGGATCATCTTCAACCTAAAAATAATAGTCAGCTGCATGGAAGTGAGGGGAATGTATGTTAGTCACGTAAATTTTGATTTGGTTAGGGGAAGCCGGGGAAATGCGGGCCCCAAGAGTAAGGCGGACACCCCTCTCCTTCGCAGAATAATAAACCAAAATATTTGGAACTAGTCGGATCGCATTCCAGTCGACCTCGCACTTGCGAGACGAGTAGTTTGTGTGTGTGACTGCATGTCACTCCACGAAAGAACGAAAGTTGACGCATTCGATTTTTTATTTAATTTTTTATTCGTAGCTCGTGGCTAAGTAATAACAGCCACACGGGTCGATCCATCAGGTTTAGCTACGCTTGCCGGGGTCGGTCCGTGGATGGGTGACCATTTTTACATACCGAGACTCCTCCGTGCCTCGGAAAGCACGTTAAGCCGTTGGTCCCGGCTGTCATTCGTGGATTTTTGACAGTCGTTACGGGTCGTCAGAAGCCCGAAAGTCTGACAACCAGTCTTACCGAAGGGTGTCGTATTACCCAGTTAATGAGTTTTGGAGGTCAGACAGGCAGTCGCTCCATGTAAAATACTGGTATTCAGCTGCATCCGGTTAGACTGGAAGCCAACCCCAACATAGTTGGGAAAAGGCTAGGTAGATTGATTTTTTTTAATTCGTAGCTATACGTGATAAATTTTTAGTTCTGTTATTAAATAACTAGAAAAAGTTGTGAACTAATTAACCAATAGTCATTCGATTTTGATAACATTTATTTTATAAAATATGTTCTCGGGGGCATTTCTGGCGGGGCAAAATAAGCAGGGTGGCCGTTTTGCTTCTTATAATTGTGTTAAGTTCTTTTTTCTGCAAATACAATTATAGTTCACCACTAGCAAAGGAAGACGGAAAATGTTAAATGATGCTTGGAGAACATGGAAAAACCCAAAGGACTAGTCTAAAACGAACTACTAGAAGTTGACTTTGGAAGAAAAATCTGGAAGAAGCTGAGACACAGAAACCAGCTTATGAGATGAAGAGAAAGAAGAAAACGACGAGGAGCAATTAATAAATAAGAAAAAGGAATCGGAGAAACAGTTATGGAGTTTTTATACTTAGACTAGCTGCGCCCCGCGGTTTCACCCGCGTAGACCGGGATAAAAAGTAGCGGTATGAAAAATAGATGTTAGCCGATTCTCAGACCTACTCAATATGCTCACAAAATTTCATGAGAATCGGTCAAGCCGTTTCGGAGGAGTACGGGAACGAACATTGTGACACGAGAATTTTATATATAAGATATTGGTACTTGGAATCTAGAGATTACAGATGGGCTCACTGTTCCGGTGCCGGTGAAGAGTATAATGGTGAATAGATCCTTCACATGCTGCTTTTTTGCTGGGTTTTGACTTACAGGCAATACGACTGGGTATGTGTAATATGCCCCGTGTACGGGGCAAACAGGCAATTTCTTTGTTTTTATGTTTGATTACTACCAAAAACTAGTAGACTAAGACAATTATTTTACGTTAAGTTTAAAGAACATTAATGAACTAATAAATTACTTTTAATTATCTTGTTTTTCCAAGGTTTTATTCAAGATTCTTAAGGGGCTCGCACTGCCCCGGTTTACCCTACTGATTTAAAATAATCGATTTAAGGGGGATGCGCTAAGGCAGCCCGCGAAATTCAATTTTTCTTACGTTTTTTGCAATTTGCAGGTCAGAGTCAGGTTGTATGTTGATTAAAATATGAGACGCGGCCGTAGCTAATATGGCTTTACAGAATTATAATCATTAGAATCAGCAATACAACTCCATAAGTTGACCTCAAACCTCATGATTTCATAAAATCGCTAGATTTGAGGTCATTTCTATGTTTATGGAGTTGTATTGCTGATTCTAATTGAAGAACTGTAAATTGCAAAAAACGTAAGAAAATTTGAATTTCGCGGGTTGCCTTAGCGCATCATCCATAAGAAACAATAATAGAAAGTTAGTCTGTTAAATATACCTAAATTCATGTGTTTTTTATTACAACTTTGACATACTGTAACTTTGGATTCCCCTAATTCTGGAGCAGCTGACTCTCAGATCTCTAATGTGCTTCGGGAAAACTATTATTGCTCTGATTTTCAGCCGGAATAAATGACTTCTTCAAACTAAAGCCATCGCCCGTAATATAACTAGTAACATATTAGGTCTTTACCTATGAAATTGCCGTTCTGCAGTACTGGCCATTTCAAATCAAAATAATTTTTGTTTGGCTAAGAATTCTAATTTCAAATTAATTTTATTTTAAAAACATGGATTTTTTTTCCCAAAAGTAGTCATTTGTTTATTGATTAGTGTTACATTTTCATCGCATTTCAATCTTTTTCGTCATCATGGATACGTTAAAAATTCGAGTAATTATGGAATATGAGTACCGTCGTGGCAGCAACGCGGCACAAGCGGCACGCAACATCAACGACGTTTACGGAGCTAACACTACAAACCAACGCACCACTTGTTATTGGTTTGCTCGCTTCCGTTCTGGAAATTTCGACCTGAAAAATGAACCTCGCGGTCGTCCGAAGACTTTGGTCGACAATGACGAATTAAAGGCGATTGTGGAAGCTGATGATACACAATCTACGGCTGAATTAGCAGCAGCTTTCGACGTTAGCGTCAAAACAATATTGGTCCATTTGCGTCAAATTGGCAAGGTAAAAAAGCTTGACAAATGGGTGCCCCACGAACTCAATGATCGCCAGCGCGAAGTACGCGTCGAGACGTGCCTTGCACTGCTCAACAGACACACAAATGAAGGAATTTTGAACCGCATTGTTACCTGCGATGAAAAATGGATTCTGTTTGATAACCGCAAGCGCTCAGCAAGTTGGTTGGATCCTGGTTCAGCACCTTAACAATGCCCTAAACGAAAACTTACCCCTAGAAAAGTGATGGTCACTGTTTGGTGGTCTAGCGCCGGTGTGATTCATCACAGCTTCTTACCAAACGGGGTGAGCATTACTTCAGATGTGTACTGTGAAGAACTGAACACAATGATGGAGAAGCTGGCACATCTCCAACCAGCATTGGTCAATCGCTCGTCTCCGCTGCTCCTGCACGACAACGCGCGACCTCATACTGCACAGCAGACGGTCTCCAAGTTGCAAGAACTTGGGTTGGAAGCTCTCCGTCATCCGCCCTACTCACCAGACCTTGCGCCTACAGACTACTACTTTTTCCAGAATTTGGATAACTTCTTGGCGGGAAAAAAATTCAATACCCGAGAGGCAGTACAAAATGCCTTTGAAGAATTTGTTGCCTCCCGTCCAGCTGATTTCTTTAATCAATAACTACTTCGATTAATACAAATAAAAAATGCATGAAAAAAATTCGTTTAAATTTTTTCATACAAAACGGCAATTTCATAGGTAAAGACCTATTATTAGATATGCTTGTGTGATCATCATTCTTCTGCCCTTATCCCAATTTATTTGGATATATGATATCTAATTGGTATTGTTAGATATTTATGATGGTATTGATTGACTGTTTTTATAAAGGTTTGCAGTTTGCATAAAGGTGGTTTTCATACTTCATACAAGAACACAAAGGCCATCAAAATGACTCAACGGAGGATGGTCAACGACTCTGTACACTGGTACATGCAGGACCTGACCTCCCGCGTAGTGGCTCAGTCAGGCATCCCTACAGACCGACATCACCTTGGCAAGATCATCCTGCAGAGCCTTAAGGACGCCCCAGACTTTGTGTTGCAGGTAAAGCAAAGCCGCGGTCGCGGGTCGCGGGTAGTTCGAAAGAGATACCGTGGCCCTGGCACGGGCAACTGAAGGAACACGGGTGGGTTTTAGTCAGTAAAAGTCTGTCACGCCCTCCCGCTCTGCCCGGAGCGGGAGAAGTCATTTGATGATTTCCCATCCACAAAAAAAAAAAAAAAAGGTAAAGCAAAAAAAAAACAACCGACTGCCAAAACAAACATTACCTTTAAGGTCTACTTTAATTTCAGAAGTGTTTGGTTTTATATTTTCGTTTTTATAACCTACTCCCGAAATTAAAGTTATTTTTCCCTTTGTATTGTTTTTTTTTTTTGTAAGGGGGTTTGTTTTTTTTTTTTTTGTAGTTACAGTTAAATTATCAAATACAATAGAAATGAAAATACAGAACAACTTTAAAGATTAAAATTATAAATTCAATGTCAAAGATACTAATAAGTCAGTCAGTCAAATAAATTAGAAATTATACATGAAAAAATAGTGTAGTGTGTGTGTAGTGTAGTGTGTGTGTGTGTGTGTGTGTGTGTGTTATTAGTGTGATTAGTCAACAGAAAACAAATCACTAAATTAGCAAAAATATGTCATAGGATTACAACAGAAAAAACGTACTTAACAAAACGAAAATTACTATTATAAATTACGGCGTACCCCAGGGGAGTGTACTTGGTCCGTTATTATTCCTATGTTATATTAATGATATTACTATATCTACAGAACACCCCATGGCCCATGACTCAATCTGCTGATGACTGCACTACAATATTTTATAGGAAAAAAACAAAGAAAGATTATGAAAATTAAATAATTAACACTTAAGGACACACAGAGCTTTTTATACACACAAACACGTTTTATCACCCTTTTTGAAGTAGTAAACAATTAAATTAAAATCTAGGGAAATATACGGAAATATATATAAACGCCTGCAAACTTTCAATAGCAAACAGAAGTGGTTACAAAAATTGAAACTAAACGCACGCAGGAACTACAGGCACTTGCTTCCTCAATCCTCGCAATCATTATGTTCGAGTATGTTTCAATAATACTCCAGTTAATTACTAATTATATTTAATTAACATTAATTTAATTATTTTATTGATCCATGCGTCATGTTCGTGAACGGGCGCCGTCAGTTGGGACTGGTCGTCTCTTAGCTGCCATGGCTTATTTTTAATTTTAATATTTAATTTAGTTGTTTTAGTTATTATCTTTTTATTACGGACGCTTTTTAACGTGCACGTCTTTCTACATTGTTCTCACATGTATATTTTCAACTTGAACGATGTAACCAATATTTTGTATAAATATTATGATTTAAAAGAGTGTCCGTGGAGTTTCTTGCCCGTTCTTCTCCATAGGGATCTACTACGCTTTGGAATGGGCAACTAGCTTCATCTTTCTGACTGACCGACCCATTGAAAATTCAAAAGTGCCTGTAATTGGTTTATTTGAAATAAATGCTTTGAGTTTGAGTTTGAGTTTGAGGGGCGCAGAAACAGCCGTGTCAAAGATAGGAAACGCCTGTAGTTTAGGTTGTATTTTTGGAACCACGAATTTTGCCTTAGACTTTTTTTTAAACTGCACCCTGATTGCGTAACACACTATCAATCGGAATCTGAATCATTTTGAAGCAAGTTGCTAATCCATTGCTTCATAAGTTCGAATAATTTGTCTGCTTATCAACGTACAGTAACGCAACTAATATTGTTGAACTGTCAAAATGAAACTAATTCCGATTGATAGTCAATCTGCCTAGCCTTTTTCCAACTATGTTGGGGTCGGCTTCCAGTCTAACCGGATGCAGCTGAATACCAATATTTTACATGGAGCGACTGCCTATCTGACCTCCACAATTGGTAAGACTGGTTGTCAGACTTTCGGGCTTCTGACGACCCGTAACGACTGTCAAAGATACACGAATGACAACCGGGACCAACGGCTTAACGAGCTTTCCGAGGCACGGAGGAGTCTCGATATGTAAATCGAGTCTCGATATGTGAATGGTCACCCATCCACGGACAACCCCGGCAAGCGTAGCTTAACCTGATGGATCGACTCGTGCGGCTGTTATTACTTAGCCACGAGCTCCTCCGATTTTCGATTCGAATTCCGATTGATAATGTGTTACGCGATTGCCCCGGAGATGTCTTCTGAGATATTTTCTGATGTCCATTGTTATTGAACAATGGTTTACTAACAAAACTTCGCTCACTCAGAAAAAACATTGCTTACAAAAAAAACTGCTTGCTTTTGCGTAAAATTCATATAGGTACCTAATGGAAAATAATAAAGCCGTAGAAAAAAATTATAACCCTTTATTTATTTTTTGTACCTAGCAAACAGAAGCTTTTACACGAATTTGAGTCATTTAATATCGAGGTCACAATCCCCGGGGCCTGCACCCTAATTGCGTAACATACTATCAATCAGAATCGGTTTCATTTTGACAGTTCAACAACATTCACTGCGTTATTTAAGTTGTCGAGCAAACAATTGTGCTGGCCTCCGTACTGCGAGGGCTTGAACCTCACAGTAGGAGATTTACCGAGTTACTAATAAAACAAGAGGGACTCTAGTTAAATAGGGCTGAAGCCCTCTGTATTTTAAGCTTCAGATAAATTATAATTCACACTCCTTAACTAAATTAGTTCTACCCGGAGCCCTCACCAGATTCTAACTGTCATCCTATGAGTACATTCCATATTTGAATGATTGAATTTCAGCTAGTATAATATTGTCGATGCTTGATCAAAGCATCAAGCCTCTACAGCCCACTAATAGGCACTTGGTACATTTTTTTTTATCAATCTGTGCTGTTTTTGCCTAACTGACGGCCATTCATCATTCGTACATTTTGTTTCAAGGTGGCGAGGGTTTTGTAGGAAAAAATATCGTTTAAGGATAAATTAATAATTATTGTTATTGGTTAACACTAAATCCTCAAACAGAAATGATAATATATTTATCAGAGACAAGGAAAGCTTTTAATTATTGGTCATTTTGTATGTTTCATTGGTTACCTTATGGCGAATTCACCGAGTAGGCGTTTATCAACAAATTCCAAAAAATATGTACCTAATAATAGGACAGTACTTATATTTTAATTGTTGAATCGAAATAGGTACCTACGTCAAAATGAATTCGATGTCAATTGTGACCAAAGGAATGGTAAAAATTTCCCACAAAATGCATAACAAAATTGGATTCCTAAACAATTATGAGAAACACAACACTGGTGAAGGTCGACCCTCCAATGTTTGTCGTCACAGTGCATCCGTTGTGTGGCGACTGTACCTACCAACAAAAGTAAAGGCGATTCGAGATTTATTTTACTAGATACTAGGTATTAAAAATATACCGTATATATATTACATATATATATTATTTTTTATATATATTTATGGTTGTCTGTAAAAGGTCGCTTTTAGCGATAAGACCGCCCATTGTGTCACTTTATGTAAAATTTCAACATTGTAACCTGTAATTTAAATGGTGTGCATAATAAAGAGTATTCTATTCTATTCTATTCTATTCTAATATACAAGAAATAGAAAAAAAAACTGCGAGGTAATTGCGTTACACACATACAATTGCAATCGATCGCAATGCCTTTCATTTTGACAGTTCAGCCACGTTCATTGCATTATTAACGTTGTTGAGTAAACAAATTGTTCAAAGTTATGAAGCAATGGATTGGGAAATTTCTTCAAAAAAACTCTCGGATTGAGAGTGTGTTCCATAGGAGCAATGTATCTAAAAACCCGGATAAAGGCCCTACAAACAGGTGCGACGCGGTAGTTTATCGCGTGTCGCGCCTGTTTTAAAGGAGCCTTAAAAAGCACTATATGTAAAATACAGAGACGAAAATTAGCGTACATACCCTTTATTTATTTTTATTTATTTAATCTTCACAAAGTTTACAGTCAAATATCTACGTAAATAAATAATAGACAATTAGCGCTTACATTTGACGTTTACAAGCTTGCACAAATTAAAATCTATGTACAGTCCTACCAACTTATCTGTGAACTGAAAGAGGACGCCACCATCGATGCGTCGACATAATCGAATGACATGCGTCGGCACAATCGAATGACATTTCAACATGACGCCCGTAGTTCCAATTTTTGCCATTTCACAGATAAGTTGGTAGGAGTGTACAGTCCTACCAACTTATCTGTGAACTGAAAGAGGACGCCACCGTCGATGCGTCGACACAATCGAATGACATGCGTCGGCACAATCGAATGACATTTCAACATGACGGCCGTAGTTCCAATTTTCGCCATTTCACAGATAAGTTGGTAGGAGTGTACAGTCCTACCAACTTATCTGTGAACTGAAAGAGGACGCCACCGTCGATGCGTCGACGCACAATCGAATGACATGCGTCGGCACAATCGAATGACATTTCAACATGACGCCCGTAGTTCCAATTTTCGCCATTTCACAGATAAGTTGGTAGGAGTGTACAGTCCTACCAACTTATCTGTGAACTGAAAGAGGACGCCACCGTCGATGCGTCGACACAATCGAATGACATGCGTCGGCACAATCGAATGACATTTCAACATGACGGCCGTAGTTCCAATTTTCGCCATTTCACAGATAAGTTGGTAGGAGTGTACAGTCCTACCAACTTATCTGTGAACTGAAAGAGGACGCCACCGTCGATGCGTCGACGCACAATCGAATGACATGCGTCGGCACAATCGAATGACATTTCAACATGACGGCCGTAGTTCTAATTTTCGCCATTTCACAGATAAGTTGGTAGGAGTGTAAGTAAGTAGATAACTGAAGCTAAAAACAAAAACAAATCATTCAAAAATCAAATTATTTTACTTAAGGTGGGCTTAACTCACTCTTGTTAAAGTACCTGTTAGACAAAAAATGGGTTGTTCCATTTGATAATTTGTTAGCTGACGTCATAACTTTAACTGTAACCTTAACCGCGTACGCTTCACTGTTTAAATTTATTGTTAAATATATGTCACTTCTGTCAGACGCATCAAGTATCATGTCCCTGCTCCGAACTTTCACTTTTACATTGCAATAGCATCTGCTCTTTTTTCTATTTAGATTCTATAGTCATTTAAAATTACCTTTGACGGAAACTATAACGAAACCTGTGACGTAACCCTCGTGCAACCCACCCTAATAAGACCTGTCAAAATCAGTGCGTTTTGGAATGAATTTGACAGATCCAAGCGTAAGTTTATATACGCTAAGTTTCGTCTCTGTATCTTACCCTAATTGTCCCGTACCTTCAAGAATATTATAAATTTATCTTAATTTTATTATTGGCCATGATAGAAGCTAGTATTTTTTTGTGAAAACCTTTTTGCTGAACTAAATAATACTCAAATGAACAGTGGGCAAAGCGTTAGGTAGGCACCATAGAAATATAAATCTTTCATATATCTATGGTAGGCACAGAAGATAAAATAAATAAAATAAGTTTTCACAAGGCGATTACAAAGTTGAATGACAGGTATGAAACCAGTCAGCGGTTGGCGGAGCCTAAAACTTGTTCTATAATTATTAACTAATTAAAAATCGATTGTACTGAAGTCAACAACACAAACTAAGGAAACAATCGAATAGACGCTACAAAAATACGCCATCTTGCTTTCGGTTAATTACTTTTCGATGCATAAAATTGACGATAAAAAAAACATTAAAACATAGAAAGTACTTATTATTACGTAACAGGCTGAAGATGTCATTGAACTCACTTACATAACGATGTAATGGATGATTGAATCGAAGAGGTGTCGATGGTTCTGTATAGTTTAAAGGTATTTAAAATGCATATCTACACACCGGCAAAATCGGAATATAATAATACTAGCTGCGCCCCGCGGTTTCACCCGCGTGGACTGGGATAAAAAGTAACCTATGTGTTAATTCAGGATATAAGCTATCTACATACCAAATTTCATCTAAATAGGTCTAGCCGTTTGAGCGTGAAGAAGTAACAAACATACAAACACACCCACACACTCACAAACTTTCGCCTTTATAATATTAGTGTGATAGTGTTAAAAAAGGTATTGGTATTCAGCTGCATCCGGTTAGACTGGAAGCCGACCCCAACGTAGTTGGGATAAGGCTAGGCAGATAGAGTGTGTTAAAAAAGGAAAAATGTTAAAATACGGTTTAATTTCAAGTATTTAAACTTCTTTTCTTATTTAATCATATCTCCTGCCCTTATCCCAATCTATTTGGGGTCAGCGCAACATATCCCTTTTTTCCATACTTCTCATTAATCGTCATCTCGGTAGTCACCCCCCTTCTAGCTATGTCATCTTTCCCAATTGTCTATCCACCATTTCTTTGGTCTTCCCCTACTCTTACCTTATAGCCATACTCAAAACTTTCCTCACGACATTTCCCTCATTCACATCACATGCCCACACCATAACAACCGATTTCCACACAACTTTTCAGTCACCGGTGCCACTTTCAAACTTCCTCTTACGTAGGTACTCATTTCTTATTTTATCCATTCGTGTAACACCACACATCCCTCTTAGCATTCTCATCTCAGCTGCATGCAATTGCTTTTCATTCATCCCTTTTGTGGCCCAACATTCTGATCCATACAAGACAGCAAGTCTAACTATTGTTTTAAGTACCATAAGAACACACGGAGGCTCCATATGTTCTTATTATACACTCCCGCACCCCAATTGCCACACGCACACACCCCCACACATACACCCTCACACATACACTCGAAGTAATTGATCGTATTTTTATTTTTTCCTTCCTTTTTTTTGAAATGGGAACTCCTCGACATGCAATGTAAGCCAAATAAGTTAAAGGAAATAAACTTATTTTATTTATTTAATTGCGTAACACATTATCAATTGGAATCGGTTTCATTTTGACAGCTCAACAACATTCATAACAGCATTAGTTACGGTATTGAGAAGATTTTTCGAACATTTATGAAGCAATGGATTAGCAATACGCTTCAAATTTATCCAGAATCCGCTCGATATATCAAGCAATTGGGGTGCGGGACTCCTAAATCGAGCCAGAGTGCATTTCCACTTTAGGTATAAAACCCTCGGCCTCAAACATCAAAATAATGATTGTGTCAAAGAAAAAGTTTTAATTTCGTTTTGAAGCCGACATACTGGCCGTCGTTTTGGTGTAATCATTGTTCCAAATTTGAATTCACGACCATTTCAAAAGTAATAGACCCTTTACAAAAACATTGCAGCCGGTCGATTCTGTAAAAATCTCACCGTGAAAACTTAGGTGAAGTGAGTTTGTTTTTGCTAGGAATTGACACTATTGACAGCTCACTCCACGCTCACTTCACCTAAGTATTCACGGTGAGATGGTTGTACAGTAGTGCTATTCTGTAAACATCTCACCGTGATAACTCAGGTGAAGTGAGCCGTCATGCCACCTAATGCTAGGGGTTGACACTATTGACAGCTCACTTTAAGATCACTTCACTCATGTTTTCACGGTGAGATATTTACAGAATAGCACTACAGAATCGCACTGCAGGGTGGCTCGATTTCACGAGGAATCCGCAGATCAGGGAGTGTAGTTGTCACCCGCCTCGACGTGATGAAAATAATATTTTCTGTTATCATGATTATCGTCAGCCTGTAGCAACTACGGCTGGACCAAACTAAAGGAAGACATTAAACTCGGTCCTTGACTATATTCTCATCAGCAGCAGCTGATGAGAATATTGTCAAGGACCGTACGTGTACGGACCGTTGTACGGACCGTGTATGTAGCAACATAGCCACCCTGCCGAGATCATCGCACCACCTGACTAGAGGATGTTGTACGCTAAGTTCCCGATTCGCGGTTCCCACCCAGGGTCTGGGGGTCTACTCCCTAAGCACGAAGTCCGTCGTTTCGGCCTTCGTTACGGGCGTTTCCTAATCCCTATCACCTACGGACAGATGATTCGGTCTGGGCCCGAACGAAGAATGAATTACAACACGATTTGACACTTGTACCTACTCCCGATGTGTTTTCTCCCGCCCAAAAAATTTAACTTGACACTTCTTTCGGCGAAGCGTTATGTCAGTTCATACGACATCAAAGTAGTTGTCGTGCTGTTGACGAAAATTATAAGTTGAAATATAATTTCAAACTATGGCTGCCTTTTTATTGCTAGAAGAAGCTTTAAGTGTCGATAAAAAAGCGATCGCTATAATTTTTAGCCAGCCCATTACTATTTCATCTAAAGTATTTTTTTACTTACAAGAACTACCTACTTCAAAATTTAGGAGAATATTATCACACTAATATTATAAAGGTGAAAGTATGTGAGTGTGTATAGGGGTGTGTTTGTCTGTTTGTTACTTCTTCACGCTCAAACGGCTGGACCGATTTGGATGAAATTTGGTATGTAGATAGCTTATACCCTGGATTAACACATATACTACTTATTATCCCGGTCTACGTGGGTGGAACCGCGGGCTGCAGCTAGTATTATATGTTTGGCTCATAATTCCGTCACATAAAATTCAATGCAAGGTTATTGCTCCAGTGACTTTGACAAATCAACATCAAAGATATCAAATCAGCATACTTAAACAATTTCAATTCAATTGATCCGTTCAACATCCAAATCTAATGTTAATTTTACATGGCATTGTTAAACAAACATAGTGCAAAAATCGTCGAGACGGCCCGCCCGTTGTGTTTATGTACAAACAACAAAAGAGATATCTAGGCAGGGTATACTTATTTATTTATTTTATTAATTAACAAACACATTTGTTTTAACAGGTAATACCCAAGCTAACAAAAGTAGTCATGATTTGCTCCATGCCCAATCCCAAGTAACGGGTCTGGGTAGAAGCGCAAGTTACACAGCGGACAACATACTAAGTGTCACCCTCTGGAATTCCGCCAAAGAGCAAGAAAATAAGTCCAAACGCCGAGAGACACTATTGAGTATTCTTAATGCACGAATCACCGGAGCAAACTTTAATAAGTTTGTACGGGTAGCCGAAACTTCTAACTAAAATATTTGCATACATAACATATTTTACTAGATACTAACATATTTGTATGTGTATTGCTTCATGTTCAATTTCGTGACAATATACAATTTTGTGTTGGTGTGTTACAATGGAGGAGTATTGCAAAAACAAAGTAATTTAAGTATATAACATTGAACATGAAGCAATTCACATACAAATATGTTAGTATACCCTGCCTAGATATCTCTTTTGTTGACTGTACATACCTTTATTTAAAGTAGATGGGTACTGTATCTAATTATAATTTCCATCGTGACACGAAGAAATATTCGCATATAAATATATTAATAATACTATTAGAAAACAACTCGTGATTCCGTGAGTTGCAAATTCGTTTTAAATTTTAAGATGCTAATTAATGCTTGCACGTCACCTAGTCGATGAGTGTGGTGTTAACAGATTGTAAGTCGACGTTCGCACGGACGTAAAAATATCGCGGCGATTTTTTTTCGCGCACTGGATTTTCAACGCTCTGCTTAGCGCCGAGAGTGCAAAATCGAACAGTGTGTTTTTTCGAAGCGCTAGAATGTACTCTGTTATTGTTAAGTTGGATTCTCAACGCTCGGCTCAACAACGAGAGTTGAAAATCCAGTGCGCGAGACATCGACGCGATAAAAAAAACCGGCCAAGTGCGTGTCGGACGACGCACAATGAAGGGTTCCGTAGTAGAAAAAAAAATATCTCTTAACAAACTTAACAATATACTATGAGTTCTCCCATACGTCACGTCACGTCCTCATATACGTCACGGTCAATTCTCCAACTGCAAATTTAAGTTTGTAATCCAATAAAAAAAAATTTAGGTACTTACTTAATAAAATTACAAATTAACCGTTTTCGGACTTTTTCCTTTACTATTGCTGTTAGAGCTTGCTTCTTGCCTTTCATGATTCTAGGTCAACGGGAAGTAGCATAAAGGTTTTGATTTACTTGCGAGTATCAAAATATATCACACTAACACTTCCCGCGTGGCTTCGCCCGCGTGGATGTCGGAAAATATTCCACGGGAACGTGCTATCGGGAAATCCTTACTTATCCCTTGTCTAAAATATCAAAGGAACCTCTGTGCAAAATTTCCGCTTTCTAGGTTCAAAGGCTTGGGCTGGGCGCTCTTTTTATTTATATAGATAAATGGCAGTATTTTTTATTGAGTTGACTTAGGAGCTTGAATGTTTTAGAGCTCCGAGGGACCATAGATCTACGTATTTGACATTAATTTCAACTTGATACCTCTACGCATTCCTGAGAAAAAGGGTCTCGACAGACTGACTGACAGACATGCAGATAGACAGACGGATAATGAAGTGATTCTAGAAGTGTTCTGTTTTTCCTTTAGAGGTACGGAACCCTGAAAATAGCTGTTCCATACATTTTGATCGTGTGGGTCAGTACCTACACGATGCTTTTTTTTTACAAAAAAAAACTGCAGTTTTTTTTTATTAATTGACGAAAAATTTATACGCGTGGGGGTCTAGAATTATTTGCTAAATCCATGGTAGTATGCGCGTTGATGTTCCTTCACACTGTGTATGTTACATGTACTCCATTTTCATAATACTCTGTCTTTATTATGAACATTTAATAATACCTACAGCTAAAAATATATAGTCTACGGCCGTTTTAGTGATAAAATAAAACAAAAAATACTAGACATTTTATGTTTTCTGTTTCAAAATAATGATTACTGATTGCTGTCAATTATTCCAAAAGCAAAACTGGAACAATAATGCTTACCGAGAAAACTATAAAAAAACTAATCGTTTATTCTATGAATACCTAGTAAGTAGGTTAACAAATTAAATTTCCGATTACTATGCATAAGTACCTACTACGTACAGAGGCCAAGCTACCCGAATCTGTCAAATTTTCCCAATTGAATATGAACCTTATTTCGTTGTAGTAAAGTTGAAAATCTATCAAAGAAATTTGACAGATTGTGGTAGCTTGATGTGCTGGCCTCTGTTCCTACAGTACGTACAGTCAAAACTGTTGATCGCTCAAAACCGTTTTAAGGCTAACACGTTTTGTGACGTTTTCTGTAACTTTACGGAACGCCTTAGATATACCTAAATACAATCCCTACAAAAAAATACTTGTTTTTAAAAGGTTCACATAATTAACCTACCAAGAAAATTACAGTTAAATCGTTTTAGTCGGTCAAAAGTAGTAATCACTAATTTTTGTAGTAAAATGTTGTTTTGACCGATTGACAATTTGAACTGTGACACAATTCAACGAACAAAGCCAATTAAGTAACCTGCTTTCGGCATTGAGCGCCTGACCTCAACGAGCAGAGCTCATGAACAGTGCACCGCGGTCAAGGCTAAACTCACTCGGGCATCCCCAGAACGCATGTAACTAAGGCCCACAGATATAGACAGCTATATCTGTGCTAAGGCCGTTGGTTTTATGTTGTGAATGAATGATAGAATGAAAGAAAATACTTGTTCATTCTAAATAGAATTAGACACGTTTTATTTTTAGAACGCCGTCTGTAAAAGATTGTACAAACACATTTGGGCCTTTCACTATTTCTTGTTTTTTTTTTTTTGCGTTACTGACTTTTTAAATTATGTACAACGGTTTCCGTACAAAAATGTGCAAATTTCGGTATAATGAACGTTTGGCAGAATAATCAAACTTTAAAATATTTAAATAATAGGTATAGACAGATTATTTTTATAATCGTGGTGCTTTATAACCACTTTTTTCCTAGTCAGTTTAAAATAATTATATTGGTAGGTAGGTACTAATATAATTACAAAGAGGAAGAGCAGAAAAAGATAACAAAATTGTTTTTTTTTTTTGACATAAAATAAAAAGTAACTAAATATAGTAAAAACACGTAAAAATTAAATGTAATAAAAATAATAATTAGGTAAATAAATCTCACCTGTCATGGAAATCATTGTAATGCAGAATATCCAATTGATATAAATCATTCCCGCGCAAAACATTTGCACTAACTGCTAATAAACACACACCTAACAAATAACTGCACAACGAAAACATTTAATAAACTTCCAAAAGGAATAAAACTAAAAAAAGTAATTTACTAAAAAGTATTTTAAAAAAAAAGTAAAAATTTTAAAAACTATGGTGTCTATTTTTAATTTGCCACGACATTCGCCACTCCAAGTTTAAATACTACTGCACGACCAATCTCTATTATACTACTCGATAGTATCTGTAAAATCACAGCTGGCCATTACATACGCGCCATTTTTCAACTTTATAGCGATGTTCATAAGGTTGAAAATAGAGAAGAATTTTGTTTTGTAATTACATAGGAAAACTTTGTAATTTTTATCGTAAAAATGCTAGCCTTTGAATGATCGGATGCAGTTATTAGAAATCTATTTTTCTGGTCTCAAAAAATCTCACTTTAAAATTTAGAAAGCTACCGCGTTAGTAACGAAAATGCGACTTTTCTTATTTTTAATAATTTTATTAAGTATTTTATTTTGGTATAATTATTAGCTCAGTGAAACTAGGAAGTAACTGGAAAAAATTAGATCACGCTGAAATACTTCTTCTGACGCAAAAGCTGCTACCAGAGCAATGCCAAAACTCTAAATATAAAATTTGGCACTAGTACAAAAAATAGTATAGGTATATTGTAGGAATAAAGAGCACACAAAATATCTCTATATTGGTGTAGGTAAACAAACAAATCCACTACGCGTTATCAAAATGAAAAAATAAAATTTTAAATTTTTGATAATGTGACAGCACTGAGAGCTGTGCCCTGTTTATCAAAACTTACAAGCCTTGTAGGTATTACAAGCAATTTTCCTGTAAAAATTTAATTATTACAAATATATGTTTATCAAAAGTACACGTGTAAATTACGATTTACAAGGGTCATTGTTTATTTCACAAGTATGTTTTTACACTTGTATTCGTGATTTTGTTCATCAAAAATCCCTTGTAAGTTACAATTTGTAGAAAAACATAACAAATCCTGAGTGTCCGGCGAGTCTCTATTCCGTCTTACAAGTGTCGTGCTTAGTACCGCAATACATTTTTAAATTTGATTTTCTCTTTTAAAATGTGGTCAAGTGACTCAAACGATGATGAAAATATTAGGTCTTTACCTATGAAATTGCCGTTCTGCAGTAGGTACTGGCCATTTCAAATCAAAATAATTTTTGTTTGGCTAAGAATTCTAATTTCAAATTAATTTTATTTTAAAAACATGGATTTTTTTTTCCAAAAGTAGTCATTTGTTTATTGATTAGTGTTACATTTTCATCGCATTTCAATCTTTGTGTGTGTCGTGGCAGCAACGCGGCACAAGCGGCACGCAACATCAACGACGTTTACGGAGCTAACACTACAAACCAACGCACCACTTGTTATTGGTTTGCTCGCTTCCGTTCTGGAAATTTCGACCTGAAAAATGAACCTCGCGGTCGTCCGAAGACTTTGGTTGACAATGACGAATTAAAGGCGATTGTGGAAGCTGATGATACACAATCTACGGCTGAATTAGCAGCAGCTTTCGACGTTAGCGTCAAAACAATATTGGTCCATTTGCGTCAAATTGGCAAGGTAAAAAGCTTGACAAATGGGTGCCCCACGAACTCAATGATCGCCAGCGCGAAGTACGCGTCGAGAGGTGCCTTGCACTGCTCAACAGACACACAAATGAAGGAATTTTGAACCGCATTGTTACCTGCGATGAAAAATGGATTCTGTTTGATAACCGCAAGCGCTCAGCAAGTTGGTTGGATCCTGGTTCAGCACCTAAACAATGCCCTAAACGAAAACTTACCCCTAGAAAAGTGATGGTCACTGTTTGGTGGTCTAGCGCCGGTGTGATTCATCACAGCTTCTTACCAAACGGGGTGAGCATTACTTCAGATGTGTACTGTGAAGAACTGAACACAATGATGGAGAAGCTGGCACATCTCCAACCAGCATTGGTCAATCGCTCGTCTCCGCTGCTCCTGCACGACAACGCGCGACCTCATACTGCACAGCAGACGATCTCCAAGTTGCAAGAACTGGGGTTGGAAGCTCTCCGTCATCCGCCCTACTCACCAGACCTTGCGCCTACAGACTACTACTTTTTCCAGAATTTGGATAACTTCTTGGCGGGAAAAAAATTCAATACCCGAGAGGCAGTACAAAATGCCTTTGAAGAATTTGTTGCCTCCCGTCCAGCTGATTTCTTTAAGAAGGGCATCAATAAAATGCCACTGCGTTGGCAAAGATGCATTGATTGCATGGGTTCGATTAATACAAATAAAAAATGCATGAAAAAAATTCGTTTAAATTTTTTCATACAAAACGGCAATTTCATAGGTAAAGACCTATTATTAGAATAATGGAACCAAGAACTTATAGAAAAAGAATTGACTACCGTCATACGGACACGATCTATGAATTTTAAGAAAGGCTTCGACTTCAAGTTGAAAAATTGGAACAATTTAATAACATTTTGGTTAGCCATTTGTTTGGACATCCTGTCGCTAAATGCACCAAATAAAATATCTTTTTTGTTGCGAATCAGATGTAAAATCGTTATTTTGTTATCATTTCTAGTAGAAACCTTGCCGCGAATACTCTTTAAGCTTCAAATTATAAATAAAAGGAGGGAATACTTTGTCGCTACTACTTTTTTAATGTCCCGTCAATATTAGGCACAGACAATATATCATTCAGCCATGCGTTTATAAAGGGATAAACAAAAAAAAGGCAAGAAAAGAATGAAGCACACATTTTTGATTTTAGAACTTACAAGTAGAACCTACAAGTATTCAATTTTACAAGCCCTGTAGATTTTTTTTGATAAACGTGATTTACACGAACTTGTAAAAACTTTTTTGTAAAGTGTAACTTGTGAACGTGTAGACTTGTGAGTTTTGATATAAACAGGGCACTGGTCAATCGACCACTTACAAAATTTTAATTTGGAATTAAGTTTTTTTATTTTTATTTTATTCAAAAGGAACAACTAACAGCTACATTATAAAACAGAAAGAAGATATGATGCAAGATATACACAAAACTTATAGACAGTATTGAAGATACAAGCAGTGAAAATAATCGTTAGGGTTACATTGCGTATCGTGTTTAAGACTTAGACTAATAACAACTACTAGACTTAGTATAATAATGCATATATGATACTCAACAAATGGCACAAAAGAGAAAAATATAAAATAAATATTCAAGAATGCTCCATAAGTAAATGACTTTTGAACTTATGCACATGCAAAAATGTCTATATGCTCAAAAGTCTTATTGTAGAAATCGACTATTCGTGCCCACTGAAAATAATCTGCCACCTTTCGCTTATGGACTGTCTTTGGAACCGCATAACATAACAAGTAAGACAGTTCAATGCAGTCAAATTTATTTGTAACTTAGTAATGTTACAAATAAATTTATGCCATAAATTTTAACCATGAATTTATATAGTAATATAAATTCATGGCTTCTAAGACATCTAGTTTTAAGTGTTGCGAGCTTACACTTTGTAAGCAAATATTGATATGGCAAATAATATACATACAATCTATAGTGCATAGTACGTAGGAATTTGTATTGGACACGCTCAATCATTTCAACGTGCTTTTTATAGTATGGACTCCAGATGGCATGGCATACTCCAGTTGAGAGCATACTAGAGACTTATACAAGCAAATATGGCAGGCTTTTTAAAATCTACTGTTGATCGTATTATAAATCCGTATAGTTGATATGCTTTATTAATAATCTTTCCTATGTGTACGTCTGAGCAAAGTTAATCAGTGATAACACCGAGATCACGAACAAAGTCCACTTTAAGTAGGGGGCATTGCTCAAGGTGTATGCACACTAACCGCCTTATTACAAAACAAGGTTCATCTTCAAACCGAGGTTTCAACCATGGACCCTTTTTTGAATTTCGAACTTTATTCCGACACATTAAGTGGTCAGTTTTACAAAACTGACAGCTTAGTACCGGACTATGTTGTCAGTTTTGAATAAAGAACTGTATTTCTATCACAGCTAGGTTATTATTACAAAAACTGGCTCGATGGTTTAAACCATGACAGAAGAAAAACCTCGTTTTGTAATAAGACCTATATAGTTTATGTTCGTTTTATTTTTTATAAAGTTTAAGAAGTTATATTTGTGTAAGCGTAGTTGCAACTTATTTTTCTGGCAATAACAGGATACTCGGCTCAAGCTTTACTGCAGCAGAAGGCAATCCTTTATTTGTCGTATGGCTCTATATTCCTACCGGTGTCGTCGGCATATAGTTGGTTATATACTCGTATATACGGCGAAAGCGTTGGCTGATGTCATTCATATATAAAATAAACAAAAGAGGTCCAAGTACAGAGCCTTGAGGCACACCACAGGTACCTGTGCGATGTTAGATTAGTGACCATTGATTACAACCCGCTCACTGTGGTTGAAGCTGGGTTATCTATTATTGATCTTAATACTCGTACTTTTATTGCTTAGTGAATGCGCCAATTGTGTTTTTGCGATAGTTTAGTGTGTACAACATCTTATGTGTTTTCTATAGTGTCATAATGTACATACATAGTCAGAAGACATACAAAAGAAGCGGCGGGTACTATGTAGCACTAGCACGACTTCCGCACACATCTTGACGTAGGCACATCAAGAGAAAGTCATACTTTTACACATTTTGCATTTACCGTATTTTATATACCAGACTAAAATTACGTAACATTATCACTATCGCCATGCGAAAGGTAGTACATTTCATTTTACAAGTTCGAAAATGTTCATTGAACTGTATGTTTTTGGAAACTGCTCATTCATTTGAATGATGATATGTCGATACTACAGATATATTTATTTTAGTTATCAGTCATATGTAATTTGTTTGCCTTCAGTCACAACAAAGTTAGTACGGTAGGTGTACTATTAAATTAAGGAATAAAGGAAACAAATTGAGAATGGGTCTTCTCGCGATATTCCTTTTTACGAGGTATTATAGTATCTACGTACTACAGACATTTTACATCATACTTACACTTTACATTCATTAATACATGTAGGTATATATCATACTTCTATGATTTTGCATTAATATTTTGCGAATCGGTGTAAAACGATTTTTCTTTAATTAAACGATTTAAAGCTATATCCTTCGAAAGTAGAGGAGTACTGGGCCGCACTCATCTTATTAGTCATCATATTGATACTGGTGATACACCTCCTATTAAACAACTTTGTTACCGTCTTTCTCCTGAAAAACAAAAAGCTCTCATTATAGAAGTTGATAAAATGTTAGAATAGGGTGTTATTGAAAAATTCGAAAGTCCTTGGCTTTCTCCGGTTATCATTACACCTAAAAAGAATGGCGAATGGCGTTTCTGTGTGTTTCGTGTGTGTGTGAGTCGTAAATTAAATTCAGTTACTCGTAGAGACGCGTACAGCCTTCCATTTGTTAATGAAATTTTAGATAACCTTAAAAACGCTAAATTTCTTTCTAGCATCGATATTGCTAAAGCATTTTGGGAGATTCCTTTGAAAGAAGAAGCAGATAAAGATAAAACAGCTTTTTATGTCCCTGCTCGAGGCATATATCGCTTTGTTATCATGCCATTTGGTTTAACTAATGCTCCGGCTACTCAGCAAAGACTTATGGATATGCTTTTTACTCCTGAATTTGACAATAAAGTCTTGTTATGTAGACGTGTGTACAATACGTGCCATTAAAGATGAGACTTGACACACCACGTGGTTTGACATGCACAGTAGACGATATAAAGGTCTCTTTAGTGTATGAGGTAAAGATGGGAAGAGACCGGGCGTCATCGCGCAGCGCGGGAGGCGCAGTACGGCGCTCGTCAAGTCTTATCTTTTGTGGCGCGTATTATAGGTATAGGTAGGTACCTACCTCACACTACCTAATTCGTGTACCTACTTCTTTGAATTGATACTCAGCAAATAATCCATGTCAAAATAGGTAGGTACCTATAGGTACTCTTCGTCATTGAGTTCCGTGACAGTAGGGTTTCTTCGCAGTCCATGATTAGTTGACCACCGTTAGCCAAGTAGGTCCTTAACCTAGTGTGTTTCATCTTCCGTACGATTAACCATTCACAATAATGTGTACTGCTCGTCGATGAGCAGTTCCATGGGGTAAGTAGGTATTTACCTACTAATTTTCGAAGTCCATAATTAGTTGACCACGGATAGTAACTAACCAGTAATTTTCTTTGATTTCTGTACAGTAACCAAATCACAGTACGTTTACCTTCTGTACTTTATTGAGGAGTTCAATTGTCAGATATTCACCATAATAAAGGTGATCGTCTTGGGAGAATCCATATCCAGTATAAGCTGATCTCGCTTGTAATAGAATTTCCTTACAGTGACAGGTCAATGTAAACTGGAAATGTATACCTTGATGTGTAGCAATGTGTACAGCTGCAGGCTCACAAAGTGAAACCCAGTTTGATTTAAAAAAAGTTGTTGTGATTATTCTATAGCATTGCTTTCTTTATCACTCAGAACAACACATTAGTTAGTAACTTATTATCTTACATAGCTTCCTCCCACGGCTTCGCCCGCATGGTATGTCGATAAAAAGTAGTCTTTGTCCTTTTCCAGGTCATGGGCTACCCGTGTATCAAATTTCATCCAAATCCGTTCAGCCGTTTTAGCGTGAAAGCGTTACAAACAAAAAACTTACTTTCGCTCATTATTTTTACTGCTCATTATTTTTTTTTTTATTTGTTTTAAAGTTTGCCCGCTATACGGGCTAAGTTAAACTAACTTAGCTTAGCTCTTGGTCTGCAACCCCCCCGAAGGGTTCCCGCATTGTCGAGGCGGGGGGGCTCAGTAGCCGTGGCTTGGTCACCCACGGTGAAGCGAAGAGGAACCCGAGCGGGGGCCGCTCGTCAGGGCTTTTGCCGATAAGCCGACGACGTAGCGGCCAGCGGGTAGGTTGCGGTGGCCGTATGGGCGACACCGCAACTGAGGCGGGCCGCGGTGTCTTATGGGAGGCATCGCGGCTGAGGATTGGAGGCCGCGGCGGGAGAGGAGTGCCGGTATTGCGGTGCGCCGCTCTCCCTACCTTCCGCGGCCTTGACGGGGCCGCCACCGTTTGATGGCGGACGCGGTGGGGCCGCAGGGGAAGAGGAGTGTCGGTATGACGTCGGCCGCTCTCCCTATCCTCTGCGGCCGAAATGGCGGCGGAGCGCGCGCGGGAGGACAACCCTCACGCGGCGCCGCTCCGAAGGCGGAGGAGGGGTCGGAGCAGACGACTCCTCCCTGGTGGGGGCCAGCAGGCAACGGGTATGGGGGCATCCTTGCCTGTATTGCACAGGCCCCCACCAGTGTCGGACGGGAATGGCCAGGTGTTCCCGGTCATTCCCGTAGCCCCCCATCCGGGGGGGCACGCGGGGCCCGCCAGCCAGGCGGGCATGCGCCGGGAGGGTTGTGGACGTAAAGGCTGTGCCGGTTTCCCATGGCCCTCCCATCACGGCGATGTGGGAACACTGCTGAGTTTTAGTGGGTATACTGTCATTCCGACAGGAGTCCCACATACCCCGTCTCGTCCCCCACCGAGCGGGGATGCATAAAGCATTTCTCAGCGTCAAAAAAAAAAAAAAAAAAAAAAAAAAAAAAAAAAAAAAAAAAAAAAAAAAGCTCTTGGTCTGCAACCGGCTTAAGATTTCACGGTGAGATTTCTACAGAATAAATCGGCTGGTGTCTTCTTACTTCCTGACGTCTTATAGAGGATGTCATTTTCCGTCTCTTGTTTGAATTTTTCAATCAAACAAGCCGCTATTTACCGATCTGCAGTTCCGTTGCACAAAAATAACAAACTAATTCGTACTTTAGATCGTACGTTCTTTAATGTCTAAATATAGTTAGCCTTGGTTCAGTTTATAACTATTGGTAATTTTAAACTAATGCCTTCTGAACCATAACATGACAAAAATCATGACCAAAAAATCTTTTGTGTTTCCTATACTACCTTTTGTAATACCTACGTAGTACTTAACTGTTTTGGAAATAACTAAAAGTGTTGCTAATTTTGTCTAAAATATTTAGTTTCTATTAGATATGGCCTCATGAGTAGGTAGTTAACGAATACTGGTGCCGCAGTGCTATTCTGTAAAAATCTCACCGTGAAAACCTAGGTGAAGTGAGTTGTCATTATGCCTGATGCTAGGGGATTGACACTATTTAGAGCTCACTCCACGCTCACTTCACCTAAGTTTTCACGGTGAGATTTGTACAAAATAGCACTGCTGATTCTGTTGTGCACAAACTAACTTAATTTAGAATACCTATTGCTAACTTTTTCTCTATAATATAACAAGAAAGAGATGGACATAAATTAGAGCTGTCAAATTTAGTTGAACTAATCAATGACGTATTACAAAATTGAGCGCGGGTAACGCATCTAAAGGTAATAAATACATCATTGGAACTAATATTTCCATACAAAAGACGACAAGTCATAACAAGTCGACTAAAAACACGGTGAAGCGCAAGGCGTAAACTAGTTTGACATTTCTCAACTTAGTTCATAGCTATAGCCGACCTTTTCTCGCGATGCCCGTTAGTAAGTGATTATCTAATATTAGTTTAGTTATTGAACAAGAGAATCGGCAGCACTGTCAAACTGACTTTAACACATTGTACCTACGGTGTGTACTGCACTATATTATTAATAATAATAATACTTTATTTTCAGACCATGGTGTCCATTTTGTTAGTAACAATGTTCTTAAAGACTAGTGTTAGTAACATTTAAAACTACCCACAACAAAACATATAAAAATAAAGTATACAACAAACACTACTGCGCCATTCCATGAGAAATGGCGCAGCAATGATTGATGTAGGTACAATCAAGCCGACTAGCGATATTAGTGAACCTATACACGTTCGGCTCGGCATGGTTCAGCACAGCCGGGCGGCAATAATTATATGTAAATACTAGCTACTGCCCGTAACAAGATCCCAGTTACTGGGTTGCTGGATCTCAACAACCCAGTAACTGGGTTGTGGATGTCAGATAAGCAGCCGCTCTATTTAACGCGGCTTCGTTCACGTGGAATTTTTATGATACCACAATATACTAAAATAACAGCCACATTTTAATAAAGCTTCCCTGCAGGTATACTACGTTTGTAGTTTTGATCTCAGTCGCCAAAATATACAGAGTCACGACTGGTGCCGCGGGAACCAGCCACGCGTCTACAGTAAATACAGTTGTCCGTGTAATGCAACATGCAATTATAAAGATCGGACTAACTTACCAAGTGACGTCCGATCCTCAATTATGTGAAGTAATCTCGTCCTCATAATTTTATACAATGTAGTATGCACTTCCTGCATGCTGCGCTGCCACAATATTTAAAGATGAATATCTTCCTAAAAGAAAAAACAAACTAAACGCGTCCATCACTAGTTTCGCGGTACCATCCCTAATGTCGCTTCCTCATCTATCATTGTTTCAAAGCACACAACTTTCAATAAGGGTGAGAATCTGGAACATATTCTGGGTAGGGTTGGGAATAGGATGAGGACGAGATTACTTCACATAATTGAGGATCGGACGTCACTTGGTAAGTTAGTCCGATCTTTATAATTATGTTCCGTAATCTCGTCCTCATAAATTTATACAATGTAGATATTTAAAGAAGAAAGTTGTGTAATTAGGATGAAAATTGTTTAATCTATCAGTCTTTTTCCTACTTAATCCTTTTTCTTTTAGGAAGATATTCATCTTTAAATATTGTGGCAGCGCAGCATGCAGGAAGTGCATACTACATTGTATAAAATTATGAGGACGAGATTACGGAACATAATTAGGTACAATAAGCGCTTGGTAAACCAAGGCCTAACGGATACTCTCAGATTAAAATAATTGTTTGACTAACCTTGAGGTCACCCTACTGTCCCTTCACTGGTACCTACTACTGGTAGTAACGCCTGAAGGTGTTTAATATTTGTGCACACTCATGGATAAGTATTAACTATTAAGTTTTATAAAACTAGTTCTGGTAACATAAATATCAAATTAATCGTCATCCTCATTGTATTTATAATTATACTATTTTTTTTGTTTGTCGACGCAGTTCCTCTATTTTTAACCGACTTGAAAGGGAGGAGGAGGTTCTCAATTCGTCGGAACCTTTTTTTTTTATTTTTTTTTTTTTATGTATGTTCCCCGATTACTCGATCGATTTGGATTTTTTTTTGTTTTATTCGAGAGGGTATACATCACAGTTGGTCCCATATAAAATTGATTAACTTTGCTTCGGTAGTTTTTGAGTTAGCTTCAATAATAGGTATTTTTTCCCCACTTTTATATGGATGATGTTCTAGTTTGTTTTGCAGATAGTGGTATTAGAATTTGTGTGGGGTAGGTACCTACCACAACAAAAAAGTGAAAAATAAAAACTTTTTTACAAAAAAATACAACCGACTTCCAAAAACAACACTACAAAGTGAAAAATAACTTTAATTTCGGAAGTCAGTGGCAAAAAACGAAAATACATTTAACTAGACACCGACTTCCGAAATTAAAGTTATTTTTCACTTTGTAGTGTTGTTTTTGGAAGTCGGTTGTATTTTTTTGTACAAAAGTTTTTTTCGGTCCATTTATATTTCTATGGTATCGACTTAATGTTGACTTGGCTAATCTGAGTAAACTGTTTTCTACCTTCTAAATACGATTATATGAGGTCAAGCACATTACCTCTGATGCCGTAGCTTTTGAGATTTTTTAAAAGCGTCATGTCCATGTACATTGCTACAACCGGTTTTCTGTGGTCCATGTTGTGGTGTATTTGTACACTGCCACATTAATAGTTTTGTTTTGCCTGAATACCATTTATTCCTTACAAACAATTTTGTTTTGTTGTCTTTTTTTTTTCATAGATCTCTATCAGTCGTCATCTTTATAAATATTCTTCTGCTTATATCATACTTCAGACTTTTACTTACATCATACTTATTGTAAAACTCATATGGTTTAGAGACGGGTACTATAATAATCAGCGAGTAGAAATTGGATTCTTCCTATGTATAATCTTATTCAATATGTACTGAAGTTAACTTTACATAATGTTTAAGATTCCACCACACAAAACTAGTTTATTAACGGTATAAATAAACAACAATTATTATTCATAGGCCTCTCCCGAGTTCCTACTAATACCATACTAAAACGGAACGACAATGGTGTTATCAATCTCCTTTTACTCGGTGAATTCTGAGGGGGACGGCGCGAACGCAGTCCCCACTACCAAAAATTACGCATCCGAGTTATCCACATTAGGGATAATCGCAGGGGTCAACCCAACCGCAGTGCAATGGGAAGGCCTCGCCCTGGGGGAACCGCCTTTTTGATCACGGTATCCCCTATGCCAGGTAAGTATGAATTCTTTACAAAATATCGCGAGGGTCATTCAATGGCGGAGAATCTTAACACCGCGATTTAGAAACGTGACGTTAATGTACAGCGCCATCTAGTTAGAAAAGTGGAACTAACACGCGCGGCATACACAGTATTTTTAAGTCTTGTTTGTAGATTTGTTAACATAATATACAATTTCTATAGACCAATATAATGCCTACATAGGCATAATACAATACATATCGCGCAATAATCGTGACTCGGGAGAATATCTGACGATCTTAATGGCTTCCGTCCAAGAAGTCATAATGTACACATTCTACATTGTTCACATAAGTATTTTATCGTCAATTTTGTAATTGTTACATATCGTAAACAAATAAAGAACGGATGTGAAAGCTAAGCTACGCAACTATGTGACCGTTTCCATTAATGTTAAGCTATGTAGCGGAGCGAGTAAGATGTGCTATGAAGATGCGCCGACGCCAGGTAGCTGTGCGAGGAAGATGCGCAGCTCGAGCTAAGCGATGAATCGACAGTAGGGAAGGCACGGGGAGCGGTAGCTACACCACTCGCGAATTTTTAGCTCCCATCTATAGCACGCATATATAAAAAAAAGCTTAATTGAACCCGTTTCCACCAGTGCTATGCTATGTGGACCAATGAATAATGATTGGTGGATATCAAACGCATCCATAGCAACGTAGCATAGCACATCTCTGGTGGAAAAGCAGCCTTATAATATGCTACTGCTGATCTAAAGCATCCTATTAATCCTTCCATCAACTTCTGCCTAGCGTGTCTTCCCAAATATGTTGGACTCAGCTTCCAGTCTGACCGGATGCTGCTGTATATCAGTATTTTACATAGAAAAATAATCAGCCTATAAGTTCCTACTGCTGGGACACAAGCCTCCTCTCTTCGAGAGGGAATCGATTGTATTCTACCTCGCGGGTCCAGTGCAGGTTGGAGAAAATGGTTTTCTTACGATGTTTTCCTTCCCCGTTATGAAAGCAGCGGTGATGAAATTATTCACACACAGTAAAGCGTCAACCTGGGTTCGAATCCATGACCTAAAACCCGTAAGTCAGGGCCGTTAGTACTGGGCCACCACTGCTCTATTTTACTTGGAGCGGCTGCCTATCTGTTATTCCTTCCAAACCATTTATTTGTACAGGTCCAAGCACTTCACTTGTGGAGCTTGTCCAGTCTGAAATGACGCGCCCCACACGAACAGAGGCCAGCACATCAAGCTACCCCAATCTGTCAAATTTCTTTGATAGATTTTCAACTTTACACCAAAAAAATAAAATTCATATTCAATTGGGAAAATTTGACAGATTGGGGTAACTTGATGTGCTGGCCTCCGTACATATACAAGTTTAGGTAGTGGCGTGCGTCATTTCAGACTGGACAAGCTTTACAGCGGTGTGACCAAACCTTCTTTGCAAACAAGTCTAAATCCTCTAATTAATCACCAATACCACGATTGATTTGGGCGATGGTGTTCTGATTCATACTCAGGGATTGCTAGTCTTGTCATGTTTATATTGTCCATGTCCTTCTCTATCCTATTTACATTCAGTCCATTTCCACGGCAACTTGCAAGGAAAGGGGAAATAAAATCGGCAACACAAATGTGTACACAGGTCGCTTCCCTTGCCGTTGGCGATTACCAAATTGGCGGTTTTTTGGCGGACATCGAAGGGCCGGCAACGCCAGCGCGAATGATTGTTTATGTAGGTATTGCTCTCTCGCTCACTTGCTAGAATTTCTACGTTCTCCATTGTTGGAAAGATATGTGTAAACACTCATTTCCCTTGACGTTGCCACAGCAATATTCAGGGAAATATTTCCAGCAGCGAGAATGGCAATGGCTGAATGTAAACGGGGTTCTTACAACTTATGTCAATCACCTGCAGGCAATTTTATTATTGTTACAATATGTCTTATGCAACTTACATTATGATGTAGCACGTATCAAGCCATGTCCACACAATTGTTGTCCTAATATCACGTACCCTGATATAATTTTGAAGAGAAATCAACCTTGCTTTAGACCTTGGTGCTAGCTAGACAATCATTTAAAAATTAATGGAGTCTAAAATATAATAGCTTTTCGAATCTTGAATTAAATAGTGTGTTTGTTAAAGTTATTTATTTATTTGATTTACATGGCTTAAGGAACCAAGAATGAAAGAGAAAGGAGTGAATGATAGCATGACGGCTGACACAGAATGGAAGAAGAAAACGTGTTGCGCCGACCCCAAGTAATATGGGATAAGGGCAGGAAGATGACACGGCTTAAGAAACCAATTACATAAATCAAAGTATATATAATAAGAACAAACTTATAACATAAACTAATAACAACAATTAAATACTATTCTTCTCACGAAAATGTAGGCACATAACCAATTTATTAGCGAACAGATCGCAGTCCGGTTTGGTTTCCACGAGCTTATTTAGTGCGGTTACGCACGGTATGGGAGACGCAGCACGGGCTGCAGTCCGACACGAGGGCACGCTTAGCAGTCTATGTTTTCTGCTACGAAGATAATTATTCGGTGTGTGAAGTCGAATCAGCTCATTATGGATGTCAGAAGCATCCATTATACCCTTCCATACTTTGAGCATAACACCTACCTGGTCACATGCCCTTCTGGTCTCCAGAAATATCCCAGATATCCTAAGAGGAACGTGGTAGGATAGAGGTAGGGGTAGTAACCGAGAGTTATTATGTAAACCTCCGAAAATAGTCAAAGACCAAATACCCGCGGGGTAGTTGCGTAACACACGTACAGAAGCAATGGCTTTCATTTTGACAGTTCAACAACATTAATTGCTTTACAATGTTCAAAATCATTCAGATTGTGACTAAAAGTTACGCAATTTAAGATGGTGATCTAAAACGTGAAAGTAGAGAGGCAGTGATGAGTTGATGATCCAATGATAACGGCCCCGACTTACGAGTTGTATGGTCGTGTGTTCGAAGTTGGAACCCAGGCAGGTGCATTACTTTGTGTAATTTATTTCATCACCTCAGCTCTCAAAACGGTGAAGGAAAACATTGCCAGGAAACCGGTATGTCCTAGAACCCAAAAATTAGAAGACGTGTGACATCTACCAACCCACACTGGGCCCACGTGGTGGATTACGGCCCACTCCCACTCACAGAGAGGAGGCCTGTGTCCCAGGTATACCTAAGGTAGTTATGGTGGAGAGGCAGTAGTGACGTCTTCGTCGTCGTTCTCTAACAACATTGCCAAACGCACTTTCAACTGGCTACCTATTACGGTTCTAAATTAATATAATACAGCACCGTGACAGGCAGACAAACCAACCAAACAGAATATGATCTATAACCTGATTTAGGTACACGTTTACTGTTCCTAACTGTCAATTCTAGGGCAATGTTCTAGGGATGGCAGGTGTACTATAAACTACTTGAATGCAGCCGTAGATTTGACATTTTCCCTTTCTACGGTATGCAGTTTGACTTTGACAGTTAAATTTGGACAGGACAACGTCTGTCAAATTAGCTAGTTACATCAACCTTCTTTCACAATTCAAACCTTTAAAAAATATAACCTTCAAAAAGTTTAGTTTTTATTTTCGTTTTATATGCCACCGACTTCCGAAATTGAAGTTATTTTTCACTTTGTAGTGTTTTTTTTTTTGGAAGTCGGTTGTATTTTTTTGTTGTATATTTTTCACTTTTTAGTTGTGGTACGGTCAGCAACAGAAATCGGTTAACACTGCTACATTTTGGCATCATCTAAATCAACACAAAATGATTCGATAAACTGCTTTTTTTTCGTTTAACTGTTAAGAGTTATTGTTGCTAAAAAAAGTACTTCCGTTCCGATTTGTATTAAATATTTCTCTTAATAATTAAGATTAAAAAACTGCGAGTGTTAATCAACTTTTGTTGCTGACTGTACCTACCCGACACAAATTCTAATAAATAAAAAAAAATTAGAACATCATCCACATAAAAAGTGGAGAAAAAGTACGTATTATTGAAGCTTAATCAAAAACTACTCAAGCAATGTTAATAAATTTTATACGGGAACAACTCTGAGGTAACCTCGTACGTACCTATAACCTCTCGAATAAAACAAAAAAAAAACAAATCGGACTACTTTATAATAAGTAAAGCGTGGTCATACATAAAAAAAATATATAATAATATATGTGTCAACTTGAGAACCTTCTCCTTTGTTTTCGTCGGTTAAAAAATTACTCCAACCAAAAGCATCTAAAATTCATTTCCTGTCACATTTAGCTAGCTGATCACGCGCATTTAAAGGAAAAATGAGAAAAGAACCACAAAGACCTTTGATTCGAGCTGATGTCGGGAATGTCAATGTGTTCGATTAAGTGTCTTCATATTATTGATTTGCGGGAGGCGAAAAGCTACTGATAAGTTATCAGGAGAAAGAAAGAAAGAAAGAAAATGCGTTGAGGAGAAGCATGTAATATTTTCGTGACCTAGTCACAGACCAACTTCTGTATTTTATTAACAGTCTATATACCTACCTAATCTCAATCTGCATAGCCTTTTCCCAACTATGATGGGGTCGGCTTCCAGTCTAACCGGATGCAGCTGAATACCAGTATTTTATATAGAGCGACTGCCTGTCTGACCTCCACAACCCAGTCACTGGGTACCGCTTGGTAAGACTGGTTGTCAGACTTTGGGGCTTCTGACGACCCGTAACGACTGTCAAAGAGTCGTGAATGACAGCCGGGACCAACGGCGTAACTCTTAAAATGTCGATTGCACACCATGTGTACAGATAACAATAGAATTTCAATTGTGTCTGCTAATTAGCGCGCGACGGGTTAACATGCTTTCCGAGACACGGAGGAGTCTCGGTATGTAGGTCACCAAACCCGGCAAGCGTAGCTTAACCTGATGGATCGACCCGTGCGGTTGTTTGGCTGTTGTTGTTGTTGTGTGTGAATGCAAATGAGGATGGGCGCTGATACCTATAACACAAGATATTAAGTTATCTTAGCTTAGGTATTAGTAGCAACTCTAACATGTAAACATTTTAACTACCTTTTGGCCTATTTTATGCAAATCTGTTTTCGTTATGTTTAATTTTGAAGGTGCAAATAAACATTTTAATTTATTTTTTTTATTTTATTACTTAGCCACCTACCTATTATATAGACTAATAACCCTAATAACTAAATGGAGTTCAATCAGCAACTCTTTTCATTTGTTTTCTCCTTAGCTTTATTTCCTCGTCGCTGAGATGAAGATGAAAAATAATGATTAAATTAATATACCGTATTTTAATCGTCATAGAACTTAGAACGCAAAAAAATACAAGGTTTTAGGTTAAACGAGGGACATACTTTAACGGAGTTTAGTACTCATGAAAACGAACAACTTTTACCATGGAACTAACCCCGAAATATGAAAAAAAAAAAATCTGCTGTCTCGTACATTTTGATCGCGTAGATTTTGCACTTTGTAGAGAACAGCTGATTTTCGTTTTCATGTTTCAGGGTTAGTTCTACGGTAAAAGTTGTTCATTTTCATGAGTACTTACACTCCGATAAAGGACTGTGGTTAAAATATGTCCCTCGTTTAACATAACACCCTGTATATACCAATCAAAATAGTTCATCCTAACTTTAATAAATATGTGAAAGTGAGTTTGTTTGTTTGTAACGTTGTCACGCTATAATGGGTGAACGGATTTGGATGAAATTTGGCACACGGGTAGACCATAGCCTGGATTAGGACATAGGATATTTTTTGTTCCGGTAGTACGTTTCTGTGGGATAATTTCCGTCATGAAAACGGGTGAAACCGCAGGCGAAAGCTAGTATACAATAATTTATGTGGAGCTTCAAAAATTAAATTGCCCATAGAAAGAAAGAATAATTAATTAGGTGTATATTCTTTAAAACAATGTTGTTTTTACTAGCCTAACGTTTAAAACTGATCATTACAGTAGTATTTAAAATTAAAAGTTTAAAGACATTACATAAATTATAATTTAAATAAACTCATTCTCTTAGCCACTGTCCATGCAGGACTTAACATAATTACACACATTGCATTTACAAAGCATTTCTTCTAATTCACAAATGGATGCAGTGACGTCACAAAGAATATAGTGCTTTTAGAAACAAGAGACGCTCTGAGCTAAAAAAATCCACTGCATTATCTACGAGGATTTTTAGAAGTACAACATTATTTTATATTTTATTCCATTTTGTGTCTTTTTTTCAGTCTTATAAAAAGAACGGGTGTTCAATTCAACCAGTACTTAGCTAATATAAAGTTTGCATTAGTATCGCAGTGTGCGGTGCTTCTGTATCTAGAGCCTTTGCAGAGATGATACCTTACCAAAGTCAAATTCATAACTTGACTGGTAAAATTATTAGTTTTTTCAAAACATTTTTTTTTTTTTGGCCTTCCAAAAGTGACCCCCCAAAATTCATTTATTTACTTTACCCGTCCGTGCTTGGGTCACAGAAATTCATATCTGTACCTTCGGTCCATTAGATTCGGAGTAAATTGGCTGTGACGAACGGACAGACAGACAAACACACGAGGGTTCCGTTTTTTCCTTTTAAGGTACGGAACCCTAAAAACCCAAATAAAATCACGAGTAAGTCCAAAATGGGCAAAACTACATCCGCAATTAATGTTGTGTATATAGCTAATTAATTATTTTTATAGTAAAATGGGTTCTATAGTAAAAATGACGTAGCCATAATCTTACGGTTATTTGAAGCTACAAAAAGTCATTTGAAAAATCTAGAAGATTGAACTGAATTAAATTCAGAACCAACCCTTCGGTGTACAGTTCCCTCTAGCGTTGAAATCTAGAACATCAGCTTTAAAGGCTCCTTTTAAAAACATGAACGCAATGTTCACACTTCATACAAAATTCATAGCGGAGAGCATTATGAGAAATTGTCGCCAGACGCCATCCACGTCCACATAACGCGAATAAAAAATAATAAGTAGACATTTAAAAGCTTGGAGTTTAGAAAGATGGAAGATGTGGTACTTATTAAAACTGAAAACTCCATGATTGTCTAAACCACCATGTGTCATACAATGTACAAACGCCAGCACATCAAGCTACTACAACCTGTCAAATTTCTTTAATAGATTTTCAGCTTTATCGCTAAAGCATTAGGTTCAAGGTTGATTGGGAAAATTTGACAGTTTTGGGTGGCTTGACCTGCTGGCGTCTGTACTATGGGCCAAAGTTCCGCATGATCACCTCAAAGGCGATAATCGCATAGCAGGGCTCACGACTCGAGCATGCTTAAGTTTTGTCCATAGTACATACATAAATAACACACGCCTTCTTCCCATGCGGGTAGGCAGAAACTACAGAACGCCACCTGCTACGGTCCTTACGTACTCCTTTTGGCTCGCTTACGTTCATGTCTGGTCATACACGCACGCCGGTTGCGAGTACCTGACCTTTCTGAAGAACATCACCAATAAGATCACTATATGACCTCCTAGGGCATGGATGGATGACCATCTTTACATGCCGAGCTCATCCGTGCCTCAGAAAGCACGTTAAGCCGTTGGTCCCGGCTGTCATTCGTGGATCATTGACAGTCGTTACGGGTCGTCAGAAGCCCGAAAGTCTGACAACCAGTCTTACCAAGGGGTATCGTATTACCCAGTTAATGGGTTGTGGAGGTCAGATAGGCAGTCGCTCCACCGATTAGACTGGAAGCCAACCCCAACATAGTTGGGAAAAGGCTAGGCAGATTGATTGATGACTTCCTAGGGCGTCCCACATCTGCCTTGCAAATTAGCTTTTGTTAGTCGCCTTTCATTCATTCTCTCAACACGACCAAACCATTTAAGGGTAATTCTTTGAAACCGAGGGTATCTGACTTATTCTTATGGCTTAAATTTATTTTTACCATTAGATCTAAATTAAGATATTAGTTGGTCCCAGTCATTAAATGTAATAAAATAAAGCATATACTCTTTTCAATTTTTGTTACTACATCTTCACAACAGCATTTAATATCCTATGTAGAAAGAGGGATTTTTTAGGGATCAGAAAGATAGAGGGATCATTTTAGGGGATGTCTTTTGTATCTTTTTTTAAAGTAATTTCTGAGAATTATCAGCTTAATGGTAATTAATTGTTTTGCTTTTAATTATATGTTATGTTACCGGTCAAACCCGATGTCAGCCAAACTAGTTTGTCTTAGGGCAAACCGGTTTATCTTACGCATGATATATATCGCAGCTAACTAGCTTGGTCATCTTTGGAAGTAGCGCTCGCCGGCCGCTGCTGCCCCGGCACCGCTCGCTTCGCTTGCTCGGTTTGCGCGAGTTTGGTCACAGTTCTAATCTAATCTAACCCATTTGTTCGGGGTACCCCCTGAAAGTGAGTTTGGCCGGTAACATAATACACAGAAGCATGGCGTGATTGGTGTCAAATCTAGTTTCGAACATAAATATGACTGTCGTGATGGAGCCGTATCTAAATGAGTATATCTTAATGGGCAGAAGACTGAATGATGGTAACATCTACTCTAACATTCGAATATTTTTATTTCTTAACGGAACTTTCGAATACCGGTGTTTCTCAGTAACTGAACCTTCGAATAATGTCGTCTTTGGCATATCTTCCTTTTTGTGATCCAGGGCCAGAACTGTTCTTTACTGCAACATTATAATTAAATTTTAGAAGGAAGTGTGGATTTTTACGAGTCCCGCACTGTGGACTATATGCTCTAAAATTAAAATTCCTAAGAAAATATACTCGCGAGAGCTTCTTTATGAAACGGGAGTTTGTCATTCTACTTAATTAGAGGCTTCTCATTGTACCTACATATTAAGGACTCTTAAAAAGTGGTGAGTTATGAATAGATTATACGGGTGGCCGGAACATTGACGTCCAAAAAAAAATTTAGGTCCCTCGTATCTTGGGGTATCCGTATCACCCCCATGTGTATTCAGTGACTTTTCATGGTTCTCGAGTTATGATTTTTTCCTGATTTTTTGAGAATTTTCGACCTCACCAATTTTAAAAAAAATGTAAAAAAAAATTAAATCTAAAAATTTTAAAACTAATCTTTAAAAAAGTAGTAAAGTAAAGTAGTTTTTTTGCAACTGAATCTTTATGAATAGTACTTTTATGCATAAAATAATCAGCAAAAGTGAAAAATTTACGTTCGGTAAATTAGGACTTAAATTTTCAACTTTAAATAAAAAATGTAAACGGGTGACCTCATGGTTTCTAAGTAGGTCTCAACACTGCGCCAAAATCTCAGTTTTCATAATCATTAAAAAAAAGTAGTCAAGTCGAAAATTCTCAAAAAATCAGAAAAATATGAAAAGTCGCGGAACATACATGGGGGTGATTCGGATACCCCACGATACGAGTTACCTAAATTTTATTTTTGGACGTCAATGTTCGGGCCACCCTGTATCGGGAAAATGGTTCACAATGTCCTACGTATTTTCATTGCAATAGGATAATCATAATCAGCTGATTTCTGACTAAGTAACTTTCTACTAGACCCTGATCTAATAATCCCTGATGAAGAAGCTACAATGTACCTAAAACTGGGTTTAAGTGGAGGTTTCGCTACCTCATATAACGGGAAGGCGTAAAATCTATATGTATAGGGTCACATTCAATTAGCTAGCGAAACTCTGCAGACGTGGTGGATATCAATATCTAAACATGATAAAAATAAAAAATAAATAATAATTTTATTAACTTCAGTTGTACACTAACACTTATCCGAAACTTTACTACTTAACACTGATCCCAAAAGTCTGACAGCCAAGGGGTATCGTATTACCCAGTTACTGGGTTGTGGAGGTCAGATAGGCGGTCGCTCCATGTAAAATACTGGTATTCAGCTGCATCCGGTTAGACTGGAAGCCGACCCCAACATAGTTGGGAAAAGGCTAGGTAGATTGATTGATTTCAAAGACACTAAAATCATCCTACAAAAAATTTAGGATGAGTTTAGCGTCTCAGTAGACCCATTGATTATCACTACGACCTACCTTTTCATTGCGACCTAAAAATTCCGTATCACCGGAGTCTATTTCTCATTCTGTACGCTAGCAGTTTTCTCAGAGAACACAATGGATGAAGGTGTCAAATATGGATGCGTCTTCACTCTCATTAGAGCCGCGACACCCACCATTTACCTGATGGAGTTTTTTTTTTTTTGTATTTTTGCATAAATATGCGCCGTACCCTCACTACTCTCGGTACGGATGAAAAAACTGAAACATGCCTTTTAGAAAGGGGAAAAAGATTCTTTTTTACGGTAATGGCCAACGTTTTTGATGGGACGTGGCATTATTTTTTGCCTTTTTTGGATAATAAAGGCGATGTGAGTTCCATGTTGACCCTTTATACTGGGTGGACGCTGATTCGGTAATTTACGGAATATGGATGGATGATTATCGTGGATTATAGTATGAGCAGAATTTTCGGCCTCGTCAACATTGTTTGTGTAAAAATGCAATATTTTTGTCATCATTGATTTTGATGTGTTGGATTTTTTTACGTACAGCGGTATGATTGATTTTAAATAATACAGTAAGATCAGACATTTAAACAAACCTTTTTTACAGTCCGTTCAACTGATTTTGACTTCTATTGTGTTGGTGGCATGACAAATGACAGCTGCAGTAAACAGTTGGTATTATTGTACAGCTGCAGTAAACAGTTGGTATACAGAAAATTAAGGATAGGTGGAAGGGCTATTTTGAAAGCCTGATGAATGAGGAGAATGACTGGAGTGGTGTGCTTGAGAATAAACCAGTAAATGAGGGGTTAGTGAGAATTATTAGTATGGATGACGTGAGAATAGCAGTTAATGGGATGAAGAATGGTAAAGCAATAGGTCCGGATGGAATACCAGTCGAAGTATGGAAGTTATTACAGGTAGATGGATGGACGTGGTTAGCTTTATTCTTCAATAAGTTGTTGCTGGAAGAAGCCATACCTGACGAATGGTGCAACAGTTCGCTGGTGCCCATCTTTAAAAATAAAGGTGATGTGCTGGAGTGCAACAACTATAGAGGAATAAAGCTAATGTCACATAGTATGAAGGCTTGGGAGAAAGTTATTGAAAGGCGACTAAGAGAAGAGAGTGAAATTTCGCAAAAAAACTTGCACATGGTATTTGTTGACCTCGAAAAGGCATACGACCGAGTGCCTCGTGAAGTTTTGTGGTGGGCACTTAAGGAAAAATGTGTACCAGGGAAGTATGTGCAGTTGATTCGCGCGATGTACAGTCGATGCAGTACCCAAGTCCGGTCTACAGTGGGCACTACTGGCAGGTTCGATGTGGCTGTCGGCTTGCACCAGGGGTCTGCACTCAGCCCTTACCTCTTTGTGCTGATAATGGATGCTCTTTCTTCGGATATCCAGGAAGAGGCTCCTTGGTGTATGCTGTTCGCCGATGACATTGTGCTAGTTGCAGAGAGTGGCTTAGAGGTCCAGAGCAGATTGGAGGTGTGGTGGAAAAGACTGGAGACCGTTGGCCTGAGAGTAAGTCGGACCAAAACAGAGTATTTGTTTTGTGATTTTGGCGGTCTCTCCGGTCCTGTGCCCATATCTCTTGCCGGAACGCCCTTACCGATCTGCTCCGACTTTCTGTACCTCGGGTCGCTTGTCCAAGGGGATGGTGAAATAGACCGAGACATAACGCACCGGATCAACTCAGGATGGATGAAATGGCGACAGGTTACAGGAACAACTTGCGACCCACGGGTGCCCCTCAAGTTGAAGGGGAAAATTTACAAGTCCGTGATAAGGCCTGTCGTACTTTATGGATCGGAATGCTGGGCAGTGAAGAAGACGGATGAAAAAAAATTGCATGCAGCGGAGATGAGAATGTTGAGATGGATGTGTGGAGTGACGAGAATGGATAAAGTGAGAAATGAGTATATAAGAGGAAGTTTGAAAGTGGTGCCAGTGACAGAAAAGTTGAAAGGAAATCGTTTGTCTTTGTGTGGGCATGTAATAAGGGGAGACGAAACGCATGTGACTAAAACAGTGATGAATATACATGTTGATGGATGGAGAGGCAGAGGAAGGCCAAATAAAAGATGGATGGATTGTGTGAGGAATGATATGAAAGAGAAGGGAGTGAATGATAACGTGACGGTTGACAGGGGAGAATGGAAGAAGAAAACGTGTTGCGCCGACCCCAAGTAATATGGGATAAGGGCAGGAAGATGATGAGTAAACAGTTGGTATTGCAATCATTTTTTTTTGCCTTTAATGCTATCCTGAAGCCTACGGAATAGAAGTCAAAATCGGTTGAACGGACTGTTAAATAGGTTTGTTTAAATCTTATTGTAAATGGAGTATAGCGTTAGCGCTGTTACCAACTAGGTAAATATTCGACAGGTAAGATACGATATATAATAAATAATACCAGCCTATTATTGTCCCATTGCTGGGTAAAGTCCCCTTCTCATACAGAGAAGGCAGGAGCATTGATCACCATGGTTGCTCAAGATGTGTTGGCTATTTCGTAAGTCCAAATACGATAAGATTTCGTTATTTGTTTGAACATGATACTGTATTATGTTACCGGAAATGTATGAAACCTAGGAATTGTACACAATTCCTAGGAAATATATGCACTTCCGAGCCTACTTAGGAAATGTGTAAAGTAATGTTTCAAAGATTCTTTAATATACACATTTCCTGTGAAATGTACGTATTTTCTAGGAATTCCGAGATGATACTAGGAAATAGTTATATAAACAGTAATGCTTTCTGTGGCTAAAAGAAATAAAACCCGTTTGTAAACGGAAATCAGAAATGTTATTAAGGCTCTCGTTGACATAATTAGCTGTAACAATCACATCGTAAAATATAAAATAATAACTTCAAAAATCAACTATTATTCCTTTTTAAGGCCCACCTAGGACACATCAAAATCTACGTATAATTTAATACGTATAAAAACTTTAATTTGGTGAGTAATCAGTCTGTCATTTAAGTAATTCTACTCGTATGTCATCACAATAAAAGAGTAGAAGTATTTCTATTTTTTAACCGACAAAAAAAAGGAGGAGGTTCTCAATTCGACACGTAAATTTTTATTTTTTTTATGTATGACAACGCATAACTTTTTACAGTCGTCCGATTTAAAAAAAAAAAGGTTTATTCGAGAGGGTATACATCAAAGTTAGTCCCATATAAAATTTATTAACTTTGCTTGGGTAGTTTTTGAGTTAGCTTCAATAATACGTATTTCTTCCCCACTTTTATATGGATGATGTTCTAGTTTGTTTTGCAGGTAGTGGTATTAGAATTTGTGTGGGGTAGGTAGGTACACAACTAAAAAGTGAAAAATAAAAACTTTTTTACAAAAAAATACAACCGACTTCCAAAAACAACACTACAAAGCGAAAAATAACTTTAATTTCGGAAGTCGGTGGCAAAAAACGAAAATACATTTAACTAGACACCGACTGCCGAAATTAATTTTTCACTTTGTAGTGTTGTTTTTGGAAGTCGGTTGTATTTTTTTGTAAAAAAGTTTTTATATTTGTAAAGGAATTGAAAGATCCAACGAGATAAATTCCTACTTGAGTAAATCGTTGAGAGAAAATCTTGAGGTAGGTACAGTTAGCAACAAAAGTCGATTAACACTTGCAGTTTTTTAAGCGAAATATTTAGTTCAAATCGGAACAGAAGTACTTCAAATTTTAAGAACATTAACTCAAAAAACAAAAAACGAAAATACAATTAAATAGACACCGACTTCCGAAATTAAAGTTATTTTTCACTTTGTAGTGTTGTTTTTGGAAGTCGGTTGTATTTTTTTGTAAAAAAGTTTTTTTTTATTATGTCCATACTTTTAAATAATGCAACGCACGTTCGTTACATATACGTGTAGCAACATGAGTCGCCAATGAGTTCATTGTGAGAAAGTCTACGAGTCTCGTATCTATAGGTAATTTCGTTAACCTGTCATATTTGTTACTACTAGCTTTTCCCCGCGGCTTCGCCTTCGTGGATGTCGGGATATATCCCGCGGGAACGGACTACCGGGAAATCCTTCCTTACTTGTCTACATTATAAAGGGAACCTCTGTGCAAAATTTCAGTTTTCTAGGTTCAAGGGTTTGGGCTAGGCGTTGATGAGTCAGTTAGTCAGTCAGGACTTCTCTTTTTATTTCTAGAGATAGATGACGGAATGAGGACTTTCAGGAAAATTCACGCCTCCAGTTGGCGCTACTTTAACAAGAGGTCTTCCATTTCGACAATGAATACAAAATAATATGATGACGTTCATCATTCGTTTCATTCATTCGTTCAGCATTCAGTCACGACTTACGAAAATATAGGCGCTTTAACCAACTGTCAAAAGGTGCCAGAACCTGACGCCTCAATCCTGCCACCTATACTCACTTTACAATAACATTAGATATTTAAACAAACCTTTTTTACAGTCCGTTCAACCGATTCTGACTTCTATGCGTTGGTGGCATGACAAATGGCAGCTGCAGTGTTACAATACCAACTGTTTGTTGGTATTGTAACCACTTTTTTGCGTTTAATGCCATCCTTAAGCCTACGGAATAGAAGTCAAATTCGGTTGGACGGTCTGTAAAATCGGTTTGTTTAAATGTCTAATCTTATTGTAATTGGTATATAGTGAATGTAATTTCAGAAAGCCCTCATTAGTGGATGACAATCATCTGCTAGTTTAAAGGAATTTACTGCTAACTACCCTACCAGCCCCTGGCCCTGGCCTGCCCTGGTCCTACTATCCTATTAGTGTATTCGTTCATTTTCTATGACACGGTGAACCATGATAAGCCTCCAGACCTAAAAACAAATGTGAGAATATTATTCTTGATCCTATGAGGTAATGAGATTCGGAATTTACTTTTGATGGTATTGCAAAAAGATGTTGGTAATAATGGCTGAAGATAATGACAGAATTGACAGATTCAAACTGATTTCTTTTACAGTTAGATTTTTTTTGTCGCACACTAGATTTTCAACTTTATGTATTGAGCAGAGTATTGAGAATCCAACAGAGCGCATCCCAGCACGTTAAGAAAACACACTGTGGTATTTTCAATTCTCGGCGCTAAGCAAAGCGTTGAACATCCAGTGCGCGAAAAAAAATTACCGCGATAAAAATACGCCCGCGCGAACCTGTACCCTCATTGCGTAACACACTGTCAATCAGAAACGGTTTCATTTTGACAGTTCAACAACATTCATTGCGTTATTTACGTTATCGAGCAGACAAACTTTTCGAACATATGAAGCAATGGAATAGCAATTTCCTTCAAAATGATTCAGATTCCGATCGAGTGTGTTATGCAATTATGGTGCTGGGCTTAATTAGCAGCGGCTCTGATAGTGGTCACCGTTAATGTTCCCACTGCTGGGACTCCGTGCTCTTCTGTGTGACAGAAAGTAGTCTGCAGCTGTAATGCACCACGTGAGCCCCGTATGGGTTGGTGGATGTCACATGCTGAATGCCTTTGAATTTTTTAAACGACTTTTCAAAAAACAATGAAGTCGGTTAACAAGGAAGAGGTTCTCAATTTGTCCCGTATATATATATTTTTTTTTATGTATGTTACCTACATACATAAAAAAAAATCCGATTTCTCCGTCAATTGTGGACCGATTTTGAAAATTATTTTTTTGTTTGAAAGGGTGTGTGCTAGCGAGGTGATCCCATGGTCACAAAGTCAGAATCTGATGAGGGGACCCCATGTAAATTGTAAAGAGTGAGGTTTTTAAGAGGTAAACCCTCAAATTTTATAGGCACACCTATAGCGGTTTGGGTATTTTTTTATAGAAACTCGTGCATTTGCTCCGGGAAGCACCATTTGGTGAAGTGGAACTGATGAGGAAGACCACAGATGGCCATCGGAACTACTCAATAATACGTATTTCACGGGTTGCGATTCGATTACTTTAATAAGCAATTTGTGCTCGTCACAATGCATATGGTGAAGTGGAGCTGATGGTGACTTCACCATCCTAACTAGGAGCACTCCTCGACAATTAACGTCCCTGTATCGGTAAAAGCAATATTTTGTAAAAAGGTGATGAGCAGTTGACATTAGGCTTTATTAACTTAGATAAATTACAAACTGACCCACTAAAAAGTGAAAAATAAAAAATTGTTACAAAAAAAAAACAACCGACTTCCAAAAAAATACTAGTAGGTACTTAACTTACCCACTTAGTGAAAAATAACTTTAATTTCGGAAGTCGGTGGCAAAAACTGAAATACAGATCCAAAGACACCGACTTCCGATATTAAAGTTATTTTTCACTTTGTAGTATTTTTTTGGAAGTCGGTTGTTTTTTTTTTTTTTTGTAACAAAGCTTTTTTATTGGTAATAGGTAGGACATAGTGTATTCTCACAAAGTTTTCCTTCACTGATTTGAGAGCAGTAGTGAGGAAACCAATGGCACTGGGCCCGCGTGATGGATTACGGCCCACTCCTTCTCACAGAGAGGAGGTCTATGTCCCAGCAGTGGGAACGTTATAGGCTGATTACGCTAAAGGATCAAACTCACGATCTATACCTACAACTCGTAAGTCGGAGCCATTAGTTAGTTCGTCTGTCACAAATTATCTTCGCTTTTTTTATGTAAGTAACAGGATATTGACATAAACAACATTAATCTTTCCAAATTAATTTATTTTTAACAATTATTAATGGATAAAAAAAAAACAATAATTTAAAATAAAATCCCTTTAGGTAACAAAATCTGACTAAAAATGGCACCGTAAGTAAAAAGAAAAAGATTGCAGAAAGAAAAAAGAAAACACAAAAGATACATTGATTAATTTACTTTGATTTAATTAATGTCTATTGACAAAGAATGATTTTGAAAAAGTTTATTCCTAAAAGACAAAAATACTTAAATACATTGAAGACAAAACAATCATACATAATTTATTAATTCGATATCGGACACGACCTTAAAAATTTCAGCCAATGAGAGATCGCAGTTAGCTGCAGCAGCCAATCAAACCAATGCATCAGGCTGCATTGCCCATTCAACAGTGTTAACCAATCAAACATGTCTGTGCTCAAAATCAAAATACCACAAACTGCTTTTACAATGACATTCTTTTGATAAAAACAAAATGCAATATTTTTTATTGAATGTTGTCTTACTTTTAAATTAAATCAAAAAAATCACGAGTTATACTCGTAAATAAAAGAAATAAATAGAAAGATGAAATGGAAAAACAGTTACAAGGCACTGTTTGACAGCGATTCCATGAAAATCTCAGTACCAAAAGATGAAAATATCACAATATTTAAAATCATACTTTGTCTTAATGTACGAGTAGCTAAGTTTAAAATGAGGTGCTTATACTCTTGTACACAGTGTGCCATCATGACCAATTAAAAAAAATACTTCTACCTATATTGTAACGCTAATATCTTAGTCTAGATGGTTCTGGTAACTACCTACGTATGTGATCTTTAAGACGAGGTATTTTTTTTCCGTGTGCTTATTTAAATTAAATGATTTGACTTTGAGGAACAGCTCTTGGCTAAGTAATAACAGCCGCACGGATCTATCCATCAGGGTTTGGTCCGTGGATCGGTGACCATACCGAGACTCCTCCGTGTCACGGAAAGCCGTTGATCCTAGCTGTCATTCGTGGATCTGTTGCAATCGTTACTGGTCGTCAGAACTTCGGAAGCCCGAAAGTCTGACAACCAGTAACCAGTATTACCCAGTTACTGATGTGGGTTGTGGAGGTCAGATAGGCAGTTGCTCCGTGTAAAATACTGATATTCAGCTGCATCCGGTTAGACTGGAAGCCGACCCCAACATGGTTGGGAAAAAGCTAGACAGATTGATTGATTTGACTTTGAGGAAGAAACTCCGAGGGTACATTTCAATAGTTTTGATATCATTCTGAGTCCTTTTTTAGGATTCCGTACCCAAAGGGTAAAACGGGACCTTATTACTAGGACTCCGCTGTCCGTCCGTCTGTCTGTCACCACTCACCAGGCTATCTCATGAACCGTGATAGTTAGACAGTTGAAATTTTCACAGATGATGTATTTCTGTTACCGGTATAACACCAAATACTAAAAAAACAGGATAAAATAAATATTTATGGGGGCTGCCATACAACAAACGTGATTTATTTGCCGTTTCTATAGTACCTACTTCCGTACCCCGTTCCGTGTCCCTTCGTTCGCGAGTCCGACTCGCAGTTGGCCGGTTTTTTAACACAAGTCAATACAGCGACTTTGTCACATAAAAAAGCTCTAATTGGTTCAAAGAAAATTGTTGTAAACTTTTATTCGGAACCAAGTCTAGCCTCAGGGATTACCTACCATTAGTATTATTCTATCCCTCCTTCAAGTTTGATCACAAAGGAACGCCATTACGATGCAGACGTAGACTTTATCTAAGTATTATTATTTATTTGTTTTTTTTGGGTTTTAGGTAGGTCGAAAACACTGTGTTCAGGAGTCATAATTTACCACAGAGGAGAAAACAATTGGAGCATTAACGCACCCTCCCAATATCAAACACACAAAATCATAAGTTGCAAAGTGAGCCTCTTGAGCTTTTATTACGAGATCGACTGTGTACCTTCGCACTCCATTATTTCACTCCGCTGTGTGATTCAAATTAAATTACAAATTAACTCAGTCAACTGTTTATGACGATTCTGCCGTCAGTTTTGATGTTCAAAGGTGAGTGACCTCTGATGTAGGCTTCTAGAATCTTCTGGTCGCGTCCGATGTCTTTTGAGTTCTTCTTGTTTTTGAACATCTGGAAATAAAAGAGAGATTTCAAGATATTAAATAGAAATTATGTTATTTTGTAGCATAAGATAATTGAGACTGTAGTAAAGGAAAATCTCTTTAAAGTTCTCACAATAAGCTTCGAGATGGCCATGATTACGTTCAACAGCGTCCTCCTATCAATTAATCTGCCTAACCTTTTCCCAACTATGTTGGGGTCCGCTTCCAGTCTAACCGGATGCAGCTGAATACCAGTATTTTACATGGAGCGACTGCCTATCTGACCTCCACAATCCAGTGACTGAGTAATACGATACCTCTTGATAAGACTGATTGTCAGACTTTCGGGCTTCTGACGACCCGTAACGACTGTCAAAGATCTACGAATGACAGCCGGGACCAACAGCTTAACGTGCTTTCCGAGGCACGGAGGAGTCTCGGAATCTAAAGATGGTCACCCATCCACGGACTAACCCCGGCAAGCGATCGACCCGTGCAGCTGTTATTACTTAGCCACGAGCTCCTCCTTCTTCCATCTCTCCTCCTTCCATATAATTATCTAATCACCAATAGCCACGGTAGATAGGGTTTTCATGAAAATTCATGCCACTAGTTGGCGCCACTTTTACAAGAGATCTTCCATTTCGACAATTTATATACAATATAATGATGAAGTACATCATTCATTTCATTCATTCGTTCATTATTCAGTCATGACTAAAGAAAATATAGGCGCTTAGACACTTGACAGGTGCCCGGACATGAACGCCATTTTAGAAAACCCTCATTTGCAAGCAGCCGTATTCTTTATTTAAGTATGTATTTACTAAAGAACACCAACAGCATATACATTCAACATTTGTTAACAAAAGTAAGTATTTAGAAATAGTATATTATGTCGCAGTTAGTCTAAGTTCCGTTATAAAGTTATAAGAAAACATTCATAACTATCTTACTAGGAATATAAGTATTAGGGCACTCCGACAAATAGGTTAGGTTAGGTTCGAACCGTGACCAACTACGCGCGAGCCGAGCGAGCGAAGCGAACAGTGCTACGGTAGCTGCCGGCGAGCGCTGCGTCGAAATTGGTCGCAGTAGCAAAATTAGGGCACTCCGTAAGTTTTCATATACTTAACTATATTACGGTAGATAGCTATATCCCTAGTGATATAACTAAATCACGGCTACAGCCATCTTACTGCGACATAAATACACAAATTATACGTGTAGGCAACATATATAGAAAAAATACAATGGCCAGAAGCTGCATACACTATAAGTCAAATTTTAAATTTAAACCTTTACATAAATCGTAACACAGCAATATTGTTCTGCAATAGGACTGTGGCGGCGTCTACATCGCCACATACGAACTACGCATCACAATGACATGACGTCACGCAATCCTGCATCTCGCAATTAGAGTTTGCCGCGCGACTAACATACAGGGTTACTGGTAACTCGACGTATTCCTTGCAGGACGTCATAGTAGGGTTAAAATGCAGCAAATTAGGCCACCAAATGTTCTACCGAAATTCAGTAGTTTTTGAGTTAATTCGATTTTTAGCTTTTCTATGAAAAATCCCAGATTAAATCATTTGGAGCCAATTTAAAAATGATTTACGGCGCGACTGTACTGAAATTTAAGTTAACATCATAGCTGACGCCGTAGCAGATCCTTGTTAATAATTCAAAGTTCAAAAATGCCAAAAACTTTGGCAAATATCACTAAAGAAACATTTAGTTTTTTTGTGAATTTTGCTATTACTTCATACAAAATGTTGTCTAGTGAAAAAAAAAATTACTACGTCTGATGTACAAATTACTAGGAAAATATCCTTGTCTTATCAGCTATTCAGAAAGGTATGAAAGTTAATACAAAGTTAAGGACTACATTATGTGCGTCTCACAAAAAGGTGATTATTCGGAAAATCAATAAAACTATTTCGTGAATATTAGCATTATTTTTAATGATAAAATATCAGTTTAAAAACTTTTACTACACTTTCACACGTCTTGTTCGATGTGCTGCCCTCGGTTTCTAATACACGTTCTTATTCGCTTCCTCACTTCAGTTTTTGTGATTCTTGATGTGATTGTTGCCCTCATCTGGTCCGCTGCATCTCTTATTCTCTCCCTTAGTTCTTCAATTGAATTTACTGGGGTCACATAAACTAGGTCTTTCATATGACCCCAGACGTAAAAGTCTAGTGGCGTAAGATCAGGGCTACGTGCAGGCCACGGAATTGGCCCACCGCGCCCTATCCATCGGTTTGGGTAGGTTTCATCCAGCAATTGTCGAATTGTGATTCGGAAGTGGGCTGGACATCCGTCATGTTGATACATCATGTTTGCTCTTCTGTCTTCCGGTACATCCGTGACCAGTGGTGTTAAATGATTTCTTAGGAAATCTTCATAAAGTTCCCCATTTAATGTTTGGGGTAAAAAATGTGGGCCAATTAATTTGTCGTCGATAATACCCATCCAAACATTAAGCGAGAATCTACGCTGGGATGTGGTTGGTTTCAGTTTCTTAGGATTTGCTTCTGCCTTCGGTGCCCAGTAATGTAAGTTGTGGTAATTTGTGATACCATCACGGTCAAAACATGACTCATCGGTCCACAGAATGTTTTTTAAAAAGTTTTCGCTTTCGGCGTCGGCATTTAGCATAAAACGACAAAATTCAAGCCGTCTTGGCGGATCTCCCTCTTCTAATGACTGGACAGGTTGATAGCGCTACGATGTTTGTCGATATGTTGGGGTCGTCAATAAAACGTTGAAGAATCAGCTCTTCGTCCTCAGCCGTGTATCTCCGAGAACGACCAGTGTCAATTTGCCTGCTTCTTTGGACGCTGCCAGTTTCAGATAATCGCCGATAAGTCGATCCAAAAACACTAACGTGTGGGAGTCGGCGGTTGGGAAAACGAAGTTGATATTCTCTCCGCGCCTGAGCAGCGTTACCGTCACTAAGTCCGTAACAGTACATTATGTCAGCGTATTCAAGGTTAGAATATGCAGCCATAGTCAGCACTTATGAAGGCACAGCACAGCACAAGAGCAAGATACGCAGTATCAGTTAAGGAAATAGCCAGATAACAAAACACGAGCTTGCGCGACGTAGAGTTGAAACTAACTGACTCTGACGACCAGATTTTGTAAAGTCGCACCCCGTGTCATGCCGGGAGAACAATAGTGACCAATCACAAAGCTTGCCGAGTGTTTGGGGTTCAAGCGCAGGTAAAAACTACGAATAATACGAATATGAAACAATAGGTTGACCGTCTCGCAATTTTACCTGCTCCTCATAAAACTCATTCTTTCCCTGTCACACATGCAAAAGTATTGACAATCATACCTTTCTGAATAGCTGATAAGACAAGGATATTTTCCTAGTAATTTGTACATCAAGCGTAGTAATTTTTATTTTCACTAGACAACATTTTGTATGAAGTAATAGCAAAATTCACAAAAAACTAAATGTTTCTTTAGTGATATTTGCCAAAGTTTTTGGCATTTTTGAACTTTGAATTATTAACAAGGATCTGCTACGGCGTCAGCTATGATGTTAACTTAAATTTCAGTACAGTCGCGCCGTAAATCATTTTTAAATTGGCTCCAAATGATTTAATCTGGGATTTTTCATAAAAAAGCTAAAAATCGAATTAACTCAAAAACTACTGAATTTCGGTAGAACATTTGGTGGCCTAATTTGCTGCATTTTAACCCTACTATGACGTCCTGCAAGGAATACGTCGAGTTACCAGTAACCCTGTATATACAACGTCCCGACATCAACCGTCGGGCAATAGCCCACCAGACAACACCCGTCTGATCGGAGGATCCTCCCTCTTCTATGGAGGATGAGTGAACTTTACACCCTGTTACTCATGCCTCTATAGGACCTTGTTTGAGAAAATCATTCAGAAGGAGTTCTACATTTCTTCTTCTGTATACCCTTGTTCAGCGTTACTTGGGGCCGGCGCTAAATATTTTCCTCTTGCATTATAGCTGTTGCTGCCTGACCCGCCCCATGTACTTTTTGTAGTTTAAAGTGGTGCAGACCATCAAATTGAACAATTTTCTCTATGGGACCAAAAACGTAATCGAGAAAAAAATATCAGCCGTCCCATACATTTGAGTCGAGATTGACGCTTTGCACGGGACGGCTAATATTTTTTTCTCGATTACGATGTTAGTCCCATGGAGAAATTTGTTCACTTTGATCGTCTGTACCACATACTTAAATTTGACCACAGTTTTCTGATACACTCTGTAGAGAAAACCTGGCTGAAAATAATAATATTAAAAAAATATTAAGAAAAAACTTACAGAGAAGCCATCACCTCCATCAGAAAGATACGCCGGTGCCGTCACCAGATATACTTCATTGTCATCCAGCGGTAAAGCGTGATCACCGACCACCACGGACGTCATGCGTTGTCCTTCGGGGAGGGATGTGTTGTAGGTCACATGGAGACCTGGAAAAGGTGGAATATGATGGTAAGTATCGAGGAAACGGTTAATTAAAAAGTCACACACACATACTCTTTGTCCACCGCACAACGTCAACGGGACGTCATCGATAAACGATACGATTTGAACCGAACCTGACGTCCCGGTGACGGACGTGCGTTGGACACGCGACTATTTTATAGTAAATGTATGTATCGCTACTTCAGCGCCGTCATCTCATTGGTTTGCCGTTGACGTGGCGGTGGATAAACGGCAATACACAGATTCTATTTAACACATCTTAGCAATAATCTGTGCGGCATAATTTTTTTACTTCGTGGGTTTTTTTGCTATAAACTAACATTATAAAAAGAAAAGATTTGATTTTTTGTATGTTTGTTTGTCACGCTTTTACGGCTAAACTCCTTGTCCGATTTTGATGAAATTTAGTATGAGGATACTTTGTACCCTGGGGAAGGACAAATGCTACTTTTCATCGACATACAACGCGGGCAAAGCCACGGTTCCACCCGCGGTTTCGCCCGCGTTGTTGCTAGTAAAAAATAAAAGTGACTCATGTGGAGTGCCGTCTGTTTGCCGTCCATGTACTAATTGGCAATGACATGTACACATTTTCTAAATTATGGAAAGGAGGCATCACTAACTTACGATAGAGGAAAATATCGCCACATTACTTATATATTACTAGCTTCCGCCAGTGGCTTTGCCCGCGTGTATTTCGGAGCATACTACCCTGTGATAAAAAAGTATCCTATGTCTTATTCCAGGTCATGGTTTACCCGTGTACCAAATTCGTTCAGCCCTTTTAGCGTTAAAACGTAACAAACAAACAAACAAACTCACTTTCGCATTTATAACATTAGATGATTCTATCAACGACTAAATACTTAGTTGGTCGCTGTGATTCCCTCAAGATGTTCTTTCTCCAGAACTAGCTTACTTACTGACAGGTTATATGAGTTCAAATAATTGTTTATTTGAATTGACAAATAATTTTGTTTGGCGTACTATTGTATAGAATCTAGTTTTTCTAACTGAACAGACAGCCTTACTGCTGGCGAGTTTGTTGCGCCACTTTTTCGTCCCAGCTAAAGCACGAAGTGGTGAAGGGCGGGCGTTTTGTGGGACTGTCTTATGTAATTTTGACGTTCGAAAATTGCTGATTGTCAGCCTAGTTTAAATAAATGACTTTTAATTTTGATTTTAGGTGATAGTCCATTGATCAATGCTTGAGGCTCCACTGAATGAATGGGCTTTGCATCACAGATGAACGTTTGACCAGTCTAAAGTCCAGCTCACCGACCCTTTAGCCCTCCAACGTCCACCGGCCGCGGCCCCCGACCCGCGGGCGACCTCGCCTACTCTGTCGTAACTAAAACCTTTATAGATAGGTAACCATAAATGCTAGAGTAAAGAAAAAACTACGATAAAAAATATGGAAGAATACAGATCAAAGTTATTTATTTTTTGAAAGCGATTCAAAACGGCGAAAAACGGAAAACGGGATTTTGATAATCTAAATTACAAGGTACAGACGCCAGCAGGTCAAGCCACCCGAAACTGTCAAATTTTACCAAACAACCTTGAACCTAATGCTTTAGCGATAAAAATGAAAATCTAAGAAATTTGACAGATTGTAGTCGCTTGATGTGCTGGCGTCCGTCGCGTCTGTACAAATATTTAATTTTATAGATACCAATAAAATAATTTCACAACAAACTAGACGTATTTCCCTTTTATATGACATAGACATGATTTTTTAGAATTAATTATAAGTGCTTAAATAAATCGAAACATGATCGAAACACACTGCCCGACCCACACGTCATAAGTGCTTAAATAAATCGAAACATGATCGAAACACACTGCCCGACCCACACGTCACACGAGTCAACTGCAGATAAAAAATTATTATTCAATTGTCAAAACATCTGACACTGCCATCTCGTGTTATTTAGTCGGACTATTTCATCAGCTATCCATATAATTTGTCAAACTCACCAAATAGTACCACATTTTAAAACTAGATGGAATTATTGACGACTCGCCACTTTGGATAGTGTAGTATACGTGGACGTACGACACGACTTTCTTTTGCGATATTAAAGTATCCGCGGACGCTAGAGTGGGAGTAACTCACCAGCAACCTGCAGCAACCAGGGTCCTTTGAAAGGAGAAGCTGCCCACGCGTCGCTGACGCTCCTCTCCAGCGCTTGTCGCACGTACTTGCCTTCCAGTTCGTATATCTCGACGCGGTCATTGAAAGGCAACAGCTCGAATATCGAGCCTTCTGTTATTACTGAAAAATAACAGAAAATGATCGTAATGAAAATTGTCACATAATAATAGGTCCTTACCTATAAAATTGCCGACTTTTGATACCGGCTAATTCTATTTAGAATTCCAAATTCAAATTAATTTTATAATATAGAATGACATTTTTTTTTTAAAATCAGTTGTTCATTTATTTTGTTTTCCCGCCGTTCGATTTTACTTTGATATCGATGTTTCTGTAACCATGGAAAAATCGAAATTGCGCGCTATTTTCGAATACGAGTTCCGTCGTGGAACCAACGCAGCACAGATAGCACGCAATATTTAAAAAAATGGTAAAAAAATAAAAGAAAAATTAAAATCAATCAATCTGCCTAGCCTTTTCCCAACTATGTTGGGCTTGGCTTCTAGTCTAACCGGATGCAGCTGAATACCAGTATTTTACATGGATCGACTGCATATCTGCATATCTGATCTGGGTAATACGATACCCCTTGGTAAGACAGGTTGTCAGACTTTCAGGCTTCTGACGACCCGTACCGACTGTCAAAGATCCACGAATGACAGCCGGGACCAACGGCTTAACGTGCTCGAGGCGCGGAATTCTCGGTATGTAAAGACGTCGACGTCGACGACGGTCACCCATCCACGGACCAACCCCGGCAAGAGTAGCTTCCGTGCGGCTGTTATTACTTAGCCACGAGCTCCTCCGAAAAGAAAAATTGAAATAAATAGAGAAAAACGTATTCTTTTGGAAAATCGCTTTTTTCTAGCCAAGAATATTCAAGATAAATTCTTTGAATTTGCTTAGGCTGTCAACATTTAACTGATTCGCGTAACAATAAAAATACTTACTTCCTTGCATAATCGAAGACTTGATGTTACCGCGTTGAATGAACGATAAATAATTGTGGGATGAAGATACCGCCTTTTTAGCCTGAAAAAAGAAGAAATAATCTGTAATGTCAACCTTATATAGATGAGTCAGTAAGAAACGCACGGTACAGAATCATTATTTCTGTCACTTCTGAAGCGCGTCAGGAATGTTTGCAGAGGCTAGAACTGATTGTTTTAAAACAATTGTAAGCCTTCCTGATGCTACGCGTGCGCGACAGTGCCAGCATTATGGCGCGGACTGACTACGATTTTAAACGACACACAACCGCGTAATCTATTGTCACCATTGGCTAGCTTGAAATAAGGTTGAAAATTGAAAATAATATTTGTGTTGCCGAGATGTGACTAAGCTGCGAATGTGCATTTATTTTCCGGGTTTTCTTTAAATTATTCAGATTATAAACAATAAATTAAATAATTGTTCGGTTAAAGTTTAAAAAAAAATGCTAATTCTATTAAATTCTTAAAAAAAGAATATCGTTATCGCTGAAAATACAGAGATGTTCGACGCCAAAGTTTATTTTGGTGGAGCAACTTCCAAAATTTTTATTGGGATTCTCAAACTATTTTTTATTTACTATTCTATTCGATTAAAATTTTTCTTTCCTTTTTCCTTCTCTGTCCACTGTATTTTTTGCGTCGGATAGTTTCATTGCCTTGCGTCATACTCGACAGATAGGCATAAAACGCCTACGTTTTATGCCTCAATAATTATACGGAAGCTCGTACAGATGAGACTGTTAGCACGGAGTGAGTGAACAAGTCCACCCAAACGGTCTTGCTCGTTTCATTAATGCTGCCAAAAGCTAAAGCGGGACATTTTTGCTCTTACTGGGGACAACGGGACGTATGGTCACGTTAGGTATACCTAGTCACTACTAGGTTTAATGTTACTCACGAACTCGAGCTGGGCATCAACCAGCATGTTCCCAATGGTGCACTCCCCGAACACGCAGTCATCGAACCGCATGGTGTTCGCTGTAGACCCCACTGGAACATTCTCTGCTTCGTGTACTCGCTTAGCATACGGCGCCAGCTTTGCTTTGATTGTGGGATCTGGAATGTACAGAAGATAAGGATTATTCAAAATCAGTGTTTTTTTTTTCATTGCAGTGCGCGCTAAGTCATTTATCTCTGCGATTCAAAATACGTGCGGTGGACTCACCGCAATTTTTTTGCGGAATGCGCGCACTTCTATGGCATTCCGTACTTCATACATTTAGCGGTAAAAAAACACGGGAGTGCGCGCTAGCCCTATTATTGATCAACAGACATTCGCATTTATTTCAGTGCCAGTGTTTAATGTCAAGTTCGCATCTCGCAAAAGGTTATCAACCAATTAACAACGATGTTAGTTTATATTAATAGTTCCACAAACTATTATTTTAAGGTTAATCTATTTATAAATAACCTACGACTTATATTTATCATTGATAATGTATGTTATAGGTAAATAAAAAACAATTATTATTGCAATGGTACTCTATAATGTGAGGAGCAGCTCGTAGCTAAGCAATAACAGCCGCACGGGTCGATTCATCAGGTTAAGCTACACTTGCCGGGGTTAGTCCGTGGATGGGTGACCATCGTTACATACCGGGTCTCCTCCGTGCCTCGGAAAGCACGTTAAGCCGTTGGTCCCGGCTGTCATTCGTGGATCTTTGACAGTCGTTATGGATCGTCAGAAGCCCGAAAGTCTGACAACCAGCGGTATCGTATTACCAAGTTACTGGGTTGTGGAGGTCAGATAGGCAGTCGTTCCATGTAAAATACTGGTATTCAGCTGCATCCGATTAGGGTGGAAGCCGACCCCAACATAGTTGGGAAAAGGCTAGGCAGATTGATTTTGTCTATATAATGTGAGAATAGAAAGTGCCTTGCTTAACCAACTAAACACAGTCTTGGTTTAAAACATCGCCCCAAAGGGTAGACAAAGGATTTTGGTGTACCTGTCGCAGCCAAATAACATAATTAGCCTTTGAGTGAACAGCCTTTTAACTAAACGACGCCGTTCAACTATCGGCCTGAATGATATTTAATAGTTTAGGTTAGAATTGTGACCAACCACGCGCGAGTCGAATTGGTCGCAGTAACTAAGCCGGGACAGCCCGACCAAATGGGTTAGGTAAGATTGTGACCGACCGCGCGTGAGCCGAGCGAGCGCTACTTCCAAAGGCTAAGCTGTTAGTCGATGTTCGCATAGACGTAAAAATATCGCGGCGGTTTTATTTCGCGCACTGGATTTTCAACGCTCTGCTTAGCGCCGAGAGTTGAAAATCTAACAGTGTGTTTTTTCGACGCGCTAGAATGCACTGTGTTGTTGTTAGGTTCGATTTTCAATGCTCGGTTCAACAGCGAGAGTTGAAAATCCAGTGCGCGATATTATTTGCGACACCCCGACCAAATGGGTTAGGTTAGGTTAGGTTTGTGTAGGCTGAGGAGGGGTCGAAGAAGACGTGAGTTTGATACTCATCTCCGACTCCTCCCAGGTGGAGGCCAGCAGGCAACGGGTGCGGGGGCACCCTTGCCTGTATCGCACGGACCTCCACCAGTGCCGGACGGGAATGGTCAGGTGCTCCCGGCCATTCCCGTAGCCCCTCAACCTGCTGGGGGGCAAGCGGGGCCCGCCAGCTAGGCGGGCATGCGCCGGGAGGGTTGTGGATGTAAAGGCTGAGCCAGTTTCCCATGACCCTCCCGTCACGGCGATGCGGGAGCGCCGCTGGGTCGTTTAGTGGGTATACCGGATTTACCGGGGAGTCCCACATACCCCACCCGTCCCCCGACGGGTGGGCATGCGTAATGCATTTTTCCCAGCGTCAACAAAAAAAAAAAAAAAAAAAAAAAAAGGTTAGGTTTGTGTCAAACCGAGCGTGAGCCGAGCGAACGCTACTTCCAAAGGCTAAGTGTTAATTTTTGGCTGCGGCCTATCCACATTTTTTCAGTATTATTAGTTACTAGCTGACCCGACAGACGTTGTCCTATCTTGGCTATGAATATTCTAATGTAAACGCGTGAAGTTAAAATGTTTTTTCTGAAATTTTCCAATTTTCTGCGAAACTTTCTTATTTTTTTTTTTTCATTAAAACCTTCTCCTGACAATCATAAACACAACAAAATAGAATTAACGAAATTGTTCCATCCGTTCACGCGTGATGCGATGACCAAGGGAAATAGGGATTCATTTATATGACGGATCCGGTCAATAGTACGGACGCGTAACGAATCACAAGCGCGCCACAGGCGACATTACGTGAGGTGCCCACGCCTACAGCGCGCTTCTACAGAGTCTTGATGTTGTAACCTGATGGCGAGAAGAACAGTCTAGTGTCGGATCGCATCGGAGCAACATCGGGGTTACTACGCCACGGAACTGTATTCGATTCGTTGTGCGTAGTGATTGTGTTATTAAACACCGTGTATCGCACCCAGTGTGTTTTCATTGCACGAAACCCATCTTCTGCCCACGTGTCTGTCTAAATCTAACTGAGTAAATCATGACGTTCCGACATATATATAGAAATGTCCCATATATTATGATAGAGGCGAGCCTGTGCAAATCAAGACCCCAGATTCTTGCTCTTACTACTGGGAGAATAGAGTAACACTTTTATGAACCCGGGAATCAACCCCGCGCTTAGCAGTCACTATAATAGCATTGTATAATGGCGCCTGCGACAACATAGGCTACGGTTTCCTAGAAGAGTGGTAGATGCCAAATAACGGCCGCCATGACAGTCGGTCGTCATGAAAATGATAACGTTCTATAAGATAACGCTATTTTCATAAATAACGTTTCTGTGACGTCATTTGACGGTAAATTACGGACGCTATGTGGGGCCACCATAGTCTTAGGAAACCCTAAAAAAAAAACCTGCCAAGTACGTTTCGGACTTCGCAAATTTAGGGTTCCGTATCACAGCTGATTTATCAATTGGTATTTGTTAGTAAAATATACCTACAAAATAATACACTTTAACACCAAATTTCATGTTCATAGGTCAATGGGAACTTAAAAAATTCTTCGGAACAAAATTTTGTAAATAAAGCTGACTTTGGTGGCTTTTCATTCCTTTGTTTTCCAATATTTTTTTAAAACATAAAATACAATATTTTTTGTTACTATTATAGTATAAGAGAGCTTACGATCGTGCTCGACCCGCTGAACTAACAACTAGGACAAGACAGCTTACGATCGTGCTCGGCCCGCTGAACTAAGAACTAGGACTTTACTGCGCAAACTTGAGCAATATGGTATACGAGGTGTTGCTTATAGTTGGTTTGAAAGCTACTTAAGAGGCCGACAACAATGCACGGAGATTAAAAAAATGTGTTTCGAAACTAACACCCAGAAAACCTTTAGGTCACCATACTCGGCAAACTACTGTGGTGTACCACAGGGAAGTGTCCTTGGCCCCTTATTGTTTATAATATATATAAACGAATTGCCCAACTCCACGAACCAATTTACTATATTATTTGCAGATGATACTACCGTGTTGACCAAAGAGAAAACTCTAGACAACAGTAAAATAGTTACGAATAAAGCATTGACAGATTTAATAAATTGGCTAGACAAGAATAATTTAAAAATAAATACAAATAAAACTAAATTTATAACATTTTTGCCATATAATAACCACAAAAAGATAGGAAATAAAATGAAATTAAGTTTAAAATACAATAATAATGACATAGAAGAAGTTAATGATATCAAATTTTTAGGAGTAGTCATGGACAGACATTGCAATTGGAAAGCTCAAGTAGATAATGTCTGTAAGAAAATAAACAAATTCGTATTTGCACTTAGGAGGATCAAAAATTTAACAGATATTCAATCAGCCTTATTGGTATACCATAGCCATGTTTGCTCTGTTTTAAGGTATGGAATAACGGTATGGGGGAATTCAACAGATGCCCAGAGGGCATTCATAGCCCAAAAAAAGTGTGTAAGATCAATTTTCAATCTTAAGTGGACAGACTCTTGTAAACCTGTATTTATTAAGCAAAAGCTGCTTACCCTCCCGTCACTATATATATTTGAAACCTGCAAATTTGTAAGAAACAACTACTCGCTTTTTGAAAAAGATGAAAAGGCTAAGTCAAAGAGGAAAATAGTACAAAAGCCACTAGTAGTCCCGCGTAATAGACTAAAAATGTGCAACAAAAATTGTTATACCATGGCTGTGAAAATATTTAACCACTTGGCAGAAGAATTTAGAAGTGCTTCAGATTTAGAATTTAGTAAGAAGCTGTATAACTGGTTGTGTGAGAGATGTTTTTATTCCATCAATGAATATTTTGAATGTAAAATGTAAAACTTAATTATTATGACATCTAAACATAGCTATTTTATATTGACATGAAAATTATTATTTTAAATGATAAGAATTGAATTTAATTTTAATGTATTAATTTTTTAAAATCTAAATTTTAATTTTAATTATGAAATGATTATTAATATTTTTGTGTTGATGTCTTACGTTATTACTAAATGTGTACTGCATGCTCTAATCTAAATATTTGTATGGCTGAAATGCCGAGTATAGTGAAACCCTTGACAGATGATAAGAACCTATGTACCTATATTCTTGCAAATAAATATCATTCATTCATTCATTCATTAGGACAAGAGAGCTTATGTTCGTGCTCGGCCTGCTGAACTAAGAACTAGGACAAGAGAGCTTACGTTCGTGCTCGATCTGCTGAACTAAGAACTAGGACAAGAGAGCTTACGTTCGTGCTCGATCTGCTGAACTAAGAACTAGGACAAGAGAGCTTACGTTCGTGCTCGGCCTGCTGAACTAAGAACTAGGACAAGAGAGCTTACGATCGTGCTCGGTCCGCTGAACTAAGAACTAGGACAAGAAAGCTTACGTTCGTGCTCGATCTGCTGAATTAAGAACTAGGACAAGAGAGCTTACGTTCGTGCTCGGCCTGCTGAACTAAGAACTAGGACAAGAGAGCTTACGATCGTGCTCGGCCTGCTGAACTAAGAACTAGGACAAGAGAGCTTACGATCGTGCTCGGCCTGCTGAACTAAGAACTAGGACAAGAGAGCTTACGATCGTGCTCGGCCCGCTGAACTAAGAACTAGGACAAGAGAGCTTACGTTCGTGCTCGGCCTGCTGAACTAAGAACTACAAGAGAGCTTAAGTTCGTGCTCGATCCGCTGAACTAAGAACTAGGACAAGAGAGCTTACGTTCGCGCTCGATCCGCTGAACTAAGAACTAGGACAAGAGAGCTTACGTTCGTGCTCGGCCCGCCGAACTAAGAACTAGGACAAGATAGCTTACGATCGTGCTCGGCCCGCCGAACTAAGAACTAGGACAAGAGAGCTTACGATCATGCTCGACCCGCTGAACTAAGAACTAGGACAAGAGAGCTTACCTTCAGGTATTGACCGGTCTAGGAACAGCGGGTTGCCTTCCCACTTGACGTAGTCTCCGCGGAAGTCGAAGTACACAGTCAGGTTTCCCATGTACTTGGTGAAGGCTGAGGCTTGGACTATCAGGACCTGGAATGTTATGAGAACATTGTTAAAACATATCCACATCTTCTTTTAATGCTACCACTAGGATTTTTTATTGAATCGTAGCCATATAAAAATCTCCCATGATAACTATTTGAAGGTCATACGAATATTTTATTCTGTGCGATGGTGGAAACTGGAAACCGCGAATGGTATCGCCGCAGCCACTGCGTCAACTAACTTTCGGCACAGATTAATACAGATGGAACACTCCGCAGTTTAGGTATGAATCTACAAGTACGCGGCGGGCTCATCTCACTGGGTCAATTCAGTGTGGGCTGCCGCGCACCAGCCGACTCACACGTAGTTCAATACTCACTCACGCGCTGCGTCGTAAAAGAAGACAACCCTAACGAGTCAGAAGGTATAAGAGTTACGCGATAGAAAGAGAGGCAACTTATAGGTGAATATAACTGTAGGTAATGAAGCGTTGTGCGACCTGAATTGCACTTTATTGTATCGTAGCAAGAGTCGCTTTTTATTTAAATGATTTTGCGGAGTGTCCCATCTGTATTAATCTGTACTTTCGGCCACTGCGTCAACCATCTTTCAGCCACTGCGTCAAACATCTTTCAGCCAATGCGTCAAACATCTTTCAGCCAATGCGTCAACTATGGCAACAAAGAATATTGCTGATAGAAATACATTTAGGCTCGTCAGATTTTAGTCATGGAAGCTGGGCCCTATACTGGGTGGGCGTTAATATGATGTCGAATACTTTTTACAGTCACCAAATCGATATTCACAGCCCATTACCACAGATTACTATTTACCTGATGTTTCTTATCAGCAGAATTCTCAACGAAGACTGGATAAGTTCCGGCGACTGGCTCCCCACTAGGTGCGACTCCGTTCCACAGTAGAGAGTGAGTGTGTCCTCCTACTATGATGTCAATATGTTCTGCAGCGTCACGGGCTATCTCCCTTAAAACAAAAGAAAAATAAAACTTTAAAAAAAGTAAACACCGACTTCTAAATCCTAAAACGAAATAACTTTAATAAAAAACTTAACAGCTTTTAAAGGAAAAGGTACATTGTAGAATTGAAGACACCGACTTCAGAAACTGTTCTGTTTTTTATGAAAGTTATTTTATTCGTTTTTGGTTTTTGAAGTCGGTTTTTACTTTTTTTTTTAAGTAAATTTATTTTTCCACTTTTAGTTGAATATACAGTTCCCAGAACGAATGAAAAGAAGAATCATCAAAATCCGCTTAGAAATGCCGGAGATACAGTACATTTATACATATAACTGCGTACATTTACCTAATGTACTCTATACTAAAAGCCTTCTTGACTGAAAATTCTCTGATTCCTTCGCAAACGTGATCTACATAAGATCACTCATCAAAATTGGATCATTACTTTTTGAGAAAATCGTGGACATACAAACTTACATACATACATACATACATAGAACCTCCTTTTTAACCGACGAAAAAAAAAGGAGGAGGTTTTCAATTCGACACGTATGTCTTTTTTTAAAGTCGGTTAAATACTTATGTGTTAAGAATCTGACAGTCAGCATTCAGCGTGAGCAGGTATGAAGGTACAAGTACCTACGCAGCGGGCTCGACTTGTCGGGCTAATTCAGTGTGGGCTGCCGTGCTCCGGCCGGCTCGCACGTTAGTTCAATCCTCACTCACGCGCCGCGTCGTAAAAGAAAACAACCCTAACGAGTCAGAAGGTATATGAATTACGCGATAGAAAGAGAGGCAACTTCTAGGTGAATATAACTATAGGTAATTGACGCTGTGCGAACTGAATTGCATTTTATTGTGTCGTAGCAAGAGTCACTATTTATTTAAATGATTTTACGGAGTGAATCTTCTGTACTTGTACTATTTGTATTCTGTGGCGTGGGTGGGTTGTTACTACGTCGGGCAGTTTTATTGAGTTTTTCCATCTGGGAATTTCTCAGCAGATTCTGTCTTGTCTTCTTCTTGTCTTGTCTTTGTTGTGATACAATTTCTAATAAGTAATCTTATGATTACTCAAAATCGTGTTGAATCAAAATTTATTTATCCCGAAACCCCAGCTCGTAACAAGTACCTAATATTATTATTAGGTACTTGTTACGAGCTGGGGTTTCGGGATAAATAAATTTATGCCAGTTTACACCAAAAACACACTATATTTAAATAATCACAAATTCAGTAATCAGAAACTACTTGTAGCTTACTTTACTTCACTGTTGTTCACTGTTGTTCACTGATTTATATATAGGTAGTCTATGGTTCACTGTATCGCATTCCTAGCTGAACTGCCTAACACCGTTTTCTTTTTTGTGAGTGACATCTCGCAGTTGACCACTGGGGGTCGAGGCTGCTTAACCGAGCGTTTCATGTGGGAGCTTTAAGCGAACTTACAAGCCTCCGGCCAGGGCTTACAAACTAAGGTAAAATATTAGGCGACTGTGCGTCGCTAATAAGAGGACAGCCAGACGGGGCAGGCTGGATCATGATGGGTGCCTAACACCGCTGGCAACTCTCTATTTATATGACGAATGTAAGCTTCTGGAAAGTTCGAGAAAGAAAGAAAAAGAAAAAAGAAAAGAAAAATATTTTATTTGGGACAGGCACAGGAAATACAGTTAAAAAGGAGCATATAAAAGTAACAAAATAAACATTAAAAAACAAAACAAAAAAAAAATGAAATTAAATAAAAATTCAGACTAAAAAAAAGACACCTGTGCGAGGCCAAAAAGGCTCCCATCTCAGCATAAAGCTGCGATATTTAAAAAATAAATACCGCAACGCTGGTATTCTGATAGGGTGGTATATGAGGAGTACAGTCCTTTCACATGTATTTGACCTCTGATTTTGCATCACTGTCAAAATCAAAGTTATCTTTATTGTACATGCCATACGGTTGCTGTTGGTTTGCTTCTACTGACAAGTCTGTCAAAATCACAGTGATCTTTATTCTCCTTACATTAAAGTTGCTATTAAGTTGTTGCTACTGACAAGTCTGTCAAAATCACAGTGATCTTTATTTTCCTTACAATAAAGTTGATATTGAGTTGTTGCTGTTGAGTTGCTGCTGTCAGAGGTAAAACAACTTTGAATGGACTGCAGCATATTTCTAAGACAGACAATATAATATACAATGAAATCTATCAAGCGAGACGACCCAAATACCAACAGAGTTACGTTTGCTAGAACTTTGCAATGATTCTAGCAAAGTTAATTACATTGCTAGAATTTTATTTGAGTTACATTGCTACACCCTAGAACAAAATTGCGTTTTGATAGATTAGATGTAGGTACCTACATTTTGAAGCATGGCGACGCAATTTTCCGTGTTATATAATCCATTTCATACAATATAATAATAATATGGACTATATAAGTTGGCAGTGATTTTGTTGCTTATCAATTCATTTCCTTGACCTTACCTATGCATTACTATGGTGTAGTTACAACCATTCCATAAAAAAGAACAGATATTATCACTTCCATCAGTCATCACTCGATTTCAAAGTCCAACTAAACAAAGATCACAAAGATACTTACTAATGTTCCATTGTATTGTTCATTTCTCGGTTTAAAGTCCGGTACTTATGGTCTAATTGAGCAATTTTCTCGTCTCGTCTCGTTAAGGTGGACAGAACAATGGATCCCCAGATCCAACGCTTGATAAAATCGTTTAACTATAAGTAATGGGATGTTATTTTCTTATCATAATATTATCTTGTGGAGAATAAATCACCTATCTGTTCATGATCGTAGTAAAAGAGTGAGATTTATATCAGGAAATTATGTATCGTTGGAATCATGGTCTTTGGGGCTTAAATATAAGTAAGAGAGAATATCCAAAAACTTTTTTACAAAAAAATACAACCGACTTCCAAAAACAACACTACAAAGTGAAAAATAATTTTAATTTCGGAAGTCGGTGTCTAGTTAAATGTATTTTCGTTTTTTTGCCACCGACTTCCTTATTTTTCACTTTGTAGTGTTGTTTTTGGAAGTCGGTTGTATTTTTTTGTAAAAAAGTTTTTATTTTTCACTTTTTAGTTGTGTAGGTACCTACCCCACACAAATTCTAATACCACTCTCTGCAAAACAAACTAGAACATCATCCATATAAAAGTGGGGAAAAAATACGTATTATTGAAGCTAACTCAAAAACTACCGAAGCAAAGTTAATCAATTTTATATGGGACCAACTGTGATGTACCCTCTCGAATAAAACAAAAAAAAATCCAAATCGGTCCAGCCATCTTCGAGTAATCAGGGAACATACATAAAAAAAAACTAAAAAAAAAAAAGGATCCGACGAATTGAGAACCTCCTCCTTTTTGAAGTCGGTTAAAAATGACCAACTAGGACTTGACGCTGTTACAAATGAATAGTCAAATCATTACTTTTTTATACAAAAGTATGTTTATTAAACAAAATGCTTTGCATACTTAAAATGTTTTTAAGAATTAAGAATGCAAAGCATTTTAATTAATAAACTTACTTTTGTGTAAAAAAGTAATGATTTGACTACCCATTTGTAACAGCGTCCTTAAGGCCGACTTTTAATGATTTTAAACGGAAGATCACGTCTAAACGAGCAGTGTCAATGATTTAGAAAAAAATATTTATGTTAAATTAGAGCATTTTCTAATTCCTAACTAAATCTGTGAATAATTTATATTATGTTTATATTAAGATAGTGTAATTAATTTATAAAATTATGTCTAACGCGGATGTAAAACTGAGAATCACACAAAAACTATCAAGCGTATATTTATGAAACCTTCACCATTTTAAAGATACTTTAATTATGTCTCTGATAGAACAATTTCTATGAAAACTTCATGGAGTTTGTTCTACCGGAGTCGCGTCGCGCCTGTCTGCGGGAGCCTTTAACCTTCGTAGCAGCACCCTAATTGCGTAACACATTATCAATCAGAGTTGGTTTCATTTTGACAGTTCAACAATTCATTGCGTTATTTACGTTGTCGAGAAGACAAATTTTTCGAACATATGAAGAAATGGATTAGCAATTTGTTTCAAAATAAAACTAACTCCGGTTGATAATGTGTTACGTAATTAGGGTGCAGGTCAATATTAACTCTTCAAATCCCGGGTAATGAGACACAATTGATTAATTATCTATTGTTCTTGACCCGATATCGCATCGGTGGTATGTGAGCTATTAAACAAAAAGAAAAGGGTGTCATGAGATTTGAACTATGTGGTCTTCAACTGTTTGGCCTGCCCTGCAAATCGCTTGCCCTACAAATGATTAGGTATAGGACATGGTGGGCTCCTGAAGTGCCCACATAAAAGACATTTTCATCAAACCCTGCATTACTACTTACTTGTCAACTTCAAGTCCACAATGTGACAGCAGTATGATGATGTCCACTCCCTGTTCATACAACGCTTCTGCTTCGCGTCTCGCTGCTTCTTTGGGGTCAGTGAACTTCACCTTACCAGGGGATGATAGTTGCTGTAAACAGTAATTATTGTCATTAGCATTTTTTCGAACAACATTTATGTACGTACGTTTGGGAAGTTTTCAATTTGTGCATAATATTTTCCGAGTCGAAAAGTGACAAAAGTCTGTATTACGTATTATGGGCCAAAGTTCCGCGTGATCACCTCAAAGGCGATAATCGCATGCACGGCTCACGACTCGATCGCACAATGTTCGTTTGTCACTAGCTGCGCTCTCACAGGAATATTTTCTTAAGTGAGCATGCTTAAGTTTTGTCAATAGTACATGAATTTAAACACACCGCATTTATTTTTCACAAGGTGACATAAATAATTACAATAATAACTATCTGTTAACTAATAAAAATAATAGTTATCTGTCAACATTGGTGCAATAAAAAACAATAATTATAGGTAGGTCTGCCTAACCTTTTCCCAACTATATTGGGGTCAGTTTCCAGTCTAACCAGATGCAGCTGAATATCAGTATTTTACATGGAGCGACTGCCTATCTGACCTCCGATACCCGTTGGTAAGACTGGTTGTCAGACTTTCGGGCTTCTGACGACCCTTAACGACTGTCAAAGATCCACGAATGACAGCCGGGACCAACGGCTTAACGTCGAGTAGGTATTGAAGTTTTCTATGGGACAGTTGAAATTTTTTTCGCGATTACGATGTTGGTCCCATGGACAAAGTTGTGCGGTTTGATGTTCTGTATCACACCCTGAAATTTGACGAGGATGCAAAACGACACGTTGTATAGATGTAATGCCCCTTGGTCACTGAAAATGTCGGCTTCCAGTTTTTTCCACAACGAAGTTATAGGAAGGTTGGTAATAGCCCGAATGGCTTCGAGAAAGGAATGGTACGGCCGTACCTTTGTTTTGCTCAAGATGGCAGGGGCACTTCCGTGCCCCAAGATCTGTTTTAATTTAAATACCTGTCTCATTAAACTATGTATTTAAGTTTACATTGTCATTTAATACTCATATCTCTCTACCTAGCACACACATTATATCCATTATTTACTCAATTGGTACTTTAGATATAGTATGTATGATTGTACAACACTCATGCAACATGGCTTGCTAATAAAAGTTTTTCGTTTGCAGAAAGTCTGTATTCTGTTGCTATATTGTACAAATTAATACTAAACTATGTAGAAAATGCGATGACCGGTAGAGCAGACGAGTACAGGAGTGGACACCGCGTAGTGTGCGACGCCCCCCAGCTGGATGGACTGACGACATGAAGAATGTGGCTGGGACAGACTGGATACGGAACTACGGAACGCTGGGGACAGGGTGTTGTGGCGCAGTCTGGAAGAGGCCAGCAGTCCAGCAGTGGACTGATTGATGTAGAATGTTAGACATACTCGTATATTTCGTAGAGGAACCTCTTGCTTTAACTCTTGAATTATCTTTTGTATCTCATGTTCAGTGTACTCTCATTCTAATTAATTTTTTCGAAAAAACAATAATAATACCAGTTCACTATCTATCCCACTCCAGGGGACAGGTAGCAGTGCACTGCAGGGGATGTATTGCTCTTGTTATTTTTGTCGCACATGTTGTATTTTTTTTTAAATATTTTTATTATTATTTTTTTTTATTATTGTTATATTATTTTGTGTGCATTTTAGTCTGTGCTAAATAAATGTATTTTCTTTCTTTCTTTCAGGCCAAAGACCTCTTCTCTTAGAGAAGGCATGAGCATTCATCACCACGCTTGCTCAAGATGGGTTGGTGATTTTAGACTTACTCGTACATTAAAATGTTATCCTTCACCGATGTCAGTAAATTATAGTCCAAGATAAACTCAGAAATTACTTAGGTCCATATGAATTTAAAAAAAAAACCGGCCAAGTGCGTGTCGGAACACACACAATGAAGGGTTCCGTAGTTGAAAAGAATTTATCCCAAAAACAAACATAACAATGGATCCCAACTTTTACCTTTATTTGTGCTAGGAGACCTTGCTTCTTGCCAAATTTCAATATTCTAGGTCAACGGGATTTACTTGCACAGTTGCGAGTATCAAAATGTGTCGCAAAATGGCCGTATTTTTTTATTGCATTGATTTAGAAGCTTGATTTTTTTAGAACTCTAATGGACCATAGACTTACGTATTCGATATTAATTTCAACTTGATATCTCCACCCGTCTCTGAGAAAAAGGGTCATGACAGACTGACAGAGTTGTTTTTTTTTTTTATATGATAGAATTACAAATTAACAATTTTCAGACTTTTTCCTTTATTTGTGCTGTGATAGCCTGCTTCTTGCCAAATTTCATGATTCTAGGACAACGGAAAGTACCCCATAGGTTTTGATTTACTTGCGAGTATCAAAATACACACATCAAAAGTGTCTAGGGATCAACATATATTTTTGCAATAACTTTTCTCCTGATTGATATTAATTAAAATTTTCTTTAAGGATTCATCAAATAAAGTGTTTTCGTTTGTCACAGTAACGATAAACCAAGTCACCTTTGCATTAATAAAGAAATTTGCCATTTTCCTAATAAAGGGATTTTTGACATTTGAACCACTAACATTAAAGTTCGAAAAAAAGACTGAAATAACAGTTTTCTTTAAAATTTTATTGGGTAACTTAAACAATTAATAATCCGTGTTTCTACCGCGAACACTAACAACACAAGAACATCGGTTTGGCATACTCAAAATGAGTTCATCCAAATCACGCTGTGGAATGGCCGCCCATGTTCGTTGCAACAACAAAAAAAGGTCTTCATATTCGGCAGAGCTCTTCTCTGTAGCATATCCCATGCATGCTCAATCGGGTTCAAGTCTGGCGACTGAGCAGGCCAGGGCAGGACATTGATGTTAGCTGCGGCGAGAGTCTGTCTTACAACTCTTGCGGTGTGCGGTCGTGCATTATCATGCATTAACTGAAATAAGGGACCGATTTGCACTTGTAGAGGAACGATGACGTCTGATACAATCGTCTCAGCATAAATTTGAGCGTTGAGGTTGCCTCTGATCCAAATCAACTCAGTTCTTCCGCCGATCCAAATACCCGCCCATACCATGATGGTTCCACCACTATAAGGATGGACTTCCTGGCAGGATTTTAATCGCTGTTGGCGTCCAGGGGTTCTCCAGTGTCGTATACGTCTTGTATCCGGTCTCATACCAAAACGAGACTCATCAGAAAAGCACACGAAACGCCATTGTTCTTCTGCCCAATTTCTGTGTTCAAGAGCCCATTGATATCGAATCCTACGATTGTGCATTGCTATAGGTGGTACCCGTAGCGGTCTTCGGGAATGAAGGTTCACTTCATGCAAGCGGTTTCTGACTGTTTGGTCGCTAATTAAGTTCCCTGAAGAGTGATGAAGCCTCACGGCTAACATCATGGCGGTTATAGTTGGAGCTCTTCGAGTTAAGATTTGAATGTATCGGTCTTGTCTCCGTGTGGTGCAGCGATACCGTCCTCCATGGCGCTCAGCCACGGTACCAGTGCTTCGGTAACGTGTCCAAAGTCGACTGATAACACTCTGACTTGTATTCAGAGCTAAAGCCACAGTACGTTGCCGGGAACCAGCTTCTATCATTCCCACGGCTCTGAGCATTTCTTCCCTGCTTAAATGACGTCGCCGCTCCATAATAACGTTGGTTTTAATCAGTAGTAGGGAAACAGTAGCACTAATAATGTCTTCAATGCGTTGTATGTTTTTATAGGGAAAATATTGACAGCTGATTTTCATCTTTTACTCGAATTTGATTCACAGTTCCTGATTCAAATTATGAAATGCACCAAAAAGGATCCATATAAATTTATAAAATCATAAATTTATTACAAAGCCACATCTCAATCTCAAGAAATCCGCATAAAAATGCTTCATCCCTAGACACTTTTGATGTGTGTATGTCGCATAAATGGCCGTATGTTTTTATTGCGTTGACTTAGAAGCTTGAGTTTTTTAGGACTCCAAGAGAGCATTTGATATTAATTTCAACTTGATACCTTAACGCGTTCCTAAGAAAAAGGGTCTTGACAGACGGACAACGAAGTGATCCTATAAGGGTTCCGTTTTTTCCTTTTGAGGTACGGAACCCTAAAAAGGTCACACAACGTAGTGCATCAGACGCAATGCGTTAACCACTGGGCCATCACGACATCTCGAAAAATGCTATAGACTGAAGATGTTTTTGTAGGTGTTCGTACTTACCAAAGAAATATAAATTACTGTTCGTCTCAATATCTACTCGTAAGTACTCTGTTTTTAAATGGAAACAGAAGTTATTAGTGTTTAAACTGTCATGGTCATTATCACCTTTATTTCATTTATGTACATATATTTCACATTTTTAAATATTTTTTATAAAAACATGAAATAAAAAAAAAACATTTAAAAATATAAAACATAGTAACCCACCGGTATCAGGAACAGGGTCCAAGCTACCGGCGGTCAGGGCTCCAGAGAGGAACCTCCTAACAATGCGCGCCGTGTCCAGAAGTACCGCTCTCTGAATCAGGCCCTTAATCCAGCTGCCCAACGAGAGCCTCCTTAGGTGTTGATCGAGGCTCTTGGCAATTAAGCCATTGGCTGATTATCATTAATATTAACACAATCAATCTGCCTAGCCTTTTCCCAACTATGTTAGGGTCGGCTTCCAGTCTAACCGGATGCAGCTGAATACCAGTATTTTACATGGAGCGACTGCCTATCTAACCTCCACAACCCAATTACTGGGTAATACGATACCCCTTGGTAAGACTGGTTGTCAGACTTTCGGGCTTCTGACGACCCGTAACGACTGTCAAAGGTCCACGAATGACAGCCAGGACCAACGGCTTAACGTGCTTTCCGAGGCACGGAGGAGTCTCGGTATGTAAAGATGGTCACACATCCACGGACCAACCCCGGCAAGCGTAGCTTAACCTGATGGATCGACCCGTGCGACTGTTATTACTTAGCCACGATAACCCCCCTTTTTGCATTTTTATCATTATTATTAACACAAACGGGATATTTACCATGTTTACTGTTAGATTCGAGTTCCCGATATTTCGGCAATGTTGCAAGCACCATGATCACGGATAAACAGTGTTTATCCATACGCATTTATTTCATACACAGAGCGGTTACCACCTTCGATATTATCTGCATATGGCTATTTCAACTTATGTCACGAAAGCCATTCTGATTTTGAACATAAAATTTTAATGTGACTTTTAAGGTCTTCACGACAAATTCGTTGGAATCACGCAACGCATGCATGTGCTTAACACGCCACTAACTTGCACGCTTGAGCATTATAATGTGATCTTTCACGCGCTTCCGCTTATGTGTCATAGTTAATGTGTAACCTTTCTACCGCTCACGCGAGCGTGGTGTGAATCGGGTCCGTGGAATCATTTTACCTTATATTGTACGTGGTGTGAGTTCTATACCAAGGTTTTTTTTTATTGTTAACGTTGTTTCATCACTATTAAGTACTAATATCGAATTCTATGCATTTGATTTGATGTGTTATCTATTTCCGAACGATTTAAGATACGTCAACACTGACTGAGACTCGTCTATGACATTAAAAAAAATGTTTTTCTCTGACAAGTCATCGTTCGGTCGGTTGAGTGTGAAAGTGTTTTTTTGCGGCGTTCCCGCTCGCGTGATGCTAGATACTATTTTGAACATTTATCTACCTTATGTGACTATTTTAAGTAGCGCCAGTGACAGAAAAGTTGAAAAGAAATCGTTTGGCTTGGTATGGGCATGTGATGAGGAGGAACGTAACGCATGTGACTAAAAGAGTGATGAATATACATGTTGATGGAATGGAGAGGAAGTGGAAGGCCAAAGAAAAGATGGATGGATTGTATGAGGAATGATAAGAAAGAGAAGGGAGTGAATGATAGCGTGATGGTTGACAGCGGAGCATGGAAGAAGAAAACGTGTTGCGCCGACCCCATGCACTGTCTTTCATTTTTACGAATTTTATTGTATCAGGCTGTTTTCCACTCCACATCCAAGCGAGTGTTTTGTGTATCTTTAGAGTTAAAAAAGAAATTAGCCCATGATAATGTATAGACAAACTATAGCTTTTGCACGCGGCTCCAACCGTGGGGTTCGGAAATCATTCCACAGGAACGTAATACCGGGATAAAAGTATCCCATGTCCTAACTCCAAATTATGCTCTACCTGGGTGCAAAATTTGCAAAAAAAAAAAAACAAAATCCGTTCAAATGGTAATAGACAGATAGAAAGAGTTACTTTTGCATTTTTATCATGGATGAATATGAATAGGTATAATTGTATCATGAATTCATAATGAAACAACTACTGACACGAGGCAGCCTTCGTCATCCATCGTGACACGATACAGACAAAACGTGAAAGATAAAGACAATTTTGACATCTCAATAACTAAGTAAGTACTAAGTAGCTATCACACAATAACGTGCCCACTTGAAGATGTGAGATAGAACAATAGATACCGTTGCCGTTGATATCAAGAATTCAATATGTGATATATATTCTTAGAAATGTTTTTAATATAACCTAGAACTATTGTGAGATTCTGACATATTATGAGACACATTCTTGAGGTCATATCAATATATGGATAGTCATAGTATAAGTTACAAAATGTAGATAATTATTGTAACTTAAGATAAGATAAAATAAGATAATATTTATTTGCTTAAACATGTGTCATACATACAAGAAAATACATGCATGCAAGATGGTAACAACATTAAAGTACAGGGATGTTTGCCACATGATGTGACGTGCAAATATCAAGAAATATTATTAATTAAAACATTCTCCTATAATAACAATAAATTAAGTAAGTAATAAAATATAAAGATCCAAAAAAATATTAAACTATTCCATTGTCAATCAAATCAAATAAGCTACTATGTCAGATATTATATCCTAACTAATATTATAAATGAGAAAGTGAGTTTGTTTGTTTTTTAAGAGAGCTTTCACGCTAAAACGGCTGAACAGATTTAGATGAAATTTGCACATGGGTAGACCATGATCTGGATAAGAACATAGACTACTTTTCTTCCTGGATCGCAGACGAAGTCGCGGGCTACAGCTATTTACGATAATTATGATAATTGATAAGTTATCATTATCAATAATAGTCCTATTAGTATTTATTAATACTAAGATTAAATTGCTTACCGCTGTATCAGGTGTAATCAGCCCAATGAGTCCGATCTTCCTTCCCTGCCTCTTCACAATATGATGAGGCTTGTACAGTCCTTGCAGCACTGGCTCCTCACTGGTGTCCATGTTGGCTGCTAGAACTGGTGCCTTCAAGGCTGAAAGGTACGGCGCTAGACCTTCGGGCCCGTCGTCGAATTCATGGTTTCCGATTGCCTGTGAAATAGAAATGTTGCAATTAAGATTATACCATCATTTACAAAGTTATCCTTTCATTTTTGGGGTCGTTTCCCATTCCAAACCTCTGGATTTAGAAACCCATTAAACCTAATCAATAATTTTAATTCACAACAGTCATATCGATCACACGGACTATAATAAAAAGAAGTACTCCGCGCTACGAATATCGAAAGTGAAGCACAGTAAGTATGCAGTAATTTAAATGGTGTGCATAATAAAGAGTATTCTATTATATTCTATGCCGGGACCGTTTGTACAAACATGCGCCTCACGCACACATTTACATCATAGTATGCCGACCGCCAATAAGTGAAATGATGGCGTATTTGTCAAATCAAAAAGACATAGATCGGTAAGGTGCTTCAGTTTCGATACGCGTGGCACGGAGTCCTTTTTTTTTCTAGTCCGTGATCGATCGTAAGTTTTCAAGAACGAAGACGTAGGTCAAAATGGATCAACGATTAACGTCATATTATTATATTTGTTGGTAGGACCCTGGACAAGATTGTGAAAAAAATACAACCGACTTCCAAAAACAACACTACAAAGTGAAAAATAACTTTAGTTTCGGAAGTCGGTGTCTAGTTAAATGTATTTTTGTTTTCTGCCACCGACTTCCGAAATTAAAGTTATTTTTCACTTTGTAGTGTTGTTTTTGGAAGTCGGTTGTATTTTTTTGTAAAAAAGATTTTATTTTTCACTTTTTAGTTGTGGTACCTACCCCACACATATTCTAAAACCACTACCTGCAAAACAAACTAGAACATCATCCATATAAAAGTGGGGAAAAATACGTATTACTGAAGCTAACTCAAAAACTACCCAAGCAAAGTTAATCAATTTTATATGGGACCAGCTGTGATGTCCCTCTCGACTAAAACAAAAAAAAATCCAAATCGGTGTAGCCATCTTCGAGTAATCGGGACGAATTGAGCACCTCTTCCTTTTTGAGCTCAATTAAAAAACAAGAAAGAATGGCCTAAAAAGGCCGAAACTATAACTGCAGAGAGACGAAAAAGGGCTGTGGTGTATTGATGATAATTGTAAACTTGTTTGTATACCTAATTGATATTTAATCGATATTGACGTCACAGCCCTCATACTGTAGGTATCAATTAACAAATCGTGATAAATAAATATGAATGTTCATTAAGTTGTAAACAATATAAGAGTTCTAATTCAGATACAGATACAGTTATCACTTAGTAAGTATTTTACAAGTTACTGCTATCGAGACAAGTAACTCAATAGCTATAGTTTGTCCCATAGATATAAGATACATTTCTATGGTTTGTCCGATACCGCTGTACCGCGCCTTGGAATGCGCAGCGAGGTGGGGGGGCGGGACGGGAGTGATGTATGAGTGGCGGGACGCCGCGCCGTGCCGCCACCCGTGAGCGTTGGCGAATGAGTTGCCTGTACTGCTGCCCCGTTTCGCCGCGCACATACCTGAGACGCGGTACAGCGGTATCGGTCAAACTATAATTATCTGAGTTTAAGGCGAAATCGCCAGGATAGCCCGCGAAATTCAAAATTTCTTACGTTTTTTGCAATTTGCATGTCAGTATTAGGTTGTATGTTGATTAAAATATGATTCGCGGTCGTATCAAATATTTATCACAGAATTATAATCATAAAAATTATCAATACAACTCTATAAGTTCATATTACCCTATGGAATGACTATTTCATGAAATCATGAGATTTGAGGTCAATTCTAACTTACGGAGTTGTATTGCTGATTCTAATGATTATGATTCTGTAAAGCCTTATTAGTTACGGCCGCGAATCATATTTTAATCAACATACAATGTGACATTGACCTGCAAATTGTAAAAAACGTAAGAAAATTTTAATTTCGCGGGCTACCTTAGCGCATTCGCCTTCATCACCTAGACGTTATCACGAGTTTGTCACGTTTTTATCATTTGCGTTCCAATTCGCTAGACACGTTACCTTAGGATCTGACATGAGAGCTTCGATAATGTTCATTTACTTTGGTAATTATGTTCATATGTTCAGCAGTAAATTTTCAAGGGCTAGTTAACTAATAATAAATAATAATAAATATGTTTGGACATATCACACAACGCCATCTAGCCCCAAGCTAAGCAACCTAATGCTTGTGTTATGGTAACGAGATGGCTGATAAACTACTTATATATATATTTTTTTTGTAAATACATACATATTATAGATAGAAAAACACCCAGACTCGGAACAAATACTTGTAGGCCGTACAAATATTTGTTCCGTGCGGGAATCGAACCCGCGACATGCTGCGCAGCAGTCAATCGCTCAACCACTGCGCCAACCGTGTCGTCAAACTAATGCGGTAACGACTATTCGAATTATTCCACTTTGCCCCACTAATCTGTGTAAATCTAAAACATTTTTTACTGGTGGGAACCAGTGAGATATGGTTAGAATTTTAATGTCCACTGCGTTTGTGCGATTTTGGTGGGGCAAATTATACTCGCATGAGCTCCGAGTTCACTTTTTCCCAATAAGGCTGGCACTAACTACTAACCAGGGACCGAAACCGGTACGATCATTACCGGTATTTTTCGGTTACAACCTTTATTTTTTACAGGTATTTTCAAAGGTTACCTTAATTCTTAAATACTGAATACAACCTGTATTAATACCGGTTACCGAAATAAAAATTACCTCTATCTTAGGTACACGTGCCGTCGGCATACCGAGTTAATTTCTATGATGAGGGAAAAAGATGAAACAAATGGTATTTTACCAATTTACAATGTAGGTACTTAATATTATCTTACTTACCATTGTTTATTTCCTTTTTTTACTTCAAGCTTCAACTCAAATACCTACTCCGCAAAAAGGCGCACTAAAAACACGTAAACAGTACGCAGGTAGGTACAGCACGCATGACGGTCTCCCTGCTAATGTATTTTCTAATGCCAACAAATGCCGGCATTGCGATATTCTGTTTCTTTCTCGTAATCAAGGTAATTTTTAGGTAACCGGTATTAAAACGGTAACTTAAATAAAGGTAACATGTTTCTTCTTCTTGGGTTACCCAGATAGCGGTTACCTTAACCGTAGAGGTAACCAAAATTCTTCGATACCTGTACCGTAATCCATAAAGGTTTTCGGTCCCTGCTACTAACTAACGTCACTGTTGACGTCATTTCGTGCTATACAGTAAAAATCAATATAATAAATAATACTCGATTTCTGAAGAATTATTAAACGGAGTTTAAACTCATAAGGCCTTTACTAATAAAGATGTAAACACGACGTATACCGGAGTTATAACGATTTGTAAAAGGGCCAAAAGTGACTAACTATTTAAGGCGAGTAGTGCTGCCAACTAGCGCCACCATTGGGAAAAAACAGGCCAAGTGCGAGTCGGACTCGCGCACGAAGGGTTTCGTACCAATATCTATAAAAACGGCAAAAAAAAACCACGTTTGTTGTATGGGAGCCCCCTTAAATATTTGTTTTATTTTAATTTAATTATATATTTTTAAAGTGAATATATAACTAAATATTCTGTCAATATTACCCGTTGCCGTTATCAATATCGAGCAAAAACGAGCAAAAAAATCACGTTTGTTGTATGGGAGCCCCCTTAAATATTTATTTTATTCTGTTTTTTAGTATTTGTTGTTATAGCGGCAAAAGAAATACATCATGTGTGAAAATTTCAACTGCCTAACTATCACAGTTTATGAGATACAGCCTGGTGACAGATGGACAGACGGACGGACAGCGGAGTCTTAGTAATAGGGTTCCGTTTTACCCTTTGAAAAAAAAAACGGCCGTTTTTGGTGTTAACTGCTAAGGCTTCGAACCTAGGTGGTTTAGTGTTGGTTTTTTTGATACAAAACATTCTACCTCTTCTGACTAAAAATGTGAACATAGGAAATTTCAAAATGTTCCATATCTCCAGACATGATTTCTTTCTCAATGGCGGCGCTAGTTGGAATTACTACTCGCCTTAAATCTTTGCCACTGCCATCATTTTCATGACAACCGTTTCTGGGGCCGTTAGCCGACGTTCGCACGGACGTAAAAATATCGTGGCGATTATTTTTCGCGCTCTGTATTTTTAACACGCTGCTTAGCGCCGAGAATTGATAATCCAACAGTGTTTTTTCGACTCGCTGGGATGCACTCTGTTGTGTTAGGTTGGATTCTCAATGCTCAGCTCAACTTCGAGAGTTGAAAATCCAATGCGCGATAAAATCCCACCGCGATATTTTTACGTCCGTGCGAACGTCGGCTTAGTGGCGGCCACTCCCCTTCTAGGAAACAGTATCTAATAACTTACCTTTAACTATGTTATAATTATTTTAATGTCATGCTGACAAGAGGAGCTCGTGGCTAAGTAATAACAGCCAGGGTCGATTCATCAGGTTAAGCTACACTTGCCGGGGTCAGTCCGTGGATGGGTGACCATCTTTACATACCGAGACTCCTCCGTGCCTCGGAAAGCACGTTAAGCCGTTGGTCCCGGCTGTCATTCGTGGATCTTTGACAGTCGTTACGGGTCGTCAGAAGCCCGAAAGTCTGCCAGTCCAGTCTTACCAAGGGGCATCCTATTATCCAGTTACTGGGTTGTGGAGGTCCGATAGGCAGTCGCTCCATGTAAAATACTGGTATTCAACTGCATCCGGTTAGACTGGAAGCTGACCCCAACATAGTTGGGAAAAGGCCAGGCAGAGATTAATTGCTGACACAAGATACAAGAATAACAAACACTATATCAACTTACATGAGCATCATGCGGTATCAAATTCATGAACTCCTGGGTGACATTCCACTTGAGCAACGTATACCAGTAGGTTCCCTGGAAACTGTCTCCAGCGTTCAGGACTATGGAGTCAGGCTTCTGTTCCAGCAGGGTGTGAATCTCCTGGTAAAGACGAGGGAAGCCGCCTATGCAGGAGTTGTTATTGTAGTGGCAGGTGGGTGTGTCTACTGAGGTCTCTTCGAACCTGGAAAAGGATATTAGACATTTTACATTTCGACCGTGATTTTTGAGTTAATTGGCCAACTTTGGCGTTCTTATTTTGAGTACCTGAAAGACTTCGACAACTTTATTTATTGAGTGATGGAAAATAGTTAAGTACGAGTATTAATATAGTACACATCGTGTCGTTTTGCATCCTCGTCAAATTTCAGGGTGTGATACAGAACATCAAACCGAACAACTTTCTCCATGGAACCAACAACGTAATCGTGAAAAAATTTTCAACTGTCCCATAGAAAACTTCAATATTTACCTACTCGACGCAAATGTATGGGACGGCTGATTATTTTTTCGCGATTACGATGTTAGTGCCATGGAAAAAGTTGTTCGGTTTGATTGCCTATACCACATCCTTTTTGACGTGGATGCAAAACGACACGTTGTATAGCGGCTTCTCTTTTCGCAATTTTGTCTTATGTATTTATATATTTATATGTACTTAAAGCAAAAATTCCAAAGCAAGTTTTTCATAAAATGCGCGACTTAAAAATATAGCGGCGATTTTTTTTCGCGTACTGGTTTTTCAACGCACTGGGGTGCGCTCTGTTGGATTCTCGAAGCTCAGCTCAACACCGAGAGTTGAAAATCCAGTGCGCGATAAAATCCCGCCGCGATATATTTGCGTTCGTGCGAACGTCAGCTAACGCGGCAAATAGACGTAGGGAGCCAATATCAACAACTAATTTCCCTGTCTGTAAATCTACATACACAACCATTGTGTATAAAAGTATAATAATAATAAGTACCTACCGGTTAAACATGTTCTAGAACACCTACCTGTGAGCAGTAGGGTACAATTATGTAGTCGTAGGTTGATAATAATGAACACGGTTTTATAAAAAAGTCCCCGCAATGTTTTATCAAAATTTAATTATTTATTGGATCTCCATCAGAGGTTACACGATTACATGTATTGAGTCAATAAAATCGGGACGAACAAACTGTTTAAAATGCAAGAACTTTATCCAATGAGATAAAGCTTAATTTTCTTAGTTGTTGAGATCATTTTGAACAGTCTGTTCGTCCCGATATTTTTGACGCTGACTATGTTTACAATAACAGGGACAAATCCAGTGTGCGCTTCCAATTCGCGGTGTAAGAGTCAGATGAACGTACCTAAGAGTACATTTTCTCAATTTTACAGGAGAGCAAAATACTGTAAAAATTCACCTTTTCACGGTTCTCCAGCTTTTTAATAGAGATAATACATATAAATGTATAATTGATCAATGAAAAATATTAAATATTGACCTACTACTAGAGCTTTGAAAAAATTAAGAATTATTTACGCTTACATAGACATAATATTTTTTTTTTTAATTCGGTTGACATGCGCACAGAAAAGATTATCTGTTCTGTGGACATGCGTTTGTGTGGCCCTTAATTTTTTTTTAACTTTTGTTGTTATTGCACTTAAATACCTACGTCATTTTTGTGAAGTTAAGTTGTATTTATAAGTCGATATGGTTTTAAGGATATTGTGAAACAACCAATATTCTACTATTAAAAATATTGTTATGACTAAAAATAAATTTGCTGTACTCTTAATACGTTTTCTTTTTTGACATTTCAATTTTATGTATTTGTACAGAAGTCCAGGGGCCGTACTATGACGTGAAAAAAGATCATGGATCCACCATGGCTCCAGTGTGAGAGAGAGACGGAGCTATATACGACCTATAGCACCATCCTTTTTTCACAAAGGAACCATGATAAATCCATGATCCTCCTCTTTTTTCACGTCATAGTACGGCCCCTGTGCTCAAGTATACACACCGATTATTAAAATAACAAACACCTACCACATTAATAACATTATTTCATCAGACTGTTTTCACAATAATAAATTACTTATCAGCTGTTATTCGACTGAGTTTATTTTACCCTAATACTGTTTCACGTCGGCAATGACAGCACTCATAGCCTCCCACAATTCAACATCTTTCCGACTCGTGTAGTATTATTTTCACACCCCCTGCTCGATAATGAAAATTACATTTCATACTAACGTAACCTACAGAAAGTCATAATAGCCCAGGCTCTAGCAGGGCAATAATATATTGTACCGCAGAGGTTTTTATTACCTCGCAAATGGTGCGAAAAGTAGAGTATTCTCTTCTGGTCTTCGACTTGGGCGAGCTTGAAACACTCGCCTCGCTTTGTTCAGGAGGTAACTCAGAGCCCTAGAATCCTATGTTACGTTCGGGATTCAATATACCGCTCGTGACATAAAACTCTGCTTTATCCCCTAGGTGAATAATCTACTACAACTACTTCTCATCATCATTGTTTTAGCGCTACAAAACTAAGTAGGCAAATCCTGCAATTGAATGTGTCACTCACCTACACAATTCCCGTTTATTTGATTTGAGCAGTCACGTTTCATGATCATTCAGTGCAGTATGTACCATCGCGACATTTGCGGTGAACCACTTTTGAACCTTATCCCTATAGTAATAAGGTCGAAATTTGAAGATACGGGCAATATTTTGTAGTCAATTTGGTAAACAATTAATTTGCCAGCCATTTATTTTTGTTGCCGGATCTAATAGATCTGTAGCTGGGGTCAGAAAGAGCACTAATCATAAAAAAAAATTGTAAGAGTTGTCTGCAGTTTGTAAAATCACCACGATGAAATAAATTACACAAAGTAAATCTACACGTATGTTTGTCACCAAACCCATGACATCATATTCTGCCTGCAGACCAGCACCCTAATTGCGTAACACATTATCGATCGGAGTTGGTTTCATTTTGAAATAAATTGCTAATCCATTGCTTCATATGTTCGAAAAATTTGTCTGCTCGACAACGTAAATAACGCAATTAATGTTGTTGAACTGTCAAAATGAAGCCAACTCCGATTGATAATGTGTTACGCAATTAGGGTGCTGACTATTCCTCGGCCAAGAGCAGTGGTGGTTCAGTCGTACACACGGCTACCTATCAAGCTATAAATTTCCAGTATAAGCTGTCGCATTGTATAGGATATTCGTACAATGAGAGATCAGCTTATACTAGAGATATATAGCTTGCTAGAGTTGTCGGAACTCGAGGTCTTAAGAGTCCTAAATTTTAGGCTCAGCTGACAAATTGCACAGCTCGACTCGTTACAACAACACCCCCAGACTAGAACACTTAAGTCTACATAGAGACTCGAGCGCAACATGGCGCTCAGGTCTTGATTCGAGCTCGAGTCGTTTCACGCGACGAGTCGCGCTCAAGTTCTTTTCCATTTGGAGTTCCTTTATAAATAAACAGGGAATAAAAAATAACAAACAATAAAAATTGATCCGTACCGACATAATAAATAGTGTCACGTTTTTATCCCTCTTGGGGTACACACAGAACCTAATAATGCCATGCCTAAAGGTCACATTTAGCATGTTGCCACATGAACTATGTCTATGTATTTTTAAATAAATCAACCTTGATACGCTCAAGACTCGATACACTCGAGCTCTTTTTAAGACTCGAGTTCTGTTTGAGACGTGAGCTTGTTTTTAAGACTCGAGCTCTTTTTGAAATACGAGTTCTATTTTGGCGCTCGAGTTTTCGAGAAAGGACTGCAGATCGGCTCGACTCAAGGCTCTGAGTTTTGTTAGTACACCGAGTCTTATAAAATTGAGCCGAGTCTATCGAATTAAGACTCAAAGACTCGAGTTCTTTACATGACTTGACATGTAGCCGTGTGTACCTACTCTGTATATTCTAGTACTTACCTAACATCTAAGTTAATACTTAAAAGGTAAGTAACCTTCATGTAGATTTGTAGTTACCTACTTAATCGATAAAGACTCCTTCAGACAGGCGCGACACAAAGCTACCGCGTGTCGCGCAACCAGCGGTGCTAGTTCAGGAGCATGACCTCACTGGTCATTGACTTGTGTCTCATCTTAGGTAGGTACCTAAGCCAATATTGTTGGAATCATTAATTCATATATACACAGTTTAAACTTGAGGATTACCATAGCGACTAATATCCACTTGTTAGGACCCGCCGGACCCGCAGGACCCGTTGTACCGCACCCTAATTAGGTAACACATTTACACACTATTATCGGAATCGGAATCATTTTGAAGCAAATTGCTAATCTATTGCTTCATAATGTTCGAAATAGTACATTTTGATACATGTGGAGAATTTTTGTTATTGCATTCGAGGCGGAATTAACACCCGAGCCGTAGGCGAGGTTGTTTTTGAGCCGAGAACTGCAATAGCAAATGTCCACGTGTATCAAACGACGTTTTTCAATACACTTTTGAAGAAATAAAATAAAATAACGAAAAATATTTTTGTCATGAGTTATTAGGAAACTATGATTTACATTTTCTTTTTTTTCCGCGCTTTGCATTCACCAAGTTGAAGGAGAAGCAAAGGTATAAAGCCGATAAACAGCCTAATATGAAAAATAGAAAATTCAAATATTTTTGAGTTTAGAACACAAATAAATGTTAATTTTATGTTAATGTTTATGTTAATGTTCATAAACTTTTTTTATTGTAATAGTCATGGTTTTTGATGATATTCTATTTATACACATTATTTAAATATTCAAAAAATATTATCGCCGTAAAGACGCATATTCTCTTTGCCGAAATTAAAAAAACATTCACCTCCGAATAGAGACGGTGTGAAAAGAGGCATTAAACCAATTTGGACTATGTATAGGTATAAGTTATCTGTGGCAATTTTTATTCCCGCACACGTGTTGGAAAATGAAAAATCGCACGCGTGTGAAATATATTGCATTGTGAGCCTAATCGTAGTGCGATATGAACCAGTTTTCGAGGATGTGTATTGAAAAGTTTGTTTGCTTGACAACGTAAATAACGCAATGAATATTGTTGAACTGTCAAAATGAAACCAATTCCGATTAATAGTGTGTTACGCAATTAGGGTACCGATCGATATTGATTTTAAATTAAAGGCTCTCACAGGCGCGACGCGACGGTGCGACGCGATTCTGGTAGAACAATTTCCGTGAAGTATTCATAGGAATTATTCTATAAGTCGACGTTCGCACGGACATAATAATATCGCGGCGATTTTTTTTTGCGCACTGGATTTTCAACGCTCTGCTGAGCGCCGAGAGTTGAAAATCCAACAGTGTTTTTTCGACGCGCTAGAATTCACTCTGTTATTGTTAAGTTGGATTCTCAACGCTCGGCTCAACAGTGAGAGTTGAAAATCCCGCGATATTTTTACGTCCACGCGAACGTCGGCTAAGAGTCGTGTCGCGCCTGTCTGGTCAGCATTGAAACGAAGTTTATAAATTATAATCATTTTCAAATTGGAACGTCTCTTCGTTTAGGAGTGTTCACAGGAGAAAAAGTAAACTCTTATTTTTTTTTCTAGAAGATGAGACTAGAGATGCTATACTGGCAGGGGCATCGGCGCAGCCTGTTACGATGGATTCAGTACATAATTCTAGACGCACCTGCGTTAAAATTTTTAGTCGCTTATTTAAAAAAAAAAAAAAAAAAAATTGTTAATCCGAAATCAAACTGTCGCAAAATACCGGTCCGTTTTCGTCACACAACCTTGAGCATTATAATGAATCAGTGAGAACGGATCAAGGTCGTATTGAATCAAAACACACTTGTACTGAGTTGTAACACACGAGTAAATACGAGTAGATGACAGAGACGAAGCTTCAAACAATTATTGCTCTGCAGAGGCAATGTCAAGATGATTATTTTAGGGAAATATTAAACTGATCGTCTAAAAACTTATTGAGCTTCTAAAGATGGACACTTTTTTAAATTAATGAACTTATAAGGAAATCTATCAATCTGCCTAGCCTTTTCCCAACTATGATACAGCTGAATACCAGTATATTACATGGAGCGACTGCCTATCGGACGTCCACAACTCAGTTACTGGACAATACCTCCCTGGTAAGACTGGTTGTCAGACTTCCGGGTTGCTGACGACCCGTAACGACTGTCAAAGATCCACGAATGACAGCCGGGACCAACGGCTTAACGTGCTTTCCGAGGTACGGAGGAGTCTCAGTATGTAAAGATCGTCACCCATTCACGGACAACCCCGGCAAGCATAGCTTAACCTGATGGATCGACCCGTGCGGCTGTTATTACTTAGCCACGAGCTCCTCCACGACTGAAGAAGGAAATAAAAGTAACACAAAGGAGAATCAAGTTAAACAACATAGCTCGAAGAATTTCCAAACTCAAGTGGCAGTGGATATTGCTCGCAGAACAGATTGCCGATGGCGCCGAAATGTTCTGGAGTGAAGACCGCGAACCGGTAAACATATCGTTGGAAGACCTCCCACAAGATGGACCGATGACCTGGTGAAGGCCGCAGGAACCCGCTGGATGCTAGAAGCACAGAACCGGTCAAAGTGGCGGTGCTTGGAAGGCCTATGTTCAACAGTGGACGTCAAAATGATGACGATGATGAAAATTAACACAATATTCGGGTCGGTATGTTGAAAATAACGAATAACAACAAGAATGAGAAGAAGAAATTGTTTATTCTTTAAGTAAATATCAGCACAGAGGAATGAGACAGTAATTAACGCTTATCATATTAATTCAAACACCCACTGTACCTATATCATAATTATGAGTTTCACTTACGTATCCCTAGATATGACTTTATTTGATAAGCCGTCGTTATCAATGTAGAGATGGCATTGAACTATGTCATCATCTCATCATCTGCCTAGCCTTTTCCCAACTACGTTGGGGTCGGCTTCCAGTCTAACCGGATGCAGCTGAATACCAGTATTTTACATGGAGCGACTGCCTATCTGACCTCCACAACCCAGTAACTGAGTAATACCATTTCCCTTGGCAAGACTGGTTGTCAGACTTTCGGGCTTCTGACGACCCGTAACGACTGTCAAAGATCCACGCATGACAGCCGGGACCAACGGCTTAACGTGCTTTCCGAGGCACGGAGGAGTCTCGGTATGTAAAGATGGTCACCCATCCACGGACCAACCCCGGCAAGCGTAGCTTAACCTGGTCGATCGACCCATGCGGCTGTTATTACTTAGCCACGAGCTCCTTACTCCTTTACTTAGCTGCTTTACTTAGCTCCTTTACTTAGCCACGAGCACGGCATTGAATTATGTATAGAATAGAATAGAATATATTTATTTCACTAAAATTACATTCAGGTGAAATGAAATTCCTGGAGCTCACACTAGGATTCCCTGTGTTGTGAGATTCAGGCTCCTTCGTTCCGTTAACATTTTTTCGAAATTTACATTTTAAAACTAAAACTAGGTACTTATAAATAAACTTTACATGTATGTTGCTGTGATTTGTGTCAGGTCAGTTGTGTTGGTGTTGTAAGAGTGTCTGGATGTATGTTAGTGAGTGCACGTATGTTGTGAATTTTCAATGTGTGTACTGTGCGTTCCTACATAAGCTAATAAACTTTCTGTCATGTCGTACTCCAGTGTAAGAAGCCAGTTTGTTATAGTCACTCTGCATTTTTTTTGTGTTAGTTTTAGTATTTTGTGTAGACCATTGAGTTTCGCGTATATGTGTCTATATATCTATGCGAGTGTGTAACCGTTAACATTGAATGATGCTGACATACCTACATAACAATGCGCCTATACTCCACGAAGATGTAGCCAGTAGTGTATACCTATAATTTGCCTATTTATAATAGCAGTGCACACGCATAATTTACACTAGTTATGTTTAATTCGCCCGCGTGGATGTCGGAAATTATCCCACGGCAATTTACCGGTATAAAAAGTATCTATGTTTTAATCCAGGTTATAAACTATCTCTCTGCCAAATTTTATCCAAATCCGTTCAGCCGTCTTTGCGTGATTGAGTAACAAATATCCAAACATCTTCACAAACTTTCACATCTAAAATATTACTAACTGCGCCCCGCGGTTTCACCCGCATACACCAGGATAAAAAGTAACTTATGTGTTATTCCAGGGTATAAGCTAACTACATACCAAATTTCATCCAAATCGGTTCAGCCGTTTGAGCGTGAAGAAGTAACAACATACACACTCACAAACTGTCGCTTTTTTAATATTAGTGTAATACCTAGTAGGATTAGAGCAGTGCATGGTGATCCAGTGGTAACGGCCGCGACTTATCGAGTTGTAGGTCGTGGGTTCAATCCCAAGCAGGCGCTTTACTTTACGTAAATAATTTCATCACCATTGCTCTCAAAACGGTATAGGAAAACATCGTGAGGAACCGGATCTTAGAACCAAATATTCGAAGACTTGTGACATCTACCAATCGGCACTGGGCCGACGTGGTGGATTATGGCCCAATCCCTCTCACAGAGAGGAGGCCTGTGTCCCAGCAGTGGGAACGTTATAGGCAGATTATTATAAGTACCTATTAAAAAAAATAGCACTCACCCAACTCATAACACATATTGGAATCGATAAACCTGCTATAAAATAATGTAGAGTACTTAAATAATATTCTATAGTGGAGCAAAAAAACTTTTTACAAAAAAATACAACCGACTTCCAAAAACAACACTACAAAGTGAAAAATAACTTTAATTTCGGAAGTCGGTGTCTAGTTAAATGTATTTTCGTTTTTTGCCACCGACTTCCGAAATTAAAGTAGTGTAGTTTGTAGTGTTGTTTTTGGAAGTCGGTTGTATTTTTTTGTAAAAAGTTTTTATTTTTCACTTTTTAGCTGTGGTACCTACCCCACACAAATTCTAATACCACTACCTGCAAAACAAACTAGAACATCATCCTTAAAAAAGTGGGGAAAAAATACGTAGGTATTATTGAAGGTAACTCAAAAACTACCGAAGCAAAGTTAATCAATTTTATATGGGACCAACTGTGATGTATACCCTATCGAATAAAACAAAAAAAAAATCTAAATCGGTCTAGCCATCTTCAAGTAATCGGGGAACATACATAAAAAAAAAAAGGTTCCGTCGAGGTTCTTATTCAAAAGAGAACTTAAGAAGTTACTTACTGATAAATGTTATTATTGCGTTAAAGATTTTTTAAATGATAGCTTCTAATCTATTGTATTAAATTTCAAGTTGCTATATTCATTTTGTACGCCAATGGTGGCAAAACATGTTGAAACTCACAGATTTTCACTTTTACATCCACATTTGCATTTATATGTATAATTAATGTCACACATGTTTACAAATAAATATATCTTTATCTTTATTGAGAACCTCCTCCATTTTGAAGTCGGTTAAAAATAATTCATAACATAATATTGGTAGTGCTAAAAATAAATGTCTCTTTCGAGGAGGAAGTTCACCATGCCTATTTCAACCGCCAAACCTTATTGATGTGTTCCAGTTTCAAAGGCAAATGCAAGCACATGAGAATTTTTCACGAAGGTTCGTTTTGGGAACTCATTTGTGTTGAAGGTGCCTACAGGCCTATAGCCCCTGAATTCCACTTTTCACAGGCTCACAATAACAATAACATAGACCTTAAAAATCTTGAAATCCAGAAAAAATCCAATAAAAACAAAATTGAACTTACCTAGCATGAAAATCATTATAATGTATTATATCCAATTTGTACAATCCCTCGAAAGGCAACGCAAATCCATTGGTGTACCCAAACAGGAACGTCAAATAGCACAAAACAAACATTTTACAGTTATTAACAATCGAGTTTATTTATTTCTGTATTTGTTTTCACATAGCGAGCGCACGTGCGGCTCCTTCCACACTTATCCGCGTACTGACGTTCACGTGATCACGTCGTTCGGTGGACGGTGGGGCGAACGTACCAGATATTGATGTAATTTTCTGAATGCGCAAGGATATGCTTGTTCTATAGCAACAGGCATGAAAATGAGGATATCTATTTCCTCTTCCTATTAGCTGATGGCTTATTTCCTAGGTCGACGTCTGGGATATTGTGATATGTATCGATCGATGCCACACAGTGCTTACAGCCTACAATGTACAATGTAACGTTCCTTCGGACCTTGGTGGTCTATAATTGGATTTTACTGAAAACTTTGTGATGTAGAACATTTGATCTACATTGTCCTTGTTTGAGGATATTACTTCAATACTTGTACTCCAAGGATGGAACAGGAACACGGTTGAACCTGGTTGAACCCATTTATTAGATAAACTCTTTGGTTGAACCGGTTGAACCAACTCTAGTGACATTGCTCGAAAAATATTGACATTGCCGTCTGTTGCTGTCGCGCAGAATCTAAAAAGGTTCATAAAAATAGTACCTACCTAACTTTAATGTACTCCCATGCTATGATCTCTTCAGTTTTTATACAAAAATGCTTTCTTTGCGACCCTTGAAAAGATTCTTATTTATCATTATGTAATAGGTAAGTAGTTAGGTACTGAAATGGACTTAAAATTTATAGTTGTTTGTAAAACGAAAATTTCAGCGTTCGATCAGTTCGGTGAGTATTTTACTATTTTTCCCGGAAAAACTATACTTATTTCCAGGATTTTCCGATATTCCATGATGACTAAAGGGCTATGAGAGAAAATTACCCTGGACAATGTAAGCCTCATTACTGTTGGTAACTATAACGACCATTATCTCTCAAAAGGCTAGTGACCGTCAGCAATATTATGGAGCTTACATTTTCTTAACACGTTCAATGCCGGGAGCCCTCCTGGTCAGCTCTATACAGCAGCAGCAGTTTGTTACAGTCACTCATTTTTTTTGTGTTAGTTTTAGTATTTTGTGTAGACCATTGAGTTTCGCGTATATGTGTCTATACAATGATATTATATTCTACATATAATATCATTGTGTCTATATATCTATGCGAGTGTGGAGGAGCTCGTGGCTAAGTAATAACAGCCGCACGGGTCGATCCATCAGGTTAAGCTACGCTTGCCGGGGTTGTCCGTGGATGGGTGACCATCTTTACATACCGAGACTCCTCCGTGCCTCGGAAAGCACGTTAAGCCGTTGGTCCCGGCTGTCATTCGTGGATCTATGACAGTCGTTACAGGTCGTCAGAAGCCCGAAAGTCAAGTCAACAATCAGTCTTACCAAGGGGTATCGTACTACCCAGTTAATGGGTTGTGGAGGTCAGATAGGCAGTCGCTCCATGTAAAATAATGGTATTCAACTGCATCCGGTTAGACTGGAAGCCGACCACAACATAGTTGGGAAAAGGCTAGGCAGATTGATTGATGTGTGAGATCCTTTCTCCCATGGTACCTACTTACGAGGATTTCTCCAAGCATTTTTTTCTTATTTAACCTCTAATGGGACCAAAACTGAAATCGCACAAAAAAAACTGCTGTAAGTATCCTGCAATTTCACGAGTTATGCGAATGTTCCCACTGCTGGGACACAGGCCTCTCGGTGAGAGGGAGTGGGCCGTAATCCACCACGCGGGCCCAGTAGGTAGGTATGGGTTGTTGAATGTCATGTCTTCGAATTTTTTTTTTTTTTTTGGATTTTTGGGTTTCCTCACGATGTTTTCAGCTGTTCCCTACATTTAGACGAGTTATGCGAACATGAATGTAGGCAACTGCAAAATTGTTCACAATGATGAATTCCCCCATAAGAGGATGTGCGTTATTTAAGTTGTATAAACAGACCTAAACCTTGTATTAACAGACAAGAAGAAAGGAACGCGACAATACGTAGGTAGAAAGATCTTCGTAGAAATACTTAAATCATTCTAAAAATGAACACCCCTCCACAGCGGTTACGCTCATATACAAAGAAGTGTATAGACGCAAAACACATAATTGGACTTTGTCATTGGTTGCTCAGTCACCGGCGAGTACGGTCATTTATTTATTTATTAGATACCTACACCAACAGCAGTAGGTACATACGTACATACAAAAAAATAAAACAGAGTAGGTACATTATAATAAAAGTACTGGTAAGTATGTACCTATAAAATAGAATAGAATACTCTTTATTATGCACACCATGTAAATTACAGATTACAATGTTGAAATTTTACATAGGGTGACACAATGGTCGGTCTTATCGCTAAAAGCGATCTTTTACAGACAACCTTTGGATGGAGTATGGGGACAAGGAGAGACAATTCTGTAGGTAGTCCGTGGTGTACCATATACATACATTAATAAATTTATAGAGGAGCTCGTGGCTAAATAATAACAGCCGCACGGGTCGATCCATCAGGTTAAGCTACGCTTGCCGGGGTTGTCCGTGGATGGGTGACCATCTTTACTTATCGAGACTCCTCCGTGCCTCGGAAAGCACGTTAAGCCGTTGGTCCCGGCTGTCATTCGTGGATCTTTGACAGTCGTTACGGGTCGTCAGAAGCCCGAAAGTCTGACAACCAGTCTTACCAAGAGGTATCGTATTACCCAGTTAATGGGTTGTGGAGGTCAGATAGGCAGTCGCTCCATGTAAAGTACTGGTATTCGGCTGCATCCGGTTAGACTGGAAGCCGACCCCAACATAGTTGGGAAAAGGCTAGGCAGATTGACATACATTAATAAATTTATATATAATAGGTTGGGGAAAAAGTTTCTTCGCATTTTTTAAGAAAATTCAAAACATTTTTTAATATACATTATTTACATTTATCTAAATTATGTAGGTACCATTTTGTTCGATAACTTTTTGCCATCTTGTAGGTAGGGACATGATCCCGTTGCTATAGACATTTTGGGACTTCTGATCAAAATACCGCGACAAGTGGTTTTGGCTGTCCTCTCATGATGTTAACCTGACACTGCCTAAAGAATTCTGAAGAGACCGAAACAGGTGGAAATCTGAAGGTGCAAGGTCAGGACTATACGGCGGATGCATTAACACCTCCCAGCCAAACTCTCTTAATTTTTGCTGAGTGGCTAAAGATGTGTGAGGTCTAGCGTTATCATGATGAAAAACCACACCCCTTCTGTTGATTAATTCCGGCCACTTTCTCTCAACTTCTTGCTTTAATCTCATCAGTTGTTCGCAGTAGAGTTCAGAATCGATGGTCCTGCCTGGTGGTAACAGCTCATAATGAATAATGCCCTTCCAATCCCACCACACACACAGCATCACCTTGTTGCGAGTTAACCCGGGTTTCGCCACAGTCTGTGAAGCCTGACCGGCCTTTGACCACGACCTTTTTCGCACGTTCTTGTCGTACGTGATCCACTTTTCATCACCAGTTATCAGCTTCTTCAAAAATGGTTCGGTTTCATTATGTCGTAATAAAGAATCACAAATGAGTATACGGTTCATTAGGTTTCTTTCAGTGAGCTCGTGAGATACCCAAATATCGAGCTTTTTTGTGTACCCAGTTTTTTTAAAATGCGCCAAAACTGTTTTTGGTCAATTCCCAGTTCTTCAGCTACGTCGTAACTATCGATATGCCGATCTTGCTCCATTTTTTCAAAAATGGCATCCATTTTATCCGTAAAAGGGCGACCAGAGCAACGTGCATCTTTGACATCAAAATTTCCGGATAGAAAACGCTTAAACCAAATTTGTGCTACTCTCACAGACACTGCACTGGGTCCATAAACATCGCAAATTTTTTTCGCGGCTTGCGTTGCATTTTTACCTTTTTTGTAGTAAAATTTTAAAATGTATCGAATTTCTTCATTAGATTCACTCATCTTGACAGTACGAAAAACAAATGAAAATCACACATTTTCCTAATTTGAATTTGGAATTATGTTCTTTAAAATTTAAACTTTCAATGATACTAAAACCAGCCAGATACAAATAGTATAGCCAAAGAGATTTTATTTTAAGTTCATACATAATAAAATGCGAAAAGACTTTTTCCCCAACCTAATATAATAGGTCTTTACGTATGAAATTGCCGTTTTGTATGAAAAAAATTAAACGAATTTTTTTCATGCATTTTTTATTTGTATTAATCGAAGTAGTCACCCAATCACATCAATGCACCTTTGCCAACGCAGTGGCAGTTTATTGATGCCCTTCTTAAAGAAATCAGCTGGACGGGAGGCAACAAATTCTTCAAAGGCATTTTGTACTGCCTCTCGGGTATTGAATTTTTTTCCCGCCAAAAGTTATCCAAATTCTGGAAAAAGTATTAGTCTGTAGGCGCAAGGTCTGGTGAGTAGGGCGGATGACGGAGAGCTTCCAACCCCAGTTCTTGCAACTTGGAGACCGTCTGCTGTGCAGTATGAGGTCGCGCGTTGTCGTGCAGGAGCAGCGGAGACGAGCGATTGACCAATGCTGGTTGGAGATGTGCCAGCTTCTCCATCATTGTGTTCAGTTCTTCACAGTACACATCTGAAGTAATGCTCACCCCGTTTGGTAAGAAGCTGTGATGAATCACACCGGCGCTAGACCACCAAACAATGACCATCACTTTTCTAGGGGTAAGTTTTCGTTTAGGGCATTGTTTAGGTGCTGAACCAGGATCCAACCAACTTGCTGAGCGCTTGCGGTTATCAAACAGAATCCATTTTTCATCGCAGGTAACAATGCGGTTCAAAATTCCTTCATTTGTGTGTCTGTTCAGCAGTGCAAGGCACGTCTCGACGCGTACTTCGCGCTGGCGATCATTGAGTTCGTGGGGCACCCATTTGTCAAGCTTTTTTACCTTGCCAATTTGACGCAAATGGACCAATATTGTTTTGACGCTAACGTCGAAAGCTGCTGCTAATTCAGCCGTAGATTGTGTATCATCAGCTTCCACAATCGCCTTTAATTCGTCATTGTCGACCAAAGTCTTCCGCGAGGTTCATTTTTCAGGTCGAAATTTCCAGAACGGAAGCGTGCAAACCAATAACAAGTGGTGCGTTGGTTTGTAGTGTTAGCTCCGTAAACGTCGTTGATGTTGCGTGCCGCTTGTGCCGCGTTGCTGCCACGACGGTACTCATATTCCATAATTACTCGAATTTTTAACGTATCCATGATGACGAAAAAGATTGAAATGCGATGAAAATGTAACACTAATCAATAAACAAATGACTACTTTTGGAAAAAAAAATCCATGTTTTTAAAATAAAATTAATTTGAAATTAGAATTCTTAGCCAAACAAAAATTATTTTGATTTGAAATGGCCAGTACTGCAGAACGGCAATTTCATAGGTCAAGACCTAATACACTTCTGGACACATCTATTGGCCCACCTTAGAGTTTAGGTTTCGATGGCCCCTACCGAAATATGATTGCTAGATTGAACAAAAACTGTTGATGCAGTTTTAAACCTGATACATTTTAGCATCTTTTTCGATCGTATTGTTTTAAATTTGAATTCAGAATACCATACGACATGGAGCTACGCCTAACAAGTCGGATATGCGCCTTGTTAAAGGCAATTGATTTTTGAATAAAAAACATGTTTTATCAAATAAAGGTTTAATTTAATAACGCGTGTTGCCTCCATGGGCATCTACCACAGCTCTCATACGATTAGGCATAGAGTTTATCAACCGCTCTATGAAATTTTGAGGGATCATCTCCCATTCCTCTTCTATGGCAGTTTTCAACTCCTGCATCGTCTGGGCAACTGGCTGACGAGCCCTAACACGTCTTTTTAGCTCGTCCCACATGTGCTCAATGGGGTTCATGTCTGGACTTCTGGCTGGCCAGTCCATAACTGTGATGTTCACATCCCGAAGATATTCCCTGACGATGCCGGCCGCATGGGCTCTTGCATTATCATGCATAAAAAGGAAATTTGGGCCCACATAGTCCGCGTATGGTATCACGTGAGGTTCTAAGCACTCACGAATGTACCTTTCAGCATTTAATGTTGGCAGCCGTGGTCCTGTAACAACCTCAAGTTGAGTTTTGCCGCTCGCGGATATACCGCCCCAGACAGTCCATGAGCCACCGCCATAAGCAACCCTCTCTTCAAAGCAGCATTGTGCGAAACGCTCTCCCTTACGTCGGTAGACCTTCTTCCTTCAATCATTGCCATGTAACACAATTTTAGACTCATCAGAAAAGAGTACACGGCTCCAATCTTGCTGTGTCCAATTTAAATGACTGCGTGCGAAATGAAGGCGCGCTGTTCGGTGGGCTCGCGTTAGTTTGGGGCCATTAGCTGGCTTGTGTGGTACCATATCGCGTTCTTTTAACCTTCTCCGAACAGTTCGAGCGCTCACAGATACTCCGTGGAAGTCGCGTAGTTAGTTTTGTATCTCAATGGAGGTAAGGTGACGATTTCTCAAGCTGGTCGTCACGATGAATCGATCCTGTCTTTCAGTTGTGACCCGAGATCGTGGCCTTCCTTGGCGACGAACAAAGCCGCCAGTCTCTAGGTACCTCCGATAAACATTACGGACCGCAGATCGACTTAAATTAAGTTGAGCACTCACGTTTCTTTGGCTGTGTCCGGCCTGAATAAGTGCCACAGCTTGGGCGGCGACTTCAGGTGAAGTATCCATAGATTATTGATAGAACCTCACCTTAATGTTAAGAATAAGTAATGTTTGTTGCAAAACCAAAGATATCAATCACATTTTCAAGAATTAAATCCAAGTAAACCAATAAAACCAAGTTTTCTTAGTATTCGATTGTTTGATATCAACAAACAGACTCCAAATTGTCTTTTGTTTCTATAAATTCTGTGTTCGAAATTCAAAAAAAGACTATTGAATGAAATTGTGAATGTGCCAGGTTCAAAACTGCATAAAAACTTTTTGCTCGACCTAATATAAAATTTTAGCTAGGACCAAACGAAACTGAAAATACAAGGTGGGCCAAAAGATGTGTCCAGAAGTGTATATTAAAAATAAATTAAAATTGAAGGTCCCCCTTTAATTTTATTTTTTTAAATTTTCTATAAAGGGAAACGTGATTTTTTCGACAACGAAAGTATTTAAATGCTGTATTAAATCTTGTACAATATGGTACGGAACCCTTCGTGTGCGAGTCGGACTCGCACTTGACCGGTTTGTTTTTATTTTAAAGGTAGGTTCCTTTTACTTTAATTTGGTTTTTTTATGGGTTTTGTACAAAAAGGGTGAAAACGGGACCACATTACTAATTCTACGCTGTCAGTCGTTAGTATTCTATATAGCTCACGAACGCCAGTTTCGGTCGAGTCGAAGATTCGGCCACTTTTTAGCCGAAACCGAGACTGTGGTCGAAACCAGATTTTTTGGCCGAAACCGAACCTTTGGTTGAACACTAAAAATAAGTACCTACATAAGGGTATGTGCGGAACAAATACCAATGACGAATACAACGCGTAACGCCTCTAATATTATGGTAAGTTACTGTAGTATTTTTCTTTGGTTAAAATATAAAAATCATGTCTTGTCATCTTTTTATTTCACAAACAAAAGTAGAAAACACTTTCAATCAGGTCTAATTAAGTTTAAATCACAAAATACACATACAGGATTCGCTAATTCTAAATCGGACCGGGCTGTTGAACCGCAACTCCTGCATAATAAATAATCATCAGACATAATCGGAGAAAAGCTCTCCATACAAAACATGTTCAAATGTCCCTTTTTACATGAAAACCCCTGGATTTTATCATCACAGCACTGACACACATATTCACAATTATTTTCTAAAGCGCTCAGCACGTTTTGGTCAAACTCTATTTCAGTTTTATATTTTTTGGAAAAATATTCTATATAATTTTTACTGCCATATAAAGATTCCATGTCCAAATTACTTAGTTTTCCCTCTCTTTGACATTTCTCACACAGACTATTTAGCAATGACTTTGCATGTAAATATAATATTTTTTCTTTTATAATTTCTGGTGAACCTTCCGGTAAAGTCACACTGGAACATACTCGCAAAACTTTTTTTAAGCCAGCAAGGTAAGTCATGAGAATAAAATAGATCTTAAGCTTATACACATCTTGTGATGCTGATGCATACAGTTCATCATAGTCTAGCTTCGGAAATACCTTCAACTTTGTTACTTGAAATCTCAAAAGTTCGATACAGTCCCAGTAGTAAGTTAGTTTCTTTGTTGGATTGTCCATAAGTGTTGGTAGTATTGATTCTAGCTTAGAATCGGTGCTTATGAAAATCACTTCCATTTTATGGGCTTCTTTTCTGCAGAGCACTCTTCTGTTGACCATAGCTAAAGCACACACCACATCGTTTGTTGAAAACCGAAGACCATGCAGTTCGTACGTTGTATATGGATCTTTAATGTTTAATTGATCAAGTTCCACATTTAAAGTGCCATTTAGAAAAGTGATATTAATTTTGTATATTTTGACATTTACTGTTGATAAATAAATGGCATTTTTTGTGTAAGCAATGTCTGTAATGCGGTGATCGTTCACATTGTTCAGATATTGGGACAGAATTTTTCCATTATCATCAATAACTTGTATTAATAAATGTCTATGTTTACTACACAAGAAAACAATATGATTATTTATGACTTTGTATTTTAAGCCAATGGCCATCATCCTATCTTTGTGAGGCCAGAGTACATGGGGCCTTAGAAGACTTATAATTCCATTCTCTATTTCCATATCAAAGACATGTATTAGTCCCAAAACATCAGTACATATTAAGTAAAAGTTATTAACACTCTTTGGTATCCATTTAATTCCAGTTATCTCCCCCATATCAGTTAAAATACGACCTCGCACTTCTGGTACATCCATATTGCTAAATATCTGCCAAAACAATACAGTACCATTCTTCTGTGCAGTGACAAAGAAGCAAGAATTGTCTGAATTTAATTCTGGTGCCCAGCATATTGCTGATGTTTCAAGAATAAACACAGATACTTTCAGCTCTTCGAAGGATACTGGAGCCCTATTGTGCTGAAGAAGCTTTGTGGCGTAAGGAGACAAGTTCAGAATACTATTCCATTGTAAATGTCTTTGACCAAAGAATTCAACACCTCCAATGTTATTTAGCACTGCGAGAACACATTTGCTTTTACAAAAATTTTGTGGAGACCACTTACACATAATCACACTGGTCATTTCTTGAGTCAGAGCTGAATTGTGTGGCCAAAATGATGAATTCACTATCATTTCCGTGTAGTCGACATTCCGCATTTCAGACTTAAAAAACTTTGCATTACACACCTCTGAAGCGGGACTGTTCTTAGGACTAAGTATTGAACTTTCTGTAAAATCTATATTTCTTTCCAAACACTCCAAATTGTAAGAGTATTCGAGAAAATTCACACGTTTTGTAGTGCGTACAGTTATAACTGAATTACGCCATGACAAGTAGGCCGTTTCGTTCTTGATTATGGGTACAGATCGCTTGGTTAGCTCGAAGTACGTTTCCTGTGCCATTTTGTAATTGTATTTCACTAAGTCTAAAAGATATAGAAACGCACATTGTTTTCAAAAATAATAGGATTTCGCTACCATGTGAGTCTGACACAGTGACAGTGACAGTGACGCTTGACATAAAATTGACTTTGACAAAAGACACTAAACAGTTTAGTGTCTTTTGTCAAAGTCAATGTTTAGTCTAAACTCAATATCTGTCACTCAAAAACTTCCTAAACTTCACTAAAATTCAGAGACAATTTATTTTTTCAAATTAACTTTTATCGGCTATTTTTAGGGACATTTTCACCGGGACATCATGGCGGCGCAACAAGTCGTGCAACGATGGTGTCTTGAGCTACCAAACCGAGACACCATAGACGGCACAATGCGGCCACAGTATTAAAATAGACGTCGAGGTGTTACAATAGCCATGCGTAATAATACATCGTTGGACAACTCTACATAAACTGAATTTTGGCAACTTATTACAAATCCTTGTCCGTTCAGAGTTATTGTATCAAACATGTCAGATTTACTGTGCGTTTGCACTGGCGAAACATTCAGTTAAAAATATGTTGTTGATATTCTGTCACATACATTGACAGAAATAGAGATAACAATACGTTTTTATGCGTTGTTTCGCCAGTGCAAACGCGCGGTTAAACACATAATTATTATTATGCTGTATATGTGATACACTAACCGAACTTTTGTGCATATTCTCTCACTCACAGTCTCACACTGCACTAGCCTCATGACACCATTTGGTTCATAAAAAATCTTACTGCGCAGCATTCTGCGCGAAGTTCGGACTTGCCAAGATAAATTGGCCGTACTTACGAAGGAAAAGAGGCGGCCAAGTGAGTGAGATGTCTTAAACAATCATGTTCCTGCCCTTATCCCATATTACTTGGGGTCGGCGCAACACGTTTTCTTCTTCCATTCTCCCCTGTCAACCGTCACGCTATCATTCACTCCCTTCTCTTTCATATCATTCCTCACACAATCCATCCATCTTTTCTTTGGCCTTCCTCTGCCTCTCCATCCATCAACATGTATATTCATCACTCTTTTAGTCACATGCGTTTCGTCTCTCCTCATTACATGCCCATACCAAGACAAACGATTTCCTTTCAACTTTTCTGTCACTGGCGCCACTTTCAAACATCCTCTTATAAACTCATTTCTCACTTTATCCATTCTCGTCACTCCACACATCCATCTCAACATTCTCATCTCCGCTGCATGCAATTTTTTTTTCATCCGTCTTCTTCACTGCCCAGCATTCCGATCCATAAAGTACGACAGACCTTATCACGGACTTGTAAATTTTCCCCTTCAACTTGAGGGGCATCCGTGGATCGCAAGTTGTTCCTGTAACCTGTTGCCATTTCATCCATCCTTAGTTGATTCGGTGCGTTATGTCTCGGTCTACTTCGCCATCCCCTTGGACAAGCGACCCGAGGTACCGAAAGTCGGAGCAGATCGGTAAGGGCGTTCCGGCAAGAGATTTGGGCACAGGACCGGAGAGACCGCCAAAATCACAAAACAAATACTCTGTTTTGGTCCGACTTACTCTCAGGCCAACGGTCTCCAGTCTTTTCCACCACACCTCCAATCTGCTCTGGACCTCTAAGCCACTCTCGGCAACCAGCACAATGTCATCGGCGAACAGCATACACCAGGGCGCCTCTTCCTGGATATCCGAAGAAAGAGCATCCATTATCAACACAAAGAGGTAAGGGCTGAGTGCAGACCCCTGGTGCAAGCCGACAGCCACATCGAAGCTGTCAGTAGTGCCCACTGTAGACCGGACTTGGGTACTGCATCGACTGTACATCGCGCGAATCAACTGCACATACTTCCCTGGTACACATTTTTCCTTAAGTGCCCACCACAAAACTTCACGAGGCACTCGGTCGTATGCCTTTTCGAGGTCAACAAATACCATGTGCAAGTTTTTATGCGCACCTCTGTATTTCTCGCACAGCTGGCGGATAGCAAAGATGGCATCTGCTGTTCCTCGACCAGGCATAAAACCGAATTGGTTTTGCGAAATTTCACTCTCTTCTCTTAGTCGCCTTTCAATAACTTTCTCCCAAGCCTTCATACTATGTGACATTAGCTTTATTCCTCTATAGTTGTTGCACTCCAGCACATCACCTTTGTTTTTAAAGATGGGCACCAGCGAACTTTTGCACCACTCGTCAGGTATGGCTTCTTCCAGCAACAACTTATTGAAGAATAAAGCTAACCACGTCCATCCATCTACCCGTAATAACTTCCATACTTCGACTGGTACTCCATCTGGACCTATTGCTTTACCATTCTTCATCCCATTAACTGCTATTCTCACGTCATCCATACTAATAATTCTCACTAACCCCTCATTTACTGGTTTATTCTCAAGCACACCACTCCAGTCATTCTCCTCATTCATCAGTCTTTCAAAATAGCCCTTCCACCTATCCTTAATTTTCTCATCATCCGAAAGAACTGTTCCAGTTTCATCCCTTATACACTTTATCTGACAGACATCCCTCGTCTTCCTCTCTCTAGCTCTAGCAAGCCGGTATAGATGTTTTTGGCCTGCTGGATTATCCAGTGTGTCATAAAGCTTGTCCTGGGCCTTTGCTCTCGCTATGGCTACAGCCTTCTTGGCTTTTTTCTTTAGAGCATCATACTCACTCTTTTTTTCTGCTTTCAAACTATCGTTCTCATTTTCTACACTCTGCCATTCCTTGAACTTTCTTTTCTTATCCTGTAACATATTCTGTATTTCTGTCGACCACCACCATGTATCCCTATCTATAGTACCCTTTCCTTTCGTCTCTCCCAAAATATATTTCGCTGTACTCCTAATATACCCCGCCATTTCATTCCAACATTCATTTACACTTCGATCATTCATGTCCCCCATATCTATCATTTTATCCACTACTCGCTCTTTAAATTTCTTCGCACAATCATTGTTCTCCAACATATGCCATTTTATTTTAGGGGGAGGTCGCTCTTTGTTTTTATTGGGCTTTATTTCTACGACCATTTCCATAACTAGGAGTCTGTGCTGTGCCACTAGGTCTTCTCCCGGTAGCACTTTGCAGTCTGCAGTGAGATGTCTTAAACAACGCTATACTATTTCATGAACACTACTTCGTCTGTGATTTCATGGTAGCGGAAACAGCGTGGTGGTGCGTAAAGTCCGGTTAGTGAAAACTAGTAAAAATGGCTTGAGTTGTTAGAAATATTTTCATCACCACTGTAAAAAAAAAGATAACTCAAACAAACATGCGTATCAGTCATCCATGCTAGAATATCGGAATTGAAATATTTTAGCTGTATCACAAACATTACTATCTAAAAAAATTTTATGTTAATACTCCAAACTCAAGTCTGTAATATTGTCAAGGAAGGTGTCAAAATTAAAAAAAAAATAAAGTCATAACAAAAACACGTTGGATTGTTGGTGTCGTGTGATAAAAAGTTAATTTCTTTATTAATGGTATTCGAAGTCTTGGAGCCAATATACAAAGATGGGGAAAGGACGGTACAATGCTAAAGCGCGGCAAGTCGTGAAGACGAATATCGATAATTCGCAAACAAATGAGGTATACATAACCAATTTCCATGTTGCTTTTCTTCTATTAAAACTTTAAATTAGGTATTCCCTGTTTAAACACCACACATTTATTTGTACGAGTAGGTATCAACATTAATTTCTCTATTAGACCAAACAACAAAAATAAAATAATTAAGAAAAATACTATAAGTATTTCTCAAATAGTAAGTATGTACTTGTACTCAATTTAAAAATTAGAGTTCAGAGTAGCTTTGAAGGTACGGCCCTATTAGTAATAACAATAAAACTTCTATTATGTCTTGTTTTTGTCCTTCAAAGCAAATAATATTAACTTCTCTAAATGATGACGAAAACCTCATCAGAATCTGTTGCATAAGTTTATAAGAACAAAGCGGTCACGGACAGACACTAAAAGTGATTTTAATCTATATATAAATAATAAAAATGAATGGCTGAATATGTTGGTAAGCGCAAAACTCGAAGAATGGCTGGACCAAATCGGCTTTATTTTTTTCAAATACTTGTTGAAGTCCAAGTCAAGTTCTTATAAAGAGAAAAATTGGAAAAGATGCTGGGAAAATTAGAAAATTCGGGAAAACTGAAAGTGCATTTTCTATTGGTATTTTGTATGAATTATTGAAATTTGGACTGGACAACGTCTGTTGGGTCAGCTAGTTATAAATAATATCTATAAATTATTATTAATTATTTATAGGTGATGTGTCCTTGAAGAAATGGTTATGTTTTAAACATTATTTTTCTAGATTCAACTAGAGTTTTCTACCAATGAGTATGGAGCCAGTGACGCTACCAATCTGCTGGTGTTGCCTTCAAAGAAACGAGACACTAAAGTTATCAAGGAAAAGAAAGAAAAGACCAGGTTCCTGTCTAAAGCACAGAGGAAAAGATTAGAAAAGGTTGTTGAGAAGAAACAGAAGAAGGAAAATGTAAGTTTGAATATCTGTACTTAATTAGTGATCTTCTTTATGCAGATAGGTACTTTGTAAGGTTCATTTTTTAAAAGTAATGTTTAAAGTTGTAATGGTACAATGAGTTATGTACTTACACAATTTATGTTTGATTCTAGATTATATTGAGACAAGCATAGGCTTGTCTACAAACATTCGTGTTTGTAGACATTCTCAAATCATCATCATCTAGGTAACCTTTTCCCAACTATGTTGGGGTCGGTTACTGAATACCAGTATTTTACATGGAGCAACAGCTTATCTGACCTCCACAACCCAGTTACTGGGTCATACAATACCCAGACTTTCGGGCTCCTGATGACCCGTAACAACTGTCAAAGATCCACAAATGACAGCCAACATGACTGAACATGCTTTCTCAGGCACAAAGGGGTCTTGGTATGTAAAGATCATCCAACCCCGGACCAACCGCGGCAAGCATAGATGAACCTGATTGATCGACCCGTGCGGCTGTTATTACTTAGCCTTAAGCCATTCTCAAAACATTCAAGCCAAGACATTCTCAAATTTACCATTTATTATAATTTCTTGAAAGTTATCCCCACCCCACCACCACCCTACCGCTACCCTCACCGCCACCTCACGCATACTTACTTGTTTGTAATTTTGTTTTTACCAATACCTACCCACATTACTAACTACAAAAACTAAGAACAATTGAAAATAATGTAATGTCAATTATTGTAATGTCCCACGCGGGATCTGGGACGAAATTCGCTCGCGCCGATTGTGTCCACTAACTTGTATGGATGTGTTCCAATTGACGCGCGGCGCGTATAGTGGCGTTGCTTCCAAATTATTAAAAGCAACAGACGCGCGCAGTCTCGATCCCCGACCTGCGCGAGTTTCGTCTCGGTGTAGCCAGTTTTAAACACAAGGTTCCGGTTATGAACAGAATATCCTAGTAAAGTACTAACTCTTATACTCAATACAATATCATTTTCTAATTCCTCAGCGAGCCTCCCTCCTAGATTCTCTGTCACAAGTGCAAGCCACAGCAGAGGAAGCGAGGCAGTTGACTGGTATATCAGCGGTCCAGACTATTGGCTTGAGGAAGTTGAACGAGCTGAAATTGGAACTGGCAACGCAGGATGTTTCTGAGGAGAATGAGAATAAGAAGTTTAGCAGTATTGCTGGTATGTGTTTGTATTAGTGATGCAATGGATCTGTTGGTTTGTGTATGTACAGTAGTGCAACAGCAACAACAACAGCATTGTAGTAGCAACAGAAGTCGGTTAGCACTGCTACTTTTTGACATCGTCTAAATTAACACAAAATTATATGATAACCTGCTTTTCAGCATTTCATTTATTAGATAAGAGTTAATTTTCTTTAAAACTTACATCACTTCCGATTTTAATGAAGTATTCTTCTCAATAATTAAGATTTAGTAAACTCAACTGTTAATCGACTTATGTTGCTGACTGTACATAGGCAGACTATGTACCACTACTGTACATACATGAAATAGAAATATCTATACAGGGTATCCCGTAATTAATGGATAACCTTCTATGGGGTCATTGTACACATCATTAGGAACAACTTTTACTATGGGACCAAACTTGAAATCGCGTAAAAAAATCAGCTGTTCCCTACATTTATGTTCGCGTATCTAGTCAAAATGTAGAGAGCAGCTGATTTTTTTCTCGCGTTTTCAGGTTTTGTCCCAGAGTAAAACTTGTTCATAACGATGAGTACTATGACCCCTTAATTAAGAGGTTATCCATTAATTATGGGACACCCTGTATAAAGATAACCTAATCTGAGCAAGTGCGGTAAGGCTCGAAATAGCGGGCGGATTCTAATGTCGTACGCACGGCTACAGATCAAGCTATACATTTCCAGTATTAGCTGATCTCGCATTGTATAGGATTTCCTTACAATGAGAGGTCAGTGTAAACTGGATATGTATAGCTTGATGTGTAGCCGAGTGTACGCGTTCATGAATGAAGAAATCCAATTACATTAATTGATTGATTGGCTTTTTAATAAAATAAAAAAGATAATTTGTTTGTTATATATGATAAAATAAATTACTGAAAAATATAATCGGGAAAAGCCAATTTTGGATTCATTTGTTGTTAGAGAATCCTTTTGTTTATGAATTTAATAAAATCAGATTCTGGTTTTTGTTTTTGTAATTTTTATTTTGATCACTAAGAGAAGATATAAATTCAGAATAGATATTGATCTAGTTAGAATATAAAAATGAGCCGTCTTGGCAGAATACCCGGGTTTTTGTCTTATGAATTAAGTAAATAAGTCTGGCAGCACATTAATATGCTGTAAAAATTTAAAACATATAAATTTTGTTTGGCAGGAGCTAAAAAACGACTTCGCCTTCTAAAAATGGATAATGCGGAAAAAATTAAAAAGAAGAAATATGACCCCAACGTAGTTGGTCTAGAACAGTCTTCTGAAGAAAGTTCTTCCCAATCTGATGACGAAGCAAGTGATGATGAACCGGAACTTGTAAATGGTCACGTTAGCAATGAAAATGAGACTTTAAACACTGATAATAAGCTTGAAATTACTGATACAGAAAACAAAAATGAGTTAGCAAAAGAAAATACTTCAAAAAATGTCGTAATATCAATAGAAGATGACAATAAACCAAGCAAACCGAAGAAAAATAAAGATTTTAATAAAAAGATAGAAAAAGAAATTAAAGTCGAAAAGAAGCCACTCCTAGAACATCCTACAGTTCATGTAGAAGTGAAAAGAGACCCTAAGATTCAGGTGGCAAGGTTGAAATTACCAATACTAGGTGAAGAGCAAAGGATTATGGAGCTGATCAATGAGAATGAATTTCTTATTGTTGCTGGTGAAACAGGTATCAAAATTTATAATTTATCTGTATTTACAATAGAACTAGTTTAAGAACACATAATAAAAAATTACAGGATAAATACTATTTTGTTCAAAGAACCAACCAGAGAGTGCAAGCGCTACATCTGAGCATAAGATCCTGAATTCAATCCCTAGGTCAGGCAGTGTTGTAGGGTTTTTCCAACAGGAACTTCTCAAAAACAGATTATACAAGGTATAACTAAAATAAAGCACAACCTCTTAAGGAGCTATGGGACCAAACCTGAAATCGCGAAAATAAAATCTGCTATTCCATACATTTATGTTCGCATAACTCGTCAAAATGTAAGGAACAGCTGTTTTTTTTTCGCGATATCAGGTTTGATCTCATAGTAAAAGTTGTTCAGAATGATGAGTACAATGACCCCTTAAAAGGTTATGCGTTATTTAGGTTATACCTTGTTGTGGCTTTTGCATGGAATGATTTTTGAAGACTCATGCCCTGAAAGGGTTAAATGTCATTAATTTTTGCCAATAGGAAATTCCATACTCACGGCTTGTCCTAATATAAAACCTCTTTTATCTCCAGGCAGTGGCAAAACCACACAGATACCTCAGTTTCTCTATGAAGCGGGGTACGCCGAACACAAAATGATAGCCGTGACCGAACCGCGCCGAGTCGCCACGGTCGCTATGTCGGCTCGTGTGGGTTACGAACTGGGTCTGAGCAGCAAGGAGGTCTCGTATCTCATGCGGTTCGAGGGAAACGTTACTAAGGATACCAAGATTAAATTTATGACTGATGGTGAGTTAAAAAAACGGCCAAGTGCGTGTCGGACCACGCACAATAAAGGGTTCCGTAGTTGGTTGACTATTACTCGTAAAATTGGAAAGCCTAATTAGCTGTGATAGTTTTCCTTTTAACTTCGTTACTTATATATACTACTACCGTGAATTTTTTCATCCATCCGAAACTAACCATATAGCTGGCAGGGGGGGACACTTGGCTCTAACAAAAATTGGCACTTTAATGCTTAAAATTTTGAAACGGATCCCTAAATCGAAAAATTGTGTTCACAATACCCGCAATATTTTTGAAAGCCCATCCAACAATACCCCACACCATGGGGTAGACGAGAAAAAAAAACATCCCCACTTTACTTGTACAGAAGGTACCCTAAAAAAATTTTTTTATGAATTTATTTTGCCACTTTGTCGGCGTGATGAATATGTATATCCATGCCAAATTATAGATTTCTAGTACTAAGAGTCTCTGAGCTAAGCTGCGGACGGACAGACAGACATAGCGAAACATAGGTTCCTTTTTGAGCACGGAACCCTAAAAAATTAATTATCTTTTTATTTTTTTTTGTTTAAGGGATGCGCTAAGGTAGCCCGCGAAATTAAAATTTTCTTAAGATTTTTGCAATTTGCAGGTCAGTGTCACATTGTATGTTGATTAAAATATGTTTCGCGGCCGTAACTAATAAGGCTTTACAGAATCATAATCATTAGAATCAGCAATACAACTCCATAAGTTAATATTGACCACAAATCACATGAATTCATTAAATAGTCATTCCATAGGGTAATATGAATTTAGAGAGTTGTATTTATAATTTTCATGATTATAATTCTATAAATAAATATTTGATACGGCCGCGAATCATATTTAGATCAACATACAACCCAATAATATTGGTACTACGAAAACCTGTCACCTGTTACTTGCAAATTGCAAAAACCATAAGAAATTTTGAATTTCGCGGGCTATCCTGGATAATGTATCTTTTAAAAAATTCTGTACGCGTTGCGATGCCGGAGCAACACCACGCTGCTGTTTGTGCGGGAGAAGAAAGGGAACGAAATCTTAGCGCCGCAACGCCCGTAGTGACCGCCAAAGCGGCGAAATCTTTGCGCACACGACGCGTTGAGTAATAAAACAATCCAAGATCCAATTTTGAGTATTACGTTACAATACTGCCTCACTTTCGAATGACGAGCATTCGACTAGAATGTAACAATCCAAGATTCGATAAAAAAAAAAAAAAAAAAAATAAGGAAGAAAGAAAAATATTTTATTTGGGATTCGCACAGGAAATACAGTTAAGAAGGAGCATAAATAAAAGTAACAAAATAAACATTAAAAAACTAAAATAATAAAACCTAACACACACATACCCACACACACACACGCATACCCACACACACACACACACACACACACACACATTACAAATTTTTTATGCTTTATGCTGAGATAGGATTCTCAGCATAAAGCATAAAAAATGTGTACATGCAAAGTGAAGCCCCGACTCCTGCGCTAGGTAACAACACCTGTATGTGTATGTGTGTGTGTGTGTGTGTGTGTGTAATAAGATTCGCATTCATATTACAAATTGTATCATGGGTGCTCCCACTCGCCAATGTTACTTTACATTACAGGCAAATGGTCCCGGTGAATGTAATGTTACAAATTGTGTCATTACAAGTTGCGCTCTGTAATGCTTGGTTCTCCTCACCCACTGATGTAATGCTCGAGTGTCTCCCGGTTAGGGAGCGCCTTTATACTATAGTATCTACGTACTACAGACATTTTACATCATACTTACACTTTACATTAATTAATACATGTATATATCATACTTCTATGATTTTGCATTAATATTTTGCGAATCGGTCTAAAACGATTTTTCTTTAATTTTCATTGTTATGACACTTATGACAGGCAGTCGCGGGTAGTTCGAAAGAGATACCGTGGCCCTGGCACGGGCAGCTGAAGGAGCATGGGTGGGTTTTAGTCAGTAAAAGTCTGACACGCCCTCCCGCTCTGCCCAGAGCGGGAGAAGTCATTTGATGATTTCCCATCCACAAAAAAAAAAAAAAAGAAGGCAGTCAAACTATCATTACTTTTTCTTCGTAGATTCGTTACAATACACACTTCCAAAAACTTACTTTTGCTTTCCAGGTGTACTCCTCAAAGAGATCCAATCAGACTTCCTCCTAAGTAAATACTCCGTGATCATCATAGACGAGGCTCATGAAAGGAGTGTGTATACCGACATCCTCCTTGGTCTTCTCTCCAGGATAGTGCCTCTGAGGAGAAAGCGAGGCTCCCCCTTGAGGCTTATCATCATGTCTGCCACCCTCAGGGTCGAGGATTTTACGGAGAATACAAGGCTGTTTAAGCAACCACCTCCTGTTATAAAGGTAGGGTATACAAGACTTCTTTTTAGGGTTCCGTACCTCAAAAGGAAAAAACGGAACCCTTATAGGATCAGATCAGTTTGGCTATAGAAAAATGACGCCGATAAAATCAGGCCTTAGCCAAAATTTTCAATAACAATAAAAATTGATTATTGACTTGATTCGTAAGGGCGACATTCATAGACCGCGCTTTACATACTATGCATCGTAAAGTTAGTGTTTCATACGAATATGAACATTATTTTCATAGTCAAAAGCTACCCAGATCAAAATCCATCATTCTCTTGCCTTTATCCCAATTTATTTGGGGTCGGCGCAACATGTCTTTTTCTTCTATACTTCACTATTAGTCGTCATCTCGGTAGTCACTACCTTTCTAGCCATATCATCTTTCACACAGTCCAGCCATCGTTTCGTTGATCTTCCCCTACTCGGTAGCACATCATACGCTAAAACACATCATCATCATATCATTATTTTCATTCTCTAAGTGCTACTAAGTGATACTAACATAGTTATTAAGTTTTATTTACTAACAAAATTGTTATTATATTATTATCTATACTTAGGTTACGGTGTGTATCTATGGGTCTTTGTTATCTGAAAATAAATGGTTATTATTTTTATTAAAACTTTCCCGACGACATTTTCCTCGTTCCTCCGCATCACATACCCCTACCATGACAATCGATTTCCACACTACTTTTGAGGTGGGTAACCTTATGTTTACGTTATTTATTTACTAGCGACCCGGCCCTGCTTCGCACGGTTTTTTCGACTTGACAGAACATGAAGGTTTCTATATTATATATAAGTTAAATATTAATGTATTATACATAAAAACCTTCCGGAATAAATTCTCTAAATGATAGTGAAAACCGCATCAAAATCCGTTACGTAGTTTAGAAGAACAATGCGGCCACACAGACAAACACGAAAAGCGACTTTATTTTATAATATGTATAGATATACATAACTATCACGTTTTATTTATTTATTTATTCTTACAGAAAGCTTACAGACTAATATCATAGTTAACAATCATTCATCGGCAGGACAATTTGCTAATGATAAGCTTCCACATTATATACTTCTAGATACATTTATTATCTACTTACAGATTGACTCCAGGCAGTTTCCAGTGACAACACATTTTAACAAAAATACGAACAGTGACTATTTGAAGGAAGCGTATAAGAAAGCCGTCAAAATACACACCAGGTTGCCAGAGGGAGGAATACTCATATTTGTTACAGGACAACAAGAGGTAATATTGAGTTGAGTACTTTAAAAACTTTTATATTGAGTTGGGCTGTTTAGGCTAAGCCTTTAAACGAGGTTTATAAGCACATATGTAAATTGGCAAATTAAAGGAGCGCATGGTAATAACAGCTGCACGGGTCGATTCATCAGACTAAGCTACGCTTGCCGGGGTTGGTCTGTGCCTCGAAAAGCACGTTAATCCGTTGGTCCCGGCTGTCATTCGTGGATCTTTGACTGTCGTTACGGGTCGTCAGAAGCCCAAAAGTGACAACCAGTCTTACCAAGGGGTATCGTATTACCCAGTAACTGGGTTGTACAGGTCAGATAGGCAGTCGCTCCATGTACATGTTGCATACTGGTATTCATCTGCATCCGGTTAGACTGGAAGCTGACCTCAACGTAGTTGGGAAAAGGCTAGACAGATTGATGTAGATTGGCAAACATTTCAGCCCAGCAAACAATGCAGGGGCTCGTGGGTAAGTAATAACAGCCGCAAAGGTCGATTGAAGGTTAAGCTACGCTTGCCAAGATCGGTTCGTGGATGGGTGACCATCCACATACCGAGACCACTCCGATCCTCGGAAAGCACGCACTATTAGTGCTGGCTGTAATCTTACTACTATTATAAATGCGAAAGTTTCGATGGATGGATGTTTGTTACTCTATCACGCCAGAACGGCTGAACGGATCTGGATGAAATTTGGCACAGAGATAGATTGTAGTCTGGAATAGTAAAAATGTAGGGTTCCCGAGGGATCATTTCCGACATCTACGCGGGCGAAGCCACTGGCAAAAGCTAGTCAAAAGATTTTTGACAGTCGTTACGGGTCGTCAGAAGCTCGAAAGTCTAACAACCAGCCTTACCAAGGGGTATCGTATTACCCAGTAACTGAGTTGTGGAGGTCATATAGGCAGTCGCTCCATGTAAAATATTGGTATTCAGCTGCATCCGGTTAGACTGGAAGCCGACCCCAACATAGTTGGGAAAAGGCTAGGCAGATTGATGAATAATTTATTTAAATGATTTTAGATACACTACCTAGTTCGCAAACTGAGAGCAGCTTTCCCATACCGCAAAGACGTGGACTACACCAAGCTGATAACGAAGACTAAGGCGGTGTCTGATGCTGATGCTGCACTGGATTCGGAACCTGAGGATATTGAGTCTGATGATGATGAGGTAAACAATATTGAACAGTTTAAGAGCCCATACTACCTCAGCTTTTTATCTCGCTCGCACGATACTGCTCGCGGTGAGTGAGTGCGAGACTGAGTGCGCTGCTGGGCGCCGATAGTTTAGGTGATTGCTTTTTATCTCGCTCGCACGATACTGCTCGCGGTGAGTGAGTGCGAGACTGAGTGCGCTGCTGGGCGCCGATAGTTTAGGTGATTGCTTTTTATCTCGCTCGCACGATACTGCTCGCGGTGAGTGAGTGCGAGACTGAGTGCGCTGCTGGGCGCCGATAGTTTAGGTGATTGCTTTTTATCTCGCTCGCACGATACTGCTCGCGGTGAGTGAGTGCGAGACTGAGTGCGCTGCTGGGCGCCGATAGTTTAGGTGATTGCTTTTTTCGGTGAAAATCATGGTAATTAAAAAAAAAAAAAACATAAGAACTGCTTTATAGTTAGTTCAGTTAGTATGCAAAGTTTCATGATCTAATTTCAAGTATTTTTTGAATACCAGCGGTTTATTATTTGGTTTGGAGGTAACTTTGCATTTTTTTCTATCGAGAACATTTTATGAAATCGTGTTTTCGTCAAACATACTCGTTGAAGTTGAGGATTAATGTTAACATTTATCCTCAACTTTACCATATATATATATATTTTTTTTTTTTTTTTTTTTAATTCTAAATTAATGCTGCAGTATTTTCGACATAACGGAGGATCATGCTAAGCCATTGCTTTTTTAAAGCTTTTCGATTTTCAACGCTCGGCTCAATGACTAGAGTTGAAAATCCAGTACACGCTGGTAAATAAATGTCGCATTAGAGAAGCGCCAGTGCAAACGTGGGTTAAGGCGAATGCTCTAAAGTCGTTCACGAAATTCAAATGTTTATTAAAAAAAAAAGTTTTATTAATAAATTTTTCTTTCTTTCTTTATTAACTTTTAATAGAGGACCAACTCTAATAATGTTAATTTCTTAAGAAATGTATTAAATAAATAAATAAACCATTTATTTCAGGCGACACGGCCCATAGATAAATACCTTAACCTAAACATACATATTTGAATATAAAGAAAACTTGTGTTAAAACAGGCTTAAGACTATGTTAGTAGCACTCCTCCTTGCACTAGCTTGACTTTAAGTGCTGCCCTGTGGAACTTGTCCGCGGAAGCGACGGAACACCACGTCCTGCGGCCAAAAGTCTTCCTCCATGACGAGGGGCAGGTAACAGTTCGGTACACGCACCACAAACGCCTTGAAGTTGACGTTGCGGCGCGACTCCAGTAACTGCACCCTCGGCGCGTACCTAGTAGTAGTAGTGTAGTAGTATTGCATAAGTATTTTCACTTTATGACTTCTAGTACTTAACCAAAGGTTTTTTAAACCAGAAGTGTTTTTTAATCCATATACGAATCTGCATCGATTTGCATCATAAAAATTAAACGTCAAAATTAACGTTTTTAGGATTCCGTACCTCATAAGGAAAAAACGGAATCCTTGCATAGTATTATTCTATTATAATTGTATAATACCTTAATACGCTCTCAATTAGAATACGCAGCCCCAATATGGTGTCCTTTATATGATAAATATAAGCAAAGGCTTGAAATGGTCCTAAAAATAAAAAAAAATAAAAGTTTTTACGCTCCGTTCACTATCAATGCTACCGTTCAAAACTACCGTACGCACAACTACTTCAACAATACAAACTCCTAGGCTTGGAGTCCAGGCGTACCCTACTCATGGCCGTGATGCTGCATGGCATATGTAATAATAACTTTGACTGCTCTGATATCACCAATAAACTTTGTTATATTGTACCCAGAACTGTATTACGGCGAGAGGCGCGCGTGTCCCAGCTGTTCCATACAGTAAAGTGTAGAACCAATGCCGGCGCAAGGGCGTTCCTACGTCGTCTCTTAGAAATATATAACACACTTGTTCGATCTTGATATATTTTCACTTTCTCAAACAAAATTTAAAAGTATGGCTATTCAATTGCTTGCACAATAATTATGAATTTTTCTTCAACTAAATCGCCTTCATTAGATGCGTGGTTTTGTTTTATTTCTCCATAATAGATTATTCCGCGGTCATTGGTGTGGGTTACATGTTTACATCGACTACCCTAGTTTGTTATTTACTAAAATTGTAACGTGTAACTATTTTATGTCCCAAGAAAATAAAATAAAATAATAATATTCAAAATTACCACTTTGTAATTGACTTCCCGTTTCAGGTGGAAAAAGAAATGAAACGCGCCCGCAAAGCGCGTAGGAAGGCCAAGCAGAAGTCGAAAGCGCTGCCTAAGATCAACCTGGATGACTATGACATGCCTGAAGATGATGGTCAGGCTGACTTAGTGGAGGACGATGACGATAGCGAAGGTCATCTCAGTGATTCAGGTCAGTTTGTTTTTGTATTATTTATTTAAATATTACATGTAAGTATTAGTAGTACACACGGCTACACATCAAGCTATACATTTCCAGTTTACACTGACCTCTCGTTGTAAGGAAATCCTATACAATGCGAGATCAGCTTATACTAGAAATGTATAGCATGATCTCTAGCCGTGCGTACATAATATGAAGATGTAGTGACATAAATTTAAAAGAGTATACTTAGATAGATTAGTCATATTGAGAGAATGAATGAAAGGCAACTAACAAAAGACAAGGCAGATGTGCGTGGAAACGCCGGCAGGGGACGCCCTAGGAAGAAATAATAAGAACATCATCAACAGACATAACAATAAGGTCACTCAACATCATCAACATCAGGTCAACATCACCAATAAGGCCACTATATTATAGATACCTTATTGGGGATGTTCATCAGAAAGGTCAGGTGCGTAGTACTTGCAACTGGCGTGCGTGTATGACTATATGTATATACGTAAACGTGGCAAAAGGAGTATGTAAGGATCGTAGCAGGTGCCGTTCTGTAGTTTCTGCCTACGCCCATGGGAAGATGGCGTGAGTTTATGTATGAACTCATCACCTTTTCAATAGTAAAAAGGTATAATAACATCGATACTGCAGTGCTATTCTGTACAAATCTCACCGTGAAAACCTAGGTGAAGTGAGTTGTCATTGTTCTTGATACTAGGGATTGACAGTATTGACAGCTCACTCCACGCTCACTTCACCTAAATATTCACGGTGAGATTTATACAGAATAGCACTGCTGTAGTGGAAACTAAACTTTATTTAACTTAAACATAACTGGCAACCCCGTCGTTTAAATAAAAATAAAAGGTAAAATTGTCGTGAGATCTTTTAAGTTTTATGGTGTCCTAGTACTACTACTTTAAGAGTAAATGTTAAACCTTGGGGTTGTTTGTAGCTTCTGAATTGCCGTGTTCCTTGGGTTTGTAGAACATTCACTGTTAAAGAACTACTAGGACACCATAAAACCTAAAAGATCACACGACAATTAATTGTCGTGCTTCTGAATTGCCGTTTAGATGGTTAACCACCTAAACAAATTCAGAAGCTACAACCCCAAGGTTTAACTTAAAGAAGTACGAGGGCACCATGAAACCTAAAATATCTCACGACAATTAAATACTTAAACGGCAATTCAGAAGCTACAACCCCAAGGTTTAACATTCAGGTTTAACTTACTTAAAGAAGTACGAGGGCACCATAAAACCTAAAAGATCTCCCGACAATTAACCACCTAAACGACAATTCAGAAGCTACAACCCCAAGGCCTTAACATTCAGGTTTAACTTACTTAAAGAAGTACGAGGACACCATAAAACCTAAAAGATCTCACGACAATTAACCACCTACACGGCAATTCAGAAGCTACAACCCCAACGCCTTAACATTCAGGTTTAACTTACTTAAAGAAGTACGAGGACACCATAAAACCTAAAAGATCTCACGACAATTAACCACCTACACGGCAATTCAGAAGCTACAACCCCAAGGATTAACATTCAGGTTTAACTTACTTAAAGAAGTACGAGGACACCATGAAACCTAAAAGATCTCACGATTATATGGTGTCCTAGTACTTCTTCGAGATGTGATTAAAGAAAAAGTAAGTAAGAAAGAAAGAAAATACATTTATTTAGCGCAAACTAAAAGGCATACTCGTACCACACAGCATATTATAATAGAAGTACGAGTATAAAAATAAAAAATAAAACAAACAAAAAGTGTATAGATGAGATTATGATATTTTTCATGTTTATATTTTCTCCAGATACGGAAGAAGACTCGCTAACCCCTTCTATAAAATCCTGCCGGCAGCCTCTATGGGTACTTCCTCTATACTCGATGCTAAGTCACAGCAAGCAGTCGCGGGTGTTCAACCCGGCCCCCCCGGGGGCCAGGCTGTGTGTTGTCAGTACTGATGTCGCTGAGACTTCTATTACTATACCCGCTGTCAGATATGTTGTGGATAGCGGGAAGAAGAAGATGCGGTAAGTCTTAAGCCTGATTTACATGATGCGATTTAATTATCTGTGGCATAAGTATGAGGGACTTGTGGCTAACTAATAACATCCGCACGGATCGATCGACCAGGTTAAGCTACGCTTGCTGTGGTAGGTCCGTGGATGGGTGAACATCTTTACATACCAAGATCCCTCCGTGCCTCGGAAAGCACGTTAAGCCGTTGGTCCCGGCTGTCATTTTTAGAATTTTGACAGTTCTTACGGGTTGTCAGAAACCCGAAAGTGACAACCAGTCTTACCAAGGAGTATATGTTACCCAGTAACTGGGTTGTGGAGGTCAGATAGGCAGTCGCTCCATGTAAAATACTGGTATTCAGCTGCATCCGGTTAGACTGGAAGCCGACCCCAACATAGTTGGGAAAAGGCTTGGCAGATGATGAGTATAACTATAATCAGCCTATAACTTTCCCACTGCTGGGACACAGGCCTTCTCTCGGTGAGAGGGAGTGAGGGCCGTAATCTACCATGTGGGCGCAGTGCGTGTTGGTAGATTTCACTGTCTTAGAATTTTTGGTTCTAGGACATGCCGGTTTCCTCTCACCGTTGTACCTACCTGCGACATACCTTAAGTGAAAGTTGTATTGTCTAAATAGTGTTTCGACGGTGAAGTCATTTGTTGCTTAAATTTTATTGCACGAAACTTGCATCGTGTAAATGACATTTTTACATCGTGTAAGTGAAGTGGCATCTGCCATGGTTTGTCTCCTGCATCATCCTAAAGGCGGAGAGTGACTTGTAAGGTTTGTTTGTAATGTATCGAGTTTTTGTAACGCGTTACAGCAGCCAGTGCAGCGAGCCGAGCCGGTCGATGCGAGCGTCGGATTCTCCACTCGACTGTCGGCTTTTTCGTGAATTCCTTTTAAAACGCGCTACAGTAGTAATGCAGCGAGCCGAGCGAGCATTGCGAGCGCATATTTATAAACAAGTACAATAAAGATGGAGCACGCTTGAGTCAAGTGCTCGAAATGAGCGTTCGCCGCGTCATTTGTAGCGCCGTTTTGTAACCAAGCTCGCCTCGAATGATACATTACAAACAAACGTTACAAGTCAGTCTCCACCTTAAGGTTCAGTGGTAGAAAATGCCTCCGGCATTAAGTCCGCCTTTTCACAGTATTGTTTTTAACCCCCAAAGAAAAAAGAAGGATATTATAAGTTTAACGAGTGTATCTGTGTGTCTGTCTGCGGCATCGTAGCTCCTAAACGGCTGAACCAATTTGGTTTTTTTTGTTTGTTTTTTTGAAAGGTGACTTGATCGAGATTGTTTTTAGCTATGATTCAAGAAAATCATTGCAGTCGTATGAATATTATCAGCTCTTTTCTATTTGATAATTGGATGTGAGCATCTTCCACAGGCCTGATCAAAGCACATGTCTGGCAAAATTTGCTTTCGTCTGTCAGTTTGTTGCTACTCCTCTACAGGTCGTATTTTACAACCGATCTGGACGAAACTTGGTATACAGGATTAACGAATTTATAGATTTTTTTTTGTTGTCGGGGATTTTAGATTGGAAGGGTACTTCCTCCAAAGAGGGGCAATAAGGAGCTATTTATCAACGCTCACGACGTCACGCCGCTCATTCGTCAACGGTCACGGCGTACCGCCCCCCGCGGTACAGCGGTATCGGTCATAATATACTAAAGTTGTGTCGCTAGACTTATGCAACAATTGTCAGATACTTGAATTCAGAATCTTAGATAATTTACATTCATTGCCAGTTACTCAACTTTCTCCTTTAATCTAATTGTAATAAGTTTGATTTTTGAGTGACCATTTGTAGTGTAAACGTCTAACAAAATCCCGAACATTGTGTTTATATTCCCAAATGTAAATTCCAGCGTATACGACCATGTAACCGGCGCAAGCGCCTGGCGCATAGTGTGGACATCTCAAGCTAGTGCAGAACAACGCGCGGGTCGAGCGGGCCGAGTTAGTTCCGGACACACTTACAGACTGTACAGCAGTGCGGTGTACCAGCATGAGTGCCCCGAACAACACCCCCCGGATCTGTGCAGGCGGCCCGTCGACGATCTCGTGCTCACTATGAAGTGTATGGGCATTGATAAGGTAAATTATACAGGGTGTTTGAAAGCTGTGTGCAAAACCTTAAAGGGATGATGGTTGACACTATTTATCTAGAGCATTTTGAGCCACATATGTCTTATACGAAGTATGTTTTTTTTATTATTTTTAACTGCAATCTTTTAGTAAAAAATAACATACTTACCAACTTTAAACGGGGCAAAAATAAAATATTCGTCTATGACTTGTACCATCGTGGATATTTGTGGTGAACCACTTTTGAACATTATTACCATTGTATTGTCCGCGATGGTACCTTATATGGCTCAAAATGCTCAAAATGTTGTCGACTATACCCCCTTAAAGCTTTGCACCCAGCTTCCCTTACTACATCCCTATGTTTACAAAGATTGACCACTAGGTGGCGTTTATTTAAAAAAAAATGGGCTGTATTATTTTGTAGCAGAACTACAGAACGCCACCTGTTACGATATTTTATATTATCTACATTGTTTTTATTATTTGTTACATACAGGTAGTGAACTTCCCGTTTCCAACGGCCCCAGATAGAATGCAGCTGCGATTGGCTGAAAAGAGACTGGAAGCTCTCGGTATACTTGAGAAGCCTCCCATGAGAAATATCCGAAAGGATGAAGAAGAGGTTAGTTCGAATTTTGAAGTGTAATTGTAATTTTGTATTTGTTTTTTTGTCTTTGTATTTGGCCTCAGTTATACCAAAACGTCGTTCGTTTTGATATAACCCACAATCACACTTATATCACACTAATATTACAAAGGCGAAAGTTTGTGAGTGTGTGTGGGTGTGTTTGTATGCTTGTTACTTCTTCACGCTCAAACGGCTGGACCTATTTGGATGAAATTTGGTATGTACATAGCTTATACCCTGGATTAACACATAGTTTACTTTTTATCCCAGTCTACGCGGGTGAAGCCGCGGGGCGCAGCTAGTTGAGTAATAAAAAGAAAAGCAACGACTTCTTGGTTAGATAGAAAGACAGGTATACATTACAAATTTACAATATACCATTACAATTTTTTAACAAGAACGTTTGCGCGGGTGGAACCGCGGGGCGCAGCTAGTCTCTTATAATTTCAAACAAATTTATTATTCCAAATGTGCTTCATTACTATCCTATTCGGAATTCGTGGAGCTCGTGGCTAAGTAATAACAGCCGCACGGGTCGATCCATCAGGTTAAGCTACGCTTGCCGGGGTTGGTCAGTGGATGGGTGACCATCTTTACATACCGAGACTCCTCCGTGCCTCGGAAAGCACGTTAAGCCGTTGGTCCCGGCTGTCATTCGTGGATCTTTGACAGTCGTTACGGGTCGTCAGAAGCCCGAAAGTCTGACAATCAGTCTTACCTAGGGGTATCGTATTACCCAGTTACTGGGTTGTGGAGGTCAGATAGGCAGTCGCTCCATGTGAAATAATGGTATTCAGCTGCATCCGGTTAGACTGGAAGCCGACCCCAATATAGTCGGGAAAAGGCCAGGCAGGCAGACTATCCTATTCGGATAGCAGTGGTGGCCGTGGTAGCGGTCATGACTTACGAGTCGATATCGTAGGTTCGAACCCTGACAGGCGCTTTACTTTGTTTAAATGATTTAATCAGCACTGCTCTCAAAACGGTGAAGGAAAACATTGTAAGGAAACCGGCGTGACCTAGGACCAAAAATTCGAAGGCGGATTAACACATAGACTACTTTTTATCCCGGTATACGCAGGTGAAACCGCGGGGCGCAGCTAGTAATGAATACTTCTCAAATCAAAATTATTCCAGTCGTATCAAAAACTATCCGGCTCAAAGGACCAATAATTAATTTAGTTTGGTGTAATGAACAAATGTGGCAGTTTTATACAAAAGTTCCTTTAAAAAAGTTATCTGATGATTGAACATCTCTCCTTATTCGAATAACCAAAACGGCATTATTCAAGCAATTTTTATACCGAATTTATTTTCTCCCCAGGTACTAAAAGTGACACCTCTAGGCAAGGCGGTGTCCGCATTCCCCCTGCTGCCCCGCTACGGCAAGATGTTAGCGCTGAGTCATCAACAGAACTTGCTGCCTTATACTATCGCGCTTGTTTCTGCATTAACTGTGCCTGAGGTATGTTGTTTTTACCCCAGTTTATGCTAGTATTACCCTAGCTTGTGTTATAGTTCACATTACCTATGCGCACTATTGTGCCATTGCCATTGCAATAATGCGCATAGGTAGCGGCTCCGACATACACTAATCCGTGGTCAACGGGCCCCAGTGCGGAAATACGAAAATGCCAGCCAACCACCACCACGGACCGTGGTGGTGGTTGGCTGGCATTTTGCTGAACTGGGCATATTTGGAGCAGCCGTGAGGCCCAAATTTTTTTTTAGTTTTGAATTTTTTCTCTTTTTTAGGGTTCCGTACCTCAAAAGGAAAAAACGGAACCCTTTTAGGATCACTTCATTGTCCGTCTCTCTGTCTGTCTGTCTGTCAGTCTATCAAGACCCTTTTTCTCAGGAACGCGTGGAGGTATCAAGTTGAAATTAATATCAAATACGTAAGTCTATTGTCTCTTGGAGTCCTAAAAAACTCAATCTTCTAAGTCAACGCAATAAAAACATACGGCCATTTATGCGACATATTTTGATACTCGCAAGTAAATCAAAACCTATAGGGTACTTCCCGTTGTCATAGAATCATGAAATTTGGCAAGAAGCAGGCTCTCACAGCACAAATAAAGGAAAAAGTCTGAAAATTGTTAAAATGTAATTCAACTTTTTAAACTTCCGCGATTTGCACACATTATAAACAAAACCAGAAACCCCCCGGTCCACCTGGGTCCGGTCCCGGTCCGGTCCCGGTCCCGGTCCGGTGGTCCTCCCGTGACCACGATCGCTGCAAGGCGGTTGAAACGTCGGGAAACAAGTAGGTACCTGTTTACCTTGTAAAAAGGAATATCGCGAGAAGACCCGTTTTTGGTTTTGTTTATAAAATGTAATTCTATCATATAAAAAAAAAATTCAACCTTGTCAGTCTGCCATAACCCTTTTTCTCGGGGACGCGTGGAGATATCAAGTTGAAATTAATATCGAATACGTAAGTCTATGGTCCCTTAGATTTCTAAAAAAATCAAGCTTCTAAGTCAACGCAATAAAAAAATACCGCCATTTCGCGACACATTTTGATACTCGCAACTGTCGCAAGTAAATCAAAACCTATAGGGCCTACTTCCCGTTGACCTAGAATAATGAAATTTAGCAAGAAGCTAGGTCCCCTAGCACAAGTAAAGGAAAAAGTCCGAAAATTGTTAATTTGTAGTTGTATGACTTAAAAAAATTTTTTTTGGTATCCATAAAGTTCGTTTTTGGGATAAATTCTTTTTTTTTGGGATAAACCCTTCATTGTGCGTGTTCTGACACGCACTTGGCCGGTTTTTTTAATATTGTGTGTACTTGTAACATGTGCCAAATAAGCATATTTTCATTCTTTCTTATTTATACTATGCTGAAACATTTATCGTTTGCAGGTAATGTCGGGTAAACCAGGCAGTTGGCCGGCGATCGGCAACGTGTTACTGCTGGGTGACCCGGGCGTGTTGCTACGTGCTATCGGCGCGGCGGAGTACGCCTACGTGAAGGGGGAGGAAGAGCTGTTCTGTGCCAAATATGGGCTCAGAGAAAAGGTACCTACTACGACTATCATCATCATCTGTCTAGCCTTTTCTCAACTATGTTGGGGTCGGCTTCAGTCTAACCAGATGCATCGAATACCAGTATTTTTCTGACCTCCACAACCCAGTTACTGGGTATAATACGATACCCCTTGGTAAGACTGTTGTTAGACTTTCGGGCTTCTGACGACCCGTAACGACTGACAAAGATCCACGAATGACAGCCAGGACCAACGGCTTAACGTGCTTTTCGAGGCACGGAGGGGTCTTGGTTTGTAAAGATGGTCACCCATCTACGAACTGACTGCGGTAAACGTAGCTTAACCTGATCGATCGACCCGTGCGGTTGTAATTCTTTCTTTTTTTTTTTTTTATTTTTTTTTTTTTACTTAATTACTTAGCCACAAACCCCTGCCTCTTACTAACATCTACAAACGAAATATTTTTCATTGTATGTTTGAAAGCAAGACGAATCATAAAAGTTAATTCAAATATTTTTGGATAGTTATCGCTGATTTATTTTGAATCTAATCTTTGTTATTGGATGTTTAATGTCCGTGGCATTAATAATAACAGCCGCACCGGTAAATCGAAGGTTAAGCTACGCTTGCCGCGGTCGGTTCGTGGATGGTTTACCATCCATTACATACCAAGACCCCTCCGTGCCTCGGAAAGCACGTTAATTTGTTGGTCCCGGCTGTCATTCGTGGACTTTTGACAGTCGTTAGGTCGTCAGAAGCCCGAAAGTCTGACAACAAGTCTTACCAAGGGGTATCGTATTACTCTGTGACTGGGTTGTGGAGGTCAGATAGGCAGTCGCTCCATGTAAGATGGTGGTGGTGGATGGTGGTATTCAGCTGCATCGGGTTAGACTGGAAGCCGACCACAATATAGTTGGGAAAAGGCTAGGCAGATGATGATATTGTAAGACATTATGGAATGACTAAGCCCAAATGCATAAAGACCAGATATTCATCCAAATTTTTCCACCAGGGGATCAAAGAGATCCGTAAACTCCGCAAACAGTTAACCTCGGAGATAAACCTCAGTGTGGCCGGGGTGGATGTGGCCGTGGACCCTGAGATGAGACCTCCTGATGATAACCAGGCTCGACTGCTGCGTCAACTGGTGCTCAGTGGATTGGGAGACCAGGTCGGAAAGAAGGTAGCTCTTGCAGAGGTCAAGCAAGGTTAGTATCCGCTTCCCAAGGCGCAATAATCTTGATCTAAAAAATGACTACAGGAGATCTTATAGGATTTAATTCGATTGTCTATTTTAAGAGTAAAATATCCCTCAAGATATCTTCAAGACTACTAGTAGATACACTATAGTGAAAGTGGGGATGACTTTATTAGTAGCTCACAAAATTGTCTTGAGAAAATGCGTATAGCTAGTGATAAGGACGCTGTTGACGACACGGTTGGCGCAGTGGTTGAGCGATTGACTGCTGCGCAGCATGTCGCGGGTTCGATTCCCGCACGGAACAAATATTTGTACGACCTACAAGTATTTGTTCCGAGTCTGGGTGTTTTTCTATCTATAATATGTATGTATTTACAAAAAAAAAAAAATGTATATAAGTAGTTTATCAGCCATCTCGTTACCATAACACAAGCATTAGGTTGCTTAGCTTGGGGCTAGATGGCGTTGTGTGATATGTCCAAACATATTTATTTATTTATTTATTTATTTATTTGTTACAAATGGGTAGTAAAATCATTACTTTTTTACACAAAAGTATGTTTATTAAATAAAATGCTTTGCATTCTTAAAATATTTTTTGGCCGAATTGTTGATAAATGTGCATGGTACGATTCTGACCTATAGATACTCGTATAATTTTAGATTGCTACATTTTCTCAATGGATGTACCGAAGTAAAAATTTTCACTTTCGGTACATTTATTAAGAAACTGTTCCTATCTAAAATTATATTTATAGTTCAGAATCGTACCATGCTCATCTATCAACGATCCGGCCGAAAAACATTTTAAGAATGCAAAGCATTATAATTAATAAACATACTTTTGTGTAAAAAAGTAATGATTTGACTACCCATTTGTAACAGCGTCCTTAAGACAGGTAGTCTTTATCTTATCTTCTTACTCAAGAAAGCTATCTAAAATGCTACAAGATAATGTTAAGAGCATTTTTTTTTTACTGCTATATAGTTTTTAGACTATATTAACCCGTCGCGCGCTAATTAGCAGACACAATTGAAATTCTATTGTTATCTGTACACATGGTGTGCAATCGACATTTTAAGAGTTACGGCTATGATAGCTGTTCTTCGGAGGCTTATGTCCAGCAGTGGACGTCTATTTGCCAGCGTTTCAGCCTTGTGATGTCTTCTTTGCTAAATGCATTTATAGTCCGGCCGTCGAGAGAGTGCGTTTTTGACATCTGTCAGTTCCATATTAATGGATATGTGTTTTGCGAATTTGACCCTTATTACTACTAGAAATTGTCCAACTGACAGGTGTCAGATACGCACTCTCTCGTCGGCCGGACTGTAGTGATTTGTGGCGCCAGCGTAGCAGCGAGCCTTAGTGCGGGAGTTCGATACAAATAAATAAAATTGAAGTGTCTGTTTGTAATGTCAAAATAACAGCTTTTTACTAAATTCACATGAAAGTTGAGACATGGCTTTATAGCCATGTCTCCTGCGAGTGTTTTTTCGAAACTACACAAAAACGTCGAAACAAAGAGGCGTAGCCGTACACATTTGTGTATGTTGACGCGATGTTTTTGTTTTCCAAGCTGTATGGAAAACATTCGCGCGCGGGGGAAGAGGGGAAGGGTTTGTTTCATTTTCAACTGCCGCGCGCACCGCGCACGCCTGTTGTCAAACTGATAGCACGTCTTCCTCGTCGGAACTCATTACGACATCTACACAAAATGTGTAACTAAAAATATTTGAATACGCAGGAGACAGCTTGTGTATGAAAATAATTGCTTATGTGTAAGGTTTTTTATGTAATGTTTCGCAAAAAGATGCACAGGAGACACGGCTTCAGACGGTACTAATAATAACAAAGACAAATTTTAAAATTTTTGTCTGTGTCTGTTTTTTCCGGCTAATCTCCGAAACGGCTGGACCGATTTTCACGGTACTTTCACTGGCAGATAGCTGATGTTATAAAGTGTAACTTACGCTACTTTTATTTTAGAAAACGAATTAGGGTTCTGCGCAAAAAAAAACCATTAAATTGTGAACAAAATTATTCAAATAGGGAAGTATTGACATCCAGGCGGGCGAAGTCACGGGCAACAGCTATTTGATATAATATTTATGCTTTATTTTCAACAGGCGAAGACAAACGCAAATTCAAATACGCGTACCACTGCGGAGAACTAGAAGAGCCAGTGCACCTTCATTCAGAGTCCATTCTCCGGAAGACGATACCAGAATGGGTGGTGTTCCAGGAGCTGTATGAGACTGGTGGCGAGGATCGAAGGAAGATGGTGATGAGGAATGTGACCGCTATTGAACCGGAGTGGCTGCCTTTGTTGGTGCCGCAGCTTTGTAACTTAGGTAAGTAATATTTTTTTGTTTATATTTGATGTTTTATTTTGGTGATTTTCTTCATAAAGGTCAGGTGCATAGAACTCGTAACCGGCGTGCGTGTATGACCAGATGTATGAACGTAAACAAGGCAAAAGAAGTAAAATTTAAATTTCTTTCTTTTTCCCATTTTTTATCTTCTAAACCACCCCAGTAAAGAGCGAGATGTGGGTAGAGATGAACCATTCTAAAAATGAACGGCCCGCCACGAAACGTGATTATTTCAATGTGTAAGAGAAAAAACTTCACATGGACTTGTCGCCGCACTTAGAGGTCAACTAATCGTGCGATCAGTCCAGGTAACAACATTGTACGGCGGGGAGCATGTGCTTTGTATGGAACGACACGTTCGCTCTGACACGCGTGCGTGTCATTTATACACTAGTTGGCCGACAAATCCGGCTGTTTGGCTTTTGGGCATGTCGGGTAGGTACCGATTGCATAAAAAAATCAGTCTTATTGTGTGTGTATATTTTTATGTAGGTATGTTAGTCTGTAAGGTATTTAGTTGTTGACCGTACTCGCCGGTGACAGAGCAACCAATGACAAAGTCTAATTATGTGTTTTGCGTCTATACACTTCTTTGTATATGAGCGTAACCGCTGTGGAGGGGTGTTCATTTTTAGAATTACTTATCTTTACAACGTCTCTTCCAAACCGTACAGAGAATACAGATATGAAGTAAAGATTCGCAATTTTTACGTGGTCACATCTAGCCATTTACATTGATGCTCATCATCATCATAAATTCAGCCGAAAGATGTCCACTGTCGGACATAGGCCTCCCCCAATCACCGCCACTTCAACCGGTTCTGTCCTTCCCGCGTCCAGCAGAATCCTGCGGCCTTCACAAGGTCACGGTCCACCTTGTAGCCTTCCAACGCTACATCTTCCGTTACGCGGTCGCCATTCCAGAACCTTTCGGCCCCATCGGCCATCTGTTCTGTTCTGCCTAACCAAGTGCCCACTGTTGCTCAATCCTATCTTCTTTCTAGGTGATCCCCTGGACGATCCACCTCCGAGATACGACGAGATGTCAGGCAGAATCAAGTGTCACTTCAAAGGCACTTTCGGGAAGGCAGGGTGGGAGCTACCTATGGCTGAAGTCGACTTTCCCGAAAAGATTGAGAGATATAGGTAAGTTATTATTAGTATTGTTGACTCTCTCAGCCATCTCTCTAACCAACTGTATTCCATTAAATTCGACATTGATATTTAATAGCTGAAAGAAAGAAAAATATTTTATTTGGGACACGCACAGGAAATACAAATGGCTGCCTAACATTTGCCGTTAAAATTATGAGTTCAGTCTTTTTTTTTTTGTCCAAAAGTTTATTTACATTAATCCAATGGACAACTTTAGAAAGTGCATCATTAACTTGTATAAATTTTTACTAACTGAAGTTTGATTTAAAAAATGAGGGAAGTGTCGTCTGCCGGTGGAGCTCGTGGTTAAGTAATAATAGCCGCAAGGGTCGATCCATCAGGTTAAGCTACGCTTGCCGGGGTTGGTCCGTGGATGAGTGACCATCTTTACATACCGAGACTCCTCCGTGCCTCAGAAAGCACGTTAAGCCGTTGGTCCCGGCTGTCATTCGTGGATCTTTGACATTCGTTACGGGTCGTCAGAAGCCCGAAAGTCTGACAACCAGTCTTACCAAGGGGTATCGTATTACCCAGTTACTGGGTTGTGGAGGTCAGATAGGCAGTCGCTCCATGTAAAATACTGGTATTCAGCTGCATCCGGTTAGACTACAAGCCGACCCCAACATAGTTGGGAAAAGGCTAGGCAGATTGATTTTGTCATCTGCGAATAACACAATCTTGTGATTATCCCTTAAGGTGATTGCGTTGTGGTAGACGGCGAAATGTAAATTTTCTTGCGTTTTTTTACAATGTGCAGGTTGTATCTTAATCAAATTATGATTCGCGACTATAAGAACTATGTATTTACATAATTTTAACCATAAAAATCATCAATAACTATCTCTAAGTTAGATTTCCTGCGGATTGGTCTGATTTCGGAATTCAGACGAATCCGGAGGAAATCTAACTTAGAAAGATGTATTGATTATTTTGATGGTTGAAATTATGTAAATACATAAGTTCTTATAATCGCGAATCATTATTTGATTAAGGTACAACCTGACACTAACCTGCAAATTACAAAAAACGCTAGACAATTTGAATTTCGCGGGCTACTACAGCGGATCCCCCTTAAGTGGCAAAGTAAAGCTTAAGCCCAATTGCACCACAAATCACTAAGCGTTTAGCTTATAACATATTTTCTTTCAGTTTCTGTCAGCTTCAATGAATTAATGAATGAATGACATGCACCAACCCCAGCGTGGGTTGACCAGACTCGATTACTCGAATAAACCCAAAGATTCACACTAGCCACTGGTGCCTCATGTTACATGGTGCAACAGAGACCATTGCATATCAAGGAGTAGACCGGGGGGCGCGGTAATAGTAGGGATCCCCTTAAAACGGCACAAATAGAACGGAAGTTTTAAATTCTTTGGCGCTAAACGTATTTCATTATATGTGGTGCATGCGGGCCTTAAAGTTGATATTTGTTTCAGTGGAAATAACGTCAATTGGAAACGAGGATTTGAATAGACTATAAATAAACCTTACGCAATAAGATGCACTTACGACGTACACCGGCTAAATAAAAAAACATTTTCTCTATTACAGATGGTTCGCCCGTTTCCTCCTAGAGGGCGCTGTGTTCCCGAAACTGAAAAAGTACACCAGTTCTCTTCTGTCGCCTCCATCCACTATGGTCAAGAGTTGGGCCAAGCTACAACCTAGGACAGAAGTGCTTCTGAAAGCGCTCATAGCGAAGCGCGCCGGGACTAGAGAAGCATTGAAGAGTATATGGGAAGAACAGAGTACTTGTAAGTATTTTTTTAAAGGAACGAAGATCCTATGTAAAATGAAATTAAAATGTATTGTAAATATGTAGTTCGTATTGCTAGTAAATAAATAAATACACTGCCTATAATGTCGCACTGCTGGGACAAAGGCCTCCTGTCTATGAATACGAGTGGGCTGTAATCCACCACGGGGACCCAGCGTGGATTGGTGCATCCACCAATCCACGCTGGGTCCCCGTGGTGTTAAGCCTTCGAATTTTGGTTTCTTCGTCGTTTTAAGACTGTTTATTAAATAATTTCCATAAAGTGCACCTGAGATGCCAATCTACAGTAGGCGCGCGATCTGAGTGCAGTTCTGAGGAATGCGCTAGTGATGTGACCTAATTAGCGACAATGAACGGAGTTCGATATTTTTCTTTGACACCTTAAAAGTGGACGTTCAAACTGCTTGTATCTGTTAGTATTTTAAAACATTTTATTTATTATATTTGCGCTAGATATTTTAATTACAAGCTATGGTATAAAAAAAAGAAAATATCATTCATATATTCCCTACTTTAAGAAAACTGTGCAAAAGCCGGAAATCTTAATCAAACAAGTTTATTATTGTAAACTATCATCACTGTCATCGCCGACCTCAATGACAAATCGGTCTACGGTATCTTCCATTAATCCATCCTTTTGAGTAAAACGCTACCGATAAGCGCGCGAGCGAGAGACATCAAGGTCAGCATAGCACTAAACTACAGGCGGCCACGGCGAGGTGTCGACGGGCGGGGGGAGCTGCACACGCCCCGCTCCTCATACCCCGACTACACTCAAATCGCGCGCCTACTGTACCTGTAATTTTTTTTTTATATGCTACTACATACTCGTAGAAATAAATAAAAATCATTAAATTCAGACATTAGACCAGTGCATGCAGACAATGCAGTGTAAGCTGACGTTCGCATGGATGATAAACTATCGCTGGGATTTTTTATCACACACTGGATTTTCATCGCTTTGCTTAGCGCCGAGAGTTGAAAATCCAACAGTGTGTTTTCGACGCACACGGATGCTCGCTCGAATGTTGGATTCTCAATGCTCGGCTCAACACCGAGAGTTCATAATCCAGTGCGCGATCAAATCCCGCCGCGATATTTTTACATCCGTGCGAAAGTCGGCTAAGACTTTGTCCGCCGCACCAGGAAAGGGACGCCAACGGTAAAACAGAAGACGGCGCCGCAGTAGCGACAGTACATTTACTATGGCGCCGTCATCTGTTTTCTCGTTAACGTCGCGTTTTCGGTATGGTGGATAAACAGTGTAAGGGAGAATACAATGTACTATGACACTTATCAAAATAAGTTTATGGATCCGGGCGTATAAATCTCAAAACAATAGGGATGATGAGTAAAAACTTTTTTTACTCGACATTAGATTCTTTTTTTTTATTGGACACGTATTTTTTTCTTTTTAGGGTTCCGTACCTGAAAAAGAAAAACGGAACCCTTATAGGATGACTTCGTTGTCCGTCTGTCTGTATCTGTCTTTCAGTCTGTCAAGACCCTTTTTCTTAAGAACGCGTTGAGGTATCAAGTTGAAATTAATATCAAATATGATCCCTTGGAGCTCTAAAAAAGCCATCTATTCGACATGTTTTGATACTCGCAAATAAATCAAAACATAACTGTGGTACTTCTCGTTGGCCTAGAAAATTATGAAATTGGGCAAGAAGCAAGATCTCACAGCACAAGTAAAGCAAAAAGCCGAAAATCGTTAATTTGTAGTTTTTTCACATAAAAAAAATTTTTGCGACGTGGCCGAGCGCTCGTTCGCGTGTGCGGTTGTTTTTTAAGCGAGCCCCCACTGAACTTTAATGCGTTTTATCTAAGTCATTTTGAGGGTTCCGTACCCAAAGGGTAAAACGGGACCCTATTACTAAGACTCCGCTGTCCGTCCGTCTGTCTGTGTCTGTCGTTTCTCATGAACCGTGGTAGTTAGACAGTTGCAATTTTCACAGATGATGTATTTCTGTTGCCGCTATAACAACATATACTAAAAAACAGAATAAAATAAGGGGGCTCCCATACAACAAATCTGATTTTTTTTTGCTCATTTTTGCTCGATAGTGATAACGGCAACAGGAAGACGCTTGAAATATTCACAGAATATTTAGTTATATACTTCCTTTAAAAATAAATAATTAAATTAAAATAAAACAAATATTTAAGGGGGGCTCCCATGCAACAAAAGTGATTTTTTTGCCGTTTTTGATCGTGAGTTTTTGTACGGGACCCTTCGTGCGCGTGTCCGACTCGCACTTGGCCGGTTTTGATTAATATGAGAAAGCAAAAAATACGTGTCTAATATTTTTTTATTATCTGACTGACGAACTATATTTTTTGCGCTCTAGCATGGTGCGGGTGACATTTGACGAACTGTTCCTTTTCACTCTTGAACGTTATCGCGATTTACAATCATGATTTAATATTTTAGCTGCACCCTAAATATCATAATCGTAAAATATAAAAATAAAAAGTCATTCAAAACGAGCTACCTCGTGAGCCCTGGTTTAATGATAAATGTTTAACTAGGAGTTACGTTAAGTTAGCGATAAGACTTCGTTCTGGCCACTTTCCATCGGCAAAGTTTGCTTTCTTAATGCGAAAGGCTACATCGCCTAATTGTGAGACATGCAATAAAATTGAAGATGTGCAACATTTGCTGATGGAATGTGCTAAGAACAAGGATGAAAGGGAATCTTTGGCTAGGGAATATAAACTAAACATGTGGGATGTTGGACTTATCCAAAATATTTTGGCATACCCTAAATCGGAAAAAACTAAACGCATAATTTGTGGTTTGATGCAGAAGTTTAGGCAGTAATTCTCTTTTCTATTTTCATTGTAGTGGTGGCGGGTAGTTATGTAATAAAATATAGTGTATTTACCAGTGTATAGTTGTGTGTAAATAGAATATAAGGTACAATGGGGTTGACGTATCCGTGTGGATAAAAACCCCTTATAATAAAAGAATAAAAAAAAAAAAAAAAAAAAAAAATACGGATTCAATAATAACTGTAGTAAATTAAATAAATTATCCTGCCAAAATGTTATTATCTACAAATAAAATCAAATTTAAAGAAAAATGAAGCAAAGTGATAGGCGTGTATCGTAACGCCATAGACATGTACTATTATGGGTTTTTATCGATAGTCGATATTTTTTTATAGAAAAAGAAGTTTACTGTATGTATTTTTAAATTGTTGTTGTTAGTCATCTATAGAATTAAATTAGCCGAAAAATGATACCATGATTTTTTTTTTTTTTTTAAATAAATATCGTTAGTGCTTTGAATGTGATTTTTTAATGTTTTGTATTAAATACATATTTTAAAACAAATTTCATAATAATATGATATATCAAAGACATTTTTAAAATTATTAGGAGAACGAGATTTTTGCTTTAAGAATCATTATCGTTAAAATTGAATTGTGCGTATTGTCACTGACCTAGTCATGCCATACTGACATGTGTCACCCGCACCTATTTTAGGTTTCCGTACCCAAAGTATGCCAATGCCGTTTGTATGTGTATAATGACAGACAGTTACTGTCTGTCACACGACTAACTTTTTAACCGTAAAAGGTAGTCAGTTGATATTTTCACAAAATATAATAGTTGTTTTGTTTTTATTTCAGTTCTTCTCGACGAATATCTAAAATGGGTGCCAGAGTCGGCACACAACGAAGTTAGCTTGTACTGGCCGCCTTTGAAATAGAAATAAAGTGTAAAATGATATGCCTTTATGTAAATATTGTAAATAAATGTTATTTGAAATTATAAGGTATTTATATTTGTAGTTAGTCTGCCGATAGTCACTTATTCACTATACTAATAAAAAAAATTTTTACAAAAAAAAAATACAACTGAATTGAGAACCTCCTCCTTTTTTGAAGTCGGTTAAAAACAACCGACTTCCAAAAAAATACTACAAAGTGAAAAATAACTTTAATTTCGGAAGTCGGTGTCTTTGGATCTGTATTTTAGTTTTTTGCCACCGACTTCCGAAATTAAAGTAATTTTTCACTTTGATGTGTTGTTTTTGGAAGTCGGTTGTATTTTTTTTTTTTGTAAAAAAGTTTTTTATTTTTCACTTTTTAGTGGAGCAGTCTGTAATTTATCTAAGTTACAATAGCCTAATGTCAACTGCTCATCACCTTTTACAAAATATTGCTTTTCCCGATAAAAGGACGTTAATTGTTGAGGAGTTCTCCCAGTAAGGAACCAGGAGAACTGGAACTGATAGGTGAAGTCACCATCAGCTCCACTTCAACATATGTATTGTATGAGCATAAATTGCTTAGCAATAATCGAATCGCAACCCGTGAAATACGTATTATTGAGTAGTTCCGATGGCCATTTGTGGTCTTCCTCATCAGTTCCACTTCACCAAATGGTGCTTTTCGGGAGCAAATGCACAAGTTACCATAAAAAATACCCAAATCGCTATAGGTGTGCCTATAAAATTTGAAGGTTCCCCTCAATTTCTCTGGGATACCATCATCAGATCCTGGTTTCCTTATCATAGTACCACCCTTGGGATATCTCCTTTCTAATAAAAAAGAATCTACGAAGTTATCCGCGAGCACACATAAAAATATATATATATATATATATATATATATATATATATATATATATATATACCTATATATATATATATATACCTATATATATATACTAGCTAACACGGCAAACGTTGTTTTGCCATATAAATAATGGTATGAAAAATAGATGTTAGCCGATTCTCAGATCTACTAAATATGCTCACAAAATTTCATGAGAATCTGTCAAGCCGTTTCGGAGGAGTACGGGAACGAACATTGTGACACGAGAATTTTATATATAAGATACGGTCGAATTGAAAAACCACCGTTTTTGAAGTTGGTTAAAAAGCTGAAGAGTTTGTTAGTTTGAACGTGTTAATCTCTGGAACTAAATAAAATATTTTTGCGTTTGTAAGCCCAATTCTTGAGGAAGGCTATTTAACATCACGATCCTTAGGAGCCGAGCAAAAAGAAAAAAAGTCTGAAAGAATGCTAAACGAAAACGAAGTAACGGAGCACAGGGTGATTCGTATTTCGATGCGTTTTTTTAAACCCCTTATACTAGAGCTAGTTTGCAACTTAGACCCCGATAACATGGAGTTACCGCCGGAACTGGGTTGTTTATGAATCCTGGATTGTTTTTGTGTAACATTAATTTAGAGACGCCTTTCAAGAATTATAGGTACTTTTGAATGAATTGGTATTTGAAACATTCATTCATTTGTGAGCTATCGGAAAAATATAAAATTTTCGTTCAGAATTGAGAAGATTTCTCACAATTCTTGTAACACAGGTTAACCACAACAAGTGTCAGGGACTTCAATCAATTTGTAAAAAAATATTTGCAGTTGTTGGTTGAAAGGTGAAAACTAAAAAAGTGTTATAACCCCCATAATAATTAAGTTGCTTGCTTCAAACAACTCTGAAGGTTGGATCAGGTATCCCACCTGGGCAATTCTCCCGGAATCCCCCTGCCTCAAACAACTCTGAAGGGTGGATCAAGTCTCCCACCTGGGCAATTCTCGGAATCCCCTGCTTCAAACAACTCTGAAGGGTGGATCAAGTCTCCTATCTAGGCAATTCTCCCGGAATCCCCTGCTTCAAACAACTCTGAAGGGTGGATCAAGTATCCCACCTGGGTAATTCTCGGAATACCCTGCTTCAAACAATTCTGAAGGGTGGATCAAGTTTCCCATCTGGGCAATTCTCCCGGAATCCCTTGCTTCAAACAACTCTGAAACGTGGATCAAATCGTGGCAATTCTCCCAGAATCCTTCAGCTTCAAACAATTCTGCGTACCCTTTCGGGGACCACAAGAGCGAGGTTTATGTATGAAAAAAACAAGCCCTTATTTTGAAACGATGACATAATATTGTTCCATGTAGGTATATCTTATCGGAATGATTACTCGTAACTTCAAACTTGTCATCAATTTTACGCTCGTAAAAAAATTTATCAGCTATAGGTATAGCGAAATCATAATGAGTTTGCGATATTTTCAATCATTGGTCACGCCGCACGCGAACTTAAATGCCTTGTTGGCCTAGTGATCGCAAGCGCTACCGCTCATGAAGTCCTGGGTTCGATTCCCAGGTCGGTCGGCCACCCAGTGGGTTCCCGCATTGTCGAGGCGGGGGGGCTCAGTAGTCGTGGCTTGGTCACCCACGGTGAAGCGAAGTGGAACCCGAGGAGGGGCCGCTCGTCAGGGCTGACGATGATGCACGATGGGGAAAATCTACGTCGTCGGCTTACCGGCTAGGTAAGCCGACGACGTAGTTTTTCCCCATCATTATGTTGGGTCTTTTGACTAACAGCGAAGACTAATGGTCCATCTACGAAGTCGATAGGAGTGTCCAAAGTGTTTTTGTGTGTCTACTGTAAAATGTGACCAGAAAGCTGATAAATTGACTGGCTATCAAAGATTTTGCAGAGGATAAGGTGGAAAAAAGTTAAAGGAAGACGAGAGACGCCAAAATTACTACAAAAGTTAAAGAGCTCCAAAGCTTGCTAGTTAAGCTTCTAAATAGATATTTTAAATTGACAAGACTCAAAACAATCCATATTTGCAATCTACGTTCAAATAAACATTTCCAACGCTCGTACACTGCGAAATCTTCAGTACCTATCGGATCGACGCGACGATTCTATTTCCACCACATTTTGAAATACCCCCCATAACTGCGACATTTAGCATCTGAACTAAATCTCTAATCTGATTAAGTATTCAGCAGTTCAGCTAGTTAATATGCCCTGGCCTGGCCTTTGAGTTCGCCTAAGGCACCCCCAGGAAAGTCCGGTTAAGTAGTCGAGACCTCTCAATGGTCACACTACGAGACGCCATTCAAAAAAAAAAAAAATCCACTGTTCTGCATCCCAGCTCGTTTAGCTCAAAGAATTGCCGTGGTTTCGAGCAAGGAATCGTTAAGTGGTGGTTGGATTTTATAACGACATTTCGAAGGGAATTTTGCAAAAGTTGAAATATTTTGATCGCACAAGAATAATGGGTTCATATTTTTGTATTTTACATCAAAATATTGATAGAATCATAGATAATACACTATATAAATATTGATATAAAGTAATAGATAGAATGTCCAATACTGACAATCATAGATTACTAATATGTAGCAAGCTACTGACTACGCTACTGATAATCTGAAATGAAACTAAGGAATCTAACTTTTTACAAAGTAGTAAAACATTTTACGACCATGGCCTGCTCGGCGTTTTTCTTGTTCTATGCAAAGAACCTGCTACTTTCTGAGTAAGAAGAACTTATCGTGTACAGAGGGCTTAGTGCGAGTTTTTATATTAGGTCTTTACCTATGAAATTGCCGTTCTGCAGTACTGGCCATTTCAAATGAAAATAATTTTTGTTTGGCTAAGAATTCTAATTTCAAATTAATTTTATTTTAAAAACATGGATTTTTTTTTCCAAAAGTAGTCATTTGTTTATTGATTAGTGTTACATTTTCATCGCATTTCAGTCTTTTTCGTCATCATGGATACGTTAAAAATTCGAGTAATTATGGAATATGAGTACCGTCGTGGCAGCAACGCGGCACAAGCGGCACGCAACATCAACGACCTTTACGGAGCTAACACTACAAACCAACGCACCACTTGTTATTGGTTTGCTCGCTTCCGTTCTGGAAATTTCGACCTGAAAAATGAACCTCGCGGTCGTCCGAAGACTTTGGTCGACAATGACGAATTAAAGGCGATTGTGGAAGCTGATGATACACAATCTACGGCTGAATTAGCAGCAGCTTTCGACGTTAGCGTCAAAACAATATTGTTCCATTTGCGTCAAATTGGCAAGGTAAAAAAGCTTGACAAATGGGTGCCCCACGAACTCAATGATCGCCAGCGCGAAGTACGCGTCGTGCGAGACGTGCCTTGCACTGCTCAACAGACACACAAATGAAGGAATTTTGAACCGCATTGTTACCTGCGATGAAAAATGGATTCTGTTTGATAACCGCAAGCGCTCAGCAAGTTGGTTGGACCCTGGTTCAGCACCTAAACCATTGTTTAAATTCATTCTATTAAAGGCATTCCCTAAACGAAAACTTACCCCTAGAAAAGTGATGGTCACTGTTTGGTGGTCTAGCGCCGGTGTGATTCATCACAGCTTCTTACCAAACGGGGTGAGCATTACTTCAGATGTGTACTGTGAAGAACTGAACACAATGATGGAGAAGCTGGCACATCTCCAACCAGCATTGGTTAATCGCTCGTCTCCGCTGCTCCTGCACGACAACGCGCGACCTCATACTGCACAGCAGACGGTCTCCAAGTTGCAAGAACTGGGGTTGGAAGCTCTCCGTCATCCGCCCTACTCACCAGACCTTGCGCCTACAGACTACTACTTTTTCCAGAATTTGGATAACTTCTTGGCGGGAAAAAAATTCAATACCCGAGAGGCAGTACAAAATGCCTTTGAAGAATTTGTTGCCTCCCGTCCAGCTGATTTCTTTAAGAAGGGCATCAATAAACTGCCACTGCGTTGGCAAAGATGCATTGATTGCATGGGTGATTACTTCGATTACCTAATACAAATAAAAAATGCATGAAAAAAATTCGTTTAAATTTTTTCATACAAAACGGCAATTTCATAGGTAAAGACCTATTATATGCGCGTTTACGTTAACGTTACCTACTTTACGTCAATACCAGACGGCGCTTATTCAGTTTCAGTATAAATTTAAGTTTACGTTAACGTTATCGAGTAAGTATAAAAACTTGCACAAAGGCCTCAGTACTACGTCCTACAGAAAATCTTTTGACAGCTCTCATGATTGCCCTTTTTCTCCCAATTTTCTACTGGATGCCACTGATGGCCACTATATTTAGCAACTAAAAACTTACCCGCATACAAAATTCTGCCCGTTATTTCATTTTCATTTCATTTCATTTATTCAATAACAATTTATATTGTGTCTGAATGTTTAACAAATATACCTACGCAAATAATTAAAATAATAACAAGCCAAACAAAGAATTAAATTAGCTCAAAATAATCTCATCACTTAGGTAACTAAATTAATATTATTTACATTCCTAAAATATCAAAATTTAAAACAATGTCAACGAAAAAAAATAAAATTTCTACATCTCAATAATTACCTAATAATTTCATTTAATTTTCAATAGTATTAATAAAATTTTAAAATTCATTTACAATGTCCACTATCTAGGCCTACATATAAGTAAGCAAATAAAATTATCAAGATTCATTATCACTACCGCGATAACAAATCAATAGTATAAACTATGACGTCACAGGCGGCCATTTGCATAAGTTATGGCTCATTATAGCTACCTATAGGCAATGACAAATATTACGATCCCAATATAATGGCTGTAATAATATATACCTAATCTAAGCTATTCGTTTTGAAAATTAAACATGGGTTTTAAGGCTTTAAATCTGTGACCCACTGTATTGTTTATGTTTTCATGGTGATAAGATTTTATCTTGAGCTCGTGGTAAATGCCTGAAGTCTTTATTCATCCAGACTTGTGTGCCCAATCTAAGGAAATGTCTTTTTTGGATTTATGGGGGGTAGTTACGTAAGCCACATGCCCTAGCTGTCACACAGACACCGACCCTTTTTTGATCGATTTGCAGTCTCTAGTCAAATGTTCAGAAGTGGCAGAAGTTGGATTGCCATCGTTATTGTGTGACTGACCATCACCCACCGTCCACCATGCATAATTGTAATTGTTAGATCGATTCTAACGAATGCATCGAACCAAACAGCGGGTACAGTACCCTCTAACCCACTAAAACTAGACTAAAACGACATTTATCCAAGATAAAAAAAAAATATATATAAAAAAGATCGTTTTGTTGTATCAGGAGGTGTGCAGTAGCAGCCTGAAACTACCTTTACATTATAATGTACTTACTCTGTGCCTGAAATTTTGGATTTGTGCCCGGTTGATGACAATAGTTACATAGGACATAAACATAACTGGCGAAATGTGGGTGTACACCCACACAATATGTGGGGGTGTGTGTGTGTGTGTGGTGTGTATAAGTACACCTCTGCCCAACCCTTCGGGAAAAAAGGCGTGATTTTATGGTGTGATCAGTGATCACGTTATTTTTTCGTAGATATTTGAGCCAAGGAGTGTGACATAGACCTCCCCCTCCCTCCCCTCTCCCCTCCCCCCTCTCCCCCTCCCCCTCTCTGCTGCCTCTCTCTCTGTTGCCTCTTTGCAAGAAAAATGTGACATCATTTCGGAAAAGGTGTTATTAGGTAGAATATTCGTTTGTAGAATCTTTTTGTGTATTTTTAAAAGTTTATTAGATAACTCATTTAACGTAAAAACACATTTACTTGTCATCATTTTTTTAAAGTTTACTAATGCTTCCTGTAAAATTAATTTTTTCGAGATAGCACGTTTTTCTCGCAAAGATGCCATATGACAAGGTGTAACTTAAATAACGCACTACCTCTTAAGGGGTCATTGTACTCATTATTATGAACAACTTTTATTATGAGCCCAAACCCGAAATCGCGAAAAAAAATCGGCTGTTCCCTACATTTTGACGAGTTATGCGAACATAAATGTAGGGAAGAGCAGATTTTTTTTTCGCGATTTCAGGTTTATTCCCATACTAAAAGTTGTTCTTAATGATGAGTACAATGACTCCTTCAGTTCCGTCGCCGTCGGTACCACACCAGCACCCTAATTGCGTAACACATTATCAATCAGAGTTGGTTTCGTTTTGACAGTTCAACAACATTCATTGCTTAATTTACGTTGTCGAGCAGACAAATTTTTCGAACATATGAAGCAATGGATTAGCAATTTGTTTCAAAATTATTCAAATTCCGATTGATAATGTGTTACGCAATTAGGGTGCAGTTCCGTTTTGGCAACATTTTCTACTAATATTGCTAAGGTAAGGTAAGGGGCAATCAGTTGAGTCAACGTCAATATTTTTTTTTAGATCAGATAATAATTATATCTAACATTATTCAGCCTAAGATTAAAATTTGTTTCCCGTCGTAAAATAATAGGGTTTATTTAAAAAAAATACATCGACGTGACTCAACTCGTCGCCGTCGGTGCCAATGATATTATTATCTGATCTAAACTATGTAAGTAATATTATAAAGACAAAATAATGTTTTGTAGGTATGTTTGTACGCGGATACTTTGAACCCTGGGAAAGGACATATGCTACTTTTTATCGACGTACCACGCGGGCGGAAGCTATATTATCTAATATGAGGCTATGATTTATTACATGTACTCGTAGTAGTGTATCCTGCTTTGATTATTGTACGTTCATTAAGCTTAACTATGTTATTGATTTCTCTGTTCAAGCACATTTCTTTAGCCACTGACGATCTTTCTTTATTTAAACAGTGATTACTTTCCTATCGATTCATAGGAATAATTTGTGAACGAGCCGTGTATAAGTGGCTAGGCGCCCCGTTGCGCGCGCACAAAAAATGGTCGGGGGCGTCGCGCGCAGGAGCCGCGCCTGTGAGGGATAAATACTTGGTCTATGTATGTCTATAAACAATCTATCTAAATAGAGTCCTACTTACTACCGTTCGATAAATATATCAAGATTATAATCTGCCCTCGCCTTGCTCACCGTTCTTTTAACTTTGATAGATACCTACCCACATTAAAAAGAAAAAAATGTTCCTACCCACTTATAGATAAAATGTAATCAGACAAACACCTGCATGAAAATATCACGAGGTGTGGTCACTACTTACTGATAGCAAGTCAGTTCAGTGATTACGGGTGCAAATGGACTTGATATCAAGAACCCCATAGCAACAATATTTTAACGTTGAGCTCCGAGATTGCGTGTCCCTATAACCTCAATTCGTTTATGGTTTTATAAGATAAAAAATAATCATTTCAATTTTGATTTTAATCAAAATTGATTTTAACAATAAATGAAAGGGCGGGGCGTGACGTTATTTTATGTTTTATTTAAATAAATAATTATGTGAGTAATCTTATATAAATTTTTTAAGGATTTGTCTACTTATTTAAAAATTAATTATCATAATTCAATAACTTGTATACGACACTGTACTGTAGTTGAAGGGCGGAATGTCCTCCTAGCACAAGCATTTATTTTGCTTAAAGGGTCATTCCTAAAGTATAAATGTAACAACTGTAAGTTATTGAAATATATATTTTTTTATTTTTTTTTTTTATATTACAACTTGGAAAGTAGTGTCTTAAACATAGATCCTGGCTCCCAAACTAGGTTTAGCCGGTTTATACCTATGGGTACATAATTTGAACGTCGAAAATTAATATACCTACGGGTAAAATTTTCATGTCAATGTTCAAAACATCGAAAATTTAAATATCGATTGTATAGATATATCGAAAATTGTTATACTTACCTAAGCTTTCGGTTTTATGATCGGTCGATATTTAAGTTTTCGATGTTTTGAACATCGACATGTTACCCGTAGGTATTTTAATTTTCGACGTTCAAATATGTACCCATCATCATCTGCCTAGCCTTTTCCTAACTATGTTAGGGTCGGCTTCCAGTCTACCCGGATGCAACTGAATACCAGTATTTTACATGGAGCGACTGCCTATCTGACCTCCATAACCCAGTAACTGGGTAATACTATACCCCTTGGTACGACTGGTTGTCAGACTTTCGGGCTTCTGACGACCCGTAAGGACTGTCAAAGATCCACGAATGACAGCCGGGACCAACAGCTTAACGTGCTTTCCGAGGCACCGAGGAGTCTCGGTATGTAAAGGTGATCACCCATCCACGGACCAACCCCGGCAAGCGTAGCTTAACCTGGTCGATCGACCCGTGCGGCTGCTATTATTTAGCCACGAGCTCCTCTCAAATATGTACTCATACCGATGCCTTAAACATTATCATAAATCTTCATTTATCGCAACATCATATTACAGGCGCTAGTTTCCTATTAAAATGACAATCATAAATAGAGAAAGGTGTCTGAGGTAGGAGGGTCCTGAGTTAGTAGTACTTGGGAGTCAGTACTGCTCCATTCAACAAGCAGGTCAAAGTGTTTACAGTAAATCACTTTCGCGTGCAAATTTAAATATATATAGATAATGCTATAATAGTCTGCTGGTAGATAAGATCTAGTTTGCTGAGCCGTTAAAACAGCAGCATCTCAAAATCACAGGTATGGGGCTCGTTTTCTTTTGGCTATAAATATGCTCGTGTTTCTAGCTTATAGGGTAAGGAGAAGATTGCTAATAATGTGCAAAGCAATTAACTTGTAGCAGCCGTGTGATTCTGTAAGTCCTAATTCTAAACTTCGAATCTGAATCCGCTGTGAGTTTCTTGATTGGCATTCTAAAAAGTCGTTTAATAATTCGAATTTACACTAGCGCTACCCTTGCGAGCGTGTCAGCGAGTTGAACTAAATGGACCGTAAGATTTTGACAGATAAAGTATGAGATGACGTAAGAAGTGGCATTCAGTAAGGTAATACCCCGTCACTTCGACGCTCACTTCGCACTCGAACCCGATTCAAAATGTCAAATAAAAAGCATCTATTTTACGAGTGAGAGTAAATAGCGATGTGAGATGGGAGTTGGTGTTAGCATTTTACAGAATCGACGTACTGGGCCGTCTTTAACATATAGAAGGCACTGGGCACTTTAGGATGATGGGGCTCCTACGGAGAATGTAGGATGTAAGAGCGGTATAAAGTAACCCGCCTCGGATAGGTTACGTTTTGTTTTGACCTTCATACAGCAATAAGAGTTACTGGGTGGACTTATGGAGAAAACTTTGAAAACTATGAAAATGTAGGATGTGTGAGCCAGCGAACTCGATTTAGCACCCCGCCTGGGATAAGTAAGTTTTTCTTTTCCCTCTAGCTACGACATTGGCAGGAGATAGGGTGTCACATTGATCGCGGGGCCCTGGCCCGGAGTGGCCAATGAAAAATCCTTGTCAGTAATGAGTTAAAAACAATGTTAGGTATTAATTAGATTTATTACAAAAATAAATTAAAATATCAACTAAAAATTAACTTATGCAGCCTTGTAGAACCTCTTCGAAACACCGTCGAATTTGTCACCAGTAATAGTCTGAAAATAAAGAAAAATATATTTATTAAATAAAAAAAATAAAAAAACGTTAACAGTAGGTACCTATCCGATGATTATCCGTAGATATCGGGTGATAATAGAACCTAAAGGATATTATTCTGCTGTTAACAGTAACGGGTTGATACTTGATAATTGATAATTTGATAAGTTACTAATAAAATTATTATTAATTTTTTGGCAATGCTCACTTTCATGCTTCTGGCGTGAAATGACGTGCATATTTTAGATAAATATTAATCAAAAATTATACTATAAATGATTAAATTAAATCTTATAAGCAGTAACGACAATAAAATAAATGATAAAAATAATTAATCAATCATCAATAATACGTTATATCATCATTTTGTTGTTGAAGTTTTAAGTAGGATAGACTTAGATTTACTACTGGACTCAGATGACATTAATGAGGTTGTAATGGCCCCAAGATGGAACCTTGCGGCACTTCTGTGTTTTATAAGAGAACAGGGCACCATTTTGGACCACACGGTTATAGTCGAAGATTGCTTATTATATTACCATTTAAATAAATAAATAAAAAAGTGACGATCTAAACCAATGCTTTCAGTTGGAGAGGCCTATGTAACAAGCCACTGATTATAATATGATGATGACAAATAGAGGGCACTAGAGGATAAATTAAGGCTAAGGAGGATTAATTAATTAATATTTAGAATTTTGTTATAGGTACCACAGAAAGGCCGTGCTGTCCAATCAAGTTACCCCAATATGTCAAATTTCTTTGATACATTTTCAACTTAACCTCAAAGGAATAAGGTTCATTTTCAATTGGGAAAATTTGACAGATTCGGGTAGCTTGATGTGCTGGCATCTTTACTTATTTTCTATGTTTCTAGCAGATTGTTAAATACTAATGCCGTTATGGAATCGTTACCTACTTAAAATAAAATGAATCAATCATTAACGTCTTTGATTTTCTTGATCCGCAGTTAACTCAACCAATAGTTAACTTTAGATCAAAAAACCGGCCCTGAGGATATTATTGGAACATTGTCAGTCAAAACAGTATTCAACTTAAAAAAACATCAATACATTAAAAACAAACAACTGTCCCATACAAAACTTCAAACTCGACACGAATGTACGGGACGCATTATTTTTTTCGCGATTACGATTTTGGTCCCATGGAGAAAGTTGCTCAGTTTGATGATCTGTACCACAACCTTAAATTGAGATACACCGTTCGCTGTTCGATCTATATGCTGAACTTACCACAACGAGGTCATCGCCAGAGTACTCCCTCTTAAAGGTGGCGGAACCCAGGGGGCTGGTGATGGTCTGCGTCACTGTGTTACCATCGACCACGTAGGTGGTCTTGATCTGGAGGTAAAAGAATTTGTACAAAATAAAGTAAGCCACGATTGACCATTTTTTAGGGTTCCGTACAAAAATGGTAAAAAGGAAACCTTATGGTGCGACTCAGTCTGTCTGTCTGTCCGTCTGTCACACCTGGATATGTCAAGAACTACTAATGCTATCAACTTGTTTGGAACAGTTTTAGATGACGTTTGCCCAACCATTTTGCAAATAAGAAAGAAATAAAACTATATTTTTTTTACGTATGAAGAGATAGAGAAATACGAAACTGCTAAGAGTAGTGCCTTATCTATTTTATGCCAGTGATGTTGGCAATTTCCCCTATAAAACATTATGTAGGTAAGTACCTAGAGTTTACTTTCAGAACGGTCTATGCACGACCTATGTTCACACGACATACGAGTATATGGGTCTCATTTACCAATAGACGTCAGTTAGGCGCACCAAACCATTTTGGTCCTAAGGTACTGAATTCTAAAAATACTTACGGGGGTCTTATCAGCGCCGATGACATCATCAAACTCTACACCGGACTGGAATTTGACCTCCTTGGGACCCTCGAACCCATGTGTGTGGTAGGTGTACGTGTCACCATCCTTGGTCAGCTTCTGATCCGGGGAGAACTTCAAGACCAGTTCGATCTTGTCTTCAGGGAGTCCTAAATTAAAGGGAAAATAAATTAGTGCACTGCGTAAGACAAGTTTTTATTAAAAAAACCAGAAAATATTCTTGGACTTGGGATATTTATTTTATTTGGTCATTTTGGTTGGTTTAACCCACAATTTAACCTCCTTCCAGAAAAATCTCGGTTAGTACCTAACTTTCTCAATATTAATTCGTATTAATCACTAGATAACATAAATTCGAAAACCACTTTGATTAAAATAGTAATCGAACAAGTTTTCAAATCTTTCTTATCACCACTTAAACCGAATCACTGATTTTAATCCCATACGGAAACCATTGATTGACTCACACTACGTAACCAGCAAAGTAGATATAAAAATCTAATCCAAACTGTTGAACTACAACTTAACACAGTATGAAACACATACCACTTGAGCGCAGGAACCCGTCGAAGTTCTCCTGCTTGACGAAGCTATAGTTCTTGTTTAGGAAAGACATGGTGAAGTTGACTATTGGCAATTGAATGACGAGACACCGGCCAACCCAGGCTTATATCTGACCGCTAATCTACCTGATATGATAAGGGTTATAGGAAGAAATATAACCGCCTGAACGAAAAAAATATTCAAATAGAAAAAAATCGATGACGTGTCGTGATGGGTCATCTAATATGATTAATCTGTAGTGTTAGCCTGATAATTTTTTGTTGAGTTATTTCTCATGTCGGTGTCAATTATAATTGATTATTTACTGCTGTCTTTCTACAATTTACTATCTGTATTTAAATGGCATGCCGTGACAGTTGCTATGACAACTGATGATTTTAATTTTGTTTTGAGTACCTCACTTGATGTTCAACGGACGAACACAACAAATTAAATCTCAACAGTTCTACGCATTCTGAGTTTAATTCAAGTAAACCTGCACTGATCCATTAGAAGGATAAATGTCATGTTTATTTTATTGAAAGCCATATTAATTATCAGTTGGTTAAATAGTTTAGTGCTGAAAGTACGTAACCTAATTTTAATTTATTATTGAACTAGCGACCCGGCCCTGCTTCGCACGGTTTTTACGACATGACAAAACATGAGGGTTTATATATTATATCTAAGTTAAATATTAATGTATTATACATAAAAACCTTCCGGAATGAATTCTCTAAATGATAGTGAAAACAGACATTATCAAATTAGAAAAGATTCTAATTTGATAATATTGTTTGATAGTATTGTCTTTATAAAGCATTTTCAGAATACTTACTTTTGAGATATAGGTGTACTCGTATGTATTATGTTCTACCAGACTTTTATGCGATACGAAGCTGCAGTTGGAAAATCCTTCACGGTGATTTGATGTTTTGATACGGCTGGTTTTTTCAAAATACCTATTGAGTTCCAATACACTATTGTTCTTTTGGGCAACAAATCACAGCAGGTAACACAAGATTTGAAGGCGTCTTATTTATTTTGGGTTAGTCTGGACACGCGTAAAAATCTTGGCGTGTCCAGATGACGAAATAATAAGTGATACTACTTTTGAGCTTCATCAACTGGACACACGTGTGCCCAGTCTCTCGTGTCCAGTTGGTGACTAACCCTTATTTTTAGCTTGATTGTTTTTTCAGAAACAGGGCGATAGATCTTATCTCCGAAAATCTTCGTTCAAAGATATATAATTAGGTACGTATGCACTTCGGAAGTATAATATACGAAATCATCAAATAATCATACCTACATATTTATTCTGGCGTTTTGGTTAAAATACTTGGGTATTTTAAGTCAGTTTTGGAAACGAATAAAGCCCTTTGTCCAAAGTGTATTTTTATTACTCAACTAGTTGCGCCCCGCGGATTCACCCACGTAGCTATAAAGTAGCGTATGTGTTAATCCAGGGTATTAAGGTAACTACATACTAAATTTTATCCAAATCATATTTGTGTGATAAAGGGTATTCCACCTTGGTCACCATCATCACCTATTTTATAAGGTCAACACAAAATGAAAATTCATTTAATTCGGCGTTGTAGTGCTCTTTCGTATTTTAAATGTAAATCTCAAGTTTAGGTACCTACTTTTAAGAGCCCTACCCTCCTTGGTAGGGTTTTGGAGTAATGATAATCAAAGTTTTAAATATTATACGTATTTATTATTACGAAAATATATACGTAAATATCATTATAAACGAAAATATAATTATGCAGCCTTGTAGAATCTTTTGGCAACGCCGTCCCATTTATCCATGGTGATGGTCTGAAAATGGAAAAAAGGTATTTATTATGTATTATTAATAAACGAAATACGCCTTTGAAGCAAGGTAAAATACGCTATTATTCTTAAGTTGGATATAGTTGCCGGCACGAGTCGTGAGCACAAATTCTACTCTTAAGAGTAATAGAGAGATAGGAAATAAGATTCGTTAGGTTTAAACCTAACGAATCTTATTTCCTATCACGACAGGTTGCACACGAGGGCGGGAGCAATGAAATCAATATATTATCAAGCATATTTAGACCCAGATAGAAAACAGAATACAAGAGCACGCTGACGAGGGCAGTTAAAGTTTAGGTGGAATGCTCACGATTCGTGCTGGCAATTATACCTAACCATTTTCGTGAGAAATTAAGAGATTTGTAATCACATCATAATATGGAATGGTCCTACTGTGGAACCCTGCGTCAGCCCTACTACTTTGCATTCAAGACAGCTGTATAGTTGCTTTAGAGAACCACTGATCATCTTACTAATTTTCAGTTTGTATTCAGATGGATTTTACTGACACTATACGGCGTCTGCGTATGCCTAAGTTTGTTGTTACTTGTTCTTTTCGTGTTTGTGTTCTTAAGAAAGATAGTTGAACATACCACAACGAGGTCATCACCGTTGTATTCCCTCTTGAAAGTGGCTGTGCCTTGTCCGGGCTTGGTTGTGATTGTCTCGGTTACTGTGTTACCGTCGACTGTGTATGTGCTCTTGATCTGAAAGTGGCCAAATTGTCTAATGTACAAACGCCAGCACATCAAGCTACTACAATCTGTCAAATTTCTTTAATAGATTTTCATCGTTATCGCTAAAGCATTAGAGTTCAAGATTGATTGGGAAAATTTGAAAGTTTCGGGTGGCTTGACCTGCTGGCGTCTGTACATGATACAACATTTCAATAGTGTGTTAATATTAGATCAGAGTTCTAGAAGGCAGTTATATTTTTTTAAGGCTTATTTGGATACCAAAAGGTTTTTTTTACGATCAAATCCGTCCCTCTTGTTGATGTTGAAAGATTAAGGTCTGTAATGAAACTTTAATAGATCCTTATATACACGGTTAATTTAAGGCTGTTCTGGAACCGAAAGCCATGAACTCGATCATCAAAACCGAATCGATTGGGACCATTATTTTCAAAAAGAAACAATAAAAAAATCACGAAAAATTAAATTTATTGTTTTTTTTGTGAAATAATGAGAACTCGAAGTATTGCTTCCTTGCGATCAATGCATATGTGTGTGTAAAACGTGTAGACAAACGGCAAAACATGCGAACGGTACCCATTGAAAAATTCATTCATCGATCATACAGCAGGATGCGTAAGCCACGCCCCCGACCTCATACCCCCCACCCCACGCTTAAAGCACAGTATAGACTGCGCTTAAAGTCTAGCCGACCAGCCGCCCTTCCTTCTTCCGTACAATCTTGCGTTTATGAATGAAATAAATAATGGAAGCGCTATTAAAATTTAACTCGAATGACAGAAAAAAAGTGATAAATTTCTAACTACTTTATTAGAAAAACAAAAACAAACAAAAAAAACAAAATGTTATTGCTTTTTTTTGTCTTAAAAAAACAATAACAATGCCAATAGTAACTATTACTCGTCTGGAGTTACTGAGTTTCGGCTCCAGAACGATGTAAAATTAACCGTGTATTATACAGAATGCTAAAATACATCTTACTGATCCTAAGATGCAGAACTCTAAAAATACTTACGGGGATCTTTTCAGAGCCCATGACGTCATCGAACTCCACACCGGACTTGAATTTAGTCTCACTGGGCCCGTCAGAAGTTGTTGTAATGTTTGTGTAAGTGTCACCATCCTTGACCAGTTTCTGGTCAGGGGAGAACTTTAGGATCTCTTCGATTTTTTCGGCAGGGGTACCTAGATCAATGATGAATTGTTTAGGATTAGTATTTTTTAAGTAAATAAGTCTTGCACTAAAAATTCCTATTAATGGTCAATTCGAATGAATTTTTGACAGTTTATTCCATATAAAAACTGTCAGACATCGATTTTATTAGATCGATACCGTGACACCAAACCAAAATGCAATGGAGCCGATTCTTAGGTGGAAATCACATATTAACACTTAAAATTCGCCACTGTTTAGAACTGAAACACTGATTCTAATTTTAAATAGTAATGACTGATTAATTACTCTGTGCAAAGAAAATGAAAACAACCAAGAACAGACCGACAAACTTCAGGAATCCATCGAAGTTCTCATGCTTGACGAAGCTGTAGTTCTTGCCGAGGAAGGACATGTTGACTGTAATGTTGTTTCGACTGGCGATCTATTCAATGACAAGAAATACGCTAACGAAAGCTTATAAACACAAGCTAATCTGCCCGATGTGATAAAAGTAATGATACGAGATAGAAAATGTAATTAATTTTATAGAAAAATTTGCTGACTTTTCATGATGGGTAATTATTAATAAGGTGTGCTTTATTTTATTTGGAGTCGGCTCTAAAGCTAAATAATTAAGGTTAACCGCTCATACGGTTTCGGTGTGAATCGGGTCCGTGAGATTTTAAATATTTTTTTATTATTAACGTTGTTCCATCACTATTAAGTAATTTTTTTACTATTACTTAATAGTGATGGAACAACGTTAATAATAAAAAAATATTTTCCCGGTATAGAACCCATACCACGCACAATATTAGGCAAATTACTCACGGACGAACCGTATGAGGGGTTAATAATAGCTAAATATACGCAACCACATTCCATAACATGTATATCACCTAATTGAGTAACACACTATCAATAACAATCTGAATGATTTTACAGCATGTTGCTAATCCATTTGTTCGAAAAATTGGTCAAAAACTTGAAACGCAAAAAAAATCTAACGAAATCGCAATAAATGTTGTTGAACTGTCAAAATTAAACCCATTCCTACTGTGTGATAAGAAATTACCCCGCAGATCCGGAATAAGGTGATGCGACAGAGGACCAGCCAACAGGCTGATTCTATGGTATAGCATAAGCTGCAGTGACATTGTGTCATATAGTGTCCGTGGAGTTTCTTGCCCGTTCTTCTCCATAGGATCTACGTTTTGGAATGGGCAACTAGCTTCAACATTCTCACTAACTGACCGACTCTTTGACAATTCAAAAGTGCTTATAATTGGTTTAATTGAAATAAATGCTTAGAGTTTGAGTTTATAGACGCAGAGCCGATTACGTGTTTTTGAGTAGAGTACGTCATACTCGTAATAATAAATAAATAAACCATTTATTTCCTTAACCTAAACATACATACCTACTTGAATATAAATTAAACTTGTGTTAATAAATAAAGCTTAAGACTATGTTAGTAGCACTTCACTTTGCACTAGCTTGACTTTGTGCTCTCCTGTGGTACTTGTCCGCGGAAGTGTCGGAGCACCACGTCATGCGGCCAAAAGTCTTCTTCCATGACGAGGGGCAGATAACAGTTTGGTACACACATCACGAACGCCTTGAAGTTGACGTTGCGGCGCGACTCCAGTAACTGCACCCTTGGTGTGTACCTCGTCTTCTGGCGCACGTACTCCATGATGTCCTCCGCCTTAGTGGTGTAGTGTAGGCGGGAGATGTACACCGGTCTGTTCGGCTTTGCGGCACGCAGGCTAACTTCGCAGGCTTCTAAATATTGGTGCTTAGAAATAGGTAAACTATACCCTACGGCTAGCTGGAGTGATATGATATTAGCAGGGAGGCTTGAAGCAGCTGGTAGAATGGTATATTTATATAAGCTGAGATGAAGATGAATTCTCAAAATCGGCCACAAAATAATTTTGTGTCTGAGTCGTGAGACAGCTCTTTCTATTAATTTATACCAAGGATTATGTCATTATGGTGCAAACAATCTTTAGACAATAAACGTTTGGTCTTTTGGTCATAAATGATTTGTTATGACAAAAAATATATAGGTTAGTTCAAACTGTGACCTTCTACGCACGAGCCGAGCGAGCGAAGCGAGCGGTGTCCCGGCAGCGGCCGGCGAGTGCCAGAAACGACTAGATTTTACTGAAAAAAAATGTGGGAAAAAAAGAGATTATTTTTAACAGGCTATCAAGAACCGAACTAGTTAGACGAGGTTAATTGTTTAAAAAAATGGTTAGGTTAGGTTAAAACTGTGACCTCCTACGCACGAGGCGAGCGAGCGAAGCGAGCGGTGCCGCGGCAGCGGCCGGTGAGTGCCAGAAACGACTAGATTATATAGAAAAAAAATATGGAAAAAAATATTTAGCTTATTTTATTTTGCGTAAAATGTGTTATTCCAACTGAAATATTTGACTACATAAAAATTGGTAAATGTACTAGTTGGTAAACAAGTTATTGTTTTGCCAAACATTAGGTTTGCGTTACAATTATTTGTGAAGAGATTTTTTGCTAAGTAATAATTTGGCAAATGAAATTATGCGGTAAATTGTTTGGGAAGTGATAATTTGTCAATTTATTTTGGATGAAACAAGGGTAACCCCTATAAAATACATTTTAAACCTTAAATTATAATTAAAATACTGTCATAAAAAGTCGATATGTTGTGCCACAAAAGTTAGTGACAGAAATGAATCGCTGCAAAACCGACTCCACCTAGTCTTATCTGCCCTACCCTAGAATGTAATTTAAGCCCGCTTAGGCGCGGAGGGGCGAGGCGGCCCGCGAGCTGAGGAGCAAGTAGTTTGTAACGCTCGCCGAGCTGCGGTGGTGAGCGTTAAAACCATCTCGCGTGGGACCGCCTGAGCCCCGCAGCGCCGGAGCCGTGACAGAAACCATGCCTGCTGCATGTTGCATGCTCGCTTGCATGCTTTCTTGCATACTGCATGCATGGTGTATGCTGGTTTGCATGCTTGCTTGCACGCTGCATGCATGGTGTATGCTTGTTTGCATGCTGCATGTTTGCTGTATGTGCGTGGCGAAAACAAATCAGTGTTCTAACTATGAACATTCTGTAATATGATAGACGAGTCTTTCAATTACTATGGATATGAAATATAATTCTGCCAAAAGATGATTCTAAGTGTAAATTTTCTGAGATATCTGGTTCTGCCTTTTAATGACTATCGATATGAAATGTATGCCAAAAGACGATTCTGACTGTGAACTTTCTGCGATATGATGGTTCTACTTTTTAATTATTATGGATATGAAAGTTATGCCAAAAGATGATTCTGACTTACAAAATGAAAAACGTTTGAATGTATGATAAATGCACTCATTTACCCAAAGGATTTTCTGCGAAATGAATTGTATGCTATCAGCTGTTATGCAAAATAATATTATGACATAAAAAGTTCTGCTATAAAGGGTAGACCCTTGAAAAACATGTTCTCCCATAAATTGATATAAGTACGTCATGGTCAATTCTCAACTGCAAAAAGTTTTGTAATGTAATTCCGAAAAAAATGCAACGAGGAATTTATAAATAGCTTAGATTGTAGGATTAGAGAGATAGGTTATTGTAATAGTGCTCTAGCTGTGCCACTTTCTGATGCAGTTAGAGTACTTTACAAACTAGATAAGCTAAGATTATGTTAAAATTGTAATTAGTATGATTTTTTTAAGTCAACCAGGGCGGCATAATCGCATGTGCGACAAAGCCCTTTAAATCTGAATAAAAAACATTTTAAGAAATTCCAAAAACATATTTTTATGTGATAAAATTAATGATTTCCGGACGTCTTCCTTTACTTGTGCTGTAAGGACCTTGCTTCTTGCAAAATTTCATAAATCTAGGTGAATGGGAAATATCCTATAGGTTTTACTTGCGAGTATCAAAGTATGTCGCATAAAGGCCTTATTTTTTTATTGCGTTGACTTAGAAGCTTGTTTTTTTTAAACTTCAAAGAACCATAGACCTACGTATTTGATATTAATTTCAACTTGATACCTCCACGCGTTTCTGAGAAAAAGGGTCTTGAGAGACTGACAGACAGACGGACAAGGAAGTGATCCTATAAGGGTTCCGTTTTTTTCCTTTTCGAGGTACCGAACGGAGGTAAAAACAGTCAATGATATAGGATTGCACGCTGGTGCCTACTTAGGCGTGTTAAAATTACTCAAACTGGAAGAAACAGTCATCTTGTATTTTAATGTTAAAAATCTGGTTATTCAGTTAATATAGACTAATTTAATTTTGTTGGTTCATGTTCTGTGATTTCAGGAGCTCGGCTGGAGAGGTAAATATGCGTGTGCAGTTTAAACTCACATTCATGCAACACAATCATTCACTCAGTGCGAAAAAAAAATGAAAATAAACTTTATGTATTTTATTACTGAAATAAATTAAAACATTATCTAGTTATTGTGTTCTTAAAAATTAACTTATGCAGCCTTGTAGAATCTCTTGGCAACACCGTCCCATTTCTCCACGGTGATTGTCTGAAAAAAAAAAACAAATATATTGACGTTTTACAAACTTTCTCTTTGACCCCTTTGAAGTGGGAAAGTCTAAAGTCTTGTTAACACTTAAACCCTGAGGATCAATAACGTCCGGCAAAGACGAAACTAATTTAGCATCATGGTCCTAATATGGAACCCTGCGACATTCCAAGTACCATACGTTAAACGGTTAGTGGTAGTGTTAGTGACTGTTGTGTCGTCGGCGGTATGTTGCTGGCGTGGTTAATTTCACAGCAATTTCTCCAAAACGACAACAACTTATGACACAATTCTACATACAGTCGGCTAATATAGTCAGCGGACTGTATACAGAATTGTAGGGTTCAACAAAGTTAACTTGGGATAAAAAATATTCGCATGGTCACTGCACTGAACCTTTATTTTATTTATTAAGGGATAATACACAACTACAACATATATAACACTTATGATTAACAAACTTTGAGTAGTAATGTTGCAGTCCACTGTATTATCCACAGATAAAACATATTTGATTATCAATAGTCGTAGTAGTAGTTGTAGTTCTTTATGCAACAAGAAGTTATTTTTACACGCACATACACGACAATTCTGTCATCCGTCAATATGACAGCAAAAGCAGAGTTACAACGTAAAAATATTAAAAAAGATTTAAGGAAATTTCTCGCCGACTGGTCGAGTCTTCACGTGACCAGAGGACTGGCTCGTTCTTTGGCCAAAGAATTAGCATTGCCATTCAACGTGGCAATGCTGCCAGTCTTCTGGGCACGTTTCCGGATGACATCGATGCGGACGAGAACTTCGACGCCTAAGTGTCCTTTTGTTTTGTATTTATTTGTATAGTTAGTTAGTTAGTAATTTACTAAAAAGATTAAATTCAATGTTACAAACTTGCAACAGTGACCTAAAAAATAATCTAAAGGACCGCTTGTCTTAATTATTAGAATAGCCGTTTCTGTAATAGTTGGTAAGGGAGATAGTTGAACTTACCACAACAAGGTCATCCCCGTTGTACTCCCTCTTGAAGGTGGCTACGCCCTGGTCGGCCTTGCCAATAACCTTTTGCGTCACTGTGTTGCCATCGACTGTGTATGTGGTCTTGACCTGGTGGGTAGGTAATGAAGTTAAATATGATAAACTAGCTGAATCGACAGACATAGTCAAGTCCAAATTTCAATAATCCCAAAAAAACACCAACCAAGAAAACCCACCAAAAAACACTTTCATATTTTTTTCCGATTATCCGGGCAACGTTTCAAATTTTTCTTTTCCTAAAAACCTTATTCGGATTAAACGTATCAAAACAAAAAATTGCCAAATCGGTCCAGCTGTTCTCAAGTGATGCGCTTACCAGAGCCCATACTGCCTCAGCTTTTTATCTCGCTCGCACGATACTGCTCGCGGACTGAGTGAGAGCGAGACTGAGTGCGGTGCTGGGCGCCGATTGTATTGGTAATTGCTTTTTACGGTAAAAATAATGGTAATTTGAAAAAAATAAAAACATACCTGCTTTATAGTTAGTTCAGTTAGTATGCAAAGTTTCATGATCTAATTTGAAGTATTTTTGAATACCAGCGGTTTATTGTTCGGTTTGTAGGTAACTTTGGATTTTTTTTTATCGAGAATATTAAATTGAATCATATTTTCGTCAAAAATAGTACTTAACATTAATCCTCAACTTTACCATATATTTATTTCAAAATGAATGCTGCATTATTTTCGACATAACGAAGGATCATGCTAAGCCATTTGAGGTAGTATAGGCTCTTAACTAATTTTTATTTAAGTATTAATATTAATATATTTAGCTGCATCTACTTATTGAAAGCCGGCCCGAACATAGCTGGGAACTATGCAGATGATGTAAATAATGAATTCCTCTAATAATATTATCGAGTCATCGAGCATATTATTATATGAGTTGCAAAAGACAATTTTAATTTACAGAATATTATATCTATAAAACATACGTTTAAAACATTGATAACAGTTCTCACTAATACCAAAATTTTTATAGTGAGGTGGAAACTTTAAGCAGGCTAGTGATGAAGTTATATTGGTCATAGGTTACGAAAATCTAAAACACTTACGGGGCTCTTATCACTGCCAATGACGTCATCGAACTCCACACCGGACTTGAATTTCGTCTCTTGAGGACCCTCCGGTGTTGCTGTGATGTACGTGTAGCTGTCACCGTCCTTCACCAGCTTCTGGTCAGGGGTGAACTTCAGGATATTTCCGACCTTTTCGTCGGGGATACCTGATTCAATGACAAATTATTTTGAATTAGTAATTGCTATTATCATATGTTGCACGATAAATGACGGAGCTCGTGGCTAAGTAATAACAGCCGCACGGGTCAATCCATCAGGTTAAGCTACGCTTGCCGGGGTTGGTCAGTGGATGGGTGACCATTCTTTACATACCGAGACTCCTCCGTGCCTCGGAAAGCACGTTAAGCCGTTGGTCCCGGCTGTCATTCGTGGATCTTTGACAGTCGTTACGGGTCGTCAGAAGCCCGAAAGTCTGACAACCAGTCTTACCAAGGGGTATCGTATTACCCAGTAACTGGGTTGTGGAGGTCAGATAGGCAGTCGCTCCATGTAAAATACTGGTATTCAGCTGCATCCGGTTAGACTGGAAGCCGACCCCAACATAGTTGGGAAAAGGCTAGGCAGATTGATTGCACGATAAATATCCATAAATTTCACCACAGTTCAAAACTGTGCCACTGATTTTCAAAACGAAATCCACTGTATAATTTTAAAGATAATTTTCTACGAGCAAAGAAAAGAAAAATCAACTTTTAATATACTTTCAGAACTAGTACATACCGACAAACTTCAGGAATCCATCGAAGTTCTCCTGCCTAACGAAGGTGTAAGTCTTGCCGAGGAAAGACATGTTGACTGTTGTTTCGACAGGCGATTTAATGACGAGGAACCAGCTAATTCAGGCTTTTAAATAAAAGCTAATCTTTCCGATAGTGTCTATAATAAAAATTATGACCCTTCTAATTCATTTATGACAAAATACTACTTTTGAGTCATCGTGATGTGCAATCTACGAGTATCAGTCAGGTTTAATATATTACAGTCACAGTCTATTATATATTTTTAATAAAACTTATTGCTGATTAAAGGCAACCTTTTCATAAGAATCAGCCAAACCAGGGTTAGGCACCTCTGAATCAAGAGGATTTGGGGCCTTATGAAGGCGTGCGTGGGAGATACTATGTGTAGCATTTGATGGGTATATGGGATACTATGTGTAACCTTTCAGGTATTCATATAAATTCTAATCGTTCTGTTTTGATAATCGCTGATAGTTGCACCAAAACATTTAACAAATGTTTACCCATCGTGACAGCTTTTGTAAGCATGGCAGGTGTCAGGTATTTTATTTATAGCTTTATGGCAATAGGTTCGCCCCCTATTGATAACCATAGGTACACCTCTGCCTAACTCTTCCAACAAGTATGTTACGTATAATTCACACCTGCATATAAGTTTCGATTTACATATGTCAACACAGTTCGAAATCACTTCTGAACTAATAGCAATCTGAAAACTGCGCCACCGGTTTTTACATTCTAAATCGTCGCAGTCAGTCAAGCGCTATTCATTTATTGATTACTAGCACTTCCCGTGCGGCTTCGCCCGCGTGGATGTCGGAAAATATCCCACGGGAACGTACTACCGTGAATTTCTTCCTTATTCCGTATCTACATTATAAAGGGAACCTCTGTGCAAAATTTCAGCTTTCTAGGTTCAAGGGTTTGGGCTGGGCGTTGATGAGTCAGTCAATCAGTCAGTCAGCACTTCTCTTTTTATTTATATAGATTTATTAAACTTTATGCACAAGTAAAAAATTACTGTACAAAGGCGGACTTAATGCCTGAGGTATTTTTTAAGGTTGAATACCTTAGGGTGATGGCAGGTTCAACATAAGGGAATATTTCAAAAAAATAAATAAATTCTAATGCATGGATAAACTTTGTCAGAAGTAATAACGATAGGTAGAGGAGGAAACAAATCCAGCAAACGCTGGGATGATTCTGCCAACCTCTTACAAAATATGTTCACGTGCCCTCACTTTGAAAGATAACCGAAAGGTTGCCATCTTGATGTTCAGGGGGATTCATTATCATCATTTCAGACCGGAAACATCCATTGCTATACCTGTTTTCTTTTCTGCCATTCTACACGATTCTGTGCGTCCTTCGTCTAGCTTGACGATGTCATTAGCCCTAGGAGGTATAGGTTTAAAGGTAGAGAGATTTCATTGCAACTACGTTTACTTTATCGATCATCTTTACGTCTATCTAAAACTTAACATCCAATTTAGATAAGCTTATCTTTATCAACATTATGTCAGATGTCAGACCTCCAATTCTGGACATATACCTGGGGAGGTATTTATCCGTTTCTAGACATATGTTTATGAAATTTTCGTTCCTCGACCTTTACTAGGTCATCAGTCCATCTTATCGTAATAAAACTACAGCAAAATAAGGCTAGGTATTTTAAAAAAGGAAGTTTTTAATTTTTTGTGAGTAAATTGATTTCCTTAATTGAATTAATTCAGATTCTTTGTTTCTTGTTCATATGATTTGTTTATTAGTAGAATGACAATAATAATATGAGTGACGTCACCGAACCTGTCGTTTGAATTTGCGCCAACACACCCATTTCTCCGCCTTCCATCCTCTGGAATCAATCATCTTCCATGTCTGGCACAGCCGCCTGTATGAAAAGTCACCGGTACATACATCTATCTACACCTTATTTGAGATAAGATTAGACATTTAAAAAAACATTTTTACAGTCTGTTCAACCGATTTTTACTGCTATTCCGTAGCCATATGGATGGCATTAAAAGCAAAAACGTGGTTACAATACCACCTGTTTACTGCAGCTGCCAATTGTCATTCCACCAACGAAATAGAAGTCAAAATCGGTTGAATTGACTGTAAAAAAGGTTTGTTTAAATGTCTAATGTTATTGCAAATGGAGTATAGCTGTGTGACGCTTTACTTGTGATTCGCGATCTCCACTCAAATATATCATTGTTCTGCTTTATTTGTCATGGCTCCGCTCCAATTATAGCAGGCATGACTGACCCTAATTAAATTTGTAATTTGGAAAAAAAAAACATTTTATTTAAAATCATCTAATTCTAACTAATCTGGGAAATTTCAGAGATCTGATAATCAAACTTTACAACATATTACAGGAAAGTAAAGAGATTAAGCTCACTCAAAATCAACAAAACTAACTCTACGGTTTTCTATACTATGTTTTAGGCAGATGTTTGATATTATTTTAATTTTGGCGGTGCGTATTTTGTGGTAAGAGGAAGAGGAGGTTACATGTGAATAAATAAAAGTAGGTAAACATTTACATTAATTAAGTTTATTACAAAAAATAAATTAAAATATTAACTACTCAAACATTAACTTATGCAGCCTTGTAGAACCTCTTCGCAACACCATCCCATTTGTCCGTGGTGATGATCTGAAAAAAGAAAAACATATTTTTAAGATTATTATTTTTATATCACTTTCATACTTCACTACTTGCGTGAAATACGAGTAACACAAGCATAAAACATGTACACGATTAAATGAATCCGTTAATCTGAAAGATAATGATTTCGCTCTAGTTTCGATATAACCAATCAGTAGAAAAAATATATGCTGATTATGTTATGTAACATAAGTATTATCTATCTTAATCAGCATGTATTTTTTGTACTTCTGGGATTCAGGGCTCCTTTCTGGGGTGGTCGCAATCTACCACGCGAGTTCAGAATGGTGAATTTCTCATGTCATGTCGTGTCATCTTTGAATTTTTCGTAGTTCTAAACTCTGAAGCTTGGTGGCTGGCTTTAATGGCTATAAACTACTCTCACAAGACGAAGTACTCGTATAGGATAGATGACACGATTGGTAAAAAGAAGAAAAAATAGCTGAACTTACAACAACAAGTTCATCGCCGTTGTACTCTCTCTTGAAGGTGGCTTTGCCTGGTTCAGAAGGGTTAGTGATGGTCTGCGTCACTGTGTTGCCATCGACTACGTAGGTGCTCTTGACCTGAAAGAAATAACCCCTATAAAATACATTTTAAACCTTAAATAATAATTAAAATACTGTCATAAAAAGTCGATATGTTGTGCCACAAAAGTTAGTGACAGAAACGAATCGCTGCAAAACCGACTCCACCTAGTCTTGTCTGCCCTACCCTAAAATGTAATTTAAGCCCGCCTAGGCGCGGATGGGCGAGGCGGCCCGCGAGCTGAGGAGCAAGTAGTTTGTAACGCTCGCCGAGCTGCGGTGGTGAGCGTTAAAACCATCTCGCGTGGGACCGCCTGAGCCCCGCAGCGCCGGAGCCGTGACAGAAACCATGCCTGCTGCATGTTGCATGCTCGCTTGCATGCTTTCTTGCATACTGCATGCATGGTGTATGCTGGTTTGCATGCTTGCTTGCACGCTGCATGCATGGTGTATGCTTGTTTGCATGCTGCATGTTTGCTGCATGCTGGCATGCATGGTGTATTTTTGTTTGCATGTTGCGTGTTTGCTGTATGTGCGTGGCGAAAACAGATCAGTGTTCTAACTATGAACTTTCTGTAATATGATAGACGAGTCTTTCAATTAAGTACTATGGATATGAAATATAATTATGCCAAAAGATGATTCTAAGTGTAAATTTTCTGAGATAGGTATGATAGTTCTGCCTTTTAATGACTATCGATATGAAATGTATGCCAAAAGACGATTCTGACTGTGAACTTCCTGCGATATGATGGTTCTACTTTTTAATTATTATGGATATGAAAGTTATGCCAAAAGATGATTCTGACTTACAAAATGATGAGTTTTGAATGTATGATAAATGCACTCATTTACCCAAAGGATTTTCTGCGAAATGAATTGTATGCTATCAGCTGTTATGCAAAATAATATTATGACATAAAAAGTTCTGCTATAAAGGGTAGACCCTTGAAAAACATGTCTCCCATAAATTGATATAAGTACGTCATGGTCAATTCTCAACTGCAAAAAGTTTTGTAATGTAATTCCGAAAAAAATGCAACGAGGAATTTTTAAATAGCTTAGATTGTAGGATTAGAGAGATAGGTTATTGTAATAGTGCTCTAGCTGTGCCACTTTCTGATGCAGTTAGAGTACTTTACAAACTAGATAAGCTAAGATTATGTTACAATTGTAATTAGTATGATTTTTTTAAGTCAACCAGGGCGGCATAATCGCATGTGCGACGAAGCCCTTTAAATCTGAATAAAAAACATTTTAAAAAATTCCAAAAACATATTTTTATGTGATAATTAATGATTTCCGGACGTTTTCCTTTACTTGTGCTGTATGGACCTTGCTTCTTGCAAAATTTCATAAATCTAGGTGAATGGGAAATATCCTATAGGTTTTACTTGCGAGTATCAAAGTATGTCGCATAAAGGCCTTATTTTTTTATTGCGTTGACTTAGAAGCTTGTTTTTTTTAAACTTCAAAGAACCATAGACCTACGTATTTGATATTAATTTCAACTTGATACCTCCACGCGTTTCTGAGAAAAAGGGTCTTGAGAGACTGACAGACAGACGGACAAGGAAGTGATCCTATAAGGATTCCGTTTTTTTCCTTTTCGAGGTACCGAACGGAGGTAAAAACAGTAAATGATATAGGATTGCACGCTGGTGCCTACTTAGGCGTGTTAAAATTACTCAAACTGGAAGAAACAGTCATCTTGTATTTTAATGTTAAAAATCTGGTTATTCAGTTAATATAGACTAACTAGCTTTTGCCCGCGGCTTCGCTCGCGTTAAGTATTATTATTAATTAGGTATATTTTTTGCGGATTTACTTTTGTTTAGCGTGAGTAAAAAATTAGGGCAATATTCTTAACTAATCTGTCATTAAGCGCTATAACTATCAAGCTTAAAACTGTCCATGAGAGAAGCAATGTTCTCTCAAGTCAATACCATTAGGTACTTATAGTTCAAACTAATACATTTACATCCTCCATCATCCCTTATTTTATCCCCATGTGGGTTGAATATATCAAAATCCTATTTAAGCGGACGTCTTCATCATAATAGCTCCAATCTTAATTTCAGTTCAATCAGTCGAAAATCTAAGAAGATTTATACAAAGTTTCATCCCCTATTTTATCCTTTTGGGGGTAGAATTTATCAAAATCCTTTCTTAGGGGATGCTTACGTCATAGTAGCTATATGCATGCAAAGTCCCAGCCCGATCGGTTTAAAATTTACAAAGTTTCATACAAACTTTCATTCCCTATTTTATCCCCTTGGGGGTAGAAATTAACAAAATCCATTCTTAGTGGATGCCTACGTCATAACATCTACCTGCATGCCAAATTTCATCCCGATCGGTTTAAATATGACAAAGCTTCATACAAACTTTCATCCCCTATTTTATCCCCTTGGGGGTAGAAATTAACAAAATCCATTCTTAGCAGATGCCTACGTCATAACATCTACCTGCATGCCAAATTTCAGCCCGATCGGTTTAAAATTGACAAAGCTTCATACAAACTTTCATCCCCTATTTTATCCCCTTGGGGGTAGAAATTAACAAAATCCATTCTTAGCGGATGCCTACGTCATAACATCTACCTGCATGCCAAAAATTAGGGCCTACAAAACTTCTTTGTACACAATATTCTTAACTAATCTGTCATTAGGCGCTAAAACTATAAAGCTATTGGGTGAACTTACCTACTCGTGAGCAAGCAACATAAAACTGTCCATGAGAGAAGCAATGTTCTCTCATGTCAATACCATTAGGTACTTATAGTTCAAACTAATACATTTACATCCTCCATCATCCCTTATTTTATCCCCATGGGGGTAGAATTTATCAAAATCCTATTTAAACGGACGTCTTCATCATAGTAGCTCCAATCTTTAATTTCAGTTCAATCAGTCGAAAATCTAAGAAGATTTATACAAACTTTCATCCCCTATTTTATCCCCTTGGGGGTAGAATTTATCAAAATCCTTTCTTAGGGGATGCTTACGTCATAGTAGCTATATGCATGCAAAGTCCCAGCCCGATCGGTTTAAAATTTACAAAGTTTCATACAAACTTCATCCCCTGTTTGATCCCCTTGGGAGTAGAATTTATCAAAATCCTTTCTTAGCGGATGCCTACGTTATAACATCTACCTGCATGCCAAATTTCAGCCCGATCGGTTTAAAATTGACAAAGCTTCATACAAACTTTCATCTCCTATTTTATCCCCTTGGGGGTAGAAATTAACAAAATCTATTCTTAGTGGATGCCTACGTCATAACATCTACCTGCATGCCAAATTTCAGCCCGATCGGTTTAAAATTGACAAAGCTTCATACAAACTTTCATCCCCTATTTTATCCCCTTGGGGTTAGAAATGAACAAAATCCATTCTTAGTGGATGCCTACGTCATAACATCTACCTGCATGCCAAATTTCATCCCGATCGGTTTAAATATGACAAAGCTTCATACAAACTTTCATCCCCTATTTTATCCCCTTGGGGGTAGAAATTAACAAAATCCATTCTTAGCGGATGCCTACGTCATAACATCTACCTGCATGCCAAATTTCAGCCCGATCGGTTTAAAATTGACAAAGCTTCATACAAACTTTCATCCCCTATTTTATCTCCTTGGGGGTAGAAATTAACAAAATCCATTCTTAGTGGATGCCTACGTCATAACATCTACCTGCATGCCAAATTTCAGCCCGATCGGTTTAAAATTGACAAAGCTTCATACAAACTTTCATCCCCTATTTTATCCCCTTGGGGGTAGAAATTAACAAAATCCATTCTTAGTGGATGCCTACGTCATAACATCTACCTGCATGCCAAATTTCAGCCCGATCGGTTTAAAATTGACAAAGCTTCATACAAACTTTCATTCCCTATTTTATCCCCTTGGGGGTAGAAATTAACAAAATCCATTCTTAGTGGATGCCTACGTCATAACATCTACCTGCATGCCAAATTTCATCCCGATCGGTTTAAATATGACAAAGCTTCATACAAACTTTCATCCCCTATTTTATCCCCTTGGGGGTAGAAATTAACAAAATCCATTCTTAGCAGATGCCTACGTCATAACATCTACCTGCATGCCAAATTTCAGCCCGATCGGTTTAAAATTGACAAAGCTTCATACAAACTTTCATCCCCTATTTTATCCCCTTGGGGGTAGAAATTAACAAAATCCATTCTTAGCGGATGCCTACGTCATAACATCTACCTGCATGCCAAAAATTAGGGCCTACAAAACTTCTTTGTACACAATATTCTTAACTAATCTGTCATTAGGCGCTAAAACTATAAAGCTATTGGGTGAACTTACCTACTCGTGAGCAAGCAACATAAAACTGTCCATGAGAGAAGCAATGTTCTCTCATGTCAATACCATTAGGTACTTATAGTTCAAACTAATACATTTACATCCTCCATCATCCCTTATTTTATCCCCATGGGGGTAGAATTTATCAAAATCCTATTTAAACGGACGTCTTCATCATAGTAGCTCCAATCTTTAATTTCAGTTCAATCAGTCGAAAATCTAAGAAGATTTATACAAACTTTCATCCCCTATTTTATCCCCTTGGGGGTAGAATTTATCAAAATCCTTTCTTAGGGGATGCTTACGTCATAGTAGCTATATGCATGCAAAGTCCCAGCCCGATCGGTTTAAAATTTACAAAGTTTCATACAAACTTCATCCCCTGTTTGATCCCCTTGGGAGTAGAATTTATCAAAATCCTTTCTTAGCGGATGCCTACGTTATAACATCTACCTGCATGCCAAATTTCAGCCCGATCGGTTTAAAATTGACAAAGCTTCATACAAACTTTCATCTCCTATTTTATCCCCTTGGGGGTAGAAATTAACAAAATCTATTCTTAGTGGATGCCTACGTCATAACATCTACCTGCATGCCAAATTTCAGCCCGATCGGTTTAAAATTGACAAAGCTTCATACAAACTTTCATCCCCTATTTTATCCCCTTGGGGTTAGAAATGAACAAAATCCATTCTTAGTGGATGCCTACGTCATAACATCTACCTGCATGCCAAATTTCATCCCGATCGGTTTAAATATGACAAAGCTTCATACAAACTTTCATCCCCTATTTTATCCCCTTGGGGGTAGAAATTAACAAAATCCATTCTTAGCGGATGCCTACGTCATAACATCTACCTGCATGCCAAATTTCAGCCCGATCGGTTTAAAATTGACAAAGCTTCATACAAACTTTCATCCCCTATTTTATCTCCTTGGGGGTAGAAATTAACAAAATCCATTCTTAGTGGATGCCTACGTCATAACATCTACCTGCATGCCAAATTTCAGCCCGATCGGTTTAAAATTGACAAAGCTTCATACAAACTTTCATCCCCTATTTTATCCCCTTGGGGGTAGAAATTAACAAAATCCATTCTTAGTGGATGCCTACGTCATAACATCTACCTGCATGCCAAATTTCAGCCCGATCGGTTTAAAATTGACAAAGTTTCATACAAACTTTCATCCCCTATTTTATCCCCTTGGGGGTAGAAATTAACAAAATCCATTCATAGTGGATGCCTACGTCATAACATCTACCTGCATGCCAAATTTCAGCCCGATCGGTTTAAAATTGACAAAGTTTCATACAAACTTTCATCCCCTATTTTATCACCTTGGGGGTAGAACTTATCAAAATCCTTTCTTAGCGGATGCCTACGTCATAACATCTACCTGCATGCCAAATTTCAGCCCGATCCCTCCAGTGGTTTGGGCTGTGCGTTGATAGATCACTATGTCAGTCAGTCACCTTTGAGTTTTATATATTTAGATTTAATTTTGTTGGTTCATGTTCTGTGATTTCAGGAGCTCGGCTGGAGAGGTAAATATGCGTGTGCAGTTTAAACTCACATTCATGCAACACAATCATTCACTCAGTGCGAAAAAAAAATGAAAATAAACTTTATGTATTTTATTACTGAAATAAATTAAAACATTATCTAGCTATTGTGTTCTTAAAAATTAACTTATGCAGCCTTGTAGAATCTCTTGGCAACACCGTCCCATTTCTCCACGGTGATTGTCTGAAAAAAAAAAACAAATATATTTATGACGTTTTACAAACTTTCTCTTTGACCCCTTTGAAGTGGGAAAGTCTAAAGTCCTGTTAACACTTAAACCCTGAGGATCAATAACGTCCGGCAAAGACGAAACTAATTTGGCATCATGGTCCTAATATGGAACCCTGCAACATTCCAAGTACCTTACGTTAAACGGTTAAAGTGACTGTTGTGTCGTCGGTGGTATGCTGCTGGCGTGGTTTACTGCTCAGCAATTTCTCCTGAACAACGACAACTCTTGACACAATTCTACATACAGTCCGCTAATATAGTCATTTATTAGCGGTCTGTATATAGAATTGTAGGGTTCAACAAGGGTAACTTGGGACAAAAAATATTCACATGGTCACTACACTGAACCCTTATGCAATAAGAAGTTATTTTTACACGCACATACATGAAAATTCTGTCATCCGTCAGCATGATAGCAAAAGCAGAGTTACAACGTAAAAATATTAAAAAAAGATTAAATTTAATGTTACAAACTTGCAACAGTGACCTAAAAAAATAATCTACAGTCCTACCAACTTATCTGTGAACTGAAAGAGGACGCCACCGTCGAAGTCGGCACAATCGAAGACATTTCAACATGACGGCCGTAGTTCCAATTTACGCCATTTCACAGATAAGTTGGTAGGAGTGTAAAGGACCGCTTGTCTTAATTATTAGAAAAGTCGTTTCTGTAATAGTTGGTAAGGGAGATAGTTGAACTTACCACAACAAGGTCATCTCCGTTGTACTCCCTCTTGAAGGTGGCTACGCCCTGTTCGGCCTTGCCAATAACCTTTTGCGACACTGTGTTACCATCGACTGTGTATGTGGTCTTGACCTGGTGGGTAGGTAATGAAGTTAAATATGATAAACTAGCTGAATCGACAGACATAGTCAAGTCCAAATTTCAATAATGCATACCTACAGAAAACCCATCAAAAAAACACTTTCATATTTTTTTCCGATTATCCGGGCAACGTTTCAAATTTTTCTTTTCCTAAAAACCTTATTCGGATTAAACGTATCAAAACAAAAAATTGCCAAATCGGTCCAGCTGTTCACAAGTGATGCGCTTACCAGAGCCCATACTGCCTCAGCTTTTTATCTCGCTCGCACGATACTGCTCGCGGACTGAGTGAGAGCGAGACTGAGTGCGGTGCTGGGCGCCGATTGTATTGGTAATTGCTTTTTACGGTGAAAATTATGGTAATTTGAAAAAAATAAAAACATAAGACCTGTTTTATAGTTAGTTCAGTTAGTATGCAAAGTTTCATGATCTAATTTGAAGTATTTTTTGAATACCAGCGGTTTATTGTTCGGTTTGGAGGTAGCTTTGGATTTTTTTTCTATCGAGAATATTAAATTGAATCATATTTCCGTCAAACATAGTACTTAACATTAATCCTCAACTTTACCATATATTTATTTCAAAATTAATGCTGCAGTATTTTCGACATAACGAAGGATCATGCTAAGCCATTTGAGGTAGTATAGGCTCTTAATTAATTTTTATTTAAGTATTAATATTATTATATTTAGCTGTATCTACTTATTGAAAGCCGGCCCGAACATAGCTGGGAACTATGCAGATGATGTAAATAATGAATTCCTCTAATAATATTATCGAGTCATCGAGCCTGAGTTGCAAAAGACAATTTGAATTTACGGAATATCATATTTATATAACATACGTTTAAAACATTGATAACAATATTCTCACTATTACCACAGTAAATATATACAGTAAAACATCTTCATACAAACGTGCCGCTCTCGGTTTGAATGTGTGCGCGCGCGCCGCGCGCCATGTCGGCACGCGATTTCACGCACACGCTAGCATAATATATGGGGGAATAAGGTGGCGGCAGTGCGGGCTGTGCAGCGCGACTGTGAGCACGCGTGTACGCTACATGACCGCTTGCGTTCGTCAACTCTCGCCGGCGCGGGCGGCGGACACTTGTCGTAAATTACGAGTATCATGACTTCAAAAAGGGGAAAAAAATATTGTAGTGTTTTCGGGTGCCTCAATAATGATTTCGCAAACCCGGACTTATCATTCTTCATACTTCCTACTCAACCAGAAATGTAAGTACCTTATTAGAAAATATGGTATTGTATTGTTTATTTCACAGTTTATTTGCTTTATTAAGAGCGTAGCCGAGTCGCATTTTTCTGAATACTATGTTTAGAGCTAAAGTTTATTTTAAGAAGTCTAGTTTTACTATAAAATAGAGGATTGAGTACGAAACATCGTTTAGGTAAACATATTTTTCGCGTAGGTATAGTTGTAATAAGGGCAATTTCACAATAATTAATATTGCAAATTAATTACTTTTGAAATTATTATTTTTTCTATTGTCTGATGTGTTGTTCAATCCAAATATGGTTCCGGTAGTCTGACGATCGACTTATATACTTGTGTGTACATCGCATTTTTTTGGCCGGCGTTCGGGTCGGCCACTTGACACTTGTTTTTGTTTCGCTTATCGTATGAAAAAAATGTGTTAAGATATAATTTATAAATTGGTAAAATATTCAATCATAATATGCTTTTTATTTTATAAATTTAGATCAAGTGCTGCTTGTTCGAAAATATTAACTAAAAGTAAAAGTGACAACCCTGGGTATCAACGCAAGAGTAGGCTAATAACTCGGCGGGCGGCCTTAGATAACCTACTGTATATTTATTTACTGTGCTAATACCAAAATTTTTATAGTGAGGTGGAAACTTTAAGCAGGCTAGTGATGAAGTTATATTGCTCATAGGTTACGAAAATTTAAAACACTTACGGGGCTCTTATCACTGCCAATGACGTCATCGAACTCCACACCGGACTTGAATTTCGTCTCTTGAGGACCCTCCGGTGTTGCTGTGATGTACGTGTAGCTGTCACCGTCCTTCACCAGCTTCTGGTCCGGGGTGAACTTCAGGATATTTCCGACCTCTTCGTCGGGGATACCTGATTCAATGACAAATTATTTTGAATTAGTAATTGCTATTATCATATGTTGCATGATAAATATCCATAAATTTCACCACTGTTCAAAACTGTGCCACTGATTTTCAAAACGTTATCCACTGTATAATTTTAAAGATAATTTTCTACGAGCAAAGAAAAGAAAAATCAACTTTTAATATACTTTCAGAACTACTACATACCGACAAACTTCAGGAATCCATCGAAGTTCTCCTGCCTAACGAAGGTGTAAGTCTTGCCGAGGAAAGACATGTTGACTGTTGTTTCGAAGGCGATTTAATGACGAGGAACCAGCTAATCCAGGCTTTTAAATAAAAGCTAATCTTTCCGATAGTGTCTATAATAAAAATTATGACCCTTTTAATTCATTTATGACAAAATACTACTTTTGAGTTATCGTGATGTGCAATCTACGAGTATAAGCCAGGTTTAATATATTACAGTCACAGTCTATTATATATTTTTAATAAAACTTATTGCTGATCTAAGGCAACCTTTTCATAAGAATCAGCCAAACCAGGGTTAGGCACCTCTGAATCAAGAGGATTTGGGGCCTTATGAAGGCGTGCGCGGGAGATACTATGTGTAGCATTTGATGGGTATATGGGATACTATGTGTAACCTGCCAGATATTCATATAAATTCTAATCGTTCTGTTTTGATAATCGCTGATAGTTGCACCAAAACATTTAACAAATGTTTACCCATCGTGACAGCTTTTGTAAGCATGGCAGGTGTCAGGTATTTTATTTATAGCTTTATGGCAATAGGTTCGCCCCCTATTGATAACCATAGGTACACCTCTGCCTAACTCTTCCAACAAGTATGTTACGTATAATTCACACCTGCATATAAGTTTCGATTTACATATGTCAACACAGTTCGAAATCACTTCTGAACTAATAGCAATCTGAAAACTGCGCCACCGGTTCTTACATTCTAAATCGTCGTAGTCAGTCAAGCGCTATTCATTTATTGATTACTAGCACTTCCCGTGCGGCTTCGCCCGCGTCGATGTCGGAAAATATCCCACGGGAACGTACTACCGTGAATTTCTTCCTTATTCCTTATCTACATTATAAAGGGACCCTCTGTGCAAAATTTCAGCTTTCTAGGTTCAAGGGTTCGGGCTGGGCGTTGATGAGTCAGTCAATCAGTCAGTCAAGACTTCTCTTTTTATTTATATAGATTTATGAAAACTTTATGCACAAGTAAAAAATTACTGTACAAAGGCGGACTTAATGCCTGAGGTATTTTTTAAGGTTGAGTACCTTAGGGTGATGGCAGGTTCAACATAAGGGAATATTTCAAAAAAATAAATAAATACTAATGCATAGATACATATATACATAAAAACAGGATAAACTTTGTCAGAAGTAATAACGAGAACAACAACGACGATAGTAATAATGATAGGTAGAGGAGGAAACAAATCCAGTAAACGCTGGGATGATTCTGCCAACCTCTTACAAAATATGTTCACGTGCCCTCACTTTGAAAGATAACCGACTGGTTGCCATCCTGATGTTCAGGGGGATTCATTATCATCATTTCAGACCGGAAACATCCATTGCTATACCTGTTTTCTTTTCTGCCATTCTACACGATTCTGTGCGTCCTTCGTCTAGCTTGAGGATGGCATTAGCCCTAGGAGGTATAGGTTTAAAGGTAGAGAGATTTCATTGCAACTACGTTTACTTTATCGATCATCTTTACGTCTATCTAAAACTTAACATCCAATTTAGATAAGCTTATCTTTATCAACATTATGTCAGATGTCAGACCTCCAATTCTGGACATATACCTGGGGAGGTATTTATCCGTTTCTAGACATATGTTTATGAAACTTTCGTTCCTCGACCTTTACTAGGTCATCAGTCCATCTTATCGTAATAAATAAGGCTAGGTATTTTAATAAAGGAAGTTTTTAATTTTTACGTCACTTGTTTTTCGATATCTCCGATGTGAGTAAATTGATTTCCTTAATTGAATTAATTCAGATTCTTTGTTTCTTGTTCATATGATTTGTTTATTAGTAGAATGACAATAATAATATGAGTGACGTCACCGAACCTGTCGTTTGAATTTGCGCCAACACACCCATTTCTCCGCCTTCCATCCTCTGGAATCAATCATCTTCCATGTCTGGCACAGCCGCCTGTATAAAAAGTCACCGGTACATACATCTATATACACCTTATTTGAGATAAGATTAGACATTTAAAAAAACATTTTTACAGTCTGTTCAACCGATTTTTACTGCTATTCCGTAGCCATATGGATGGCATTAAAAGCAAAAACGTGGTTACAATACCACCTGTTTACTGCAGCTGCCAATTGTCATGCCACCAACGAAATAGAAGTCAAAATCGGTTGAATTGACTGTAAAAAAGGTTTGTTTAAATGTCTAATGTTATTGCAAATGGAGTATAGCTGTGTGACGCTTTACTTGTGATTCGCGATCTCCACTCAAATATATCATTGTTCTGCTTTATTTGTCATGGCTCCGCTCCAATTATAGCAGGCATGACTGACCCTAATTAAATTTGTAATTTGGAAAAAAAAAACATTTTATTTAAAATCATCTAATTCTAACTAATCTGGGAAATTTCAGAGATCTGATAATCAAACTTTACAACATATTACGGGAAAGTAAAGAGATTAAGCTCACTCAAAATCAACAAAACTAACTCTACGGTTTTCTATACTATGTTTTAGGCAGATATTTGATATTATTTTAATTTTGGCGGTGCGTATTTTGTGGTAAGAGGAAGAGGAGGTTACATGTGAATAAATAAAAGTAGGTAAACATTTACATTAATTAAGTTTATTACAAAAAATAAATTAAAATATTAACTACTCAAACATTAACTTATGCAGCCTTGTAGAACCTCTTCGCAACACCATCCCATTTGTCCGTGGTGATGATCTGAAAAAAGAAAAACATATTTTTAAGATTATTATTTTTATATCACTTTCATACTTCACTACTTGCGTGAAATACGAGTAACACAAGCATAAAACATGTACACGATTAAATGAATCCGTTAATCTGAAAGATAATGATTTCGCTCTAGTTTCGATATAACCAATCAGTAGAAAAAATATATGCTGATTATGTTATGTAACATAAGTATTACCTATCTTAATCAGCATGTATTTTTTGTACTTCTGGGATTCAGGGCTCCTTTCTGGGGTGGTCGCAATCTACCACGCGAGTTCAGAATGGTGAATTTCTCATGTCATGTCGTGTCATCTTTGAATTTTTCGTAGTTCTAAACTCTGAAGCTTGGTGGCTGGCTTTAATGGCTATAAACTACTCTCACAAGACGAAGTACTCGTATAGGATAGATGACACGATTGGTAAAAAGAAGAAAAAATAGCTGAACTTACAACAACAAGTTCATCGCCGTTGTACTCTCTCTTGAAGGTGGCTTTGCCTGGTTCAGAAGGGTTAGTGATGGTCTGCGTCACTGTGTTGCCATCGACTACGTAGGTGCTCTTGACCTGAAAGAAATAACGTTGCCTTTAGAACAAAATAAAAATAATGTAGTGTAACTTTCTGGGGTTAATCGAGCTGTCAATGAGTAGACCAGAATTGGAAAAAGCGATTTTCATTTGCAAACATCTCCAAATATACGTTTGTTGTCCGTGGTTCGCCGCGTAGTTCTACTAGTAGGTCCAAGGGTATTTTTCTTTTTGGTAGTTGTATCAATCTTACAATGCTGCCCAATTAAGCGTGCCAATATTGTTTTATTGACGATCGGGCCCATTTATTTATTTATCTATTTTTTTTTTTTTTTTTCATTTCTTTTGATAGTGAAAAAGTGAGCGAAATTCTTACTGATCCTTTTTTTTGTGGATGGGAAATCATCAAATGACTTCGTGACGTGTCAGACTTTTACTGGCTAAAACCCACCCGTGTTCCTTCAGTTGCCCGTGCTGGCACGGGCAACTGAAGGAAGTAATGACGAACGGGTAGTTCGAAAGAGATACCGTGGCCCTGGGACCACGGTATCTCTTTCGAACTACCCGCGACCCCGGCGGCGTTCAAAAAGTTCAAATCAATGTCATTCTTACTGGTCCTAAGGTACAGATTTCTAAAATACTTACGGGGGCCCTGTCAGTGCCAATGACGTCATCAAACTCTACTCCGGACTTGAATTTGAGTTCTTTGGGACCTTCGGGTGTTGCTGTGATGTATGTGTAGGTGTCTCCATCCTTCACCAGCTTCTGGTCAGGGGAGAACTTCAGGACCTTTTCAATATTTTCGTCGGGGATACCTAGATCAATGACAAATTATTTAGAATTAGCTGTTTATATAAAATTATTTTAGGCAACGCTTTCCGTCTTCATTACCTGACCAACTGTTAGAATGACACCACCATTTTGCAATGCTTTCCAAATTATACGTTTTTAATTGGATTAAGGAAAATAGGTGAATTGTGATTGCTAAAATCAACCGTTGGTTAAAGTGTTTTGCGAAACTGAATATTAATGCAAAAAAAAAAAAAACTTTTCGAGTTCTATTCGTAGGTATTCTAGTTTAGTAGAGCTTGTCTACTCTGAAATGACGCGCCCCACTACCGCATTTACTGTAGTGTATTTATACTAATTTAAGTAGTTAAGTGGGGCGCGTCTTTGCAGCGTAGATGAGCTCTAATAAAAATTAACACATTTACGCTGCTGCACTGTGATTTTAAATCAGATGGTGCTATTGGTGGTGGTGGTGGTGGTGGTGTTGGTGATGGTGGTGGTGGTGGTGGTGATAATTGAGGAAAATAAATAAATAAATGTGAATATACCTCGTAGTAACAGGTACATACCGACAGCTTTCAAGAATCCATCGAAGTTCTCCTGCTTGACGAAAGTGTAGTTCTTGCCGAGGAAAGACATATTGACTGTTATTTCGACAGACGGTCTAATGGCATGGAATTGGCCCACCCAGGCTTATAACTGAACCGTAATCTGTTTGATATGATAACGGTAGATTGGAAAAGTGAATAATTTTTTTTTTAAATTAATTTCTTACGTGTCGTTATTACTCTTTGGTGGAATTTATATTTTATCAACCAGTTAAAGTCCATTGCTAGCCGTGGGCAATCCCATTAAGTTATTATTATTGGCCTTAGCTATAATCAGTAATTAATTATAATAAAATTAATAGGTCTTTACCTATGAAATTGCCGTTTTGTATGAAAAAATTTAAACGAATTTTTTTCATGCATTTTTTATTTGTATTAATCGAAGTAATCACCCATGCAATCAATGCATCTTTGCCAACGCAGTGGCAGTTTATTAAAGAAAGCCCTTCTTAAAGAAATCAGCTGGACGGGAGGCAACAAATTCGTCAAAGGCATTTTGTACTGCCTCTCGGGTATTGAATTTTTTTCCCGCCAAGAAGTTATCCAAATTCTGGAAAAAGTAGTAGTCTGTAGGCGCAAGGTCTGGTGAGTAGGGCGGATGACGGAGAGCTTCCAACCCCAGTTCTTGCAACTTGGAGACCGTCTGCTGTGCAGTATGAGGTCGCGCGTTGTCGTGCAGGAGCAGCGGAGACGAGCGATTGACCAATGCTGGTTGGAGATGTGCCAGCTTCTCCATCATTGTGTTCAGTTCTTCACAGTACACATCTGAAGTAATGCTCACCCCGTTTGGTAAGAAGCTGTGATGAATCACACCGGCGCTAGACCACCAAACAGTGACCATCACTTTTCTAGGGGTAAGTTTTCGTTTAGGGCATTGTTTAGGTGCTGAACCAGGATCCAACCAACTTGCTGAGCGCTTGCGGTTATCAAGCAGAATCCATTTTTCGTCGCAGGTAACATTGCGGTTCAAAATTCCTTCATTTGTGTGTCTGTTGAGCAGTGCAAGGCACGTCTCGACGCGTACTTCGCGCTGGCGATCATTGAGTTCGTGGGGCACCCATTTGTCAAGCTTTTTTACCTTGCCAATTTGACGCAAATGGACCAATATTGTTTTGTTTTATGTTTTGAACGCTGCTGCTAATTCAGCCGTAGATTGTGTATCATCAGCTTCCACAATCGCCTTTAATTCGTCATTGTCGACCAGTCTTCGGACGACCGCGAGGTTCATTTTTCAGGTCGAAATTTCCAGAACGGAAGCGAGCAAACCAATAACAAGTGGTGCGTTGGTTTGTAGTGTTAGCTCCGTAAACGTCGTTGATGTTGCGTGCCGCTTGTGCCGCGTTGCTGCCACGACGGTACTCATATTCCATAATTACTCGAATTTTTAACGTATCCATGATGACGAAAAAGATTGAAATGCGATGAAAATGTAACACTAGTCAATAAACAAATGACTACTTTTGGAAAAAAAAAAAAAAAAATTAATTTGAAATTAGAATTCCTAGCCAAACAAAAATAATTTTGATTTGAAATGGCCAGTACTGCAGAACGGCAATTTCATAGGTAAAGACCTAATATGATGCTGTTGTACTTGAAATAATGTTGACACACACCTGTGCCTCTTCCAATGCATACCTTGTTATGGCTAACGAATTAACAGTTAACTTAGTCTATCTAAGACTTTTCTATCCCTTCGCTAGGGACACCTAGATGATGACAACATATTAGAAGTATTAATTGTATTAATACATTATATTTTCGGCTAATAATCATAGAGTGTCTCGACATAATATATTTACACTATTCACACAAGAAAGAAAGATGCTGTCTTGTTTGTTTTTCTATTTACGCGTGGATGTCGAAAAATATCCCACGAGAACTTATGACCGGGATTAAAAGCACCCTGTGTGTTAATGTAGGTTATAAACTATCTATAAGCCAAATTCCATAAATCCGTTAAGGCGTTTTTGCGCCACTCCGGAACATACTTCCAGACAAACGGACAAAAATTTTTGTAAGGTATTATTTTTTTATTAAATAGATCATTCAACCGAAAGACGTCCAATCCTAGACATAGGCCTTCCCCAAGCATCGCCACAACGAGCCCTCCTATGTTTCTTGCATTATGACATTAAACTTTTATATTTTTTCCATTTTTTTTTATCTAAGTGTTAATATTAACCTCATTCAAAACTTCATTAGGTACTAATATTTTAATAACATTCCTATGATGATGTTGTAATTAAATATTCAGTCTATAAATACAATAGGTACTTTAAACGAGTATGTAGGGTAGTTACATACCGAAAAACTTGAGAAATGCTTGGAAGTTCTCTTGCCTGACGAAAGTTTAGTTTTTGTTCAGGTAAGACATATTGACTTGTTTTGACAGGCGATCTAATGACTAGGAATTGGTGAATTCCGGTCTTAAAGCGAAAGTAATTGAATGATGATTGTGACTGTTTTTCGAAAAAAAAAAATTGCTTACTAGTCGTGACTAGTAATCATAAGATCATTTTGGTTGAAATCATTTTAATCGCTGATAACATGACTCTTAAGATTGATTACATTCAGATAATTGAAGTGAGAACAAGGACAGGTCTAAAGCATTCATCCATGTATACCATGGGTATGTGACTATGAAGTGCTTTAGAACTTAAAAAATACTATAACTACTTACTTTTTTATAAAGCACACTCTCAAGTCCACTGAAACCTATGAATGAGTACTAAAAATTTAAAATAATACAGTGTGAGTCTTTATAATGTGTACATCGAAATGAGGGAATCTATGCTTAATTTTATCTACGGCAAAAATATAAAAAAAAATCGAAATATTTTTTTTTATTTTTTATGGAATTTTTAAAAATTTTGTTCGCTACTGTGATCCAAGTGTAAACAAAACGGTGTAACTTTTAAACTAAATAATCTATCACGATGAAACAAACGCCATAACGATTGGAAGTAATTAGGCGTCTTCATAAAATAAAAAATGGGGAAAAAAACTACCCTCAATTGAAAATAAACATGTTTTTTTTAGCAAAAATCTGTTTTTTTTTTCATAATTGTTTACAATAATCGCAAAATTTCTTAATAAGACGCCCCCATTACCTACCTTTTTTATTACTTTAAATTATTTTTCATCGTATTAGCCACTTATTGGTAAATATTGCATGTTTTTAACTCAATCCCAACATTTCTTATCAACTGTCAAAGAAAGGTCCAGCGCATGGCTACGCACTATTGTTGAGCAGGTAGATAACCTTATTTTGTGAATTTTGTTGTGAATATGCGCGGGTCGGGGTGCGGGGAAGTAGGGCCAACCGAAGGGACCTTGAATTATGACAGACGTCAGACAGGCAGTCGCTCCGAATTATTCGCCGCTGCTACATGTGTTTCGTTACTTTCGTTCGTTGCTACCTGAGTATCGTAACTTTCGTTCGCTGCTACATGATGCCGCGTTTGAGTGAATTCTCCCCGGCACACATTGCCGACATTCATTTTTACTATGGAGTGGGACGAGGAAGTGCCAGAGCTGCGCGCGCAGCTTACGTAGCTGCGTTTCCTAACAGGAAACCAGTGCCATCTGCCCGCAACTTCCAGGAAGTTCACAGAAGGTTGTCGATCACTGGACTTGGATCAAGTAGAGATCGACGCGAGCCGCCTCAAGTACTTATTGATGTGGCTATTGAACAAGCAGTATTTGTTTGCTGATCCATCCATAAGTACTATACTATAGTTAAAATCTCGCTGCAGACTTGGTCATAAATCATAATCGGAGTAGGGATCTGCGCTAGTTGTGCGCGCTCAAGGCCATTATCGATAACAGAATCATTAAGGTTATCACGTAAACATACTTCATTCATTAAGTATGCAGGGTAACTAATGAGTCCTAATGTGTGGAACATGCAGAATTGCTGCAAGATGAAGACTTAAGAAAAGCACATTTATGCGAAGAGTTCATCATTCATGTGGATGATGATGACGATGACTCAGACGAAGAATTTTAATTTTCTATTTTTAGTTTTATATATACGTTCTTTGGTTTATATATTTAATATGCTTTGTAGTAAATTTGGTAATAAAATAAAAAAAAAATGAGTATTTATTTCTATCACCCATTTATAAATATACAGGGTTACAGGAAAAGTCGACCTAGATCCGTTAAGGGCGTGTAGTACACATCATTTCTGAATGATTTTACTATGGAACCCCCCATCCTAAACTTAACCGTTTTCGAGATATTCGAGTTTTAATTTTTTTTATGAAAATGCCCAATTTTTCGGCTATTGAATTGAATATTTTGTATTTATTTGACTCTTATGATTATTTTTTTGGTGTTTTACATGAAGAATGAGATGCTTAATGACCTCAATGACTAAAATTGCACGTAAGTTAACTAAATAGGTCATTGTAGACGATCGAAACTTAAGAAAAAAAGTAAAAATTATAAAAACATATTTTTCTTTTCTGGATATCTCAAAAAATAATTATCGCACTTGCTCTGCAGGTGTGCTTAAAAACATCTACATTTTATCAGCTATCCAACGAGGTATAACAACCTAGGGTTGTATTTAAACTCATATAAAAAAACATAGTTGAAAAGGTTCAGGTAGTAGGTCTAACGGGTCCCTCGGCTATTGTCCTTCAAGTTAATCCGGTGCGTGTGAGCGAGACAACTTACGATTTATGCAGGTGAGAGTGAGAAAAATAATGTGCAAAAACAAGTTTGGGGATACAACATGCCCATTGTTTTGTATTTGGTCGTTGGTTTGCTTGCCATCCATTTTAGTCTGCTCATGCGATTCGTCCATGGTAGATGCGAATTATTGTGCTTTCGGATTCCCACACGGCTTAGCTTTGTTTCTGGACTGATTTTTCTAACTGTGACTACTGTGCTTGTTTACTGGACTCTGATTTGTGCTTGTGATACTGGACTATTGAAAATGGCAACATACTCGAACGAAGAATATGCGGATATGCTTATCTGCTACGGATACTGCAATTGCGTGTCCGCACAAGCTCGGACTGAGTACATACGACGCTATCCCGACCGTCGAGTACCTGATGTGAGCGTTTTCGACGGAGTTTACCGACGACTTCGTGAAACTGGCTCTGTTTCGCGACGACGTTCGGACTTAGGAAGACCACGTGTCATTGATGACGACGAGGAACAAGACAACGAAATCGTAGAACGGTTCAGAAGAGACCCAACCACTTCGACCAATATTGTTGCCCGTGAACTGGGTCTAACTCAGTGGAAAATGTGGTTTACGGTTCATACGGCAGGCCTGTATCCATACCACTACACGCCGGTACATGTAATTGAAGAAGGAGATCCCGCGAGACGCATGGACTTCTGCAGATTCATGCTCAATGCAGATATCGAGGACCCGAATTTCCTAAAATTAATATTGTGGACAGATGAATCCAAATTCGATAAGGACGGGATTACTAATTACCATAACGCACACTATTGGGCTCCTAAAGAACTAGGCAATCCAAATAAGAAAAGAGTAAAGGGGTCACAACGACGATTTAGTGTAAATGTGTGGATGGGCATCATTTCCAACCATTTGATTGGGCCTTACTTTCTTCCAGACAACCTCAATGGTGAAACTTATGAAAATTTCTTAAGAGGTGACTTAGGTGACCTACTAGATGATCTCCCATTAGAATTACTGCGGGACATGTGGTTTCAACATGATGGCTGCCCTGCTCATTTCAGAAGAAGCGTTAGGGAATGGTTGGACATTAACTATCCTAACAAATGGATTGGACGAGGTGGGCCTTTACCCTGGCCAGCCAGATGTCCTGACCTGACCCCCATGGATTTTTATGTATGGGGGCACATGAAGAGCCTCGTTTACAGTGAGCCCAACCCCATATCGTCAGTGGAAGTTCTCAAAGAAAGGATAATTAATGCTGCTAACGACATAAGAAGAACATTAACCACTGGTGTAGTGAAAAGTGGACTACGTGAAAGAATGAGAAAATGTGTGCGAAAAAGAGGTGGACACGTAGAACATGAACTATAAAATGTTATTCAAAAACATTAGGTGAATAAATGTTATTTTGAACTGATTTATTGTTTCATTTAGCTTACTACAATCACCGACGATCTGTACGCCAACTATGAGATTTGAACTATGAGATGATTTATTCTGACTGCCATGTAGCCTTAGAAACTAAGTTTCACCTTTGAGGTTAATAAATACCCTAGAGTGTTATACCTCGTTGGATAGCTGATAAAATGTAGATGTTTTTAAGCACATCTGCAGAGCAAGTGCGATAATTATTTTTTGAGATATCCAGAAAAGAAAAATATGTTTTTATAATTTTTACTTTTTTTCTTAAGTTTCGATCGTCTACAATGACCTATTTAGTTAACTTACGTGCAATTTTAGTCATTGAGGTCATTAAGCATCTCATTCTTCATGTAAAAAACCAAAAAAATAATCATAAGAGTCAAATAAATACAAAATATTCAATTCAATAGCCGAAAAATTGGGCATTTTCATAAAAAAAATTAAAACTCGAATATCTCGAAAACGGTTAAGTTTAGGATGGGGGGTTCCATAGTAAAATCATTCAGAAATGATGTGTACTACACGCCCTTAACGGATCTAGGTCGACTTTTCCTGTAACCCTGTATAAAACTATCGATATCACTCATCGACTGCAGTAATGCACAGGACTACGTGTGGGCGTGGCCTGCCCATAAAGCCCGTGAGTGGGAAAGAGAGCGAAATATTTGAATGATTTATGACCGAGTCTGCAGCGAGATTTTAACTATACTATAGACGACTGGCTCTTCGTCACGGAATATCCCAAAAATCAGCGTGGTGCATTTTAAAGAAAGAAGGATTGCATCCTTATCACTACCAAAGGGTGCAACATCTACATGAAGACGTAGACTGGCGTCCAAGGTCTGTGATGTCCACTTGGATTCAAAGAAAAACCAGAGCAAATCCAAACTTTCCGAGAACCATACTATGGATGGACGAAGCGACATTCACTAGAGACGGTATTACTGTCGAAATTTACACAGATGGTGCCGTGCAGGTGAAAACCCGAAACTGAAGCGTTCATCGACTTTTCAAGTACGATTTTCAATAAATGTTTTGAAAGATTTTTAAGTCTATTGAAAAATGATTTACCTGAGTTATTAGAGGATATACCACTGGCTTTGCGTCGAAGATTGTTTCTGCAGATGGACGGATGCCCGGCCCATTACGCTACAAATGTAAGATCATTTTTAAACAATAATTATCCTGATAAATGGATCGGCCGGCAAGGACCTGTAGGGTGGCCTCCGCGTTCACCCGATTTTACGCCCCTTGATTACTTCCTATGAAGCAACGCGTCTACAGTACCCCCACCAACAGTGAGGCCGATTTGCGCATAGATATATCAGATATTTCTATGGATTTGCGTGACCGCATAATAAACTGTGCGACTGATATTCGCAATGATCCCGAAATGATAAGGAGAGCGACACACCAAATTTAATTCGCGCGGCTTTGTGCCTACAGCAACGAGGTGGACATTTTGAGAACCTGATGCATTAAATTTTGTGTAAAATAATAAATGGTTTTAATTGAACTCTTTTGTATTAATTAATATCATCCCAATAGAAAAGGTTATGTTTGAGTTATAAACATAGAATTTTTACTATTGGGTAGCGAATACGATGAAAATTAATTTATAGTACGTACGGGCTCTTATTGAGAAATACAATTATTGTAAAAAAAATGATGAAAAAAAAAACAGATTTTTGCTAAAAAAACATGTTTATTTTCAATTTAAGGTAGTTTTTTTGTCCCAATTTTTATTTTATAAAGACGCCTAATTACTTCCAATCGTTATGGCGTTTGTTTCATCGTGATAGATTATTTAGTTTAAAAGTTACACCGTTTTGTTTACACTGGGATCACAGTAGCGAACAAAATTTTAAAAAATTCCATAAAAAATTAAAAAAAATATTTCGATTTTTTTTTATATTTTTGCCGTAAATAAAATTAAGCATAGATTCCCTCATTTCGATATGTGTACATTATAAAGACTCACACTGAATGTGTATTGAGCTAGATAGAGAAGTGGACAAACTTATGGTGTTCGCCAAGGTAGCTTATTTGGTCCCCAATTGTTTAACATACCATAGATATTATGTTTTGGCTAAGTTTAGCGACATTGTTACAATCGTGGGTAGAATCTGGATGAGCCTAGCACATGAGTGTGGGGATTGGCACAAGAAAAGAGAGGCGGCTCAGCAGTGAGTGAAGTTAGACTATGGATGATGAATTGATGATGATGAAGTTTGGCAATCATCAGATCGTTTTGTAATACTGAGAACGGTACCATCACGGTACGGTACGGTTTTCTTTTCAGGAAATTAAAATTAATTATTCTCGAAGAAGTTTAGTTTTGGAAAATTCTGTGTCTTCATCGAATTCATATTCGACGACATTAATATTCGACAATTTCGAACCTTCATAATTATTTTAATTTGCCGATGACTCAAATCGTTTTCTGTAGGAAATCGGCATGAAACAAATACGGTGGCGCCTTTGGAAAACGTGATTTATCGATCCTCATGAACATAGATATCAATGATCAATAAGCATGACTTTTTGCATTATTTTGATAACTTAAGTAGAAACGTTTGGTCAGAATGATTTGAACATTTATTAGGGGGCCAGAAATGAATTAATGGAAGTGTGGCGGCATCTACATCGCCACATACGAACTACGCGTCACAATGACATGACGTCACGCAAATCATGCATCGCGCAATTAGAGTTTACCGCGCGACTAGCATTTAAACAACGTCTCGACATCAACCATCGGGCAATCCTTCTGTAGGAACGTCGAGATCGTATCTCTGTCGCTGGTCGCCTCCTGCTGGGCTTCTCTCATGTAGGTGAGAGTTCCACCTGGTAGGGGTTGACCGCCGGGATACGGTGAAGAAAGCGGCGCTGATTAGCAGCGTCGTGGCGTGCCTACAGACACAGATATAGCAACCATACACATGGACGCGCATAGTCGCGTCCCATCATCTTTTGGCCGCAATAGGCCGACACGAGGAGGGGCCCGTAGTAACGGGCCAACGGGCTGCATCCGCGGGAGAGGGGCCACGACCTGTGACCGCTTGCCGCACCCCCTGACGGAGGTGTACCGATATAAAAAAATTTAAAAAAAAACCATTGGGTAGTTGCCCACCAGATTCAACACCCGTCTGGTCGGAGGATTCTCCCTTTTCTATGGAGGATGAGTGAACTTTACACCCTACTCCTCATGCCTCTATAGAAGGACTAGTCACTCTAAGATTAGCATAGTCACGGTGGCGTGAAAGCTATGCAACTGAAAAATTCGGGCACACAATAATTGCCTAGAAACCGGTGGTAAGTAATGCCCGTGGTAAAGGAAAAAGTCCAAAAAATTATAATTTGTAATTTTATCAAAATTTTGGGATTACAATGTTAATTTGTTTTTGAGATACATTCTTTTCAACTACGGAACCCTTCATTGTGCGTGGTCCGACACGCACTTGGCTGGTTTTTTTCCTTTACTTGTACTGTAAGACCTTGATTTTTGTCAAATTTCATGATTCTAGGTCAACGGGAAGTATCCTACAGGTTTATATTTATTTGTGAGTATCAAAATATGTCACAGAAATGGCCGTATTACCTTGCTTCTTGCCAAATTTCATGATTCTAGGTCAACGGGAAGTATCCTATAGGTTTTGATTTATTTGTGAGTATCAAAATATGTCGCAGAAATGTCCGTATTTTTTTATTGCGTTGACTTAGACGCTTGATTTTTTTAGAGCTCCAAGGAAACGTATTTTAAAAATAGTTTACTTCAAACCTCACTCAATTATTAAATTGAGTGAGGTTTGAAGTAAACTAATTTTATATTGTATCTAAAATTCTAAAGCTACACTTGTACTTTCATGCCGTTGTTAATTCATTCACTTGATATTCTGATCATGTTGTTCTAGTCAGGTCATGCGTTCATTCACACTAGTGTGAATGTGAAAGTGAGTTTGTCGGTTTGGATTCGTTTGCTATCCACCGAACCAATATTTATTCTATTTTGCAGTAAGGTAATTAGGCCCGTTGTACACGGAACGGTTTCATTACGGTACGGTGTGTTAACTGTAGAAAAATCGTGTGACGAGCTTGTGTAAGCGCTGCGGCGACGGCGCAGTGCCGTAGTGCCGCCGAGTCTATCAACAATCTTCCGTACAACACTGACGACCGTGCCTACACAAGGTGAATCAACCGCAGTTTTTCACGGCAAAATCGTAGTTTTTACGGCAAAAAAACGTGTTTTTTTACCTTATTGTGCTAACACAATAGGCGCTGTCACAAATAAAACAACTTATCTAAGAAAATTTAAATTATTTTAAGTCCAAAAATATTGTAGTTAATATAAATACTTATTAGATACAGTAGCTAAATAAATTAAGCCTTGTAAAATCTGCGAGCGACGCCGTCCCATTTGCTAGTGGTGAGGGTCTGGAAAGATGGAGAAATTCAATGTCAATAAAATAAAATATGTCTAATACTGGATGGAATGCCTCATTGGTATAATGGTCACAAGCGCGACTGCTAAGCGTCCCCGTTCTAGGTTTGATCCCCAAGTCAGGCAATGAGCTATTAGGATTTTCCATCAATAATTTCTTAGTAAACTACTACTAGTTACTAGTTTCTTAGTTGCTTGGAGTTTGGATTTGCATCCTTTTAAAGGGAAAAAAAATCAAACACAAAGAAAAAACAAAAAAAAAAATAAAAAGAAAAAACAATCAAAAAATTACAAACAATTTTTACTCCACTAACGCGGAGCTGGGCGGAGTGGAGAGGAGCGGACCGTGAATTGATCAATCACAGACGATTACACTGTTTCCACTGACGCGGTGTGGAGATTTCGAGCACTGTGATTGGTCAACTCACGGTCCGCTCCTCTCCACTCCGCCCAGCTCCGCGTTAGTAGAAACGCACCCTTGTTCTATTGAAACTCCGTATCTACTACGCTAGACCAGCACCCTAATTTAAAACATTATCAATCGGAGTTTGAATCATTTTGAAACAAATTGCTAATCCATTGCTTCATATGTTCGAAAAATTTGTCTGCTCGACAACGTAAATAACGCAATGAATGTTGTTGAACTGTCAAAATGAAACCAACTCCGATTGATATTGTGTTACGCAAATAGGGTGCAGCGCAAGGCCAACGTGTTACCACTGACGTGCAGTCTACTGTACCTTTCAGTAAAACTTCTTTCAGGCAAGAACCCTTTAGGCAACCGGTCACTTCGAGATTTACTTAAAATATGATGTATATCCTTACCACAGTCATCTCGTTGCCAGAGAACTGCCTGGCGATGGTCAGTTCGGTGCCATCTTCGTGCTTCTGCACGCGGGTGACTTTGTCGCCGTCAACGGTGATGGTGGTCTTGCACTGAAAGGAGACATCAAGAAACCGTTAAAGATATTACTTTTACACTTAGATTTGGAAAAACTTCGTAACTTCGTTAACTTCGTATGTGGAGTAAACGGACGAAATCAGAAGGCCAATTCTCGTACCTAAACGTTCAAATTCAAGTCGCAATCTCATGCACGCGACAATCAAATGTCAAAAATGTACTGACTGATTGAGACTGAGATTAGATTGCGAACATTGTTAATAATACGCGAATTGCCCCTCTGGTATTTTCTCCACTATTAAACATTAAGTCAAACCCCGTTGACCAAAGACTGAAATCGCTAGATTTGCCCTCACCGTACTTATTCACGAGAAAAAGTGTTTATACTGAGAAGAGTGAACTCACACATTTATTAAATAGCGTTTCCATAACAATCACATGTAGTCACTCCGTCACTGTGTGTCAGAGGTGTCGAAACAAATCAGAAATGCGACTATCTTTTGATTTGGTAGGGCGAATCTAACGATTTAAATCTTTGCCACTGCCGTAATTTTCATGACAGCCGTCACTCGGCCGTTCTAGGAAACCGTAGCTGCGGAACACCATAAACGCTTCTTGTCGGTATCTTAGTAGTACTTCCTCAGACGAACTCAATCCTTTATAACGAGTACTAAAGTCTAAATGATAATGAAATCTACTCACGGCGCGGTCAGCGACTTTGTCGTCGAAAGCGACTCCAGACTTGAAGGTGGTCTCGTCCTTGCTCTGAGAGGTTGCCGAGGTCACGGTGTAGGAGTCTCCATCCTTTGTGAACTTAATGGAGGGTGCGTAGTTGAGGTAGCCCTGAGTTTGCTCTGCGTTCAGACCTGAAGAAGCAATGGTATGTGATATAGATTTAGTTTAAAGGAGGTGCACTTTCTGCCATACAAAACTGATATTCATTTAAGTGTCAATTTGAAGATGTATGGAAGAAGACGACACGCTACACTGACCCAAAACAAATTGGAATAAGGGCCAGAGAATTATGTTGAGGTCTGATTTAAACTGTCAGACCTAGGGCCTATTTCACGATGTCCGAATAGCAACTACTCACCGAATAAATTCAAAAATGGAACAGAATTTGTATGAAATTATCTTCCAAGTAAGCTAATAGGAACTTAATCGTAGGTGGTGAAACAGGCCTTTACTCTTACCTTTCAATAATTCCAGTGAATTTATCTGTTACTCGTATAAAGTGCTTAACCCGATACGATGAAACCAAGGCCTGGCATAAGCACAGAAATTATGATAATATCATGTTTACCTGATCATTAGTTATGTATCGTGGCATAGCCAATTATCATAAAGCAATAAAATTATGATATAATATATACTACTTGAACTGTATGTTTCAATGTCAATCGGTCAAGCTCAGGGCTTTTCTGATAATTGTGGATACGATTACGTTAATGCTTTTAATCAGAAAAGCCACATTAGATTAGCATATGTAGAGATATCTTAATGCACTTGGTGATATAAATAATAATATAAATATTGTAGACTTTGATCTGTCAAATAAAATATTAAGTAATATCAAAAATATTATTTACTTTATCCTACCTATATCTATGTATATACTAACCACTAACGAGCCCGGCTCCCCCGCGTGACGTCATTAGGATTGTCCTTGAGAAATATGAGAGTTTTGTCGGCGCGCGACGGGGCGCCTAGCCACTTATAGGCTTGGACACAAAAAATTTGTATCAACGGACATTCAACGAATGACTGTTTCCTAAAGTGGATAGACTAGGCTAGATTACGAATTTTGTTTTAGAACAATAGATGACTTCATTTTTTACGCGCTAATCTCTGGAACTCCAGTCGGATTTAAAAAAATATTTTTGCATTTGATAGCCTAATTCTTGACAAAGGCTGTAATAACATCACGCCACAATCCTCACGAGCCGAGTAAAAAGACAGACAGTCAGAAAAAATGACAGTCAGAAAAGAAAAGATAGTCAGAAAAAATGTTAAGCAAAAACGAATTAATCGATGGTAAGCAAGCCGACCGAGACGCCTATCTCTAACGCTGTAAAATAAATGTGCTGTGATCACTAATGTACGGGCGGGCGGGGTGGCGTTAGTTTGAAAAAGTAATTTTATACCAGCTGGAATTCATACAAATAATTGTATTTCTACGGAAAAAACAATTATCAGCCAACTGCTGCAGTAGTGGAGGAGTCCAAAGTTTGAGCATGTCAAAGTTGTAAAAAAAAAAAAAAACATAAAAAAAAGTAATTTCATATCGCGCCAAAGCCAAGGACGGATATCAGGATCATCTCCAATCCAATAAAAATAGTCAGCTGCATGGAAGTGGGGGGAGTATATCGTTCAATTGGATGAATAGGGGGAACTGAAAATTTACGATTTTTGACTTAATTCAAATTCAAAATTTTTATTTCGAGCGAAGACTCTTATAGGGTTAGTAACATTGTTCCTTAAAACTAAGTGTTAGTAAACAACACGAAACGATGGCACATGTAACTGACAGCAGTGGATTATATACGGACAGTCCATTCTGTCAGCAATCATTTTCAGAACCCTGTTAGGGCTAGCCATGACTCGAGCTACCATAGACGCTGCGCGCTTGCGCATTATTGTGTAAAAACAATCCACACGCGCCGCCGCAAACATCCCTGATGCACTACAACAACGCCAGGCCAACTTAAAAATTTAGTTTTATTAACAAAAACAATCATCTAGAAGGATAATGCAAGTTTACCATTAAAGCGTGGTTCAAAAAACCCCAACATACTTCTCAGGGATACGAATGAGATGTTTTTTTTTTTCTTTTGAAATATTATTAATTTTTTTGCCGGGATAGATTTTTGGCCGCCATAGTAAAAGTTGCTATTGATATGGTCGCATATCTGGGCAGTGTGATTTAAAAATATGGTTCTGTAAGTTATGTCATCATCTTCTGCCTAGCCTTTTCCCAACTATGTTGGGGTCGGCGTCCAGTCTAACCGGATGCAGCTGAATTATTTTACATGGAGCGATTGAACGAATGACAGCCGGTCTTAAAGTGCTTTCCGAGGCACGGAGGGGTCTTGGTATATGAAGACGGTCACCCATCCACGGACCAACCGCGGCAAGCGTAGCTTAACCTGATGAATCGAGCCAAGCGGCTGTTATTACTTAGCCACAAGCCCCACTATCAAAGGTTCAATAAGCTATGTATATAATAAAAAGGGGAATAGCTCATTATTGAGCATCAAAAAATTCGTTCGTATCGCTGTCAAGGGAGAAATGCGCAAAAGGCTGGCGGCTTATTCAATAAGTTGAAAGAAAGAAAGAAAAACTGCATCACCCTTTGTTCAATATTTTGTAATATTACTTACCCAAAGCCTTAACAAAGTCCTCGAAGTTCTCTTGCTTCTCAAACTTGTATTCCTTTCCTAAGAATGCCATTTTTACTGGTTTGATGACTCGGGAGAATTGCAAACTGAAGGGCCAAGGGGGTATGATAGTGTGTTATATAGCTGTCCAGTAATCACCTGGATTTAGATAAAGTAACGTTCGTGGTATAAGTGATAAGCTTTATTGCATCTCGATCTCACGGCGCCGGCGGTTTTTTTTTTATCAGTATTAAGGAGTGTTTTATGTCATTGGCTTTAGGAACCTCTTCGGTTTCGTGTAGAGTCGGTTAGTAATCCGTATTTTCGATTCAAGGGTGAATCATACTTGCATTTGGATTGAGATCAACATCATCTGCTAGCTGTGGAAAATATTCGTTGTCTTGAATTGAGATATTAATAACATTGAGTTCTCGCTTCGTGTATTTCATTCAGCGAATATGCTGGCCCGCAGATTTTCTCGATGTACAGACGCAATTAAAATAACCCTTTTTAAGGCGTACTGCTCAGCACTGTACTCGGAAGCTCTGTGGTTCACGTATACCCAAAAGGCTTACAATGCTCTGCGTATCCAATACAATAACTCATTCAGGGTATTGTTGCGACTGCCGCGCTTCTGCAGTGCCTCGGCAATGTTTGCAGAAGCACGTACTGACGGCTTTGATGCACTATGGCGTAAAAAATCTGCCTCGCTACTTCGCAGGCTGCGTGACAGTCCCAACACTATCCTGCAATCGATAGTCGCCCGGGCAGATAGCCCGCTAGTGTGGGCGCTTGCAAATCGCACCCGATCTGTTTTAGTTATTAAGTACTAACATGTGCTAAGCTATTTTGTTACTAACACTGTGGACCACATAGTAGTCTGATTAATAAAGATTAAATTAAATTAAATTACGTGTTGCTTCCTATAGATATTGATTGATATTTAAAGCATTGAATCAATATTTTGTACCGTGGTCTATCTCGAGCGAAAACCATTTGCCTTTGCCCCCGTGTTTTTTTTTTTTTTTTTGTGGATGGGAAATCATCAAATGACTTCTCCCGCTCCGGGCAGAGCGGGAGGGCGTGTCAGACTTTTACTGACTAAAACCCACCCGTGTTCCTTCAGTTGCCCGTGCCAGGGCCACGGTATCTCTTTCGAACTACCCGCGACCCCGGCGGCTTCGGCCCTATTGGACCCCGTCACTGCTGACATCTCTTTGAGGCGCGCGTGGAACACAACGCGCCGTCGACCCGGGCCTGGTCCTTACCGGACGGCGAGCTGCCCATTACTCGTCGTCCGCAAGCCCGCGCCTACGGTGGCCGGGAATTGGCAATCGATTCCCGCCGCCCAGGGCGTCTCCTACGGCGGCTAGGGGCGCGAGGGCGCGGCTGTTGCCTCTCCCTCTCGCGTTCCGCCTCCTCCTTTGCGAGCATTACTGCTTCGCAGAAGGAGGTGACGGCCTCCCATGCTCTCTCGCTCCGCACCATGGCCTGGACCAAGTTTGGACGCGAGAAATCGCCGCCGCCGATCGCCTGCGTGAGAACACGGCGGTGCTCCGCCCAAGCCGGGCAGACCTCCACTGTATGCTCCACCGTGTCCTCCGGGCGATCTACACAATGGTGACACCCGGGCGTTTCCTCCCGCCTTAGCCCCGGTGTCACGGTATTATTTTCATTGCTTGTACTGGAGAGTTAATAAATAAAATTGACCACTAAGTCAACGTTCGCACGGACGTCGGGATTTTATCGTGCACTGGATTTTCAACTCTCGTTGTTGAGCCGAGCGTTAGAGTGCATTCTAGCGCGTCGGAAAAACAGACTGTTGGATTTTCAACTCTCGGCGCTAAGCAGAGTGTTGAAAATCCAGTGCGCGAAATAAAATCGCCGCGATATTTTTATGTTCGTGCGAACGTCGGCTAACGCGTCGCGCTCTCCGAGCGACAGAGCGCCAGGATTGTCCCTGTACATTTTTTGTCGGCGCGCGACGGGGCGCTTTAGGAACAACTACAAGTCATGGGAGAAGGCCTTTATCTAGACACTAGGATGCTGCAAGCTGTCTGTAAGCAATATGCAGAGGTTCACCTTAAGGGTGGTAAGGGTGTCTTAAGGGCACGCTAGTCGCTCATTCTTCCTTACAAACGAAGTATGCTGATTTCTCGTCTGTTTGACGGAGTACGTTTAAAACAAAAAAAATATTCAAATGTTTCTCGTCATTATCTAGCCCTGTATGGAAGAAGAATTGGAAAAAAAGCTGGTTTGGATGTTATGAGCATCGAAACTTCCATATTTCAACACTAATTTCACGAATCTTTGGGCGTAAATAAATAGCTCCCGGAATATGAAAATTGCAAAATTGTTACGGTACAGGGATAAATAATTTATTCAAAACTTCAATTAACTTTATTTTGAATAAATACAGCCAGTGGTTTTTTCATAATACCTCTACGCCCAAAGATCTGTTCATGGAATTTTACGCGCTCGTTTTCATTATAAATCTTCGTCTATTTCACTAAATAAATATAAACCAAATAAATAAATACTAACTAATTATAATTTAATAAATAAATAAAGTATCTAAATAGCATGCATATTCGCCACGCCCCCAACGAGTTTGAGCCGCCCTTTATAAGTGAATATGAGATACTGACTGCCAAGAAGAAGATATGCCTATGAACTTTTTCATGTTTTTGACCGCTCTCTATAGCGGACGATATAAGAAAAATAGCCAAATAAAAATGTGTTTCCACTGCCATGTGACTATCAGACGCGTTGTTTAAACAAAACAAAACAAGTTTAGTGACAATGATTTGGTATTGTCATAGTCAATAATTACGGCCATTATGTAAAACTACTAAAAGAAAGAAAGAAAGAAAAAGTATTTATTGTGACTCGCACAGGAAGATCACCACTGAAGCCGTTCTTAATATTACATAACCTATTATTAAGTACACAATTTTCTGCAATCGTAATAATTGTTTTTCAATACGTTATCAATTGCTATTAATAATATACTATGTCAGGAGGTGTGCTTACAGTAATATATTAGGTTGGGGAAAAAGTCTTTTCGCATTATAGTATGTATGAACTTAATATAAAATCTCTTTGGCTATACTATTTGTATCTGGGTACTTTAATTTTGCCTAAGAAAATGGTGTCATGATTATTTTTGACTGGTTTGGCTTCAAAGTACATAAGTATCAGTAAGCGATTTATTATTAAAAAAACAGTTTTACAATTTTAATATGCAGGATTTGAAATCCTGTGTATGTGCTGTTGTTACAGCAATTTTTAATACTTACCAAACAAACAATCAATCATAATTAGCCTCGCTACGAAAAATAATCACTTTATAGGGTTACGCGGCATCCTTATAGGAGCACTTCGTTGTCTGTCAGTCTGTCCAGACGCTTTTTCTCAGGAACGCGTGAAGGTATCAAGTTGACCATAATATATCTAAAAAAAAAGTCCTGACTGACTCATCAACGCCCAGCCTAAACCCTTGGACCCAGAAAGCTGAAATTTTGCACAGAGTTTTCCTTTATAATGTAGATAAGGAATAAGGAATATTTTTTTGAAATTCAACCCTTAGGGGAGTAAAATAGGGGACGAAAGTTTGTATGGAAAATCGTAATTTTTTTAGTTTAAACAATTAAAATTGGTTTTTAGCATTCTGGTTAAAAATGAAAAACCACGTGTTTCAGCGTTTTTGGAAAATCATCCCCTAAACGGGGAAAATAGGGGATTGAAAGTTTGTAAGGAAAAAAATTGGTATGAAGTCTTAGTTTAGAAATTAGGAATTACGTGTTATGCCATTTTTGGAGAAATATAACTTTACTAAGTTCCGTACCTACCTGTAATTATTTAGGAAACAATTTTTTTCGAAATTCCCACGGGTTATGGAATAAAGAGGATTTATGGTTTCGCTTTAGAGTTGCCTTGGCATGCAAGTTGGTAAGTTTCCGTTCCTTTATACAACGTGTCGTTTTGCATCCTCGTCAAATTTAAGGGTGTAGATCATCAATCCGAACAACTTTTTCCATGGCACCAACATCGAAATCGCGGAAAAATAATCACCCCATACATTTGCGTCGAGTCGGTATTGAAGTTTTTTATGGGACAGTTGAAATTTTTTCACGATTACGATGTTGGTCCCATGGAGAAACTATTGTTAGGTTTTAGGATTTTTTATTCTCCAGCAATCATACTTATATCAATCCGCGCGCTGCTTCGTGGATACTATACCTACTTATACAGGGTGTCCAGTAAATAGCACGACATACTGCAAGGGGTGATAGCTTGGGTCAATACCTACCAAAACAACACAATATATGTTCAGCAAAATCTTACGGATTTACAGTTTTACAAAATTTTCCGAAATATCGAAAAATCTCTACCTTGAAACAGATTTTTAAGCATCTCGTAATGGAAAATTCCTTTTCTAGTATTATTTTACATCAAATTATTCGTGAATAGTTACTTTACTCATTGATAAGTCTTTTTTCTATCAAAAACAAGAATGTTTTCAAGAAATAGTATTTTTTGTTTAAATTTTCACAGAACGATTTTCTTTTCGCATAACTGTGACCATCACCACTGTAGTGAAAAAAAATCCGTAAGATTTTGCTGAACATATATTGTGTTGTTTTGATAGGTATTGACCCAAGCTATCACCTCCTGCAGTATGTCGTGCTATTTACTGGACACCCTGTATAACATAAACACTGCGAGAAGACATTTTTTACCTGGATCAACACATAGGGTACTACTAATCCCGGTAGTACGTTCCTATGGGATATTTTTACCTGGATCAACACATAGGGGACTACTAATCCCGGTAGTACGTTCCTATGGGATATTTTTACCTGGATCAACACATAGGGTACTACTAATCCCGGTAGTACGTTCCTATGGGATATTTTTACCTGGATCAACACATAGGGTACTACTAATCCCGGTAGTACGTTCCTATGGGATATTTTTACCTGGATCAACACATAGGGTACAACTAATCCCGGTAGTACGTTCCTATGGGATATTTTTACCTGGATCAACACATAGGGTACTACTAATCCCGGTAGTACGTTCCTATGGGATATTTTTACCTGGATCAACACATAGGGTACTACTAATCCCGGTAGTACGTTCCTATGGGATATTTTTACCTGGATCAACACATAGGGTACTACTAATCCCGGTAGTACGTTCCTATGGGATATTTTTACCTGGATCAACACATAGGGTACTACTAATCCCGGTAGTACGTTCCTATGGGATATTTTTACCTGGATCAACACATAGGGTACTACTAATCCCGGTAGTACGTTCCTATGGGATATTTTTACCTGGATCAACACATAGGGTACTACTAATCCCGGTAGTACGTTCCTATGGGATATTTTTACCTGGATCAACACATAGGGTACTACTAATCCCGGTAGTACGTTCCTATGGGATATTTTTACCTGGATCAACACATAGGGTACTACTAATCCCGGTAGTACGTTCCTATGGGATATTTTTACCTGGATCAACACATAGGGTACTACTAATCCCGGTAGTACGTTCCTATGGGATATTTTCCGACATCTACGCGGGCGAAGCCGCGGGCAAAAGCTAGTATCAAATACGTAGATAGTTCTACAGTCCCTTGGAGCTCTTAAAAAATCAATCTGCTAAGTCAACGCAATAGAAATTACAGCCATTTATGCGTACGTTTGATAATCGCAAATCAATTAGTTCCTGTTGACCTAGAATCATGAAATTTGGCAAGAAGCAAGGTCTCACAGCACAAGTAAAGAAAAGTGTTCGAAAATTTGCCCAAAATATACACTTTTGTATATATTTTGCTTGCATATATATGTCTATATAGGTAGTAGGTATCGATGATACATAGATCAAATATATGAAAGGTTATCTTTATTTTCTTACGGTTGAGCCCAATAATATATCTGTCTCCAGTTTTGGCATATTGGATATAGAAAAATCTGTCTATCTATGGTTTTAACCACAGACTTCTATCTGTTCTGTCGTTTTAACGTCGCAATAATCTAAAGGCCACTTGCGCGTTTGTGGGTTAAACAACTAAATAACTCGCTCAGGGTTAATCAAATCATTCGTCTTGCGCCACCAAGAGTTAAGTAAGCGGTAAATCTAGAGCTAAACTTTTAAATATTTAACCCAACGATGTGGGACCAATGTGGGACAGAACCCTGGGTTAGTGTAAGAATTGTATGAGGTATGTACCTGAAAACTTATTTAGTGTTTTATATTGTTCGACATAAGTGAATATTCGGTACTATATCAGCAGGCAATATATTCATGAACTCATCTAGAAATAAATACATTATACATACATAATAATAATAGGTCTTTACCAATGAAATTGCCGTTTTGTATGAAAAAATTTAAACGAATTTTTTTAATGCATTTTTTATTTGAATTAATCGAAGTAATCACCCATGCAATCAATACATCTTTGCCAACGCAGTGGCAGTTTATTGATGCCCTTCTTAAAGAAATCAGCTGGACTCAGAAGAATCAGCAACAAATTCTTCAAAGGCATTTTGTACTGCCTCTCGGGTATTGAATTTTTTTCCCGCCGTAGATTGTGTATCATCAGCTTCCACAATCGCCTGTAATTCGTCATTGTCGACCAAAGTCTTCGGACGACCGCGAGGTTCATTTTTCAGGTCGAAATTTCAAGAACGGAAGCGAGCAAACCAATAACAAGTGGTGCGTTGGTTTGTAGTGTTAGCTCCGTAAACGTCGTTGATGTTGCGTGCCGCTTGTGCCGTGTTGCTGCCACGACGGTACTCATATTCCATAATTACTCGAATTTTTAACGATCCATGATGACGAAAAAGATTGAAGTGCGATGAAAATGTAACACTAATCAATAAACAAATGACTACTTTTGGAAAAAAAAAACCATGTTTTTAAAATAAAATTAATTTGAAATTAGAATTCTTAGCCAAACAAAAATTATTTTGATTTGAAATGGCCAGTACTGCAGAACGGCAATTTCATAGGTAAAGACCTAATGTACCTAAATTTTCCATCTGACGTTTTCGTTAATCAAAAAGCTAAATCTCCATGGGAACCACATACCTATTGTATGTGGTTTCCATGGAGATTTAGTACAATACGATTAAAATGAAATGTCATGATAGAAATGTAGAGTAAAAGAGATGGGTATACAATACAATTTCCGTTCATTAATTTTTGGGTAGGATTACATATCAGGGCATAGATATTGAAATTCTATTTTATGCTTCATCGATAGAACTGCAATGTTCCCAACTCAAAAAGTATCAATGTCAGTTAACAAACCCGGTATTACTGTTTAGTAGCGCAACGCGTAGTGAGAGTTAAAATCTTAATTACTTATTACTCCAAGTTCTCAAACTAGATTTATTCATTTTCGACTTCAAAAAAAGGAGGAGGTTCTCAATTCGGTTGTATTTTTTAACCCGACTAAACGTGCAAGTGGGCCTGAGACATATAAAACAAATGAACACGAATGACCGAAAGGAACGTAAGACAGATAGAATTATAATTGTCTATCATCAGTTGCGATCTGTCTTTTACCGACAGTAGGTTATTGGGTTCAGCCGTTAGGGGGGCGCGATGTGCACTTTGTATCAGTATAAAGTCTGCGTTTTTATCGAAGCGATAATTTCTTATCAACATGCACATGATAACAATTCAATATTGATAGTACATACAACAAAAATATGAGAGCTATAATTTTATTTGGGACTAAAAGAAAAATCTAGAAAGAAAATTTTGAAATAATATCTGAAAATAAATGTGATGCAAACGTATTCAAAAGTTACAAAATAGATGCTGAATTAATGACTAAAAGATGTTACATAATATTTATCTCTTATCAACAGATATTGCAAGTAGGAATATGATAATGAATAGCTTTGATTTATTGGTTAATTAGACCACGGGAACGATTTATTGACAACTCACAGCACATGTGTGAGCACTATTAAGCTACCTTTTACTGGGTACGTCTTTCACTGACTTGAATGGGCCCTGGCGGTTAAGAGCATGTCATGCTCACTCAAATGTCTCGCTGGTGGTGGCGTGTGTGTTGGATCATTAAGTTCCCTTCAAAATGGTTGAGCTATTTGGTGCTGATCCATGCGTCATGTTCGTGAACGGGCGCCGTCAGTTGGGACTGGTCGTCTCTTAGCTGCCATGGCTTATTTTTAATTTTTAATTTAGTTGTTTTAGTTTTTATCTTTTTATTACGGACGCTTTTTAACGTGCACGTCTATCTACATTGTTCTCACATGTATATTTTCAACATGAACGATATAACCAATATTTTGTAAAAATATTTTGATTGAAAAGAGTGTCCGTGGAGTTTCTTGCCCGTTCTTCTCCATAGGGATCTACTACGCTTTGGAATGGGCAACTAGCTTCATCTTTCTGACTGACCGACCCATTGACAATTCAAAAGTGCCTGTAATTGGTTTATTTGAAATAAATGCGTTGAGTTTGAGTTTGAGTTGAATTTGACTCAAGTTTAACTTTTGGTCCAGTATACAAGATTCGAAACAACCCTTCCATGAAAACACTGGCATAGGAATATTTTGAAACTATTAAATAAATTCTAAAATCGAAATTGAAACCATTTTCAAACAAACTAAATATAGTAACGAACTGACTATGGGTTTTGCCAATCTTTGACCAGCGTGACCATCGTAACCTAAAGTGACTAAAACATTTGAATTTGATTGAACTTTTGCATGCAGACTAGGAACATCATTAGATATCATAATCAGCCTATGATGTTCCCACTGCTGGGAACCAGGCCTCCTCTCGGTAAGAGGGAGTGGGTCGTAACCCACCACGCGAGCCCAGTGCGGGTTGGTAGATGTCACATTGAATTTTTGGTTCTAAGTTATGCCGGTTTCCTCACGATGTTTTCCTTCACCGTTTTGAGAGCAGCGGTGATGAAATAATTTTACACGAAGTAAAGCGCCTGTTTGGGTTTGAACCTACGACTCGTATAAGTCGCGGCCGCTGGGCCATGCACAACTGTTCATTGGGTTAAACGAAGTTTAATTTATTGTGATAATTCTACTTTGTATAATAAGTAGAAACCTTACTAAATTTAGCCATGTAGCCTATGTGTTAATCCAGGGTATAAGCTATCTACATACCAAATTTCATCCAAATCGGGTTAGCCGTTTGAGCGTGAAGAAACAAACATACCTACAAACACACACACAAACTTCCGCCTTTATAATATTAGTGTGAGTAGTGTATCTGTAACAACAGAAGCAAGTCTAATATTAGGTCTTTACCTATGAAATTGCCGTTCTGCAGTACTGGCCATTTCAAATCAAAATAATTTTTGTTTGGCTAAGAATTCTAATTTCAAATTAATTTTATTTTAAAAACATGGATTTTTTTTCCAAAAGTAGTCATTTGTTTATTGATTAGTGTTACATTTTCATCGCATTTCAATCTTTTTCGTCATCATGGATACGTTAAAAATTCGAGTAATTATGGAATATGAGTACCGTCGTGGCAGCAACGCGGCACAAGCGGCACGCAACATCAACGACGTTTACGGAGCTAACACTACAAACCAACGCACCACTTGTTATTGGTTTGCTCGCTTCCGTTCTGGAAATTTCGACCTGAAAAATGAACCTCGCGGTCATCCGAAGACTTTGGTCGACAATGACGAATTAAAGGCGATTGTGGAAGCTGATGATACACAATCTACGGCTGAATTAGCAGCAGCTTTCGACGTTAGCGTCAAAACAATATTGGTCCATTTGCGTCAAATTGGCAAGGTGAAAAAGCTTGACAAATGGGTGCCCCACGAACTCAATGATCGCCAGCGCGAAGTACGCGTCGAGACGTGCCTTGCCCTGCTCAACAGACACACAAATGAAGGAATTTTGAACCGCATTGTTACCTGCGATGAAAAATGGATTCTGTTTGATATCCGCAAGCGCTCAGCAAGTTGGTTGGATCCTGGTTCAGCACCTAAACAATGCCCTAAACGAAAACTTACCCCTAGAAAAGTGATGGTCACTGTTTGGTGGTCTAGCGCCGGTGTGATTCATCACAGCTTCTTACCAAACGGGGTGAGCATTACTTCAGATGTGTACTGTGAAGAACTGAACACAATGATGGAGAAGCTGGCACATCTCCAACCAGCATTGGTCAATCGCTCGTCTCCGCTGCTCCTGCACGACAACGCGCGACCTCATACTGCACAGCAGACGGTCTCGAAGTTGCAAGAACTGGGGTTGGAAGCTCTCCGTCATCCACCCTACTCACCAGACCTTGCGCCTACAGACTACTACTTTTTCCAGAATTTGGATAACTTCTTGGCGGGAAAAAAATTCAATACCCGAGAGGCAGTACAAAATGCCTTTGAAGAATTTGTTGCCTCCCGTCCAGCTGATTTCTTTAAGAAGGGCATCAATAAACTGCCACTGCGTTGGCAAAGATGCATTGATTGCATGGGTGATTACTTCGATTAATACAAATAAAAAATGCATGAAAAAAAATCGTTTAAATTTTTTCATACAAAACGGCAATTTCATAGGTAAAGACCTATTATGAATCTGCCATTTACTGTAATTAAATTGCAGCAATTTAAGCATTTTAGCATTTTCTTATATTTTGCTGTTTTTGCGGGAATTTTTGAATAAGCGCTTCATTATTACAAGATTTTATTTAGTTTCACCTGCCCCGGTGTCTGTCTGTCTGCAATGAAAAAAAGTAGTGGACTTTTAAATTTTTTTTTTTGCAGAATTGGCTTCTCTCAAAACGTCCATATAAAATGTTCACAAGGGTGTATAGATCAATATACACCGGCCTGTGAAGTTGAGTTCTAGCCGTGTATCAGCAGTTATTCACTAGCCTGGGACAAAAACATTAGGCTGTACATATCAGGATATGGCGCAACACCTGGCGCTGAGCGTGTTAGATAAAGATAAGTTAAAGATAAAGATCATTTTATTTTGCAAATATGGGTATAAAGGATAACAAAAATCATAACAAGTTCAGCCATATTTTACCATATACCTAGGCATGCAAAAGATACAAAAAAAAAAAACTAACTTAGAAATCTTTTTCATTCAGGAACTCACTTATATTATTTAAACGATTCACCACGAAAAAGCTTCAAAGTCTTTTTTTTTTTTAATAACGAAAGCAGCAGCTTTTTCGAACTCTTCGTTATTTTGTTGAAGATTACTGGAGCCATGCAGACTTGCGCATAAGTACTGTATTGGCTGACTCTAGACTTAACACGCTGTTATCCCGTCGATTGCGAGGAACTACGTCGGCTAGACGTCTAAAACGACTCGGGTTTGTCTTCACAATCACAGCTACTTCTAGTATGTACAGACAAGGCAATGTTAATATTTTGTACTTTTTATATTACTAATTATTATGTCGTTTATTAATTTTGTTTCTTATCTATTTACATTTTTAAATATTTCTTAAAAAAGGATATAAAAAAAACATTTAAAAATATAAAAAAATAGAGGTCCGCCGGTGCCGGGAGCAGGGTCCAAGCTACCGGTGGTTAGGGCTGCAGAGACAGGAACCTTCTCACAATGCGAGCCGTATCAAGGAGTACTTCTGAATCAGGCCCTTGATCCAACCGCCTAACGAGAGCTTCAAGAGATGTTGATCGAGGCTTTCGGCCATCAGGTCATTGGCCGTTACGACAATCGGCACAATGACAGCCGAACTCACATTCCACATGTCAACAACCTCGTGAGCTAAGTCGAGATATTTTATTTGTTTCTCTATCTCAGCATTCACGAGGTTCTCGTCATGTGGAATGGTAACATCGACTATCATTGCGTGGCGTGCTAACCGATCTATCACCACTATATCAGGCTTATTAGCGACAATAGTCCTGTCAGTAATGATAGACCGATCCCAGTACAACGTGACATGGTCATTTTCGAGAACTGGGTCAGGCACATACTTGTAGTACGGTACCTCAGAGTCCACAAGTTTATATTTCAAAGCAAGTTGCTGGTGGATAATCCTGATTACTTGGTTATGCCTGTGCAAGTACTCGCCGTTAGCCAGACGAGAACAACCAGAGATAATATGCCTGATGGACTCACCCGGACGCGGACGGTGGCATTCCCCACACACGACAACCGTCCCGTCCTTCATAATATGTCTCCGATAATTGTATTTTCGTACTAATTATTTATTATTATTTAATTTAGTAATATTGATAAATTAATCAAAACACTAACTGACTGCCTCATTGGTCTAGTGGTCGCAAGCGCTACTGCTGAGCATGAGATCGATTCCCAGGTCGGGCAAAGTGTGATTGGGTTTTTCCATCAGGAAAAACCCAACCCAGTAGCAGCCCGGAGTCTGGATTTGTGTCCGGTTGATGGCAATAAGCTCGCCCCGTATATATACTAAATGTACACCTCTGCCAAACCCTTTTGGGACTACAAGCGTGATGTTATCTATGAAATCAAAACAGCGAAATATTTGACAGCTATTTGCGATGTTGCCACCATTCAGTATGCGCCCTCTTAATAATGGCAATAGGGTTGCCACCTATAAAATAGGTATTTATTAAAAAATAAAACATAAATAATTAATATCAGAACCAGCTGTATTATAATTTTAACGTATGACGGGCCACCTGTACAACAAATTTATTAAATTAACTAAATTGTAAGCATATTTTAATCATTAATTGCTTCATAAATTCTGACGCACTGCCCGTCCCAACCATCGGCTGTTGTTACCTGAAACAAAAATATGTGAAATAAATACTAAGTCAATATTAAGCAAATATTCTAAATGCGAAAGTGAGTTCGTTTATTTATTTGTTTATTACGCTTTCACGCTAAAACGGCTGAACGGATTGGGATAAAATTTGGTACACGGATAGACCATGATTTGAAATAGGACATTAGGATACTTTTCATCCCGGTAGTATATTCCCGTGGGATAATTTTGCAGGGGATCCGCTGGCTAAAGCTAGTAATAATATAATAAGAAACCGACATGTCCTAGAACCAGAAATTCGAAGACATGTGAAATCCCCAATGTCTTGTCTTTGGTATTGTTCCACTCAATCAGTGTGGTTCTTTCCTCAAAAGACCATTTCAGACACCAATCTACATGGTCTTCACATGATCTGACCAAGATTATGTCTGGACTTTAAAAGAGACTGAGACCTCTGAGTTTGTTTCGCCCTTTCTTCTCATAGTAGTCAGATAGGAAACGCCGACCTCATCTAGTTTTTAAAAATATGAATGACGTGTAAAAGTGTTTGTACAAACCTACTTACAGAAATAAATCATTTATCATTTATTTATCATCTACCGACACGCACTGGGCCCGCATGGTAAATTACAGCCCACTCCCTCTCATAGAGAGAAGACCTGTGTCCCAGCAGTGGGAAAATTATAAGCTGATTAAAAATACGGGAATTGAAACTTCAGATCCCCAAAATTTTAACCAAAACCTTAATTTTCAAACCGGAACACAGCATTTGGCGGCAAAAATAAGCTGTAGGTACCTATCTATCAGCTATGATAAAAATTCCTTTGGAACACCTCTCTTATCACAAGGCTACATTATGATCTCTCCCAGAACCACGTCATCTCCAAACCAGCCATGTGGCTCATAGTCATAGTCCTAATCATATCTGCTGGGTAAGTACCCAAAAAGATACGATTAGGATTATGACACATGAAGACACGTACTTCTCAAAGATCGATTAGATTCACAAAGATTGTCCTATGGGTGATTCATCACGTGATGACTAGGTACCGAAAGCTGATGAAATGCGATAAGGGGTTTTGTTTTTAGTAAACATATAGTACTTAGGTTATGTAGTTATTGAAATGTATCTATTAGACGTGATTCAGGTTGGACTGACATGTTGAGATTTGTATGAGAGATAACGTAACCAGGGAAATCCAGGTACCAAAGGTCAAGAGAATCTTTGTTCAACATCAAGCGGATTTTGCGAACATCCACCAAATCACACAGTAGCAGGGCAACTGCCCCCCGGTCGGTGCCCGCATTGTCGTTGCGGGGGCCTCAGTAGTCGTGGCTTGGTCACCCATGGTGAAGCGAAGTGGAACGCGAGGAGGGGCCGCTCGTCAGGGCTTCTCCAGGTAAGCCGACGACGTAGCGGCCAACAAGTAGGTTGCGGTGCCGCTTGGGCGACATCGCAACTAAGGCAGGCCACGATGTCGTATGGTTTGGTCCCTGGCGTGGTCACGGCGTGCAATGTGTTCTGGTGCGCCGGTGATGGGGAGTACTCCCCAGAGGAGGGTCCAGTGACGGACAGCCGCGGCGGGTTCACGGATGATTGCTAACGCGTGCCCGTGTTCCCGCCGTAAGTTGCAGAGGAGGACACCGTGGAGTTTTAGTGCACTATCTCCCTGTGGTAGTGCAGTATGTATGAGCATTTCTCCACGATAAAAAAAAAAGCAGGGCAACTATACCTTCCGCCAAATAACCGTGTAATAAAAGTCATTGACGCCCTCTACCAGAATATTCCAATATTTCACAACGATACGAAAAAATGTTAAGGCAGTGTCGCTAACACGATCAAAACAAACGTATCGCGGTAAGAGGCGTCCTTGACGCGTGCACGTGGCATGTATTTTTTGTTTGCATTTAAGTTTCGAGACTTTCTTGTACAAGTAGGGTTAGTGACTTTTATTATTGCACCCTTATCTGGCATAAGGTATATAGCAACACGAATCAACGCGAACAAAAGCAGACAAAAACAGATATAAAAAGGAATTGGTAAAATTACTTATTGGAGTTAACAATATTAGTGTTAAGTAATAACATTGGGGGTCATCAATATGGTGTTAACAAATCAATCAAGCTCAATCACAAATGTTGTCCTTCATTGGGTTGGAGTCCAGCAAAACCAAACATGAAAAGCATACCTAGTGAACTAGTTTCATCTCTATTAGCTGTTATCTCAGAGCTCACTTCCTTCCTAGCCATATCTTCTTTCACACTATCCATCCTTTCTTTCTTTTTTTGTTCTGTCTCTTTTTGATGTGCAACATCTTTCCTCTCGCTTACTATCTGCTACTGCTGCTTTTGCTTTGCATCTGTGGGTGTGATTTCTTGAAAAGGGACGGAAGTGTGTAACAGGAAGTGAAAATATTTTTCTAAAAGTTTTGAGTGACGGATTGAAATGTTATCGCACCTTTAAATGTTGCTTATTTGGTATGGAACTAGAAAGTACTTTTACCAAGGTGAGATGTCAGATGTTACACATGACATTTTAATGACTACTGTAAGGCTCGCTCGTTTTTTTTTTTTTCTACTTACATTTTTATTATATCGTACAGACCAACTTCATTAATAAAATATTCATCATAATTCTACCTTCACGCATCGATCGTTTTATAGGCAAGCCACTTACCGTCCCCATTAAACAACCCCCAATTAAAACTACTTGAACATTATTAATTCCATCCAAGGTCTTAGAACTATTTAGTGCCCCTTAGTCTATAATGATAGTATTACCGTGAAGTCTATGATTATCAAGTTTAAACTTACCACAGTTAATAACTCTGGTGAGAAAGTTCGCACATGTTTCGATTTTCGTCCATTGTCTTCTGTTTGAGTTTGTGTCATTACGTCTCCGTCGAACACCATTAGAGATTTTAACTGGAAAATTAATAAAAAAAACATAGTCAGTCATGGGGAATGCAGTTAGAAGTGAAACCTTGACAGCACAACACGTCACATTAGCATGTTCATGACGCGTGACGCGATCTCATAAGATTTTCCACTACAAAAAATCGCTCGACGCGTCTAAAAATATTTTCACTTCGAAAAAAATAAAGAAAGAATGTTCTAGCAATAATAAAGCTCTTTCTAATAAGGGTGAAGATTCAGGGAAGAACTGCAAGTATAATTGCTGGGTCTATTTTGAAGATTCATTACAGACGTGAGACTCCTCAATTTTCCGGTTTCGAAAGGAAAGAATTCGTCCATCCTCAATACTCAATATCTTTATTGTTTTACCATAATGTGTATTTAGGTGGTAATTATATAATTGAGATCATTATGGTCCCTGTAGGGCACAGCAAAAGGGTATCCCAACGTGGATATATTTTTCCGTCAATTTGTATGTTAAATCTCTCTCTCTCTCTCTGTTTTATCTCTCTCTGTTGCTCTTGGCTTACGATAAGTAAACAAATCCCTTCTGCGCTTACTAACAACAACAAACTACAATCACATATTCGTTTGCTTTTGGGAATAATACAATTTTATAGTCCACTGTTGTAGGCATTGTCGTACATTTATAAGTATTACCATAATGACTATCATCATTAAATACATTGTTATTAAAAATATGAAACAGATTAATCAATTATTCAGAATTTGTCGACCTCATACAAATTTATCAAATATTCAAACTACAATCTACGCAATCTTAGTTGTCCGTTTGGACAGCTATTAACCGCTCACACGAACGCTTTATAATACTCAGAGTTTGTAATCGAGAATTTATCTACATTGCCTAAAACTGATTCTATCATATATCATTTTATTACACGTACGAGTTTGTATTTATATAATATATATAACTAAGTTTAAATTTGGGCGAGTTTCAAAGCCAAACCAAGACGTATACTAAAACCCGATATACTGATTTCTTCCGGAAGAGTTTGCTAGTTTTAGCGAATTGTATTAGAAACTTTTAAAAAACCCGACCATCTGTAATGTACTACAATTCTTGCAAATAAAATTTCATTTCATTTCATTTCAAAATTTCATTTCTCATTTCATTTCATTTCAAAATTTCATTTCTCATTTCATTTCATTTCAAAATTTCATTTCTCATTTCATTTCATTTCATTTCAAATATTTAATACATTGTATATTTTGCACCAGAGGCGTACCTAGTAATGATTAAATATCAAAATAAAGCTAAAAATATATGTGACCAGATTTTGTTTTTATATGTATTCGTTTCTCTCTTTTCTAAATTAACGTTTGTAAAATAATCGATTTTATTCGGTCAAAAAACGGCTTAGAACTGTCACAACACTACGGCAACGAACCCAAAGACATGACATTGCAATAACGTCCTGTCGGAATATTAATCAACGATTAATTCGTGTTTTTGAGTGCATTTTACCAACGTAAAGTGAAACTTGGTGCTTACGAATGATACTCATTGTTATAGTGTATGGATAACATAAATTAATTAGGATTATGATTGACTTTTAGATTTCTTACGTCATACAAAGTTATCGCGGCATGTATAATGAGAAACGTCAAAACGGACTTCTTAGATTGCGTTGATTATAATGGCTCATTATAATCACCGCAATCTAAGAAGTCCAAGCAATGTATGAACGTTTAAGTAAGAAATTTTTAAATTGCAATAGAAATGACAATTTTTTTGTTTCAGAACTTCTTCATTTATTATTTGAAAGAAACAAGGCTGTGATTGATATACGAGGGGCAATTTCTTCGAAAACAATGTAGATAGCTTACGTAATCGCTGCTTACCAGTTTGAAAAGGGGAAAATTGCTGGGAAAACATGCACCAGCGTACGTAATGGCTGCCACTTAAAATAAAGATGGTAGAAAATGCACTGAAGGTCAAGGCATCTTGAAGAAAGTTCACGAATTATATTTTGTTTGCTCACATATTTTTTTTTTTAAATAATCAAAAGATTACGGCAATACATTGACTTAAAATATACCATGACGTCACGCCTAGCTCGATTTTATGCATAAAAGTGCCGTAGCGAGCCCCCACTCCCCAACTTTAATGAGTGTTATCTAAGTCATGTTTATTAATATAATAAAGGAAAAAATACGTGCCTAGTATTTTTTTCACTAACTGACTGACGGACTAGTAGAACTTCTTTTTTTTATCCAGGCATCATCCTTAGTAATTGTGACAACCAAATTGTACAATACATCCTAACTTATCCTGCCTAACATTACAAATGCGAAAGTGAGTTTGTTTGGTCTGCTTTCACGCTAAAACAGCTGAACGGATTTGGATGAAGTTTGGCACGTGGCTAGACCACTTTTCACCCTGGATCGTAGACGAAGTCACGGGCAACAGCTAGTTGCAATATACAGTGTATTTATGGTTTGGTTTGTATACTTTTAAAGTCGTAAGCAAATTCAGTTTAGCTTATGCAGGCCCGCATCAGCTTATCTACGAACGCAGAACGAAGCCGCTCAAAGTTTAAAAAGTCTCTTACCACAGGTAGATGTGGTGCAAAATGTATGGCTAAGATGAAGACAAGAAATAGAGGCGTTCTCACCTTGACCCCATCGGGCCGCTCCTCAATAAACTCTTCATCAAACTTGAAACTGAAGGTGATAGTTCTGAAAGTGGTAGTCATGGTGAAAGTATAGGTGTCGCCCTCTTTGGTCAGAATGGCGATCGGGCTCACTGCGCAGGCGGCTTTGCGGGATATCAAGCCGACTCCTGGAAAGTAGAGACAGAAAATTATTATATTTTGGGAATAGTAGAGCTCTTTGACCTGCCGACCTATTCTGTAAAAATCTCACGGTGAAGGTGAAGCGAGCTTGAAGTGACCTGTCAATAGCATCAAGTGGAAATATCACCACCACCAAATAACACCTAAGTTTACATTGTAAGATTTTTACAGAATAAACCCGAAGACCAGGGAAGCATGGCATAAAAGGTAAGTGGCCTATACTCAGCAGTGGATGGAACACTGCTGCCAATGATGATTGATGATGATGAGAGCTTTTTGTGATGGAACTCTTCCGAGGTCGTACTACACCGTACCTACTTCTGCCACCAAGCAGCGTTGCTTTGTTCCGATTTGAATGGTTTGGTTGCCGGTATAATGGGGAAGGTCGGGCAAAGCTAACTGTAAATGGCGTTATCCAAAGCTAGGCCCCTAAATTTCGATTATTTCGGTTAGTTCAATATTTTTAATCAAGGACATGGAAAGTGTCGGAATTTATAACCTTAAATTTTTCCTCGCAATCACTGTCTTCAAAATGTTTCGAACTCTGTTTGATTTTTAAAAAATCTTTACGAATAGCATTAATCCGCAATCTTCTGATCTTAGGATTTTAGGGTCTCTCGCTCGGGAAATAGTGGACTCCAATTTCCGTGTATTTAGGAACACAACAATGCATAATTTTCGCAAAAATAAAACAAAACCACCTCACGTCTTGTTTTATTAGCTTGTTTTGGGAACTAGCTACGACAGCGCCATTTTGACAGTTGCCTTCCCCAGCAATGAGATTGTGATCAACGCAATCTAAGAAGTCCCATTTGACGTTTCTCATTATAACATGCCGCAATAACTTTGTGTGAACGTCTACGTAAGAAATCAAGAAATCAAATTCATAATCCTAATTAATTACGGACTTCTTAGATTGCGTTGATTGTGTTGTGTTGTGATTGTGTTGTTGCCACATGCGAACTACGCATCAAAGAAATGACGTCACACAAATCCTGCATCGCGCAAGCAGTTTACCGCGTGACGGGCGGGCATATATACAGTATGTTTACAAAATCCCAACATCAACCGTCGGGCAGTAGCCCATTAGACATTATCACACGTCTAGTCGGAGGATCCTCCGTTTTCTATGGACGATGAGTAAACTTTGTACCCTGTTTCTTAAACCTATGCCTATGCCTCTGAGATGGCAACGCATCTGCAATGCCTCTTGCATTGCAGATATCCATACACGGCGATATTCACATTAATATTAAGAAAATTAAGATGATGAGACTCTTAAAAAAACGCAAAAAAAAAAAACAAAGCAAAGTCAAAGAGCAGTCTATGAATCTTGCCCTACTTTATTTTTATAAATTTTTCTTTACAACAATACGCTTGGAAATTACTATAGCATAATAAATTAGGTACCAACCAACCACCAATAATAAATTTGGGAGAGGAAGGCCAATGAAAAGATGGATGGATTGTGTGAGAAAAAGAGAAAGGAGAGAATGATAGCGTGACGATACGAGGGGTGAATGGAGGAAAAACAAGTGTTGCGCCGACCCCAAGGTAACATAGGACAAGGGCAATACACAAATTTATTAAATTATTAATCGACAAAAAGTCGCAAACTAGTATTTCTTGGAATTTTAAAACCAGTTTATATTTCCTGAATACCTAACCATCATTGAGTATTTTAAAACAATTTTACATTAAAAAGACAAAGACATTGATTCTTCAAGGCAACTTAAAATACATTCATACAATGAATAAAATTAGTCGACAAAAAAGTCGCATAAAGACTAATATTTCTTGAAATTTTAAAACCCGTTTATATTTCCTGAATAACTATCATGGAATATTTCAAATAAACTTTACATTAAAAGATAAAGACATATTTACTTGAAGCGTCACAGGACATTTATCATGATTTTAATGTGGTGGACATTTTATTAATGAGATTGGATATTAGTTTCATATTGCTTCATCTATTAGTGGCCAGTTATCAGACGATCACATTACCGAAACCGATTAATTTATTTATAATCCATTAATAAATAGTACACCATTTTAACCCCTCACACGAGTTCGGTGTAGTGATGGAACAACGTTAATAATAAAAAAAATATTTTCTTGGTATAGAACTCATACTACGTACAATATTAGGTAAAATTACTTCACACCGAACTCGTGTGAGGGGTTAAGGAGGTTTCTATTTTTGGAGCCTGGGAGTAGCGATTTATATTTTTAATATTTTATGTCACTAATAGATAGCACTGATGGCCCCGTGGTAACGGCACCGATTTACGGTAGGTAGACCAGCACCCTAATTGCGTAACACATTATCAATCTGAGTTGGTTTCATTTTGACAGTTCAACAACATTCATTGCGTTATTTACGTTGTCAAGCAGACAAATTTTTCGAACATATGAAGCAATGGATTAACAATTTGTTTCAGAATGAAACCAACTCCGATTGATAATGTGTTACGCAATTAGGGTGCTGAACCTGAACTGTTCGTAGATTCGAACCCTGACAGGCCCTTTACTTTGTGTAAATTATTTAGTCACCGCTACTCGTATATCTCAAAAATAATATTATAAATGTGAAAGTTTGTGAAGATGTTTGGATGTTTATTACTCAATCACGCAAAAACGGCTGAACGGATTTGGATCAAATTGGGCACTCGGATAGTTATATATATAGATATAACCTGGATTAACACATATAAATAAATAAATAAAAAATGTTTATTGAAGAAAAGCAAAAGTAGGTACTAACTAAAACAATGTTATATTTATAACTAGGTGGCTATGCTGTGCACAATACATTGAAACCCTGATCTCCAAACTAGGGGTATCCCTGTATCTTAGAGATCAGTGTTCCTCCGCAGCAAAGTCACAAGCCAACATTTGTAACTCATTGGTACAAAGTATTTCTTTAAATAGTTAAATAAAGAGAAGAATAGAAAAAAAAAATAAAAGACAACAATAAAACCCTTAGATAAAATAAAATATTTATATTATTCTCATTTACAATTTTGTATGAGTGTGGGGTGAGTGTGTATATGCGTGTGGGGTGAGTGTGTATGTGTGTGTGGGGGGGTAGGTGTGTGTATGTATGCGCGTGAATACGTGTGCGTGCGTGAAGAGTGGTTGTGCATGTGTGAGAGGGGAGTATGTCTAATTGCAGGTATGCTTAATTAAATAAAAATCATAAAAAAGAAGATCCTCAGTGTTTTGATGAGTCAGTTTTGATAGGTATTTTTACATAGGATACTTTTTATTCCGGTAGTAGGTTCCCGTGGGATAATTTGCGACATCCACGCGGGCGAAGCAGCGGGCACCGGCTAGTGTTTAATATTTTTATCGTTATTTATGTAAGTAATAGGTATACGTTTTAATGAATAAGATGCGTGATAATCTTAGCACGATATATTTCTAGAGATAATATAAGTGATAATAATTACTTACAGATGAAGCACTATCATTAAGTATAATGTTATGACTGCCAGGCATTGTTTATTCAAGGTTATGCTATAATTAAAGTAAGCGGGCTAATGTTGAATAGACGAGATTTTCCATTGAAACGATTGTTTTTTCTTCACTTTAATTTTGTTTACGACAGACAGACGCGACTTTGTTTCTTGTGAGTTTTTAAGCATTTAAATGATATTGCTGAAGTTATAATACTTGCTGTTGCTCTTGTTTACATAGCAAGTAGTATGCGTACTGGTGTGGGGTAGGTAGTAGGTACCATCACTAAAAGGTTTTAACAACTTTTTTACAAAAAAAAAAAAGTTACTGGTGTATTTATCCTTTTTAACATAATATTCTATTTAATATAAACATAATCTAAAAATAACAATATTATAATACTAACATATCTAAAACTATTCACAAAGTAAAACATGGCGTCGAAAAATTCATCCGCATCGCTGTCGACTGGTATACAATAAAAAAAAAACAACTGACTTCCAAACAAAACACTACAAAGTGAAAAATAACTTTAATTTAGGAGTCGGTAGCAAAAAAAACTAAAATACAGATCCAAGGACACCGACTTCCGAAATTAAAGTTATTTTTCACTTTGTACCAGTGTCTTTTTTGGGAGTCGGTTGTTTTTTTTATTTTTTGAAAAAAATATTTTTATTTGGAGTAAGGTGTTTCAGAATACTACATTCGCACCTTGTTCTATTCTGGTGCTCGAGGTCGTGAGTTCTCGGGTCGGGCTGTTTAGCAAATAAAGTAGATGCGTGGTCAAACATAAAATAATAAAAATATATGAGTCTGACCCTAACTGATCTAGAAATATTATATAGCCCTCGACTTGAGAACCTCCTCCTATAGGCAGACTGATTATGTGGGTGTATAATACACACAACAAAAGAAGTGTATAAATTCAGTTACGTCGTATGTTCCTGTATCTAGAGCCACAGCTGCGTCATAAATGAATATTTTAAGAGGATACATGGATAATTTTGTGTTTTTAAAATTCCTATAGAACCAAATGTACCTATATGATTAAATTATTTGGATTTTCCATGTGTTATTTGAATAATATTGTAGGTATACTTCTGTACTAAAACCGAAACAAGATTACTTTAATTTTTTGGAGCACCGTCTATTTTCTATTTTATACGATTATACGTAAACAGTTCCCTTATTCTGTAGTAAAATTTGCTTTAAATCGATGGTATTTAAATAGGTTAAGAACTAACTAAGCTAATCATTAATTACCTACTTCAAAAAGGAGGAGGTTCTCAATTCGTCAGAACCTTTTTTTTTTTTTTTTTTTTTTTTTATGTATGTTCCCCGATCACTCGAAGATGGCTGGACCGATTTAATTTTTTTTTGTTTTATTCGAGAGGACATCACAGTTGGTTCCATATAAAATTGATTAACTTTGCTTGGGTAGTTTTTGAGTTAGCTTCAATAATACGTATTTTTTCCCCACTTTTATATGGATGATGTTCTAGTTTGTTTTGCAGATAGTGGTATTAGAATTTGTGTGGGGTAGGTACACAATTAAAAAGTGAAAAATAAAAACTTTTTTACAAAAAAATACAACCGACTTCCAAAAACAACACTACAAAGTGAAAAATAACTTTAATTTCGGAAGTCGGTGGCAAAAAACGAAAATACATTTAACTAGACAGCGACTTCCGAAATTAAAGTTATTTTTCACTTTGTAGTGTTGTTTTTGGAAGTTGGTTGTATTTTTTTGTAAAAAAGTTTTTTTTATGTACAGCTTTTTCTCATAAATCTACATCAAAAAGAAGCGCGTTTAGTTTCGGTGCGCGTAAGAGTCTTCCACCTCTCTCGTGTCATAATAAACAGTCATAACGCCATTTCACTTACACACCGAGCTAAACCACGCTTCAATATATCCTCTTAACTAACAGTCCAAACTCTAGTTCACACCAAAATTATACTAACAAATTATTTAAATTTTATATACACCCCGGTCGTAGTATTTTTAAATTAGTCGACAAATATAAATTACGTATATTAAAATTTTGGTGCAAAACAAATAACATAGTGATAAACTAAACTGAACTACATATTATATATAAATAAATTATAAATGCTATTCTCAACTATCGTCAAAACTGGCATCTATGACCTGGAGTTTCGACTTTGCCCTGGAGTTTCGACTTTGCCCTAGAGTTTCGACCTTGCCTAGTAATGTATTTTTCAATAAAAACAATACATAGCGAATTTGCAAAATTTTATGTAGGTATCTAAATGTAAAATTTACTTTAAAATATAGGAGAACAATAACAAAGTCTGTTTTTCACTTCTTTTCAAACACAAATGTCGCAGGCAAACCATAAAACCTGTCACTGTACAAAACATCTAAATAAAACATTAATAATTTAAAATACTCACCAATAACTTTCAAATACTCCTCAAAATTTTTGGAAGACTTCAACTTGTATTTGACATTTACATATTTGTCTATAGTATTGGCCATTTTGTAGTCCGTACTTCAACTTCAACGCAGTCAGCTAACGACTAAATGCTTTCAAATCAACTAACTATGCACTTAGTTGTAAGATGATGTAGTGGTTCTTCTTAGCAATCAACTCGAAGCTCTGAAAGCACGTAATAGGAAATTCTTTAGGGTTCATTTACACTAGACAGTTCTACGGTTTCTCTCGAGAAACTCGATGTGTTTAGTATTGATATTATTACTTAAAGCAATTTCTGTCCTACTTATTCAATCTATGTATATACAGGGTTATTGGTAAAACAACAGGAGCTCGTGGCTAAGTAATAACAGCCGCACGTGTCGATCCATCAGGTTAAGCTACGCTTGCCGGGGTTGGTCCGTGCATGGGTGACCATCTTTACATACCTACCGAGACTCCTCCGTGCCTCGGATAGCACGTTAAGCCGTTGGTCACGGCTGTCATTCGTGGATCTTTGATCTTTACGGGTCGTCAGAAGCCCAGAAGTCTTACCAAGGGGTATCATTTTACCCAGTTACTGGGTTGTGGAGGTCAGATAGGCAGTCGCTCCATGTAAAATACTGGTATTCAGCTGCATCCGGATAGACTGGAAGCCGACCCCAACATAGTTGGGAAAAGGCTAGGCAGATAGATTATTGGTAAAACAACAACAACCTCTGAAGAGGTCATTGTACTCATCATTATGAACAACTTTTATACGGGATCAAACCTGAAATCGCAAAAAAAAATCTGCTGGAATTATCATTAATTATACAGTACATTTTGTCTACATCAAACTTGTCAAAATGTAGGGAGCAGCTGATTTTTTTTTCGCGATTTCAGGTTTGGTCCCGTAACAAAAGTTGTTCATAATGATGAGTACAATGACCCCTGGTGTTTTACCAATATCCCTGTATAAATAAAAATCATTTGCCGACAGCCGAATGTATGTACGCGCATCACTTCAGAACAATTGCATTTGCACCTAAGTATTTGATTGATTCTTTTTTGTTGTTGACAAGGTTTTTATGAAAGAAAATGTTTGAAAAGTTGCCGGAAAAATTGGAAAATGCGGGAAAACTGAAAATACCTACATTTTCTATGAGAATGTTGTAGGACTTATGAATTTATGAATTTTTATAGGACAACGTTTGTCGGGTCAGCTAGTTATTAATAAAGCTAAAGAGTTTGTTTGTTTGAACGCGCTAATCTCTAGAACTATCTACCAGTCGGATTTGAGAAATTCTTTTGCATTTAATAGCCCGCACATTCTTGAGGATGCTATTTTAGCATCACGTTACGACCCTTAGGAGCCGAGTAAAAAGAAAAAAGTAAAAAAAAAAATAGGGGAAGTACGAAATCCACGCGAAGTCGCGGGCATTAACTAGCTGTCTATACAGGCGTAATACATACACTTGCAATGCACCTGTTATGTTAATTTATTATTATTTAAATACTAATTAAATACTTAATTACATAATGTACAGTCTTAGGAGTCTTGCCTATAACGTGATGACGTCATCAAGGCCCTGTTTTCCAAACATCATCACACTAATCACACTAATATTATAAAGGCGAACGTTTGTGAGTGTGTGTTTGTATGTTTGTTACTTCTTCACGCTCAAACGGCTGGACCGATTTAGATGAAATTTGGTATGTAGATAGCTTATACCCTGGATTAATACATAGGCTACTTTTCATCCCGGTCTACGCGGGTGAAACCGCGGGGCGCAGCTAGTAATTTATAAACTTTTATCAAAGGTTTAATTTACTAATGAACTGATTCAGCCTATCCCTCTGCCCACCCCAGTGACGCCCTAAGTCCAGGTCCGTGGCCTACAGGGGGTGCATTTATTAAAAGGCATTCACAAGATATCCCGGTTAAGCAGCTGACAAGCTCCTGGGTTGACCTGATACCATTAAAAAAATATACAGGGTTATTGGTAGTATGTTGATCCCTCCGTGCTTCGGAAAGCACGTTAAGCCGTTGGTCCCGGCTGTCATTCTTGAATCCTTGACAGTCGTTACGGGTCGTCAGAAGCCCGAAAGTCTGACAACCAGTCTTACCAAGGGGTATTATATTACCTAGTTACTGGGTTGCGGAGGTCGGATAGGCAGACGCTCCATGTAAAATACTGGTATTCAGCTGGGAAAAGGTTAGGCAGATGATGGTTGGAATATGTCGGCAATCCATTAAGGGGATGTAGAAGAGGTCATTGCCAACCAAGAGTCCTATGCAAATCCTAAAAGGGTCAGGCTTGGTCTTTAACTCTTTACCGTGGACACGAAATCTGACTGTGTTAAAATTATTCCTCGGTAAGTCGACGTTCGCACGGACGTAAAACTATCGCGGCGATTTTTGGAACGAAGTTCCTTATCGCGCGTTGTGAAAGGGGGCTAGACGGAAAAAATTCTCACGAAAAGTTGTAACGACACTTTTTGCTATAGTAAGCTGTTGTAAGCTGTGCGACGTGCGCATGTTTCTCTGTCTGTCTCTCTCTCTCTCTCTCTTATAGAAAGATTAAGATTATATTACATTATATTTGTTACTAATAAAAAAAATATTATTATAACTTAAAAAAAAAAAATATTACAATTCCTTCACTAATTAATCGAAAGGAACTTCGTTCCATCCGGGTGTCCCTTGACACCTCTCAACTTTTTTTCGCGCACTCGATTTGCAACGCTCTGCTTAGCGCCGAGAGTTCAAAATCCAACAGTGCGTTTTTTCGACACGCTAGAATGTACTCTATTATTGTTATGTTGGATTATCAATGCTCGGCTCAACAACGAGAGTTGAAAATCCAGTGCGCGATTAAATCCCGCCGCGATATATTTACGTCCGTGCGAACGTCGGCTAATTGTACTGCACTTCAACCATAGTATACATTATATTCGAAGTTTTAAACGTATCTTAACGTATCTTTATCGTGTTATTTAACGAGCTCAGTCATGTTGTGCTTGTTGTGTTGCTCTTTTCGAGTTAGTCGACGTACGCACGGACGTAATAATATTGCGGCGATTTTTTTTCGCGCACTGGATTTTCAACGCTCTGCTTAGCACCGAGAGTGCAAAATCCAACAGTGTTTTTTCGACGCTCTAGAATGTACTCTGTTATTGTTAAGTTGGATTCGCAACGCTCGGCTTAACAACGAGAGTTGAAAATCCAGTGCGCGATAAAATCCCGCCGCGATTTTATTACGCCCGTGGGAACGGGGGCTTAGTGTTCTTTCTTTGCGTCATGTTTATCATAAATAAACGCATTTACCCGACTGCGGCGAAGCCAAAAAAGGAGGGTTATGTGTTTGACCTGTTTTCTTTCATCTTTTTAGGGTTCCGTACATCAAAAGGAAAAAACGAAACCCTTATAGCATCTCTTCGTTGTCCGTCTGTCTGTCTGTCTGTCAAGACCCTTTTTCTCAGGAACGCGTGGAGGTATCAAGTTAAAATAAATATCAAATACGCTCAATGATCGTTTGAAGTTCTAAAAAGATCAAGCTTCTAAGTCAACGCAATTAAAAAATACGGCCATTTTTTAATCATATTTTGATACTCGCATGTAAATCAAAACCTATACGGTACCTATTTCCCGTTAACCTAGAATCATGAAATTTGGCAAGAAGCAAGGTCTCACAGCACAAGTAAAGGAAAAAGTCAGAAAATTGTTAATTTGTAATTTTATCATATAAAAAAAATATTTTTGTTTGAGATTACATTGTTAAGTTTGTTTTTAGGATAAATTCTTTTCAATTACAGAAACCTAGCTTCATTGTGCGTGGTCCAACACGCAGTCGTTTTTATTATAGTTTGCAGATTGCCTCGTTGATCTAGTCGTCGCAAGTGCTACTGCTGAGCTCGAGGTTGTGGGTTCGATTCCCGGGTCGGGCAGTGTTATTAGGCTTTCCCGCCAAGAATTTTTCTGGCAATAGACTCGCTTCCTTTACATAGGACTTAACCAGAACCGGCGAAATGTGGGGGTACAATAGGGCACACCTCTGCCTTACCCTTCGGGATTACGGGCGTGATGTTATAGTTTGCAGTTTTACTTCGTGTTGTTAATTAAACTATTTTGCCTGGAGCCGTTTCAAATAGAGGTACTTACTCAGTAAAATAAATATGTATGAAAACGTTCATCATTAGAATTTATGTTACCATCATGAGTAAAAACTATTTATTATTAAGTTTTTTTTACAACTAGCTTATGCCAGCGGCTTCGCCCGCGTGGATGTCGGAAAACATCCCACGGGAACATACTACAGGGAATTCCTTCCTTATTCCTAGTTTACATTATAAAGGGAACTATGCAAAATTTCAGCTTTCTAGGTCCAAGGGTTTGGGCTGGGCGTTGATGAGTCAGTCAGTCAGTCGGGACTCTTTTTAACTAAATAAATAATAACAAACAACATCGTAGGTCGACAACATCAAGACGAATACGCACTATTCGATTTTAATAATCACTTCCAAAAAGAATGTTAGACTATTACAAAATTGTATTCGTTCTACACTAATAAATTCATACAAATAAATAGCCGATAATTATCTACCTGATAAAACCGGCTACAAATTATTTTTCTAATAAGTAATTTTTTTTTCACATAAGTACATCTACGAAATACACAGTAAGTAAATTATACAAAATATTCCAATAATACAATATATAACTAATAATCCAAAAATACTCACCAATTCAAAACCACAATGTTTTCATTTATTTTCCCTCCAAAACAACAAACGAATCGTACGCACTACGCACTGTACTGATCTATTGCTCAATGGCTACTAAATATTTGTTTACGCAACACGACAGTGCAGTAAGAAGGTATGATTTATAATAAAGCGGTTACTACACTGCCCACGCGCATGCAAACCGCGCGCATGGCTAGTAAAGTCTATTAAAATACTTGTTTCCAATTCATTTTGTATCCACTTAAACGAATATCAACTTTATGACGTGTACGTCTAAGTTGATTTCAGAATGACTAGTACTATGAAAAAGTCATAAAAATGTTTGTAGTTATAGCGCAAATTGAACTTTGTGTGTGGGGATTAAAGTTGTTTTTCCAAATACATATTTTATAACTGTGTGTATGTTTGGCAGTATGGGTAGGGTACTTAGCACTTCACGGTTTGAAGTAACTTCTTTAGGTTAAGGACAATGTAATGCAAGTACGGTCAACTGCCAGTAGTTGCACTTTACCTTAGAAAACCCTTACTTGGGCGTAAGCGTTATCAAAGTCCAATTGCTACAATTGAAGTTGCGGTTTACTGTACTATGCGTTTATAAAATAATAGGATTGTTTACGTTTCACGTTTCAGCTGTCAAACCACAGTGTCAAACTAACTTCATACAAAGAATATAATCAACTTTTACGCTGAAATAGCGTCAAAATTTGCACCATTATTCTGTATAGTTTGTCAAAATAGCAAAGATAAATATATCTATGAAATCAACGACAGCTGGTGGCTGGTGTGCACTTAAGCTTCGGCCACACCTGAAGCCACTGCGAAGCGGGAGCGTCAGTCGCGCGGCAGACGCTGCCCGTGTTATCTTATGGCGTCTTGCACACCTATGCGACCGCGACGCGGAAACACCGGTTTTGGTGGGATTTCACTTCTTTTTGTATGTTGCCTACGACAATTTTTTTTTTTTAATTTGTTCATTTTTTCTTTCTTTTTTTGAGGTGTAGTTCATTATTTATAACAAGGAGTCTTTATTTTCAGATCTCTAGCATCAAAAGTGGAAGTCTCATACAATCTTCCATCCCCTATTTTAAGGGGTTGGGGGGTAATAGTTCCAAGTTTTAGAATTTTTTTGTTGTTTGTGTGCTGATATTATTAGCTTTCATACCAACTTTTAACTTTCTAGAACTTCAGGGAGTACCGTAAGAATTTTGATAATCATCAGTGAGTCAGTGACGAAATCGGGATTTTTTAAGATATCAATAAAATCTAAAGTATAAGAGCTATGCAATTTAAACTTTATATGTGTAATAAATCTACTATTGACATCATATCCCAAGAATTTTGTTTATCTGGTATAATCCAAACTCAAGTTATGAGGGTTCAAAAAAACGACGAAGCGCTTCGAGAAAAAAGGTAGGTAGGTAGTGCCCTTGCGCTTCGCTTGGCTCGTCTTGGCGGGGGTACTACCGTGCCCCCAGATACGATTTTAAATATTTGTATATTATGGCATTGGATTATGACAATCGAAGTCAATTACGTTCGTGACATTGGGCAAATGCGTGTGCGTCACGTCGATGTAGACACAGCCTTAGCAGTGATAACAAGAGATCAACGCACTTATTAAACGATTGTAAGTACCTACTAGCTAGGTACACTGAGTGCGTAAGATTTATTGATTTTATCTTTAAATAGAACGACGGAAGCCGAATTACACATCATTACGACACTTATATTTATTTATTTTACGGTTGAAATGGGCGACCGAGCTCTGCTCGGGTGAAAATAGAGAAATCGAATTTTCCGAGAAATGAGACCTAGCTAGATCGATTTTTCGTCCCCATAAACCCCTATATTGCAACTTTTATCGAAATCGTTGCAGCCATTTTCGAGAACGTGTTTACAAATATATTGCTTAAAGAATAGGATAACAGGATGCGTTTTGAGAGTGTTAGAATACGCAAATTATTTACTCAAAACCTAGGTATGTACAGACGCCAGCAGGTCAAGCCACCCGAAACTGTCAAATTTTCCCAATCAACCTTGAACCTAATGCTTTAGCGATAAAGATGAAAATCTATTAAAGAATTTGACAGATTGTAGTAGCTTGATGTGCTGGCGTATGTACCTTATGATAATTACGATGTTTAAAACAACCTATGACATGCAATTTAGATCATCATGCGGTTTTTTTTATTTTTTTTTTATTCTTAATTTTTATAAGAGGCTTTTATCCACAGTGGCAAGTCAGCCTCATCATAACTTAAACTATTCTAAACTACAAATACAAAAAAAAAAAAAAAATCCTAAAAAAAAATGTAAGTAGGTCTGCTATCTCAGGCGAAGGTTGCGCTAAAACTTTTACGTATGGACCAATATCATATTTATGTACTTTAACCATACTCAACAGTGTCTCTCTTTCCTTCTTTGTGTTAGTACACTCCATAAGTATATGGTGAACATCTTCAACCATTCCGCATATTTCACAATTGGGCGAATTAACTTTATTCATCAAATAACCAAACTTGCGGGATGGCTAGTGACCAGAGCGTAATCTATGAAGCAGAACAATATGATACCTACTCATTTCTGTGATAGCAAACCATGGTATTCGAGGAGGCTGATATTGGTGCCGATTCTGTTGTGCACAAACTAAACATAATTTAGGCTATTGCTAACTTTTTCTCTCTATTATGACAAGAAAGGGACGAAAGTAAATTAGAGCTGTCAAATTAGTTAGAACTAATTTTTCCATAGACATTTAGACGACACGTAAAAACATGTCGACCAAAAACACGGTGAAGCGCAAGGCGTGAACTAGTTTGACATCTCCAACTTAGTTCATAGCTATAGCCGTCCTTTTCTCGCGCTGCCTGTTAGTAAAAGATAGCGATTCTCTAATTTTAGTTAAGTGCGTTCACAAGAGAATCGGCACCATTGTATAGTTTTATACCAGATACCTTTTTCCCTACTTCGTTCGTCAAAGTACTCTTTAAATTTATCATAGCAAACTGTTTTGCATTTACTTAATTGTTCTAGATAATTAGGTACTATATGAAATTCTTGACCTTGAAAAACCGCTAATTTTGCTAGTAGTTTTGTTAGTTTTGCTAAATTGCATGTTACCAGAACATGCACAATAGTGCACAATAGTGTGCTACATCATTGTAGAACAATTTATTTGTATTACCTACCATGACATAAAAACCAAGTCTGTTTTAGGTTCAAACTCGAAGGAAAAGCTTCGAGGTTCAATCATTCGCAAGTTATTTATGGGACGTATCTTTTGCCACTATACTCCTGCCTCCCCTACCTATCCTGCTAGTAGGTACCTACTGAGAATTTCCTAATAGAAAAAGGAAAAACCAACTAGCACTTTGCACGGGGATAGAATTCAGGAACTCATGCTTCTAGGTAGTGTGACAAAGATGACTTTCAATCTGCCTAGCCTTTTCTCAACTATGTTGGGGTCGGCTTCCAGTCTAACTGGACGCAGCTGAATACCAGTATTTTACATGGAGCGACGCCTATCTGACCTCCACAACCCAGTAACTGGGTAATACGATACCCCTTGGTAAGACTGGTTGTCAGACTTTCGGGCTTCTGACGACCGTAACGACTGTCAAAGATCCATGAATGACAGCCGGGACCAACGGCTTAACGTGCTTTCCGAGACTCGGAGGAGTCTCGGTCTGTAAAGATGGTCACCCATCCACGGACCAACCCAGGCAACCGTAGCGGCGCGGCGCGGCGGCGTAGCGGCGTTAGCTCGTGGCTCAGTAATAACCGCTGCAGGGGTCGATCCTGACGTCAAAGCCCGAAATTATCACAACCATTCTAACTAAGGGGTATCGTATTATCGGGCTATGGAGGTCAGATATGCAGTCGCTCCATGTAAAATACTGGTATTCAGCTGCATCCAGTTAAACTGGAAGCCGACACCAGCCTAGTTGGGAAAAGGCTTGACAGATTGATTGATACACTTAATACCCGTCACCTCAGTAGACATACATATACAAAATCATCATCTTTTACAAAATCTATCTGTGGAATAGAGGAGTGGACTGTAAGGTCACCCATCCACGAACCAACCCCGGCAAGCGTAGCTTAACCTGATAGATCGACCCGTGCGGCTGTTATTACTTAACCACGAGCTCACTTTTGACTCACTTTTGTGACAAAGATGCCTTTACTGGGTCAAATTAAATTATCTAGCGAAACTCCGCAGACGTGATGAGTATTAAACATAACAAAGCATAAAATTAATTAATTTGATGATGTTTTTTTGGGGTCATCAACCATCAAGTCATCAAATATCAGTTTAAAAAATCTGTTTTTTGTTGTGAAACTTTACAGACGTGATGGGTATCGATATAAACATAAACACGATAAAATAAAATAAAAAATGATTTTCTCAACTCGTACAACTTCAAGTAACAACACTACCAGCTGTCGTTGACCCAAAAAAAAAAATCATCAAATCTTTTTTATTAGGGTTCCGTACCAAAATGGTAAAAAAAGGAACCCTTGTGGTGCGACTCAGTCTGTCTGTCACAGCTGGATATCTCAAGAACTACTAATGCTATCAACTTGAAATTTAGAACAGTTTTAGGTGACGTTTGCCCAACTATTGTGCAAATAAGAAAGAAAAAAAAAAGAAAAAAATTTTTTTTTGCAACAGGGACTGAAAGGGGGTCTTAAAAATTCGAAGTGGGGCTACTAGGACATGTGGGGTATCATATGAAAGAGCGCTGTTTGCACATTTATCAAACACTTTTTATTTTTTTTAGACCGCATAGTTTTCGACTTTTGATGAAAAATGTAAAAAAAAATACCGCCCCCCCCCCCCCCCCTCCCCCCTATCTCCGAAGTTTGCATAGAGAAAAATCTGAAATTATTCTATGTCATAGAAGTTTATGTAAAGATTACAGGAAAAACAAAACGATGTCTCTAAATAGCACACTTTTTCAGAAATCGGAGCGGAACCCTCGGTGCGCGAGTCCGACTTGCTCTTGACCGTTTTCTTTCATTTTGTCGTATTTAGATATCGGTACCCATCACGTCTACAGAGTTTCGCTAGCTAATTTAATTAAATTAATAAACAGGGTCAAATTTGACCCTGTTTATTTCACTACAAAAAACTTCATGGATTGTTTCCAGTTGATTGCTTGAAGCCATAAACATAAGATAATTACTTACAGAACAAGGTTTATCTTCGTTCAAAACAATTATCTTGTTGCAACCTCTATTACAGAAACTGCACTGTTTGAAGCCATAAAACATGTATTGCCGCTTTGCTGAACTGAATACTATTTCAATTCTGCGTCTGAAGCCAGTAGCACTGAATCAGCTATCGGCCAATTAGCGGCTGCTCTATTTCAATCCAGCGCTAGATACTAGCTAGATGCTGGGTTGGAATGAAATACGTTTATGCTCGGCTCCTATAAACAAAAACGAATCGTTTTGCTATTTTACTTGCATTACCTTCATTACCTAATCTTTGCGCTCTAGCATGGTGCGGGTGACACATGTCAGTATGGCATGACTAGGTCAGTGACAATATGCACAATTCAATTTTATCGATAACGATTCTTACAGCAAAAAACTCGTTCTCTTAATAATTAAAAAAATGTCTTTGTTAGATCATAATTATTATTAAATTTATTTTAAAATATGTATTTAATACAAAACATTAAAAAATCACATTCCAAGCACTACCGATATTTATTTTAATTTTTTTTTTCATGGTATCATTTTTTCGGCTAATTTAACTCTATAAATGTCTAACAACAAAAATTTAAAAATACACACAGTAAACTTCTTTTTCTATACTTAAAAAATATCGACTATCGATAAAAAACCCATAATAGCAATACATCTCATCATTAAACATGTCTATGGCGTTACGTTACACGCCTATCACTTTGCTTCATTTTTCTTTAAATTTGATTTTATTTGTAGCTGCTAACATTTTGGCAGGATAATTTATTTAATTTACTACAGTTATTATTGAATCCGTATTTTACGATTCTGATATTTAGGGTGCAGCTAAAATATTAAATCATGATTGTAAATCGCGATATCATTCAGAGTGAAAAGGAACAGTTCGTCAAATGTCACCCGCACCATGCTAGAGCGCAACGATTATAATGGTAGCATTTTTCATTGCTAAACTGGGCATATACTCGTAAATACCTTCGTAAGCTAAATTTACCTGTGATAAGTAGCTACATCCATATGAGAGCGTATACTATGCAAAGCTATGAGGTCTTTGCTTCATTATTAGTAAAGATACAAGAGAGAGTTTTATCCAAGAACGGTCCGTAAATTATAGGAATCGGCAATTAATAATCGCTAGTGAACCAATACAATATCAATCTTGTGTCACTGGATTCTAGCGCTGAATTGAAATACGTAGATAGGTACATAGCTGTTCAAAATCAATCAGCCACTAAGATAAAAAAATGCCATACAAAGGAACTATATACAAGCCAACAAGCTCAGAGTTTTTGCTTATGCTGTATATGTTCTGGGGATGCACCTAAGCTCACAGTTTGAGCTTTGTAGCACGAAGGTTTGGCAAGGGATTCTACTTTTACTATTAGGTATGTTATTAGTCTACTGCATTGCCAGAGTGATGATGCTCAAGTATTTGACCGAAACATGAGCAGTCAATGGTATGAGAAGCACAACACCGGTCGATTTAGCTACACACAAGGGATAGCCTATGACTAACAGTGGAAGCCGTTCGGCTGAAATAATGGTGATTCAATGATGATGAGCATTCAATCACTATGCAAACCCACCTGAATCTTTGAACTGTAACTGAATCTGGAATCTCTAAACCTCAAAATGGTACAAAGGGAAATCAACTAGAAATTAAAACTTTTTTACAAAAAAATACAACCGACTTCCAAAAACAACACTACAAAGTGAAAAATAACTTTAATTTCGGAATTCGGTATCTGGTTAAATATATTTTCGTTTTTTGCCACTGGCTTTCGTTTTTGGAAGTACTTAGGTTGTATTTGTTTGGTAAATTAGAGCATCATCCACATAAAAAGTAGGGAAAAACTTCGTATTATTGAAGCTAACTCAAAAACTACCAAAAGCAATGTTAATAAATTTTATATGAGACCAACTTTGAGGTATACCTCTAGAATAAAATTTAAAAAAAAATTCAAATCGGAGTATTCTGTAAAAAGTTATGCGTGGTCATAAATAAAAAAATATACACGTCGACTTGAAAATCTCCTCCATTGTTTTCGTCGGTTATTGAATATTGCTTGCTTACAAAACGACATAGCTACGGAAAGGTTCAGCCAAGATTTGTCAACCCTATGAAATGAAACACAAGAACTAAACAGAGAGCTAGAGAACAACGTCTTTCTAACGGAATAAGTAGGTACTTATTAGAAGAAAAACCAAAATGTCCAAGAGTAGTAATTCCAGTATAAGCTGATCTCGCATTGTATAGGATTTCTTTAAAATGAGAGATCAGCTTAGACTAGAAAAGTATAGCTTGATATGTAGCCGTGTATACCTACCTACAGCTAGGTAGCTAGCTTATCATAGAATGTTGTCTGACTGGTTAGCCTGGAGCCAGTCATGCACGTCCATTTACCTACTTAATACTAATCTGAGTAACTACTGCAATTTATTGTAAATGGATATGATGACGCACCTCGAGGTACTTGATATGGTAACTGGTAGGTAAAGTTGCCGGCACGAGTCGAGAGCACAAACTCTACTTTTAAACCTAACGAATCTGATTTCCTATCACGGCAGGTTACACACGGGCGGGAACAATGAAATCAATATATTATCAAGCATATATTTAGATACAGATGGAAAACAGATTACACGCTGACGAGGGCAGATGGAATTTGTGCTCACGACTCGTGCCGGCAATTATAAGTACAATAAACTAAATGATGAAAATGAGTTGCCAATTTGCAGCATAACCATTTGGTTTAGATTCAGACACTTTCTTGGATCATTCGTTGCTTTTTTAACCGACTTCAAAAAAGGAGGTTCTGTATTCGACCCGTATGTATGTATGTATATTTATGTTTGTTTGTCCGCTATTTTCTCAAAAACTAATGAACCAATTTTGATGATTCTTCCACTAACGTGATCTACATACTTTCAGAAATGTTTTAGTATATAATACATGTATGCATAAATGCACTGTATCTCCGGCATTTCTAAGCGGATTTTGATGATTCTTTTTTTTTATGGTTTGACTTGGGCTTATCTACTTAAGTAATTGTATATTCAACTAAAAATGGAAAAATAAATTTACTTTAAAAAAAGTAAAAACCGACTTCAAAACCAAAAATGAATAAAATAACTTTCATAAAACACTTAACAGCTTCTGAAGTCGGTGTCTTCAATTCATCATTGCACTTTAGCTTGACACCAACTTCAGAAGCTGTTAAGTGTTTTATGAAAGTTATTTTATTCATTTTTGGGTTTGAAGTCGGTTTTTACTTTTAAAAAAGTAATTTTTTTTTATTGCTTTCTGGGCCTATTCTTGACCCCAATCTCGCTTGATCGAAAGGGATGGATGAGAGCCTTTCGATTCTCATTCCTCACATAATAATAATCTATCCATCTTTTCTTTGACCTCTCTCGGCACCACCATTCACGGATATATAATAGGTCTACCTATGAAATTGCCGTTTTGTATGAAAAAATTTAAAAGAATTTTTTTCATGCATTTTTTATTTGTATTAATCGAAGTAATCACCCATGCAATCAATGCATCTTTGCCAACGCAGTGGCAGTTTATTGATGCCCTTCTTAAAGAAATCAGCTGGACGGAAGGCAACAAATTCTTCAAAGGCATTTTGTACTGCCTCTCGGGTATTGAATTTTTTTCCCGCCAAGAAGTTATCCAAATTCTGGAAAAAGTAGTAGTCTGTAGACGCAAGGTCTCGTGAGTAGGGCGGATGACGGAGAGCTTCCAACCCCAGTTCTTGCAACTTGGAGATCGTCTGCTGTGCAGTATGAGGTCGCGCGTTGTCGTGCTGGAGCAGCGGAGACGAGCGATTGACCAATGCTGGTTGGAGATGTGCCAGCTTCTCCATCATTGTGTTCAGTTCTTCACAGTACACATCTGAAGTAATGCTCACCCCGTTTGGTAAGAAGCTGTGATGAATCACACCGGCGCTAGACCACCAAACAGTGACCATCACTTTTCTAGGGGTAAGTTTTCGTTTAGGGCATTGTTTAGGTGCTGAACCAGGATCCAAACAACTTGCTGAGCGCTTGCGGTTATCAAACAGAATCCATTTTTCATCGCAGGTAGCAATGCAGTTCAAAATTTCTTCATTTGTGTGTCTGTTGAGCAGTGCAAGGCACGTCTCGACGCGTAGGTACTTCGCGCTGGCGATCATTGAGTTCGTGGGGCACCCATTTGTCAAGCTTTTTTACCTTGCCAATTTGACGCAAATGGACCAATATTGTTTTGACGCTAACGTCGAAAGCTGCTGCTAATTCAGCCGTAGATTGTGTATCATCAGCTTCCACAATCGCCTTTAATTCGTTATTGTCGACCAAAGTCTTCGGACGACCGCGAGGTTCATTTTTCAGGTCGAAATTTCCAGAATGGAAGCGAGCAAACCAATAACAAGTGGTGCGTTGGTTTGTAGTGTTAGCTCCGTAAACGTCGTTGATGTTGCGTGCCGCTTGTGCCGCGTTGCTGCCACGACGGTACCTACTCATATTCCATAATTACTCGAATTTTTAACGTATTCATGATGACGAAAAAGATTGAAATGCGATGAAAATGTAACACTAATCAATAAACAAATGACTACTTTTGGAAAAAAAATCCATGTTTTTAAAATAAAATTAATTTGAAATTAGAATTCTTAGGCGAACAAAAATTATTTTGATTTGAAATGGCCAGTACTGCAGAACGGCAATTTCATAGGTAAAGACCTAATATTTCTCGCATTCCAGAATGTGTGGGTGTATTTTATCTGGTCTGTGGGTGTGTGTGTGGTCGTTTTATTGCCTGTTGATAAATTACGTTCAAAACGCTTGCCTTTGATTTGCTGTTAAATATTGACTAGGCGTATACATTTACTCAATTTCATTCCATTTTAATTTATTCATTTTTCCAGACAACATGATCTATTTTGTTAGTAAAATAGTGCTTAAAACTATGTTAGTTCACACATAAACTCATACAATGTTTGAAGAACGGACAATCATACCTGTCCGCTATCACACTCAATATGCTGTTGCTACTCACACGCATTCTGTGCAACAGTGACGCCGCTTTCTTGCGTAAAATTGCCGCGAAACCCTATGGTTTATATTTTTTATATTTCTATAAATTAAAAAAAAAAAAAAATACTGGTTAATATTTTGGTAGGAATTTGTAGTATTTCTTGATAGATCAAGTTCTGTCTAAGCTATTAAAAAAAAAAACTAGGTATGTCATACGCTTCTACTCCGTTCACCTGTTATAACGTATTTTTTTCAAGATGGTAAAAAAAGTCATCCGGTATATCTAAGAAGATCTAAACCCTAATTTAGGCGACGCCAATGTTAGGTAGTGTATTATTTTAAGAAGTAGGTAAGGAGTAGGGTAGGTAGGTTATCTAAAAGTGAACAAAACAAATCTAATAAAATAACGTTTATTTATCTAACTCAACTAATAAAAACAATCACATAGTACAATTCAATAAATATAAAAATATAATAAAGGATCTAATAATGAGTTTCTTTTCTATAAAAGATGATTTGACACATTTGCAGTCGTAAGTATAGTGCGAATCTTTAGCTCGCACTCTACTAAACACTGGAGACGTGTGAATCAGCTGAACACCCTAATTTAATTACAAGTACCTACAAAAATAATAATATCTGCTGTTGTTAAGATTTTCTACTCAACCTATCATAGTCCAATACGGGCTTAGTAGCGTGTAGCGTGGTCATTATCTAGCATTGGATTTGGACTACAGAAAGATCAACTAATTGTTTAGAAACAATCTATTTGTGAATAAAACTTTCTTTCTAAGCATTAGAACCAGCTTGCTCTATAAAAATGTCGACCCTTACAATCAATCTGCTTAGCCTTTTTTCAATCACGTTGGGGTCGGCTTCCAGTCTAACCGGATGAAGCTGAATACCAGTATTTTACATGGAGCGACTGCCTATCTGACCTGCATAACCACAACAAAAAAAAAACAAACAAAAATGCATAGAACTATTATTACTAGCATATAGAACCGGCGACACCGCAAACCAGATTTTTGCGCCATGCTTTGATGCCGACCGGCAGCAGCTCATTTAGTCACTCGCACTATACGTTTAAAGCGATCTAGCGATGCATGTTTTATAGTTTGGTGAGACGACACCTAATGTTTAAGCGCTGCAGCGTACGACCTCCCGGCTGTCAGCCTGTTGTGACACTGTTTTTGTTTTGGATGTCCTCTCTATACGTAGTACTTTATCTCGGTGCAATAATGTTGACCCTTACGACTGCTGTATACTGATTTACTTCTACGATAACATATTTTTCTACTTACATTAACGGTGTCAGTGCAAATTATAAGTTTCAACCATCGGTTACAACTAAAAGGTGAAGAAGAATATCAGTAATGTTCTTTATAACCATAATTTACCACTGTACTTTATCTGGCACTTTCAGTCAGTGACAGTTGTCATAATAAGTAAATTATTTCAAAATGCATTTAATACTTTTTGATATGCATACAAACCTGCTTTTCACTTTAAGAGGGAGTTTGACAAAGGAAACTAATACAATGGCGCTGTCGTAGCTAGTTCCCAACACAAATTATTAATACAGTCCTACCAACTTTTCTGTGAACTGAAAAAGGACGGCACCGTCGATGCGTCGACACAATCGAATGACATGCGTCGGCACAATCCAATGACATTTCAACATGACGGCTGTAGTTCCAATTTCCGCCATTTCACAGATAAGTTGGTAGGAGTGTACAAGGCGTTTTATTTAATTTTTGCAAAAATGACGCGTTGTTGTGTTTCTAAATATCCGAAATAACCGTTTCCCAAGAGACCCTAAAATTAGAAGATTGTGGATTAGAGCTATTCGTAAAGATTAAAAAAAAATTAAACAGTTTGAAGCATTTTGAACAAAGTGATTACGAGGAAATATTTAAGGTTTTTAATTCAGACACTTTCCATGTGGAATACTTGATTAAAAATATTGAAATAACCGAAAATAACGAAATACTTAGTGAAATAAAACCAAACTCATGAATGAATGAAATGTCAAATTTTATAGGCCTTATGGAACCTAGCTGTGATCACGCCATCTACAATTAACTTTGCCCGACCTTCCCCATTACCAACTTTAATACTAAAGTGCATTTTTAAATCTCGGAGACTAATTTAACTAATAGCAAATGGATTGATTAATTGGCAAATGTCAAACTGGCTTACATTATATTATTGTATAAATGGTCATATTTTTATATTTTCACTTGTCAATTTAGTCTCCGTGATTAAAAAAAACAGACCATAGATTATTACATCATAATATAATTTACATCGCCTCCGCATCAATATACACGTGTGAACAGTTTCGAAGAAGTAAGTTTCTGCAATCGTAAAACAACATGCCTATCCATCGCATGCACTTCTCTACTCGACCCTCAGCTCGAAACGTGTGAACATGACAATAAAGTCGAGACAAGCTCTAATGTTGCCATTTTATTGAAGCTGCAATCTAGGTAATATGAAAATCTAAACTAAACTTGTACTAAATATTTATTAACAAAAGTAGTTTATTCTCTAGGCATTTCTAAAGCCATTTGTTTTAATTTTCTCCTGTGCACCTTTGTGGACGCCGTCATCGGTATGGCGTCGACGAATATCACGCCACCCCTGAGTTGCTTCGCGTCTGAGAGGGATTCTGAAAGAATTTATAATATGTTATGATGAATTATATATTATCGTTACGGGTCGTCAGAAGCCCGAAAGTCTGACAATCAGTCTTACCAAGGGGTATCGTATTACCTAGTTAATGGGTTGTGGAGGTCAGATAGGCAGTCGCTCCATGTAAAATAATGATATTCAGCTGCATCCGGTTAGACTGGAAGCCGACCCCAACATAGTTGGGAAAAGGCTAGGCAGATTGATTGATGAATTATATATTATTATCCCCTCACACGGTTTCGGTGTGAATCGGGTCCGAGTAATTTTACCTAATATTGTACGTAGTATGAGTTTGTATGTATGTATGTATGTATACATTGTATGTATGTACGTAGTATGAGAACGTTAATAATAAAAAAATATTTTCTTGGTATAGAACTCATACTACGTACAATATTAGGTAAAATTACTTCACACCGAACTCGTGTGAGGGCACGAGTTCGGTGTGAAGTAATTTTACCTAATATTGTACGTAGTATGAGTTCTATACCAAGAAAATATTTTTTTATTATTAACGTTCTCATACTACGTACATACATACAATGTATACATACATACATACATACAAACTCATACTACGTACAATATTAGGTAAAATTACTCGGACCCGATTCACACCGAAACCGTGTGAGGGGCTATAACAATGGTTAGACCTGCTATTTTGTATGGATCAGAATGTTGGACAAAAGGGATGAATGAAAAGCAATTGCATGCAGCTGAAATGAGAATGCTAAGAGGGATGTGTGGTGTTACACGAATGGATAGAATAAGAAATCAGTACTTATGAGGAAGTTTGAAAGTGGCACAGGTGACAGAAAAGTTGTGCGGAAATCGGTTGTCATGGTAAGAGCATGTGATGCGGAGGAGTGAGGAAAATGTCGTGAGAAAAAAAGAAAAAAAAAAGTGGAAAGTTTTGAGTATGAATGTTGATGGCTATAAGAGTAGGGGAAGACCAAAGAAACGATGGATGGATTGTGTGAAAGATGACATGGCCTAGAAAGGGGGCGACTACCGAGATGACGACTAATAGAGAAGTATGGAAAAAAGGGCATGTTGTGCCGACCCCAAATAGATTGGGATAAGGGCAGGAGAATGATGATGATGAATTAAGATGCAGGAGCTCGTGACTAAGTAATAACAGCCGCACTGGTCGATCCATCAGGTTAAGCTACGCTTGCCGGGTTTGGTCTGTGGATGGGTGACCATCTTTACATAGACTCCTCCGTGCCTCGAAAAGCACGTTAAGCCGTTGGTCCCGGCTGTCATTCGTGGATCTTTGACAGTCGCTACGGTTCGTCAGAAGCCCGAAAGTCTGACAACCAGACTTATCAAGGGATATTACCCAGATACTGGGTTGTGGAGGTCAGATAGGCTGTCGCTCCATGTAAAATACTGGTATTCAGCTGAATCCGGTTAGACTGGAAGCCGACCCCAACATAGTTGGGAAAAGGCAGGTAGATTGATATGATGAGACAGACATACCTATCTGAATATTGAGGGACTAACAATCATCCATACTATATGCTTATCCTTACTAGTACTCGTAATATGAAAGAAAGTGAGTTTTTTTTTTTTGTTTATTACGCTGACACGCTAAAACGGCTTAACAGATTTGGATGAAATTTGACACACGGATAGACCATGACCCGTAGAAGGACGTGTAGGTACTTTGCAGCCTAGATCGCAGACGAAGTCGCGGGCAACAGCTAGCAAATTATGAATGTGGAAGTAACTCTGTCTGTTTGTCACCTTTTCACGCCTTTACAACTAAACAGATTTGGTTAAATTTTGGCACACCGATAGACCACGACCTGGGTTATGACAAAGAATACTAATTAACCTGATAATACGATTCCGTGGGATTATTTCCGAACTACACGCGGGCTAAGCCTCAGGCAAAAGCTAGTTATTAATAACTTTTATTTTTCCGAATGCAAGAGGAATGTTACTTGGGGCCCTATGTCCAGCTTCTGCAGTGAACATCTTTCGGGTGATCCTAGTGAAGAGTTCATTGTTCCTTTTAGCTGGTCAAGTCTTAGGGCGCCTTCGAGTATACCCCAAAGTGAGTGGAGGCAGCGCGGCGGCCGCGCTGCTTTGTAAATCCATATAGCGTAGTAGCGGTAGCGGTAGCGGCGTAGCGTTGCAGTCACGCGTTGTTTATTTATAATGGATTTGGCTGCAGCCACGTTGCTTTCGTGCGGCATTTTGCGATAAATTTGATGGTTTAAAAGAATTGTACCAAAGAACCAAAAAGCTTCCTTGAACTTCTTGCTTATTTAAAATGCTCTTAAATTCTTGTAAGCAGTAGGTACCTTTGATCCAGTCCTTGATCTCGTCGGCAGTAGGTTCAGCCCCTGGACGTGGCACTACGCACGCGACAGGTAGGTCGCCACACTCCGCGTCTGGAACGCCCGTCACTGCTACGTCTAAAACGCCCGGATGCTGGCGGATTACTGCTTCTATTTCAACTGGTGATATCTGTGATGAAGGAAAATGGACATTATAATAAATAATAATGCAAGCCTAAAGGCCTTAAGGCAGATATGGGTTGAAAAGCCGGGAAAGGACGTGTTGGAACGCCATAAGTCCATCACTACACTATGAAGGATGTCGGACATAGTGATGTCAATTAGTTTTAATTACTACTTATTTAATCTATGTTTACTTCCTCTTCCGTTCTCTTCCGGGCAGCCATTACCTTACCAAATGTCTTCTCATTCGTTCTCGTTTGCTAGCAGTGATACATATAGTTATTGTTCAAAAAGCTTTTAATTATTATTCTAAAGAATATATACCAACAGTGATTGATAAATTCGCATTCGTGTTTTACGAGTATTGTGATCACCCACCGAATCAAACCTTGTATCCAACAGAACGACTAGGAACTAGGCAGACTTAAGGTATTGGTGATGTTCTTCAGAAAGGTCAGGTTACAATAATTAGTAAGGTAATTATTTTTCTTTCACAGGAATTTACCTGTCCACTAATCCGTAGGTTACAAACCTTTGTTTAGGGATACCTTTTTGTTTGTAAAATCTTCGCTTCTTGTAACTACAGACAGACAACGATGATGATATAATATTAGTGATAATGATGCCGTCATATGTTCTTTTACTCTTTTTTCCATTTAGCCATATAAAATTAATGTTTTAATTAGTGTGCATTGAATGCACCGAACAAACACTATTTACGTTGTCATTTAGTTTACTTGATCTTAATCTCGTTCATAATTTTTCGTTATTTTATATCCAAAAAATTGTAGTCATATAAATAACTTTTAAAAATGACAAGACAAAATGGCAGAAAAGGTTTATAATATCTGAAGTGTCAAAAAATGACAGCTGTCAGAATTTCGTCGAATTGAAAATCAGACTGTAGTGACGTAGTGACTTCTTGTTTTTATTTAGGTAGGTACCTGCAGCACAGAATAAATAATAGTACTAACGCACCTGCAGTCAAAAGTCGAGGTTGTGTGTGAGTTATGGTCGAACACATACCTGATAACTTTTGTATTTCAGGAGCAATTTGATCCTTTCCACAAAGAAGAAGTTCCAGTTCTCATCTCTGTAGAAAGTGTCACCAGTTTTGAACCAGCGGTCTTCGGCGAAAGTCTCTTCTGTGGCCTCGACGTTATTGTAGTATTCCTGTTACATAATCATAATATCAGCCTGAAGCCGTACGTGAGAAAGATCATGGATCCATCATGGTTTCGTAATGAAAAAAGGATGGTGCTATAGGTCGTATATAGCTCCGTCTCTCTCTAACACTGGAACCATGATGGATCTATAATCTTTTTTCACGTCATAGAACAGCCCCCTGATCCAATGACACTGAACAAGCGATAATCCATGTACAGTCCTACCAACTTATCTGTGAACTGAAAGAGGACGCCACCGTCGATGCGTCGACACAATCGAATGACATGCGTCGGCACAATCGAATGACATGCGTCGACACAATCGAATGACATGCGTCGGCACAATCGAATGACATTTCAACATGACGGCCGTAGTTCCAATTTTCGCCATTTCACAGATAAGTTGGTAGGAGTGTAAAGATTAAAGACGGTGTAATGTTAGGTTAGGTTACACAGTATTAGCACTAGTACTAGGTTACGTAGTACTACACCAGTTTGACAGCTTAAGGCGGGGATAACCTAAAAAACGTCGTTTTGTATTGTGTTTTATTTTATTAATTTATTTTTATTTCTTCAGGATAACAAACAATTGCGTAATAATGCTTAATATTTGGGTACAGATATTTTATAGAACACTTAAGTACCTAATCATGCACCCAGCATCGTTATTCACAAATTAATTCAACAGTGAAAATAGTTTGAGCAAGGTCCAAGCAAACATAGCAAACAATCGTCTAACATAAATTAACAATTGTGTCTTGTGAAATTAAAGTATGACAAACTACACTATGGTGTGTAATCTAACTACTAAAAACTATTTTATGGTATTTAAAAGGATTTTTTATAAATACAATTTTTAAACTGTGCGAGTGACAATGTAAATATGTCAATTTATATAAGTCAAATATGCAAAATTATCGTTGTAACTTTTCATTAGGCGACGTAAAGGAGCTTTTATTCGTAGATAATACGGATTTAAATTTTGAAAAAAATATATTACCTAGTTCACATTTCGATCTAGATATTTCGGCCGTCCGAAACACGATTACTTGCACTTTACTGCATGCAATTAAATCGCAAAGACAAGTCTAATTATGATCTTTAATCTTTTTTCATTTGAGTTACATTAGGCTTAGAAAATTCAAACTTGTACCATAATAAAGGTCGCAAAAAGTTTGAGATAAAACGGCCGTCATAATGTGAAATAATAAAATACCTGTACCACTAATTCCAGCATCAATTGTTTTCACCTTTTCAAGCGCGACTGACTACATACAGGCGCGACACGCGATATAATTGCGCGCGACACAAAGGCAGCATTCGTCACGCGACACGCGGTGCCTTAGTGTCGCGCGCGATTATATCGTGTGTCACGCCTGTTTGTAGGAGCCTTAATGCGTTGTCAGCCTAATGTATCTGTTGCTTCATATAATCAAACCTGCCTGCTCACTTAGTTACTTCCAAAAATTAAGCGATCCATAAAGGTTCAATCATTCTATAGTACTTTCCTATACGAATTCATGTCCAGGAAACTAATTATCATGACGATTAACGACGACAAAGCGATTCATAACTATCTTACTAGGAATATAACTATAATATTTACGATCATGACCTAGTAATATAAATATTAGGTCATTCCGACAGTTTATCTAACTATATTACGATAGATAGCTATATCCCTAGGGATATAACAGATATCACGGCTACAACCATCTTACCGCGACATAGACAGGGACAATGGCAACACCAGCAACCTCTTAAGGACGGTCATTTGTACTCATAATTATTAACAACTTTTATTATGGGATGGGACTAAACCTGAAATCGCGAAAAAAAAATCAGCTATTCAGTATATTTATCTACATCAAACTCGTCAAAATGTAGGGAGCAGCTGGTTTTTTTTTTGCGATTTGATGTTACTCCCTACATTATAGTGAGTTTGATATAAATAAATGTACTTACTAAAACTGATTTTTTCGCGATTTCAGGTTTCGTCCCATAGAAAAAGTTGTTCATAATGATGAGTACAATGACCCCTTAAGAGGTTGCTGGTGTTTTACCAACAACCCTGTATATAATAAAGAAAAGAAAGAAAGAAAAACAGTTTATTCACGAAAAAGTGACGCACGAGTGGCGCGCGTAATGTGTGAGATGGGTATGAAATTAAATATGGAACACAAAAGGTTTTTATACTAATACCCTATAAATTAAATATGGAACACAAGGTTTTTATACTAATACCCTATAAATTAAATTTGGAACACAAAAGGTTTTTATACCAGTACCCTATAAATTAAATATGGAACACAAAAGGTTTTTATACTAATACCCTATAAATACCTACTATATTGCAGCTGTCTAGTAATCCTTCTTTTCCTACGTAGTAGCTATCTTACGAGTAAGATTAATGTATATCAGATAAGGAAATTGGTCCTAATATCCTCACCTTGAAAACACTCGGCCCTTTGATCCACAACTCGCCTGGAACGTTGGCCTCGTAAATATCTTCCTGTGTCTCAACATCAATAATCTACAACCAACAGAGGAAAATATTATCAACCATAGTTTTTTTCGCCAATTTTACTACATGTGGAAACTTGTAATTGGCCTTATTTTGTTTGAATTTTTACTTACTGATCTTCTAGCTGTAAGTTTTCCTAAAATTAATAAAATAAAAAATAAATAAAATAAGCAAGCAATCATCATCTGCTTAGCCTTTTCCCAACTATGTTGGGGTCGGCTTCCAGTCTAACCGGATGCAGCTGAATACCAGTATTTTACATGGAGCGACTGCCTATCTGACCTCCACAACCCAGTTACTGGGTAATACGATACCCCTTGGTAAGACTGGTTGTCAGACTTTCGGGCTTCTGACGACCCGTAACGACTGTCAAAGATCCACGAATGACAGCCGGGACCAACGGCTTAACGTGCTTTCCGAGGCATGGAGGAGTCTCGGTATGTAAAGAATGGTCACCCATCCACTGACCAACCCCGGCAAGCGTAGCTTAACCTGATGGATCGACCCGTGCGGCTGTTATTACTTAGCCACGAGCTCCTCGAGCAGTAAAATAAGCAAGCAATAAGCATAGCAAATACAAGGAGTTAAGGTCAAATCCATAATGGTCAATTTTCGTCTATTTTCTTAAATAACTATAAAACAATTTATTTTAAAATTAATAAAAAATATATTTGAGACTCTCATAGTAAGTCCTTTCACGTCACACGGTATAGTTTGCAAAACATTTTTTTTTTTCTTATTTGCCTCCCAAAAGTGACCCCCATATTCAAAATTCATTTATATACTTTACCCGTCCGTGTTTGGGTCATCCATTTGATTCGGAGCAAATTTGCTGTGACAAACGGACAGACAGACACACGAGTGATCCTATAAGGGTTCCGTTTTTTTCCTTTTGAGGTACGGAACACTAAAAAATATATAAAGTTTCCTTACCCGATACTGGAAGCATCCCATTGGCTTGCCACAAGACCCTGGTGCAGGATTGTCTCCGTGGAACGCAACACCACCCAACTCACTCATACCGTACACGTTCAGGACCTCTGTGTCTGGAGATATAATCTAGAACAAATGAAGGTAGCTTAGGTATGCTTTAAACATAGCACAAAATCAAATAAAAATATAGGTACTTGAATGCCAGTGCCAGTGGTTAAAGCCTCGCCTCTCATGCACGAGGTTGTTCGTTCAAATCCGGGTTAGTACCAATGTGTCTTTTTCGGGTGCCTGCCATTTTGCCAAAAAGATTTTGGCAAAATTTCATTACCCAAACAAATTTTAGCAACCTTTTTTTATACCATTGCAATATTTCGAATGATTTTAGTACGCATATTTTCATTTGGTCAAATTTTTACTTGGCAAAATATTACTAAGTATAATGTCATTATGGAATTTGGTCTTTAATCAAATGATTTATTACAGCAAACAATATTCAGACAATAAACGTTTGGTGAAATGATTTGTTAAGACAAAAAATATTAAGGCAAAAATAAGATTTTTAGACATTTGACTTGCTGGTTAAATTTGATGTCTTTTGCGTACTTTTTTGTAAGTTTTTGTGCTTGAATTTGTCTGAAACAAGTCAAATTTATGGTTACTTGATATTAGTTTATTTATGGAAGTAGTTAGAGTAGGTTAATTATTTTAAAAAAATGGTTAGGTTAGGTTAGGTTAAAACAGTGACCTCCTACGCACGAGCCGAGCGAGCGAAGCGAGCGGTGCCGCGGTAGCGGCCGGCGAGTGCCAGAAACGACTTGCATTAATAGAAAAAAGAGATTGTTTTTAGTAGGTTACCCGGAACTGAATTATTTAGATTAGGTTAATTACTTATTTTAAAAAAATGGTTAGGTTAGGTTAGGTTAAAACTGTGACCTACTACCTACCTACTGTGCCAGGAACGACTTCATTATATAGAAAAAGAAGAACACACATTGAGCGCCATTTATGATTTACCTCCTACCCACTTAGTAGTTCACATTTTTGTCATTGAAGTTTGACTGAATAGGAAAGGGTGAATTGAAAACTGACGATACTAAATAAGTATTTGGCTTATTTGATTTTGCATAAAAACTGTTATTCCAAATGAAATATTTGACTAAATAAAAAATGTTAGAAGTACTAGTTGGTAAACAAGTTATAGTTTAAACGTTCATTTGCCAAACATTAGGTTTGCGTTACAACTTTTTGTGAATAGATTTTTTGCTAAGTAATAATTTGGCAAATGAAATTATGCGAAAAATTTTTTGGGAAGTGAAAATTTGTCAAATTCCTTTTGGTCAAACAAGGGAGACCCGTCTTTTTCAATTCATATTATGTTCTTTCTAAGATTTTCTTGGACATCGGTGAAGGAAAACATCTTGAGGACACCAGGACTTATATTCATTACAAGTCTGTAATCGCCAACCCGCCTTGAGCATGCGTTATGATCGGCGGGTTGGCGATTACAGACTCTTTTTTTTTTTAATTACCATACTTGAATACTCAATAATATACATATATTGTCACTAAGGACTGATTGTTCAATAGTCAGATAATTTTTATCAGAGGAATAAATATGGCGGTTTGACAGCTTTTGTATAGAAAATATGTCAAACTGTCACATTTATTCTTCAGGTAAAAGCTATCATCCTATTGAACAATCAGCCCTAAATCAACTATCTACCTTAGCATTGTATAGCCATAATTCTCTTATCATTAGTCCTTTAGTTATTATTTCTAGCATAAGTTGAATGTACGGGATGTGTAAATAAATAAGTTGATTTTTGTTTAAACGTTTTAATAAAAAAAAACTTTTTTACAAAAAAATACAACCGACTTCCAAAAACAGCACTACAAAGTGAAAAATAACTTTAATTTCGGAAGTCGGTGTCTAGTTAAATGTATTTTCGTTTTTTGCCACCGACTTCCGAAATTAAAGTTATTTTTCACTTTGTAGTGCTGTTTTTGGAAGTCGGTTGTATTTTTTTGTAAAAAAGTTTTTATTTTTCACTTTTTAGTTGTGTACCTACCCCACACAAATTCTTATACCACTATCTGCAAAACAAACTAGAACATCATCCATATAAAAGTCGGGAAAAAAAACGTATTATTGAAGCTAACTCAAAAACTACCGAAGCAAAGTTAATCAATTTTATATGGGACCAACTGTGATGTGTACGCTCTCGAATAAAACAAAAAAAATCTAAATCGGTCCAGCCATCTTCGAGTAATCGGGAAACATACATAAAAAAAAAAAAAAAGGTTCCGACGAATTGAGAACCTCCTCCTTTTTGAAGTCGGTTAAAAAGTCCTAAATATTCAGTTGCAATGGAATCTAAACATTGTCTTAGATGACATTGAGATGATGTTACAAAACTTGATAACTATCTGAGCAAATTTTACTGCACAATAAATAACTGTGTACGACACATAAAACGACGTTGTTGTTGACTGTTTTATACGACGACGTATAAAACAGAAAATAGACGATGCTACTTTGGAATTTTACTCTATAGAAAAAAAAATCAAATAATCATGTTTCGGTTTTAGTACAGCAGTAGACAATATAGTTAAATAACACTCAAGGAAAATCCAAATGATTTAACCTTTAAATTTATTGATGCCCTTAATATACGTAAGTAAATAGAATGAACTGGATAATCATGTCAACATGTCATGAACTAGATTAAAAAAATATATAGTAAGTAATTTATATAGTTGGTGATGTGACATGAGCGAAAAAGATTAAAATGGTAAAGTCATGGTCTTGACTGTCGTGTCTCATAGTTGGACTTTACTCCAATCTTACCTTGGACTTTGGCTGGATACAAAAAAAAACAAATTCCTAATAACTGTTTTTAAGACGTTGTATCACCATGCGTTTGAACTGAACTGGCGAAACATTCAGTTTATTTATTTATTTATTTATTAGGAAACTCAACAGCTTAAAACTAATTACATGAGTTATGAATGTTCACCACACTATCAATGAACAGCTCAAAGCAGTTGCGTCAAAGTTACAGCATCCTACAGTCTGTATACACTGTTCAATGATAGCGAGATGATGACAATTATCACTTAGCCAATAATAGAGTTTCACGGCATTGAAAAAGCTAGGTAAATAGAAAGTAGCGAGAGAAAACAAATGAAAAAACTTAAACAAGTATTACGTATCAATAATAGGTAAAATGCGATTGTTGACACATTACTCACATGAAATATGTAACATGACTATATTAATTGACAAAAGGAAAAAGAAAAAACTATAAGTAATTAAATAATTTGCCTATACTTATAAGAATATAAGAATGAGTTATGGCACAACTTGTTTACTAAACAGTATCTGCTTGACTTGTTTACGGTATGATTGTTTGGATAAATGAAATATATCGACACTTTCAAAACTTTCAGAATAGATGCGAGGCAGTCGGTTCAGAACAGCATTTTTCCCGTATTTTGTACGGTAGCCAGGGATACTGAGTAATTTTGTGTGTCTAGTACGTGTTTTCGGGGTACAGAAACCTATACATGATAGCAAATCACTGCTGTCCAATCAACCTCGCAGGATATCAAAGAGAAAGAGCATATCCAACATCTTACGCCTATCCACAAGGGGAAGCATGTCATAGTGTCTGCAGTCACGGGCATAGGAATCATGACGTTTCCGGGATTTGTAGTTCAGGAATTTTATATACTTTTTCTGTAAACTTTCAATTCTTTTAGTGTATACCTCGTATTGGGGTGACCAGATTGGACTACAATACTCCAAAATACTACGCACATATGCAAAGTATATAATCTTTAAACTATGACAATTACTAAAAGGCTTACAAGTACGCATTACAAAACCAAGGCTACGAGAGGCTCTATTGGTGATACTATCAATATGTTGGTCAAAGAGCAATTTGGAATCCAACCTTATACCAAGATCCGTGACTACATCAACCCTTTCGATCGCATTATTATTAAATCCATAAGGATACTTAGTTGGGTATTTAGAACGGCTAAAGGTAACGCATTGACATTTCGAGACATTGACAGTAATATTGTTTTGCTGATAATACTTGAATAATGCATCAAGATCACGCTGTATCAGTTCACAATCAAATCTGGATTTTACACACATGTATATTTTCATGTCATCAGCGTACATGAGATGTTTTGCGGATTTGAAACATGACTGAATATCATAAAGGTATGCGCAGTAAAAAAGAGGACCCAATAAAGATCCCTGGGGAACACCGGAGGGGATGTTTACGAAGTCAGATTTAAAACCTCCCATAACCACAGCTTGCGATCGGTTCGATAAGTATGACTTAACCCATCTCATTAAATCTCCATGGATCCCAAGCTTTTGCAGCTTTGCCAGCAAGTTCACGTGATCCACACGATCGAATGCTTTTTCGAAATCCGTGTAGACCACGTCAACCTGGCCACCGGCTTCCATATTATGCAAGACATAGTCACAAAACGTGGCCAAGTTAGATGCTGTGGACCGTCTCCTAACGAAACCGTGTTGGCTCTGGCCTATACCATTTGAGGTGATTGGATATATATTATTATAGATAATTTTTTCAAAAACTTTGCTAAGTGTGCTAAGAATAGATATTGGACGATAGTTTTTTATATCCCTCTTGGGCCCCTTCTTATACACTGGCACTATATGAGCTGTTTTCCACAGGGAGGGACAGACGCACTCGGCTAAGGACTTTTGAAACAATAAAGATATAGGATGTGCTAAACTATCAGCACAATTGTGCAAAAAGATAGGAGGTAATCCATCGTTACCGGGACCTTTTGTTGTATCTAACGCGCGCAAGGTTTTAAGTACCGTGTCTTTGGTGATAGAGAGGTTAGATAGAACATTAGTTGAGCCGGCCAGTTCAGTAGGAGTACTCATAGCTGCAGCAGAGCGCGTGGACGGACTGATGAAAACACTGTGAAAGTATTTATTGAACGCTGTACAAATTTCACGACCTGACTCAAATGTCTCCTCATTTAAAGTCATTGTTTTTGGATATTGACTACTGCCTCTTTTACTTTTAACATAGGTCCAGAAAGTCTTCGGAGAATGAATTATCGCTTTCTCTGTCTGAGTTATATAGTTTTGAAAACAGGATGCTTCAACCTCATGTTGTCTAGAACGTAACAATGCAAATTCGTAGTAATCCCTGGGGTTACCATATTTTTTCCATTTTTTATGTACTTTAATTTTCTCACGAATGATTTAAAAAAAACATGTTGATATCTCTGTCAGATACATTGACAGAAATAGAGACGTCAATATGTTTTTATGCGATGTTTCGCCAGTGCAAACGCGCGGTTAGAATTCGCAAAGTTGGTATGATTAATCAAACGTTTTCGATGTTTTTTTTTGTACGAAATCCCAGGTACGCCAAGTTTATCAATATCATTCAAAAACAGATTCAGATTATCAATGAAATCATTATTGATAGTAGTATCACCTACTCGTATCAAATTAATGACAATGCATCGTAAGTGTGACAAAACAAATCACTGGTCAAAATGAGGTAGCATTTCCAAAACTATAATATCGAAAAATTGTAAACTGCAACAAACCATTTACAATTTAACGCAGTATTTTTCGATAGTTTAAAACATTATATCCATAGCAAAGTGACAAATTGTGAACTGCCAAGTAACTGCGATCAACTCGGAATACCGAAGCTCTCGCTAGGCTCGCGCGCTGTTGGTCACAGTTCTAACCTAACCTAACCCATTTGGTCGGGGTGCCCTGGCTTACTTACTGCGACCAATTCAGCTACCGCCAAGACCTACCAATCAGGCATGGTACATAATTTAACGAGTGATAAAATCGGACAGATTGTGAACCCTGTTGGTAAGTGCAGGTTCGTTCACAATTTGACGGTTAGACATGGATAGATTATAAACTGTAGAAATATTGCAAGTAGCTACAGTTAACAAATTATCGACAGTTTATAATCTAGTTAAATTAAAAACCACAGAACAGATAATTAAATACTAATGGTGTTCTCAATCACTTATGGTGACTTATATTTTTTATATGTATATGCTAGTCGTGCGGTAAACTATGTTTGCGTGATGCAGGATTTTGCGTGACTTCAGTGTGATGAGCGTGATAGTTCGTATGTAGACGCTGCCATACATAAAAAAGACGTAATGTGTAGAAAACGTCACCCATCAAAGGTAATCTATTAGCTCAATAAAATTAGATCAGTCTTCCACACATACACTATCTGCGTCAATTAGCATTGTATTGGTCTATTGAACTTAATTCTTCTTTTCGTAGATCGATCGGGTACGTATATATTTGTAGGTAATAATATTTGTGCCCATTAAATGGCCACGTTTATTACGCCAATTAATTAGAAGTTATCGAAGTCCTATTGGTGTGTTGTGTATTCCAAGAAATAGCTATTATCATCAAACACTTTCTTGTTTATTCGATATTCCATCAACCCAATAAAATAATACCGGCCTATTACTGCCCCACTGCAGGGCAAAGGTCTCTTCTCATACAGAGAAGGCACGAGCATTGATCACCACGCTTGCTCAAGACGAGTTGGCGATTTCAGACTTATATTATGGTTTTTGAAACTGATATTCAGGTTTCCTCACAATGTTTTTCCTTCACCGATGTCCAATAATGTCAAAGATAAACTCAGAAAGTAGGTACAGTCAGCAACAAAAGTCGATTAACAGTTGAGTTTTCGAAATCTTAATTATTGAGAAAAATACTTAATTAAACTCGGAACAGATGTAAATTTTAAACAAAATTAATTCTTATCTAACATATGAAATGCTAAAAAGCAGGTTATCATATAATGTTGTGTTAATTTAGATGATGTCAAAAAGTAGCAGTGTTAACCGACTTCTGTTGCTGACCGTACATACATAAGAAATGAAAAAATCACATTAATAGGTAAGGCTGCCCAAATTTGAACCCACGACCTTATGCATGAGAGGCGCCTTAGCACTTGGGCCAGATATTATCAAAATAATAAATATGCAAACTTGGTTTACTGTCGTTTACTCAATGATAGCTACCCAAAGAAATGACCATTTATCAAAATCACCCAAAGACAATGTTGATGGCAGTGTATTAGCAAATACATAGATGGAAAATATGATGTTTAATTATATTTTTTTTTATAGGCGCGTATTTGACTTTCTTGTATTCTGAGTTTAACTTGGACATTACTGACATCGGTGAAAGAACAACATCGTGAGGAAAGCTGGACTTAGGACTGAAATCGCCAACCCATCTTGAACAAGCGTGGGGCAATGCTCGTGCCTTCTCTGTGTGAGGAGAGGTCTTTTCCCTACTGTGGGACAATAATAGGCTGGTATTATTTTTTCTTTGACCATCATCTTACCTGGAGGAGGTCGTGGCTAAGTAATAACAGCCGCACGGAACGATCCATCAGATTATGCTACGCTTGCCGGGGTTGACCGTGCCTCGGAAAGCACGGGTCCCGGCTATCATTCGTGGATCTTTGACAGTCATTACGGGTCGCCAGAAGCCCGAAAATCTGTTCTTACCAAGGGGTGTCGTATTACCCAGTTACGGGGTTGCGGAGGCCAGATAGGCAGTTGCTCCATGTAAAATACCGGTAATCACATACATAGTTGGGAAAAGGCTAGGCAGATCGCATCATCTCACCTGGATGATTGATAAGCAATAATGTGGTCGACAAATGAGCAGATTGTTTCTTACTTGCCAAGCATCAGACAGTCCAATGTGAAAGCTGGTTAACTTTGAAAATCAGCAAAATCAATACAAACCTTCAATTCATCAATCAGATTCTGAGGCACAGCGCTTCCACCTAACATGAGGAGTTCCAAGCTTGTGAAGTCACACCGATCACGTTCATCAGGCTTTACGAGGGTCGTCATCATTGTTGGACTGAAGATGGAGTAGGTGGGCTGCAAGACAATGCCTTAATGAGAGCACAACAAGCAGACCAGACTACAAGAGATTTGTGGTAAAGAAAACTATTGCTAAGAAGTTTTGAATTCTTCATTAAGATGAGATAACTACATAACAATCAACAACTTTGTTTATACGAGTATTAAAGTGTCCCAATAAAAAGATTAAAATCAACAGACTACAAGAATGAGACAAAGAGCATGCTTAGGTGGTTTTGGTCATGTTGAGAGGATGAATGGAGGCGACAAGGCAGATGTGAGTGGAAACGCCGAGAGGGGACGCCCTAGGAAGAATATGCATGTATGACCAGATGTATGAACGTAAACGAGGCAAAAGGAGTATGTAACGATCGTAGCTGGTGGCGTTCTGAAGTTTCTGCCTATACTCATGGGAAGAAGGCGTGAATTTATGTATGTATGTATACAAGAGTTGGAAGCCAAACAATGGCTGACCCATTTACATTGAGTTTAATAGTAGGAAACAATCAGTAAGATTTCAACGAAATCTCGAAACGGCTGGTTGACACTTCCCGTGACCCAAGGGCTGGCTTTTACCTTAGCCATACAACGTGGCATTGCCATACAACGTGGCATGCCGCCAGCCTCTTGGGTACTTTATCAGTCGACAGCGATGCGGAGGAATTTTCCGACGCCGTATTTTAGTTTTTTAATAGTTTCAGTTATGAAGGTTATATAATTTTGTTATAATAATAAATATTTTCAAAAAAAAATCAGTAAGATTCGTTGTCATTTTTACGTTTATTATCCATGAATGTTTAAATAATTTAAAATCTAATAATCTTAAAAAAAAAATATGTACAAGTATATAAAAAAGGAGGGGAAATAATCATAGGGCATCAAAAAATTCGTCCGCATCGCTGTCGACAGGAAAAGTGCCCAAAAGGCTGGCAGCATTGCCACGTTGTATGGCAATGCTAATTCTTTGGGCAAAAAATAGGCCAGCCCTTTGGTCACGTGTAGAGTCGACCAACCGCTTGGCGATGTCCCGCAAAACTAAAAGGGCATTTAATTTAAATTATTTCTCTTACCTTATACCTGTTAATCAGATCATAGGCATGGTCTTGTGTCATGGTTTGTGAAGTCTGTAGTCTGGAGAACCTCAATATAGGTGATACGATGAAATTTAAGATGGCTGTCAGCCATTGTAGCGGTGATCCAATCAAGGCCAGGCGGGTCGGTGTTGGGAATTTTGTGAATCTAGACCTATTGAGAAGAAATACATAATTTAGATATGCTATGAACTGACTACAAAAAGTAAACTTGGTGTTTTCTTGAAACTGATCCTGTAGCCGACGGGCATAGGGCTCGGGCCTCTGAGTGAAAGTCCTTGCTTATTTTAACAATACTTTAATCACCAAAACACCTATGGGAACCAACAAAACAAGATTAACATGAATAACTCGAAACGTAGGTACCACTACTAGAGTAGAGATCTAAGATGGCTGGCGCTTTACGAGCGCGGCTTGAAAGGCGTCGTGTTGCACAGGAGTCGAGGTTAGACTGCCCTAGGACTGCGAGAGACTCCTGCTCAACAACCGCGCCAGAAACGGGCCGCGCGGGAAGAATCGTGGCGCCAACCTTTCTACTGTTCCCGCGATCATCCGATTGGATGTTACTGACAGTGCGGCCAACATTATCACTAACCGTCGTCGTCGGTCGTGGGGTTGCCGCGCTAAAATCCCATTTTATTTAGATTAGTATTCTACACTTGCTAATAAAAATAAAAACATTTACTTATAGGTAATTAATTTAAAACTTATTCATGAAAATGATAGATTTTGTGGTTTCCGACTTCCTGAGACTTGGTGAATGAAATATTTGAAATAAAATCTAATGTATAATGTAGCATATACGCATTTGCGCTAACGCCTATTTCTCACAAAAGTTCGAGACACTTGGTGTGATATTGGAAATCTAAAAGAGAAGTAAAATTAATATAATCAATCTATCTGCCTAGCCTTTTCCCAACTATGTTGGAGTTGGCTTCCAGTCTATCTGACTTCCACAACCCACTTACTGGGTAACACGATACCCTTTGGTAAGACTAAGGTTGTCAGATTTTCGGACTTCTGACGACCCGTAACGAATGTCTTAACATACTTTCCGAGGAACGGAGAAGTCTCGGTGTGTAAAGAAGGTCACCCATCCACGGACCAACCGTAGCTTAACCTGATGGATCGATCCTACAGCTGTTATTACTTAGGCACGAGCTCCAGTAAAATTAATCAAATCTATAGCAGATATAGACATTATGTTGTGCCTACCAACACCCATTTCTCACAACCACATCCTTTTTTTGTGGATGGGAAATCATCAAATGACTTCTCCCGCTCTGGGCGGAGCGGGAGGGCATGTCAGACTTTTACTGACTAAAACCCACCCGTGTTCCTTCAGTTGGCTGTGCCAGGGCCACGGTATCTCTTTCGAACAACCCGCGACCCCGGCGGCATCGGCCCTATCGGACAACCACATCCTGCAATCCTGTTATGTCTAACACTATTTGGTCGACCAATAGTAGCAATCTTATCAATTAATGAATATACCTAATCTAATAGATAACTAAAAATAGTTCACTAACAATTATGTAGTATTTTTTTTTACCGACTTCAAAAAGGAGGAGGTTCTCAATTCGTCGGAACCTTTTATTTTTTTTATTAATTTTTTTTTATGTATGTTCCCCGATTACTCGAAAATGGCTGGACCGATTTGGATTTTTTTTGGTTTTATTGGAGAGGGTTGGTCATCACAGTTGGTCCCATATAAAATTGATTAACTTTGCTTCGGTAGTTTTTGAGTTAGCTTCAATAATACGTATTTTTTCCTAATTTTATATGGATGATGTTCTAGTTTGTTTTGCAGATAGTGGTATTAGAATTTGTGTGGGGTAGGTACACAACTAAAAAGTGAAAAATAAAAACTTTTTTACAAAAAAATATAACCGACTTCCGAAATTAAAGTTATTTTTTACTTTGTAGTGTTGTTTTTGGAAGTCGGTTGTATTTTTTTGTAAAAAAGTTCTTTTTCTCACTACTTGTTTGTTAAGATATTTGTGTAACTGTTTGTTTTCCCGAAATAAATAAATAAACGCAAAAGTTCACGAGGATGGATAGATGGATGTTTGTTACGCTTTTACGCAAAAACTAATGAACGGACTTTGATGTTTGGCACACAGATAGTTTATAACCTGGATTAACAAATAGGATAGGTACTTTTAACCCGATATTCTTACGGATTCGAGACTTACGCGGGTGAAACCGTGAGCGCTGCTAGTCTAGTAATATACCAACAACACTTACCACACATAAGGTGTTATTATAGCGAAATTCTTGTGGATAACGGCAGCTGCTTTAGGCAGGCCTGTAGTACCACTCGTAGCAATCAGAAACCCAGGGGAGTCCTCAGGGTCGAAGTCTGTACACCTGAAAATCAACTAGATAGTTGTAGTTGCCGCAACGAAATATTTCCGTTAACATACATTACAGACCTACATAATTTCACGCCTTTTCTTATGAGGGTAGGTAGAAACTACAGAACATAACCTGCTACGACTCTAACATACTCTTTTTGCTTCGTTTACGTTCATAAATCTGGTCGTATACGCGCGGTCGGTTTCTTGGTAAACTAAATCATTCAAGTCGTGCAAAATTTTAACGACATGACCGACATGAATTATGATACAAAAATTACTTTTTACAATACACCCAAAAAATTTCATACCTACCTACAAATACAATACGAAAATCGTTTATTGTCACAATTTGCATAGGCCTATTTCACGATGTCCGAATAGCCACTACTCACCGAATAAATTAAAAAATGGAACAGAATTTGTATGAAATTATCTGTCAAATAAGTTATTAGGAACTTAATCATAGGTGGTGAAACAGGTGTGGATCGCCCGGAGGACACGGTGGAGCATACAGTGGAGGTCTGCCCGGCTTGGGCGGAGCACCGCCGTGTTCTCACGGAGGCGATCGGCGGCGGCGATCTCTCGCGTCCAAACCTGGTCCAGGCCATGGTGCGGAGCGAGGGTGCATGGGAAGCCGTCACCTCCTTCTGCGAAGCAGTAATGCTCGCGAAGGAGGAAGCGGAACGCGTGAGGGAGAGGCAACAGCCGCGCCCTCGCGCCCCTAGCCGCCGTAGGAGACGCCCTGGGCGGTGGGAATCGATTGCCGATTCCCGGCCACCGTAGGCGGGCTTGCGGACGACGAGTAATGGGCAGCTCGCCGTCCGGTAAGCACCAGGCCCGGGTCGACGGCGCGTTGTGTTCCACGCGCGCCTCAAAGAGATGTCAGCAGTGACGGGGTCAATTGGGCCGATGCCGCCGGGGTCGCGGGTAGTTCGAAAGAGATACCGTGGCCCTGGCACGGGCAGCTGAAGGAACATGGGTGGGTTTTAGTCAGTAAAAGTCTGACACGCCCTCCCGCTCTGCCCAGAGCGGGAGGTCATTTGATGATTTCACATCCACAAAAAAAAAAAAAAAAGGTGGTGAAACAGGCCCTAAGACGATGCATGTATTATTAATATAATATTATTATGTAATTATTTGTTGAGACTCCGCTCTACCATAACATTACATGATTGCAGTATTATACATATACTAACACTGAGTTACTATAAAATAATGTACTGTGATGTGATACTTAAGATTATTTAGTATAAATTTTGTTGTTGATGAATTAAATATTAAGAAATTAAATTAAATTGATAAATAAAAATTCATTTTAAAATTAAATTTTGCTCACTTCGTGCATTGCGTCACGCAAAATATCCTATCCTGAAAAGAATATATTATGAGACGAGATCGCGATAATCGTCGTGATAAGATAAGAGCAACGACCTCCGCATAAATTAAAACTATCACATTACTTTGTCACAAGATCTTGGGATGATTTTTAGGGTTAATGGAGCGAGAACATTATACTCAGTTGAATGACAATAAAGACAGAATAAATTATCTAAATTAAGCCTAGATAATTCAGTTTAAAAATAATAACTCAAGAGGTGGTCCTTTATGCAAAGATCGATAGGATTCATTTTCATCTCAAATATTATATGATTATTATTATATGCCTAAGCGGCGGGACATAAGCTGATACTATTTTAACATTAATTAACATTTTTTTTTAAATTTACTAAGTACCTACATCAACAGCAATACATACCAAAAAAAAAAAAGAAAAAACAAGGTGATGGGATGTCTGGGAGGTTTTCAAGGGACTGAATATTGGATACGCTCAACAAGATCGCTACACTTTACAAATGCGTTTGTAACTTTGTAGAGGAAAATTAGATCACGCGAACGGCGACGGTCTCGCAGTGTCTTTATATTGAAAAAGTGTAAGCGGTGTTCATACGGACTGCGATGGCTAATTTTCTTGTGAATGCTCTTTGTATTCTCTTAACTCTTTGCGAATGAACTGCATAGAACGGATTCCAGGCAACACTAGCGTATTCCAACCGACTTTGCACCAGGGTATTAAAAATACTATTCTGGTCTTTGTTAGTTGGAAGCCACGGGTGTTCCGTTTTACAAAACCCAGCATATCACACAATACATACAATCAACATTGTATGTATGAATATGAATAGGAGCAAAATTCATCATCTTCCTGCCCTTATCCCATATTACTTGGGGTCGGCGCAACACGTTTTCTTCTTCCATTTTCCCCTGTCAACCGTCACGCTATCATTCACTCCCTTCTCTTTTATATCATTCCTCACACAATCCATCCATCTTTTCTTTGGCCTTCCTCTGCCTCTCCATCCATCAACATGTATATTCATCACTCTTTTAGTCACATGCGTTCCGTCTCTCCTCATTACATGCCCATACTAAGACAAACGATTTCCTTTCAACTTTTCTGTCACTGGCGCCACTTAATAATGAAATGAATAGGAGCAAAATTATGGAAAAATAAATAACAGGAAGTTTGTGGTGGTACAAAAGTATCCTTACTTAAAATCTTCCACTGGTGAATCATCTCCATGTTGCTCCATGAAATCCTTGAAGCTGCAGAGGTAATCTCCCTTATCGAAGCTGACTATCTGAGCGTTCAAGTTTAAGTTGTTCAAGATCAGCTGCACATCAGACGCTCTGTCACTTTGGCAGAATATTATCTTTGGCTTTGAGAAAGCGAAGGTTTGTTGCAGTTCATCTAAGACATTGGACATAAGACAACATTAAAACATTAAGCCTGTATTCCTCAAAACGGTAGTATCTATGAAAATTTTTAAGGCTTTAGAAGGTCAAAATTTGCTCTTTTTAACATGCTTTTATTAGCTTCACCTGTATGTATGTTTGTATTTATATAACGGAATCTTTAAACTCTATTTTTACCCACTTTAAATGGTCAGATTATTTCGAAATTTTGCACACATAACAGGGCCCGATGACAATACAATATTTTAAAAATGTTGTCCCATTATCCTGATCAGGATCATCAGGATTAATAATTTATCTCTAAAAACTTGAAAAATAAATTATAGTTTAAAAAACTAAAAAACTACCATCAAACTGAACTAATAAGTAAAAAATATTTTTTTATATAAATAAATAAATAAATAAATAAATTCTTTATTGAACAAAAACAAAGTATGACAAAAACATTTAGTGCGATAATACCTACATTAGTAAAATACTGTGTCGTAGGAATTAACGCCCACCTCAGGAAAAAGACGATAGCGTTCTAGAATTTATACTAAACACGAGATAGATTACAAACTAGAATAATAGGTTAAAAATGTGAATATGTGTAGGTACGAGCGAATGTATTATGTGCGTGTGGGTGTTTGCATAGGTGTGTGAGTATGTGTGTGTGTGTGTGCGTGAGTGTGTCTTAATTTATATGTTATGAATCTATTTCGGAAGGAAGAGGTCGATATTGGAAACAAATCAGGGTTTGACCAAGCTCTCCAGGTCTTCATAGGTGAGGGTTTGAAGCCAGTCGTCAGTGAGTTTTTTACAGTCCCTATAAGAACGAGAATGAACATGGAGTGTTTACCTTATTGTACAGCCTCGAACTAAAGAAATCGTATTGCCACCGGACCACTTCAAGTTTCGCCGACACTATGCCACAAACTCTGTCCGATCTACACCCACGTCTACGCTCAATAGTGGCGTTAGGGTCGTAAGGCAACTCTGAGTGTTTCCGTAACATTGTGCATAGAATGAAAGACTGCCTTACAGTAGGTATCTTCCATAACGAGTACAAATCGTGAGTCGGGAAACGAATGGGTTTATGTGCCATAACCTTAAGGACCCCTCTCTGTGCCCTCTCAAGTCGAAGGAGAAGACACTTCCCAGCCCCACCCCAAGCCGTTATACAATATGTAAGAACGGAGTGAGCAAGTGTAAAGTAAACTGTTTTCAGGGTAGAAACATTTGCGGAAGTTCTAAGGTTTTTAAACACAGAAATCAATCTTCTCACTCTAGAAACCAGATAACTGACCTGCTCGCTCCATGAAAGTTTGCTATCAACTACTACTCCCAGATATTTAATAGAGTCCGTGCGTACAACTCTGGCACAGGTACATGCCACATTCGGACCAGAATCGCACACATGAGCTATCAAGCAGTAGTTTGGGGACGGTTGTGATGCCTGTTTTGGACCAAATGCGATAAACCTTGTTTTATCAAGATTTAGGGTGAGCAAATTTTGAGTTAACCATTTCATAACTTTCTGCAACGCTGATTCTGCAAAGAGACGGGCCTCCGACCAATCCCTACCGTGAACCAGGATGACTGTGTCATCAACGTAGGTGATCACCTTAGAGTTAGCTGCGCTGAGCTTACAGAGCTCGTTAATGTAAACAAGGAATAACGATGGTCCAAGAACGCTTCCTTGAGGAACCCCATAAGTTAGAGACACCTCCCCGCTGGTGTAACCATCTAGTAAGACGACCTGAGAACGTTCTGTCAGGTAACTTTTGAATAAGTCAAGTGGTAGGCCTCTAACACCAATCCTTTCGAGCTTGTCCAGCAAAAGGGGAACAGAGACGGTGTCAAACGCTTTAGAGAGATCCAGAAAGATACCTATAGTCTTGTCTTTATTGTTTAGGTTATTAGCTACTTGACCTAGTAATTCCAAAACCGCATCTTCAGTACCTCTACCCGATCTAAAACCATACTGGTTGTCAGAAAGTACATTATTCGACTTGAGGTAGTCCAGCAGACGTTTATTTATAACTTTTTCTAGGAGCTTAGAAATAGTAGATAATACAGAAATGGGTCTGTAGTTATTGACACTGCCTCTGCCCCCGCTCTTGTAGATAGGATGGACGACAGCTTTTTTAAAAACTGGAGGGAAAATACCTGTTGATAAAACAAGGTTAAAAACATGGCAAATAACAGGGATAAGGATGTGCCTTGCACTATAAATCAGTTTGGCAGGGATGCCATCCCAACCCACGGCACAGTTAAGTTTCAGTCCAAGGATGAGACGTTCAATTTCCTCGTCATCGGTGTCCAGAACAACCATCGAATTGCCACTGACATTGAGTAAGGAAGGGTTGGTTACGGAAGGAGGCATATAGTTTGGGGAATTTAATATTTTAGATGCTAGATTAGGTCCTACGTCAGCAAAGTAACCATTTATGGAGTCAACCGATTGGGATGGATGTGAGGTAATCGACAGCAGCTCACTGGCAGTAGTTTTATTTTTTTGGAGATTCGAGATAGACCGAATTAGATTCCAAGTAGCCCTAGGATTTTTACGATGTCTTTCGAATTTATTCTGTTCGTATTGCCTTTTTATTTTCTTCAATAAATTGTTGCAAAAGTTCCTGTACCGAAGATAAGTCGTTTTTAAGGTAACGTTAGCAGAATCTCTTTTAGTTTTACGAAACAAGCTGTCCCGGTTTCGCATACACCTAAGAAGCCCAGGTGTAATCCACGGCTTCATAATTCGTTTTTTGCTTGGCATAATTGAAACGAGAGTATTTTGATCAACTGCTGAAGAAATAAGATTAATCATTGAAGAAGCTGCAATGTCAGTATCACGACAGTACATGACTGAGGAGAAGTCGGTATGTTTCAGCATCTCAACACAGGCAGCTATATCCACACGACGAGATTTTGAGGGTGATTTTGGGGGTATTTAATCTTAGATTAGCAAAAACTATAACCGGAGCATGGTCGGTGAATAAAGAATCAAGAACTAAGGTTTTGGAAGGTTTATTTGATTTGATAATCACGTGGTCAAGGCAACTACTGTTTCGTGTAGGGAAAACATGAGCTGGTAACATACCATGAGATGCAACAGCATTTAAGTAAGTGTCAGTGTTTACATCTAAACAGCTCGGAGCAATGTTTATATTAATGTCTCCAACTAAAATAATAGATTTAAAAGTATTCAAGGAGTAAAGGATAGAATCTAGACTAGTTATAAAATTTTGTATATTCCTATTTGATGGAGATCTATAGATAGCGACGACAGCTACATCTGTGGAGAATTTAATGACAAGACAGTTAGCATCATTCAGAGTTGGCTTTTCAACTGTAATTTTTATGTCCACTTTCGTATAAACAACAACATATATAAGAATAGAGTGATTAACGAGAAAATGTATGTCATTGTAAAAAAAGCGTGGGGTGCTTTGTACGACATTCTTACACTAACTCCGTAATTCGAAAGCACCCCACGCTTTTTTTTTCAATGACATTAATTTTCTCCTATGTTAATCACGTTATTCTTACATTGAAAAATTTATTTTTTACTTTTTAGTTCAGTTTAATGGTATTAAAGCGTGTTTTTAAGGTTCCGTAGCCAAATGGCAAAACACGGAACCCTTATGGATTCGTCATGTCTGTCTGTCTGTCCGCCCGTATGTCACAGCCACTTTTTTCCGAAACTATAAGAACTATACTGTTGAAACTTGGTAAGTAGATGTATTCTGTGAAACGCATTAAGATTTTCACACAAAAATAGAAAAAAAAAAAACAATACATTTTTGGTGTTCCCTACTTAGAACTGAAACTCGAATTTTTTTTTTCATCAAACCCATTTGTGTGGGGTACCTATGGATAGGTCTTCAAAAATGATACTGAGGTTTCTAATATATTTTTTTTCTAAACCGAATAGTTTGCGCGAGAGACACTTCCAAAGTGGTAAAATGTGTGTCCCCCCTGTAACTTCTAAAATAAGAGAATGATAAAACTAAAAAAATTATATGATGTACATTACAACTTCCACCGAAAATTGGTTTGAACGAGATCTAGTAAGTTTTTTTTATACGTCATAAATCGTAAACCGCAATTTACCTTTCATTCAATCAACTCAATTATTAAAACATCGATCAAAGTTACAACGGACTACAAGAACTTTTATACTATGTTACTTGCTGCTTCGGAACCCGTCATGGGCGAGTCCAACTCGCACTTGGCCGCTTTTTTTTGTTTTTTAAACTATAATTTATTCAAACAAAACACAAACATACTTGTAGTCAAAGTCCTGTCAACGGCACCAACGATAATCCCAAGATAAAGAGCAGCATACAAAGGTATGGCCACGTCCAAATGGTTGGGAGCCATCAGAATCATCACGTCTCCATGCTCCAGGCCGAGGTTCTTCAGGCAGTTGGCACAACGCACTGTCCGCTCTAGAGCTGAAGCGTATGTTTCTGATTCGCCTGTTGCTCCGTCAATCTGTGGATTTACTATTTAGAAATCGATGGTACTGGAATGTATCTAAGAATCACGAACTAGCAAAAAAAGAAGGACTACGCGCCACACTTATCGAAAGTGAAGCACAGTAAGTATGCCGGGACCGTTTGTACAAACACGCCTCACGCACACATAGATCGGTACGGTGCTTCAGTTTCGATACGCGTGGCGCGGAGTTCTTCTTTTTTTCTCGTCCGTGCTAATAATAAACATCTTTTACTAAATCAGGTAACTTGTAGTCCGCAAAATGAAACAGCTGATAAGTCTTAGCCATCTTAGCAATGAAATTGTCTTTAAATTTTAATGTAAGGCTTTTGCTCGCGGCTTCGCCCGCGGTTGTGTCGGAAAATATCCCACGGGAGCGTACTACCGGGATTAAAAGTACCAGGTGTGTTAATCCAGGTTATAAACTATCTGTGTGCCAAATATCATCATCCGTTTTTGCGCCAATCCAGAACATACATCCAGACAAACACACATCATCATCTGCCTTGTTGGGGTCCAGTCTAACCGGATGCAGCTGAATATCAGTATTTTACATAGAGTGACTGCCTATCTGACCTCCACAACCCAGTAACTGGGTAATACGATACCCCTTGGTAAGACTGGTTGTCAGATTTTCGGGCTTCTGACCACCCGTAACGACTGTCAAAGATCCACGAATGACAGCCGGGACCAACGGCTTAACGTGCTTTCCGAGACTCGGAGGAGTCTCGGTCTGTAAAGATGGTCACCCATCCACGGACCAACCCAGGCAACCGTAGCGGCGCGGCGGCGTAGCGGCGTTAGCTCGTGGCTAAGTAATAACCGCTGCACGGGTCGATCCACCAGGTTAAGCTACGTGTCGTCAAAGCCCGAAATTATCACAACCAGTCTAACTAAGGGGTATCGTATTATCGGGCTATGGAGGTCAGATAGACAGTCGCTCTATGTAAAATACTGGTATTCAGCTGCATCCAGTTAAACTGGAAGCCGACACCAGCCTAGTTGGGAAAAGGCTTGACAGATTGATTGATACACTTAATACCCGTCACCTCAGTAGACATACATATACAAAATCATCATCCTTTACAAAATCTATCTGTGGAATAGAGGAGTGGACTGTAAGATTGCGCTGGATGTAGAAAGAAAAATAGGTAGTTCTGTACGAACGGAGTTCGCCGTTTACCCCAATCCAGGAAAAATTCAACAGAGATATGGCTGAATACGACTCACCTTTTCTACTGCTGCGGCTGGCTCCCACTAGACCTGAACGGTCTTTTGAGTGGACCGTTGACCATGGAGACTGGCACGAGTGACACCACACAGTAATGCACAATTTGTCCTTGTTTTATTAACTTTCGCTCACGCAGTCAAAAATTAGATAGTTCACGGGTCGCGCGACAGAGTCGTCGGCTCCGCTCGCACACCAAGCTTCTTGAAGATGACGCGCTCGTCACGTTGTCGCGAATATGTGCAGCAGCTCGTGGGTACGGAACAGCCAATCGTATGCCAAGTTAGTGAGCGCATACAGACATTCACTATCAAATTTGTCCAATCATGGGATATATACAGAACACTATCCTTCGTTTCAATTTACAAAATCTGATGATATATGCCATAATTGAAACTTACCTGCAACACAAAATCTGGGTCATCCTTAAAGCTTTGTAGAAGAATCTTGCCAAGATGGTATCGGTCTGAAGGGATCCCTGACTCGGCCACTATGCGTGAGGTCAAATCCCCCATGAACCAGTGCACAGAGTCATTGGCCATCCTACGTAGAGTCATGTTTGGTCCTTTGATTTCGGTTTTTGGTCTTATACGGTTTGTTTAGTCTGAAACAAAAATTGAGTGTTGAAATATGAGTTAGTTGGGCTTTATTCAAGCCCAAGCAAGGGCTAAGTATACCAAAGTAATGTCAATGTCAACTACGTGCCACATTTCTGCGATTAACATTGCTACTATAGAGGTATGAGGAACAGGGTGTAAAGTTCACTCATCTTCTATAGAAAAGGGAGGATCCTCCGACCAGACGGGTGTTGTGTCTGTTGGGCAAGAGCTGCCCGACGGTTCTGACTGAGATATCGCTAGGCGTGCGGTTCCAGGGCATAGCCCCCCGTCCGCGGAGGTAACTACGGGCCCCTCGTCTGGTTCGCCACTGGCGAATAGATGGTTGGACGCGATGCATTAACATGCCCATGAAGGTGGTGTCTGTATTTGTGTCCGTAAGCTCGTAACAACATATGCATACTGCCGCTTTCTTCACCGTGTCCCGGCGGTCAACTCCTACCGGGTGGAACACACACCTACATGTGTGAAGCCCAGCAGAGAGCGACCAGCGACAGAGACACGGACTCGACGTTCCTACGGATGGAGTGGGTTAACGCCCGACGGTTGATGTCGGGATGTTGTGTAGGTATATGCCAGTCGCGCGGTAAACTCTGCTCAGGATTTGTGTGACGCGATGCAGGTCTTTGATGTGAACTACGCGTTCGCATGTGGCGTTGTAGATGCCGCCACTAACTATTCGAACAGTAGATGAAAAGTATACCTACTCCAAAACATGATCATTTAAAACGTGTTGCTTTCTATTTTAATCTTTGCCTGTTATTCATAAGAGTCAGAGACATTTTATCAGTTGTTCATTAATAAATAACAATTATGCGTTTATGATCCAAGATATCAGTATCATATTAAGTGTGAAGTTCGTAAACAATGCACATAGTTATATAATTAATACTGTCAATATTATTTCCTACAATACGCTGCTGTTGTGACGTTAAATTATTACTTGCCTTTATATTTTGAATTTAATGGCTCTTAAGATAGAGTTCAGAATCAGAAATAGATGGTAATCCATTCCTCTGGCTACCTTTTATGTATGCTTAATTAAATACAAGATGCTCATGTTTCTAACTCCTGCACCTTATAGAAGTGACAAGGGGAAGTGGGATTGACGGTTGAGTCAGTCAAACTTCTAAAGAGGGTGACGTTGATTACAACTTCACTTGATTTGGAGATGAGTGCATTGCTTTGATACGGAATTAAATGCGTACTATAGGACCAAATACTTAGGTCAAGATTAAAAAATTGCTGCGAAAGAACATTAAGGTTAATTAAACTTCCCTTCCTTTTTTTTTTCATTTTTGTCCGAATACTTACCGAATAAATTCAAAAATGGAACAGAATTTGTATGAAATTATTTGCCAAGTAAGTTAATAGGAACTTAATCGTAGGTTGTGAAACAGGGCCTTTAATTTATAAAAAAAATTGCATTAGTACTTTTTTCAATAACAACCTTAATACATAAATTACTACTTACTTACGTAGTAAGTGTACCTAATTTATGGACAGTTGATTAAATTAAATTATAATGAGTGTATATAAATTGATAATTTTATTGCAAGAAAATAATTTTATTGTATTAAAGGACAATGCCCGGTACATATTTAGAATCGTAGATCTTGTATTTATATGGCTTGGTGTTAATAATCACATCTTTTGCCAGAAGTTCAGAATCCATAGGGAGGGTTTCTCATGGGGAAAAATTCCTAAAGGTCCTGCAGCTTTCCTTTAAAAAAAAAACTGTTTCTTTTTGCCTTCGTGCGAAGTAACACGAGTTAAATAAGTAAGTGTTTGGAAAAACTAATATCAGTATAACAGACTTTGAATTAAAATTGAAATTTGAAGTGTTTTCTTGGACGAAGTGAATTAAACAATATAGGTATACCTAACATTAAAAAAACCTACTCACTCAAGCAGGTATTATTTATATCTTACTAGCTAAGAAATAAAGCCTAAACATTATTAAACAACTTAAATAAATTTAATAATAAAAGAAAAAGTAGTACTTAATTAAATAAAAAACAATTAAGTACCAGAATAAATAAATAATAATAAACACAAAAGAAGCGCTCTTCCTCCTCTCTCCTACTATGCTGTGCCCGACAGGGGGGCCATAATTGTGTCATTAATTTTAAGCTTATCAACTGTTTTACCAGGAACCAAATGTTTTACCTATCCCGCAATGTTTGAAGACTAAAGTTTTCAACCTGTGCGTCCTGCCCGTTATGACATACGGTGCTGAAACGTGGACACTGACAGTCGGGCTGGTCCACACATTCAAGGTCGCTCAGCGCGCTATGGAGCGGGCTATGCTCGGAGTTTCGTTGAAGGATAAAATCAAGAATGAAGTTATCTGGAAAAGAACCGAAGTAACCGACATTGCTTTCAAAGTTTGTCGAAGGACCGATGGCCGGTGGAGCAGACGAGTCCTAGAGTGGAGACCGCGTATCGGTAAGCGTAGTGTGGGACGCCCCCCTAGCTAGATGGACCGACGACCTAAAGAAAGTGGCCGGGACAGACTGGATGCGGAAGGCGGAGGACAGGGTGTTGTAGCGCAACCTGCATCCTTGGAGAGGCCTAGGTCCAGCAGTGGACTGCGATTGGCTGACTAGATTTATTGATTGAGAACTGTTTTACATTATGGAATGCAATAAAGAATTGAGAATTTCTTTAACATTATCGGTCTCAAGCGTCGAAAAATTCCTCCGCATCGCTGTCGACTGGTACAGCGATGATGATGATGAGTCTCTTGGGTAAGAGACTGGCGGCATTGCCACGTTGTATGACAATGCTAAGCCGCTGGCCAAGGTAAAAGCCAGCCCTTGGGTCACGGAAAGTGTCAACCAGCCGTTTGGAGATTTCGTTGAACAAACTATGTGCACTCGGACCCCATGGCCCAAGGGTTTCAACCCCAAACGGCTCGAAAATATAATTACCGATAAGGTTATTATACTTCCGCCGCTTGAGGTTTTCCGCAGCGGCAGCAGCAGTGCCAGCACAGCACGCAGAGCCAGGAAGATGGGATGGCGCAAGAGTATCGACACACGTTGCGTCCCACACTAAAGGCCTTCCCAACTTCCATGGAAATAAAGACATGCCGTCCAGTCTCTTGCCATCGTCGCGTGCCAAGCCATTGGGTTCTAATACAGCTGGATCGCCGACGGTGACAAGGGCTCGTCGGATGATTTTTATTTATTTTTATTTTTATTTCTTTAGGACAACAAACAATTGCGTAATAATGCTTAATACTAGTACATAGATTATAAAACATTTAGGTAATAACGCAACCAGCACCGTTATCCACATAATAATACAATTAAACTTAAATAGGTACAAGCAAACTTAAGAAAATAAGAAAGTTATGTCCGAACACACAAAACAAAACACATAACAAAAAGAAAAACATCCGAATTGAGAACCTCCTCCTCTTTTGAAGTCGGTTAAAAATATAAACAAGCAAGTCTGCATAATGTTGACATTATGAGAAAGTGTGATCAATTTTTTCACAGATACATTTCTTGAATTGGGTAAGTGACAAAACAAACAAGTCGATATCAGCAAAAATATCGTTGTAACTTTTCATAATACGCCGTAAAGGAGCTCGTTCGCCTGCGTTCGTCCTGCACGGCTTGGGGGCAAATAGACTATGAGTATAAGTATCGCGAATACGTTGGGAGCGACTAGGTATGCGAATATAAATTTGGTTTATGAGGTTAATGCAATCAAATTCATTTCGACAGACTTTATATAAGAATGATTGATCAAGATACAGTCTCCTTGATTTAAGAGTTGACAAAGAGTACTTTTCCAGGAGAGTAAGATATGAAGACCGTTTCTTAAAAAATGTGTAGTTTAGAAAACGAAGATATCTACGTTGTACTGATTCAATCTGGTCACTGTATTTATCATAAAGTGGATTCCATACACATGTGGCATATTCCAGTTGAGATCTTATGAGTGACTTGTATAGTAGTAGATATGTGGAAGGTTTTTTAAATAAGTTGCAGGTCCGCCTTATAAAACCATAAAACTGATAACCCTTAGCTGTGATGTGGTCAACGTGAGCATCAAAGTGCAACTTTGAGTCAAATAGTATACCCAGGTCTTTAACTAAGGAAACTTTTTCTAAATTTGTACTACAGAGTGAATATGTGAAATGAACGACATTAATTTTTTTTGTAAAGGATATAGATTTACATTTGGGTTAACTCAATTGTAGTTTGTTAGCTAAACAGTAGTCAGAAAAACGATCCAGGTCCTCCTGCAATTTGACACAGTCATCAATAGAGCTTATTTTACGAAACACTTTAAGGTCGTCAGCATACAACAGAAAACCACAGTTTCTAAAGCATGTATTTACATCATTTATAAATAAAACGAAAAGCAGAGGACCCAAAATTGAGCCCTGCGGCACACCAGACGTCACGCTAATCACATCAGAAGAAAACCCCTGGACCACAACCTTCTGAGTTCTATTTTTCACGTACGATGTAAACCATCGAAGCAGACTCCCACGGATACCGTTAAATTCGATTTTTTTCAAAAGCATACTGTGGTCCACCTTGTCAAAAGCCTTACAGAAGTCAGTGTAGATTGAGTCAACCTGCAATTGATTGTCCATGTTTTCGAATAAAAAATTTGAGTACAAGACTAGGTTGCTTACAGTGGATCGACCAAGAACAAAGCCATGCTGTTCTGGGATAATAATATTATGTAAGATAGGATAGACTGCGTTATGAACTAGTCGCTCCAAAACTTTTGACAAGGTGGACAACAATGATATTGGACGATAGTTGGTAACGTCATTTTTGGTGCCACTTTTAAATACAGGCGTGATATGAGCAGTCTTCCATGCTTGAGGCACTATACCGTCCCTCAAACTACGGTTAAATAAATAAAATAACGGCACACCCATCGACTCAGCAGTGTGTTTTAAAAAGAAAGGAGGAATACCATCCGGCCCACAACCCTTAGTAACGTCTAAGGATTTGAGCGATTTAACTATCGTATCCTCAGAAAATGACAAGTCCGTTATAGATACTTGGCTCTCTATCGGTGATACAGACTCTCCATTAACATTATTAGATGTAGGTTCATACACTGAGCTAAAAAATCTAGAAAACAATTTACAGACGTCCACAGGCCCGCTACCTTCCTTGTTATTATATGACATGGTGTTTGGTACACCTGTATTTCTTTTATGGCTTTTTATAAACGACCAAAATTGTTTTACGTCTTTATGTATGCTGGTCTCAACAGAACACATATACCTATTAAAGCAATCAGCTGAAAGCAACTTAAATCTCCTGCGATATAAGGAAAACTGCTCGTAATCCGCACAATTTTTATATTTCTTCCATTTACACCATGCCTTTTCTTTATTTTTAAAAATGTGTATCAACGGACGAGAGAACCAAATCGGATATTCATTAGATTTAACCGGCCGCATCGGTACATGAGACTTTATAATTTCATAAATAGTTTCGTAAAAGCATTGAGTAGCAGAATCTATTGAGACATCATTATCTAGAACTGAAGCCCAGTCAACCAGAATAATATCTTTGTTAATAGCAGAATAATTGGCTTCATCAAAACGATATCTAGGCGCAGAACACCGAGCCAGGGGCGCGTGCGCCAATTCAAAGGAGATAATCGTCAGAAAAGGCGGGTGAAAAGCATCTACGGATATTAGGGGAATGGGCGCAGGCTCACATACACACACATCATTTGAAATCAATAAATCCAAAATGCGGTTTAAGTGGTTTTTAGCGTTATTATATTGTTTACAGCCTAAAGTCGATAAAAAATTAAAAAGCAGGATTTCCAATGAGCTTTTGTTGTTGTGTATGCAAGGCAGGAGTGCAGGTGTGTCATATGCAACCCATTCGATATGCGGTAAGTTAAAATCTCCAAAAATATACATATTACCGATAAGGCTAGACATTTCCTTTTCAAGCAAATAAAATAACGATTGGTAGGTATTTAGCGTTTGGTTTGGTGGAACATATACACCGCACACGGTATGATACTTATTAGCAGTTTTAGAGTAAAACTTTAAAAGTACATAGTCAATGTTATGAGGCATAGTGTGATAACAATCATCTTGACAAAGCGTCGTCGTTAACTCACAACGCGTTGCACTTAAACCACGGCGAACCGCTATCAAAACTCCTCCTCCATCAGACTTACCACTCAACACACGGTTTCTATCGCAACGATACACGATATATCTTGAGTCGATGAATTCGCCATCGTCAATGTCGGGAACCAACCATGTCTCTGATAAAATAATGATATCGTGGGAGTCCGCCAGTATATTATTGTATAAAGTATTTAATTTTGTTCTTAACCCTCGGCAGTTTTGATAATAGATCGAGATGTTACTGGTCATTGCGCAAAATAAAAGTATTAATTAGTGTTACTAGAAGAAAGGTAAACAATTGACTCATAATCCATGCGTTATAATATAATCTATAGCCAGCAGGGTACCTTATGATTCTAAATACCACTTGTGTATGATTAAAGGCTATGTTAAAGGCACAATTACACCTTTCAGGTACATTATAATTAAATATTTTAACATCATGCTTATATGTGTCTGTAAGGAGTGATTGTAACCTTAAAGGGAATAAACATTTGGAATATAATGTGATTAGACAAAGTAAATAAGACGGTGGAAGTAAAAACCAAATTATGAGTAGTCGCATACCCCGTCAACACACAGAGTAATGCATGATACAGAGCCCGCACGCGGAACATAATACAAATAACACTGTTCCTATTACGATTTACGCCAATCACGATATTTTTGCAGACATTTATGGCAGAAACTAAAAAAACAATTAATATTGAATAATCAATTTCGCGGGACATGGGGGGTAAGTATGATGTCATTGATGTTCGCGAGCCGTGCTAAGCGACCCGCACTTTGTCCGAGGCTGTTGACAACTTCGCCACAGTGACAGCGATGAGGAGAACAAGAAGGAGCTCCTAGTTGCAGGGAAGCAGCGAGGCGGAAAGTAGAAAGTAGTCGGTCTCATAAATATTATGGAAGCGTTTCACTTATATAATATAGTTTAACAGATAGCACATCTATAAGAAATACATACATACATTAATGTGTCATTCGGTTTTAAATGAATGGTTTACGTTTTATTTTCTGTATTGATGGTGACAGCACCTATCATCAAATTACTTATAAAAAACAAAAAACTCAAAACAAAAATTGCATGAAATGTTGTAAAATGAAATTATTAACATTATCGATGTTATGTGATACAAGCAGTGCTCGATAGGATTTCCTTCCAGCAAAAATTACGATTTTCCATACAAACTTTCATCCAATAATTCCTTCTTAGTACTCAGTTATAAGAACTGCACCTTAATTATCGATTGATAGTAACACACTATCAATCGGAATCTGAATAATTTTGAAGCAAATTGCTATAATAATCCATGGCTTCGTAGGTTCGAAAACTTGATCTGCACCCTAATTGCGTAACACATTACCAATCGGAATTGGTTTCATTTTGAAACAAATTGCTAATCCATTGCTTCATATGTTCGAAAAATTTGTCTGCTCGACAACGTAAATAACGCAATGAATGTTGTTGAACTGTCAAAATTAGGCGCGATTCTCTAAGGGAACTGTTTAAAGATATTAACATCATGACGGTACCTTGTCAATATATCTACGAAAACATCATGTACGTAAGGAAAAATCTAAATCTTTTCGGTAAAAGAGGTGAAGGACACAATTATAGGACTAGAAATAGGGACCAATTAGTTCAACCAGGTTTCAGACTGGCTAAAGTAGACTCATCCTTCATGGGGTACTGTTTAAAATGTTATAATAAAATACCTCCCCACATACTCCAGCTGAATGAAAGGAAATTTAAATCTTGTATAAAACGCACACTATGCAGCCAGGCATATTATAAGTTGGGGGATTACATCGCTGACAAAAATGCTTGGCTGAATGCTTGTCCTGCTCCACAAGGACGCATTAATTAATTGATTAGCATTCGGATATATTGTTGGACCTGCTGAAGATTAAGATGAGAGAAAACTTTCTTTGCATTGTTTAGATTCAATCTCTTAGTATTATATAATTGCATAGCACGTGTGAGCACTATGTAGCTACTATTAAGCTACCTTTTACTGGGTACGTCTTTCACTGACTTGAGTGTGCCCTGGCGGTTGAGAGTATGTCATGCTCACTCAAATGTCTCGCTGATGGTGGCGTGTGTGTTGGATCATTAAGTTCCCTTCAAAATGGTTGAGCTAAATGGTGCTGATCCATGCGTCATGTTCGTGAACGGGCGCCGTCAGTTGGGACTGGTCGTCTCTTAGCTGCCATGGCTTATTTTTAATTTTAATATTTAATTTAGTTGTTTTAGTTATTATCTTTTTATTACGGACGCTTTTTAACGTGCACGTCTTTCTACATTGTTCTCACATGTATATTTTCAACTTGAACGATGTAACCAATATTTTGTAAAAATATTATGATTTAAAAGAGTGTCCGTGGAGTTTCTTGCCCGTTCTTCTCCATAGGGATCTACTACGCTTTGGAATGGGCAACTAGCTTCATCTTTCTGACTGACCGACCCATTGACAATTCAAAAGTGCCTGTAATTGGTTTATTTGAAATAAATGCTTTGAGTTTGAGTTTGAGTTTGAGAAACCAACTTCGATTGATAATGTGTCATGCAATTAGGGTGCTGGAGGCCGCTAGAAGAAGATCAATACCTAATAAATTTGGCCTACAGGCACCAAATTTAATTTGTTATGCATGTTGGACTTTAGCCAAAGCGAGAACAAACATACATACATGATATAACAGCTTTAGACAAATGAAAATCGCAATTTAACTACGAGATATTATTTTTTACAGATATTTATTTATTTATTCAATTGGTCTTACGAGCTAACAGACATACCATCCAAAACGCTCATATGATTAACTAACAATTCAATTGTGGCTACACACGCTCGTCTCCTTAATAATAGATATAATTAAAGACGCAAACTTTTTTAGGATTCGTATTAAATTACGTTGAAAAAAAAACATGATTAAAAGCAATCACTTTTAGTTCAGGATCGTGACTCGTGGAATTTTAGTATTCTGCATTATCAAGTTAGTAATTATGTTTTTTGAGTAGCTTAATTAGGTACCTATCAACTATGTATACTGTGTAGTACTAGAACATTTTTCTTGTAAGTAAAGAGAGGCCGCAGGAATCCGCTGGATGCGGGAAGCACGGAACCGATCGATGTGGCGGTGCTTGGGGGAGGCCTGCTATGTCTGTCAGTGGAAGTCTTTCGGCTGAAATGATGATGATGATGATGAAAGAAACAGAAGCTCCATCCTGGCAGGTATCTAATGCCGCAATGTTTTTGATATTTAAAATTTTCGTTGCACAAATATCAGTACCTACCTTAAATTCTTTAGATAAAAATAAATAATATTGAAGTGTCTGTTTGTAATGTCAAAATAATAGCTTTTTACGTCTGTTTGTTCCGGCTAATCTCCGAAACGGCTGGTCCGATTTTGACAGAACTTTCACGGGCAGGTAGCTGATGTTTATTTTGGACTTTTTGGATTTTATTTTGGAAAAAGAATTAGGGTTCCGCGCAAAAAAATAAAACCCATGAAATTGTGAACAAAAAATCGGATTTGAAATATTCTTTTTGCATTTAGTAGCCCAATTCTCGAGGATGGTTATTGCATCCCTACCTCATTCTGCAGTAAAATTGGCTTTAAATCGAAGGTTTTTGTTATGGAAGTTTGTTGTTATTGTGTTTTTTGTTGTTTGTGTTTGATAGGTGTCAATATCTAAGTTATCAATCCTATATGTATTAGTTGTACTATCGCTACTGTAAGCTAGTTTGATTGTTTTCTTGTCGTGAAGTCATTAAAACCTGATAACCAAGCTTACTAGGTATCTACAAAAAAAAAAGTTTGCCCAAGATCAAATTCAAAACACTTTTATGCAATTTAGGCACTGAATTTTCAAAAAAAATGGCGCGCAAACACGTACCTAATTAATAGGTAGCTAGGTATATCAATCTGCCTAGCCTTTTCCCAACTATGTTGGGGTCGGCTTCCAGTCTAACCGGATGCAGCTGAATACCAGTATTTTACATGAAACGACTGCCTATCTGACCTCCACTAACCATTAACTGGGTAATACGACACCCCTTGGTAAGACTAGTTGTCAGACTTTCGGGCTTCTGACGACCCGTAACGACTGTCAAAGATCCACGAATGACAGCCGGGACCAACGGCTTAATGTGCTTTTCGAGGCATGGAGGAATCTCGATATGTAAAGATGGTCACCCATCCACGGATCGAGCCACGAGCTACCTCTAGCTAACTAGGTATATCATTTGAAACTAAAACTTGAACGTTAAACACTATCACTTTTTTTTATCAAAATCAAATATTTACACGACCAATATAATGTGAAATAATATTGTTATTGTATTAATGTATATCAATTAATTTTGATTAATGATATTGATAACTTAGATATTCTTATTAATTGCCAAATGTATGTAGTAACACTAGTTTTATGTTGTTCATGTAATTACTAACTATTTGGAATGTGTTTTCTGTAAAATAAATAATTATTAATATCCTAAAATACTTTTAAAGAAACTATCAACGGTTTACAAAAAAAAAAAAAACACTTTTTTTTTACGCGTCCGATAACCTGAAATAAAATTGACAAACTACTTACTTAGCAGCCTCAATTTCTCACGAAAAGAAAATCACTTGAAATCCAACTCTGGAACTACCAAACTTGTTGCAGAAAATAATTGTTGACAAGAAATTTTGGTCCTCCGATACTGCTAATATTAACTGCCAATAAACTTTATTAATAGTAGTTAACATAAAGATGTGCTATCCGTTATGAGTTCAGAAGTGTTCTGTTCCGTCATTAGGCCTGCTAGTAGACACATGCCTCATTATATACCTAAGTTACTTACACTGGCTAGACACCACTGATAAAGTTCATAATACACTGGGGTAGAAAGAATGCAGTAGATTTTATCATTAAGCAAAATTGACGGACTGAATTTATAATTGACTTCAAAAAAGTAGGTTTTTTTTATTTTTTATTATGTTCATCGATATTTTTGTTCATAAATTGTAATTCGATTTTGGTAATTCTTTTTTCATTTGGTAGTGGAAGTGTGCGCGATGGTCCCATATAAATTTTATTATATCTTCGGTAGTTTTTGAGTTAATTGGCGATGTTTCAATACTGTCGCTGTTGTTTACATAGCAAATAATGTCGTGTGGGGTAGGTTATGTACTATCAACGACTTTTGTCCGTCACCCCCGTAAGGGGCTTTTCGTATGCACGGGTTAGTGACTGCATTGTTTTTGTCCACCAATAGCGCTTCGACGCACATTATAAAAAAAAGGTTAGAACCTTTTTTTTGCCAAGTTAAGAAAAAACAGCACGTTTAAGAAAAGGGGCATTGTTTATTTTAGGGTCATCCTTCTTAGGCGACATTCTTCGTTCATTGGTCAAACAAAAACAATTAACTTAAAAAAAAATGGCTCATCCTTCATTCATTGTCAAACTAAAAAAGGGCCTTGCAAACTACTATTTCAACGTTCAACCGAAAAAGTTTTGAAAAGGGTGAGGCACAACGTTTTTCGATAGTACCTAAAAATTTAAAAAACTTTTTTACAAGATTTTTTAATAGGACCAAACATATTTTTGGTTCTTTGAGTCTTGTAAAGTTGTCATTATTTCTTAGCATAGATTAGTATAAACATGATCTAACCTTATGTTTTCTAACTGCGATTTTTGATTGGGAACGAGAATCAACATAAAATGTAAGATTCTAGTCATTTTATTTTCAGACCTTGGGAACTTACCAAACTCCGTCCCAACGCCCTAGAACCTAGCCTACAATAGTTATTGCAGATTCACTTGTGCCATTTATCTAGCACAACAGTTTGCAAGGCTAAATCTGCACTGTGTAGCTGCGTAAAGGCCAATTTGATACAGCTCCTTCAATTGTATCTAAGAATGCGATTACATAAATAAAATATAAACCATACTGTCAATTAGATGGAACGTGATAGTACGCAGATATACAACTGCCTTTCTGCATATATGTATTACTAGCTGCGCCCCGCGGTTTCACCGCATAGACCGTGTGTTTATGCTATCTATATACCAAATTTCATCCAAATCGGTCCAGCCGTTTGAGCGTGCAAACTTTCGACTTTATAATATTAGTGTGATATTATATTATATTAAAATATTAATATTAGTGTTTGTGTGTTTGCAGGGCCAACATGGCCAGAGATCGCACAAGACAGGGAGGTGTGGATGGAAAAAGGGGAGGCCTTTGCCCAGCAGTGGGACACAATGTAGGCTAATAAAAAAAAAATTAAAAAAATATTAGTGTGCTTCACTATAAACCACTTGTGTTGTGTTAATAAATAAATAGATAGAAAGATAGAATACTCTTTATGTATACAATGAATTACAAATATAAAAGTAGAAATTTTACATAGGGTGCCACAATCGGCGGTCTTAAGAGGCTACTGAGCGCGCAGTGGCGCCCTCATCGTTTGTTTGGTTATTTCTATTATTTTAGAATGAAAATGCAGAAAATAAGCCGGAATAATTGTGCTCCACATGACTATACGTTATTATTATTACAACTAGTAGCTTTATATTGTTAAGTTTTATTATAATCGTTAAAACGGAAAATAGTGGCCACTAAGCTCCGTTTTAACGATTATAATAAAACTTATCATTATAAATTATTAATATATTATAACGATATTATTATTTGTATATATACACACATCGATTTTTATATACACGGTGTAAGTGTTACCACCGTTATCCTTTTAAGGAGTCATTGTACTCATCATTATGAACAACTTTTACTAAGAGACCAAAACAAAAATCGCGAAAAAAAAATCTGCTTTTCTGTTCTTTTATGCTCGCATTACTCGTCAGAATATAGGGAACATCAGATTTTTTTCAGCGAATTCAGGTTCGGTCCCATAGTAAAAGTTATTCAGAATAAAAAGTAGAATGACCCCTTAAAAGGATAACGGTGTTTAGATTATCCATAAATTCATATTTTTTATTTTTTTAGTCATGAAAAAAGAAAACACTAAGCTCAACTCTAGCCGAACACTGAACTCCAGTCTGCCACTATCTTTATTCTCGGCAAACGATCGACTCGTCGTTCTCATTCAAATATGTAGTAGTGTATATGAATTATTTCGTAGATAATGGCCGCTCTTTGTGGCACAAAATTACTAGTTCAGCTTGACAATTGTTTTCAAGGACGTGTATTCAATTTCACCTTGTAATAGCTAATAATGTGAACAGCGAATGGTTTGCAATGAGCACATGCAGGGAAGAGAATACAATGCATAGCATGAAAACATAGCAAATGAATACATATCATAATCAACCTGCAATGTTCCCACTGCTGGGACACAGGCTGTAATCTACCACGCGGGCCCAGTGCGGGTTGATAGATGTCACATGTCTACGCATTTTTGGTTCTAGGACATGCTGGTTTCAAAATTTACCTGTCAGAGTTCTATCCCACGACCTACAACTCGTAAGCCGAGGCCCCTGGGCCACCACTGCTCTATGATCTACATGGTCATATTAAAAAAAAAAAAAATGATTTTTATTTCGGGATAAGTAATCCATAAAGTGTTAGTAACATAATATTAAAACAAGTTACTATCTAGTGTTAGTACCAATCACCCTCCGCACAAACTGTTTTATAATTGGAGAACTGAAGCTCTCCGCTACAGTTCTCAAGATGCTGTTGCGACTGTCTCTAACTCTCCTCAGCAGCGAAGCTGTTTTTTTCCGCACAATCGCGTGAAACCCGTCGGTACGAGCTTGGGCAAACATATCTGACGCGCTTCAGTAGCGATATTGGTCATCAATAATCATCATACATAGATATATTCTGGAAAATTATTACTAATAAAGAGGGATTCGAATCGATAGTTGATTACCGTTTGCTAAGCGTGGTGAAGTGGTTGAAAAAGCCTGAAGTAAAATGAAATATCACCACAATGTGACATTGGAAAGATATGGTAGATGGGTAAGAAGATGCTGGAGTATAGAGTCAGAACTGGCCGTGTGAGCATAGGTAGGCCACGAGCCATGTGGACCGACGACCTGGTTAAAAGTGAAGGCAGGAGTTGAATGCGGGGGAGGTACAACACCGGGAAATTGGTGGTGCTATGGAGGAGACCTGCATTCAATATTGGGTGGATACAGGTTGAAAGAAAGACGCTTGGGCTAAGTAATAAAGCCTCATGGGTCAATCGAGCCAACCGCAATAACTGAGAACTTAATGGAGAATCTTAAAATTTTTTCTTTACTTATTTATTTTAATCTATTACTAGCTTTTGCCCACGGCTTCGCCCGCGTGTATGTCGGAAATTATCCCACGGGAACCTACTACCAAGATAAAAAGTATCCTATTTGTTAATCCAGGTTATAAACTATCTGTGTGCCAAATTTCATCCAAATCCGTTCAGCGGTTTTTGCGTGATTGAGTAACAAACATCCAAACATCTAAACATACAAAGTTTCACATTAATATTAGTAGGATAAGGAGAGCGGACTACAGCTACCTAAAATCAAGTCATTCCAATGGGGCGGACATATTCCTACTGTTTGTAAATTACTGTAATAAATCATTTCCAAGAACCTTTTCTATCTATACAAGGTTCCATTAAAATAGATGACAAATTTTCACAGGCTGTTTTACACATGAATATGAACAATTTTTACAAAGGGACCAAACCTGAAATCGCGAAAAAAAATCAGCTGCTCCCTACATTTTGACGAGTTTGGTGTAGATAAATGTACTGAACAGCTGATTTTTTTTTAGCGATCTCAGAGTTAGTCCCATGGTGAAAGTTGTTCATATTCATAGGTAGAATACCCTGTGAAAATTTGTCCATCTATTTTAATGGGACCTTATATAAATGAAAATCAATTGCCGAATGTACCTATGTAAGAGCATCACTTCAGAACGGATTCTTTTTTTGTTGTACTTGTAATTGTCAGGACAAGGTTTGTATGAAAGAAAATGTTTGAAAAATAATACGGAAAAGTGAAACATTTTGGTTAAAAAATCGCCATATAATCAAAAAGCATATAATAAAGTGAGTGAGTAAGTAAGACAGATACAGTAGGGAGATCTTCAAAAATATTGACTTAATTAACAGATTGACATTTCTTACAATATTTTATTTAATACATCCGAAAAAAAAAATTGTTGTTTTAGTTGTTTTGTGAAAAAAGTACGTAGTAAAAAGTTGAAGAACGTTGTCACTTGCTATTTTTAAAGATATAATAAAAAAATAATAGTTTATAGAATTCAGTGTATCGTTAAGAAATTATTTAATAGTATTTTTATTTAATTTCATGGTCGTACTGTAAGACGAAGATTTGGTAATTTTCTTCATTAGTAGGTACACCCGTGCGAAGCCGGGGCGGGCAGCTAGTATTTTATAAAAACAGTATTTAAATTTGGAACGAATTTAATTTTATTTGTTAGTCACCGAGTTTTTTTCAATTTGCACGATCAAAGATCAATTTGCACGCCAACATCTGAAAAAGTTAAATAAAAACTTCTGGGAGGCAGTTTTAACCGGTTCCAAAATTAATATCACGGAGACAAACATATCAATCATGTTAGTAGCTCTTCAAACAATGATGATTACGGTTATTTTTGCAAATCATATAGCGTAAATAAAGCCAGGCTAACGACAGTCAGACGTCACATTGTCTATGTTTACATAGAGTTTGTTGTGTTTTATCGGGAAAACCCTTGGAAAACCCCACAGTAGCGTTTCCATTTTTTAACCGACTTCAAAAAAAGGAGGAGTTTATCTACGAAGGTTCATCAGTTCATCACAGACAGAGCAGTAAAATGCTCGAAGAGTTTTTCATAGATTTTAAGTTGATCATGAAGTAAATAGGTTTAAAGAATTTATTTCTAAAACTACCACTTAAACTCCACCACCACTCCACTCCACTTCTTTTACTTAAATACCAGTTCACTTAAAATGAGATACAAAGTGCTTACATCTAAGTAAAATCACAGATTAATACAGATGGAATACTCCGCAAAATCATTTAAATAAAAAGCGACTCTTGCTTCGACACAATAAAGTGCAATTCAGGTCGCACAACGCTTCATTACCTACAGTTATATTCACCTATAAGTTGCCTCTCTTTCTATCGCGTAACTCTAAGCCGACGTTCGCACGGACGTAAAAATATCGCGGCGGGATTTTATCGCTCACTGGATTTTTAATTCTCGGTGTTGAGCCGAGCTTCGAGAATCCAACCTAACAACAACAGAGTGCATTTCAGCGCCTCGAAAAACACACTGTTGGATTTACAACTCTCGGCGCTAAGCAGAGCGTTCAAAATCCAGTGCGCGAAATAAAATCACCGCGATATTTTTACGTCCGTGCGAATGTCGGCTTATACCTTCTTTCTCGTTAGGATTGTCTTCTTTTACGACGCGGCGCGTGAGTGAGTATCGAACTAAAGTGGGAGCCGGCCGGTGCGCGGCAGCCCACACTGAACTGACCCAGTGAGATGAGCCCGCCGCATACTTGTAGCTTCATACCTAAACTGCGGAGTGTCCCATCTGTATTAATCTGTGGTAAAATAAAAAATCGTACAAAAAAATCGTGATCGTTGTACATCGCAACCAAAAAGTTCAAAATAGCCTTCAAGAGCTGACTGTGTCATGTGTTCGAGCATGCTCACTTAAGGCGAGGAGAACCCAAGCGCCGTAGGTATTTAACGTTTACCGCAGCCCCAGCAAGAAGTAGAGATACGTAATAAATTAAGATGCGCGGGAGACGCGCGCGCTGAGTGCACCGCTCATGAGTTCACGAACTCGAGTAGGTACTAAGTTGCGTCACAGAAAAGAGCAATGCAGTAGATAACTGCTCACGAGAGCAGGAGCGCCCGCTTAAAAAAACTAATCGAGTGTACCACCCGCTGACGTCATTCGGCCCGCTGCGCGCGTTTGTTTACAAACTGCGCTAGCGGCACAGTTTCTCGGAATTCTGTAGCTCCTGTTCATTTCTTGGAAAGCTTTTGACTAAACCTCTATTATGGTGTGTGTTTCGTTTGAATTTGTTATTGTTTACATTTCTAGAAATGGTTAAAAAGACGAACTAAGACAATTTAGCTTCAGATTTCAAAGAAATGGCTCTAGTAAGAAAAACAAGCGATGACCTATATGTTTTAAGGTTCAAAATGCATGGTGTGTTAATTCTTAACATGAAACATAAATAAACCCACTTACCACAGTACAATTAAACTATTAGCTTGAGACCTTAGAAATGATGTGCATAATGATCTAGACACTTTCTATGGTGTCAAGCGAATTTCGACCTTATTGACATTCATGTTTTTTTTTTTTTTTTGTTAAATTCAGCTTCCAGATCATTTACCGAGTATCTCGGAGCAAAAAAACCAAGGGGTTGTAAAATGTCAATAAGGTCGAAATTAGCTTGAGACCATAAAAATTATGTGCATAATGGTCTAGACACTTTCTATGGTGTCAAGCGAAGTTAGACTTTTTTGTTAAATTCAGCTTTCAGATTATTTACCGAGTATCCTGGATCAAAAAAACCAAGGGGTTGTAAAATGTCAATAAGGTCGAAATTAGCTTGAGACCATAAAAATTATGTGCATAATGGTCTAGACACTTTCTATGGTGTCAAGCGAAGTTAGACTTTTTTGTTAAATTCAGCTTTCAGATTATTTACCGAGTATCCTGGATCAAAAAAACCAAGGGGTTGTAAAATGTCAATAAGGTTGAAATTAGTTTGAGACCTTAAATGATGTGCATAATGATCTAGACACGTCCTATGGTGTCAAGCGAAATTCGACCTTATTGACATTCATGTTTTTTTTTTTTGTTAAATTCAACTTCCAGATCATTTACCGAGTATCCCGGAGCAAAAAACAAAGGAGTTGTAAAATGTCAATAAGGTCGAAAGTAGCTTGAGACCTTAGAAATGATGTGCATAGTGATCTAGACACTTTCTATGGTGTCAAGCGAATTTTGACTTTATTGACGTCCATATTTTTTGGTTAAGTTCAGCTTCCAGATCATTTAACATTATCTGGAGTACTCTGGAGCGACTTTTCAGCGACCTCAAAAGCCAAGAAAACGACACCCATGACGAAAAATTTGAAAATTTTCGCCGCCGCCATCTTGGATTTTTATTTTAACCTCATTATCGTTTTTAGCTACCTCATATACCATGGAAACAACACCCATGACGAAAAATTTGAAAATTTTCGCAGCCGCCATCTTGGATTTTTATTTTGACTTCAGTATCGGCTTTAGCATCCTCGAGAACTATGAAAACGACACCCATGAGGAAAAATTTGAAAATATTCGTAGCCGCCATCTTGGATTTACATTTTGGCCTCACTATCGGCCTTAGTCGAAAACTATGAAAAAGCTATTATATCCTTAGTAATCACTTACTACAGACGCGTGACGTGTGGTCGACTACTGATAGTCATTCGGTCGACTGTACAATGCCTACCTAGCTAGGCATTGTACAGTAAAAAAAAAACATTAAAAAAATATAAAATAAAATTATTAAATTATAAAAAAAACATAAAACCACCCGCACCCGCCCGCCGCCCGTATGAACAGGGCGGTACCAGTATTTATTCTGTGGCAGCGGGGTGACCTACCTATTTGAGATTTGAAAATAGTAAACATTTGCGCGTGAGGCGGCTTTATAAACTCCAGTGAAGGTTTCAAATTCAACTGTTTTACACACTTGATGCGATTGGTAAACCTATGCCGCGAGAAAAATAAACCAATAAAGCTTTTGCGCGCGTGACGTCTTTATTTACATAGGCATTGGGTTTCAATTCAGCTGTTTTACACACATGCATATTTGTTAACAATTTAAAAACTAAACCTATAGACAGGTACATTTATAAGCTATTTTTGGCTCAGCCGGTAATAGAAATTAGCGGGGGTGGCGGGTTCGCAAAAATTGGCACACGTCCGACCTCCGACACGTTCCGCTCAGGACTAAGGCCTCTGCCTCGAATTTTGCGGGCAGCGGGGCGGCAGCGGCGGCGGAGCGGGAGCGGCAGGATTTTATGCGTAAAAACAAATGAACCGGACCTCGAAAACAGCGGCGCGGTAGCGGGGCGGGACAATGCGAGACGCGCCGCCGCCGCCAGCCGCCGCGCCGCCCCGCTGCCCGCGAAATTCGAGGCAGAGGCCTAAATGGCTCAGGGCGAGCGCTTGAAAAGGTGAAAACAATTGATGCTGGAATTAGGATTCATTCATTTGACGCTTGGCTCCCGTTGCGAGCGGTTGTGGGCTGCCGCTCCCTCCCGCTGCCGCGGCTCGCTGAGTCATCGCTCCCCACCCGTCGCTGCGCTGCGCTCTCCGCGGCGCGCCTCGTAGTCGCCCCGACTACGTCCGATCCTTCGAGGAATTAATTATTTATTTAATTAATTCTCTCGATTTATGATCACCCAAAAGTCTTTTTCAAGACTAGTGTTTCTTTGGCGTTATCGTCGAAACGTGAGTAGCTGCACCAGGCCCCTTCCGGGCAAATCCACAGTTTCGTGGTCCTCGGTGGAAACCTTACGGTGCCAACGAAGCCGAGTGGGGTGTTGACCCAATACACCCGCCGAACCCCATCTGGGGGAGGCAGTCAATTGGACGGGTCCCAGTGTTAACCGGCCTTGGGGGGTCTCCTAGTCGGCACTGGTGTACAGTTTTCCTTCCACAGCTACTCACCTAGTGTGTTTAGGGTGTGTCTACACCCTTCGCACTAGACTGGTCAGGGCCCCGTTCGCACAATAAGATTGGCGACGGGTTTACACAGCTTAGGGCACACCATAGGTACTCACCTCCCTGTCTGCACCCGACAGGGAGGGTTACACATCCCCGGGCCAACCCACCCGGGGAGTTAGATATAGGGTTATTGCGTCAGTGATCATGTCGCTCGACATCTCTGTATAGCGACATGATCACGCATGCTCTCGCATGTGTTCGATTTTTTATAGGAGCTCCTCCTAAAGGAGCCCGACATGTTCCTGGACGCAGTCCTGAGGAACGCGAACCTCAAGGCGCGTCTAGCCGCTTTTCAGCGGACCGGCCCCACTCCCCCCTCCCCTTCTGTCTCAGTCATCGCTGATTTCAGCGATGCCCTAGAGCCCACTCCCGTCCCTCCTTCTGATTCTGATTCAGGTGACTTGATGGACACCTCCCCGGCGTCCGAGAGACCCACCTCTCCTTACTCCAACATCTGTGAGGCATCTGACTCGGAACCTGCGCACTCTGCGCAGGACCAGTCAGCCTCGTCCTGTCCTCCTTCTTCCCCTTCCTCCGCCGAGGACGATGGTTTCGCCACCGTCCAAAGTAAGAAGAAGAGGAAAAAGAATCGCGTTGATTCAATTGCTCAGACCAGAAAGGGAAGGAAAGTGGGGGATTCCCCCACTGCTCCCTCCGCGGCTTCCACCGCTATCCCTCCCCCCCCTCCGACCGCGGATCCCACGGCCTCAGTTGCCCCCACCACCACCACCCCCCCCGTTTCGTCTTCTGTCCCTAAGAAGGCACCTTCCCCCCCTCCTGTGTACATCCAGGACAAGGGGAAGTGGACAGACGTCTCGCGATGGTGTACCGATCTTAGGATCAATTACACCAACGCACGATCTACCCAGCAGGGTATCAAAGTGAGCATCCCAACCTCTCATGACTTCAGGGAGCTCACGAAACTCCTAAGGGCGAGGAACGTGTCTTTCCACACGTACACTCTCCCTGAGGAGCGTCAGACTAGAGTAGTGATCCGCAGGATCCCGAAGGAGCTCTCCGTCAAGGAGATCAAAGACGACCTTCTGTCGCAATCTATCCCGGTGGACGAGGTCCATCGTATGCACCGCTCCAGGGCAGGAGAACCATACGACATGGCCCTCGTAATCTGTCCCCATTTCGAGGAGTACCACCCTATCTTCCAGGTCAGATCGATCTGCAACCTCACGGGTTTCGAAATCGAGAAACCCTGGAAGAGTGGCATCATTGGTCAGTGTCACCGCTACCAATTGTATGGTCACTCGCAGAGGAATTGCCATGCAAAACCCAGGTGCGTCAAGTGCCTGGGGGACCACGGCACTTCGGACTGTTCGCGTCCGAAGGATCGTACCTTGTGCACCGACCTGCCTAGCTGTGTGCTATGCGGCGAATCTGGGCACCCAGCCAACTACCGTGGCTGTCCCAAAGCCCCAAAGCCCTTCTCCTCCTCGAAGCTGAACAAGCGTGCAGACGCTCGTCAGCAGAGAGAACGCCCTCCGCTACTCCCCATCCCATCTTCCCAGATGTCTAAGGCAGCTAAGTCCGCAGCGACCTAGCCCTTGGTTTCCCCTACACCACCAGCAGGCGTTCCCTGCCTTGGCGTACTCCCAACCCCCTCCCCTTCCCCCGCTCGCTCCTAGGGATCCGAGAACACGCGCTCCCCAACCGTTCTCTCTCAGCCCCCTAAACCCGCGTCTGCGCCCGCTCCTAAAGCCACCCCCCCCCCCGCCGCTTTGGCTCCCCCCCCCCCCCCTACCATACCCCCAACCATGCCAGTGCTCAGCCAAAATGTTAACTCGTTCATCATTATTGCTGGCACTTTCATGGCTTTTTATACCCCCCGCGCTAGACAAATGGCTCTTGAGCTAACCGCCGCCAGAAATGTCGGCGATTTGCCCAGGATCATTAATATATTCAAAGCGTATCCCGAGATTACGCAAGCTTTGAATTCCTTTTCCAGCAACTCAAATCAATAATGGATAAAGGAATCATAGCTAGGATCAAACCCCGATCATTAAACTTAGGCTTTTTCAACGCGAATGGCTTTGCAGGCCAACGCGATGAGATCGCCACTTTTCTCCGCGATCACCATATCGACGTCTTCCTCTTCCAGGAAACGTTCTCAAGAACAAAGGCTTCAAAGCCCCATCACCGAAATCCGTCGATTGCTAACTATCGCATAGTTCGCAATGACAGGTCTCGGTGTCACAAGGGTGGTACTATGATTTACTATAAATCGTCCCTATACTGCATCCCTATGGACCCTCCCCCTCTCACGCGTTTAGAAGTGTCTGTCTGCCGCTTAGGCATGACAGGTCACCAGCCGATCACTCTCGTATCGGTCTACCTCCCCCCCCCCCCCCCCCCGCGGCCCCCGCACTTCAGAGGATTTCCAATCCTTCTCTGACGACCTGACCATTCTGTTCGCCTTGAGTGACTCGAGTGTGCCCAGTGCTCACCCAGCTCTCAACCAGTAGACGAAGCCCACCTCTCTGAGGTTGACGCTGAAGTCGAACGTAGAGCCTCCCTTCCCCCCGTTGAGGACCCTGAGTATCCCTTGCCTCCTGTCACTCCAGACGAGGTGCACGAGATAATCAAGGGTCTAAAACACCGTAAAGCCCCCGGCTCAGATGGAATCACCAATAGGGTGTTCCAACTGTTCCCTGCCCGTTTGATTATGCTCATGACCATCATCTTCAATGGGGCCATGAGTAATAATATCTTTCCTCACGCCTGGAAACAGGCTACCGTTATCGGTATCCCTAAGCCCGGCAAGCCTAAGAGCGTGCCCTCTAGCTACCGGCCTATCAGTCTGCTCAACGTCTTCGGCAAAATCTATTAGAGGCTTATTTATAAGCGTCTCAGAGATTATGCCGAGACAAAGGGTCTCATTCCCGACGAGCAATTCGGTTTTCGAACCCAGCACTATTGCGTGCAACAGGTCCACCGTATTGTCGAGCACATCAGCGTTGGGTTCCAACGCGATGCGATGACTGGTACTGTCTTCTTTGATATAGCGAAAGCCTTTGACAAAGTCTGGCACAACGGCTTATTATATAAGCTGTACCAACTCGGTGTGCCGGATCGTCTCGTCCTCATCTTACGAGACTTTTTGTCAAACCGCACCTTTTACTATCGCATTGAAGGAGCACTTTCCTCCCCCCAGCCTATTCGCGCAGGAGTCCCTCAGGGCTCTGTGCTTTCCCCCCTTATCTTCATCCTCTTCGCCAGCGATATCCCGAAGAGTAAAAAGGCGCAGTTGGCGCTGTTCGCGGACGATACGGCCATTTTCTCCAAGGGAATTCGCCCTGACTCGATCGCTCGCACCCTCCAAACCACAGTCGATGTCCTCGGCAAGTGGTTTCGAAAGTGGAGAATCGAAGTCAATCCCGATAAAAGCCAAGCCATTCTCTTTACGAGACGGCGTAATCGGCTCACCGCCCCTCCTCGGCCGATCACCATGTTTGGCAAGCAGATCCCTTGGGAAAGCGAGCCAAATATTTAGATGTGACGCTCGATAGTCATTTAACATTTTCAGAGCACATAAAGCAGGTTCGTTCGCGGGCCTACTTTGCTCTCAGCCGTTTACACTCCGTTCTGAATGCACGCAGCAAATTGTCCCTTAAGTGCAAGTTGCGTATTTACACAGCGTGCATTCGACCTATCATGACCTATGCGGGCCCAGTCTTTGCGCACGCAAAGCCCCACTTCATCCATAGGATGCAGACCCTTCAGAACCGTTTCCTCCGAAAGGTAACGGGAGCCCCTTGGTTCGTTCGGAACGCGGACCTCCACCTTGACCTTAAAGTCCCGACCATCCGTCAGTACTTGAAACGCCTTTCCAAGCGTTTCTTTGATTCCGCCGTGAAACATCGCAACCCCTTGGTTGTTGAGTCCGCTAGCTATGTCCCCAGTAGAATCAGTAGTATCCGCCGTCCGCGACATGCCCTCACTGAACCCGATGACCCTATCACCCTCCTCCAGGAAAGTAGTAGGGAAACTAGCACCGTCCATAAACACAAACACAGATCTACATTCCGGCCTCGCCGCCGAGGCCCACCGCGTTTAAGGCCATCTAACGTAAATGTAAATGTAAATTCATGTCCCTTGATCGGTTTAATCGAGCCAGCTGGTGGCGTAGCTGAGCCTGTAGCTTTAGACTCCCCTGATAATAATAATTCCCCTAACTTGATCCAGCCTATTGCTTTGCCTTGTTTATCAATGGTCAATGACAACGACTCCCTAAGCCGAGGTCCGTACCCCACAGGGGGTGTCCTTAGTGCGCAGTCGTTTAGTTTATAAGTTTAGTTAGTATTTTATGCCCCTGGCTGGAGGCTTTTGAGCTCGCTTAAAGGCACCCACAGGGAAGTCCGATTAAGTAGTCGAGACCTCTCATGGTCACACTACGAGATGCCATTCATAAAAAAAAAAAAAATGCTGGAATTAGTGGTACAGATATTTTAATATTTCACATTATGACGGCCGTTTTATCTCAAACATTTTACGACCTTTATTATGGTACAAGTTTGAATTTTCTAAGCCTAATGTAACTCAAATGAAATAAGATTAAAGATCATAATTAGACTTGTCTATGCGATTTAATTGGATGCAGTAAAGTGCAAGCAATCGTGTATCGGACGGCCGAAATATCTAGATCAAAGTCTGAACTAAGTAATATATTTTTTTCAAAATTTAAATCCGTGTTATCTACGAATAAAACACAATACAAAACGACGTTTTTTAGGCTATCCCAGCCTTGGGGTAAGTTCGGATGGTTTTACGCTGTAGGTTCTCGAAGGATTAAGGTCAAAAAATGTTTTAATTTTGAGATAGTTTTATCAACTTGTGAATGACTTTATTGAATTAACAAAGGCCATTTTTCAAGTAGGTACGTACTTTCTAAACTATGGTATTATCAGCGGTTATTGATTAAAATGAGCTCAAAGTGATCATATCAACGGCGTTTATGTAAAGAAAAACCTAGGTTTATTTGATCGCTATGCCTGATTCCGCACTGAGCAAGGATTGACAAAAAAAGCAATTTGCTCAGTAAGCATGCATAGTAGGTAAAGACAATAAATAAATCAATGAAGAGATCTTTAGAAGGAATCAGAACGTTATGCCAAACAGCCGATGTGGTAGCCCTCCAGGAGACCTGGCTGCTGCCGCATGACCTGCCGCTGCTCAACACGATCGATGACAAGTTCGGGTGCACCGGCACGTCTGCGGTTGACACTGCGGCGGGTATACTCGGCGGGCGGCCTTATGGAGGCGTGGCGCTGTTGTGGCGTGAGAGTGCGTTTCAGTCTGTGTCCGTGATAGAATGTAATAACGTGCGGGTCTGTGCGATAAAGGTATCTGTGTGTGAGAGGTCAGCGGTACTCTTTAGTGTATATATGCCTACAAACTCGTATGATAACCTACCTGAGTTTACCGCGTGCTTTGGTGTGATTCGATCGGTAATTGAAGTGGAAGAAAACAATGGAGTTGAGGCCTTTTATATACTGGGCGACTTTAATGCCCACCCGAATGAGTTGTTTTACAATGAAATGATTGACTTTTGTATGGATCTTGATTGGCATTGCATAGATTTAAATATGTGTCCTAAAACTACCTATACATTTTTTAGTGACGCTCACAGCTGTACTAGATGGTTAGACCACTGCGTTGTCACGCAGTCAGCACGGGATTCAGTCGTTAGTGTAACTGTGCGATACGACGTGTATTGGTCGGACCATTATCCACTTGTAGTGGATTGCAATCTAAATAGGCTTAAGCCTAAAGTTTATGATTTGTTAGCAGAAAAACCTGTGAATCGTGTCGTATGGGGTGAGAGACAGGTACAGCAAATTAAAGAGTATCATGACATTTGTCATTCTAAACTACGCTTGATGGATTTTCCGCAGGAGTTGAGTGAATGTTGTGATGGTTTTTGTTCTAACAAGGAACATCACTCAGTTCTTGATAAGTTATATGATCAAATTACTGATACATTGTCACAAGCAGCCATTCAAACATATAAAAAGAAGTGTCACAGGAAGGGAGGTTATGTCATTGGGTGGAATAAGCACATAGCGGGCCCTCATCGGGAGGCGCGGCTTAGGTTTCAGTTGTGGAACTTAGCGGGGCGACCTGTTAATGGTCGAATCTTTGATGAGATGTCGGACGCGAGGAGACATTTTAAAGCTAAATTAAAATGGTGTCAGGACAATCAAGAGCAATTTAGAATGGACATCCTTGCGTCCGACCACTCCTCTAAGGATTTCAAAAGTTTTTGGAAACGGACTAACAAAATGAACATTAGAGCTAGCGTCCCGATGAGTGTCAGTGGTTCTTCTGACCACAATGACATTGCCGAGGCTTTTAGAGAGCATTTTACTGTGCGGTCGCCCTTAGGTCCCACGTTTGGTGAGGTAAGTGGTGGTGAGCCCGTTATGACGGGGAAGAATGTAAAGATACCTGCGAGGAGTGTGGATAAAATTATTAAAAAAATGCAGCGTGGAAAATCTCCTGGTCACGACGGGCTCAGTATCGAGCATTATAAATTTGCAGGGGTTCATTTGCCACGTGTACTGTCTATGTTTTTCAGCCTATGCATAGGTCATTCGTATTTGCCGGAGCCGCTAATGCGGACCATAGTCGTTCCTATAGTTAAAAATAAGACGGGTGATACGTCTGACATCAGTAACTACCGGCCCATCTCACTCGCTACTACAGTAGCCAAGGTACTTGACAGTCTGCTGAATAGTCGCCTCACTGCACAGGTTAAGTTGCACGATGCCCAGTTCGATTTCAAAGCAGGAGTCTCAACAGAGAGTGCTATTCTAAGTCTGAAGCGAACTGTCAAGTATTACACAGCGAGGAGGACGCCGGTATACGCGTGTTTCCTCGATTTGTCAAAAGCATTTGATCTGGTTGCATATGACTTGCTGTGGGGCAAGTTGAGGGACGCGGGTGTGTCGGCGGAGTACACCTCCCTTCTCAAATATTGGTACTCTAACCAAAAAAACAGGGTGAGGTGGGTAGGTGCACTGTCGGACGAGTACAGGCTGGAATGCGGAGTCAGACAGGGGGGATTGAGCTCGCCTCTGCTATTTAACCTTTATGTCAACCTGCTTATCAAGCGACTGAGCGCTACACATGTTGGCTGCCACATTGACGGAATCTGTGTCAACAATATAAGCTATGCAGATGACATGGTACTTCTCAGTCCATCGATAGGTGGGTTGAAGAAGTTGCTATCTACCTGCGAGACCTATGCGGAGGAGCATGGTTTGATATACAACTCGAAGAAGAGTGAGCTTCTTGTATTTAAAGCACCTAGGCAGCAGCCGCGCAGTGTTCCGCCCATAAGTCTCAATGGTGTAGCATTAAGGGTTGTCAATAGTTTTAGGTACCTTGGCCACATTGTCACGGGCGACCTAAGGGACGACCTAGATATAGAGAGGGAGCGCAGGGCGTTGTCTGTGAGGAGCAATATGCTTGCCCGCAGGTTCGCTCGTTGTACTACAGACGTCAAAGTTACTCTTTTTAAGGCGTTCTGTCAATCGTTTTACACGAGTGGCCTGTGGGTGTCATACACGCGCCGAGCCTACAGCGTCCTGCGTGTTCAATTTAATAATGCTTTTAGGATGCTGTTGGGACTGCCGCGGCGGTGTAGTGCTTTGGGAATGTTCGCAGAGGCTCGCACAGATGGATTCCATGCCATTATGCGAAAGAAAGCGGCCTCCTTACTACAGCGCCTGCATAGTAGTAACAACAGCATTCTAAAAATGATTGCTGCCAGAGCGGACCGTCCCTTTCAGGGACACTGGGTGGGGACAGTCCTAGGTCTGACATAATATTACTGTACAAAACTAACAATACTAACCTATGTATAAGCATTATTGTTACTAACACCAATGTACTAACATATTTAATATGGACCTAGTCTGAATTAAAGTTTAATTTAATTTAATTTAAAGACCACGCTGCGTGACGTAACCAGGATCTAAACAAAGTGACATTGTATCAGCGATAAAGATGATGGAAAAACTATTTTACAAAAATAACAAACGACTTCCAAAAAATATTACAAAATGAAAAATACTTTAATTTCGAAAGTCGGTGTCTTTGGTTTTGTAATTTCGTTTTTTGCCACTGACTTCCGAAATACCCATGAATATAAACAACTTTTACAATGGGACCAAACCTGAAATCGCGAAAAAAAAATCAGCTGCTCCCTACATTTTGACGAGTTTGGTAGATTAAATGTACTGATCAGCTGATTTTTTTTTTCGCGATTTGAATGTTAATCCCATAGTGAAAGTTGTTGATGATGGTGTTGTTGGTGATTTGCGTTTGCGCACTGCTTAAAAAAATATCATATTTATCCCGGTAATACGTTCCCGTAGGATAATTCCCGACCTCCACGCGGGCGAAGCCGCGAACAAAAGCTAGTGTCCGAGTGCGACGATCACGTACTCGCGCGACTGTCGCTTTTGGTTAGGACACGGCCTAATAACTAGCCATTTGTTCACAGAAATCGTGTAACTATGATGCGGAACCCTTGATTAATGTGTCCGACTCGCACATGGCTGAAATTTCAATAAAAACCCATTTTTACTGAAAAATAAGTAATTATATTGATAAATTATTTCATTAATATACATATCAATTACATTTTAAATTATTCATTAATTATTTGCAAAATTCCATCTCTTAGAATAATACAAGTTTTCTTTTTAAAGATTGTTATTCATATTTCATTCTCTTGGCACAGTGAGGACCAATTCTTTAAGTTTCTTCCTGTGTATCTTAGATGTGCTGGTTTGTGGTAGCTCTTTCATGAAGATCACGCCCCCTCTCAGTTGCTTGGAGTCTGTCAGCGTTTCTAGAAAGAGAATGGGCATTGTTCATATTTTTTAATATGTTGTAATTGAAAAACCATTTCGAGGAATAGCGTTACTCATCATTACGGACTAATTAATCTTGAAAAATATTTATATTTTATTGTTTTTTTTTTTATAAATACGATTGACCTTGTTTGCCCTTCAAATTACGTCAGCTTTGACCGTACAGTTTTGTATCGTTGCCTCAAAAAATAAAAAGTAAATGGCAAGTATTGTCTACAATCTGTCAAGTGTCAAATTATAATATAAACATAACCTCATAAGTATAAAGTTTTTACAATTATTATTCCTGCGACTTGCCTCATAATCTCTTACACTCGTAAATCTCATTACATTATGTCAACACTCGACAACATTTACTATATTGGAAGAGTTATGGAATACAGGAAGCGCTTTGTTCCAACTTGCAGCAATGATAGTAATAATAATCCAAACAAAATTTTTGTTCGTATTAGAGAAGATTTGCGAGAAAAGTGGTGTCATGATGTAGGCGTGGAATATTGCAAGGTTTATACAATGTATTGTTGCGAAGATCACTTTGATGTAAGTATTTCAGAAACTTGCGCGAGTCGGCTTTAACAAAAGTATCGCTCATTGTGGTTCAGGGAAATGAACAATAATGTCGTCGCCTCGATTATTAACGTAGTCTTGCACCTTAAAAACCACTTTGCGTTTAAAAGCTACCGTTTCGGTCAAAATTTCGAAAAATAAGTTGTAAATAGGTTAGGATAGGATTCGATTACGTATGACATCTATTGGCACTTTGACAGATTTGAGATGGATGACGTTGTGTTGACAGATTTAAATTTTTAATTACGTACTAGTGGGGCAACGGCACAATCTTTTGTGCAATTGATGACGTCACCTACCTTGAAAATTCAAAATATTTTAAAATTCAATAAAAAAATAACTATTGAGCCAATCATCAAAATATTCAAATTAGTTTCTCAAAATGCTCTAAATTTTCAAAAAATTAAATAAAATCTAATGGTTAAAAATTTTAAACAATCCCCATTCGAATTTTATTACTACCTACTTTACAACGTATGTTTCCTCCGGCAAGTCTTCTCATTTCGACAGTGTTAACTTTAGTTTAATTATTAGGTCTTTACCTATGAAATTGCCGTTCTGCAGTACTGGCCATTTCAAATCAAAATAATTTTTGTTTGGCTAAGAATTCTAATTTCAAATTAATTTTATTTTAAAAACATGGATTTTTTTTTCCAAAAGTACTTAGTCATTTGTTTATTAATTAGTGTTACATTTTCATCGCATTTCAATCTTTTTCGTCATCATGGATACGTTAAAAATGCGAGTAATTATGGAATATGAGTACCGTCGTGGCAGCAACGCGGCACAAGCGGCACGCAACATCAACGACGTTTACGGAGCTAACACTACAAACCAACGCACCACTTGTTATTGGTTTGCTCGCTTCCGTTCTGGAAATTTCGACCTGAAAAATGAACCTCGCGGTCGTCCGAAGACTTTGGTCGACAATGACGAATTAAAGGCGATTGTGGAAGCTGATGATACACAATCTACGGCTGAATTAGCAGCAGCTTTCGTCGTTAGCGTCAAAACAATATTGGTCCATTTGCGTCAAATTGGCAAGGTAAAAAAGCTTGACAAATGGGTGCCCCACGAACTCAATGATCGCCAGCGCGAGGTACGCGTCGAGACGTGCCTTGCACTGCTCAACAGACACACAAATGAAGGAATTTTGAACCGCATTGTTACCTGCGATGAAAAATGGATTCTGTTTGATAACCGCAAGCGCTCAGCAAGTTGGTTGGATCCTGGTTCAGCACCTAAACAATGCCCTAAACGAAAACTTACCCCTAGAAAAGTGATGGTCACTGTCTGGTGGTCTAGCGCCGGTGTGATTCATCACAGCTTCTTACCAAACGGGGTAAGCATTACTTCAGATGTGTACTGTGAAGAACTGAACACAATGATGGAGAAGCTGGCACATCTCCAACCAGCATTGGTCAATCGCTCGTCTCCGCTGCTCCTGCACGACAACGCGCGACCTCATACTGCACAGCAGACGGTCTCCAAGTTGCAAGAACTGGGGTTGGAAGCTCTCCGTCATCCGCCCTACTCACCAGACCTTGCGCCTACAGACTACTACTTTTTCCAGAATTTGGATAACTTCTTGGCGGGAAAAAAATTCAATACCCGAGAGGCAGTACAAAATGCCTTTGAAGAATTTGTTGCCTCCCGTCCAGCTGATTTCTTTAAGAAGGGCATCAATAAACTGCCACTGCGTTGGCAAAGATGCATTGATTGCATGGGTGATTACTTCGATTAATACAAATAAAAAATGCATGAAAAAAATTCCTTTAAATTTTTTCATACAAAACGGCAATTTCATAAGTAAAGACCTATATCTGCTTCTTCGTGACGATTGCACAACGCCAGTTTTTCAAATTATGCTGGCTCAAAACTTCATTTCTTTTCATGTAACTGGGTGGCATGTAACGGAGGAGCTCATGGCTAAGTAATAACAGCCGTACGGCTCGATCCATAAGGTTAAGCTACGCTTGCCGGGGTTGGTCCGTGGATGGGTGACCATCTTTACATACCGAGACTCCTCCGTGCCTCGGAAAGCACGTTAAGCCGTTGGTCCCGGCTGTCATTCGTGGATCTTTGACAGTCGTTACGGGTCGTCAGAAGCCCGAAAGTCTGACAACCAGTCTTACCAAAGGGTATCGTATTACCCAGTTACTGGGTTGTGGAGGTCAGATAGGCAGTCGCTCCACATAAAATACTGCTATTCAGCTGCATCCAGTTAGACTGGAAGTCGACCCCAACATGGTTGGGAAAAGGCTAGGCAGATTGATTGATTGGGTGGCAAACTAGCAGGCAAGTAAGTGGTACTGGGTGACTACCATAGTGGTAAGTAGTACTAGGTGGCTACCTTAATGGTAAGTGGTACTGGGTGGCTACCTTAATGATAAGTGGTACTGGTTGGCTCCTTAGTAGTATGTAGTACTGAAAGCTATCTTAGTGGTAAGTGGTACTGGGTGGCTATCTTAGTGGTGAGTAGTACTGGGTGGCTACCGTAGTGATAAGTAGTACTGGGTGGCTATCTCAGTAGTAAGTGGTAATGGCTACCTTAATGGTAAGTGGTACTGGGTGGCTACCTTAATGGTAAGTGGTACTGGGTGGCTACCTTAATGGTAAGTGGTACTGGGTGCCTCCTTAGTAGTATGTAGTACTGAAAGCTATCTTAGTGGTAAGTGGTACTGGGTGGCTATCTTAGTGGTGAGTAGTACTGGGTGGCTACCATAGTGGTAAGTAGTACTGGGTGGCTACCTTAATGGTAAGTGGTACTGGATGGCTACCTTAATGGTAAGTGGTACTGGGTGGCTACCTTAATGGTAAGTGGTACTGGGTGGCTACCTTAATGCTAAGTGGTACTGGGTGGGATAAGGGGAAACGTTTTATCACTCATAAGTTCTTATTTAAAAAATAGAACACAACGTACAGAAATAAGTCGAATTTGTAAATTAAATAAAACCGTTATAAAATACTTATCTAAAGAACGAAAAATATCTTGTGGAGTGCCCCAAGGCAGTGTGCTAGGGCTTTTATTATTTCTTATATATATAAATGACTTTCCCATGAATATACCATATCCTATGACATTGTTTGCCGACGACAGTACTATCATTGTTAAACTTGACAAAAATAATAAAGACTTTGAAGCTGACATAATCAATGCATTACAACAAGCCGTTAACTGGCTAGAACATAACGACTTAATTATTAATTTGAAGAAAACAAAAATTATGAATTTTCGTCAAAGAGTAGCTAATTCGGAACTAAATGTAAGCTTTAATAATGAGAAAATTGAAGAAGTTGCAAACACAAAATTTTTAGGCTTAACAATCGACAATCAACTTAATTGGAAACAACATACTTCAATATTAATTTAAAAAAATAGTAAGTTTGCTTTTGCTTTGAATAAACTAAAGAAAGTAGTCAATCAAGCAGCGGCAGTCACTGCATACTATGGATATGTCGACTCTATTCTACGCTACGGAGTCATGTTTTGGGGTAACTCCTGCAATAAGGACATGGTGTTTAAATCGCAAAAAAGATGCATTAGAGCTATTACTGGTATAAAAATAACTGATAGCTGTAAACCTTATTTTATATTGTTAAAAATAATGACTTTACCTTGCTTGTACATATTTGAGACTGCTTTATTTGTTAAAAAGAACATGCATCTATTCAGAAAAGCATCTGAACATCGCTATAGAATGATTAGACACGTATATAGACATGAATTATGCGTTCGACCAACAAAGACCGCCTTGATGCACAAAAGCATACTTTGCATGGCCCCAAAAATATTTAATAAATTACCAAATGAAATTAAGGACTTAAATATTATTCAATTTAAAAACAAATTAAGACATCTATTATTAGAAAAATGTTATTATACTATTGACGAATTCCTTAATGATAAATTGTAAGTTATTTGACATTCATATTTATTTAATTTTGACAATGCATTATTATCTTAAATTCCATTAATTATTTATTTACGTGTACTCAATTGTTAATGTTTTGCTTGTTTTTTTCTGACTTAAGTTATGTTGTGTTTTGTTGTAATTATTTTATTTTATTAGATTGATTACTTATTCTTTTTTTTTTTATAATAATTACGTGAAAGCGTGTACACCTTTAAGGTAGATTTTTTGAGGAACTATTTATTAATATTAAGATCTCATGTACCAAAAATCACACGAATAAATGAATTTGAATTTGAATTTGGCTACCTTAATGGTAAGTGGTACTGGGTGGCTCCTTAGTAGTATGTAGTACTGAAAGCTATCTTAGTGGTAAGTGGTACTGGGTGGCTATCTTAGTGGTGAGTAGTACTGGGTGGCTACCGTAGTGATAAGTAGTACTGGGTGGCTACCTTAATGGTAATTGGTACTGGGTGGCTACCTTAATGGTAAGTTGTACTGGGTGGCTACCTTAATGGTAAGTGGTGCTGGGTGGCTCCTTAGTTGTATGTAGTACTGAAAGCTATCTTAGTGGTAAGTGGTACTGGGAGGCTATCTTAGTGGTGAGTAGTACTGGGTGGCTACCGTAGTGATAAGTAGTACTGGGTGGCTACCGTAGTGATAAGTAGTACTGGGTGGCTACCTTAATGGTAATTGGTACTGGGTGGCTACCTTAATGGTAAGTTGTACTGGGTGGCTACCTTAATGGTAAGTGGTACTGGGTGGCTCCTTAGTAGTATGTAGTACTGAAAGCTATCTTAGTGGTAAGTGGTACTGGGTGGCTATCTTAGTGGTGAGTAGTACTGGGTGGCTACCGTAGTGGTAAGTAGTACTGGGTGGCTATCTTAGTAGTAAGTGGTACTGTGTGGCTATCTTAGTGATAAGTAGTTCTGGGTGGCTACCTTAGTGGTAAGTAGTACTGAGTGGCTACCTTAATGGTAAGTGGTACTGGGTGGCTACCTTAGTGGTAAGTAGTACTGGCTACCTTAGTGGTAAGCAGTACTGGGTGGCTACCTTAGGTAAGTAGTACTAGGTGGCTACCTTAATGGTAAGTGGTACTGGATGGCTACCTTAGTGGTAAGTAGTACTGGGTGGCTACCTTAATGGTAAGTGGTACTGGATGGCTACCTTAGTGGTAAGTAGTACTGGGTGGCTATCTTAATGGTAAGTGGTACTGGGTGGCTCCTTAGTGGTAAGTAGTACTGGGAGGCTACCTTAGTGGTGGTAAGTGGTACTGTGTGGCTCCTTAGTGGTAAGTAGTACTTAGTGGCTATCTTAGTGATAAGTGGGACCTACTGGGCGGCTACCTTAGTGGTAAGTGGCCACTGCCGCCTACAGACATCTGCAATACCAGAGGCATCGCAGGTGCGTTGGCAGACACTAGAGTCAGAATATGTGTCATGAGCCTGTTATCCTATAAACTGAGAAACAGCAACGCTGAAACCCCATCACAAATAGTTCTACTGCAGCTAAATAGGAGGTCTTAGCAGCCCTTACCTTTAACCAGGTCCTTGATCTCCTGTGCTGTAGGGCTGCATCCAGGTTTTGGAACAACGCACGCCACTACCAGGTCCCCACACTCTCTGTCAGGTATACCTGTCACCGCCACGTGGAATACTCCAGGGTGTCTCATTATCACCGACTCAATTTCTACTGGAGACACCTGCAATCACAATTTTAGTTTAGTATATGAACCAGGTTAAACACAAACATAATTTGAATCTACACGGGACCAGAGGGTTGGCCTATTTTTAGCCCAAAGAATTAGCATTGCCATCTAAAATGGCAATGCTGCCAGCGTTTTGGGTAATTATCCCATTGACAGCGATGCGGACGAATATTTTAACGCCCTATTGGCTCTTCCCCTTTTTATTTTTTTACTATAATGTATGTTATTGTATGTACAAGTCATAATATACACAGAAGAAGAATTTTCCCATGGAAAGAGTGCGTGCTTCTATTGATAACTGGCCTCAACGTTTAAAGGACTATTGCAGCCAATGGAGACCACTTCGAATAAGCTTTTTTATATTTTAAATTGTTTTATATTTATGTATTAAACTAACACACTGTAAAAGTAATAAATATTATTTGCAATAAAAAAAAAATGTTTTCTTCGTGACAATATTTATGGCAAGACTGTGTATGTTTTAGTGTTAGCTTGTATATTGTAATTAATATTTGTTTATAATTATTGCTATTAAGGTGATTGCGCAGTAGTAGCCCGCGAAATTCAAATTTTCTTACGTTTTTTGTAATTGGCAGGTCAGTGTCAGGTTGTATCTTGATAAAAATATGATATGCGGTTGTAACAAATATGCATTTACAAAAAAATACAACCGACTTCCAAAAACAACACTACAATGTGAAAAATAACTTTAATTTCTGAAGTCGGTGTCTAGTTAAATGTATTTTCGTTTTTTGCCACTGACTTCCGAAATTAAAGTTATTTTTCACTTTGTGGTGTTTGTTCTTTTTGGAAGTCGGTTGTATTTTTTTGTAATTTTTTTTTTATTTTTCACTTTTTAGTTGTGGTACCTACCCCACACAAATTCTAATACCACTACCTGCAAAACAAACTAGAACATCATCCATATAAAAGTGGGGGAAAAATACGTATTATTGAAGCTAACTCAAAAACTACCCAAGCAAAGTTAATCAATTTTATATGGGACCAACTGTGATGTTACCCTCTCGAATAAAACAAAAAAAAAATCCAAATCGGTCTAGCCATCTTCGAGTAATCGGGGAACATACATAAAAAAAAAATAAAAAAAAGAAAAAGGTTTCGACGAATTGAGAACCTCCTCCTTTTTGAAGTCGATTAATAAACCACAAAAATCATAAATACATCTTTCTAAGTTAGATTTCCTGCGTATTCGTATATTTTCCGAAATCAGACCAATCAATTTTATAGTCTAGTACAATGGTGCCGATTCTGTTGTGCACAAACTAAACTTAATTTAGGCTATTGCTAACTTTTTCTCTCTATTATGACAAGAAAGAGACGGAAGTAAATTAGAGCTGTTAAATTAGTGAGAACTAATTTTTCCATAGACATTTAGACGACACGTAAAAACATGTCGACTAAAAAACACGGTGAAGCGCAAGGCGTGAACTAGTTTGACATCTCCAACTTAGTTCATAGCTATAGAGTCCTTTTCTCGCGCTGCCTGTTAGTAAAAGATAGCGATTCTCTAATTTTAGTTTAGTGCGTTCACAAGAGAATCGGCACCAATCTGTACAAACCTATTGTAGTAGAAAAGTAACAGGTGAATACAAATCTAATGCAAATCAATTTTAAGAGAGCTGTCGCATTTTGTCACTTATCTCACTCCCACGGGACCAAATTTTCAAAAATGTTAAATGAAGATGCTTTTTTGAAAAATGCAATCAATTAGCGAACTAGTAAATAAAATTAATTTAATAGATAATTATTAAAAACACTATTATTGTGGCATTTATTTAACTCATCTCAAAAACACATATTACTTTTTGAGCTGAGTTTATTAGATAACACAATAGAAATGTGTTTTTAAACGGACCTATTTAATTAATATAATTTACTTGTTTGCAATTGCCTGCCTGCCTAGCCTTTTCCCAACTATGTTGGGGTCGGCTTCCAGTCTAACCAGATGCAGCTGAATACCAGTATTTTACATGGAGCGACTGCCTATCTCACCTCCACAACCCATTAACTGGGTAATACGATACCTCTTGGTAAGACTGGTTGCCAGACTTTCGAGCTTCTGACGACCCGTAACGACTGTCAAAGATCCACGAATGACAGCCGGGACCAAGGGCTTAACGTGCTTTCCGAGGCACGGAGGAGTCTCGATATGTAAAGATGGTCACCCATCCACGGACAACCCCGGCAAGCGTAGCTTAACCTGATGGATCGACCCGTGCGGCTGTTATTACTTAGCCACGAGCTCCTCCTATTAGTTTGCAACTGATTACATTTATCAAAAAAGCATATTTTTATTTAACAATCTTAAAAATTTGATCCCGTGTGATAAAATCAGAGGTGATAAAATGTGACAGCACTCTTAAGTCGCCAATATGTGTCATGCTGTCTGTATGTCACCATAATGTTTATTGTTGCGACAAAAACATTTGGACCCGTTCGACGTTCTGTGGCTCGACGTCAGTCCATATGGATTAACGCCTCGACTTAGCTAAGTGGCAATTAAGTATTCGCGGGTCACATCCTTATTAACTCACCTGGTGATTTCTATACTTCAACAATAACTTATATCGCTCAACAAAGAACAGGTTCCAGGAGTGATCCCTGTAGAAGATGTCACCAGACTTGAGCCAGCCGTCTTCTGTTAACGTCTCCTTTGTCACCTCTGGGCTGTTGTGGTATCCCTGAAAATATACAGGAATTAAATTTAGTATGAGATTGGACATAAGTCTGATAATATCCTGGTCAATCCAGCTGATCAGAACTTACCACGCTCAAAGATAGATAGGAGTTTTTGTGATATAGTTACTTTATTTTTAATAATAATTTATTCCAAATCCAGAATTTCGATTGCAACCCTGTTGGATTGAGGTCTGATAAACCACATTCGGCATAATATTAATGGGATACATCGATAATTTTGTGCTTTTTATATTCCTATAAAAACTTTTTTACAAAAAAATACAGCCGACTTCCGAAGTCGGTGTCTGGTTAAATGTATTTTCGTTTTTTGCCACCGACTTCCGAAATTAAAGTTATTTTTCACTTTGTAGTGTTGTTTTTGGAAGTCGGTTGTATTTTTTTTGTAAAAAAGTTTTTATTTTTCACTTTTTAGTTGTGGTACCTACCCCACACAAATTCTAATACCACTACCTGCAAAACAAACTAGAACATCATCCATATATAAGTGGAGAAAAAATACGTATTATTGAAGCTAACTCAAAAACTACCCAAGCAAAGTTAATCAATTTTATATAAGACCAACTTCGATGTATACCCTCTCGAATAAAACATTTTTTTTTTTCAAATCGGACGACTCTGTAAAAAGTTCTGAGTGGTCATACATAAAAAAAAATAAAAATTATATATACATGTCGAATTGAGAACCTCCTCCTTTTTTTTCGTTGGTTAAAAACCAAATATACATAAGTAGTTAAATCATTTGGATTTTGCTTAGGTACCTATGTGTTATTTAACTATTGCTGTACTGAAACCGAAACACGATTACTTGAATTTTTTTCTAGAGAAAAAAAATCCAAAGTAGCTCCGTCTATTTTCTGTTTTATACTATTATACGTAAACAGTACCTTATTGTGCAGTAAAATTTGCTTTAAATCAAAGTTATAGTTAGTTATGAACTTACTAAACTAAAAACTTATTTAAGTTTATCATTTTAACATAAAACAAAGCGCGTTAAAATTCCCGTGCGCGTGAGAGTCTTCTATCTCGCGCGTCAAATTAGACAGCCATAACGCCATTTTACTTACACAGCGAGCTAAACCACGCTTCAATATATCGTCTTAAAATGAGTGAATAAACACAGTGTTATTTTGTTTCAAGGTAGGTTACTACCTTCTACATCGTTACATTTTTTTTATTTTTTTATTATGGCTTCGTATCAGAAGGTTACCCGCGCAATTGTGAGCCATCTGTCCATTTCTATAGTTTACTCAAACAATATGTCACTGTAGTAAAATTTATAAATAAAGCAAAAACTTACTTTGAACACAGTTGGGCCTTTGCACCATAATTCTCCTAAGACGTTAGGCTCAGTGATATCTTTATTGGTTTCAGGATCCACCAACTAAAACAAAAAAAAACATTAAATGTGTGATCAACATCTCTTTGACAAGACTGCCAATTATAATGATGTTGATGAATATATTTACTGAGGTAACATAACTATTGTTGTCAATGTCAGGATGTCTCATAATAGGTCTTTACCTATGAAATTGCCGTTTTGTATGAAAAAATTTAAACGAATTTTTTTCATGCATTTTTTATTTGTATTAATCGAAGTAATCACCCATGCAATCAATGCATCTTTGCCAACGCAGTGGCAGTTTATTGATGCCCTTCTTAAAGAAATCAGCTGGACGGGAGGCAACAAATTCTTCAAAGGCATTTTGTACTGCCTCTCGGGTATTGAATTTTTTTCCCGTCAAGAAGTTATCCAAATTCTGAAAAAAGTAGTAGTCTGTAGGCGCAAAGTCTGGTGAGTAGGGCGGATGACGGTGAGCTTCCAACCCCAGTTCTTGCAACTTGGAGACCGTCTGCTGTGCAGTATGAGGTCGCGCGTTGTCGTGTAGGAGCAGCGGAGACGAGCGATTGACCAATGCTGGTTGGAGATGTGCCAGCTTCTCCATCATTGTGTTCAGTTCTTCACAGTACACATCTGAAGTAATGCTCACCCCGTTTGGTAAGAAGCTGTGATGAATCACACCGGCGCTAGACCACCAAACAGTGACCATCACTTTTCTAGGGGTAAGTTTTCGTTTAGGGCATTGTTTAGGTACTGAACCAGGATCCAACCAACTTGCTGAGCGCTGGCGGTTATCAAACAGAATCCATTTTTCATCGCAGGTAACAATGCGGTTCAAAATTCCTTCATTTGTGTGTCTGTTGAGCAGTGCAAGGCACGTCTCGACGCGTACTTCGCGCTGGCGATCATTGAGTTCGTGGGGCACCCATTTGTCAAGCTTTTTTACCATGCCAATTTGACGCAAATGGACCAATATTGTTTTGACGCTAACGTCGAAAGCTGCTGCTAATTCAGCCGTAGATTGTGTATCATCAGCTTCCACAATCGCCTTTAATTCGTCATTGTCGACCAAAGTCTTCGGACGACCGCGAGGTTCATTTTTCAGGTCGAAATTTCCAGAACGGAAGCGAGCAAACCAATAACAAGTGGTGCGTTGGTTTGTAGTATTAGCTCCGTAAACGTCGTTGATGTTGCGTGCCGCTTGTGCCGCGTTGCTGCCACGACGGTACTCATATTCCATAATTACTCGAATTTTTAACGTATCCATGATGACGAAAAAGATTGAAATGCGATGAAAATGTAACACTAATCAATAAACAAATGACTACTTTTGAAAAAAAAAAATCCATGTTTTTAAAAAAAAATGAATTTGAAATTAGAATTCTTAGCCAAACAAAAATTATTTTGATTTGAAATGGCCAGTACTGCAGAACGGCAATTTCATAGGTAAAGACCATATAAACAAAGTTAGGATTGATGAAAGCTTCTCCACAGCACATTCATCATCATCAACTCAGCCGAAAGACGTCTAGTGCTGGACGTAGGCCTCACCAGTCCAGGGCTGCCCATATCCTGCGGTTGCCTGCGACCATCACTAAGTCGTCGGAATACCAAAATGAAGGGCACTCTACCAACGGTATGCGGTTACCACTTGAGAATACATGACAAAAACACTGTCATTATGGTGTTGTTTTCTTCCTACAAAACGGTTGTGCTGACGAAGAATTGTTATTATGTATTATCAGTCCTCTGCTGGTGTGTGCCCATCCTGCCTGTGGGCCTCCCCTGTGTGAGACGGAGTGGGCCGTAATCCACCACGTGGGTCCAGTGCCGATTGGTGGATGTCACATGTCTTCGAGTTTTTGGCTCTATGACATGCCCCTGTTTCTTCACGTTATTTTCTTTCACCGTTTTGAGAGCAGTGATGAAATAATTTACATAAATTAAAGTGCCTGTCTTTGTCTGGTTTCGGATTTACGACTTACAACTCTTAAATCACGAATAATTACTTACTTTGAAGTCAATACAACCAATTGGTCTACCGCAAGAACCCGGTGCCGGTGGGAAATCGTGTTGAGTAGCGAGCCCGCTTATCTCACTCATTCCATAAATGACGTAGACATCATCTATATTCGCAATTTTCTGAAAAAAAAAACAACATTATTATGAACCTTGTTATGACGATAGATCTATCATTGTAAAAGTGAGAGAGAGAGGTGGAGCTATGTAAAACAGTTTACATCCTTTTTCGCAAAGTAACAACGATAGCATTAACACCTCATTGTTATCTCTCTCAAAGCAACCACTAGCTGTTAGCCGAGGCTTCGATCGCATACATCCATTCCCCGTTTGAAATTCTCAGGCAAGTCTGAGCGCCATATAAAGAATGTTTTTCAAATTACATATTACTATCGTCAGCCAGTCAGTCCTTGAATTTTTTTTATCATAAAAGAGAAGATAAGCCTGATGACAAATACCTTCACTTCAACGACGTCCTCTGGCGTAACAGCGCTGCCACCTAACAAGATGGTTTCGAAGCAAGTGAAGTCACATCTAACACTGGTCATCATAGTTTTCATCATTGTAGGGCTAGTAGCGATGTAGGTAGGCTGAGGGAATAAGAAATCAATGTTAATATAGAATATAGAAGATAGCTCCAGGGCAAACAGACTCGAGTGTAATAAACTGAGGCTACTTGAGGCTACCTAGCTCTAGTGAATACGGAACTCAACAGCAACATAGACGACAGTCTTAAGTCTTATTGAAGAATCGATCAGACTTTAAGAAATAAGATTTGATTGTGACTGAAATGCGATTGAACTGCGATGCAAGCGTGATGATTTTTTTGCTGCAAGACGTCCCCGAACTTCGCCACAAAAACCGTTCCCGTGCCTTTCGCATCCGGCTCTGCAGCAACTTCCGCACGATCTTCTCCAGGTTATCGGTCCACCTTGTGGGAAGCATACCCACGCCTTACGGTACGCGGTCACCATTCCAAAACCATTCCGCTCCATCGGCCTTACTTCATTGTTCATCGCTAACCAGAACCCTGTTCATTAATTAATGGTGGATTGCCAGGGTTTCATAAACTCCTACCTTATATTTATTAACTACTTCTGCGAAATGTTCCGAAGTGAGAGGTGATGACGTCTGCAGCCGCGTATACTTCAGGATCGGGGAGAAGAGGTAGTGGAAGCCAGCCGACAGCCACTGTGCTGGCGATGTCACTATTACCATCTTTGTCGGAGTTGGAAACGTGGAGAAACTTGTCCTGAAAAGAAGAATAAAATGTTGCATGATGTTAAAAAATTTTGATACAATGGAGAATTTTTGTTAATGCATTCGAGGCGGGATTAACACCCGAGCCGAAGGCGAGGTTGTTTTTGAGCCGAGACCTGCAATAACAAATGTCCACGTGTATGAAATGACGTTTTTCAATACACTTTTGAAGAAATAAAATAAAATATGAAAAATATTTTTGTCATGAAACAATGATTTAAATTTTCTTTATTTTCCGCGCTTTACTATCGCCAGGTTGAAGGAGAAGCAAAGGTATAAAGCCGATAAACAGCCTAATATGAAAAATAGAAAATTCAAATATTTTTGAGTTTAAAACACAAATAAATGTTAATTTGTTCATGAACGTTTTTTTTATTGTAAAAATCATGGTTTTTGATGATATTCTATTTATAAACATAAATAATGTTTATAAATAGATCATCAAATATTCAAAAAATATTAACGGCGGCGTAAAGACGCATATCTCTTTGCCGAGATTAAAAAAAAAACATTCACCTCCGAATAGAGACGGTGTTAATAGAAGCATTGAACCAATTTGGACTAAGTATAGGTTCAAGTTATTTGTGGCAATTTTTATTCCCGCACACGTGTTGGAAAATGAAAAATCGCACGCGTGTAAATATATTGCATTGTGAACTTAATTGAAAGAAAAAGTGTAAAGTGTATTGAAAAAGAAATACTCCATTTATGCATTTCTGCATTATCCTTCCTTTTGCAGAAACCTCACTTTTTACACAATAAGGGTAGCATCCCGAGAACACCTTTCGTCCGTAGTATGTACGAAAACGTTAGGGAGGGAAGGGGCGAATTACTTACCACAAATAAGGAATTCCAATAATTAAGTTCTTGTGTGTAAGCATGGCCGTTTTTGGCACTCCTGTGGTTCCACTTGTAGATGTCAGGTATGCTATGGTGTCCACGGGATCCAAGTCTGTTGGTCTGGAAATGTAGGAACATTCAGTCAATTAAAATTAAATCTTCTGGCAATCAATGTTAAATCGAGTCAATGATTCGTTTGTTTCCGAAATATAGTATACCTAGGCCTCAGGAGCAGCTAGAACATAATATTCAATGGTTGGTACAACAAGTACAGAAGATTCACTCCGCAAAATCATTTCAACAAATAGCGACTCTTGCTACGACACAATAAAGTGCAATTCGCAAAGCAATAATTACCTACAGTTATAATTATTCACCTAGAAGTTGCTTCTCTTTCTATCGCGTAACTCTTATCTGATGCCTATTGACTCGTTAGGTTTGTCGTCTTTTACGACGCGGCGCGTGAATGAGTATCGAACTAATGTGCGAGCTGGCCGGTGAAAACAGCCCACACTGAATTGGCCCAACAAGTCGAGCCCGCCGCGTAATTGTAGCTTCGTACCCAAAATGCGGAGCGCGCGTAGCCTGCTCCTGTTAGATTGCTCCTAGGGTTTACATAACACTGTCGCTGAAAAACCTGGATACTGAAATGACTGTGCTGATTATAGATTTGGTGATAGTGAAAGTGGTATTTACAGTGGCGTGCACTCCATACATGCAAATAAGCTCTGCATACCCTGTAGTCCCATACATACATGCCCCTCGAAATGATAAATAACTTTAACGCAAGAAAAATCATGGTACTATCTATATTAATCTAACTTATTCGCTATCTCACTGTTTATAACGCGATTTACGCGCCATCTATTATTTTCATTTGAAACGAATTTCTTGAAGCGAGCGGCGACAACCGCGCAGGCAGCGCTCCCGGTGAGCATAAGCAGAACAACGCCGTGCTTATTTTTCATTCAACGCAACCCGTGTAGTACACAGCAATAGTGTGACTGTGTGCGTGAAAATGTATGCGTGTGTTTAAGTTCTGGAAGCACAGCTTATTTTGCAACCCGTCCAAATTGAGAAGCCGTAAAAGCACCGCTTAGTTGTTGATTACAGAGGGTTGACTTTTTTAGTCGGATTGACCAAGATTAGTTCGTATTATTTTGTAATTGTAAAGTTTTACACGCTTTTATTCAACTTGCAATGTTTGTTTGTTTTTTCGCCATATTGTTTTGATTTGATTGTTTTTCTTGGCGCAAGTGATTGACTGTATATTATTATGTAATTATTTTAATCATTTGTAAAAAATTGAAAATTATACCTGTGAGACCTGTGCTGCCGAAGTGTGTTAAATAAATTAAAATCTGCCGCTTTTCGACGTTATATTTTGAGCAAAAAGTTAAATTCATTGTAAACGGAAGGTGTGAACCCGGGTTTTATTTAACTCAAAAAAAAAGGTAATGCCTCTCGTTATTTTCATAGAAAAGTTTTGTCATATTTAATTATTACCTACTGGCAAACATGTTGTGTATAACACAAACACATTGTATTTTATCCCTTGCTTTTTGTTTACAAATCAAGATAAAAATAATGTTTGGACCTTTATCGCATATTCAGATTAAAATATTTTAGATATTCGTTGTGGTCGCAAACAAACATCATGCGAAGCCAATGGCGCCGTGCGGTAAGAGTCAGTGTAAGATTAGGGTTAGGGTAGGTGAGGTCGGGTAAAACAAACGGTCGGGAAAAAAACTTAGGTACTAGTTTCAGCTTGTTCAAGTTTTTATTTTTTATTTTAGACGTGCATACCCTGTCTGAAATCACTGTGCACGCCACTGGGTATTTATATGGGTTGGCATGGCACTATGGCAATCAAAAGGATTGTCAACTAACCCCTCAAATACATGGAAAACCTTCTGTCTCTCGTAAAAAGTATTTTCTATTAGACTGGCGTTACTCAACTTTTTGGAACAGCATCAATACTCTTACTACTTAGTGTCATAATAATTTAGTTGGTAAAATGCAGAAAATACAAACTTACTTAAATCCGTTAACGTTTTTCTGATCTTCATTTTGTAGTAGGTCTGATAATGTGGTATATTTACTATCCTTATCAAAGATCACAATTTTTGCGTCTACTTTGGACATTTCTAACGCCTTCTGAATGTCTGACGTCTTTTCACTTTGACAGAAAATTATATTCGGACGGTTCGTGTGGAATAAATCTTTCAATTCATCTGAAATGTAAACATTTGACGTTATTTAGGGCTGATTTTTCAATAGGCAGATAACTTTTATCTGAAGAGTAAAAATGACAGTTTGACATATTTTCAATACACAAGTTGTCAAACCGCCATATTTATTCCTCAAATAAAAATTATCTGACTATTGAACAATCAGCCCTTAATCTGCCAAGATTCAAAAGCTTACCTTTTGAATCTTTTATAGGTCCAAATTAAATTAGCTAGTGAAACTCTGCAGACGTGATAGGTATATCTAAACACGATAATATAAAAATCAAAATGATTTGATGGTTTTTTTAGGGGGTCAATGACCGCTGGTAGTGTTCTTACTTAAAGTATGAGTTGACAAAATCTGTTTTCTTTTGTTTTATTTCGTTTAGATATCGACAGGTTCAATGCGTGCCACGAAATATGAGACTTGACACACTACGTAGTTTGATTTGAGCAGTAGATTATAATTATCTGATTCTGATTGTTCTGATTGATAGGTCTCTTTAGCGGTATGAGGTCTGAGAGGGGAAGGGACCGGGCGTCATCAGGGCAGCGGAAAGAGCGCGGGAAGCGCGAACTGCGCTCGTCTTTCGTGGCACGCATTGTACAAAAAAAAAACTGATTTTTAAACTGATATCTAAAGTGACTGCACTCTAAATGCGTTCGATGTTTAGATATCGTTACTCACAACATCTGCGGCGTTTTGCTAGCTAATTCAATTTGACCCTGCATACACGTTCTGGTTACCCTTGGACTTCCATGACTAATGGTGAAAGAAAACATCGTGAAAAAACTTTATTTATAATGGTGTGTGGTTTGTTAATGGTCATTCCTTAGGAATATGTGAAAAGCCTTTGCCTAGAAGCCGAGACCAGCATATATTTACTTGGGAAAAGGCTAGGCAGATGATGATGAAAGAGAAGAGACGCTACAATAGGTGAGCATTTCTTGCTTTCATTCTGTCTTCTGAAAAAAAAAAACTAGATGGTAAAAAATAAACTCACTGGCTCCCAAAGTAACATCGATAGAAGCTATCATGATCCCAAGATATAGCGCTGCGTAGTGAGGTATGCAGAAATCTATATGGTTCGGTCCCATCAGCACCATGACGTCGCCTTTCTTCAGTCCCAAGTTCGTGAGAGAGACAGCGCATCGGATGCTCCTGTCTAAAACCGAGCCATTGGTTTCAGATTTCCCTGTTCCTCCATCGATCTGTTGAATTAAGTGATGCAACGTCACAAATATCTGTCAAACCTTTAGCTGTTTTGATTTTTATTGGTTTTTTTTTTAAATCCGGCCAAGTGCGTGTCGGACCACGCACAATGAAGGGTTCTGTAGTTGGGATGAATTTATCCCAAGAACAAACTTAACATTGTAGTTGAAACACTACAACAACTGTAAATGTAAGTATGTACTCACAATATTGATAGATTTACCATGTTATTTTAAGAACACAGACTTCTTATAGGTTTTCCTGTAATCTACAGGGAAAGATCTATTTTCTGTATTTTTTTTCAAAATTTTAGGCTCAGTAGTTTTGGAGATAAGGGGGGGGGGGGAAACGATCAATTTTCGTATATTTTCTTAAATAACTTAAAAATTATTTAAAAAAAATATATTTGAGACCTTCATAGTAAGCCCATTTGTCACACGGTATAGTTTGCAAAACTTTCTTTTTTAATTTTCTTATTTGCCCCCGGACAATTTGGATGGACGGACAAACGGATGGACAAATCACACAACAATCCTAATGACGTCACGCGGGGAACGGGACGCGTCAGTGGTTAAAGTTTTTAAAGTTAATTTTTAACACCTCATCATCTGCCTAGCCTTTTCCCAATTATGTTGGGGTCGGCTTCCAGTCTAACCGGATGCAGATGAAAACCAATATTTTACATGGAGCGACTGCCTATCTGGCCTCCATAACCCAGTTACTGGGTAATACGATACTCCTTGGTAAGACTGGTTGTCAGACTTTCAGGCGACGACCCGTAACGGCTGTCAAAGATCCACGAATGACAGCTGGGACCAACGGCTTAACGTGGTTTCCGAGGCACGGAGGAGTCTCGGTATGTAAAGATGGTCACCGGCTGTTATTACTTAGCCGCGAGCTCCTCTAATAATATTTTATAATACCTGCATAATAAAATCGGGGTCGTCTTGCAAGCTGTGCAGTATGAGCTTCCCGAAGTGGTGTCTGTCTGATGGGATCCCAGTCTTCGCCACCACACGCGATCCTACCTCGGCCATATACCAGTGCACTGCGTCGAAAGCGCGTCTCGTCATGATGTTGGTTTCTTCTGAAATCAATCAAATATAAAAAAATAAATATGCTTAAGTTTTTATTTTTCACTTTTTAGTTGTGGTTCCTACCCGGTACCCCACACAAATTCGAATACCACTATATACCGTGCACTTGTACACACGGCTACACATCAAGCTATACATTTCCAGTTTACACTGACCTCCCATTTAAGGAAATCCTACGCAATGCGAGATCAGCTTATACTGGAATTGTATAACTTGATCTGTAGCCGTGCGTACAATCGAGGTTTTTCGTTCCGGGCAACTTTGGGACACTTATCGCGTGAGTGAATATAAATTATAATGACAGGAAATTATTACAACATCATCCACATAGAATAATTGGCAAAAATAAGTATTGTTGAAGCTAACTCGTACGAGAGGCCGAAGCCAACTCGCAGAGGCCCCTTAGACAATTTTAAATGACGAGGAGTCACCCGCCGACGATTATCTCTGTATGCACTATGCAAGTGTACCCAAGGACAACCCCCGGTTGGCGCAGGACTATTGCTGAACATGGAAACAAAACATATTGGGCTATGGGTCTGGGTGGCTATAGTAGATTGGGTACCTTGAACTATGGAAGAACTATGTCTATTTTATTATAATTTTTATGATTACTCGCCACCAGCCCTACCCGCGTGTTGCAGGAATGTTGCCATTAATTAAATAATTAATTTAATTAAATTAATTTTTCCTTTCAAGCAGAAAGAAAGAATTTTCTAAATCAGTGTAGACGTCGTCGAGTAATCGGGGAAAATACATTTAAAAAAAATTGGCAGTCATGGGGACAGAAGTGGAAAACTATGCAATAGTAGCATTTTGCAGTGTCGAAGTGTCGCGAACCCGTATGATTGTCCCCTACCAAAAATCGCTAAACGGCCTAAAGAAGTTTTCACTTCAAACAAAAAAGATTCCGACGAACTGAGAACCTCCTCCCTTTTTTGAAATCGGTTAAAAATGTAATGTCTGTCTGTCGCGCCGTATAAATATCCGACTTACTGAATTTCGATCACGGCGCGCGGCCTATCTCAACGAAGACTAGCTTACCACGTACGAAATAATTTTTACGAAAACCTAGGTGCACTCTCTTTTATCTTCCCTTATATTCCGATAGGACGACAATCCTGCTGACCAGGGTGGGATCAGGCGCAGTACCGACGGTCTTACATGCTTTCCGAGGCACGAAGAAGAAGAAGAGAGAAGAGGTCACACCACCAACTACAAAACTCTGGGGTGCTACTGAAAATTTCTTAACAGAAAGACTCAAATAAAAAATTTTGCCCGACTTGGAATTCGAACCCAAGGTGTCTCGTGGTCGCACTCATGAGACCAATGTGGCAGTCAGGTCTGAACATTGTCTGATAATCAGTCTACTTTGTGCAGATTCCAATAAAAAACGAAACTTCCCATAACACTAGTATAGCGTGATGTAAAATTATAGATTTAAGAGGATATATCGAAGCGTGGTTTAGCTTTTGTGTAAGTGAAATGGCGTTATGGCTGTCTAGTTTGACGCTCGAGAAAGAAGACTCTCACGCGCACGGTTTAAACGCGCTTCGTATAAATGTAGATTTATGACAAAATGCTACACATAAATCAATTTTTAGCTTAGTAAATTCTTAACATATTTAAATACGTTCAATTTAAAGCAAATTTTACTGCACAATAGGGAACTGTTTACGTATAGTCGTATTAAAACAGAAAATTGACCGTGCTACTTTGAAAATTTTTTCTATCGAAAAAATCGTATTTCGGTTTTAGTACAGCAGTAGACAATAAAGGCAAATAACACACATGGAAAATCCAAATTATTTAACCGTATAAATTTGGTCATAGAGGAATTTTAAAAACAAAAAATTATCGATTTAACACCAATTATTTTTGTATTGTTTATCAAAACACAATCACAACACAAAAATAATCAAATAACACTTAAAACAAAATGCCTCCACACTTACAGTATTTTAAAACACGAGTGCTTCACGCAAGGCGGCCTTGCCAAAATGTATAAAATCAGTTCTGAAATCCTTTACATAGATAAATACAGGCATAAAATATACCTTGTCACTTAGAGATAATTATAATATAGATATAATTATAATAGAGATAGAGATAATTTCACACGAGATACGAAATAATAATTATCGTTTAGTGCATATTGGATGTGAACTTTGATCAATATCTGTAATATTGATCAAAGTTCACATTTAATACAGAAATATCACTCTTTTTTATTGTGTATATAGTAGATGAACAATTTATTTGGGCACACAAAAGAAATATCGCAACACACAAAAGCAGATTGGTATAATGGTATTGGCGAATTTTTGTGTTGTTTTTCGATGTAAAAGAATTTAATTCTCGAAGATGGGAAAACACTTGATTGATTTTTAAACTACTACAAATAATTACATGTAAAGAATCTACATTATCATTAGCCCCATTTCATATCCAGGCAAATCACTGTCCATTCTATGGTTGCCTGGAAGAGATTGCAGAAAGCGATAAGGCCGCCCATTGTATATTTTGTAGTTTGTCTTTTTTTTTTGTTATGTATTTTTGTGGTGTACAATAAAGTATATATAAATAAATAAATAATTACCTAATTAAACATCGCGCTTGAAAATGGACTACTAATGAATTAGTGATGCTAAGTCATCGAGGTCCAATGTAAATTAGAGCAGACACGAGTCCTAAACTAAGATGTGTATCGCGGATGTCTTGGACAAACGCGGTTTATGGACGTTTGCTGTTCCGGACAACAAAATGTTGTACAATGTCAATGTTCGCAGTATCTGCTCTAGTTTACATTGAATCTCAATGTGCTAAGTTTACCTAAACATAAGAAACATTTAGGCTTTCCGGAGCTGCCAAAGATATACGATAATTTCGTATATCTTTGGCAGCTCCAGAAAGCCTAAATGTTTCTCAAACCAGTCCATTCCTTTTGCATCCACAATTGAAGTAACTGCACTGTAGGTACTATCTACTTTGTGGGCCTACATACATGAGGAAATTTATTAAGATTCCTATAATACTTACAGATCCATACGAATGTAAATAAATCTAGTAAAATCAGAACAAAGTTAAACCTCTTTATTATCACTTTCTAGTTCATTCGTTGATTTATTTATATATTTATTTTTTAAATATTTAATGTTATTAAATCATCATTCTCCTACCCTTATCCCAATCTATTTGGGGTCGGCGCAACATGTCCTTTTTTTCCATACTTCTCTATTTTTCGTCATCTCGGTAGTCACCCCCTTTCTAGCCATGTCATCTTTCACACAATCCATCCATCGTTTCTTTGGTCTTCCCCTACTCTTATAGCCATCGACATTCATACTCAAAACTTTCCTCACGATTTATATATTTATTATTATATTTAATGTTATTAAATATAATAATATATATAGTAACCCCGCCAGCATTGGGGACAGGGACCAAGCAACCGCTATCTAGCATTATAAAGAAAGAGGAAGAAGTGCCGTATCCAAGAGAATTGCTTTCTGTATCAAGTCCTTGATCTAGTCGCCCAATGAGAGCCTCGTGAATTGGATGTTGATCTAGGCACTTAGCTATCAGGCCATTTACAGTAACAATTATCGGCATGCCGTGCACATCTAAGAAGGATGTGCATGGAGAGGTTGCTCACATCAGCTAAGCGGTTTATTTGTTTGCCAGCTATGCATTCGTACGTATAGTCCATTCAGGGTTATTTTACCTCTGACTGCAGCAATCCACCATCAACCTTATTGTAACGAAACTAAAGATCACTTTGATTTTGACAGGCTTGTCAGTGATAGCAATCCAACAGCAACCTTATCGTAATGAAACGGCTTATTTTAATTTAATTTAAATATTTGAACTGTTTTTTTTTTGGACGCTTTTAACGTTCTGCATTGTTCTTACATGTATAATTTCAGCATGAATGATGTAACCATTATTTTGTAACCATATCTTAATTTAAAAGAGTGTCCGTGGAGTTTCTTGCCCGTTCTTCTCCATAGGGATCTACTACGCTTTGGAATGGGCGCCTAGCTTCATCTTTCTGAGAATCCAAAAGTGCCTGTAATTGGTTTATTTGAAATAAATGCTTCGAGTTTGGGACTTTGAGTTTGAAAATAAATATCACTGTAATTTTGACAGTGATGCAAGATCAGAGGTAAACTGTGAACGGACTGTAGCGTGGTCATACAAAGCGAAGCCGTGGTCTCCTGCGGAGCAGCGCCTTATCGATTACACAGTCCACGTGCCACATGACGACAACTAGTAGACAATCAATTTATTCTGTCTACTAATCTTTATAACAACATTCATATCGCAATTAGTACTATCATAAATCATTCTATCAGTGTCTGCTGCACTTCGGCCAATGCATCCGGCAGTATGGCCGTAGCGTGGCGTGATCTGATAGTAAGCCCCGGTTGGCCAATCGTCAATTGGTAACGATTTTTTTTTTATTCTAGCATTGTCGAGCTTGACTTATTTGTCGCATTACAGAAATGTCTGCACTTATACCAGACATAATCATAATTATATTTCAGGAGGGAAACACAAAAGTCTTGCCAGTGGGCGATACGCCCCAGGCCTTTGGACCTGGGGGCTCACAAATCTCTAGAAACACTTCTTAATCAAATCTCAAACAAGGCCAAAATATTTTCAGTAAATAAAAGTCAGTTTGTAGTTGGAGGCCCCATAGGTACGTATGCCAAAATATAAACGTAGGGTCTTAAAATTTTCGATCTCACCTCGTTCGCTCTTGTATCTTACATGCTCTATTTCTCAGGCTTTTCTGTGGAAGTCGACAAAGTAACTCCGATTTATGTATGAATAATCAAAACAAAACCTTATACGAGTACTAATATCCGGGGCGGGATGCTAAAAATTTCAAGCTCGCTTTGCTCGCTCCTAGAGGTAGGTATATATCTTACATTCTCCTAGTTATCAAACTTTTTGGCTTAGGTTAAAAAAAATCTTTAATGACACAAAACCTTTGACAACATAACATGGTTAACTAAAGGTCATATGGATAAGGTAAACCCTGACTCCTGAACTAGGTGATCCCAGTTAGCTTAGGCCCCATTTAATTTTGCCGCCTCGGACCCCCGACAAGCTTAGTCCACCACATTTGTCTGGATATCCTGGTATAGGGGAGAACCGAGGAAATATATCATGGAACTACCCACTTTAACTCACTCAAACTATGACTATACATTATAAATCAATTCTTATTCAGTTTTCAGCGTGTGCAAAACGCTAGGACCTTCAGTGGAATTCACGCAAAACATAGGTAATTGCATCCTGCAATTTTAATGCAATCCGGATTGATTTATCAGCAAATTAAAAGGTACCTTTTAATTAACTAATATCCCTGGCATTGTTACCATTATGTGGCGGCTGATACTGCTAGGTCCCTAGCCGCCGTAGGAGACGCCCTGGGCGGCGGGAATCGATCGCCGATTCCTGGCCACCGTAGGCGCGGGCTTGCTGACGACGAGTAATGGGCAGCTCGCCGTTCGGTAAGGACCAGGCCCGGGACGACGGCGCGTTGTGTTCCACGCGCGCCTCAAAGAGATGTCAGCAGTGACGGGGTCAATTGGGCCTATGCCGCCGGGGTCGCGGGTAGTTCGAAAGAGATACCGTGGCCCTGGCACGGGCAACTGAAGGAACATGGGTGGGTTTTAGTCAGTAAAAGTCTGACACGCCCTCCCGCTCTGCCCAGAGCGGGAGAAGTCATTTGATGATTTCCCATCCACAAAAAAAAAAAAAAAAAAAAAAAGGTATTTAGCTGCCTCTGGTAAGACTGGAAGCTGACCCCAACATGGTTGGAATAATGCTAGAGCAATAGAATATAATAGAATAATAATATATAATAGAACAGAGAGAGAGAATATTGTTAAAGGCCTTCGCTATCTCGTACGGCAGGGTGTGTCACTTTATTTCCATTTTTAATGCTTATCGAGTGAGTTCCATTGAGTTTTTATTAGACTTATACAACGTGTAGTTTTGCATCCTCGTCAAATTTAAGGATGTGGTATAGACAATCAAACCGAACAACTTTTTCCATGGCACCAACATCGTAATCACGAAAACATAATCAGCCGTCCCATACATTTGCTTCAAGTACTAGGTTTTGAAGTTTACATTTGAAATTTTTTTCGCGATTACGATGTTAGTCCCATGGAGAAAGTTGTTCGGTTTGATGTTCTGTATCACACGCCGGAATTTGACGAGGATGCAAAACGACACGTTGTATATTCACCTTTGTATGATTTCCCTTGTCGCTAATGAGTACTTTGGGTAGTTTTTTTATTTTACTCGTATTATTGCTTTTTAATTTGTTTAATCATTTTTGTTTTGTTCATTGCGTTCCAGTCGGTAACGCTACAGAATTGTTATTTTTTTTTTACTGCATGTTTTGATTCCCCGCGAGATACCACAATGGTTAACCCATTGTGGTACCTCGTGTATTTATGCTTAATTTTATACGCTTTAATTGAAAACATAAATAATATTTACCCTAATGTCATTGATATATTAGAGGAAGATATGATACGCGCTAACATCGCAATCACTAAACCTGGACTCTGCGCACGACTACATGCACCGAAACTCGCACATCTGTGATCACAGTCGCAAACCTACAGTTACCGATAGACAAGGTCAGAGATAGGAGCCGGCGCTGTCGTGCAAGCGAAATCGCGTTAGCCGCCGAATGTACACTTTCGTAATTTCGTGATATGGGAGCAGAAAGAAATTACGATGCTTATTTTGTTATAGGTACTTATTATTTTTTACATTCTTCCTTGACGTAATCAATTTTTATTAATCATTTCATTATTTGACATTCTATAACCTACAATTCCAATTTTAACTCTTTATTAGCGGCTTTTGTGAACATGTTATTTATTCAGATTTGTTTCTGTAGTTGTAATGGCAATCATGTCATTTATGTCATGTCATAGGTTTTTATTTTTATTGTTTTATTATTAATCTTCTAAATAGATTATTTTCTATTTTTGTGAATGTGAGAACGTTGCAGGCCTAGTGTAGGTAAGTACTGTACATTTGTTGGCTATTTTCTATTTTGTTAAGTACCTGGTAGTTGTTGAAAGGCCTACATTGTCCTCCCATACCTATTAACGCTGTTATTTGAAAATATTGTAAAAGCCAATTATTTTTAAAAGAGCCGTGGAGTTTTTTGCCGGCTCTTTTCTATAGGAAACGACCAGTGGGAACCGTGCACCTAGCTTCTTACGTTTCATAAGTGCCCATGTAGGTTTATGTGAAATAAAATATTTTGAATTGATTTTATTTACTGAGCGGATAAAACGGTTAATAAGACAGTTCCTATCATTATTTCTATTTAATGTAATCGATAAAAGACTGTGAGAATGTTTTCATATTGTCACGGTACAGTATCTATGGATAAAAATACCCCAAGCTTTCTAACTTGGGTGTTCATTTAACTTTGGTACGGTCAGCAACAGAAGTCGGTTAACACTGCTACTTTTTGACATCATCTAAACTAAATTAACACATAATTATTCGATAAACTGCTTTTTTTTAGTTTAACTTTTAAAAGTTAATGTTCTTAAAATTTGAAGTACTTCTGTTCCGGTTTGAATTAAATATTTCACTTAATAATTAAGATTAAAAACCTTCAAGTGTTAATCGACTTTTGTTGCTGACTGTGCCAAACAGCGGATAAAATGGCCACAAAAGAGTGGCCGCAAATAGGTATTTCTATGACGCTGTGCCATTATTATAGGAACTGTCAAAAACACTATTATCCTTTTTCACTTTACGCAAAATTAAGAAAGTTAAAAAAGAGATGGCAGTATTTTTATGATTTTGGCGTCGTTAGGTATGCCTCAAAAATTTTGTTATACAGTATGGAGCTCACATATATGCAATAAATCCAACCACATACTTGATATCACCTTTGCTGACGATATACAAAAAAATTAACGAAATCGGTCCAGTAATTAGATCAAAAAGTAGAGTTTTAATTTTGAGTAAATTTGAACACTCTGTAGATTCGATCACTAGGTCTATAGTTAGGTTAGGTTAGGTTTAGTCAATGAACTTGAATCCTTGAACATATGTGCAAACAAAAAATCCCTGTTTGGTGAACAATGGAATGGGCACTGTGGTGCACCGCAGGTGGCCAGCTCGGTTGTCTAAACAGAGTGATTACTTTTACTGAATTTATTTTCATATTTATTTTGTTTGAAAAATTAACTTTTGTTCGGTGCAAATCTATAATTGTCTGTCTCATTCACTAGTTCAGTTCGGAATAAACCTTCAATCCGTAAAGACGTGTGTGTTTATTTTTACCAAGTCCTACAAGCCATATTGACACTTATTCACTTCAACATATGGTCCAAACTAGCCGGATAATTAGAAAAATAGATAAGGACGACCCAGCGATCGGAGAACAATAGGCCGCATTCCTGAGCTGCGTTTTGAGCGATTATTTTGCAAGTCATTCGTGCCTACGTGTGATATAACCAAAAAACAAGTTAACGTTTGACTTTATAAGTGAATTGTGAGTGCTTTGCAACTATCATAACTGGAAGAATATCTTAATAGCTACATAAAACAATGAGTGTTCCGTTAACTAGTGAACAGCAACAGTTAGTTAACTCATTAGAAGATACTTTTTTACTGTTACAAAAGACACAAAGTAATTTAAAGAAAAGTCCGAAGCAAAGATTAACAAAAGGTTATATTGAAACAAAGTTACAAACTATCGAAGGATATTGGCGAACGTTTAATACGACACATCAAGACTTAGTGAAGTGTACGCCTAAGTGTAAACGAAATGATGTTCCGTATTTCGTAAACGAAGATTACTTTCTGGTAGAAGATTTATATTCATGTTTATTAGGCGATTTGAAGGATATGTTGGCGATGACTTCGAAATCTACAGACAATCAGATACAATCATATGAAGCCCCGTCGCCGCCACGAGTTAACTTACCACGCATCGAGTTACCTACTTTCAACGGGAGCTATGATGACTGGCCTATGTTTCGGGATATGTTCACGTCGCTGGTACACAACAACACGTCTTTATGTAACGTCGAAAGGTTACATTACCTGAAGTTGAGCCTGGTTGGTGAACCTAAAGAATTGTTAAAGCATGTTAACATCACTGATATTAATTACGAACAGGCATTACATTACACTTGCACAACGGTATGGAAACAAACGTTTAATAGTTCATTCTCTACTCCAGAAGTTATTTAATCAAAAGAAAATTACCACTCCATCGGCTAACCAGATAAAGAATTTATTAGATACAACCACTCAGTGCTTAAATAACTTGAAAAATCAAGAAATACCTGTCGAGTCCTGGGATCAGCTGATTATATACATAGTTGTACAGAAGTTTGATGTCGATACACACACTGCCTGGGAAGAAGATTCTTACAAGGAAAAGACTGACAAACTATCATCTTGGGAAGAATTAAAGGCTTTCCTGGAAACAAAATACCGGACGCTGGAGATGGTTAACCCTACAGCTAAAAGGGAGCAGACGAATGTTAAAGCGAAGTCATTCCATTCCACATCACCGGAAGAGAAGACAGTTACATCACCGACCAAGTCATGCAGTATGTGTGACGCAGAGCACTCCTTGTGTCACTGCAAAGAATTTTGTAAGTTACAACCGAATGAACGCAATGAGTTTATTAAGAAAAACAATTTATGCTTCAATTGTCTGATGTCAGGACATTCTGTGAGGAGATGCCGCAATAAAATGTCCTGCCGAAGATGCAACCGCCGCCATCATACATTGCTACATCAACCTAGCAGCGGTCAGTCAGACAATGTGAAAACACATCATAGTCAAATAGAGGAAGAACAACAGAAACCGGAACACAGTGACAATCCTGAGTTGGCATTATCTACGCACTTTGTATCGGAGAAATCAACAGCTTTGCTTGCCACAGCTTTAGTAGAAGTAAGAGATGAAGATGGACATAGTACAATATTGCGAGCGTTGATAGACCAGGGCTCGCAAGCAAACTTTATTACTGAGCGAGCAGCGCAACTGTTAAGGGTCAAGAGATCACAAATAAAGGGAACAATCACTGGTGTTGGAGCAACTCAGACAACAGTCAAACACGTGATACAAGTCGAGCTACATTCGAGACATGATAATGATGTCAAGATTACTATAAATGCCTATGTAATGCCAACGCGATTAACATCACACTTGCCATCTGAAACAATTACTGGTACAATGCACACCTGGCCGCACTTAAAAGGACTTACCCTGGCAGACCCGAGCTTCCATTCACCAGGGCGAGTAGACATGCTGCTGGGCGTAGAAGTCTGTGCTCAAATTTTAAAGGCTGATATAATCAAGGGTCCACCTGGCTCCCCATGTGCCCAAAATACAAGCTTGGGTTGGATCTTATTTGGAAAGATACAAGCACAGACTTCAGAACGACAGATACTAGTAATGCATCATAAGCTTGATTTAGATGAAATTTTGAAAACAATTTGGGAGGTTGAAACAGATGCACAAGGAAAACTGACCAAAGAAGAAGAAGAGTGCGAAAGAATATATAAAGAGACATACATACGAAATAGTGAAGGACGTTACATAGTCAAACTGCCATTTAAAACAGAAAACCTACAATCACCGCATGGTAATACGAAAGAAGGAGCTATAAATAGATTATTTCACTTGGAAAGACGTTTTATGAAGAATGATTATCTGAGAAAGGAGTATACTAAGGCAATTAACGAATACAGTGAAATGAAACACATGCAAGAAGTTCCAAATGATGAAAGTAATAAGCCAGCTGTATACTTACCCCACCATGCAGTGGTAAAAGAAGAAAGTGAGACTACAAAGGTCAGACCAGTGTTTGACGCCTCTCACAGGGGCTCAAATAACATAGCACTCAATGATGAGTTACTTGTTGGACCGCAACTGCAGGAGGATATGAGATCACTCGTCATGAGGTGGCGCATGAAAAGGATAGCATTTGTAGCCGATATTCAGAAGATGTATCGACAAATACTCGTTTCGAAAGAGGACGCAGATTATCAAAGAATTGTCTGGCGTAACAGCCCTAATGAACCTGTAAAGGAATACCGGTTTCTGCGAGTCACCTTTGGCACGGCATGTGCACCATACCTTGCTGTCAAGACTCTGCACCAGGTGGCGAACGATGAAGGTAAGAATTATCCTGAAGCAGCAGACACTATTAGACAAGATTTCTACATGGATGACTTAATGTCCGGTCAAGATACGGTACCCGAGGCAGTTGGTGTAGCCAAGGACGTGAAGGCAATTCTTGAGAGAGGTGGTTTCATTTTACAAAAATGGGCGTCGAACAATTCAGATTTCCTTAGAGAATTTCATCCAGCGGAGCTCAGCACTCATGTTAACATCGATATCAAATTAGATGGCTTGATAAAAACATTGGGCTTATCCTGGAATATGGGAGAAGATGTACTTAAATACAACCTGAAACTACCACCTTTATCAGAAACAGTTACCAAGAGGAAAATATTGGCCGAGGTTCAACGACTCTTTGATCCGCTGGGATGGTTAGCTCCAGCACTGGTACCTGCAAAGATAATGATCCAGAAATTATGGCTTCAACGGGTCCACTGGGATGAAGAACTCTCACCTGAAACAAAAAACGAATGGTTAAATATTAGACACAGTTTTGAAGATATTAAATTTATGGAAGTAAAGAGATGGCTGTTTACTACTCAAGAAACGTTGGAAGATGTTACTATACACGGTTATTGTGACGCTTCAACTAAAGCGTACGGAGCTGTCGCTTACCTGAGAGTTCGAGGAGTCAACGGAGACTATCTGACGGGAATTATCGCTGCTAAGACAAAGGTCGCTCCTGTCAAGGCGTTATCTCTTCCACGACTGGAATTGTGCGGTGCAGTGCTCCTGTCAAAGTTACTAAAGCATATCAGTGAGGCGATGCGCATCCCAAAGAGTCAGATATTTTGTTGGACTGATTCCACGATAGTATTGTCATGGCTGCAAGGAGATCCCAATAGATGGCACACATTCGTAAGAAATAGAGTAATAACCATACTTGACAATATTGGAAACAAATGGTACCACATACAGTCACAACAAAATCCAGCTGATGTCGCATCGAGAGGAATGCTAGCTCCTGAATTGAGAAAATACGCACTCTGGTGGCACGGTCCGGAACACCTGAAACAAAAAGAAATACACATGGAAACATTAATTAATAAAGAAACTGACTTAGAAAGAAGAAAAACTATTAATACTTACCTCACAAGAGAAAGCGAAGAAAATTCCTTGTACAGCAAAATGGAAATTTTTGAAGACTTACCGGAATTACTGAAGACTATCACGTATGTAAAAAGATTTCTGAGGTCAAAACAAAATCAACCTGTACATTCGCCGATCACTACTGAAGAACTCGAAGACTCGCTGCAGACCTGCATAAAAATCATACAAGATGTTACATTTCAGGAAGAAATTGGAGACCTTTTAGAAAAGAACCGAGTAAGAAGTACAAGCCATTTAAAGACCCTTAATCCATATCTAGATGCTAGAATGATACTCAGGGTGGGCGGAAGACTACAAAACGCTCATTATTTAGAACACGACCGTCTGCATCCTATAGTCTTAGACCACAAAAATCCACTCACCTCCTTACTCATTGCCGATGTTCATAAACAGACGCTGCACGGAGGAGTGCAACTGATGCTAAATTACCTGAGGTCAAGATACTGGATTCTGAAAGTTAAGGGTTTAGTAAAGACATACCTTCATAAATGTTTTGTTTGCGGAAAGCTGAATGCCAGATCTCGGACGCAATTAATGGGCGAGTTACCGAAGGTGCGAGTAACCCCTGCACGGCCATTCCTTCACAGTGGCGTTGATTTTGCTGGCCCTTATAATGTCCTTATGTCCAAAGGGAGAGGTGCAAAAACCAACAAGAATTTGACATAGGCCAGATTGTTCTTGTCAAAACTGAGGGATTGCCACCTGGCAAATGGCCTTTGGGACGGATTGTGGACAAACACCCTGGATCGGATGGTATCACTAGGGTTTATAGCGTGAGGATTGGTACGAATACTGTCAGAAGATCAGTCTCCAAACTCTGTTTCCTACCAATCGTTAACATTAGCGACAACAGTTCCCTATTGCAGTAATTATGTTGAATGTTTCTTTTGAATTTAGTTAACATTATAGTCAATTCTATTTAATGAATGCATAGTAAATAACAGTAGTTTGAAAGACTCTCAATTTGTTTTATATTCAAAACTTATGTTGTAGTCTATCCGGAACGTCATGTTGTTTAACTGATAGTTATGTCATACTGCATAATTTGTTTGTTAACTAATTTAATGTTACTTAAAACTTCAAAATTTAGTTGTAAAAGGAATTAAATATCCCTTTTGGTGGGCGGTATGTTCGGTGCAAATCTATAATTGTCTGTCTCATTCACTAGTTCAGTTCGGAATAAACCTTCAATCCGTAAAGACGTGTGTGTTTATTTTTACCAAGTCCTACAAGCCATATTGACACTTATTCACTTCAACAACTTTTTTTAATTTATCGTTTTTAATTTAACATTTAATTTTGCTATACTTCTGTGGACTAGTATTGCTAGTAGATTAAATTATTTCACATGGTGCCAGTTCCATACTGTATCTTGTTTCAACAGTCACTTGTTGCTGTTCTACGAGTACTTTTACTATAAGGTGCTATATAAATATCTGCCACGGCTTCAATGGGAGGTAGTATTGAGTATAGATTACAATAGTGAAGAAACTTCGTACCCCAGAATAGTTAAATCAATTAACGTGGTTCACAATCTACGCGCGATGTGACGCATAGTCAATGAAAACAATTGCTACCTCTTTCTAATTGTTTTGTGAATTAACACTTATTACTATGGACGGTTTCATACAAATAACTGAATTCAAATTTTTACGCACATTTTTTTTTTTAAGAAAGAATTTATGACATAAGATCAATAATTTATCTTCACTATTGTAAGCTATATACATAATACTGTCTCCCATTGCAGCCGTGGCAGATTTTTTTATAGCAACATAATATAGTGTACTAGCCGTTGAGTGATTCGGGATTTCGAGTTTCGGCCAAACGTAGGTATTTAGTCTTGCCCGCGAGTTCGCCCGCGTGGATGTCGGAAATTATCCCACGGGAACCTACTACCGGGATAAAAATGATCATATCTGTTAATCCAGGTTATAAACTATCTGTATACCAAATTTTATTCAAATCCGTTCAGCCGTTTTTTCGTGATTGAGTAACAAACATCCAAACATCTTCACAAACTTTCACATTTATAATATTAGAAGGATTATCTATGGTCAAACATTTCAAGTCCATAAATCAATGATTCCCTATGATTGATGTCAGTGAGGCCGTCACGCAACCATCGGCATTGATGCGACGCTCTGACAAAGTGGCTATCACCCAGTGTCACTCTTATCCGACCTTTTCGGTGGTTCCTAGTAACTTCGTATCAAAACTAGAGGGCGCCACTTGCTGCGCCGTCTAAATTATTAGAAAAATGCTTTTAGTACTGTACTTACATACATACATAAACACACGCCTTCTTCAAATGGCGGTAGACAGAAACTACAGAACGCCATGTTGTAGGCATAATACATGAAAAAAAATCTGTCGGACATTGTAAGAGCGCCAATAACAGTAGACTTTACCCTACAACAAGGTTATGTCTATTTTGATAAGAAACAAACTGATAACAACTAAATATTTAAATGTTCTCAAATATTTAGTTTATGGTGAGACACACTACATGATTTCTTTAATGTAACGCGCTGTCGGTACCTACTTAACATATCGCCTGCATTTATCAGAGAGCAAGGCAGATGTGTACAGATAGTGATAAGTTACATCTGGACCTGGACTGGCTCATGTAATAGCGTCCAGCCTTGTCATTTACAGGTGTGGCGGCATCTACATCGCCATATGTGAACTACGCATCACACTGATGTCACGCAAAATCCTGCATCGCGCAATCAGAGTTTTCCACGCGACTAGCATATTAGGTCTTTACCTATGAAATTGCCGTTTTGTATGAAAAAATTTAAACGAATTTTTTTCATGCATTTTTTATTTGTATTAATCGAAGTAATCACCCATGCAATCAATGCATCTTTGCCAACGCAGTGGCAGTTTATTGATGCCCTTCTTAAAGAAATCAGCTGGACGGGAGGCAACAAATCCTTCAAAGGCATTTTGTACTGCCTCTCGGGTATTGAATTTTTTTCCCGCCAAGAAGTTATCCAAATTCTGGAAAAAGTAGTAGTCTGTAGGCGCAAGGTCTGGTGAGTAGGGCGGATGACGGAGGCTTCCAACCCCAGTTCTTGCAACTTGGAGACCGTCTGCTGTGCAGTATGAGGTCGCGCGTTGTCGTGCAGGAGCAGCGGAGACGAGCGATTGACCAATGCTGGTTGGAGATGTGCCAGCTTCTCCATCATTGTTAGCTCCGTCAACGTCGTTGATGTTGCGTGCCGCTTGTGCCGCGTTGCTGCCACGACGGTACTCATATTCCATAATTACTCGAATTTTTAACGTATCCATGATGACGAAAAAGATTGAAATGCGATGAAAATGTAACACTAATCAATAAACAAATGACTACTTTTGGGAAAAAAAATCCATGTTTTTAAAATAAAATTAATTTGAAATTAGAATTCTTAGCCAAACAAAAATTATTTTGATTTGAAATGGCCAGTACTGCAGAACGGCAATTTCATAGGTAAAGACCTAATATACAACGTCCCGACATCAATCGTCGAGTAGGTAGTTGCCCACCATTTTTTTTTTTTTTTTTTTTTTTTGTTGCCGGGGTGGAAAATCCTCATGGATGTCCCCCGCCCTGGGGTGAGCGGAGGGGTCTGTCAGACTCTTACTGACTAAAAACCACCCCGGTGTTCCCTTCCCACACCTGGACCGGGGATCATGGGAACTTGGGCGCCTTCCACGATCCCCGGCTAGTGCCGGCCCGCATTTGCGGGCCTCCTCAGGCCTGCGAGTGAGGTGCAGGACTCCCCCCGCAACGTCCAATAGGGGCGCGCGCGGAACACTACGCACCGCCGCCTCGGGTCCAGCTGGATGGGGGCCGGCGGACGTCCCCGAGTCCACCGTCCCTCCGGACCTGTTTACGGGGGCTGGAAGAGGGCGTTGTCCGCCCTCCGCCGACGCCCGGGCCGCCTTCTGCGGGTCGGGAGAGTCGTCTCGATCTCCCTCTCCCTTTCCGCAGCCTCCTTCCGCGAAATGACGGTTTCACAGAAGGAGATCACCGCATCCCACGACTCGGCGCTCCCGACCATCGAACGAGCGACGGCCGGCAGCGACAGGTCGGCTCCGACCTCTGCCACGAGGGCACGGCGCGGCCCCTCCCATGCGGCACACTCTGCCACTGTATGCCACGCCGTGTCCTCCCGACAGTGGACGCAGTGATGGCACCGAGCGTCCGGCTCCCTGTTTATGCGACACAGGTACTTCCCGAAGCAACCATGCCCCGAGAGCACCTGGGTCGCTCGAAACGACAGGGAGCCGTGCCTCCTTCCGACCCATTCGCCGAGCACTGGTCGGATCGCCTCGACGGTGGCGAGGCCGGCAGTAGGGCGCAGAAGCCTGTCGCGCCATTCCGTCAACAGGACCTCGCGGAGCTGTGACCGGCGATGCTCGACCTCGCGCTGCATCGGTTCACCGCCCCGCGCCCGCGCCTCCTCACGCCATCGGTACAGTGACGCGAGGGCTCTCGCCTCTAGGTCCCAGGGCGGGGATCCGGCCAGTGCGCAAGCCGCCTCGTAGGAGATCGTGCGATACCCCCTGATAGCTCTGACGGCCATCGCCCTCTGCGGTTTTCGCAGTATTGCGATGCTGCCAGCCGTCAGGTCAGAAGCCCACACCGGGGCTCCGTACAGGGCCATGGATCGCACGATCCACACCCACCAGACACAACATCCGTCTGCTCGGAGGATTCTCCCTTTTCTATGGAGGTTGAGTGAACTTTACACTCTCATGCCTTGAGAAAAGGCATGTCATGATTTCCAAATAATAATAAGTTTTGTGGATTTAAAATACTAAATATTTTTTTTTTTTATTTATTTATTTCCAATACACGTATTAATTATGCACAATTGGTTTTAGCCACACAACGAAAACCTCTCAGGGCTTATCTGTGTGCTGGCAAGCCGCTCATTTAAATTTACAAAAATGTTTATTACTGCAATGATACATGAAATATTTATATAATGATGATAACAATTTATTGGTGCATTAAGATAAATTTTGTGTAAAAAAACGTTTGGATTTGTACTTAAAACTTTTCGAACCCATCCTGTACAACATTTGCAAGTCCTCTGGAAGTTTATTAAGGAAAAATGGTACCAAATATTCTGCAATCCTCATGCCGTACACGTTATTGAACTTTGGTAGGATGTAATTACTTTTAATTGGTATCGTTCTCAAAAAGTCAGGTCTTGTTTTATCGGTTAGCAGCTCAGGTCTATTGACTTCAGCAAGAGTAAAAAATTCAACTTTATTGAACACATTCATAACATTACAATATTTATAGAGGTCGTCGTCACTGTTTTTGAATTTCTTGTTTATATGTTTTGGTGTAATTACTTTTAATATTCGTAGTTGTAGCTTATAGATATCTGTCAGGTATGTATGATAAGTTCTCCCATAACTGCTTAGTCCATAGTTGATAACCGACTCTGCTAGGGCCATATATAACATTCTAAGCGTTTTGTAAGGCAATTTATATTTAAGTATAATAAGCTTACCTAGAATGGACCTTAGTTTGTTGCAAACGTAATCTTTGTGCGGTCCCCAACAGAATCGGCTATCCACTATTAAACCAACATACATGTGCTTATCGACTACTTCTAATAGCGGACATTTGCAAGTCTTTGGCGAGTTATGGAGGCAAGTGTGTTCGTGTGCTATAATTTTAGGTACAGTGGAGCATTTGTTGTGTGATGAATGTATGTGAACAATTTTTGTTTTTGTTGCGTTTATTACTAATCCTACGTCATGAGCCCATTTACACATTTGGTCGAAGTTACGTTGGAGGGATGCCTCAGCGTCATGTATGTTTTGATTAGAGACCAATATACACGTGTCGTCTGCGAACTGGTATACAGAACATGAATGAATAGTATTGTTCATATCATTAACATAAAGTAAGTATTCTGTTGGGCCTATAATTGAACCCTGGGCCGTTCCTTGCGTGGATGGAAGCTTTGTACTGTACTCGTTTTGTATTTTAACCGTGTTATATCTGTTGGTGTGATAGTTTTTTAATAGTTCTAATAGTGGCCCCTGTATTCCACTTTGTGACAACTTGTCGAAAAGTGTGTCACAACGGAGCATGTCGAATGCTTTGCTAAAGTCTATAAAAAGTGTCAAGACATGTTTTTTATCATTTAAGTGTTTATTGACTTCATCCGTAAATTCTCGTAATAATTGTGTCGTACTCTTATTTTTCTGAAATCCATATTGTTTTTTGTTGATTATTCCGTTTGCTTGCAGGAAATAATTTATTTCATTACCTATGTAACGTTCTAGGATTTTATCTATACAAGACAAAATAGTGATAGGACGATAATTATTGACATCATCACGTGAGCCCTTTTTGTGTATTGGACGTATCACCCCTATCTTTAAAAGGTCGGGATACGTACCAGTCTGTAAACAGCAATTAATTAAATGTGTAATAACTGGGATGAGTTTAGCTGAAGTATACTTAACATCTTTAGCACGTATTCCGTCATAACCCGGGCTTTTCCTGTCGTTTATTTGCTTGATGATTCGTTCAACCGTATCTTCTCGTGCAGGTTGCACTCTGATCGACCTATCAGGAATTATCTCGTACGTACATTTATCTAAAAGAGGTACATCGCAAGAATTGCTTAGGTTCTTGATATTAGAATTAAATTCAGTCATGAAAGTGTTAGCCAATGTTGATGGATCCTTTCGAAAAGCTTTAAGTAACACGTGTTCAATAGATTGCATAATTTTGCCGGTTAAACTATTCACAATGCTCCAAATCTTTTTACTATTTTTGAAATTTTGAGAAACTTCCGTCATTATTTGTTTATTTCTAATGTAATTTGTGTATTTGTTTGTTTTATTTCTATATCTATTGTATAACAATCTTTTTTGTGGGTTATTTTCATCTTTTAGCCAGATATTAAATAATAAATCCCTCTTTATACACATCTTTTTAAGTTTTTCATTGGCCCAAGGACATGTACTACGTTTACTGAAACTGCTTTTACGAAATGTGAATTTACATTTATCGTATACATTATTAAAGCTAGTATGTATGTACTTAACTATTTCATTAGGGCACCCGTATTGAAGGGGTATACTCCAGTCAATGTTATTTAGTTCACTGTGCACTCGGCGATTATCTATCTTAGTTATTAATTGACTAGAAGAGTGTGAGTCATTCTTATTTAGCGCACTCATTATCGCGCACCCGGTTATGCAGTGGTCGGCCGGTGAAGTGTTTACTACAGATGTATAAATGTTATAAGCACTAGCATTGCGAATAAAGACGTGATCTATACATGACTTTGAAACTCTGTCACCGTATTTTTCGATGCGTGTATAACAATTAACGCCACTAATAAATCCCAGGGTGCACAGTGAATATAAATATTGTTTGACCACGGGGTTACATACTTTTAGATCTATATTCATATCTCCCATTATCACATAATCCTGTTTTATAGGATAATTTACTAATATGGACGACAATTCATTAATAAATCGCAGTTTAGATGTGTCGGGCGGTCTGTACACGGCACATAATCCGAATTTGAGACTATTTATACTTAACTCGCCGGCCACACATTCAAACTCCTGTGTACACAAGTTCCTATGTCTCATAAAAGATGCAGACTTATGAATATACAATAGAACACCCCCACCTCTTCTGTTAGTCCTTAATTCTGAATATAAGTTATAGTCGGGGAGTTCAAACATTTGTACCAATTCATTTTTAATGTTTACTTCAGTTAATAACAGAATGTGAAGTGTATGTTTACTATTTAACAATATGTACTCAATTTGAGCAAAGTTTTTCGTGATAGATCGTATATTTACATGCAGAAAGTACAAACTATTTTCAGGCACCGGTATGTAGGAAGTAAAGTCATTCCATGTTCGACAATTGATTTCGACTACATTATGTTCTACTGTATCCAGCATTAGAAAATATTATGTTTATGTATATATAATGACCATAATTTATGTGAACTTACCTATTGTCGATCATGCGATGATTTTACCTTTTCGATGTCGGCAATCGAGCGTATTGTGATTATTTTTTTTTCTTGGACACTTTTACGCACTAATATATTTCCGTGTTTACACCATATAAAATTAAACAATCCTTTGAGTTCTTCTTTTGTTTTCCATAACAGATATGCCGTCGACGGCGTCAGACACTCCCGAAGGTAAACTTTATCAGCACCGTCTTGTCCTATGCTGGCAGCAGATATCGTCGAGTTTTTGGCAGCATCTATCCATAGATCTCGGTTTCCCTCTCTAAGTATCACAGTGATCGGAGTCTGGTCTTTGTTTCTCGCCATATTTGAAGGGTTTCTCGTTTTCCTATATGCTTTTACGACGTCATCCGGGTTTTGGGTTAGGGTTACGGCAACCTTCTTGGCAATTTCTTCAGGATTGTCTTTCTCACATGGTTTGATGCCACATATTTCAAGTTGGTTACATAATTGTGATTGCTCCATTTGGTTTAATTTGTTTTCCAGTACTTCATGTTTGATGTTTGTGTTTTTAGCATGATTTTGTAAATCAGTGCAACGGTTTTCCAATTCTTTCATTGATTTCTCGTATTTTTGTATCTTGGTGTCATACTCATCAATTTTATCAGAGTAGAATTGCAGGGTACGTTGTAGCTCTTCCTTAATAACTTGCCTCACTTCCCTGCGTAGGTCTCGTAATATTTGCTGCATCATGTTATCACCAGTGTGTGGCTGTGGTGTAGCAGACTCGGTATCTGTATTTTCGTCTCCGTCGATATCGGCGATGATACATGATAGTCTTTTAGGCTTACCCCCTCCGGAGCATGATTTGCATTTCCAGTCCACTGAATCAGTATTGTGCAATACACCAAGTTGGTCGGGTGTTATTGACACACAGGAAGCATGAAGCCACTTATTACATTTGCTACACTGCAATCCAGGAGACTTTTTGGTTATCAGTTTTACACATTTTGCGCATTTCACCATTATTATTTAGTATGGAAGGTAGATGAATAACAGTTAGCGATCGCTGCGTATGCGACTACTCTCGATTGACACGCGTGAGCGAATATAAAGTTAATAATATAAAGTTGAAAGTATGTGATTTGACTCAAATGATTTTGTATCTGTGTATTCTTGAAGTTAAAAAGTATCTCATTTGACAGTTGCCGCCAAAAGTACTGGTTTTTTCTAGAGAATTACGATTACCTACGCAATGAAAACATGATATTTGGAGCGTCGCCTAGTTTACTAAGTTAGTTCGCTTCGAGCCTCAGATCCTAAAAGTTGTCTAGAAATCTAGTCTATACTGATATTTATTGAGTGCCTAGTTAAACAGTTTGTTAAATATGGCTATCTTATACCAAGTTTGTATGTGTGCAAGAAGATAAAATACAGAATTAATGCAATGAAAAAGGTGTATAATTTCAGGCACAAATCCAAACTTGACTGATCCAAACTTGACAGCCTAGTTGGTCTAGTGATCGCAAGCGCTAATGCTGAGCATGAGGTCCTGGGTTCGATTCCCGGGTCAGGCAAAGTGTTATTAGGTATTTCCATCTGGAATTTCTTAGTAGCAGCCCGGAGTCTGGATTTGTGCCCGGTTGATGGCAATAGGCTCGCCCTCTGTTACATAACTGGCGAAATGTAAGTATGCACGGCTACAGATCAAGCTATACATTTCCAGTATAAGCTGATCTCGCATTGTATAGGATTCCCTTACAATGAGAGGTCAGTGTAAACTGGAAATGGATAGCTTGATGTAGCCGTGTGCTACTAGAGAAATAATACCTCTGCCGCTCTGCGTAATCTTTCGGGGAATACAGAATCTATCCATACTTTATACTTATATACTTTATATTATATTATTATATACTTATTACTATATTTTTATTATTATATACTTTAAACTAATACTATATTTATATTATACTAGCTTTTGCCCGCGGCTTCGCCCGCGTGGATGTCGGAAAATATGCCACAGGAACAAAAATATTGAGATAGCTTCTGCCCGCGACTTGGTCCGCGTGAAATTTCTTGTCCCCCGACCCACCCCGTCGCATCGCATTGCCTGCCCGCGCTATTACTTCGTTTTCACTTAGCGTTCTTTCTGACTTTTTTTGTTTTAAAGCCTAAGCCTAGCTATGCTTGCCGGGGTTGGTCCGTGGATGGGTGACCATCTTTACATACCGAGGCTCCTCCGTGCCTCGGAAAGCACGTTAAGCCGTTGGTCCCGGTTGTTATCCGTGGATCTTTGACAGTCGTTACGGGTCGTCAGAATCCCGAAAGTCTGACAACCAGTCTTACCAAGGGGTATCATATTACCCAGTTACTGGGTTGTGGAGGTCAGATAGGCAGTCGCTCCATGTAAAATACTGGTATTCAGCTGCATCCAGTTAGACTGGAAGCCGACCCCAACATAGTTGGGAAAAGGCTAGGCAGATTGATTGAGCTAATACCGCGCCTTAAGCTGAATCTGTGTGTGTGTGTGTGTGTGTGTGTGTGTGTGCGTGTGTCTGTGTGTGTGCGTGTGTGTGTGAATCACGCAGAGTATCAGTATGGTATCAGTATCAGTAGTGAGGCGGGGGAAGGGGCAAACTATTTAACGCTAGACATGATAAATTAATAACATAATATTTGGCGGCCGCAGTGCGTTATCATTTTTATAGAGTTCACGTCTTGATAGTTTAAATAAAACATGGCGGAATTTTCCTACAAAAACGAAATCATAGATAATTATTTCAGCGAGTTTACGTCGCGGATAATTTCAGAGACTGGGATTCCTAGTGATAAGTACCATCTCGGCAAAATTATCTTACAGAGTATCAAGGATGATCCTGATTTTGTTATGCAGGTAAACATTTTTGATTATTTTTTAAGGGTGCCGTACCTCAAAAGGAATAAACGAAACCTTTATAGGATCACTTCGATGTTCGTCCATCTGTCTGTCAAGACCCTTTTTGTCAGGAACGCATGGAGGTATCATCAAATACGTAGGTATACGGTCCCATGGAGCTTTAAAAACCCGGTCAAGTGCGTGTTGGACCACGCATAATGAAGAGTTCCGTAGTTGAAAACAATTATTTATGAATTTATCCTAAAAACAAAGAAAGATTTACCTGCGAATATCAACATCTAACGCATAAATGGCCGTATTTTTTTATTGCGTAGACTTAGAAACTTGATTTTTTTAGAGCTCCAAGGGACCATAGACCTACGTATTTGATATTAATTTAAATTTGATACCTACACGCGTGACTGAGAAAAAGGGTCTTGACAGACAGACAGACAAAAAGTAAAATTACATTATCTGTACGCAGCACTCAATTTTTTTAATAAAACAGCTAAAATAAAAAAAAAATCTGCAATGGGTGTTGAAATACTATAACGACGACGCGTGAAATCAACTGATGACTTTCTGCTTAGCTACAGAGTTCATCGAACTCACCGCATACCTATTACACTCCATTTGCAATAAGATTAGACATTTAAACAAACCTTTTTTACAGTCCGTTCAACCGATTTTGACATCTGTTCCGTAGGCTTAAGGATGGCATTAAAGGTAAAAAAGTAGTACCAACTGTTTACTGCAGCTGCCATTTGTCATGCCACGAACGTAATAGAAGTCAAAATCGGTTAAACGGGCTGTAAAAAAGGTTTGTTGAAATGTCTAATCTTATTGCAAATGGAATATAGGTACAGTGGGCTGCATCAATTGGGTACCCCAGCTGTATTAAAATGTTAATACAACTGGGGTACCCAATTGATGCAGCCCACTGTACCTACCCCTCCCAACCAGTAACAGTCGCACCGATTTGTGCACAAAAACACAAACAAATCAGGTTTATTGAATTCCCATACAACTCAGCCAATCGCAGTCCACTGCTGGACATAGGCCTCTCCAAATTTGCGCCACAACACCCTGTCCTCCGCCTTCCGCATCCAGTCTGCCCCAGCCACTTTCTTCAGGTCATCGGTCCATCTAGCTAGGGGGCGTCCCACACTACGCTTACCCATACGCGGTCTCCACTCTAGGACTCGTCTGCTCCACCGGCCATCGGTCCTTCGACAAACATGGCCAGCCCACTGCCACTTCAGTTTGCTTACTTTGAAAGCTATGTCAGTTACTCCGGTTCTTTTCCGGATAACTTCATTCCTGATTTTATCCTACAAAAAAAATCCGAGCATAGCCCGCTCCATAGCGCGCTGAGCGACCTTGAATTTGTGGACCAGCCCGACCGTCAGTGTCCACGTTTCAGCACCGTATGTCATAACGGGCAGGACGCATTTTCAATTCCCATAACGTTCCTGAAATAATTTCATGTACCTACCGGTCATCTTAGTATGATATACTGAATTCATCCCATCAGTCTGCGGAGGCCTGTCCGTTACACCCTGTATACTATGCTCTCCGATGAGGCAATATTGACATTAAACTAGGTACTCCACCTTTGAATGATCACCTCAAATATGAGGCTAGTTTTCTCACATTTCTCTACCTTGGCAAGATGCACAAGAAGTCTTGTAAAAAATAAAAACTTTTTTACAAAAAAATACAACCGACTTCCAAAAACAACACTACAAAGTAAAAAATAACTTTAATTTCGGAATTCGGTGTCGGTGTTAAATGTATTTTCGTTTTTTGCCACCGACTTCCGAAATTAAAGTTATTTTTTACTTTAGTAGTATATTATTGGGCATTCTGAGCCACACCAGTAGCGTTCGCTACTGGACAGTGCCTCAGAATGCCCAATAATACACAATCGACTTGACTGACACAGTGATTCAGGATGCTCAATAATGAAGAATCAACATACCTGTTCAGTTTACCATGGTACATCATTCAATGTATTTGAAATGCAAAACGACTGCAGTTGGCTTCATGCTAACTGTTCGTCGCTGTGACTAACATTTGAAATGCAAAACGACTGCAGCTAGCTTCATGCTAACTGTTCGTCGCTGTGACTAACATTTGAAATGCAAAACGACTGCAGCTAGCTTCATGCCAACTGTTCGTCGTTGTGACTAACATTTGAAATGCAAAACGACTGCAGCTAGCTTCATGCCAACTGTTCGTCGCTGTGACTAACATTTGAAATGCAAAACGACTGCAGCTAGCTTCATGCTAACTGTTCGTCGCTGTGACTAACATTTGAAATGCAAAACGACTGCAGCTAGCTTCATGCCAACTGTTCGTCGTTGTGACTAACATTTGAAATGCAAAACGACTGCAGCTAGCTTCATGCCAACTGTTCGTCGCTGTGACTAACATTTGAAATGCAAAACGACTACAGCTAGCTTCATGCCAACTGTTCGTCGCTGTGACTAACATTTGAAATGCAAAACGACTGCAGCTAGCTTCATGCCAACTGTTCGTCGCTGTGACTAACATTTGAAATGCAAAACGACTGCAGCTAGCTTCATGCCAACTGTTCGTCGCTGTGACTAACATTTGAAATGCAAAACGACTGCAGCTAGCTTCATGCCAACTGTTCGTCGCTGTGACTAACATTTGAAATGCAAAACGACTGCAGCTAGCTTCATGCCAACTGTTCGTCGCTGTGACTAACATTTGAAATGCAAAACGACTGCAGCTAGCTTCATGCCAACTGTTCGTCGTTGTGACTAACACAGCTTCAGCTGAGAAAGAAAACAGCATATATTATTAAAAATATATATTTAATGTTAGTTATAAAGTTAACTACAGTTTTGATTTGAAATAAATGTAGGCTGGTCCTCACACAGTGCATCTATGGAGTGAACGAGAGATTGAAGCTTGCGCCATTGCGGTGTATCGTCTTCCGTTTGGAATTTTATCCGAACCAGCGCTTTCTTCCAAAGTTCTAGAGAATCAGTATTGCGCGCATCGTTGGTTTGATATACTTTCAAATCGATAAGGTAGTCTCCCCCTGTGTTGATCACTCGACGTTCGTTGCCGTTCGCAACTCTATTAACGAAGTACGAGGACAGTACGGACGAAGAAGTATTTTTGGGTTCGCCATTGCCACGAATTAGATTAAACACGTCCACAGACTTCGCCTTTTTTCTGAAACAAACATAAATAACCCCTATAAGAATGTTTCAAAATCATTACAAAAATAACATAATTAATACAGCCTCAGTAGGTACCATAGTAGTCAGTAGACTAATAACTATGAAAAAGAAGAGAAAAAGTGATTGTCATGTTAATAAATTGTTGTTACTCGTAAGTGACAGTATCGATTCAATAATATTATTTAGTACATAACAACTTATTATTTACTAAGTAAAAAAATATAGTGTTACTGTGATTTATATATCCGAACACTGATACGGAAATGATATGGAATAAATTAACCAACTACTAACCGACGCTGTATAAATATCAGACATAAGTACAAAAGTTGATAAAAATATAATATAATTGATTGATATAAATTAAGTATGATTACCTTATACTAGCAAGCGATTTCTTAACGGAAGTAGATTTACGCTTGCTTGCAGGAGTAGAACGCTTTCCCAAGAATTCGGCACTGCGTTCAACATCTGTAGAGTTGCTGCGTTGATCACACTCTGAGTCCGACCTGTAAAATATTAAAAAATAATCAGATTAATTTAAATTAATATCACTTGAAACAATTATGCTGAAAGAAAAAATATTTACGTTAATTATTTGCAATTAACTAATACCTAATATGTGTACTCAAACTCGTACTTATTTAATCGATTCTAATTATCAGTAAGTTAATAAATATTACAAGTAGATATTTGGCTACATGTGATCTGTGTAGTATTTGTTGAATTAAATTAAACAAAGTAAATAATAAAAATTATAAAGACTTACATTTTAAATGGTGGCCACTTGAAGTATAATTAAAACAATATGATAATTGTTTTAAACACTTAACTGCAGACTGCTCGCACTGTAGTATTGAGGGATCAGTCTCGAATTCGATGAATTGAACTCCGAAAACGCTAGCTTATAAGGCAGATTAGTCATGTAAATATGTTAAATTGAATGTTAGTGTATATTCAATAAAAACAACAAAAAAATTAGACCTTTCTTATTTGTACGGATTATAAGTACATGTAAAAATGAAAACTAACAATTATGTTCATCGTTATTTGCTAACGCAGCACTAAGAAAGCACTCAGGGCTGTCAATATAATTGTCATACATCTTTCCTTCCTACTTAAAATATTATAAATGCGAAAGTTTGTGAGGATGTATGCAATTATTATCTATGATTGAAAGGGTCTTTTATATAGTGTAACTGTTTATCGAAAAAATATTAAGAATGAAACCTACTTAAACAATTTAGTAAATAAATTTATAGACCACTAGCACATAAAGTAATTAAATCAAGAACAAACTATAATTATTTTGAAGGTAAGTAAACCTTGGAATTATTTATTTCGTATTTTATGCTTCTTATTAACTACCTCAATATACCGTATATATATATATATATATACCTCTATCAATTTACCGTTTACAAAATTTCTATGTAGCGTTAAAAAATAATATCTACATGATTTTTACATTTAGATCACAACCCTGTACGAAATTGCATTCTTGCAAAATACATTTGCGTAAACTGCGACCGGATGCAATGAATATTAACATGATACTTTTGTTTTTGACAATGCACACATTAGGTATTGCTATTACTTGCACGTAAAATGTACCATCAATTTGTTAAAACTATTTAGTAACTATTTCGTTTTAAATAAGACTTGACCGCTAACTGAATAACAATTATATTTATAGTAATTGCAAAATTGCTATCAGAATTATTGTAAGGTAACTATGTTAAAATATTATTTTATTTAGAAATAATGCACTTTATGTTAGATGTTTTATAATTGATGAAATTACCTGAATTATTATAATAAGTGTGATTTTTAATTTCAGGCGATTACTAATTACGAATTGAGGGTCAGCAGAGGTGCCTGTTCAAGCAAAATATATTATATACTACTATATTGGAAATGTATAATAATTAATATTATTGTTTGTTTCGATTAGATACTCAGCAGGTAATTTTTAAATCTAATATTAACTTTGTTGTTTTGTCACCGATAATCTTTTTTTCATTTATTTTATTTTATTTTTTCAGAAATATTTGGTATATTCAATCCTGTGAAAAATAATTGTATTTGAACTACTGGATAATTCTACAATCTTCTTATTGAAGTTACTCCCATGACTTATTGAAGCGGATATTATCTATGTATTAATAAGATCAAGATTAGTTGTAAGTATTTAATGTAATCTTTTTCCTACACTACAATTTCTATAATATCGTGATATACCATAATCTTACCTACACATTACACCTAAATCCGGAAAAACTAAATGTAAATCATAAAAAATATTAGTGCTGTGAGAAAATCGAACCTGCAACACTTAGCACAGAAGCCGATCGCTCAGTCATTGCGCTCACCGCACTGCTAACTTTTAATTCAGTCTATTTTCTGATAAAGTCTATTAATAATGCCTCACTGTTCGGTTTGCAAAGTATTTGTAGATAATCGTCGATGGTCTGGTCATTTACGTAGTAATGTTCATAAAAACAATAGCGCCATTCCATTTTGTGATAATATTGCTATTATTAATTCTTCGTTTAAACATCGCATTGCAAGTTATAAGATCATTGCAACTAACGATCAAAAAAATTATTTCCCTGAAATGTTTCTCAATGATAATCGTAAACAAATTAAAAATCTAATAGATCTATCATTACAGAAACATACATCTGTGAAAATTAATTTTGAACTTTTTTCCTTTTTTCTTTTGTTTAAAAATGATCAACAAGAACTGAAATCATTTAGTACAAAAAATTATATTGTTCACTTTAATTACGATTTTGATTCAATATATAAATCATCAGTGGTGTCACTGTTAAAGAAAATCGAGGAATTTCAAGAGAGAGATAGTGGTTGGACGTATCTGTGCAATTCACATTTAGAAATAAACATAAGTAAATATCAACCTCTCGGCGGATCTAAACATATAATATTACCTGAATTTATCAGAAATAAAAAAGCTTGTTTGAATATTCAAAACAATGACGAGTATTGCTTCTTATGGGCTGTTGTAGCTGCCTTGTACCCCGCAACCCACCATCCTAATAGGATTTCATCTTATCCTCACTTCAAGGATGTTTTAAATGTCGATAATTTAACATTTCCAATCACATTTTCAGACATAGCTGTTTTTGAGAAAAATAATCCGTCTCTAAATATATTTGTGTATGGATTGAAAGATGATAGGACAATCATAGGACCTTTGTATACTTCAAACAACAATAAATCTAAGAGCGTACATTTACTGTTATTACAAAATAATACTAATTCTCACTATTGTCTTATCAAAGATTTACCTCGTCTAGTTAGAAATCAGATGACTAAGCATCACGGTAAACTACATTTTTGCGAAACATGCTTATTGTTTTTTCCAACGTCCAGTGAATGTGAAACACATGCGTGCGGAGGAGTTGTCACGGTCTTACCAGAAAAAGGATCATTTTTAAAATTTACAAATTATAATCGAAAACTAAACATTCCATTTGTCATATATGCCGATTTCGAAACATTACTCGAACCAATATCCAACGATGAATTTGATACCGCTAACACGACATATTTACAACGACACGTGCCGGCTGCGTTCGGGTATAATGTAGTGTCATCATTAAACGCTACTGTCGATAGGTATAGAAATTATCGCGGTGTAGATTGTGTTTCAAAATTTGTACATTTTTTAATTGAAGATGCTAGAGACATTTATAGAATTATATCCAAAAACGAACCCATGAAATTCACCGACAAAGATGCTCTTGATTTTCGTCAAGCTGTTAAGTGTCACATATGTGATCATTTACTGTGGAATGATAAGGTTAGGGACCACTGTCATATAACAGGTCGATACCGAGGTGCAGCACATCGGCATTGTAATCTACAATATAGAGTACCAAAATTTGTTCCCGTATTTTTTCATAATTTATCGGGATACGATTGTCACTTATTTATAAAAAAGTTAGGTGAAATTCCGGGACAAATTAAAATAATACCCAAGACCAAGGAAAAATATATCGCATTCACAAAGTTTATACATATTGGTGATGATTATATACAATTAAGGTTTCTAGACTCCTTCAACTTTTTAGGCACTAGTTTAGATAAACTTGCTAAAACACTACAGGTAGAAGATTATGTTAATCTTCGAACTCATTTTCCTGCCAAAAAACAGTTCAATTTGTTGACACGAAAAGGGATATACCCTTATGATTATATGACAGATTGGAAATGTTATGAACAGAAATCGTTACCGTCTAAGTTTCATTTTCATAATTCCTTAACCAACGAAGACATTAGTGAACAAGATTATAATCACGCTCAGACAGTTTGGAGCGAATTCAATATACATGATTTAGGGGAATATACAGATCTATACTTAAAAACGGACGTGCTTTTGTTGTCAGATATATTCCAAAGTTTTCGAAAAACATGTAAAAAATATTATAAACTGGATCCAGCATTTTACATAACTGCCCCTAGTTTATCATTTGATGCAATGTTGCTAAAAACTGGGGTCACGTTAGAACTCGTGTCAGACTTGGCTATCGTCAGAATGATTCAAAGTGGTATACGGGGTGGATTGTGCATGTGTTCCCGACGGTACGCAAAAGCTAATCATAAGTATATGCAAGAATATAATTCATCAGAACCTAACTGTTTCATAGTATATTTGGATTGTAATAATCTTTATGGCTTTAGCATGTGTCAGTATTTACCTTACTCTAGTTTCAGATTTCTTACTGAAAATGAAATAGCTAATTTACATATCGAAAATGTTGAGGATGATGCCGACTGGGGATACATATTAGAAGTTGATCTTCTGTATCCCGAACATTTACATGACCATCATAATGATTTACCATTTTGTCCCGAAAAATGTATTCCCCCAGGAGGTAAAGCAAAAAAATTAATTGCAAATTTGTATAATAAGTATAAATATGTAATACATTACGTTCATTTAAAAAAGTGTTTAGAGCAAGGGTTGGAACTACGTAAAATTCACAGAGTTATTACTTTTAGACAGAGTTCGTATTTAAAAGAGTATATAGAATTAAACACTCAATTAAGACAACAGGCAAAAAGTTCTTTCGAACAAGACTTTTTCAAGTTGTTGAACAACAGTGTTTTCGGTAAAACATTAGAAAACACTGAAACTAGAGTAACTGTTCATTTAGTTAATCAATGGTCCGATACGTTTAATCGAACCAAGAAATCAATATCCGTCGAGAGACTTGTAGCTAGCCCTTATTTCCATAGTGCAACTATTTTATCTGAAAATTTAGTTGCTATCCAAATGAAACCAGACGAAATAATTTTAGATAAACCTATTTATATTGGCTTTAGCGTTTTAGAACTTTCTAAGTCACACATGTATGACTTTCATTATAATATTATCAAGCCTTTTTATAAAAATCGAGTGCAGCTATGTTATACAGATACCGATTCTTTTGTATATAAAATATACACTGATGATTTTTATTATGATTTAAAATTTCATTTTTTGCAATACTTTGACACCAGTAACTATGACAACCAAAATGATTTTAGAATACCAATAATTAACAAAAAAGTACCCGGTTTGTTTAAAGATGAATTAGGAGGGAGATATATCTCCGATTTTGTGGGCTTGAGATCGAAATTATATTCTATAAAAACTCCTGACAATATAATTAAAAAAGCCAAAGGTGTAAAATCATGTGTAGTGAAGAAGTTAAACATCACAGATTATGAAAACATATTATTCAATAATGGAGTTATTCGTAGAAAGAATATAATGTTTAAATCAATAAAGCACGAAGTATTTACACGGAGTGTCAACAAAATTGTCTTATCTAATAATGACGATAAACGATCGATATCATTCGATAAAATATCGACGCGAGCCTGGGGTCACTCATTTATTTTAAAGAATAATAACGAAATTTGATAAATAAGTTGAATATAATATACTTCAGTATAGAACACAGTACAGTTGAGCGCAATAACTGAGCGATCGGCTTCTGTGCTAAGTGTTGCAGGTTCGATTTTCTCACAGCACAAATATTTCTATGATGTAAGTACAAATAGTTGTTTAATTTGTTTAAATTTAAGGTAATATTAGTAAATAAAATATTAATATACTAAGTAAAACGTGAAATGTATTTTAATGGTCATTGTGAAAGCAATTTTGCAATTACTGTAAATATAATTTGTATTCAGTTAGTGTTTAAGTTTTATATAAAACTAAAATGTATGCGAATTAGATTGTAAGTAAATAGTATGTTCAATTTTTATGTATTAGTATGATTAGTATAAATAAACAGATTTTTTTAAGTATCAACTTTGTTTTATTGAACTTAACAAATATAGTCTTACCGTTGTTCGGTTAGCATTTTATTCATAATACTTAAAAATAGTCTTTACAACACATAACAATGGCTGAAAACATAATCCTTACTAGTATTAATATTGTAAATATGAAAGTAATTATGCTTGTTGGTTTGTCTATTACACGTTCACGGGAAAACGGCTAAAACGACTGAGATGAAAATTTAGTTTGAACATAGACTGAAACCCGAGCAAGGACAATAGGTTAGTTTTTACCCGAGTTCGGGAAGGAGTTCCTTCGATATGGGGGTGAAACCGCGAGGAACAGCTAGTAATATTATAATACTCCGATATGGTAGATATTGTTTATACAGGTATGTACACGTTTTGCGTACAAGGTCACAGATCATTGCACTATATGAAGTGTATGAAATATTATGCAAGCTAGCAGTTTACAATTCATACTAAAGCCTTTAATTATATTGAGCTATAAGACTATTGCCTAAAGAGTGATTTTCAAACAACTAACCTTCGGCTTGGAGACATAAATGCTAAGTAAGCAATTTTCTATTTAGCAATATCACACTATTTTTCATCATTTACGAAATATTGTTTAGAGCGACTACTTGTACAATATTGCAGAGTGCATCAAAATAATATGTCCTTAGTAAGTAATCAACATATTTTTTTCTTTTTTTCCAGATTTTTTTTATTTATTTGCATCATTAGTAAAACCAAATCAAATACTTTTAAAAAATTGATTGTTTATAGATAACGATATTGCTACAATTATATTGCGTTCTCATTTTACATTTACCTAATCATTTTTTATAGAATCAAACCTTATATTTACCGCCATGTCGTACTTGCGATCATTAAGCATTTATAATAAAGTATATTATTTTACTACCTATAACGTTTCTATATTTTGTTACAGATTTCGGATTCGGAAATTGTGTTTAGTCAATATGCCCAGGATCCTTATGAAGTATATTCTGAGATGATGCCTGATGAACCTGACCACCCTGTACCAGTTATAAAAGATAAAAAATCTAAACAACGTAAGGAAAAACCGAAGAAACAAATGCCTACAAAATCATTTGTTATGAGTCGATTGCAGCGGCGAGGTATTAGGTTGATAAAAATCTCAGTGGTAGATCTCTGCAATAATAATTCTGAATCAAGTGATAGTGATGGTGAAAATATAATTATAAGTGCACAATATATAGTTAAAGACGCTATTGATAGTATCATGGACGATACGGAATCTTTAGTTAAGAAAATTTCAAAATCTTTGATAGATGATGATTACTAAACTTTTGATAGATTTAATTTTTCTATTGTTTATATTTGATTTGATAATTTAATATTATGATAATGTTATCAAGTGTCGGGTAGGTATTTATAAGAAATAAAATACATATTTTTTAATCTATTGTTTTATTTATAAAATCCAAAAAAACTTAATAAGTAGGTATACATTTTACCATTCTAAATACTTTTTTATACACAATACATTTTTAAGAGCACACTGTTTTAAATGTTTATCACAGTTTAAGTTAACACTTCCATTACTGTATTTCTGATGCAAAACAGAGAAATTTGGACACAGTTTTTCATCAAGTTCCGACACATTACAATTAGCGCAAAGATCTTTTATCCATTTCACCTTCTCTAAACCTTTTACTATAATATTTTTATTTTGTAGATACGGAACGATCATACGATGAAATTCTCTATAATCAATATATCCTTCACTCCAAATAATGCCCCTGTTTCGTTCTATCCATTCGACTTGTCTCTTTTCATCGCTTGTTAAATATCTAAACAAGTATGGAGGTTTCACCAAAAACGTTTGTGTATAATCATGCGTAGCTAAAGCTAATTCTTTTACAATAAAATTATTGTACAGGTCCTTAAATCCTTGAGCATCTATTATGACAGTATCCCGATTCATGTTATTTTCTTCACAGTGTTGCTGAGTGGCTTGTACTCAATTATGCAGTCGTTTAAAATGAGACAGTATGCAGATGTTTGATCTGGTATGTCCGAATCGCTTTCAATTTCTACCCTTACATCTACAACTGAACCGCCCTTCAGATTATCAGCTTGTCTAGAGCAGTCCACCACGAATAGCGGCGCTAAGTCTTTAAATTGTTTTTCACTTAATAACGGTTCCGCGCGACGACCATAATATGACTGATGAAATCTAGAGTACTGCTCATATAATAAAGCAATTTTGTTATTTGCAAAGTTTACATTCAAGTTTTCATAAGGAAAATAGGTCGAATTAAGATAGACCCTTACATCGCGAATATAACAGTGATCGAACTGAGACATGTCAGAACTTGCATTATTTTTTCTATTTGTCTGAAGACCGATAATGACAAATCGTGGTTTTTCTACTTGAGATGAAGTTTTAATAGACCACGTATGTTTTGTAGTTTTAGGTAACGTAGGATATTCATACAAATCCCAGTTTCTGAATATCATTTGGAGGGGTCGATCTTTTTCTAACAGCTTCAGCAAGTTTATTTTTTCTCTATCTGATACTTTGACGTGCGGTACGCGCCATATTATTTTATTGATAAGAACGTCTTCGATAACTTCACCGGTGTTAAGTTTCACAGCGTTCAGATTAGTGTTGCTCCGTAACAATATCAACTCATGTCTACTGTTTATTACGACTTTTTTAAAATCTTCTGCAAAACCAAGGATGTTACAAAGAGGTATAGATGCAGAAAATCTGCCTCTGTTAATATTTTTTATACCCTCAATATTCCAGCCCCAGGCGTTAGACATTTTTGATTCACTCTCATTCATTGAAATTAATGACTTCATCGTAGTGGTTATGCCTGCATTTTTTATTTTATCAATTTCCACTCCGTTGAGCTCATACCTTATATCTTGAAACAGGTAAAGTAGAGCATTATTAGTAAAGTGAACGCTACTAGCAATATCTTTTGAATCCTTTTTACTAACTACAACAGTTCCTTCCAAATACAAGGTGCTTGCTGACGGTAGTATATACAAATCCTGTTGATTGATGGGTATGCGTATCTCGTCATTCCTGTTGAAACTTGTGACATACGGCTTGTAAGAATGGTACTCGATTCCTTCAATACTGTTGTCGTAGGTTGGTGCGGATAAAACATCTAAGATATTCATTTTAGTAATCCAATCGCTTTAAGGAATGCCTTATTTTCTCTAGTCAATTTTATTTTCTTTTTCGTGTTAGCTCTTGTATGCTTGGAAGCTTGTATGGAACTGGTATTTTTTATTTGATGAAGTGCATATTTATTGAAATCTATCATTTTTTCTTCGAAGATGCAAATAAAGTTGCACTTCTTCACCGCGTAAATTTATTAAATGATTATTTATATCCAACAACCGTATATGTATGCAGCTTATGTTGTTTTGATTAATCGGAAAGTATATTGCGTTTTTAGGAATTTCTATAATTCTATATCCTGGTGGTACGTTTAGTGCAAATTCATGTATAATATGACTGGGCTCTCCGTTAATGTATGAACCACTCACAATATCACATTCAATCCTGATCACGGTTGTAGGCAAAATGTTCACTGGAAACTCGGAGACATGCCATTTATTTGCTTTTAAGACCTGTTTATTAAAGCCTAATAAACTTCTAAATGTGTCTTCTTTATTGAAATTTATATTTTTCGTACAGTATATAGTAGTTTTTAATGTGTTATTATTGCACTGTAGTTTAATCGAGGCATTTTTTATTTCGGATTTTAAATAATCGCTAATATCTTGTAATTCGTAGGTGCCTACTGGTATTTCGATAACTTCATCGGTGCCATAAAATAACTTGTTGTTCCTTTTATCGATGTTTGGTATAGAATTAAACGTTGAGAAATGCAATAATGCACACTCATACTGACCGTCTAATTGTAGTGTGTTAGGATAGTAGGTTGATAAATCTGAAGAGTTGCCAGTTATCGACAAAGTGAGAGACATCTTGATAATGATTAAAATAAAACAAAGTCATAAAATTTATATAATTTTATTTTTCCAAAAGTTCCACAGATACTCTAAACATAAGTGTCCACAATTTACAGCATCGAATTTCTGATATCTTGTATAGTTATAGGTAACATTACAATTTTTAAAATACTGCATTAATTCTAATGGCGGTTTCAAATCCCCATAACTATCAAAATATTCACAATAATTATTTACTTTGACATAAGCTACCCAATGCGTACCTTCATTTTTTGAGTCGTCTAAATTAACGATAGCACATTCGACCCTCTTTGGTATTCTTGGTAACTGATCCTTCATGTATACACCACGAAAGTGAGGTAAGTCGCGACCATATTTTTGAATATCTAAATTAGTTAAAGGTCGATTAGGTAGCTTATTCAGTTTTTTGATAATTTTATAAATAAACCTTTACCATTTTTATGAGGTTTGATGTACAAGCCTTTGCCTAATGCTAAAGCCTCCATAGTTTTATTATGTCGTTCGTTTTCTTGCAAGTTTTTTTGAGCTGCTTTATAATCGTTGACAGTTTTGGCAATACCCGCTGCTCCACCGGCTAAAGTACCTAATGCCGATAAACCAGCGAATATTGGGATTAAAGGCAAAATTCCTCCAGTCTTTGGTATGGGTATAACTCGAGGTATTCGTACATTTGCAATGCAGGGAAATAATTTTCTTGCAGCAGAGTAAGCGGCATTAATGAGAGTCTTACTATCCTTAGATTTCAGTTTCTTAATTTTTGATCTTATTTTTGATACAAAACGGTTAAATGTTTTAATTCCGGCACCAGATTTTAGTTTAGCTTTCATCACTTTGCTCACTAACCACGAGCTAAGTTTCTCTCCCTTGCCTGCGTCTTTTGATGCAAGCCTTTGTTTGGCCATGTTTAGCAGCTGCAAATCTGCTTTATGACGGTTGGACAAATCTGTGTGATTCTGATATGCAATATCGTGATGCATACAAGCTTCGTCCAACTTATTTACACCTCTGTCACCTCGAAGTAATCGTTTCTGAAGTTTTGTGCCCGGTCCGCAATAGTTGTAACCAGGTAAGTGAAGTTCAAATGGTAAATTATTAATAACACTGTTAACTAGTCCACCACCTTGCATTGCTTAATGTTAAATGAAATAAAAATAATAAAATATAATATTTATGTTAATTAATATATCAATTTACTATTGACGCTTTGTCGATCCAGCTGTTTTCTTCATTGCTTAAACCCAACCATTTTACAAACATTTTATTCCCTTTTCTTTTTAAAATTTTTTCAATCAAATAAACACCGGGGTGGTGAGACTTTTGAAGCTCCTGTTCATAAAATGTTCCTAATATTGCTTGTTTTCGCTGATCTTCTAGGTGATACGTTACTGGTAATGTATCGTTAACTTTTTTTATGATAAATAATTCTGTTGTCCAATTAGGAGTATAGCCCTTTTTAAAAATATGTTTATATTTACTAATACGAACATTGTCACCAACTTTGAACTTAGGTCTGCATCGAACGGGTAATCGTTTATGTGAATTTCTAATATTGTCTTTTATTATTAACTCATTGCGTTTATTAACTTCTATCGGTTTATATTTAATAGTGCGATGTTTTGTGTTGTTATATGTTTTCATAGTACTTTCCAATACCAAACCAAACCACTTGTAATTTCCATTTAGACTGAAACATTTATATAACTTATTTTTGATAGTTTTTATCAATCTCTCTACAATTGATGCCTTCTTTGTTGAGAAGGATGAGTAGTGATTAATATTATGCTTCTTCATGAACGCTTGAAAAGTTGTGTTATAAAACTCCTTGCCGGCGTCAGTTTGCAAATTACCTGGTACGCGATTGCTTAGTTTAAGTATACGTTGAAAAGCATGAGTAACATCAAGTTTATTTTTCGATTTTAGCGGTTCTGCCCAAGCAAACTTCGAAAAACAATCAATCACCAATAAAATATAATTATAACCACTGTTGTAATTTCTCAAAGCTTGCATATCCATGAGGTCAGCTTGCCATAAGTCATCGACTCCCTTTAAAATTACAGAACGCCTGAGAAAATTTTTTCGTGCCGCTTTATGTATTTCATTCACAATTTGTAGTTTTGACATTATAAAGATTTTTTAGACGATAGTACTTTATCTATATCCGCTTTAGTGTAAAACTTGTCATCTAAATGAGTGAAAGCTTCAGACAACTTCGCTTTTAAAGTATTTTGAGTTTCTATTATGATTTGGGCACGTAATACACCTATCATTTTAAATAAATCCTGTTTTATTTGCGCTGTTATTTGATCTATATATTCCTTATTTACTGCATCGTCTGGTTCTTGTGGAGATCTGATCCCTCTAAGCCTCACTGTTTTCAAATCAAAGTCACCGCTTTCTGATTTTAGTAATGCATTGTCATTGAACTCCAGTAATTCCGATAAACGCAATCTCTTATGAATATAATGCCCAAATTTGTCCACATTCATGTTTAAGGTGTAATATACTGAAAGGTCTGAAGTAAAATGAAACAAGGAGACTTGATAACATATTATTTATTTATTAATAATTTTACTTTCACGTAACTCTTCAATTATAGATATTATTTCATTGTCAAGTCCGGTGTTACCAGCATCGCGAGATGCAATTAATAATTTTAACCTTTCTACTAGTTCATTGGGGTCGTCCCAATATACGAAATCTGTGTTCTTTCGCCATAATTTAGTTAAAGGTAAACCTTTTCCTGTTGACTGGCTACAGCTCTGATTTTGCAGTTTGAAAAGAGGTTTAATAACTTGCAAATATTTTTGACCTTTATTACTTTTAATTGGTTTACTTGGGTCAAAGTCTCGACGATGTGCATTTGTATCAAGTAACATTGATTTATAATGCTGCATGTCATTGTTTGTAATCAAACTTAAATCAATGTCCTTGTTAAGCAACAAATTCTTCAAACCAGGCGTTTTGTGGTATTTGCGTCCTCCTACAGTGATGTATTCGTCACCGATCGTTATGGCAGCAGAACCTAACATTAATTTCCCGCGCTCTCTCCGAACGCCATATGGTACCTCAGTTAGCGCTTCTGAAGATAATGACCAAGACGATGTATCGCGTTCTTGATTGTTATCAACCAACGATTGGAATGAAGAGTCACTAGAAATATTAGACTCGTCACTTTCGTCGTAATCATCTTGCGCCGACTCTTTTTTCTGCAAAGTCTGATTCAAAAACGGAACATCAGTTTCCTCATTTTCTATGCTACGCAAAGACGCAGTTTGATTGTTGGATAGTAAGTTGAGCGATTCCGTCACAGGCTTAAAAACTGATTCCAGTGCTTGCTTATTGTCTATCTCAATATCCTTCATATTGCGTACTTTTTTCTTTACAGCTTCTGCAGCTTCGACGATTTGTCTTTTTAATGATTTATCCATAATGATATGACGGTTCGTTATCGAATAAGGGTCGCGCAAAGAATAATAACATCGCAATGATGTGCGGTCTTAAATATACCTATATTTTAAATATACCTATGTTCTCAATCAAACACTACAAAAGTGTCAAATTTATTTCTGTAACATCCTTTGTTTTTAGAACATTCTTTATTAATCACTACGTAATTAAAAGGCTCACTCCAAATTTTTGAACACATTTCACGAAATTCAAGCCACGTGATGTCTGTGTTGACATGCTCTTCGTAAACATGTTTCAAATTAATTTCATCTTGTTTAAAAAGTATTATTAAATTTGCATTATCTCTTACCAACTGTTTAGGAATTTTACTATAAGTTTGGTTTAGATAAAAACAATCGATGTATTTGTGTCGACCCATGGCAAAGTAATCTCGCATGTTACTTTGATTTTCACAAGCAACGTCATCGAATATAAACACAGAATTAGGTTTTGCATCCTGAACACTCAATACGTCCTCATTTCCCTGATATTTCTGAAGTGAAATACTTGGAACCTGTTGTAGAACTCTTTCCAAAAAAACATACTTCGGTTGGTATAAAGTTTTTGAATAAACATAAACGTTTTGAAACTTTAAGCCGTTTTCGTGTATGAGAAGACCAATGAGTAAATTTGTTTTGCCACAATTGGATGGCCCGCAAATGATGCATCGTATTACATTAGGTAATAATTCACTATGACGAGCACGAGACTTAGGCAAATCATCGCAGATTGTGTTAACGTGCAACGATTGCTGTTGTTTTACAAATTTCATGATCAATATGTATTAGAGTTGAACGTGGAATGAGAGAAAGCGTTCATGACATTATCATTTAAACTGGATTTACTAAAATATAAAAAATACTACACGGCGGCAAAAATAGAATATATAATAAACAGTCAATTTAACAAATTACTACATAATTTAATACGATATGTAGTTGACTCCATATTTACGATTGTAACTTGATAAAACGATTGTGTATAATTAGGTATTCTAAACCACCTCCGTATCGCGCGACGAGTTGCTCATTAATCATAACGTATTGAGTTTCATTAGTCAAGGTATAGAACACATTCTAACTTATATTATCAGACATGCTGTTCCACCGGAGCGCAAATGTTGTGCAAATGTGTGAATAATAATTGATTAAATGCAAAAACTACCTATTGAGCATTCTATTCCACTTCAGTCAAGTCGATTGTGTATTATTGGGCATTCTGAGGCACTGTCCAGTAGCGAACGCTACTGGTGTGGCTCAGAATGCCCAATAATATACTACTTACTTTGTAGTGTGGTTTTTGGAAGTCGGTTGTATTTTTTTGTAAAAAAAGTTTTTATTTTTCAATTTTTAGTTGTGTACCTACCCCACACAAATTCTAATACCACTATCTGCAAAACAAACTAGAACATCATCCATATAAAAGTGGGGAAAAAATACGTATTATTGAAGCTAACTCAAAAACTACCCAAGCAAAGTTAATCAATTTTATATGGGACCAACTGTGATGTATACCCTCTCGAATAAAACAAAAAAAATCCAAATCTGTCCAGCCATCTTCGAGTAATCGGGGAAGGTTCCGACGAATTGAGAACCTCCTCCTTTTTGAAGTCGGTTAAAAATACTATATTAGTTAGGGCTAGGTACAGTGCAGTGCTGGCCCAGTGGTCCCGACTTGCGAGTTGTACGAGTAGCTCGTGGTTCGAACCCAGGCAGGCGCTTTACTTTCTGTATATAAATAATTTCAATAGTAGGTACCTACTTACTTATATAGTTTTTTAGAATTTTTTGATATTTTTTTTTTTATTTGTGTGCATAATAAAGAGTATTCTATTCTATTCATCACCACTGCTCTAAAAAAAGAGGAAACCAACATGTCCTAGAACCAAAAATTTGAAGAAATGTGACATCTACCAACCCGCACTGGGCCCGCATGGTGGATTACAGCCCACTCCCTCTCGAAGAGAGGAGGCATGTGCCCCAGCAGTGGGAACATTATAGGCTGATTATTATACCTAGATCTCTAGATACAGGCGACACGCCATCTTGACTTTGAGTCTGTTCTAGCGTAGTACGGAGTTTCAATAGAATGCGAAGCCAGCTTTACTGACTTTGTTACCACTGTCATGCAGCCTACTGTACAAAATATGGCGCATATTCGTAAATTTTATCGAAGATACGAGATCATTCGATTGTATCAATCACCTGAGATGGCTCTAGACTTTGTAATCAGAAAAGTGATAAAGATAAAATTAAGCTAAAGATATGAGGTTTATTGGGGGAGTTACGATAATGGGGTAATCTGACTGATGACCATTTCTACCATTTTTTTTTTTTTTTTTTTTGTGGATGGGAAATCATCAAATGACTTCTCCGGCTCTGGGCAGAGCGGGAGGGCGTGTCAGATTTTTGCTGACTAAAATCCACCCATGCTCCTTCAGCTGCCCGTGCCAGGGCCACGGTATCTCTTTCGAACTACCCGCGACCCCGGCGGCATCGGCCCAATTGACCCCGTCACTGCTGACATCTCTTTGAGGCGCGCGTGGAACACAACACGCCGCCGACCCGGGCCTGGTTCTTACCAGACGGTGCCGGCGAGCTGCCCATTACTCGCCGTCCGCAAGCCCGCGCCTACGGTGGCCGGGAATCGGCAATCGATTCCCGCCGCCCAGGGCGTCTCCTACGGCGGCTAGGGGCGCCAAAGGCGCGGCTGTTGCCTCTCCCTCACGCGTTCCGCTTCCTCCTACGCGAGTATTACTGCTTCTTCACAGAAGGAGGTGACTCAAGTCATCGTGATGTACGGTCAGCAACAGAAGTCGGTTAACACTGCTACTTTTTGACATCATCTAAATTAACACAAAATGTTTCGAAAAACTGATTCTTTTTTCGTTTAACTGTTAAAAGTTAATGTTCTTAAAATTTTAAGTATCTACTTCTGTTCCGATTTGAATTAAATATTTCGCTTAAGGCGAAAGCGCCAGGGTAGCCCGTGAAATTCAAAATTTCTTACGTTTTTTGCAATTTGCAAGTCAGTATTAGGTTTTATGTTGATCAAAATTGAATTCGCGACCGTAACAAGTATGTATTTACAGAATTATAATCATTAAAGTCATCAATACAACTCTTTAAGACCAGGTAATCCTGTTGAATGACTATTTCATGAAATCTTGACATTTGAAGATTGTACTAACTTAAGGAGTTGTATTCCTGATTCTAATGATTATAATTCTATAAATACATATTTGTTACGGTAGCGAATCATACTTTAATCAACATACAACCTAAGACTGACTTACAAATTGCAAAAAAACGTAAGAAAATTTGAATTTCGCGGGCTGTCCTGGCGCTTCCCCCTTAATAATTAAGATGAAAAAACTGCAAGTGTTAATCTACTTTTGTTGCTGACTGTACATGTGTAGTACATATTGCCAGACATCATTCAAGACTAAATTACGTTACACACCATAAAAAACATTGGTTTAGGATTTTCTCTGAACAGACAGCCGTGCTGCTGGGGAGTTTGTTGCGTCACTTCTTCCCAGCTAAAGCACTAGGAAGTGGTGCAGGACGGTCGTTTTGTGAGATTGTCTTAAGTAATGTTGACGTTCGAAAAGTGCTGATTCTCAGCCTAGTTTGAATAAATGACTATTGATTTTGATTTACCTATAGGTACCATAAACAGCAACCTACTTACAATGAAATGTAGTAGGTTGCGTAAATAGGTTTATTTTTCAACCGACTTCAAAAAGGAGGAGGCAATTCGGTTGTATTTTTTTTTATTTTTTATGTTTGTTACTTCAGAACTCCGTCATTTATGAACCGATTTGGAAAATTCTTTTTTTCTTTGAAATGATATACTTCCAGATTGGTACCATTTTTATCAAAATCCAGTTCTGATGATGGGATCCATGAGGAATTGAGGGAACTCCTCAAAAATTATGGGCATACATATAGCGATTTTGGTATTTTCATCAACAAATCAAGCATTTGCATTCAGAAAGCAGCATATGGTGAAGTGGAACTGACGAAGAAGACCACAGATGGCCACGGGAACTTCTCAATGATAATAAGTATTTCACGGGTGGCGATAAGATATCTCGATTAAGACAGTTAAGCGACTATGACGAAGCTTTAAATAAATGGTTCTGATGAAAATGGTACCATCGAACCGATCTGATGAAGAAGCCGGAAGGTAGGCACCGGAACTCAGTAACAAAACAATGTATTCTAGCCGTGTTTGGGCTTATTGCAATTGTCATGAGGTGCACTTTGGCTATAAATGGTTTTAGAAAGAAAAATAAACAAAGAAAGGAAGAAAGATTTTAATGGTAATTATATGCCGCTTCAAATTGCGCTACTTGAGTTGTATGTTGTCAGAAGTCAGATTTCGTAGCCTCGTTATCTCCGTCAACATAAAACTACACCTTCCAAACTTCTGACACGGCTTAGCGCGATGTATATTTGCCTTTTTGCAAAGTTTTTATTTGAGATGGTTGCATATAAATATCTTCAAGTTCTGATGAGTGGCTTTTGAGTTAGCTTTAATCATTTAATACGTATTTTACCCACATAGTCTATGTGAATGCTGCTCTAACTTATTTTGCAGAGTGGTATTCGATGTGTGGGGTAGGCACCACTAAAAAGTGAAAAATAAAAAATTTTACAAAAAAAAATACAACCGACTCCCAAAAAAAACACTACAAAGTGAAAAATAACTTTAATTTCGGAAGTCGGTGGCAAAAAATGAAACTAAAAAGAAACCAAAGACACGACTTCCGAAATTAATGTTATTTTTCACTTTGTAGTGTTTTTTTTGGGAGTCGGTTGTATTTTTTTTTATTTAAAGTTTTTTAACTAATGGTTCATAGATCGTTCAATACAATGTCACTTTTTAACCGACTTCTAAAAAAGGAGGTTTCTCAATTCAACCGTATACGTTATTGATAGATCAATTTCTTTGTATATTCTTGAAAAATAAAAAAAAATAAAAAAATTCTATGCCATAGGCATTTACTCCGTTCACCTATTATGCCCTATTTTTTTCGAGACGGTAAAAAAAGAGATATTTTTTTTATGTGTGTTCGCGGATAACTTCGTCGTTTATGAACGGATTTTGATGATTCTTTTTTTGTTGGAAAGGAGATGTCCCAAGGATGGTACCATGATAAGGAAACCAGGACCTGATGATGGCATCCCAGAGAAATCGAGGGGAACCTTCGAAATTTTATAGGCACACCTATAGCGATTTGGTTATTTTTTATAGTAACTCGTGCATTTGCTCTCGGAAAGCACCATTTGGTGAAATGGAACTGATGAGGAAGACCACAGATGGCCATCGGAACTACTCAATAATAAATATTTCACGGGTTGCGATTCGAATATTGCTAAGCAATTTATGCTCGTCACAAAACATATGTTGAAGTGGAGGTGATGGTGACTTCACCATCAGTTCCAGTTCTCCTGGTTCCTTACTGGGAGAACTCCTCAACAGTTAACGTCCTTGTATCGGGAAAAGCAATATTATGTGTAAGGTGATGAGCAGACCCACTAAAAAGTGAAAAATAAAAAACTTTTTTACAAAAAAAAACAACCGACTTCCAAAAAAATACTACAGAATGAAAAATAACTTTAATTTCGGAAGTCGGTGGCAAAAACTAAAGTACAGATCCAAAGACACCGACTTCCAAAATTAAAGTTATTTTTCACTTTGTAGTATTTTTTTGGAAGTCGGTTTTTTTTTTTAAATAAAGTTTTTTTATATTGATGACTAGCTAACCCAACAGACGTTGTCCTGTTCCAATTTCAATAATTCATACAAAATTCCAGTAGAAAATGCACTTGCAGTTTTTCCGAATTTTGCTATTTTTCCGGCAACTTTTCCAATTTTTCTCTTCGTACGAACCTTCCTCAGACTTCAAAGAATATTTAGAAATATAAAAGTTAGCCGAATTGGTCTAGCGCTTAGCAACACATTTAGGCATTTATTTTTATTATTTACTAGCTGCGCCCTGCGGTTTCACCCGCGTAGACCGGGATAAAAGTAGCTTTTGTGTTAATCCAGGGTATAAGCTATCTACATACCAGACATACAAATTGGTCCAGCCGTTTGAGCGTGAAGAAGTAACAAACATACACACACACACTCACAAACTTTCACCTTCATAATATTGGTGTGACGTGTGATAGTGTGTGTGAGTGTGTGTGATGGACAAGTATGACAACCATTGCGTGGTTTCATTTGGCAACTAACTTTAAATTAGTATTTTTTACGAATTAATTTGTCTATTCAGTAAACTATTTTGGCCTCTTCGTCTCTTGATGAAGAGGCCAGAATTGTTTACTGAATAGGTAACAAAAAAACAGACTTAATTAGGTACAGTGCAGGGCACACCAACACATTTGTATGTGAATTGCTTCATATTCAATTTACAATACTCCTACAAAATTGTATATTTTCACGAAATTGAACATGAAGTAATTCACATACAAATATGTTAGTATACCCTGCCTAGATATCTCTTTTATTGACTGTACATCGACGCATAGCCTGTTACCATGGATTCAGTACATGATTCGGGATTATTAAAAAAAAAACCCCGGCCAAGTGCGTGTCTAACCACGCACGTTCCGTAGTTGGGATGAATTTTTCCCTAGTACAAACATAACCTTATAGTTAAAAAACATGTTCTCCCATACATTCCAACTTTAAACATTGTAACACACCAACACTAAATTGTATATTTTCACGAAATTGAGCATGAAGCAATTCACACACAAATATGTTAGTACACCCTGCCCAGATATCTCTTTTGTTGACTGTACCTACTGTAAACGATCTAGGAATATGATGATGGAATGATGTTTCTATGGGTTTCGTAAGGTTCTGATTTTCTCAACAGATTGACGGTGGTACCGGTGAATCAGAAACCAACGGATCCATGTTAAGAAGAAGCATACAATGCGCAACAAGCTTCAGGAACATGGGGCTGAAGACCGGTGACGTCATGGTACTGATGGCCCCCAATCATCTGGACCAAGCTGTTCCATTCTATGCTGCTATGTACCTTGGAATCGCCACCGCTGCTATAGATAGGACTCTTGGAGTTAGTAAGTGCATTCATAATCACATTTTAAGAATGTAGGTAAATATTACATGGGGCTGGCCGAGAAACTAGCTCACTGGCGTGACACGACTTAGTGCGTGGACAAGGCAATGGAATAGTGCAGGGAATGCTATCGGCTTATGATAGTGATCATTTATTTTGTCTCTTGGAGACGAGCACAATGCAATGACACGTTTGGTATAACGGAGCTGACGAGGTATCGCGTTGCAAAAGTAATCAGGGACCATTTTGGTTACCCATGGAATGGGATTTCGATTGGGGTTTTTTAAGCAATTAATCAAAAACCCATACGATGTAGATCACCCTTTTGATTGACTTTAAGGGACCATTCAACCAAAATGGTCCCTTAAAATCATTCAAAAGGGGTAAGTACCTACATTGTATGGGATGGGTGTCGAAAAACCCTTTCAATGGATAACCAAATCCATTGAAAGGGTTTTTCGACAGGGTTTTACTGAGCAGTTAAAAAAAACCCATACGATATGGGTAACTTCAACTCTCAAAAACGATAACAGCGTAACATTCCGACTCGGAGCACTGTATATGATCTCTCGATGATGGGCATATGTTGCAAATAGCTAATATGGTAACCAGAACAAAACCCTTATAGTATACAGGTTAATTATAATGAAGGGGTAATCCTTTCACTGGGTTTCAAGTACTTATAGCACCAATTCAATGGGTTGTCCATATTGAAGGAATAACCCTTTCACTGGATTTCAAGCCTAAAACCCATTCAAGGAGTTACACATGATAAAGATAATCTCATAAATGGCTTACCCCATTTCGAAAGACTTAACTTTTAACCGGAGTTGTACGGTCCCTGGTTGTAATTTAAAAAAAGTCACACCGTAAGCACTAGTTCTGTTACCGCTCTGTCCCATCAGACTTTTAAAACGTAGGCTACCTAAATAGTAAGCCATCAATTTTATTTTAATATATCCTTATTTTTTTCCTTCCAGGTGAGTTGAAAGATAGTTTTAACGTCAGCAAGCCCAATATTATATTCTGCCAAAGTGAAAAAGTTCAAGATGTCCAAAAAGCTGTAGACCTCTTACGGCTGGACCCTAAAATTATCAGTTTCGATGAAAGTCCAGACACGACCAGCTTTTCCAAGATGATGGAGAAACATTGTGATCAAGCGGACGTTGAGAATTTTAAGTAAGAAAATGTTCCATGCATTCCATATTGTTGTTCTACCAACTGCCAATGATGATGAAATACGCGAAACTCCACAGACGTGATGGTGGGTATAAATACCTTAGAGGATAAAAAAAATTAGTTTGGGGTAAAATTAATATTTTTGTGTGAAAAAAACTGTTTTCTCAACCCGTACTTCTAACTAAACGGCGGTCGTTGACTACAAACAAATCTTTTTTTTTTGTTTTGCAAGTATCGAAGTTTCGAAGGTATGTCGAGTTTCGCTAGCTAATTTAATTTGACTCTGTATTATCGCACCGCGCACGCCAATTCTCAGCAGTGTCTTTATACTTCTAATCGTGATCCATCCTCCATATTGTCATCAACACCATTATCATCATTTCAGCCGAAAGACGTCCAGTGCTGAACATAGGCCTCCCCCAAGCACCGCCACTTCGACCGGTTCTGTACTTCCCGAATATGACCATTTTTATAGTCAATCAGTTTGTGATTTGCCCTGCACCTCAATGAGGGTTTTCATGAAAATTTACGCCGCCGGTTGGCGCCACTGTGACAAGAGGTCTTCCATTTCGACAATTAATATTATATGACGACGTTCATCATTCCTTTCATTCATTCAGTCACGGCTAAAGAAAATATAGTCGCTTTGACACTTTTGACAGGTGCCCATACCTGACGCCTCAGTGCTGCCACCTACTGAACGTCATTTCAAAAAACCCTCATTGCTTAACGCACTTCTTTCTAATCCATTGCAGCAGACTTCGATCAATAATAGCACTAGATACAGGATCAGGAACAAAAATAAGTCGCTGTAGTGGCCACGTTTACACACACATAAACATTTACATTTGTTACTACGAAATATAGAAAAAAGTTTTATAATATTTACAACTTCAATTCATTATAAACCTTAACAATCAAACATAAAGTTTAATTACGATTGCAAAATATTTATATTTAAGTCCTTCTATCATCGGAGAAAGGTAAAAGCAATAAATTAAAAATGTCGCTTGAAAATAATATGTCATTTTTATAATAAGTACAAAAATATTTATTCTAAAGTGTACTTAAAACTTAAGCAATAAGGTTAAAAACATTTTGTTGAAAATTTTGTGCTTACTCTATTTTGGAACTAGACATAGTTCTTGGTATTGACATTTCAATGCTCAGAACACAGTAAGTATTGAAAGATGTAGAGTAGCAGAATAATAATATATTTTTTAGGCCAAGGTTCGTTTTATATGGTAGCAAATATTTTTGACCGATTTTTAAAAGTAGAAGGAGTAAATTAGTACAATAGTTATTTTAATTTTGATTATTAATTTGATAATTAATTATTTTAATAAAAATATTAAAACAAATTGTTGAATTTTTACAAGGTTTATATATTTCTTCTCCTCTTTCATTCGCGACAATAGATACCCATTCTGCATTGCGAAATGGGTCACTAGGAAATCTACAAACAAAAACAACATATAAAGTAACAATACTACTCCATGCATTTCCCTGTTCCCGAACAGTCGATGTTTGAAATAAGACCACAAAAGTATTTGTGTTTTTATTTTTCGGGCCGTTTTTGAAGCGCTTATCGGGAATCTAGTACTATTATTGATCGAAGGCAGCAGACGAATGTTTCAATCATATGTTTGAAAAATTTATCTGCTCGAGAACGTTAGATATTAACGCAATGATGGTTGTCGAATTGTCAAAATTGTCGGTGAATTGTCGTTGTTGTGTGTGTTTGTTACGCAATTATCCGGCTGATTGGGCTTTTTTTAATTTCAGGCCTGCAGACTTCGACCCTGAGGAGACGATAGCTTATCTAATATCGACTAGCGGCACCACAGGACTGCCCAAATCTGCCGCTTTGACTCATATGAACATTTCGGCCAGTGGATCTTATTTTTGGTTGGTACTAGCATTTTGTGAAAAGACCAAACCGTCTCACACAGCAGTGGATGGAACAAGACAGCCAGTGATGATGACGATGATTCTTAAACTCTCTTGGACTTGGACCCTAGACAGTTCTTCCACATTAACAATTTTTTCTTTATTTTCCAGCGCTTTTGCCAATAAATTTCCTGCTATTCGGTCGTCACTTCTCGTGGCTCCTCTGCAATGGCTGTCAGCACTCCTCAACTATGTCATGTCGCCATTTTACAAGTATACGAGGATACAATCCTCTCATGCCCTCACTACGGAACATATTTTAGATTTGATTGGGAAATACGAGGTTAGTTTACAACGAAATTAATTTAAAAGATTAAAATAAAATTGTATTGTCATCATCTTACTGACCTTATCCAGACTTATTTGAGATTTGCGAAGCGTGTTTCATTCATACTCCATACATTCCTTCAGCCTTCGTCTCAGGTTTGACCCTATTTCTAGCCATTTCATCTTTCACACAATCTATCCATCGTTTCTGCTCATCCTCTATTTTTAAGGTCATCCATTCATACTCAAACCAATTCTCGCAGCATGCATTCAGCATTTTAATTCCTTTTTCAATTAGCAAACAGCTGGCTATCTGGACAAAAGAAACATCCTAATCCTAACTTCGCTAACCTATTTATTATAAATGCGAAAATGAGGTTTTTTGTTTATTACGCTTTCATGATAAAACGGCTTAACGGATTTGTATGAAATTTAGCACATGGGTCCATGACTTGGAGAAGGACATAGGCTACTTTTCATTCTGGATCGTAGACGAAGACGCGGGCAACTGCTAGCATTACATAAAAATTTTTGCCACATAACCAAAGTAATTATTTATTTTTTCCAGCCAGCCTACATGATAATCAGTCCAACCATGATGACTACTTTGCTAAAGGCAGCTAAGAAAGAAAACTGTGACTGGTCCTGCTTTGAGATATTATACCTTGGAGGAAGCGCTGTGCCCAGAACCCTTGTGGAGGAATTGAGAGTATGTGATCCTATTATGTCTCCTGGCTTAAAGAGCCAACAACTATGTGTTTCCTCTAGAATGTCATAAAAATAGCCCAGAGCCTGATTGCCTCGCTAGTCTAGTGGTCGCAAGTGCTGAGCATGAGGTCCTGGGTTCGATTCCCAGGTCGAGCATATTGTTATTAGATTTTTCCATCAAGATTTTCTCAGGAGTACGGATTCTAGATCTGTGCCTGGTTAATGACAATAGGCTCGCCCCTATTACGTACAATGGGTCTTAAACATACCTAGCGAAATGTGAATGAACTAGGTACCATCGCGGACATTTGCGGTGAACCATGTTTCGACCTTTGTTACCTACATGGTAATAAGGTTCAAAAGTGTCCACCTCTGCCCAACCCTTCGGGAAAAAGAGGCCACATTATGTTAATTGACTGGCAAAATGTGGCATTATACACCCCTTTGGATATTTATTTTATGTTTTCAGAATATGACACCGAATGCACTCGTGACTGATGTGTACGGAATGAGTGAGATGGGATCCATTGTATTCCATAGCGTAAACTCCCCGCTCGGGTCGTGTGGGAAACCGTATGCTCATTTTCAATACAAGGTTGGTATCTCTTCTCTCTCGTACCTACCTAATGAAAGCTCCGACCAAACGTGCGGGAAGCGGGACGAAATCCGCTCTGGAGGTGTTCAAACTGGCAAATTGTAAATAATTGTTAGGTTGTCTGTTGATTAAAGTAGGTACCTATGATCCAATTCGCGGCCGTAACATACAACGTGTCGTTTTGCATCCTCGTCAAATTTAAGGATGTGGTATACAATCAAACCGAACAACTTTTTCCATGGCACCAACATCGTAATCGTGAAAAAATAATCAGCCGTCCCATACATTTGCGTCGAGTAGTTATTGAAATTTTCTATGGGACAGTGGAAAATTTTTTCGCGATTACGATGTTGGTCCCATGGAGAAAGTTGTTCGGTTTTCTCTGGAATTTAACGAGGATGCAACACGACACGTTACACGTTACGTTACGTATTTACAGAATTATAATCATTCGAATCAGTAATAGGTACAACTGTAATCCTCAAATGTCAAGTTTTCATGAAATAATCATTCAATAGGATTACCTGGTTTTAGAGTTGTATTGATGACTTTACTGATGACAATTCTGTAAATACATACTTGTTACAGTTGCGAATCATATTTTGATCAACATACAACATAACTTACTAGCAAATTGCAAAAAACCTAAGAAAATTAGAATTTCGCGGCATAGCCTGGCGAAAAAAGATCATGGTTCCGTTGAGAAAAAGGATGGTGCTATAGGTCGTATATAGCTCAATCTCTCTCACACTGGAACTATGTTGGATCCATGGCCTTTTTTCATGTCATATACGGCCCCTGAGCGGTTTTTGGTACCTTTAAATGTCAAATAGGCTGGTGAAAATGACAGATGCTACATAATATGACTCACAGCCAAAACCTCATCACGTTTGTTGAATGAAACTAGCTAGGTAAAAACTGAGGCCCTCAGAATCGTCGACGCCGTCCTTATCTATCACGTCCTCCAAACAGTTTGCTAGCGGTATAAGTACACACATGTTTTATCGGATCAGCTAACCGATAACCAATAAACAAATGTCTCTGTAGGTACTAGATATTTTGTTAGATAATATTTACAATCTAAACTATGTTAATTTATGAGGTTATTGTTAGATACTTACATTGGTAGGTATAGGCATGTAAAATTACATGGCATTTATATTATGTTTCGAGTTTAGTACATGCATATTACTGACTTGATAAGTGTACCTATCTATTTACGAAAAAGGTGTACGAGATGATTCACATGGGAGAATACTTGTAGTTTAAACGATAATCAACTTAACGGGGGGTTATCCGAATTTTCCTGTTTTCAGAATCAATTTTAAATGGTCAAATTAGTGTATTAATGTCCTAAAAAAAAATATGCCATACATACATCCTTGCTTTAGGGAAATTACCGGTTCAAAACACGATAAGTTGTACTTTCCTCGATGAAAAAAAAAATCCGAAACATGGTGGATTTCAAAACCATTTTCCGTTTCATTTCCTAATTACAGCATAAAATTATATGAAAATTGCATGTATCATGAGGTAATCGTATTTCGGAGGGAATTTAACGGTTGGATTTTTGAGTTTATTGGATTTTTTTTACATTGTGTTTCATTGTCACCTATATCGTCGTAGTCAACGACAGACACCGATCATCTACATTCTCCTGCCCTTATCCCATTTTTTTTCGGGTCGATACAACTTGTTTTTATCTTCCATACTTCTCTATTACTTAGTTGTCATCACGGTAGTCACTCCCTTTCGTCTTCCCTTACTCGTATAGCCATCCAGATTTATAATATTTCGTGGTTTCATTTTCGATATAAATAAACAGGTAGTCCTTTGACCTACAAGGCAACACTCGCACGCTTTTAAAAGTTATTTATAATAAAAAAACAAATCGATTTCTTTTTAAATCATAATCGATTAAAGTATCGACTCGTGGTCCTACACTATGCTAGACGGTGATCTCATTCTTTTTCCGTGCGAGGCAACGAGTGCACGCGCTCCTACCTACGATTGTTTTGTTCTTTGTTCGTATTTTATTAAAAACGGTAATTCTTTATATTCACGATGCCTAAAAGGTCCTACGAAGAACGAATTGATTATTATATGAAGAAGATGGAAAAATTACGGGATAAACACCGTCACAAGCGCCGGCGTCGAGAAGACTCTTTCTCATGTTCGGACGACGATAACCAACAAGGTTAGTTACTATATCCTTGCTACCTCTACCGTACAAGTACTGGTCAAATTGACAGTCTTGTTACTGGTAATTTGCCATAGATTCAAATTTGAACACGGCAAATATTCTACCCGCCATAGATTCCATATGCGAACGAGGCGTTACAAATGATTTGGTAATTGATTCGAACTTAGAACTATTACCTTTTAATGTACCTCCTACCCACATAAAAGTGAAGATACAGTCGTTATACCTGGCCCCGATGGGCCTCAGCCTGACATTTTGCTGGAGTCTGTTTCGACTCAACAGGATGATTTGAAGTCGTTAGCACCGGCACCGCCGTCGCCGGCGGCGCTTCCTGAACCTCCGTTGGATCCAGAGATCCTGTCCGCTCTTGGCGAGGCAACTGATGAAGGGCCTATATGGGGCCAGGAAATACATAATAACTTAACCCAATTATGGGTACCATTACTCAAAAAGGGAATGGTTAAAGAAATGAGAGACAAAATATTAAAACAGTACCTCATACCCAGTAATTGTACATTACTTCAAGCGCCAAAATTAAACATTGAGATCTCAGCCGCTGTTCCAGAAATGGTTAGGTTACGCGACAAAAAAGTTGAGACATCTCAACAACAATTGGGTGCAGGTATTACTGCTATTTGCAAGGCGATGACGTCATTAATAACCAGTGACAACAAAATCGAAGCGATCAAAACACTAAATGATGGCTGTCGCATTTTATGTGATTTACATAATTCCGAAACCCAGGCTCGAATCAAAATGATTACACCCGGGCTAGCGAAGCCTTTTCTCACTGTCATACAGGACAGCGAGCGAGATGAGACGTTATTCGGTTCCACTTTACCGGATAAAATAAAGGCGTCTAAAACTATAGAAAAACAGGGTCTACAGATAAAGAAGACTGTGCCACTGCCTGGAAAATCTAATGTTAATGCCCAGTCCCAAAACACAACGTCTGCGCGCCATCAGTTCCAGGGAAACTGGGCCGGACCTTCTCGTTACCCAACGAACAGGGGGGGGCGAGGGGGTCAGAGGAGATTCCCCATGTCAGCGCGTCGATCAGCAGCGGCGACGGCGACAGCGACGTCGCTAACCAAGGCGAACCAGAACCGGTCACGTGCCCCTGCACGCCAGTAACACAGGTACATGCAGGTAGGGTACAACATTTCTATAATTGTTGGACCCACATTACTAATAATACCAGTATTCTTAATTGGATCATGAAGGGAATACCTATTCCGTTTATATGTGAGCCGTTTCAAACCTGTACCCCTCGAATTACGTGGTCATTGAGTGAACAGCGTGACATGTCATTAGCTATCGAGAATTTAATTGAACTAGGTGCTATTTCACAGGTTGAGCCCAGTTCAGATCAGTTTATTTCTAGTACATTTTTAGCTCCAAAGTCCAACGGCGGTAAAAGGTTTATTCTGAATTTAAAATCTTTAAATCGTTTTATACCTAAAACACATTTTAAAATGGAGGATAGTAGAACTGCCTGTAAATTAGTACAATTAAACTGGTATATGGCAACCGTAGATATGAAGGAAGCATACCTACTTATCCCTGTTGCTAAGCAATTTCGTAAATACCTTCGATTCCATTATATCGCGCAAAACTCAAATGAAACAATAACTTACGAGTTTAACGCATTACCCTATGGGCTCGCCACAGCTCCTAGGTGTTTTACTAAGATTGTCAGAGAGGTTGTAAGTTTTTTACGTAATCGCGGGTTTCTATCTGTATCATATTTAGACGATTTGTTTTGTTTAGGGAACAGTTACGAAGAATGTCGTCGTAATGTAAAGGAAACGGTTGCATTACTAGAATGTTTAGGGTTCGTAATAAATTACGAAAAAAGCAATTTGCAACCTCAACCATCATGCAAATTTTTAGGATTCATTTATGACACCACTAAGATGACTTTATCGTTACCGCTAGACAAACGCAACAAGATAGCCTGTTTAGTACAAAAGTATTCCAAGCTACCCACAGTTTCAATTAGAAATTTCTCCCAATTGATAGGAGTACTTGCAGCAGCGTGCCCAGCGGTGCGTTACGGTTGGATGTATACAAAGATATTGGAAAGAAATAAATATTTGTTTCTACAACAACACGGTACATTTGACGTAAAAGTTAAACTTCCTCCTAACATCTTAAGTGATTTGAACTGGTGGTTTCAAAATATTTACAAAGTAAATAATCCAATAAAGCCCCAAAGCTATGCACGGGAAATTTACACTGACGCGTCACGCACAGGCTGGGGGGCATTTAGTAACGGGGTACGAGTTAATGGCGGTTGGAAAGAAAGTGAAATTAGTTTTCATATTAAATAATTGGAACTATTAGCCGTATTTTTTGCCCTTAAATGTTTTGCTCGGGATCTAACTGACTGTGCTGTTCTGCTTCGTGTGGATAACACTACCGCGATAAGTTATATAAACCGCATGGGCGGTATTCAATTCCCACACTTAAGCGCACTTTCTCGTGATATTTGGCAATGGTGCGAGATGCGAAAGCTATGGTTATTCGCTTCGTATATAAACACAAAAGACAATGTCGAGGCTGACGAAGAGTCACGCAGAGTGAACCCTGACGTCGAATGGGAGTTATCACAACCTACATTTAAATATATTGTGAAACGATTAGGTCAACCAGAGATTGACTTATTCGCTTCGCGCATCAGTGCCAAGTGTCACGAATACGTTTCCTGGAAACAGGACCCAGATGCGATAGCCGTCGACGCATTTACAATAAGTTGGTGCCCAAAAATTATTTTATGCTTTCCCACCATTTTCTCTGTTATTAAATTGCATACAAAAAATTATACAGGATAAAGCTACCGGTATCTTGGTTTTTCCAATGTGGCCTGCACAGGCTTGGTATCCTATGTTAATGGATCTATTAATTGGCGAAATTGTTGTCTTAGAACCGCGCCCAAAATTACTATTGTCGCATTTCAGACAACAACACCCGCTCCACCAGACGCTTTCCCTGGGAGCAGCGCTGCTCTCAGGCTCGCGTTCTCCCGCCGCGGTACGCCTCCAGCCGCCCTGCGCTTGATGCTCGCCTCACTATCAGATAGTACAATAAAGCAATTTAGCGTTTGCTACAAGTTGTGGTGGCAATACTGTAAGGACAATAATTGTGATGTGTTCGAGAGTTCCATCCCTCACATAGTCACTTTTTTAACTGAACAGTATGATAAAGGTGCATCTTACGGCACGATTAACAGCCACCGTTCAGCCTTATCTTTGCTCATAGGAAACAATTTAGCTTCAAACGAGTGCGTCAAACGCCTCCTTAAAGGGATATTCAAACTGAGACCATCATTACCCAAATACTCCACTACTTGGGATCCTCAAATAGTCCTGGACCATATTTCGGAATGGGTTCCACATAATCAGCTTAATTTAGAAAAATTAACTAAAGAACTTGTTGTTTTACTGGGTCTGTGCACTGCGCACAGAGTACAAACTTTTTCTTTAATTGAAATAAGTAATATTAATATAAATTCAAACGGTATTGAGATTGTTATAACAGATATTATTAAAACTTCTGGGATAGGAAGGGACCAGCCGGTTTTGTATTTACCATATTTTCTAGAAAATCCCTCTATTTGTCCAGCCACAACGCTAGTCGACTATATGTCTGTAACGAGGCCTTAAGGCCTTCAGACACAGATCACCTCTTAATTACTGTGAAGCGTCCTTACAAGAATGCGGCAGCACAGACTATAAGCAGGTGGATCAAACAGACGTTGTATGTGAGCGGCATTGACGTGTCAGTTTACGGCGCACACAGCGCCCGCCATGCTGCCACGTCAACGGCGCATGCGGCTGGGCTAAGTCTTGATCTCATCCGAAAAACAGTCGGCTGGACTGCGTCCTCCCAGGCCTTTGCTAAGTTTTATAATCGGCCTATTGTAGAAAAATCTAATTTTGCAAAATCCGTTTGTTTACACAACCATGATTGATGTTTAAAAATAATATCGAAATATGTAGTTATGAATCAAGTGATTGTAATGTTCCTAATTGTATGTTGAATCATTCAATATAACAAAGTGATTTATGTTATCTCGTGTCTTAATTGTTATACACCCATGAAGCATAAAACAAATGTAAAAATATCACAGTCTCTGAACATCTACCTGTTTATTTATATCGAAAATGAAACCACGAAATATTATATATGATCAAACGAACTTCTCAAGTGAAGTTCGATCGATATAATATGAGTGGTTTCATTTGAAGATATAAATACCCAACCCACCCAAAACCCAGTTTATTTTTACTATAACACGAGAGGACTTAAACTCAAGTCGCAACTCTAAAAGAATGAGATCACCGTCTAGCATAGTGTAGGACCACGAGTCGATACTTTAATCGATTATGATTTAAAAAGAAATCGATTTGTTTTTTTATTATAAATAACTTTTAAAAGCGTGCGAGTGTTGCCTTGTAGGTCAAAGGACTACCTGTTTATTTATATCTTCAAATGAAACCACTCATATTATATCGATCGAACTTCACTTGAGAAGTTCGTTTGATCATATATAATCAAAACATTCCAGACGACATTTTCTTCATTCTCCGCATCACATGCCCATACCATTGTAACCGATTTCCACATACACCGACACTGATATCGGCACGATATCTACCGGCGAAGACAGTGCGGGGTGAGAGTAGCGGGCATTCCTTCACTTGAGCAAAAATTTTCGCACTGCCGGCTTCGAGACGTCGATACTTAGTAGTGTGCTTGTTTGTCGAGTCGCGATGTCATCGATATTCACCAATATCATGGGGCCGGTAATAATTGTACCTATCACTGTCGAATTGTGTTGGTATCGTTACCTGATAATGTGAAAACAAATTCACGACATTTTATGTAATCATCTTAGTTCACTCCACCGTAGACACCAAAAAATGTAAACCTAAGGAATAAATATCGACCTAAGAAAAACTAATTAAGTTGATCAACTGCAAATATTTTACACTGTGGCATGGATTTTCTGCGAAATCGTCGGCGGCGCGTCGTAAATAAACACGTCGCGCTGCATTTGGGGGAGGCGGAGGTAGCGTTTCAAAGGCCTACAGGCCCGAACAACCTGACCTTAATGCAGATGTAAAACCGTTTATTCTTAGTAAATTTATCTGTCTACCTGTCGTCATACTCGAAATGTTATTTTTTTAGAAATGTTATTAATAAAATTCACATATTTTAATACACTACCAAAGAATCATCTTGCTGGTGTCCAAGATGATCCATACGGTAGGGGCAAGATGATCCTGGGGCTAGAGGGGCTGGGGGAATTAAATAAAAAATAACTTATCACAGAGCTTACTAAATCTTTAATTACGAAATCAAATATCTTACAGACCTTGACTTGTTGTCTCCATATCACTAATAGTTAACAATCATCACATGCGAGATCAATAGTTAAGTAAGTGTTTAACAATATTGTAAGTAAGTAGGTACCTATAATCTTCTAAAAACACTCACGACGCCTATTACGATCGATTGTGGCGTGGGAGTATCGTGGACTATGTTTTACCAATTAAAACAACTAGATATCGTTTTGTTGCAATAAAAAAGGATCATCTTACCTCAATGGATCATCTCGTACACCTTTCCCCTATATCTCATTATTATATGTTTGTAGATTCAGCCATAACTTTCAAACTGAAACTGAAGTAGCCAGGTAGTCAGGAAAATAAAATTGATCAGCAACTGTCGTTCTTTGACAGTTCTGTGAAATGATTATAACTTAGCAAATGAACGTAGGGTGTCAATTTTCAGGGTAGCCCGTGATCTACGTTTACGTTTTTACGTTTTTTGTTTGCAATTTGTAAGTCAGTGTTAGGTTGTATGTTGATCAAAATATGAGTCGCGACCGTAACAAGTATGTATTTACAAAATTATAATCATTTAAATCATCAATACAACTCTTAATTGAACTCTTAATTCAATGACTATTTCATGAAATCTTGACATTTGAGGATTATAGGTACTAACTAAATGCAGTTGTATGCTTATAATTCTGTAAACACAATTTGTTACGGTCGCGAATCATGCTTTAGTTAACATACAATCTAATACTGACTTGCAAATTGCAAAAAAGTAAGAAAATTTGAATGTCGCGGGCTACCCTGGCGCTTTTCCCTGACTGTAGGTACCTAAGTCTTTTCACAAGGCGCTCTGAGTCCTATCCTCTTAACTGTTCGTGTAGGTACCTCATCAATACTTAAATGCTTTCAGCTGGTGAATATAGAAACTGGTGAAGAAATAAAAGAGCCCAACAAGCGTGGAGAGTTGTGGATAAAATCACCTGGTGGATTTAAGGTATGTAGAGTTACAGAAGTCATATTATAACTTATGCATGCTAAAGAATCTCCAGTCTAGAGTCTATGTTAAAGCTCAAGACAGACTGAAAACAATAGGTACCGCGCGGGATGCTGGACGAAATTCGCTCGCTCCGATTGTGCCAACTACATAACTTGTACGGAGGTGTTCAAACTGGCGGCAATGGTCGCGGGACTTCGTGCAAACGCGTTCCGCGTCGCGGGATGCGCCTGTTGGTCAGCGGGGTAATTGCGTAACACACATAAAATGTCAATATGGATTTTCTGAAATGACGTTCACTAGGTGGCAGCACTGAGACGTCAGGTCCGGGCACCTGTCAAAAGTGTCAAAGCGCCTATATTTTCTTTAGTCGTGACTGAACGAATGATTGAAAAGAATGAATAGAATAGAATACTCTTTATTATGCACACCATTTAAATTATAGATTACAATGTTAAAATTTTACACAGAGTGACACAATGGGCGGTCTTATCGCTAAAAGTGATCTTTTACGGACAACCTTTGAATGATGATCGTCATCATATTATATTTTATATTGATTGTCGAAATGGAAGACCTCTTGTCAAAGTGGCGCCAACTGGTGGCCTCATTGATCGCAATGGGTTTCATTTTGACAGCTCGCCCACGTTCATTGTGTTATTAACGTTGTTGGGCCGACGAATTTTTCTAATCTATGAAGCAATGGATAAATTAGCAATATCTTTCAAAACTTTCCGATTGTGATTAAAAGTGTTGTTTAATAATAATAATACCACAGAAAGTTTTACCACAGAATAAATAATAGATTTACGCAATTAGGGTGCAGCACCCTAATTACATTACACATTGACACATTATCGATCGGAGTTGGTTTTATTTTGAAACAAATTGCTAATCTATTGCTTCATATGTTCGAAAAATTTGTCAGCTCGAGACAACGTAAATAACGCAATAAATATTGTTGAACTGTCAAAATGAAACCAACTCAGATTGATAATGTGTTACGTAATTAGGGTGCAGGCAAGTGCAGGTGCCCGAAGTTCTATAGCAACGTCTATAATTAAGGTATTGCCACACACAAACTATAGGCACATACCACAAAAAAAAAAGTCACAAATCCTATATCGCACAAGCAAAGTAGTAATACGAGTAGTTATATAGTGAAATCTACATTGTAGACAAAAGTCCGAACATAACCTTAGGACAAGTAGCCCACCAGATGACCAAACACCACCCCGTCTGGTCGGAGGATCCCCTCTTTTCAAGTAGAAACTGTCCACTCTGCTCCTCCATCCATTCCCACGTAAAACACCGTTTTGTTTCTGCCCATCGTCTGAAGAGACAGAGACAGAATGATGTCTTATTTATGTTTAGCGCTAAAAGCATTTAGTGATTTGTGGTGCAAGCGGTTCTAAGTGACAGATTGTTTCCACGACAGACTTGTCAATGGTAGCAACCCAAAAGCAACATTATCGCATCGACAATAAAGATTACTTTGATTTTGACAATGATGCAAAATCAGAGGTAAAATAACTGAACGGTCTGTAGTAACAATTTACCGGGAACTGTTGCCAAAAATGGCAAAACAATTTATTACGAGTTTGACTATACCTAATCTGTTTTTTTTTTCCAGGGCTATTTCAATAACCCACAAGCCACGGCGGAGGCTCTATCCAAGGACGACTGGTTCATGACCGGCGACTTGATGTACAGGGATGAGAATTGGAACTTCTACTTCACTGAACGCATTAAACTACTGCTCAAGTTTAAGAATCATCAGGTGAGCTAGAGAGTACCTAGCTATGGTAGTTTTTTGTTCGCCCATCTAAACACAAGCGCATTCGCAGTAAGCAAGGATGAAAAGGATATCCGTATCCGCATCCGCATAAATTTTGATTTCCACAAAACATTTGCTTCGACAGCTTTTGATTTTAAAAGCTCGACACCCTCATCCGCATGCTCATAATTTCTATGGAGATATGACCCCACGTGTCGTTCGCTCAAAAAGTGATTTTTTTTTAAATCGCGTCGAGCCTCTTGGCTGAATTCGCAATGTTTATTACGACATTCGTATCCGCATCCTCAATAAGGAATTTTCAAATATCCGTATCTTTATCCGCATCCGCAAACCCTCAACCGTGATACGACGTCCGTTACGACCCTACTAGTAAGCATCGACAAAACTAATGTTTAGCCACAATTGCACCAATTTTCTGAGCTGCCACTCTTTCTAATAAGCAGTCTGTTCTGCTATCGCCGTTACTGCGGTACGGGACAGTGGTATGCAAATGACGTGCGATGATCAGCACCGTGCTCCCGTCTGCCCCAAGCCTTCCTTTAAAAAGCGCCGCTCCTCAGCAGCTCACGTCTAAGCTATGCACGTGTATATTGCTTCGCTTCAAAAAAACTAAAACGCCCTTTAAACCTATTTTAGTTAGTCTTTCGTCAGTTTCTTTCGGTTTATGATTTGAGTTTGAAAGAAGACAAAACACTTCCTTTAACTAAAATAGGTTTATAGAGCGTTTTAGTTTTTTTGTGAATTAAAAGAAAAGGGGACCTTTATTAAAAAAATCCGGTCAAGAGCGAGTCGGACTCGCGCACCGAAGGTTCCGTTCCGATTTCTGAAAAAGCTATTTAGACATCGTTTTATTTTTCCTGTAATCTTTGCATAAACTTCTATCACATAGAATAATTCAGATTTTTCTCTATGCAAACTTCGGAGATAAGAGGGGGACGGTATTTTTTTTTCATTTATCATCAAAAGTCGAAAACTGTACTTACGGCCTAAAAAAATTTGAGAATGTGCAAACAGCGCTCTTTCATATGATTCCTCAATTGCCCTAGTAGCTCGATTTTAAATTTTTAAGACCCCCATCAGTCCCTGTTACAAAATACCATATATATTTTTATTTCTTTCTTAGTTGCAAACGTCATCTAAAACTGTTTCAAATTTCAAGTTAGTAGCTCTTGAGATATCCAGCTGTGACAGACAGACAAACAGACAGACTGAGTCGCACCATAAGGGTTCCTTTTTACCATTTTGGTACGGAACCCTAACAAAGTACTTTCTAGCAAATAAACATTTGATTTGATTTACCCAACTTTTCACTCAACATCTTTACTATTCCAGATTTCACCAGTAGAACTGGAAGCCGTGATCCATCAGCATCCCGGCGTGCTAGATGTGGCAGTGACGAGTCTGCCTGACGCAGATTGCGGGGATCTACCCGTGGCTTGCGTCATACTACGACCAGGGTTTGATGTCACCGCGGATGAGATTAAAGACTTGGTTAAAGGTATAGAGGGGCTGATTAGAATGCTAGCGTCCGAAACAGAATCGAGATAACTACCTATACTTGAATCTTTACCAAAGTTTTTGGTTGCAATGAAATTTGAACTTTGTTTTGTATGACATTGAATTCGTAGTTCCCAAATATGATATTGGTGCCGATTCTCTTGTGAACGCACTAAACTAAAATTAGAGAATCGCTATCTTTTACTAACAGGCAGCGCGAGAAAAGGACGGCTATAGCTATGAACTAAGTTGGAGATGTCAAACTAGTTCACGCCTTACGCTTCACCGTGTTTTTTAGTCGACATGTTTTTACGTGTCGTCTAAATGTCTATGGAAAAATTAGTTCTAACTAATTTGACAGCTCTAATTTACTTCCGTCCCTTTCTTGTCATAATAGAGAGAAAAAGTTAGCAATAGCCTAAATTAAGTTTAGTTTGTGCACAACAGAATCGGCACCATTATCTAAGATTCTGAGTTCAGGTTACCTACGGCTAAAGCGCAAGGGTAGCCTGCGAAATTCTAATTTTCTTACGTTTTTTGCAATTTGTAAGTCAATATTTAAGGTTGTATGTTAGAATAGAATAGAATAGAATAATTTATTTGTAAAACATAGGTAATTTACATACAAAGATCTTAAAAGTTAGGTAGTGCGGTATGCTTTGCCAATATTGACATACAAATGAAATACACTATTACACATTTGAGAAATATGAGGATTAATACTAACTTAAGGAGTTTTATTACTGATTTTAATTATTATAATTCTGTAAATACACGGAGGAGCTCGTGGCTAAGTAATAACAGCCGCACGGGTCGATCCATCAGGTTAAGCTACGCTTGCCGGGGTTGGTCAGTGGATGGGTGACCATCTTTACATACTGACTCTCCGTGCCTCGGAAAGCACGTTAAGCCGTTGGTCCCGGCTGTCATTCGTGGATCTTTGACAGTCGTTACGGATCGTCAGAAGCCCGAGTCTGACAACCAGTCTTACCAAGGGGTATCCTATTACCCAGTAACTGTGTTGTGGAGGTCAGATTAGGCAGTCGCTCCATGTAAAATACTGGTATTCAGCTGCATCCGGTTAGACTGGAAGCCGATCCCAACATAGTTGGGAAAAGGCTAAGCAGAAGATGAATTCTGTAAATACATTTTTGTTACGGTCGCAAATCATACGTTAATCAAAATACAACTTATTACTGACTTGCAAATTGCAAAAATCATAAGAAAATTTGAATTTCGCGGTCTATTCTGGGGCTTCCCCCTTAGTGTCTAAACACACTATGTCGAAGAAGGTACGCGACCGAAGTTCGGCATGATTACGCCTGCAATGCTGAATTACTGACGAAACATTATGCCGAAATTACGTTGCGTTATAGCGTACAGTCGAACTTCGGTCGGGCGTAAGTTCAGCGACAATTCGGCGGCAACGTATTATACGCGAGCGAAGTTCGGTTCGATTGCCGTAGAAGATTCGGGGCGGGGAGTAGCGGGAGGCAGGCATGCCCGCGCGGGTCCCCGTGTGTCACAAATAGTTGCGCACCTGAATTTCTCCGCATAAGTTCGGCACTTATGGGGTGTCATATCAGCCGAATACGTCGGAACGTAAAATCAGCCGCGGAACTTCGGTCGTGTACCTCCGGCATAGTGTGTTTAGACACTTATGGTATGGGTGACGATCGTAGAAACAACGGATTCAACTGATCTCAAGAAACGGATAAATAAAATAATAGGGAATTCACAAATATTAAAAGTAACGTTATATTTGCAGAAAAACTGACCGACTCCAAGCAACTGAGGGGCGGAGTTTTCTTCTTCAAGGAATTGCCGCTGACTACATCAACTAAGGTGCACAGACGCAAGTTGAAGGAGATCGTCATTGCTAGGACTAGAGAACAAGTCGCAATATAGTTTTGGTACTTGGCAAAATGTTGTTTTATTGATTCCTTGCGATCTGATTTTGTGGTTCTAGAAAGATTTACACACGGTTTCTGATTTGAGAATTTGAAGTTCAGCTTGTGAACAAACTTGGAAGTTGTAAACAAACTACTTTGGCGCAGGGACCACGGGGATTTTTGTGCCTGTGGTCCCTCCGAGAAATACCTATAATGCTGCCGAATTAAAATGGTAGTCTCGAAAATATGATTCGAGACATTAAAAGTACTTATACATAATTATAACCATAAGAACCATCAACACGCATCAACAGTATTTGTTAATTGTCGTGAATCATATTTTGGAGACTATCATTTTAATTCCGCAGCATTGTATTTCTCCGAGGGGCCAGGGGCACAAAAATTCCCCGTAGTCCCGTGCCATCGAGGGACCACGGGTAATAAACGTACTTTGGCAATACTTGCATTCCGGCCGTCAAGAAAATGCGTTTTTGACACCTGTCAGTTTCATAGTAACGAATATGTGTTTTGCGAATTTGATCCTTATTACCTACTACTAGAAATTGTCCAACTGACAGGTGGCAAGAACGCATTCGCTCGACGGCCGCACGGTACAGTAAAAAAAAAAAAAAAAAAAAAAAAAAAAAAAAATACGGCATGACGTGGTGTGGTGACAAGTAGGTAAGTACCTACATACTAATTCCATGGGAGACGGTTCAATCGGCGTAGTGCTTGACCAAAACGATTTAGCGTTAAGTACTTATTGCGGCATCGATTCTCGTAAGGAACCAAGGAACTAATATATGTATGTACCATCGCGGACATTTGCGTTGAACTACTTTTCGACCTTATTGCTAAGGTAATAAGGTTGAAAAGTGGTTTACCGTTCAAATGTCCGCGATGTTACCTGGGTCGTTCTTCTTTTTTATCGACATGGTCCCACCGAAAAAAAATAGTTTTTCTTCCTAAATATTCAATTTCACAATATATATTTATTCACAAAAATTCTTTTGACAATACAACCATTAAAATAATCTTAAACACTTCCCGTTTTTATTATTACACTATTACTGCTTTTTAAAAAATAATTGTGACATAATATTCAAAAAGTGTGATGGAGGTGTTGTGGATTGAAAAGAAGAACGTCCCACCTACAGATAGATTCTACTTAATAACCTAAATAAAACCATAATAAAAATAGAAAAATTTATTAATAATAATTAAAAATAGGGTGTAAGCAACCCTCATAAATTCTGGAAACAACTTGAAAGCACAACAATTGATAACTAACGGACATTAAATACTTCATTACGTCAAATTTAACATTAAATAATACTGATTACGTCAAATCTTTATAACTGTGCAGTAGTTAGACAGATTCACTGAACCACGCAGCGCTTGCCTTTGGAGATTCTGAAAGGAATTAAGAATATTTTGTTAAATTTTGTTTGGTGTTTTGTAAATCAGAGGCGCAATAGGGAAATATATGTATGTATATTTTTTTACTTTCATTCTATAGTTGTAAACTATAGAATGAAAGCATATAAAAAGTATTCAACGCCTAAAATGCAATTAAAAGTGCTTCAAAAAAGTTTAAAATCCCCCCCATCCCCCTCTATTTTGGCGCGCTTGGTGTGACGTCATAGTCTAAACAAATAAATTGCAAACAGTCCTACAAAACACATTAACACTTACACATACCACAAACACACACACACATACACATAGACACATACACATAGACTTTTACTTACGTCACATTCGCTCTGAACAGTGCCATTACTTTTCAAATATTTGAATTACCCTGTTTTTTTTGCTCTTTTTAAAAAATAATTTCTTGCTCAAAATTAAATTATGATAAAAAATATTGATGAAGGCATAATTCTGAAGTAATACAGATTATTTAAAAAAATATTTGACCCTTATTTGAATCACATGCATATTCCCTATTCCCGTATTTTTAAGGTTTTCATTCTACTACAGACTGTTCACAGTTATTTTACCTCTAATCTTGCATCACTGTCAAAATCACAATGATCTTTAATTTCATTACAATAAGGTCGCTGTTGGGTTGCTGCCACTGACAAGTCTGTCAAAATCAAAGTGATCTTTATTCTCATTACTATAGGTTGCTCTTTGATTGCTGCTGTCAGAGGTAAAATAACTGTAAATTACGGCAATTGGCCTTCCGTTGACAAAAGATCGGTATTCACATTCTATCCCCACTCTACTAAATTCTTTTTGTGTAAATATGTATAGAACATTCTTTCGTATTCCTTAGACATAGAGAAATGGACTGAGTGTTAGTAAAAGTGACCACTCTCTAGAAACCCTCATACTCTCGTAATTTTCGGTCTGTATTCAGTGCGCAACTGAATATGGAAGGCTCAGACCTCAGTACATTCTCTTTGTATATGGTCTATTCATACTAAAATGTCAAGAATATCAAGAAAAAAAGCTCTTGTTCTGCTTCAGTGTTCGTTTGGTCTAACTCTATGCACCTAAAATGTAGCAGTTTTGTTCACAGGATTTATTCTCAACTTTTGTTGTGATGAGTAAAGCAAAATTATAAAAACCATAACAATTTGTAACAAGAAATAAAATAGGTTTTCGGACACTAAAGGAACAGGATAAGGAAAGTCATCTGCCTAGCCTTTTCCCAACTATGTTGGGGTCGGCTTCCAGTCTAACCGGATGCAACTGAATACCAGTATTTTACATGGAGCGACTGCCTATCTGACCTCCACAACCCAGTAACTGGGTAATACGATACCCCTTGATAAGACTGGTTGTCAGACTTTCGGGCTTCTGACGACCCGTAACGACTGTCAAAGATCCACGAATGACAGCCGGGACCAACGGCTTAACGTGCTTTCCGAGGCACGGAGGAGTCTCGGTATGTAAAGATGGTCACCCATCCACGGACCAACCCCGGCAATCGTAGCTTAACCTGGTCGATCGACCCATGCGGCTGTTATTACTTAGCCACGAGCTCCTCAACAGGATAAGGAAAGTATAGTACATATTAAACTCTGCCTATTTGTGGTATCTAGTGGTAATAAAAGTCCATGCTCCCACGTTTTCTGTGTTCCAGAACGAAGATTGGACAATCTTTGACGTCGTCTCAAAATTATTTTGCTTTTCATGTTGTAACAGTTGATAGATAATAATTATATTTGTCGACCAATGCACAAAAAACTATTTTGCGTTCGTAATTTAATTTTCAAACATGATTGTGTAAACAAATATTTTTTGGAAAAATTACATTAACACCAACACGTAAAGTCAGTTTTGGATGACTGTTTCAATAGTACCTACTTGTCATTCTAAAATCAGCATAATTCGCACTGACATAAAGTTGATATTTCATTTTGTTTAAGTAGCATTAAACATGAATTGGTAACCAGGAGTTAAATGGACATGAATTAATCAGCCTTACCTTTTTAAACATATTAGCCATCAATAAATTAGTCTTTTTGATATTTTCTTTTTTCTTCTCCTCTTTCTTCTGAACGACTTCCGGCAACGTTTTGTATATCTTCTCCGAATGCTTCTTCATTTCACGTTCACTAATAAATTTTGGGGCAGCTGTAATGTAAAAAAGTATCTATAAGAAACTGAACGCACAGCTACAGATCAAGCTATAATTTCCAGTATAAGCTGATCTCGCATTGTATACGATTTCATTACAATGAGAGGTCAGTGTAAACTGGAAATGTATAGCTTGATGTGTAGCCGTGTGTAAAACACAATATACACGGTGGCCGGAAAATTGACTTCCAAAAAAAATTTTTAGGTCCCTCGTATCGTGGGGTATCCGAATCACCCGTATGTTATGTATGTGGTATAAGTATGTTCCGCGACACACATTTTAAATCAATGTATCGCCATAATCTTTAGATTACGTAAAAAAATTAAAAAAAGTGAAAAATAATTTTTTTTTACAAAAAAATACAACCAGCTTCCGAAAACAACACTACAAAGTGAAAAATAACTTTAATTTCGGAAGTCGGTGTCTAGTTAAATGTATTTTCGTTTTTTGCCACCGACTTCCGAAATTAAAGTTATTTTTCACTTTGTAGTGTTGTTTTTGGAAGTCGGTTGTATTTTTTTGTAAAAAAAATTTATTTTTCACTTTTTAGTTGTGGTACCTACCCCACACAAATTCTAATACAAAATATTCTGTAAAATACCTGCAAAACAAACTAGAACATCATCCATATAAAAGTGGGGAAAAAATACGTATTATTGAAGCTAACTCAAAAACTACCGAAGCAAAGTTAATCAATTTTATATGGGACCAACTGTGATGTATACCCTCTCGAATAAAACAAAAAAAATCCAAATCGGTCAGCCATCTTCGAGTAATCGGGGAACATACATAAAAAAAAAAAAAAAAAAGGTTCCGACGAATTGAGAACCTCCTCCTTTTTGAAGTCGGTTAAAAATAGTAGACGCAGTTCGAGTCCGAGACGTTTATTTTCGTGAAAACAGATTGAAATATTACTACGGTTTCCGGTACTGCCGTAGTCATTGTATTTGCTCGACACTAGTCTTTAGGCTCATTGCATTCCCTAAAAGTAAGCTTACACGATCATGTTATTTTCAGTTCTGAGCAGATTTCCGGCCGATCTTCAACTTTTTTGCTATTTGCAACATATTTTCTTACGGTTTCTGACACTGCCGTCGAAAAAGTCTAGTGCCGACCAAATGCATTTGCATATAGCATTAGCATTTGGTCGGCACTAGACTTTTTAGGCTCATTGCATTCCTTTTGATGCATACTTTCTTCGATTGCGGTTTTTTTTCATTTCTGAGCAGATTTACGGCCGATATCTGACATCTGACATTATTTTGCTATTGTCAACTTCATATTAATTTTTAAACCTATTTTTTTAAATATTTCAGTTGTTTCTCTTTAGGTCCTGGTAGTGCTTTGTTAACTCTTGATAAAGACACCAGAATAACTGATCAAGCTAATCACGTGTTTGCGCTATTTCCAGACATAGTCAAAAGTAGTGTCGCGCACATGCGCGTGCAGTGTGACGTCACACGCAAATAATATCCGGCCTTAAAATTATTATAAATATGATGTTTTGAATGGTCAACCGTTACTCTAGCATTAATACCCATATTCTAAGTCAAAACCTCATGATTTCCTCGACTCAACTCAACCTCACATAGGTCGTTTGATATTCATAGTTGCAATTTTACTCTTCATCTCAAACAGTTTCCTTAGTTGAGGTGAGTTTGAGTTGAGGAACCAACTGTCAAATATAAGGTGCGTCGGCAACTATCACAGAAATTAAGTAATGTTTCTCCAAACGTTTTCGTTCTCATTCGACTGTGAATACTGATTTTGAGGATCTTTCGAGGCACGCCTTGAGGTCGCCTCGACCGAGTTGTGAGTCGAGGAGCTTTCGAGGCTACGACTTAGAATATGGGTGTAAGTCTCGTAGTTATTAGCGGTTGAAATCTTACATCTTTTTGTCGGTTAGAAATATTGAACTTACCAACAGTACACCGAGCCAAAAGCCGATTTCACGTCAAAACTAAAATGTTCAATATTTTTTAACCGACTTCAAAAAAGGAGGTTCTGCATTGGACCCGAATGTATGTATGTATGTTTGTCCGCGATTTTCTCAAAAACTACCATTAGTTTTTGGGAAAATTTGCTGAATTCACCAATTTTGATGATTCTTCTTTTCGTTCTTCTTGTTACGTTACTTATGTAATTGTATATTCAACTAAAAATGGAAAAATAAATTTACTATAAAAAAGTAAAAACCTACCTACTTCAAAAACCAAAAACAAAAAAAATAACTTGCATAAAAAACTTAAGAGCTTTTGAAGTCGGTGTCTTCAATTCTTGGCTTGGCACCGACTTCAGAAGCTGTTAAGTTTTTTATGAAAGTTATTTTATTTGTTTTTGGTTTTTGAAGTCGGTTTTTACTTTTCAAAAGTAAATTTATTAATAACATACATGACGGATTTAAAACAAATTTTAGTCTTCATCTCTATTATCGCTGAGCATGAATAGAAAAAATCCGGTGAATTGAGAAGTCCTTACGTTTTTTCCTTCGCAAGTCGAATCCGATCTGTTTGGCCAGTAGTCGCAAGTCGTCAGAGCTGAGGTTCGTTAGGTCCGGCTGTTGTTCCACGTGCAGTGATAGCAAGTCCCGTTGGGCAGCACGCTCGTTTGCTCTGCAAATTAAGACGTTAGCACAGTGAGAATAAGGGCCATATTTATGTGGCGAAACGCAGCGCAGCGTGGTTTCCATGCTGTTTTCTATTAAGTCCGAGATAGAATCTTCGCGGACAGAGATACGCGGTTAAGGTTATTTCGACTTTATTTTAATAGACGCAATGTTGATATTTGTTTGCCAGGTCTGCGCCGGCCATAAGACCATTTAGATGATTCGTCCAGACATGATAATTTTAACGTAGGATATAGTGCCCTGGGGCTAGGTTAAGCAACAATCTTCTCAGGATGACTGGTACAGTCCAAAGAGGGGTATAGTCGAATTATTAATTCACTGGAATAAAGTAACAGATGCTAATGTTACTGTATAAAATAATAATAATAGGGTAATAATTATTGTATTAGCGATCGATTAGGAAATCAATTCATATTAAAATGTGTAAAATAAGTAGTTAATAAGTGTATAATTTCTAATACAGAGAGGAGCTAAGTAATAACAGCCGCACGGATCGATCATTAGGTTAAGCTGCGCTTGCCGGGGTTGATCCGTAGATGGGTGACCATCTTTACATACCGAGACTCCTCCGTGCCTCGGAAAGCACGTTAAGCCCTTGGTCCTGGCTGTCATTCGTGGATCTTTGACAGTCGTTACGGTTCGTCAGAAGCCCGAAAGTCTGACAACCAGTCTTACCAAGGGGTTTCGTATTACCCAGTAATTGGGTTGTGGAGGTTAGATAGGCAGTCGATCAATGTAAAATACTGGTATTCAGCTGCATCCGGTTAGACTGGAAGCCGACCCTAAAAAATTGGGAAAAGGCTAGACAGATTGATTGAATTTCTAATACAATAAAATGACTTAATTTTACAATGTGACAGCCCCTGACCATTTACTGATGTGAATTAATGAGTCGAATTACTTTTAAGAACTCACCAAATCTTTTGTGTACCGATCGCATGTTACACGGATCGACACACTGCTTACAAGGATCAAAGCAAGGGTTGCAAGGATAATTGCATGGGTTGCAAGGATCCACGCATGGGTTGCAAGGATCCACGCATGGGTTGCAAGGATCCATGCATGGGTTGCGAGTATTCTGTTCACAAGGACTGTAAGACCTGCATGGTACGCAAGGGTCGGTATCGCACGGATTGCATGGCTCTCTTGTATAGGGAATGCAAGGTTCAACTGATTCACAACGTTTGTAGCATACACCTATAAAAGTATTAAGTTTAATAATGATCAATAGATTAAGGATAATACTAGTGGCAACTTCGTTAAGCGAAGACCTAATCATTAAACTAGTTGATCTACCCGAAATATTGTCTGACATTATTGCCCCCTTGCATTACTTTATTCAATGAATTTAGCTCTAAACGCAAACGTATTTATAATATCGTTCCCTTTCTGTCAATCGTTTGAAGTTTACAAAGCCAAAAAGATTTGTAAATAAATGTTCAGCGCTAAACGCAATCAGTGATTAGTGGTGCAAGGTGGCCTAAGTGTAGAGAATTCAATAGCTTATATGTAAAAAAAAAAACTAAGCCAAATCTACACTTAAACATATAAGTTTAAGGTTAAATTTACAATAACAAAGTACCTCCACAATAAACAGGGGCCGGCGCTACATTTCCCGTGCATCTAGGTTTGTGTACAACAACCATTTTCAAACTCGGAGCGTAACGGGCTTGAGTTCTGAAGTGAGAAAACTTGGTGAGTTCTTAAGTTTTGTCGCAAAGTGTACGATGTAAAGTCAACCAAAGAATTACCTAACCACCCTAAGGTTAATGTCACTTGCAAGAATTTTTGTCTGGAAGTATGTTCTGGATTAGAGCAAAAACGGCTGAACGGATTTGAAAGACATTTGACATACAGTCAGTTTATAACCTGGATTAACACATGGGTACTTTTAATCCCGGTAGTACGTTCCCGAGTGGGATATTTTCCGGCATCCACGCGGGCGAAGCCGCGGGCAAAAGCTATTAAATCATATTTATTTCTGTAAATTGGTTCAAAAAAACACTGTACACGTCAAAAATTAATTATGTTTTAAAACATGATTCCTTACCTCCTCTCACTAATGAACTTCAAACAATCCTGTCTCTGCGATGTCTTCTCCACAAAATCTGGACGGTTCTGTTCCAAATACTCTCTAACTGTGGCAACCTCGACCCTCCTGGCATACTCATCAGACGTCTCGCACTCATCGGGACAACTTCTCGACCTGCTCTTACTACATTTGGGGTTACAGCGTGGGCTCGAACCACACGACCCTTGCTCCCTACATTTACCCTCTTTCTTCCCTTCGCCCTTATGTTTCGGGACTTTCACAATTACATTTTTCAAAGGACGCCCCTTTTTCTCGCAAACCGTATCGTCGCTTAGCATGCTTTCTGAAGTCTGTATTATCAGATTGTAGGCTATGCATTTCTTTTGCAGCTTCTCGAAAGCCTTAGAGCGTTTGCACTTGTGACTCTTGCAAGCGCAATGATGTACTTTCTTGCATTTTTCGCAATTAACCGAAGTGCTACTAGAAACTTCACATTTTCTACCCCTGCATTTGACCTTCTGATGGTATTTCTCACATTCTTTCTTAATTTTGTTGAGTACTTTACAAGCGACAGAATCTGAGGATGTTGTAGGCATATCTGAGGAGCAGGGCTGGTCAGAAGAATCAGCGCAGACTTTGTCATTAAAAGATTTTGTGCACGAACGTTGGACACTTTTATCGATAAGTTTGTCTAAACAGCACTCGCCGTCTGATATTTTATTCTGTTTAATCTGGTTACTGCTTGATTTGGCGTCCGTACTTGTCTTTGGTTCCGGATCGGTGCTTTCGTCAGTCTCAAGAAGGTAATTCAAAACAGTGATTATCTCCGAAAAACATTTATTCTTTTTCATTTTTATCATTTCTGTTTTGGAATAGCGTCGAGTTATATCTTGTATCATGTCTATTACAGGGCCTCTGCTCGATTTTCCTGGAAGGCAGACCTTATAACAGCATGTTTCTGGTTTTCCTGGTGTTTTTTTTGGTTCATTGTTCGAACAAGATGCTTTGCAATCAGCTTCTTGGTTCTGTTCTTTTGTAATAACATCAGTTTGGCAACATACGCATACACCTTTATCGGGTTTGGCTTCGATCTCAGTCGTAACTCCAACATCATTTGTGCAGGATATTGCAGTTTTTGGTTTTTCGGCTGCTCTTTTAACATCTTCGTCACAAAAATCGTTTTGTATTCCTATATCTTTTTTGATCGTTTTATTGCATTCTTTGCTTTTGTTACTTTTTATACTATCGGTTTTTGTATCCTTGCATTCGATTTCTTTTTCTGATGTTTTTGGTTTTCTCTCTTCTACTTCACTTTGTTCTACTTGACAAGAGTTCTCGCAAGTTACAATTTGAGTTAACGGTTTATCGCAAATCATAACTGTTTGATTGTTATTACATTCGACATCTTTTATCTTTATAAAATCGGTTTGGATGCAAGAACATATTGATAACTTCCCTGTGTCAGTGTTGGCTCGTTTAAAAGGCGGTTTTTCTTTTGGTGCCTCGATTTTAGGGAACGTATTGCAATTAGTGCTACTTTCTGTAAAATGTTTTTTCGACGAACAAGATTTTCTAGAAACCGATTGATCTATCATGCTGTTTTTGCTTTTGTCAAAGATAGCGCCTGAACATTGTGTAGATTTACTATCTTCAATGGCCGATGTCGCTTCGTCAGCAATACATATCTTTTCTGTAACAACACCTTCGTTCACATGTTCGACTTTCTTATTACTGTCTGCTCCTGTCAAATTTACTGTGAGAGTCATATTTGTGCCTTTAATGGGTATTGCATAGTCTTTCCCAAACAACGTGGTTGGTTCCTTCAAAGCCTCTTTTTCTTCTTCACTTCTTTTATATTTCATTTCTCTATAAACGCGCCCTGCAGATTGAATTAGAGACTTCTCAGACGTTCTACTAGTACTTACATCGCTAAAAGACTTCCCTCCTTCAGAATCAGAACTTTGAATCAAGACCTTTCTACGATTCTCACAGATCAATTTCGCGCAATCATCTATGATGTTAATATCAGACAGTGAGGGATCGGCAATTTGGGGGTTGATACTTATTTCAGTCTGAAGGCACCTTGTAGCCTCACATACAGTAAAACATTTTTCCGTATTTCTTGGAATAACATATTTTGTTGAAGTTCCGCACAAATTTTTGGCTTCCGAATCGGAAAAACAGTAATTTTGACACATATTGACGACCATGTTGGTTTGGGACGATTTCGAGTGCCTTCTTGCATGTTTTGAAGTGTTATCCGAATTACTGCTTTCTGTTCCAGTGCGCATCTGGCAAGGGCCTATCAGCTCTGTTTTATTATCTTTGACAGAGTTGCTAATACTTCCACATTGTATGCCTGTATTGCCTATTCTTACAGGATCTTCGAGCTGCACACCTCGGTTGGTCAATTTACAGCATTTGTAAATCATAAAATTGTCACCTACGTCTGCGGAAGAGACTTGTTTCCCATTACAAAGGCACACGTACTTAATTTCGCCCGTCTTTTTGTCTGGGACAACGCGGGCGTCCCTAGGAGACAATGGTTTACACTTTTTACATTCACATGTCTTCAGCTTCCACTCTTGCGGTTTCGTTTGGCATGGCCTATTATCGGTTGCTGCTTCTTCGCACTGTTTTATACTCACCTGCACAGAACTGTCAACACAATCCACCTTAGAATTTAAATAATGGTGTGGGCAGCAACAGTAATGGTGTTTACTTGGGCCAGCTTCGCCTATCTCCCTTTCAGCCTGCATCTTTTTCTTCAAGTTGGGACGTTTTTGGCATTCCGAATGACTTGAGGAGAGAGTAAACACAGAGTGGCTTCTTTGGTCTCTCATTGCATTGAATCTCTCGAAGTCGATATTGGAGGAGGAACCTCCTTCTAATTTGCTAGCGTCACCCGATCCGTCATCATAATTGTTCCTAGTCAAGTCTTTCATCAAATCTTTAAGTCTACTGCTAATTTTGGCCTCTTGATGTATTGGTACTTTGAATGCTGTTTCGGAACTTACTAGTTTCTGTTTCAAGAAAATTTCTTTGTCTTTCAAATGTCTTTTGTACGCTTCCTCGCGCCTGAGAGCTTCTAGATATTTTAGGTACAGATCTTCAGAAGATGTTTTGGGGAACGCATTTTCGGAAGATGTCTTTCCTCTGCTAGAGACATCTGAGTCTGTGTTAGAAGCTAATATCTTCATCAAATTAGTATTTAATTTTTCGCTACTAGCACTGAACAGATTTGGAGCACTTTGTGATGTAGAAGCAACTACATTGGGGTTGAACTTTTCGTTCCTTAGTATAGATTTCTTTGGCTTTTTATTTGCACTGTTTTCTGTATTATTAGCATCAGACGTACTTGTTGTGGTATTATTTTCTTTGTTGCCTAACTTCTTGCTGTCAAAAGTGAGTCCAGACAGAAATTCCGTCGTAGAGTCATCACCTCTGTATTTCTTATTGATTAATCTATGAACAATATCTTTGATTAACTTTTTCTTTGTGTTACCATTGTCATAACGCTTTTGTAAAGTAACTTTAAGTAAGTCAACACATTTTTCTAAGTCTTTGGTTAGTGAATGATTTGATCCTTTGCTTGAATCTGTGGTTAGAGGTCCACTGGACTCTAAACTGGACTTATTTCCAGCTGTGCTGTTGTCAGGTTTAGGTTCATTATCTTTCATTTGATTCTGGTGATACATATGACCAGGCATATATTCAAAACTTTCTGCTTCCGACAACTGCTCTCCACTCTTTTCATGTGGCGTAACATCTTTGTTTTCTTCAATCTGTTTCTTAGGTCTCAATTTTCTTCTCACACTCCTGGATTTCTTTCTTCGTAATCTTTTCCGTAATGTGTTGAGGCTGATCATGACAGGAATCTTCTGATTGTATGGATTAATATGCTTGGGTGTTTCATCCGTACTGTTTGATTTCTCTTTAAGAGTTTTGTCTTCGGTCAAGAAAGTTTGTATTTCTTTATCCATACCCAAATAAGGAGTTGTTTCTACAGTTGCTTTTTCTGGAGAAACACTAATATCATTTTTCACATTATCAATTGTAACTCCGCCATCTCTTTCAACATTAAAAGATATATGCTTTGTAAGATTAACATTGATAGATGGAGCCTGATTTATGTCCGAAGAATGTGGTACATTAACTTCAACAAAATCAACCTCATTCTTGTAAATCTTTGTCGTTTTCTTTCCCAAACCTTTCTTTGGTTTAAATTTGTTATCATTTTCGTCTAGAGGTGTGGAATGTGAGGTAGGGTCTCCAATATCCTGTTTTGAATCATTGTTAGAGTATTGCTGTTTTAAAGCAAGCCTTTCTAAGGTACTAAGGCTAGATGCAGAGTTTTTTCTGTCAGTCTCGTTAGCATAGCCTACGTCAGCAAGAGAGTCCCATTCTAGTTTTCTTTGAGAAGTGATACTACTGGTTGGAGAGAGTGGCTTATTAGCTGATAAATCTAACAGTGCGTCTAATGCTGAAATGTCAAGAATTGTGATGATTAGTATAATTAATTGCAATAATAATTAAGGCATTCCTTTTGCAAATATGAAAAGTAAGATAATGAATCGTGATTTATTTTACTTAAGGGCCCCACACATTATATAGACCGTCAAGTCATAAAAACTGGCAGTCCATTTTTTATGAGTAGAGCCGTTTGTCGGCTGACTGCCGGCGGCCTGTAAATGTGTGGGGCCTTTTAGCCATTAATCAGGCAAAACTTAAGGGTCAGACTCCACTAAACGGAAAAATCCTTGCGAATGCTCAAGCACTTTTTAAAAATGTCACTGAATAAGTAACCAATAAAGTATATCAATATTGACTTTAAGTACCTAGTATGTAAAATTCGAACCAGATATCACACTTGATAAACGCTTGATGTCTTGTTCGAATTTTATACTTAAAGTCAGTATTGATACAGTTACTTAATCAGTGAAACCAAAAAGTGCTAGAGCATCCGCAAGGATTTTTCTGTTTGGTGGAAGCTGACCCTTAGTTAAAAGACTGATTTGATGGTTTGATGATTTTAAGAATAAAATATAGTGGTTTGTCATATTTTCAACAAAAAAAAAGCTACAATTAAAAATCAGTTCTTGGGACATTTCAATCCATACTGGCTACCAAGATATAGTGAGTTAAATTCTACTCTGTAATATGGACGAATAATAAAACACAATAAATTATGTTGACTAATAACCTTTCATTATTTAAAGTGCTTAAAAGTTTATTGGGTCAAAAGTGATAACATAAACTTACATTTCTGTGAATTATTATCATCAAAATTGATGGACTCATCATCTGTGTGTCTCATTGATACGTCAGCAGGCACTTCCTCAGTGATGATCGGTGGAGATTCACTGTGCGGAGACTCAGTCTTAGTTTTTTGATCATCATCATCCTAAAAATAATAAGAAATTATGTTCATTGAAAATAGTTTCATATCTCCTGGTAAATCGTAAAATATAATTTACAAATAAAATACCTTTGTTACATGATACTTAATTCTGATTTTTTGTTGTGTAGTAGAATATTTCTGAGACATGAGTCCAATTATAAACAGCTAAACCATTTACTGAACTGTCCCACTTATTCATCGCTCGTGGCTAAGTAATAACAGCCGAACGGGTCGATCCATCAGGTTAAGTTATGCTTGCCAGGGTCGGTCCATGGATGGGTGACCATCTTTACATACCGAGACTCCTCCATGCCTCGGAAAGCACGTTAAACTGTTGGTCACGGCTGTCATTCGTGGATCTTTGACAGTTGTTACGGGTCGTCAGAAGCCTGAACATCTGACAACCAGTCTTACCAAGGGGTATTGTATTACCCAGTTAATGGGTTGTGGAGGTCAGATAGGCAGTCGCTTCATGTTAAATGCTGGTATTCAGCTGCATCCGGTTAGACTGGAAGCCGACCCCAACATAGTTGGGAAAAGGCTAGGTGGATTGATTGTCCCACTTATTCATATAAGTTAGAATTTTTGACGACACGGTTGGCGCAGTGGTTGAGCGATTGACTGCTGCGCAGCATGTCGCGGGTTCGATTCCCGCACGGAACAAATATTTGTACGACCTACAAGTATTTGTTCCGAGTCTGGGTGTTTTTCTATCTATAATATGTATGTATTTACAAAAAAAAAAATGTATATAAGTAGTTTATCAGCCATCTCGTTACCATAACACAAGCATTAGGTTGCTTAGCTTGGGGCTAGATGGCGTTGTGTGATATGTCCAAACATATAAAAAAAAAAAAAATATAAAAAATAACATTAATATTGAAAAGATAATTAAACCCGGCGAGCATATGGTGGGAAAAGTGTCAAGTCAATTAGGTATGTGGCAGGGTATGCTATACTTTAAATTGTTTTTTATTTTCAATTATTCATTTTAAAATATTATCATAAAACATTTTTAAATAATCTAAATATTAAGCAAAAAATAATACAATTATAATTATAAACAGTTTTTGTGAATATTTAGAAAAAAAAAACTCAAAAATCAACTAAACTAACATAGTTTTTTTTTCTTCTTCTGAACAACTTTTAGCTGTAAACTGGACTACTAAAATAAAAAACAAGAATGAACCCTTCTTTGTCGGTATACCTAATAATATCAAAAACTTGATTCTATATCAAAGCAACTTTGGCAAGGAAATTTAGCATGATCCATTCATTTAATTATGTAGGTTTACCACACGTGATGCAAAACTATTTTGTTTAATATCTTTTATATTTGGGCAGTTGTCACATCTTACATACTACAACATTTCAGCAGTTGTAGGTGGTCACTGGGTCATGGGCTTCCTGTTCAGTGACAGAGTTCACATTGTGCTCGCTGCAGAGGTCCGTTTCCCCTCAGAGCTTGATTTATATAAAGAAATGGCTGCCAGCTCCTCCAGCATGGCCTTGATACATTTTTCCTGACTTTCCATAGGTATTTAAGGGTACCGAAGTTAAAAATAAATGCAAATAAAAACAATGAATGACACAAAACAACAAAAATAGTTGCATGAAAATAACTGTAAACTGTGTGGCAGGGTATAACATACCCGAGACACGTTAAGCCTCGTATTCCTCGTTCCGCGCGTCGCGCAGCACTACGATCACACCACTATCCCCTACCCTGCTCTCTCGGCTCCAGCTAATCAGCGTGCCTGTTATAACTTGCTTACTTTAAAAAATACCTATAGTTTTGTGCACCCCTGGGTATGTAATACATTCTCGCCAGGTTAATAGAACTAGGTAAAAGTAACAGTAGTATTAAGTAGTCTTCTAGTCTCACAGCCTTAAGAAAGCACAGGTTGACATGACAGGCGGCAAAAACCAAAATATGAAAGTAAAATAAAAAAAAAACAATAGTAAAAAATAGAAATAAATAACAAAAGTAAGTTTACCTGTGAACTAGAAGGATCAGGCAGTGAACACAATATAGAGATTCGACAAACTTCTTGCGATGTATCACTTTTCCTACCGCCAGAATCCGACGAGTCATTTTCACTTTTCATTTTACGCCAAAACAAGCCACTCGTGTCTTTAATATCACTCTCAGCTGTCGATAACGAGAAGAATTGCTCCAAATCCCTCTTCCTACCAAACTTTTTATAGTAATCGAGAATTGTAGCATTTACAGCGCCACGGGAATCAACATCGTCGGAGGTCCCCACAGCACATGTTTTGTCAATTTCATCTCTTTCCATAATTCATTACAACGGAATAAACTTTTTACTTGTTTTTATAATAAAAACACCACAATTTATTGAACGTATTTACAAGTATTTACGTTCTTTGTGTAACGGCTCCGATAAATGTAGTACATTTTCAAATTGTTTGACATTTCCAAAAAAACAAAACAAATGATGACAGTTTTTAATTTTAAGCATGGAATCTAGGTTTTTGGGTTAAGTTCATGCACTTTGCTTATGCAGGATATTAGGCAGACCGTTGAACATACGAAAGTGGCAGATTCGTAGGGCCATCTGCTCTGCTACGTGTTTAGGGCCAATAAAAAGACCCAGGGGTTGTACTATGATCCATCATGGTTTCAGTGAGAGAGAGACTGGAGAGCTATATACGACCTATAGCACTATCTTTTTTTCTCAACGGGGTCATGGAAGGATCCATCATGGGGAGACAGGGTACTTTAACACCCACCGCTTTTTTAAATTAAAGTAGCTAATTTTTTTTTGGGTAGAATAGACCCTTTTTATTATATTTTTGAAATTGTTGTGTAAATGTGGCAAAGCGACTAGAGGCTGTAGTTTACTTAGTCCTCGAGCTTCACACTTCAAAAATCAGCTGTTTTGTATAGATTGTTACGTAACCTCACTTTTACTAAATCTCTTCTCAGACCACCAAAATCTGCAAAATGTTCAGTGATGGTTTAATAATATAGTAGCTATCAATTGACACCAATTTCATCTTTTTAGAACATTGGCCCGAGGATATTATGACACGGTTTCCGTCTCCTTTCTTCCTTACAAGTTTCTGTTTATAAATTTTTAAAACGAAAAGTTAGCGGGGTGATGTTAGCGTTTATGAAATTGAGGAATGACAGATCATTAATTTGTCCACCCGTTCTACAGTCAGGTTCAGGTAAAGGAGAGCGCGACAAATTCTGCCGCAACATTATTTTCACTTTTAATATAATGGACGTTATAATTATTATGCTGAAAATATTATTGCCTAACGCTGTTGTCTCGATGCTGCCATAACTGAAATACCTGTTTTCTTCCCGAATATCGAAAGTAAAGGACGATGATCAGTTTTAAGGATGAACGGTTCCTGAATCCTGACGTCCACCAGTATCTACTGGTGAAAATATTTGACAGCAAAAATAATGGCTGTCGCCTCCTTCTGAATCTGACTGTAGTTTTTTGCACTTGTGGACAATGACCTTGAGGCGAACGCCAGCGGTCGCTCGAGATTCGTGAGCTCGCTGTCGCGCTGCGCCAGCACCGCGCCTAGACCGGTCGGGCCCACGTCCACTGTCAACACCAACTGTGCTGCGGGATCAAAATGAGCTAGCACTCTTTCTGAAGATAGCTCGACCTTTACAATATTGAATCCACGTTCAAGACGTTCGCCCCACTCCCACAGCATTCCTTTACGCAATAATTCATGCAGCGGATGCAACTTAGCAGATGCATTCGATATAAAATTACGTTATTAGTTAATTATGCCTTTATATCGCTTAACTTCTGTGACATTTGTTGGTCGCGGACTCGCGGTGCATTTGTAATAGCTTTGGTTTTTTTCGGGCAAGTTCGTAATCCATGTCTATCTATAATGTAGCCTAGATAGGTGACACGCTATCCTGTGAAAACAACATTTTTCTATATGTAATTTTAAGCCGGCTTCTATTATTATCTTCTATTTAGTACTTCGTTTAGCCTGCTAAAATGTAATAGTCTAGTTGGCGCTGTTACATAAACGTCATCCAACTATATGCTAATACTACCTTCTATGCCAATTAATAATGCTTCCATAGCTCTTTGAAAAATGACTGAGGCATTTGCTAAACCATACACAAGTCGCCTCTACGACAAATTGGTTATAAGCACAGAAAAGATTTATCTGTTCTGTGGTTATAAGCATTACTTAGGTCTATTTTGCTATAATACTCCCCTCCACCTAACTTGGCAAAAACCTCTTCTATTCTAGGCCTTGGGTATTTATCTATTTCTAAATGTTATTGAATAATCCCCGGCTATCGGGGTATTCCTCAAAGCGCAACTGTTTTTAAGCGCAACCATCTAAGCGCAACTAAATTATTCCTATAAGCTCAACCATCAGTTGGGTTGGACTGTACTTACGTAAGCCTTCGAGAAATACTCGCATTAACGCAACCCTATTACTCCATGGGGGAACACCATGGGTCACCTCAAGGGCATTGACTTGACCTCAGGATCATTGACCTCTCAAGCACCGGTGTTGCCAGAAATCGCCGCGTGGCGCCACGCGATTATTAGCCTTTTTTGCGTAGAAATCAAACTAAATCAATACCAAATAATTATGTTTCGTACACTGGAAATAATATTTGTAAACTATTTCCGGTGTAGGAAATAGACTCACTTCTACGCAAAGAAGCCTAATATTCGGGGAAGGCGCCACCGTCTACGCGCCACAATTTTGTAGCTTTTTTATACAAATAAAAATTAAAAGTTCAAAAAAAAAGTATCGAATAAGTTTTATTTTATTCTTAAATTGAAAAAATATAAACACTAAACGAACTTTTTTCAACCTCACGAATCCTATTAAAAAGTATTCATAGCGGCGCGGCGGCACCTGCGGCGGCGACATTACGAACCGAATCATTTTGCGTTAAAATACGGAGAAAACGATTTTTTTCAGATATGAGACCTAGCAAGATCGGTTTTTCGCCCCCGTAAATAAAGGGGTATATTGCAAGTTTCATCAAAATCGTTGGAGCCGTTTTCAGCTCAGCAAATATTTTAGAATGAAAATAATGACGTTTGAAGTTTGAGCAACGTCGAATTTCGAACAAAATAAAAAAAAGTGTAATGGTTGTATCAGTCTTTATTTACCACCAAACACAATTATAAAAGTACAGACACTCAAAAAACAGTATTAATTCGATGGAAACACAATACAGTTTGAAGAAGAGGTGCGGGACACGATAAGTATTTAGCGCGAACGATCCGTAGGCGACGCGAGACCACATGCCACTGGCTGTGCGCGGGACGCGGGCGGCGCGGCGCGGCGGCGTGGCGAGGCCGACCGAGAACGAAGCACAGCGGATTACCACGAGAGCGCGCGGTTGGCGCGAGTATTCAAACGTTCGCCTTATAAAAGTCATTTAAAAAAAACCGTGAGGCCAGGGTCAAGGTCAAAATTCTGAAAGTCAAGATCCGTGATTCTCCTAAAGTCACTGACCTTGACCTCAACTTGACTTTCGGGATTTTGACCTTGACCTCAAGGTCAATGACCCTGAGGTCAAGGTCAGTGATCCTAAGAGAATCGTGGATCTTGACTTGTCGGAATTTTGACCTTGAACTTAAAAAGAAACACATTGGTACTGCTTTTTTAAATGTAGAAAAAAGTATGTACCTACTGGTTAATGAGTTATTTTACATTTGGTGATTAGATGAGAAATTAGAACTGATTTCAATCATGGTTTTAAATCCGACAAGGCTGTTTGGGCATCGTTCCTTTACCTCTCCACTGACATGAACCGAACATGGACGTATAATAAAAAAACTTTTTTACAAAAAAAAAAAAAAAAAACTGCTAATAGTCAATAAGTTAAGTTTTATGTTGGCGCCAAACACGTTGGTTCGCTTTTTTAAACGACTTCAAAAAAAAGTAATTAAAAAAACTAAAAACCCGACTGCGGTAAAAAACTGAAAGCTAAAAACAAGCCCATTTTAAATTCAATAAAAGTTGGAAGCAGGCGGGACCTATTCCATTTTTATATTTTCTAACTCAAATAGGTAGATACATTTTAAAAGTTTACTACAAAAAAGGTAAAAATGCAACGCAAGCCGCGAAAAAAATTTGCGATGTTTATGGACCCAGTGCAGTATCTGTGAGAGTAGCACAAATTTGGTTTAAGCGTTTTCAGTCCGGTAATTTTGATGTCAAAGATGCACGTCGCTCTGGTCGCCCTATTACGGTTAAAATGGATGCCATTTTTGAAAAAGTGGAGCAAGATCGGCATATCAGTAGTTACGACGTAGCTGAAGAACTGGGAATTGACCACAAAACAGTTTTGGCGCATTTGAAAAAAACTGGGTACACAAAAAAGCTCGATATTTGGGTACCTCACGAGCTCACTGAAAGAAACCTAATGAACCGTGTACTCATTTGTGATTCTTTATTACGACATAATGAAACCGAACCATTTTTGAAGAAGCTGATAACTGGTGATGAAAAGTGGACCACGTACGACAAACGTACGAAAAAGGTCGTGGTCAAAGGCCGGTCAGGCTTCACAGACTGTGGCGAAACCCGGGTTAACTCGCAACAAGGTGATGCTGTGTGTGTGGTGGGATTGGAAGGGCATTATTCATTATGAGCTGTTACTACCAGGCAGGACCATCTATTCTGAACTCTACTGCGAACAACTGATGAGATTAAAGCAAGAAGTTGAGAGAAAGCGGCCGGAATTAATCAACAGAAGGGGTGTGGTTTTTCATCATGATAACGCTAGACCCACACACATCACACGCATCTTTAGCCACTCAGCAAAAATTAAGTGAGTTTGGCTGTGAGGTGTTAATGCATCCGCCGTATAGTCCTGACCTTCACCTTCAGATTTCCACCTGTTTCGGTCTCTTCACAATTCTTTAGGCAGTGTCAGGTTAACATCACGAGAGGCTGCGAAAACCACTTGTCGCGGTATTTTGATCAGAAGTCCCAAAATTTCTATAGCAATGGGATCATGTCCCTACCTACAAGATGGCAAAAGGTTATCGAACAAAATGGTACCTACATACTTTAGACAAATGTAAATAATGTATAATAAAAAATGTTTTGAATTTTCTTAAAAAATGCGAAGAAACTGTTTCCTCAACCTATTATATAACGAAGTTAAAAGGAAAACTATCACAACTAAGTAGGCTTTTCAACTTTATGAGTATAATAGTCAAATATTCATAAAACAACAAAAAGCCCTCTTCTTAGTCCGTGGAGCAAGTGCGTGGCGGGCCACGCGCAGTAATAGGTTACTGCGCGTGGCCCGCCACGCACTTGGCCGCTTTTTTTTTCTCGGCACTTTTTGTCACAAGTCACAACACATCTGACACTTGGCAGAATTGTCGACATCGGCACCTAATACGCAGTATATAAGTCACTAGCTTTTGCCCGCGGCTTCGCCCGCGTGAATGTTGGAAAATATCCCACGGGAACATACTACCGGGATTAAAAGTATCCTATCTGTAAACCCAAGTAAGCATTGTTTTCTCGCACAGTTTATAAAGTATCCGAGGAGCGGCGTGGATTGATATATGATTGCTGGAGGGTAAAAATCTTAAAACCTAACAATAGTAACAGAATATTTATCGGAACGGTAAATTACCAACTTGCATGTCTTTGAAGGCAACTTTAAAGCGAAAATATAAAACCTCTCTAATCCATAACCCCAAAGACCAAATGTTACTTCAAAATACAAACTATGACTACATTTCCGATCTTTAAATCACTTAAAAAGAGGTACACAAAATTTTTAAACCCATAATTTACCCCCTTAGGGGTTGATTTTTCAAAAACGCTGGCAATCTGCCTACCCTTTTCTCAACTATGTTGGGGTCGGCTTCCAGTCTAACCGGATGCAGCTGAATACCAGTAATTTACATGGAGCGACTGCCTATCTGACCTCCACAACCCAGTTACTGGGTAATACGATACCCCTTGGTAAGACTGGTTGTCAGACTTTCGGGCTTCTGACGACCCGTAGCGACTGTCAAAGATCCACGAATGACAGCCGGGACCAACGGCTTAACTTGCTTTCCGTGGCACGGAGAAGTCTCGGTATGTAAAGATGGTCATCCATCCACGAACCAACCCCAGCAAGCGCAGCTTAACCTGATGGATCGACCCGAGCGGCTGTTATTACTTAGCTACGAGCTCCTTTCAAAAACGCTGTAGGTACCACATACTTATTTATTTCCTACCAAAAGCATAAATTTGAATTTTCATATCCCTAACTTAAGAAGTGCTGGGTTTCCCATACAAAATTTCATCCCCTATATCATCCACTGTAGGATTATTTTCTGCCAAAGAGGTGGATTTGTTTTTTCTAAATCCATATTGCTGTTTTGCAAGCATATTAAACTTGTCCAATAAGGAGAGAACTCTCTTATACACTTCTGGACACATCTTTTGGCCCACCTTGTATTTTCAGTTTCGTTTGGTCCTAGCTAAAATTTTATATTAGGTCGAGCAAAAAGTTTTTATGCAGTTTTGAACCTGGCACATTCACAATTTCATTCAAAGGTCTTTTTTTGAATTTCGAACACAGAATTTAAAGAAACAAAAGACAATTTGGAGCCTGTTTGTTGATATCAAACAATCGAATACTAAGAAAACTTGGTTTTATTGGTTTACTTGGATTTAATTCTTGAAAAAGTGATTGATATCTTTGGTTTTGCAACAAACATTACTTATTCTTAACATTAAGGTGAGGTTCTATCAATAATCTATGGATACTTCACCTGAAGTCGCCGCCCAAGCTGTGGCACTTATTCAGGCCGGACACAGCCAAAGAAACGTGAGTGCTCAACTTAATTTAAGTCGATCTGCGGTCCGAAATGTTTATCGGAGGTACCTAGAGACTGGCGGCTTTGTTCGTCGCCAAGGAAGGCCACGATCTCGGGTCACAACTGAAAGGCAGGATCGATTCATCGTGACGACCAGCTTGAGAAATCGTCACCTTACCTCCATTGAGATACAAAACCAACTTCGCGACTTCCACGGAGTATCTGTGAGCGCTCGAACTGTTCGGAGAAGGTTAAAAGAACGCGATATGGTACCACACAAGCCAGCTAATGGCCCCAAACTAACGCGAGCCCACCGAACAGCGCGCCTTCATTTCGCACGCAGTCATTTAAATTGGACACAGCAAGATTGGAGCCGTGTACTCTTTTCTGATGAGTCTAAAATTGTGTTACATGGCAATGATGGAAGGAAGAAGGTCTACCGACGTAAGGGAGAGCGTTTCGCACAATGCTGCTTTGAAGAGAGGGTTGCTTATGGCGGTGGCTCATGGACTGTCTGGGGCGGTATATCCGCGAGCGGCAAAACTCAACTTGAGGTTGTTACAGGACCACGGCTGCCAACATTAAATGCTGAAAGGTACATTCGTGAGTGCTTAGAACCTCACGTGATACCATACGCGGACTATGTGGACCCAAATTTCCTTTTTATGCATGATAATGCAAGAGCTCATGCGGCCGGCATCGTCAGGGAATATCTTCGGGATGTGAACATCACAGTTATGGACTGGCCAGCCAGAAGCCCAGACATGAACCCCATTGAGCACATGTGGGACGAGCTAAAAAGACGTGTTAGGGCTCGTCAGCCAGTTGCCCAGACGATGCAGGAGTTGAAAACTGCCATAGAAGAGGAATGGGAGATGATCCCTCAAAATTTCATAGAGCGGTTGATAAACTCTATGCCTAATCGTATGAGAGCTGTGGTAGATGCCCATGGAGGCAACACGCGTTATTTAATTAAACCTTTATTTGATAAAACATGTTTTTTATTCAAAAATCAATTGCCTTTAACAAGGCGCATATCCGACTTGTTAGGCGTAGCTCCATGTCGTATGGTATTCTGAATTCAAATTTAAAACAATACGATCGAAAAAGATGGTAAAATGTATCAGGTTTAAAACTGCATCAACAGTTTTTGTTCAATCTAGCAATCATATTTCGGTAGGGGCCATCGAAACCTAAACTCTAAGGTGGGCCAATAGATGTGTCCAGAAGTGTACATTACTCTTTCAAAGACCTTTGATAGAATTGGTATCAGACGAATCCGGATGAAATCTAACTTGGAAAGATGTATTGATGATTTTCGAAGTAAAAATTATGTTATAGGTAAATACATATTTTTTATTGTCGCTTACAAAAAAGTAGACTAAGTATAAAAAAGTAGAATGTTAATTTTAAAATCAACCCTAGTTTACCCCCTTAGTGGATGGTTTTTCAAACACTCTGTACCTACCACATACCTATTTCTTTATTTCCTACTAAAAACGTACATTTGCATTTCCATATCCCTAACTTAAAAAATGCTGGGATTCCCATACAAACTTTCATCCTCTATGTCACCGCCTGTAGGATTATTTTTAAGACAAAAAGTTGACTATGTCCTTCCCCAGGATGTCAGCTGTAGCCTTGCCAAATTTGAACGAGATCCATACAGTTTTGTGAATTTTAAAATCATCTCCTATTTTATCTCCTTAGGGGAGGATTTTTGAATTTTCATATCCCTAACTTAAGAAATGCTGGATTTCCCATATAAACTTTCATCCCCAATATCACCCCCTGTATGATTATTTTTTAACACAAGAAGTAGGCTATGTTCTTTCTTGCCATCTATAGCCTTGCCAAATTTTATCGCAACCAGTGCAGTTTTGTGAATTTTAAAATCAACCCCTATTTTACTCCCTTAGGGGATGATTTTCCAAAAACGCTGAACCACTTATCTTTCTTTCCTACCAAGCATAACTTTGAATTTTCATATCCCTAACATAAGAAATGCTGGGTTTCCCATACAAACTTTCATCCCCTATATCAACCCCTGTAGGATTATTTTTGAGACAAAAGTAGCCTATGTGCTTCCCCAGGATGCCTTGCCAAATTTTATCAGAATCCGTTTAGTGGTTTAGGCGTGAAAAGGTAACAGAACAGACAGACAGAGTTACTTTCGAATTTATAATATTAAAGTATAATTGATGTCGACACCATTGCCAAGAGAAAAATAGAATAGAATAGAACAAAACTAGAAGCATTTCTCTAGTACTTTAAAAATTCGTATCAGATGATTGCTGGACAATTAAACAAGAACCCCTAGGGGGATGCGCTGTAGTAGCCCGCGAAATTCAAATTTTCTTGCGTTTTTTTGCATTTTGCGGTACGTGTTAGATTGTATCTTGATCAAAATATGATAAGCGACAGTAAAAAATATGTATTTACATAATTTTTTAACCATATAAATCATCAATACATCTTTCTAAGTTAGATTTCGTCCGGATTCGTCTGATTTCCGTAATTCCGGACGAAATCTGTTTGATTGTTGTGTCTTGTGATCTGTTTGTTGTTGTTGTTGTTTGTTGTTGTTTTTTTGTTGTTCTGTTGTTTGTTGTTGGAGAGATCGGTCGGGGATCGGTCAACCCAGCTCTGCTCGGGTGAAAATAGAGAAAACGAATTTTCCCAGATACGAGACCTAGCTAGATCGATTTTTTGCCACGTAAAGCCCTATGTTGCAAGTTTGATCGAAATCGTTAGAGCCGTTTTCGAAAACGTTACACAATACAAATATTACTCAGTTTAGGGTAAAATAAATAAAACACAAATATGTTTTTTATATATATTGAGGAAAAATAATGAAATATATATTTAAATAAAAGTTTATTTAGAAAAACATTTTAAACAGGTATGGACGACGGTGGTACGCACGACTACAGATCAAGCTATACATTTCCAGTATAAGCTGATCTTGCATTGTATAGGAATTCCTTACAATTAGAGGTCAGTGTAAACTGGAATTTTTGATGTGTAGCCGTGTCATTAAAATTTGTTATGTAGGCTGAACAATACGAATGCCTGACAGACGGCAATATGTCAGTTGTTGACGTTTTCTGGTCAGACTAAAGCTCCATAACCCATCTGACATTGGCAGAATTGTCGACATCGGCACCGTTGCCATATAGAAAAATAGAATAGAATAGAAAGAAGGAATCTTACAAAATATATTATGATTTCAAAAGCCATCGTCCTGTTACAGATAAAGGATTTTAAATAATTAGGTAAAGCCGAAAAATAAGTGTAAAATATTTTAAGGGAAAGTACTAAGTAAATAATTTAGTTAATATTCACTTTTTTATCTTAAGTGAACTAGTATTTTTTCTTTTCTGTCATTTTTTTCTTATAAATAAAAATCAATTCCTGACCGTTAGTCTCGTTATAACTCAAAGACGGCTTGACCGATTTGAATATTTTTTTTTTTTGTTTTATTTTGCTCTTTACTGGGGTGCTTTATAAGAAAAAAAAATAGGAAAAAGTAAATTGAAATTTTGGCAGGACAACGTCTGACGGGCCAGCTAGTTTATCATAAAAACAGTAGAACGGTTTTTTCTTGTGAACATCTTACCGAATCCCTTAAAAAATTTACACTATTCTTTTTAGATCATAGACGAAGGTAAAATAAGGGCAGGGAGAGGCGGGGGAGGGTATATAAAGGAAGGGCTAGTCATCCAGACATTTAGGATTGCAGTAGGCTGTGACAGTCACAGTTGCGTAACACTGCCGTTTTCCGATGCGATGCACTATCAGCTGATTACAGTTGTTGAAATACACCTTGGGTGGCTCTTCATAATCAGACTCGCACACGACTGCGTACAATCCAGCTACACCGTACAAGCATGTCGTACTAATATTCTGAAAACAAAATAAAACAATTAGCTGGTTAATATCCATTCATAAACAGGGTCAAATTAAATTAGCTGGGAAACACCGCTGACGTGATGGTATCGATAACTAAACACGACAAAATAAAAACAATGACCTTGGGGTCAATGACCACTGCAAATCTGTTTTATCGTGTTGAGCTATCGATACTCATCAACTCTGTGAATTATACTATGGGATAAAGTTCCGCATGATCATCTCAAAGGCGATAATCGCATAGCACGGCTCACGACTCTATCGCACAATGTTCGTTTGTCACTAGCTGCGCTCTCGTAGGAATATTCTCTTAAGTGAGCATGCTTAAGTTTTGCCCATAGTACTGTAAAGATTGATGCTATGATCAAGCCTCGTGGATATAATTCTGGCTGACATTCAATCATTCAATTATGGAATATCTTCTGTCAAAAAAACAATCCTGGTTTTCTTGACAGGATGACATAGAGAGAATCGGTTGAGGGCTCGGCCCTAGTAGGAGTGTTTTATAATTTATTCTAAGCTTAAATATAGCGGGCTTCAGCCCCAGATAAATAATAGTCCATCTGGTATTATTTTGTAGTTCAGTTAACCTCCTACTGTGAAGCTTGAGGCTTCACAGTACCTACACAAAAAACAAAACTGATATTTTTACCGGCTACTACCAATTCATAATATAAATGTGAGGGTAAACTCTGTCTGTCTGTCTGTTACCTTTTCACGCCTCAACGGCTGAACGGATTTCGATGTTTGGCACACAGGTAGGCCATGACCTGGTTTAAAGGACATAGGAATTTTTATCCCGGTAGTACGTTCCCGTGGTATAATTCCCGACCCACACCAGGCCAAGCTGCGGGCAAAAGCTAGGTAATGTTCTTTACTGTCGATAAATTTACCACTCTTAATCTTTGGCAGAACCAACATTCTTTCCGAATCGATTTTCTCTAAATAATAATTTTGTCTAAATTGAGCTGCACTGCATTTTTTTTTTTAATATAGGTCTCGTCACTATAATCGCTACAGCTTCAAAGTGAAATTGACATGATCATGTGACATTTCGGTAGCTGATGTCAATCAACCCCATACATTTTTTTGGCTTTTTTGCTGTTCGACTAGCGTTATCGCTAATCGAATGTTACTTTGTCTAAGCCCTCTTGTCATAATTTACTTGGCGTAGGTGCAACAAGTTTTCTTCTTCCGTTGTGCCCTATCAACCGTCACGCTGTCATTCTTTTGGCTCCACTTTACTTTATAACCCGTTGATTTATTATACTAGTTATTTTTTTTTTGGTATAATATATCCTTTTTAGTGTAATTTAGGGGTCCCAGAAATACGGAAAAGAAAAAAAAAATAAAAAAAAAAATCACCGAAAACCATCGCCTAATCAAGCCTTCGGGACCCGGTGGGATGTGGGAGCAATAGGGTGGGGAACACTATGGGACACCTCAAGGACATTAACTTGGACCTCAAGGTCATTGAACTTCGGGTCAAGGTCAAAATTCCAAAAGTCAAGATCCGCGATTCTCAGGAGCGTTCAGGTAAGTTCCGTGGTTCTCCTAAGGTTGGTGAATCATTTATCCCCTCTATTGTTGGTGAATCATTTGCATTAGATGAGGCGGTGAATGACTCGTATAATATTAGACGATGAAAAATTTACCTTGCGCTCGAAAAAAAAAGAAGAAAAATTTCGCTTTTTTACAGTATCAACTTTTTTTGGGTAGAATAGACGCTTCATACCTCTGAGGTCAAGGACATTTTGAAAGTCAATGACCCTAAGGTCAAAATCAGCGATTTTTCTAAGGTCACTGACCTTTAGCTAAAGGTCATTGACCTTGAAGTCAAGATCTATGTCCTTGAGGTATCCCATGGTGTTCCCCACCCTATTACTCCCACATCCCACTGGGTCCCGAAGGCTTGATTAGGCGATGGTTTTTGGTGATTTTTTTTTAATTTTTTTTTTTTTGTTTTTTCTCGATTTCCGTATTTCAGGGAAGGATACCAAACTTACACTAAAAAGGATATATTAGGTCTTTACCTATGAAATTGCCGTTCTGCAGTACTGGCCATTTCAAATCAAAATAATTTTTGTTTGGCTAAGAATTCTAATTTCAAATTAATTTTATTTAAAAAAAATGGATTTTTTTTTCCAAAAGTAGTCATTTTTTTATTGATTAGTGTTACATTTTCATCGCATTTCAATCTTTTTCGTCATCATGGATACGTTAAAAATTCGAGTAATTATGGAATATGAGTACCGTCGTGGCAGCAACGCGGCACAAGCGGCACGCAACATCAACGACGTTTACGGAGCTAACACTACAAACCAACGCACCACTTGTTATTGGTTTGCTCGCTTCCGTTCTGGAAATTTCGACCTGAAAAATGAACCTCGCGGTCGTCCGAAGACTTTGGTCGACAATGACGAATTAAAGGCGATTGTGGAAGCTGATGATACACAATCTACGGCTGAATTAGCAGCAGCTTTCGACGTTAGCGTCAAAACAATATTGGTCCATTTGCGTCAAATTGGCAAGGTAAAAATGCTTGACAAATGGGTGCCCCACGAACTCAATGATCGCCAGCGCGAAGTACGCGTCGAGACGTGCCTTGCACTGCTCAACAGACACACAAATGAAGGAATTTTGAACCGCATTGTTACCTGCGATGAAAAATGGATTCTGTTTGATAACCGCAAGCGCTCAGCAAGTTGGTTGGATCCTGGTTCAGCACCTAAACAATGCCCTAAACGAAAACTTACCCCTAGAAAAGTGATGGTCACTGTTTGGTGGTCTAGCGTCGGTGTGATTCATCACAGCTTCTTACCAAACAGGGTGAGCATTACTTCAGATGTGTACTGTGAAGAACTGAACACAATGATGGAGAAGCTGGCACATCTCCAACCAGCATTGGTCAATCGCTCGTCTCCGCTGCTCCTGCACGACAACGCGCGACCTCATACTGCACAGCAGACGGTCTCCAAGTTGCAAGAACTGGGGTTGGAAGCTCTCCGTCATCCGCCCTACTCACCAGACCTTGCGCCTACAGACTACTACTTTTTCCAGAATTTGGATAACTTCTTGGCGGGAAAAAAAATCAATACCCGAGAGGCAGTACAAAATGCCTTTGAAAAATTTGTTGCCTCCCGTCCAGCTGATTTCTTTAAGAAGGGCATCAATAAACTGCCACTGCTTTGGCAAAGATGCATTGATTGATTTACTTCGATTAATACAAATAAAAAATGCATGAAAAAAATTCGTTTCAATTTTTTCATACAAAACGGCAATTTCATAGGTAAAGACCTATTATTATACCCAAAAAAAAATAACTACTATAATAAATCGACGGGTTATAAAGTACAGTGCTTCCATTCTTTTTTTTTCTTTCATATTATTCCTCACACAATCCATCTATCTTTCCTTTGGTCTTCCTCTCCTCTTTTCTCTCTTTTTTGTATAAAGCCGGTCTATTCTGTAAAAATCGAACAGTGAAAACTAAGGCTTCGTTTACGGAGACGCGGGGCGTCAGGCGATGCGGTGCACGGGACGGGCTACGGGGCGTCAAGCGTTTTCTCCATAGATGACACGCACGCGGCTGCGCAAGCGGTGGCGCTCGTACGGCGCACGCGGTGTTGTGGCGCCCGCGGTGTTGCACGTGGCGGCGCGGCGGCGCACGCGGTGTCATAAAGTAAGTTATAAAGAAGTTAAACCAAAGAAACCCGCCGCGTCCGCCGCGTCGTCGCCCGTCGCTTCACCCGCCACATGCGACGCTACAATTCAAACAAACGCGTGTAAAATCGCTTCTCCGTAAACGCTCTCATAGAACGCCCTATGTTTGAATTTAGTGCGCCCCGCGTCTCCATAAATCCTTAGGTACTATGGACAAAACTTAAGCATGCTCACTTAAGAAAATATTCCTGTGAGAGCGCAGCTAGTGACAAACGAACATTGTGCGATGGAGTCGTGAGCCGTGCTATGCGATTATCGCCTTTGAGGTTATAGAGGCATGAGGAACAGGGTGTAAAGTTCACTCATCCTCCATAGAAAAGGGAGGATCCTCCGACCAGACGGGTGTTATGTCTGGTGGGCAACTGCCCGACGGTTGATGTCGGGACGTTGTATATATGCTAGTTGCGCGGTAAACTCTGATTGCGCGATGCAGGATTGCGTGACGCGTAGTTTGTATGTGGCGATGTAAATTCCGCTACATGGTGATCATGCGGAATTTTGGCCAATAGCGTGAAGTGAGCTAGGCGAGCTGTTATTCCACCTGATGCTAGCGATTGACACTATTGACAGCTCACGTCAGCTAAGTTTTCACGGTGAGATTTTAACAGAATTGATTGGAAGGGTCCTGAATTCGCTCAATCACTGCATAATACCTAATGTTTACAAATTAAGGTAACTAAAGAGGATTGCTCTTTAGGCATACTTACACGAATAGCCACTTGCCAATTGGATATTTTAGGTTTCAGGACAACAGGTGGAAGATACACGGCAACAGAAGTTTTCACAGTTCCTGGTGATAGATCAAAACATGCAGGTCAAATTTATATTTCATATACAGGGCCAAATTAAATGAGCTAGCGCAACTCCGCAGGCGTGATAGGTAATCTAAACATGACAAAATAAAAATATAAAAAGATTTGATTTTTTTTAGATCAATGACCGATGGTAGTGTTGTTAGGTGGGGTATTCCCCCACAAGCGTAAAAAAAAAAAAAAAAATTGCGCTTTGAGGAATACCTCAAAGCGCAATCATCTAAGCGCAACTAAATTGTTCCTCTAAGCGCAACCATTTAAGCGTAAAAAAATTATTCCTCTAAGCGCAATCATCAACCAACGCAACCCAACTGGGTTGGACTGTACTTACGTAAACCTTCGAGACCCGGTGGGTGGGAGTAATAGGGTGGGGGAACACCATGGGACATCTCAAGGGCATTGACCTTGACCTCAGGGTCATTAACCTTAAGGTCAAGGTCAAAATTAGTCAAGATTCAAGATTCTCTTAAGATCACTGACCTTGACCTCAGGGTCATTGACCTTGAGGTCAAGGTCAAAATTCCGAAAGTCAAGATCCGTGATTGTCCTAAGGTCACTGATTTGGACCTCAACTTGACCTATGACCTTGACCTCAAGGTCAATGACCCTGCGGTCACGGCCAGTGATTTTAGGAGAATCACGGATTTTGACTAATTTTGACCTTGACCTTAAGGTCAATGAGCCTGAGGTCAAGGTCAATGCCCTTGAGGTGTCCCATGGTGTTCCCCCACCCTAAGCTGTAACTCCCACATCCCACCGGGTCTCGAAGGCTTACGTAAGTACAGTCCAACCCAACTGATAGTTGCGCTTTGAGGAATAATTTAGTTGCGCTTATATGGTTGCGCTTTGAGGAATAATGTAGTTGCGCTTAGATGGTTGCGCTTAGAGGAATACCCCTGTTATGTTAGGTACTTGAAACGTGAGTTGATAAAATCTGTTTTATTGTGTTGAGATATCGATACCTACCTATCACTTCTGTGAAGTTTACCTATACCTACCTACTAAAAAAAAAACTAAAAAAACATCAAACAATTTGTTTCTTTTTTAACCGACTTCAAAAAGGAGGAGGTTCTCAATTCGTCGGAACCTTTTTTTTTTAATTTTTTTTTATGTATGTTCCCCGATTACTCGAAGATGGCTGGTCCGATTTGGATTTTTTTTGTTTTATTCGAGAGGGTATACATCACAGTTGGTCCCATATAAAATTGATTAACTTTGCTTGGGTAGTTTTTGAGTTAGCTGCAATAATACGTATTTTTTCCCCACTTAAAAAAACAACCGACTTCCAAAAACAACACTACAAAGTGAAAAATAACTTTAATTTCGGAAGTCGGTGGCAAAAAACGAAAATACATTTAACTAGACACCGACTTCCGAAATTAAAGTTATTTTTCACTTTGCAGTGTTGTTTTTGAGTATTATTGAAATCTAAATATGATAAATCATATTTAGATATCAAATGTTAGCTTGTATCTGGTAACCCTACTTATTTAATCGACTAATACCTAATACTCGTCTATGACGTTCATTCACTGTCATTCTCTATGGGAGACAACTGATAGCCGGCCCTCTTGTTCGAGACGCCGCCGAGCCACAGACTACTTACAGAGTATCAGACGACCCCTCCGTGGACGACCCACTCTTTGAGCCCACTCCCATAGAGAGAAAATGGTTAGTAGAGGTTGTCAAAAGTTGGAAAATTAAAACATGACAGTTCGTTTTTTTTTTTTTAATTTAGGTATTAAGTTTTTGACCACCTCGAGAGCATACACTATCAAATAAAAAAAGAATTTTCAAAATCGGTCCACAATTGACGGAGAAATCGGTACATACATAAAAAAAATATATACGAGTATACGCGACGAATTGATAACCTCCTCTTTTTTTTGAAAAGTCGGTTAAAAAGGCTAGGCAGATTGATTGAGGTAGGTATAATACGCGCCACGAAAGATGACACTTGACGAGCGCCGTACCGCGCCTCTACGCAAGAGAAACCACGTGGTGTGTCAAGTCTCTTAGTGGCAAGTATTGACCACAATGCAAAAGACTTTTAATTATTAGTATTTATTAAAGACCGTTAATGTTTCGGTAATTTCTTGCTAACGACTTCCCAAGTTATAGTTATTTTGCACTTTGTAGTCTTTTTTATGGAAGTCGGTTTTATTGTTTTTGTAATAAGTTTTTTAACGATAGACACAAATAAAATACTGTATTAATTTTAAAGTGCGGGTGTAATTTTTATGGTTTTCGGGAGTAAAAAGAGGTTTAATCATACTGATGTGCAAAATGTTCGATAAGGGGGTGTCATCTTCATAGTTTATGAGGGCCCTGGGCCGAAAACCAGGAAATTAAATTCCAAAAGTTCGGCTATAACCAAAGGTGGATCTCAGTAAATGGGTTGCTTTTCACATTTTCTTAATTAAAACAAGTTTTTAAAACAAGCTTTTCTTGGGAAATTTTCAACAGATCCTTCCTCACCATGATCACAGAACACTATTACTCCTGACCATGATAACACACACACACACACACACACACACACACGCACACACACAGTCTCCGCCAGACAGAATCTTCTGATCTTGCCTGGTGGGAAGCACTACTTCCCACCAGGCAAGATCGGAAGATTCTTCATTTTCATTGGAGGAGTTATATAGAATACATACACCTTATCTAAGCGACACATTATTGTTTTCCGACATGCACACGAACGAAGTCGCGGGCACAGCTAGTAAGTAATAAGTCCTATCATTGATTGGCTGTTGACAACGTCCATACAGCCCAGCTGATAATTCAGTCAACCAATCACAGCAGTTGACATGCGCTGTGCCAATTAAAAAAAAATAATGTTTGGTCTCTAGTCTACCAAAAAAAAAGAAAACTCACCGATAATTGATTCAGTGCACCCCGGACAAGATTGTGCATCGATGCAGTGCGCATTGATAGTGACTGCGCAGGCTAGAACCAATAGACTTAATGCAGAGAACATGTTGACCCGCTAAGTATACCCAGATATGGAAAGATCAACGCTTTATATATTCCTCAAGATTTTACGAAACGAACATTTTTTTTTTTAATTGCCACTAAAATCTAGTAATTAAATTATACGGGTTCAGGGTATCAGTAAGTCGTGTTTGCATGTCATGATCTAGGTAATTAATAAACTAATAAAGATTTGTTGGAGATCCTAAATAGATAAGGGACGATTTTTGCCATCAACCGGATTCGACATTACCAGACACAAATTTCGACTCCGGGCTGCCTTAGAAACAATATTCACAAACCCAAAAAACACTGCCCATTAAGCTTATATTTTTGCCAAAATTCAGGTGCCAGATTGCAGATGAAGAACGGATGTTATCTAGGAAGGGAATCCAACAGCTGTCTAGTGTAAGGGCGGAGACTGACTTGCAACGTTTATTTGTAACTAGCTGTGGCCCGCGGCCGCGACTTCGTGCGCGTGGAATGGAAGTCGTAAGCACAGAACAGATAAAGGAGACCGCTTTTATCTGTTGTGGTCGGAAGATACACAATATACTAAAATAACAGCCACATTTTAATAAATCTTCCTCGTTCCTCGACCCGCCGCGTTACATCGCCCGCCCGCGTTGTTTGTTCACAATATCATGGGTTTAATTTTATTTGCGTGGAACCCTAATTCTTTTTCTGAAGTAAAAGTAGCCTACCAGTTACTCCTTATAACATTAGTTTTCTGCCAGTGAAAGTCCCGTCAAAATCTGTCCATCCATTTCGGAGATTAGCCGGAACAAACTGACAGACAGACAGACAAAAAATTTAAAATTTGTAATTTTTTTTTATAAAGTAAGTACCTACCACAAAAATATGCTACACATAACCACCTTTCCAAAGAACCTAGAACGCAGGAGTGGGTCCGCACACAAAATTACAAAAAATAAAAAAAATATGAGCCGGAACGCGAGCGCTGTCATCGTTCCTTCAGGCTCAGTTTCGTGCACTCGGCCAATCCTCGTTTTTCGTTCGGGCTCACTTTCGTGCAATTGTCGCGTGAGTGGGTATACCTACTTATATAGAAGATGTATCCTTCGAGGTGAGCTTGATTACAAAATGGCTCAAGCGCGCTCCATTTCTTGTTACAAAATGGCGATACATAAACGTGGCGAGCGCTCGCTTCGAGCACATGGCTCAAGCGCGCTCCATTTCTTGTTACAAAATGGCGATACATAAACGTGGCGAACGGTCGCTTCGAACACATGGCTCAAGCGCGCTCCATTTCTTGTTACAAAATGGTGATACATAAACGTCGCTAACGCTCGCTTCGAGCACATGGCTCAAGCGCGCTTCATTTCTTGTTACAAAATGGTGATACATAAACGTCGCTAACGCTCGCTTCGAGCACATGGCTCAAGCGCGCTCCATTTCTTGTTACAAAATGGCGATGCATAAACGCGGCGAACGCTCGCTTCGAGGACTTGAGTCAAGTGCTCGAAGCGAGCGTTCGCCACGTTTTTCGCGTTATTCAGAACTAGCTTTTGCCCGCGGCTTCGCCAGCGTCGATGTCGCAAAAATATCCCACGGGAACATACTACCTCGATTATAAGTACCGTAAGTGTTAATCCAGGTAAACAATGTCTTCTTGAACTGCTTCCCTATAAAGTATCCGAGGAGCGGCGTGCGGATTGATATATGATTGCTGGAAGATAATAAATCCTAAAATCTGGTCAAATTTAATGCTCTGACAACAAAGGTGTGTCTTTTCACCGCCAAAAGGAGCCTGTTTCAGTTATCTCCTACTTTTTGGGAGCATCTGTACTAGTTACCGACTGCCTAGAGCTTTTGGGCATGGAGTTGACGTTTAATCTCAACTTTGGCTCAACCATCGAGTCAAAAGCTCAGACTGCAACCAAAAAGCTGGGCATCATAAATAAGGTGAGGCGATACTTCACATCTGGACAGCTTTTAAGTCTGTACAAAGCACAGGTCTGTTCCTGTATGGAGAATTGCAGCCACTTATGGGACGGCTCGGCAAAATACCAGCTTGCTGCATTTGAATCGGTGGAACGCAAAGCAAAAAGGCTTATACGCGACAAGACGTTGCGTTGGCTAGGATTCACAGCCTGGCTAGCCTGAATAGCAGGCGTAATGTTGTGGCGGCATCTACATCGCCATATACAAACAACGTTACTACGCGTCACACTGACGTCACGCAATCCTCCATCGCGCAATTAGAGTTTACCGCGCAACTAGCATATAAACAACGTCCCGACATCAACCGTCGGGCAGTTGCCCACCAGACATAACACCCGTCTGGTCGGAGGATCCTCCCTTTTCTATGGAGGATGAGTGAACTTTACACCCTGTTCCTCATGCCTCTACACTGGTGACCCCGAACATGAACGTCAGCGCAGCCTTCGTGCAACTCCTTCAGCGTGACGTCATCAGCATCACTTCCTCAAGCTTTCGAGCGGCGAGTCACACAGCCAGCCAGCATCCACGGCTTCAACGGGTATCCTGACCGGGTGCCTGCCGTTTTGCCAAAAAGATTTTGGCAAAATTTCATTACCCAAACCAATTTTAGCAACCTTTTTTTATACCATTGCAATATTTCGAATGATTTTAGTACGCATATTTTCATTTGGTCAAATTTTTACTTGGCAAAATATTACTAAGTATAATGTCATTATGGAATTTGGTCTTTAATCAAATGATTTATTACAGCAAACAATATTCAGACAATAAACGTTTGGTGAAATGATTTGTTAAGACAAAAAATATTAAGGCAAAAATAAGATTTTTAGACATTTGACTTGCTGGTTAAATTTGATGTCTTTTGCGTACTTCTTTGTAAGTTTTTGTGCTTGAATTTGTCTGAAACAAGTCAAATTTATGGTTACTTGATATTAGTTTATTTATGGAAGTAGTTAGAGTAGGTTAATTATTTTAAAAAAATGGTTAGGTTAGGTTAGGTTAAAACTGTGACCTCCTACGCACGAGCCGAGCGAGCGAAGCGAGCGGTCCCGCGGTAGCGGCCGGCGAGTGCCAGACACAACTTGCATTAATAGAAAAAAATATATTGTTTTTAGTAGGTTATCCGGAACTCAACAATTTAGATTAGGTTAATTTCTTCTTTAAAAAAAATGGGTAGGTTAGGTTAGGTTAAAACAGTGACCTCCTACGCACGAGCCGAGCGAGCGAAGCGAGCGGTGCCGCGGTAGCGGCCGGCGAGTGCCAGAAACGACTTGCATTAATAGAAAAAAGAGATTGTTTTTAGTAGGTTACCCGGAACTGAATTATTTAGATTAGGTTAATTACTTATTTTAAAAAAATGGTTAGGTTAGGTTAGGTTAAAACTGTGACCTACTACCTACTGTGCCAGGAACGACTTCATTATATAGAAAAAGAAGAGCACACATTGAGCGCCATTTATGATTTACCTCCTACCCACTTAGTAGTTCACATTTTTGTCATTGAAGTTTGACTGAATAGGAAAGGGTGAATTGAAAACTGACGATACTAAATAAGTATTTGGCTTATTTGATTTTGCATAAAAACTGTTATTCCAAATGAAATATTTGACTAAATAAAAAATGTTAGAAGTACTAGTTGGTAAACAAGTTATAGTTTAAACGTTCATTTGCCAAACATTAGGTTTGCGTTACAACTTTTTGTGAATAGATTTTTTGCTAAGTAATAATTTGGCAAATGAAATTATGCGAAAAATTTTTTGGGAAGTGAAAATTTGTCAAATTCCTTTTGGTCAAACAAGGGAGACCCATCCTGACCACCAGCATGCAGCGAACGCGCATTCCTGGTCATCACCCTCAGCCTCATCAGCAACCTTGGCACAGCACACTGCACTCTCGGCCGGTCCACAAGAAGAGCCCTACCTCTCCTGGTTGACACCAGCAGTCAGCCTCAACCCAGCGCTGTACACTCCGACTATCTGGAGCATAACGCAGTGCCATCACCCCGACTCACTGGGGAATCACCGCAGACAGTTCCGACTCACCGTGAACTATGCGGCACCCGGTTCCGACTCACTGGAACCACAACTGGCACTGGCAAGCATCGCAAGATACACGACTCAGCCCACTATCGACCTCCGGTCTCAGGAGGGGAGTGATGTGGCGGCATCTACATCGCCACATACGAACAACGTTACTACGCGTCACACTGACGTCACGCAATCCTGCATCGCGCAATTGGAGTTTACCGCGCAACTAGCATATATCCAACGTCAACCGTCGGGCAGTAGCCCACCAGACACAACACTCGTCTGGTCGGAGGATCCTCCCTTTTCAATGGAGAATGAGTGAACTTTACACCCTGTTCCTCATGCCTCTAAAATGTTGCTTGCCTGTCTGTCTTTTACAGACTTACCTTCGGATAGTGTACGCATACTCGTAGAGCAATAAAAAAAAAATTTATATGTTTTTTTCGGTCAGAAATATTGAATTTACTACCAGTACACCGAGCGAAAAGACGTTTTCACGTCAAAATTAATTCCAAAAAAAAATTATTGTGTAATTCTAATCTCTTATTTTTTTTTTGCCAGATGATTCTTGATATTTTAAGCAAAACTATTTTACAATTTAATTTACCTTGCTGTTTTTATTACCTCCTGCTCTGCCTCCTGTTCTACCTTTAGTAATTTCTTGTCATTCGATCTTTTAACTACCTTTTGTTTCAATCAAACACAATCTCATTATTTTTAATGTGATTGGTTTTAATTCTACTTATCTTGAACTTTATATTCAAGATCTGAGAGTTCACATTAGCATAAAAATTAATGACTACTGGGTACTTTTGACGAGTAGTAGTACAAATCTGACGACTATTGGTACAAATCGCCCTTTTTTACATTTGATTTTTTATTATCACTCGAAATTCTAGAAATAAACTACTTAATTAGAATAACAGATAGATTTTCTATCCCGTTAAGCAAACATTTTCATTCTAAATGAAATACTTTTCACACAGCAGTCCTTCGAGTATTGGTACGTTTATTGTATTACCTACCTGTTGTTTATTTTCGATAATTTAATTTTTAAATTTTTAAATATTATTTTAATTCTAATTAAATTTTAAATTTAATTAGAATTAAAATAATATTTAAAAATTTCATAGACTAGTTCAGTGAGTGTTGTCGTATCTCAAAAGGTTCGGACACAGATAATCTATCACAGTAAACTTCATGGAATTTGATATTACTACCTAATAATGGTGGAACAAGGTTAAAAGTAAAAAAAGATTTGCTTGGTATGAAAGTCACACCACGCACGCACGGCTACATATCAAGCTATACAATTCCAGTATAAATTGATCTCGCATTGTACAGGATTTCTTTACAATGAGAGGTCAGTGTAAACTGGAAATGTATAGCTTGATGTGTAGCCGTATGTACAATCTACTGAAAATGTTACTCTGGTGTGAAACTCACACCATGTTCGCGCAAGTCATCAGATCAGCAACATTTTTCGGCTTTTCTACTAGCGTCATCGATAGTCGAATGTTACTTTGTCCGGGATTAGTGAAGATGCTTGGCTCTTAAGTGGTCGCATCCAGTCAAGACTATGTGATGGGTGAAGAGAATATTCTCTCACGGAGAATGTTCTCCGATCGAGAATATTCTGCAATATTACTTTCTAGTCGGTACATGTCGTGACTCACGATATGTACCTAATAGCTAGAAAGTAGGTACTTACTATTGTTGCTCATAAATTAATAATGATAATAATGGGGCCCGAGTGCGCGTCTACTTTTTAAGGAAATTTCTCGCCGACTGGTCGAGGCTTCACGTGACCAGAGGGCTAGCTCGTTCTTTGGCCAAAGAATTAGCATTGCCATTCAACGTGGCAATGCTGCCAGTCTTCTGGGCACTTTCCCGGATGACATCGATGCGGACGAGTATTTCGAAGCCTAAGTGTCCTTTTGTTTTGTATTTATTTGTATAGTTAGTTAGTTAGTCATTTACTTTAAAAAATATTTCTACTGTTTGATATGTTTATTTTAAGAATGTAAAGCATTTTATTTAATAAACATACTTTCATTTATATAATGATAACAAAAGTACATAGTTGCTTAGCTGCAATCGCACTGTGTACACAGGTACCTGTAGTGCTATTCTGTAAACATCTCACCGTGATAACTCAGGTGAAGTGAGCGTGAAGTGAGCCGTCATTCCACCTGATGCTAGGGGTTGACACTATTGACAGCTCACTTTAAGATCACTTCACTCATGTTTTCACGGTGAGCTATTTACAGAATAGCACTACTGTACCCATATAATATCAATTGTTTCGTACCTAGGGTACTCCAGGTATGCGGGATTACAGGCCCTGCATTATTTTTATAGATGCCTTATCAAGTTATCACACAATGAGTGTTTTTTTTTTTAATTTTAATGTATGAATACTTTAGATGTAGGTTTGTACGGTTCTTGGCTAATTAATAACAGCTGCACGGGGGATGGGTCCATTACTTAACAAGACCTCACCGTGTCATGGTCCCGGCTGTCATTTTTAGTTTTTTGACGGTCGTTACGGGGTTACGGGTAGTCAGAAGCCCAAATATCGGAAAACCAGTCTTATCAAGGGTATCGAGTAACCCAGTGCCTGAATTGTGGAGATTAGATAGGCAATCGTTCCATGTAAAATACTGATATTCAACTGCATCCAGGTTGAATGGAAGATGGCCCTTACAGAGTTGGGAAACGGCTAGGCCAGGGGTCGGCAACCTTTTCAGACGGAAGAGTCAAAAAGGTACAATTTGCAATATTTCTGTTTCTGTTCTGGGTGGGCTGTAAACAGCTGAATATTACTAAAGGTCGATTCCAGTTTACAATATAATACTAGTTGCCTGTATTGCTTGTGGCAGCATCGCTTTCATACCAATGTTGGTTTTTTTTTTGTTTTTTTTTTTTTCTGATTGCTGTTGTCTGTAGGTACTTACATTACCTACATATATTCAAATTATGCCTTTCTTTTATCTATATATAATAGCAAGCGTAGTAAATGATCCTGTCTCCATCTAATCTAGATTTTGGACTTCACTTAGTGCTGATTTAAGACGAGTTGTGAGTTGTGACGTAGTTTAGGTGTTTCTTGTCAGTGGGATAACGTTCCTTTGCCAGCGTTTTCTTGCGTTTCGTTATTCCTCTAGCAGTCTCTGACTGTTTCAGCCGTAGGTTTCAGCATAGTCTATATACATCATACAGTCGTCCGACGAAGCCCGAGCTACACACGAAGTTCGGCGAACTACGTATGCAGCTCGGGCTCTCGTCGGATGACTGTATGATGTATAGACTGTGGTTTCAGATAAGAGGATTAGTTTTCGGTGTAGGCGTGGCGCTCCATGCAGATTGTTGTATACATTAATTAAAATGATCAACTGCCTGAAAAATATTATATTCTGTCTGCAGAGGGTGTCTATTATTTATGGGCATTAAGTTTTTCGGCTGTGAAGTTAACAAGGTTTTGGTTTCTCTAGGATTTTTCATACTGGCCAGTGATCTGACGACAAATCCTGACTCCATGCGCTCCATGCAGATTGTTGTATACATTAATTAAAATGATCAACTGCCTGAAAAATATTATATTCTGTCTGCAGAGGGTGTCTATTATTTATGGGCATTAAGTTTTTCGGCTGTGAAGTTAACAAGGTTTTGGTTTCTCTAGGATTTTTCATACTGGCCAGTGATCTGACGACAAATCCTGACTGGAGGTGCAAGAAATAGGTAGGTACAGACAACAGCACATCGGGTTATACCAAACTGTCAAATTTAATTCAAATTATTTTAAACCTTAATATGTTGATGGTTAACTTCAAAATCGAATGAGAAAATTTGACAGTTTGTAGTAACTTGACCTGCTGCTTGCTGTGTTTACACATGGCTACACATCAAGCTACACATCATTTCCAGTTTACACTGACCTCTCATTGTGAGGAAATCCTATACAATGAGAGATCAGCTTATACTGGAATGTATAGCTTGATCTTTAGCCGTGCGTACAAGTGATAACCAATGCCTTTGGTTATACAAAAAGTAGTTTGTTGACATCCGTTGGCCAGTATGTTGGTTCTCCTGTTGATATTACATCAAGATACTGTATCTCTATGGCTAATGTTGACGTCCTTTTGTTGTAATTATCCGGGATTCCCAGTGTGTATGTTTGGCGTTATAATCGCCTTCAGCTAGAAATCGGTGACTCGATGTATATACATCGAGTATATTAAAATATGTAAGTAGGTGGTGGTGGTGGTGGTGGTGGTGGTGGTGGTGGTGGTGTGGTGGTGGTGGTGGTACTTATATAGGTAGGTGGTTGAGGGTGGTGGTGGTAGGATTCAATATAAAAATATAGTAATCATTTTTAACCGAATTCAAAAAGGAGGAGGTTCTCAATTCGTCGGAACCTTTTTTTTTTATTTTTTTTTTTATGTATGTTCCCCGATTACTCGAACATGGCTGAACCGATTTGTATTTTTTTGATTTTATTTGAGAGGGTATACATCACAATTGGTCCCATATAAAATTGATTAACTTTGCTTTGGTAGTTTTTGAGTTAGCTTCACTATTACGTATTTTTTCCCCACTTTTATATGGATGATGTTCTAGTTTGTGTTGCAGGTAGTGGTATTAGAACTTGTGTGGGGTAGGTACCACAACTAAAAAGTGAAAAATAAAAACTTTTTTACAAAAAATACAACCGACTTCCAAAAATAACACTATAAAGTGAAAAATAACTTTTTCTAATTTCGGAAGTCGGTAGCAAAAAACGAAAATACATTTAACTAGAGACCGACTTCCGAAATTAAAGTTATTTTTCACTTTGTAGTGTTATTTTTGGAAGCCGGTTGTATTTTTTTGTACAAAAGTTTTTATAATAGGTATTATGTTTGGGTCGGCTATAAACAGCTGAATATTACTAGTGGTCCTTTCCAGTTTGTAATAGTACTTAATACTAGTTGCCTGTATTGCTTGTGGCAGCAGCGCTTTCCTAATAATGTTTGATTTTTTATAAGAATTGCAGATCCACCATGTGCTTTGCTATCTGGATTCTGGATGGATTGTGTGGTATAGCGTATAACGAGGTATTGAAAAATAACTTTTGTACGTAAAATGTGTTTCGGAGCTATAAGAAGTAGTGTTATAAATATTTAAATTATGCCTACAATTAATGTTTCTTTTTAATATGTTTAATTTCTATGAACTCCTATCATCAAACGTAGTTGTACTGACTTCTTGTGATTGGTCGAGACTTTGACAGTTATCAAACGACCAATCATAAGCAAGTTAATGGTGGGGATAAAAAAATAGTCGGCGGGCATTTTGGTAATATTCTCGCCATGCCGGCATTCGTGCTTCGACATCGGTGCTAGTCACTTGCTTGTATCGTTAGTAAATCAAACTCTATCTGTATTACTGTACTGTTGTGATCATAAGTAATAAAGCTGATCTTGAAAGTCTACGAAATAGTGTTTTTATGTTCAAAATCCTTACTTCTGAGTATTGAACCAGTACGGTTCACAGTAGTTACTTAAGTAATAAGGGGGGTACACACAGCTACACATCAAGCTATACATTTCCAGTTTACACTGACCTCTCATTGTAATAAAATCCTATACAATGCGAGATCAGCTTATACTGGAAATGTATAGCTTGATCTGTAGCCGTGTACCTACTGCTCGATTTTTGCCAATTTTATAACGAGTTTTCATTTCTAGTACTGCGTTGTATAATATTCAATCATCGAGAATGTGAGAGTCAGCCGCCGCATCCAAGTGGGATTTCAAAGTTACAGCATGTCAAAGATGTAAAATAAACTTATAAACAAATAATAGTACATAATTTCACACCGCGCCAAAACCTTATGGAATTATATTTGGGATCATCATAGACACAAATAAATAGTCAGCTGCATGGAAAGGGGGTTAATTTGTCAGTCGCGTAAATGAACACATTGCTGCAATGGCACATCAGGCTAAATTAAAAGAAGCTATAGAGTACAATGGTCAAAGGAACCATGATCTCAATTTTGAAAAAAAATCCAAGAAAAACCCGTAAAACGAATTTAAATGAAATTGCGTACTTTTTAATTCAGTTCATTCCAGTAGAAATGGCTTGTAGGTATACCTGGTTTTTTAAAAATAAATACTTATAAAATAAGACGTTATTAATATACTTACTTTTTATAGAATTAGCATGAATTGGGCAAGTTTTTTAATAATGGGCACCGATGGTGTAGGTAGTTATTTTATACAAGCCTATTCATTTTCTAGAGGTTCGAGGTTCGATTGGATATAAACACATTTTTTCTTTTACAAAATTATTTTCATGAGACCGATGGGATATAGGGGTAAGATATTCAGCAGTTATGTTTATACCAAAAGTCAATTAAGCACCAAGGCACTTTTGAACGTCAGGCCTACAAGAAAATATAGGGTAATAAAGAATTGATTCTTGTCGCCTCTTCCAAAAGCAAGTTTCGTATGGAGAAGAATGAGCAAGAATCTGTAGGTACATAGTATTATTCTGAAACAAATGGCAAATATGGTCCAAATTGTATAGGTATGTGAAAACTGAATATTATATATGCCTGCGGTGTTTCGACCCCATAGTAGACCACTATTATTTACGCTATAGCCTGATATAGAGTCTGTGCGGAAAGAAAATAGGCATAGGATTTGAGGACGCAGTTTTGTCCTTATTTACTGTAACACTATTGAGTTATTATAGTGCGACTGTAACATAATTGATTAGTTTGAGGCTGTGTTACAATATTACAATGTTTTCAGATTCTGTCGTAATAATTGTTTTGATGCTACTCTTTCCGCGCAGACTCTAAAATAATATAAATACGAACGAAATAAAACGCATTTGTTTGACACACAACACAACTGTCACAGACACAACTTGACAGTGACATGACTTAAAATGACATTAATTTGTAAATTTTGTGATTTGTAAATTGCGAGAAAGCAAAGGGGAGTTTTTTGTTGATAATTTTGTCCTAATTCCAATTTTTGCAAACAAAAACCATCCAAAATGTCTAGACAGACTTCCAGGCTCGACGCTAAGAAAGTTGTAAGTTGCCAGATTACCAATTCTACCAAAAATGTATATAAATGCCTACGCACAGATTTCAAGACAGTTTCACTGAATATTTATTATTTTTTGTAGAATTCCGAGCTACTTACGCTCACATACGGTGCTCTGGTGTCTCAAATGCTGAAAGAGACTGAGAATGCAGAGGATGTGAACAAGCAGTTGGAAAGAATAGGCTACAATATGGGCGTCAGACTGATCGAAGATTTCCTGGCCAGGACTACGTCAACGAGGTGTCTGGAGATGAGGGAAACTGCTGATAAGATTCAGCAAGCTTTCAGGTTGGTTACTGGTTTGCTAGCTGGACTTAGCCTAGGTATTTCCACCTAATATCATATAATGTGCTATTACCAAACAAAACTGTGTTAATCTTCTGCTGCCTGCAAATTGCAATGCTTCTGACAATCTAGGCCACACATAACATAAAACTCAAGTAGTGCAATTTGAAGTGGCTTAAAATTACCGAGCCAAAGTGCACCTCATGATAATTCCAATAAGCCCAAACACGGCTAGAATAGCTTCTTCTTCAGATCTGTTCGATGGTACCATTTTCATCAGAACCATTTATTTAAAGCTTCATCATAGTCGATTAACTATCTTAATCGAGATATCTTATCGCCACCCGTGAAATACTTATTATTGTTGAGAAGTTCCTGTGGCCATCTGTGGTCTTCTTCATCAGTTCCACTTCACCAGATGCTACTTTCTGAATGCAAATGCTTGATTTGTTGATGAAAATACCAAAATCGCTATAAGTATGTATGCCTATAATTTTTGAAAAGTTACCTCAATTCTTCATGGATCCCATCATCAGAACTGGATTTTGATAGAAATGGGACCAATCTGGAAGTCTATAAATATATATTCAAATAAAAAAAGAACTTTCCAAATCGGTTTATAAATGACGCAGTTCTGAGGTAACAAACATTAAAAAAAAAATACTACTGAATTGAGAACCTCCTCCTTTTTTTGAAATCGGTTGAAAAAATTTTAATTTTTTTAGAGAAATAAACTCGATTAAATTAGATACTATCATTGTAAAATTATTATAGGAATATAAAAGATCGAATACATGCAAAACAGTAGGTTCAACAAGTGAAAACTAAATAAAATGTTCAATAGTCCTTCATCTCGTTCTCGCTGACGCATTTATCCTGTATCTGTCTCTATCGTAACCCGTTGAACATCGGCTTGCTCTCGTCCTTTATCAAGCGGTGCCACGTGACCTAGAGTGACGTCATGACGGGATTGCTATTGTATGAATTTTTAGTTCCCGATTATGACGTTTTGGCGCAGAGTTATTTTAGATTTTTTTTGTTGTTGTTGTAATTCAAAGCTAAATAGGCGTTTTTGTTGTTTAAATGTTATGGTAAATTAAATATCCACAGTGTAATTCTTGTTTTTGGCAATAGTAGACACTATATTGACTGTGCCATTTTTCAATAGCGTTAGTAGCAAACCGCCGAAGGGAAGCCGGTAGGAATTGTGTTATTAGGTGCTCTCGCCATTGGTATTCACTGGATATAGTGGCTCTGTACTGTGTTTTTTGCGGCCAGTCTATTCACTATAAAAAAGTAAGTTGGAGGAGTCTCATTGTAAGGGAAACATTTTATGCAATATCTGACTTTTTTAGTACTGAAACCTCAGTTGTTCTGATAGTGTTTTGATTCTAATAGCAGGACCGATTTGCATAAAAAAAAGGTTTTGTAAAAATGAGCTAAGTATGTTTTTGCTGACTGTGTACATTTTTTTCAAAATCTGTAAATGGAGATAAAACTTTCTCAAAAAAATAAGGACAGTCCCTAGACCGTTTTTCTGTAACTACAACCAGGGATATATCCAAAAATTAAAGTACTTACCTTTAAATTTCAGTACGACGCGCGACGTCATACCGTTAATTAGGGGTTACCGAAATATTTCGATACCGTTTTTTTTTTCAGTAGCTGGGTTTTGAGGTTGACTCAAAACTATTTGAGGTTGACTCAAAACTAAGCATTTATTTCAAATAAACCAATTACAAGCACTTTTGAATTGTCAATGGATCGGTCAGTCAGAAAGATGAAGCTAGTTGCCCATTCCAAAGCGTAGTAGATCCCTATGGAAAAGAACGGGCAAGAAACTCCATGGACACTCTTTTAAAATCATAATATTTTTACAAAATATTGGTTACATCGTTCATGTTGAAAATATACATGTGAGAACAATGTAGAAAGACGTGCACGTTAAAAAGCGTCCGTAATAAAAAGATACAAACTAAAACAACTAAATTCAATATTAAAATTAAAAATAAGCCATGGCAGCTAAGAGACGACCAGTCCCAACTGACGGCGCCCGTTCACGAACATGACGCATGGATTAGCACCAGTTGGAAAAGCATACCAGTATATTTGGGTTTTTTTTTCAGTAGCGGAATTTTGCAATAAACAAAATGTACACAATACGCAAGTTCTAACGTGTTCGACCCGCCCGCGCACCCGCATCGACTCTGCGTACCCGCGCCGCGCCGTCTCGCATGTTTTTCGGTACCAAAATCGTATAAAGGTTAAATAACGATGTAGCCCAACCTTTATTTATAAAGGTATCGGTATAGCTCAACCTTAATTTTAAACCAGTACCAGTATATTTTTGAGGTATCTTAACCTCTAACCTTAACCGCTTTCAGTCCCTGACTACAACAGTTAAGGTAGTTACCCTTACTTCCCCGTCTCAAAAATTCACCCTGTATAAGCATTACCTGTTATTTAATATTCAGAAACAACACATTGCTATACTTTTTTCAACCATTATTTTACTTTTAACATAAGCACACCTATGAAGTTCCTTATTTATTGACAGGCAACCATAGACGAAAAAAATGCAATATTTCATGGACGCTATGAAGTTTCTTACTTATTGACAGGCAACCATAGACGAAAAAAATGCAATACTTCATGGACGCTATGAAGTTTCTTATTTATTGACAGGCAACCATAGACGAAAAAAATGCTATACTTCATGGATGCTATGAAGTTTCTTATTTATTGACAGGCAACCATAGACGAAAAAAATGCAATACTTCATAGACGCTATGAAGTTCCTTATTTATTGACAGGCAACCATAGACGAAAAAAATGCAATACTTCATAGACGCTATGAAGTTCCTCATTTATTGACAGGCAACCATAGACGAAAAATGCAATACTTCATAGACGTTATGAAGTTCCTTATTTATTGACAGGCAACCATAGACGAAAAAAATGCAATACTTCATAGACGCTATGAAGTTTCTTATTTATTGACAGGCAACCATAGACGAAAAATGCAATACTTCATGGACACTAAAGTAAAATATATGGTTGGAAAAATTATTTGATATTGCATAATATTGTTATTAAATATAAAATATAAAAAATTTATTTCGGAACAATAACAAAAGACTGAAAAGCATAAAACAACAACAAGTAAAACGATGATAGCTGCAAAAGTATAAACTGTAGAGCGGCTAACAACGCCCTTCTCCAGAGACAGAATGGAATAAATGTTCCATGCAGAGAGAGAATTTAGATAATTAAGATTTAGTTAATAAAATAAAAAACAAACAAGACAAAAAATAAAAAAAATACAGGACAAATAATTCTTTGGGATTGGTTTTTAATGTGTGATTGTAGGGTGAATGAGTGTGTGGGTGAGTGTTAAATGAAATGTATGTGGTGTTTGTGATAAGTATGTTGTGTGCGGTGTGAAAGAGTGATGAGTACTTTACACTTCCACAAGTTTCTCTGTTTCATCATAATTTTGTGATTTTAACCAGGATTCGAGTTTATTTTTACATTTGCTCTTGGTTAATGGGTAGATGTGTAGGCTTTTGTTTAATTTATTGTAGATTTTTGAACTTTTATGTTTGAAATGACGACTTATTAAAATTTTCTTCTAGATTATACCTCAATATGCAGCCAACAGTAACAAGTTGGAGCAGTGCCGGGGATGAGTTCTCTCTGGTCTGGGACCAGTGTGCTCTCAGCGAGTGGGTCGAGATGCCCAATAATGGGCTCAAGTACTGCGCCCTAATACCCGGAGCCATCAGGGGAGCTCTGCAAATGGTGCAGCTTGAAGTACAATGCTGGTTTGTGCAGGTAATATTATAATTTTTTTTTTTCTTTTATAAAATTAGTTTAAATGTCAGTCTCCAAAGAAGGCCAGGAGCCATAATATGAAGTATTAAATGCCATCATGATTCCAGTCTGAGAAAGAGATGGTGCTATCGGTTATGTATAGCTCTGTCTCTCTCTCGCACTGGAATAATGATGGCATGAAAACGTCATAATACGGCACCAGCTTGTAGAGATATGCTGGCTCTGTAAATAAGTAGCTTATTTATGAGAACTAGTTTGTTGCTTAGCTTAGGCGGTATAGGGCAGATAAACTAGAATATATTTTTGTGTTAGACACGAAACAAAATTTCTTTTCAATAATATTCTTATTCCAGATTTATCGTAAGAAAAAATTAGATTAACGCCATCTAGCAATTGCTAAAAAAAGTAATGCCAACAGCAAATGTTGTACCTAACTTGGACCAACTTTAGTATCGCTGCAAAAACACAGATGGCAGTGTAATGAAATTTCAACTCTACAAATCTACTTCCGCAAAAACGTTTAATTGTTTAATTATTGACTAAGATTATTAATAAATACTTTTTATTTCTAGGACCAGTTGAAAGGCGATGCTGTAACTGAACTAAGAGTGAAATACATTAAGAGATTAGAAGACGCAGTGCCCGCAGGCGAAGACTAGTTAGATTCTATTGTTATATGTTCCAAGATGTCTTATAAACTATGTTATGTGAAGACAGTTACTTCTTTCGGAAAGCTTAAAGAACGTAGAGCTGGCTAGCGTGATACTTATATGCTTTTGAAAGCCCTCCTCTATGTAGGAATTAATTCCCTTTCATTTGGCAAAATCCATTGCTTCATAATATACTTACAATGCTACAAATCTGTTGCCTCTCAAAATTAAATGTCTTAAAATTAAATTAAATGTGGTTCTGTTGGTGATCATTTGTGCAATGGGGTTGTTTCCCGGAAGCTTCGCCGCAAGAGAGCGCTGTATATTTGTCAATCACGACACGAAAAAACTCTTAGCGCCATCTCGCGGCCAAGTTTTTAACAAGGTACTTGAATGACAGCCATTGACATAGGAATGAAAGTAAAAAACTAATTTTAATTTATTTGATATCCAAACAGTGTTTTTGATGTACACGTATTCTGTTGGGAAAAATTGGTAATTTTTTATAATTATATTTGCTCTTTGAAGTTTAGGCGTACCATTCTAGAAACTGTTTCTATACGATCTGTGTAACAACTCGTATGATTGTGTGGATATTTGTTACAAGTTGTGTTATGTTATCCCTAGAACCATTTAGGAACGTGAGGACACGAACTGTTTTCTCCGTCACTCCTAGTCGTACGAATGCAGGCTTCCGTGCACCTCTACGTCGCCTCACCGGCAATTTCAATAAGTTTTTCTCTAATTTGGGTCTATTTGCGTTATCAGTTGGAACAGGGTGTATCAGAAAGTTGTGGTACAGACCATCAAGCTGAACAACTTTCTCCATGGGACCAATATCGTAATCGAGAAAAAATTATCAGCCGTCCCATACATTTAGGTCAGCTATTGAAGCTTTGTACGGGACTCGATTACGATTTTGGTCCCATAGAGAAAATTGTTCTGTTTGATGATCTGTACCACACCTTTCTGATGCACTCTGTATTGTTTGACACAATCAAAAAATTATTATAATATCAAATCTCCCTATCGTTTCTTGTAGCTGTATAATTTATTTCATCCAATTATCCATTCTGTCAGACTCTTTATCAATATTGTCTTTGTTTTTTTGTGTATCTGTGGTGACCGTTGTTGGTTGTTGCACATTTGTATAACTCCGTGGATACGTAAAGGTAGCCCGCGAAATTCAAATTTTGTTGGGATTTTTGCAATTTGCTGGTCAGTGTCAGGTTGTATCTTGATCAAAATATGATTCGCGACGATAATGAATATGTATTTACGTAAACATAACCTTATGAATCATCAATACATCTCTCTAAGTATATTTTGGTCAAGATACAACATGACACTGACCTGCAAATTACAAAAAAACGTCCTTAAGAAAATTTTAATCTCGCTGGCTACCTTAGCGCTTCCGTCTTAAGTTCTATTTATTTGTAATATATAATGTGTAATTGTTTGTTCTTCCGAATAAATAAAATAAAGTAAAATACTCTCTTCGAAGTTAAATATTAATGTATTCATTTTATTTTTGTGGTTTATAAACAATATACAAGTTAACACTATTTACACTAGGTACTGTGAAGCCTCGAACTTCACAGTAGGAGATTAACTGAACTACTAAATAATACCAGAGGGACTAGTTATATGGGGCTGAAGCCCGCTGTATTTTAAACTTCAGAATAAATTATAAAACACTCCTACTAAATTAATTATAATGCCGAGCCCTGACCAGATTCTCTTATCTCTCTGTCATCCTATCCATAGATAATACACTATCTAAAGTAATAATCCTATCATGAAAACGAGGATTGTTTCCTTGACAGAAGATATTCCATATTTGAATGTTTGAATGTCAGCCAGTGTTATAATAACAAGGCTTGATCAATCATCAAACCTTACAGTACTAAAGTAAATGACTAACTAACTAACTATACAAAGAAATACAAAAACTTCACACAGTGGTGTTGCGGACATCAGTCCGTTACACAATACAATGTAATAGGTACATTATAAAAGAGTATAACAATTTTTGTTTTGTCATTTTAAGTAGGTACCTACTTGTGTCTGTGCGAGTTCTGGTAGGTAGGTACATGATGTATGTATGTATCATCATAGCAGACTACATACCTACTACTAGAACTACTACTATATAATTATAAAAACAACGCTCCGCTCCTGACCTGTCTCAGTTGGGAAGTTACCGCGATGTAGAAAGCCGTGTACGAACGAACGAACAAAAACATGGTGACAGGATCCTGAGTTTCTTCAGATGATCCGTGTTCACCATGTTTTGTTCGCTCGTGCGTACACGCCTTTATGTATTGTTATACTTATAACACGGTAACTTCTTGAATAATACAAATGGTGAATAGATTAGGTACAGTCCTACCAACTTATCTGTGAACTGAAAGAGGACGCCACCGTCGATGCGTCGACACAATCGAATGACATGCCACAGAGTACATTTGTATATAGGAGGATAGAGACGTCACTCGAACATTTCATAGCGCCCTCTAGCAAAAAGTAAAAACAACAATCCAAGAAGCTTACTAGGTTTAGTATAGCTAGCTTCAAATCTATTCTGCAGACCTGCAGTAGGCCCTGTCCTATTTTCCTATTAATAAAACATTAGATACACTGCCAAACACTTTATTTACATTAAATGAAGACCAACTCCTGAATTTTGTATTCTACATCATAATCTTTACGTAATCAACATAATAATTTGTATCTTTACACCGATTATATGAATAAATTAATTGCTCGCGTTCATGTTTATAAACAACACAACACAATAGGTATCAACGCGTTTCACAAACAAGTAAACAGTCCAGATTTTCGTGTAAGGGTCAATCACATAAAGTGATGTCGTCGGTATCCAATACTTTTCCGTCAATGTTTAGAAGCAGAATCCAAGTCAAGAAAAATCCACGAAATACATAATATAACGAAGCGCATCCATTCACCCGAAAAGAAAAAAACTGGGTCAACGGAATAATTTTTTTAACAACAAATTTGACATTTACGCGAGTTGCGATCCTTTTTTTCCACTTCAATTGAAAACAGTTTTAAAAATTAGCGTTGCCTTATTGGATGATTTTATACATATAAACAAACGTTCTAAGTTAACACAATTAATTAAAAAGATGTCTCAACTCCTTAATTTTTTTATTTGTAAATATAAATTGTTGTTATTTTAATACAATCTGAGTAAAATGGATCATAATGTTTAAACTAAACCCAAGAACAATTTGAGAACAGCGCCATCTATCAATTAGTAAGTTTAACTTTTGATATTATTATACGAGTAAATTAAAAATCTATTGAATTGAGTAGTGTACCTCCAAAAGCAGAAGCCTACCTAAACTGGCCGGTTATGTTACCCTTACTTTTGTTCTAAGCTATGGCACCGTGTGACATGCGTCGGCACAATCGAATGACATTTCAACATGACGGCCGTAGTTCCAATTTTCGCCATTTCACAGATAAGTTGGTAGGAGTGTACCTACATAACTTTGTATTTATCGTACGTAAACATGCTTAATATTAGGTCTTTACCTATGAAATTGCCGTTCTGCAGTACTGGCCATTTCAAATCAAAATAATTTTTGTTTGGCTAAGAATTCTAATTTCAAATTAATTTTATTTTAAAAACATGGATTTTTTTTTCCAAAAGTAGTCATTTGTTTATTTATTAGTGTTACATTTTCATCGCATTTCAATCTTTTTCGTCATCATGGATACGTTAAAAATTCGAGTAATTATGGAATATGAGTACCGTCGTGGCAGCAACGCGGCACAAGCGGCACGCAACATCAACGACGTTTACGGAGCTAACACTACAAACCAACGCACCACTTGTTATTGGTTTGCTCGCTTCCGTTCTGGAAATTTCGACCTGAAAAATGAACCTCGCGGTCGTCCGAAGACTGGTCGACAATGACGAATTAAAGGCGATTGCGGAAGCTGATGATTCACAATCTACGGCTGAATTAGCAGCAGCTTTTGACGTTAGCGTCAAAACAATATTGGTCCATTTGCGTCAAATTGGCAAAGTAAAAAAGCTTGACAAATGGGTGCCCCACGAACTCAATGATCGCCAGCGCGAAGTACGCGTCGAGACGTGCCTTGCACTGCTCAACAGAGTGACACACAAATGAAGGAATTTTGGACCGCATTGTTACCTGCGATGAAAAATGGATTCTGTTTGATAACCGCAAGCGCTCAGCAAGTTGGTTGGATCCTGGTTCAGCACCTAAACAATGCCCTAAACGAAAACTTACCCCTAGAAAAGTGATGATCACTGTTTGGTGGTCTAGCGCCGGTGTGATTCATCACAGCTTCTTACCAAACGGGGTGAGCATTACTTCAGATGTGTACTGTGAAGAACTGAACACAATGATGGAGAAGCTGGCACATCTCCAACCAGCATTGGTCAATCAATCGTCTCCGCTGCTCCTGCACGACAACGCGCGACCTCATACTGCACAGCAGACGGTCTCCAAGTTGCAAGAACTGGGGTTGGAAGCTCTCCGTCATCCGCCCTACTCACCAGACCTTGCGCCTATAGACTACTACTTTTTCCAGAATTTGGATAACTTCTTGGCGGGGAAAAAATTCAATACCCGAGAGGCAGTACAAAATGCCTTTGAAGAATTTGTTGCCTCCTGTCCAGCTGATTTCTTTAAGAAGGGCAACATAAACTGCCACTGCGTTTGCAAAGATGCATTGATTGCATGGGTGATTACTTCGATTAATACAAATAAAAAATGCATGAAAAAAATTAGTTTTAATTTTTTCACACAAAACGGCAATTTCATAGGTAAAAGACCTATTAATAATCTTACGTCCTTAACACTGTTGTGAAAGTTTCCAACATAATAATATGGAAAGACCTATTATATGTACACATTAGAAATGTATTTACCGTTTATTATAATACTAGCTGCGCCCCGCGGTGTTACCCGCGGTTTATGAGATACACTAAAACGTGTATTATTTAATCTGTGAGAAAAGTATTCACAAAAAAATTGCTCATCCCACGGGAACACTACATTTTTTCAAGATGTAAAGTAGCCCATGTGTGCTATGTGTATTCAGGATGTCGGCTACTTCCACACCAAATTTTATCAAAATCAGTCGAGCCGTTTGAGTTTGAAGGAGTAACAAATATATTTGAATTCCTTGCTCATCCCACGGGGGCACTACATTTTTTTCAGGATAAAAAGTAGCGTATGTGTTTTTCCAGGGTATAAGCTGTCTACATACCGGATTTCATCCAAATCGGTCCAGCCGTTTGAGCGTGAAGAAGTAACAAACATACACACACACACACACTCACACACACACACACACACACAAACTTTCGCTTTTATAATATTAGTGTGATTAAGTGTGATGGTGTGATTATTTATTTTTATTTTTTTGTTTTCAAACTTTTATTATTGTGATTTTAGTTTAGTTGGTGATCTTCCTGTGCTAGTCACAATAAATACTTTTTCTTTCGTCCTTTCTTTCTCTATTTTTTCGGGATAAAAAGTAGCCTATGTGTTAATCAAGGTTATAAGCTGTCTACATACCGAATTTCATCCAATCCGGTCCAGCCGTTTGAGCGTGAAGAAGTAACAAACATACACACACACACACACACTCACAAACTTTCGCCTTTATAATATTAGTGTGATGTGATAATGTGATTATTTAATTTTGTTTTTTTGTTTTCAAACTTTTATTGTTGTGTTTTTTGTTTGGTTGGTAATCTTCCTGTGCTAGTCACAATAAATACTTTTTCTTTCTATCTCTATTTTTTCGGTATAAAAAGTAGCCTATGTGTTTATCCAGAAAGTCAGCTACTTCCACACCAAATTTCGTCAAAATCGGTCGAGGCGTTTGAGTTTGAAAGAGTAGCAAATATATTTGAATTTCTTGCTCATCCCACGGGAGCACTACATTTTTCCGGGATAAAAAGTAGCCCATGTGTTAATCCAGGTTATAAGCTGTCTACATACCGAATTTCATCCAAATCGGTCCAGCCGTTTGAGCGTGAAGAAGTAACAAACATACACACACACACACACACACACACAAACTTTCGCCTTTATAATATTAGTGTGATTATGCTGAATTTAATAGTTTCAACTATAGGTACTTATGTCGTGGCCCGATCCTAGAATTGATCATTTCATGAAATAGAACATCGACCGCTGGTCACATCATAATGTGGTCTGGCCAGATCATTGAATACTCAACGTTTGAAGATATGAACAGTTAAACGCAAGACTACTTCATGATGTGGCCAAACATTAGTGATCATTCCGTAATATGGTTAGATTATCCACCGGTAGAGGCGTTGATATCGCTTTGTTGTTGTTTTGCATCGGTCCTAAAAATACTATATAGCCAAGTAACTGCGAAGACTTGGATGTAGCACTTGCCGCTTCGCTCGCTCGGCTCGCGCGCGGTTTGTCACAGTTCTAACTTAACCCATTTGGTCGGGGTGCCACTAGTGGCGTGATACGCTCAGTGGTCATGGGAATGTCGATAAATAAGTTGCATTCGTCACGATATGGCCATTTTTATGATGATTATTTCATGAAGTATTCGGACATTTCATGAAATGGTTGTGCTTCATGATATGGTCAAACGTCGACTGACATTTTAGACGTTGATGTTTAAACGTTGTGGTCAATTTTAGCTGGCCATTTCATGAAACACAGCCTTCTCATGAAATGACCGAACACTTCATGAATCAATTCTAAGATCTGGCCAACATGGCCACTAATGAAACGTCAGAAGCTAGGCTTAACGGTTCTAATTAGTCGCTTCCTATAGAGAAGAGCCGCCAAGATACTCCACGGTTACCTATTCTTCTGCCCTTGGGTTATCTCAATTTATTAGTGGTCGACGCAGCTCGCCTTTTACTTCCATACATCTCTATTAGTCAGATAGGCAGTCACTCCATGTAAAATACTGGTATTTAGCTGTATGAGGTTAGACTAGGAGCCAACTTTAACATAGTTAGGAAATGGCTAGGCAGATGATGACATCTCTGTTAGCCGTCATATATTTCCTTCTTGTCATAAATCCATTCATCTTGTTTGGCCATAATTATTGCACCATAAAAATATTTATTTTTAGATGTCTGTCTTGCAAATTATGATATTTACTATTTACATTTATATAATTTTACAGCATATTCTTAGGTTTATTTATATTGTACCTACCTATGTAGATTATTTTTGTATTAGTACTTATATATAGGATGAAATTTAATTTATGTGCATTCTTTTAAGGGGTCATTGTAATCATCAATATGAACAACTTTTACTATGGGACCAGATGTGAAAACGCGAAAAAAAAAACAGCTGTTCCCTAAATTTTGACGAGTTATATTATGCGAACATAAATGTAGGGAACAGCTGATTTTTTTTGTCGCGATTTCAGTGTTGTCCCATAGTAAAAGTTGTTCATAATGAAGAGTATAATGACCCCTTCAAAGGATGCCCATGAATTTAATTTCATCCCGTATTTATGTCATACTTGTTCTGTATGGCACATTTTTTTTTATTGCATTTTAGTGTAAGGGCCAGTTTCTCAAACGAGAATTATTGCAAAATAATGCGACAAATTGTCAAGCGCGCGTAAACTGCTGTGATTGGTTGAATCAAAGATTTAAATTGTTAGATTCGCCCTATCACATTTCTGTATCGTTTAGACACCTCTGGACACAATGACGCAGGGACTTGATTTGTTAGTACGGAAACGCTATTTTAATATTGTGTGAGCTTTCTCTTCACAGTATGGAATTTTTTTTCGCGTGTCTAAGTACAGTGAGAGCAAATCTAGCGATTTAAATCTTTGGGTTGAATGATTTACCAACATCCAATCGCAGCAATTCACGCGTGCTTTACAATTTGTCACAATTTAATTTTGCGATAATTCTCATTCGAGGAACTGTAGTGCTATTGTGTAAAAATATCACCGTGAAAATTTAGGTGAAACGAGCTGTCAATAGTGTCAATCCCTAGAAAAATATCACCGTGAAAACTTGGGTGCAGCGAGCTGTCAATAGTGTCAATCCCTAGCTTCTAGTCTGTAAAAATATAACCGTGAAAACTTGGGTGCAGCGAGCTGTCAATAAAAAAAAAAAATGCTTATTTATCTCCACAAATTACATTCCTATATTTCCTATACTATATACATTAAGTTGACAGATATTTAGACAATTTGTAATTTGTGGAAGATCTGGAGTCTAAACTAAGCCTAGGCGTGTATTTTAGAACTCCAGGATACCCCATTATATCTCACAGTAAAGGTTGTCAATAGTGTCAATCCCTAGCTTCTAGTGGACTGTCAGTTCACTTCACCTAAGTATTCACGGTGAAATTTTTACAGAATAGACCGGCTGGTCCTAGTTGCAACAGTTTAATATTCTAAGTAAATTAATAAAAGTTTTGTTTTGTATGTTTCATGTGTCATTGGCATTAAAAGACAAATTAAATTGATGTTATTTTGTATCTTTGGTTTTTTTAATTTCACCTGTCCTGTCGTCACTAAGATAATGAGCTAAGGAAGGCGAGGCATCAAGGCAGGCTACCCCCGCTACCAATGTCTACTAAAGTTGTTAGATTTTGATTTCAAGAGCCAATAAATTATGCTATGGGTACAATTTATGGTTTTATTGGTACCTAATTGGTGGTTTTTAGTGCTTACAGGGATAATCGTCGGTTGGTGCCTCATTTCATTAACATCGTCGAACGGGTGTCTGCGAGTTGTCTTTGGCTCTTCGTAAGCCTTCCACAGGTCCAGGACCCGAGGGTCCCGGAGATGATACATATTATGTGTTTTATTTAGGTACCTTTGCCAGTGGCGGATTTGCCTTAAAGCCCAGTAGGCCCGGGCCTAGGGCGGCCAATCTGACAAAAAATTGACTGATGATAACAAGAAATAACTAAGTACCTAAATATTGTAAAGGCTCGCGCACATTATGGCGGGCCGCACTGCACCGCATCGTATAACAATAATCTTCCTAAATCACTTTCGTACATCTAAATATACAGGGTTACTGGTTATTGACCAATTTCCTCTTAAGGGGTCACCGTACTCGTCATTATGAACAACTTTTACTATGGGACCAAACCTGAAATCGCGAAAAAAAAAAATCAGTAACAATTTTTTATTGCGTTGACTTACAAAATTGATTTTTTTAGAGCTCCAAGGGGCCGTAGAATTTCAACTTGACCTCAACGCGACAGACTGACAACGAAGTGATCCTTTATGGGTTCATTTTTTCCTTTTGAGGTACGGAACCCTTGAGCACGTCACAATTGCGGCGATAAGTCCCCTCTTTGAGGAGTGGTTGGAGAGGCGCCACGGCGTCCTCACCTTCCGCCTGACGCAGGTCCTCACCGGACACGGTTGTTTCGGTTGTTCGGATAGGGCGGGAGGAAACGCCGGGGTGTCACCATTGTGTGGATCGCCCGGAGGACACGGTGGAGCATACAGTGGAGGTCTGCCCGGGTTGGGCGGAGCACCGCCGTGTTCTCACGGAGGCAATCGGCGGCGGCAATCTCTCGCGTCCAAACCTGGTCCAGGCCATGGTGCGGAGCGAGAGTGCATGGGAGGCCATCACCTCCTTCTGCGAAGCAGTAATGCTCGCGAAGGAGGAGGCGGAACGCGTGAGGGAGAGGCAACAGCCGCGCCCTCGCACCCCTAGCCGCCGCAGGAGACGCCCTGGGCGGCGGGAATCTATCGCCGATTCCCGGCCACCGTAGGCGCGGGCTTGCGGACGACGAGTAATTGGCAGCTCGCCGTCCGGTAAGGACCAGGCCCGGGTCGACGGCGCGTTGTGTTCCACGCGCGCCTCAAAGAGATGTCAGTAGTGACGGGGCCGATGCCGCCGGGGTCGCGGGTTGTTCGAAAGAGATACCGTGGCCCTGGTACGGGCAACTGAAGGAACATGGGTGGGTTTTAGTCAGTAAAAGTCTGACACGCCCTCCCGCTCCGCCCAGAGCGGGAGAAGTCATTTGATGATTTCCCGTCAAAAAAAAAAAAAAAGGTACGGAACCCTAAAAACGTAACAATACACAGCACAACTCCTAGAAATTGAAGTGTGGATATATGTCTGTCTATTTCTACATACAAAGTGACAATTGAGAGAGTTCGACTGCTCTCGATGCGCGGATAATAATTCTGCCGCAACCGATTGGATTGGATGTCTGTTACACCGAACGATGAGGTTCCTCCGGGTTCCGTCGGGTTTCGTTACGGCACGAACATATTCTACCTTTGGTTACAGACCAGCAACCTAATTGCGTAACACATTTTGAAGCTTATTGCTAATCCATTGCTTCATATGTTCGAAATACTTGTCTGCTCAACAACGTAATTGAAATACGTAACAAATGAATGTACGTAATGAATGTTGTTGAACAGTCAAAATGAAACCGATTCCGTGGTATACCTAAATGTCGAAGAGTTCAATAAACTTTTTTTTGCAATTGATGCAGTGGTTTTTACTTAAAACTCGATTTTCCAAAACTAATATTTTATAGCTTAAGTATAAAATTTTCGCTATTTTTTACGATCGTGTAAAACGATCGTTAAAAATAGCGAAAATTTAATTTTCGCGAAAAAAAAAAAAAAAATTATTTTTTTTAATTTGTTTTTCTAGTAAAATAATGAATAGCTAAAATACTTATATATTTTACTAGAGTATCACTGATATCTACTATCTCGGTCAGACACGATGCCAGGTGAGACAGGTGCTTTTTGGCCACGCCCACCAGTGAGTCCGAGCCCGCGACTAGTTCAACCTTAACAATCAAACCTACCATGATCGTCGACATAATATCGGATTCTCGATTCTCTCGATATTTACGGCGAGTTTTTACGCCCTAGACGTCTTCTCACGGAAATAACCGAGTCAGCAACTTCGAAAGTAACGACCTATCTCTATTTCAAGAGTTATTCACAAGTTTATGGTCTAAGTCTATCTCACCGAGAATAAAATAACCTAGCCAGAGAGAAATCTTATGACGATAGGTACTTATTCCACGAATTTTCACAAGCGACTACAGTCGTATCGTGTTGATAGTGTTACAAAAATTACAAAACTGTGTAACAGACAACTAGACTGGCTCTGCAGTATGACGTGCAGTGTATCGTTAATTACGATTGTCGACAGGAAACAATAGCCAAGTGCAATCACTACGTACAAGGATTGAGAGCCGTTCAATGGGGTGTAGGTATCGGTATCGGTATCAAGTTTACATGCTATGTAAGGTAGGTTTACCTCTAGGTACTTACCTGATTAACTTAACGATGTAGAATTTTAAGCATTTAACCACAAAAGTGCAAGTTCTTATAAAGCTCCAATTGCATATTATGTAATCCAGTACTTATAGCTGATATCGCATTGTAGGTATAGGACTTCCGTACAATAAGAGGTCAGCTTATACTGGAAATGTATAGATGGATATGTAGATCCCAATCTATTTGGTGTCGGCGCAACATGTCCTTTTTTTCCATATGTACATATTTCCCGAGCAAACCTTTCTCTTTCAAGGCCCACCACAACACATTCCGAGGTATCTACCCTATCATACGCTTTCTCCAGATCAATGAATACCATGTGCAAGTTCTTGTGTGCACATCTGTACTTCTAGCAATATTGGCGGAGTGCAAAAGTGGCGTCCATTGTTCCTCGACCTGGTATAAACCCAAATTAGTTCGGGGTAGGTAATTTCTCTCTCGCAGTCTTTTCTCTATTACTTTCTCCCATGCCTGCATACTATGTGACATGAGCTTTATTCCTGGATATGTACCTACGTATAGGTAGCCGTGTGTACACGATGCAAGTTTCTCGTTTAAAAAACTTTTTTCCAAAAAAAAAAACAACCGACTTCCAAAAAAATTCTACAAAGTGAAAAATAACTTTAATTTCGGAAGTCGGTGTCTTTGGATCTGTATTTTATCTTTTTGCCACCGACTTCCGAAATTAAAGTTATTTTTCACTTTGTACAATTTTTTTGGAAGTCCGTTGTTTTTTTTTTTTTTGGAAAAAGTTTTTTATTTATCACTTTTTAGTGGGTCAGTCTGTAATTCATCTAAGTTACAATAGCCTAATGTCAACTGCTCATCACCTTTTACAAAATATTGCTTTTCCCGATACAAGGACGTTAATTGTTGAGGAGTTCTCCCAGTAAGGAACCAGGAGAACTGGAACTGATGGTGAAGTCACCATCAGCTCCATTTCAACATATGTATTGTGTCGAGCATAAATTGCTTAGCAATAATCGAATCGCAACCCGTGAAATAGGTACGTATTATTGAGTAGTTCCGATGGCATTCTCTGGTCTTCCTCATCAGTTCCACTTCACTAAATGGTGCTTTCCGGGAGCAAATGCACGAGTTACTACAAAAAATACCCAAATCGCTATAGGTGTGCCTATAAAATTTGAAGGTTCCCCTCGATTTGGTATGGTACCACCCTTGGGATATCTCCTTTCCAACAAAATAAGAATCATACAAATCGGTTCATAAACGAAGAAGTTATCCGCGAACACACATAAAAAAATATATATATACGGTCGAATTGAGTAATCTACTTTTTTTGAAGTCGGTTAAAAAAGCAACAAAATGACTTGCACTGTCTAAAGTGTAAAATACTGTTTAGACGGTGCAACTTTTTTTGTTGCTTTAACTTACGGTATGCTACAGGCAACTAGATCTCACCGTGTCTTTTGACAGCTTCACAATCCTCTTTAGCGCAAGTTAGGTATGTACCAGAGTAACTTACCTAACTTCGGTACAAAAAGTGATAACGTTTTCCCCCGTAAACATAGTCTAATTTTCATAATTTTTGGAAATATAGTTAGTTACATAATAAAATATCATTATTTTATATATTTCATGTAAGTCTCTCACTATTTACATATCTATGTACCAGGCTAGCAGAATGTACGAAGAGCTAGTTGAAACAGACAATGAGTTCGTTAGGCGTGAGTACCCTCCTTTTGAGGGTGTCACTCCAAGTTTGTTGCGAAAACCACAACGAATACACTTTACTATCCATTTAACATACAACCATCTTTATTTCGAGGAAATAAAGTCTATTTTGGATTAAGATTTTGTTTTTGAACTGTTATTTCAACGTGTTTTGTACTTGGAGAAAAACTAAAGTGCTTCTCTAGATGAAAGTGCCTTCCATCTGTCTAGGTATACTTACCTCGTTTTGATATGAAAATCTTGAAAGTAAAAAGGAAGCATTACGTACCTTACCCAGGTACGTAATGCTTGCACATAACTTTATGCAGGTTGGGCAAAGAAGGGTGAAGGCATAGGTACCTACAGTAGGAAAAAAAAGTGTAGGTGAAAAAATATTATTATACTATGCTGTTATGAAGGTAAGTATTTGTAGAATACCAAAGTACACCTCGCATAGGTACAGTTACAAGTGTAAAAATTAAATTTTCTTGATCTTTTGACATCCTATACATAGTACGCACGGCTACAGATCAAGCTATACATTTCCAGTATAAGCTGATCTCTCATTGTATAGGATTTCCTTACAATGAGAGGTCAGTATAAACAGGAAATGAATAGCATGATGTGTAGCCGTGTGTACATCCCAAGACTCCCAAGAATATAGAATACAGGGTGTATAATAAAAATACTGGCGGACCCGATAGATGTCCTGTCTTAACGATCCTAGAACCCGACTGCAGGGCGACCTACCAGGTCCAATTGTGTTTTCAAACCATCCAGGAACCCATTGAAATATACACACAAAATTTCATCTAAATCGGTCCAGCCGTTTAGGAGGAGTTAGGTGACAAACACACGTACAAAAGAGTTATTACCAATAAATAAAAAAATTCAAGGTACCAATAAGATTAACAGATTCATTAATATTCATTACTTTCTAAACACTGAAAAAGTCAGCTACCAGTGCCCTGTTTATCAAAACTTACAAGCCTTGTAAGCAATTTTCCTGTAAAAAATTGAATTATTACAAATATGTGGTCATTATTTATTTCACAAGTATATTTTTACACTTGTATTCGTGATTTTGTTCATCAAAAATCCCTAGTAAGTTACAATTTGTAGAAAATCATAGCAAATCCTGAGAGTGTCCGGCGACTCTCCATTCCGTCTTACAAGTGTCGTGCTTAGTACCGCAATATATTTTTAAATTTGATTTTCAATACACTTCCTCGAAAACTGGTTCATATCGCACTACGATTAGGTTCACAATACAATATATTTCACACGCGTGCGATTTTCCATTTTCCAACCCGTGTGCGGGAATAAAAATTGGCACAGATAACTTATACCTATACTTAGTCCAAATTGGTTCAATGCCTCTATTCACACCGTCTCTATTCGGAGGTGAATGTTTTTTTTTTAATCTCGGCAAAGAGATATACGTCTTTACGGCGTTTATTTTTTAAATATTTAAATAATGTTTATAAATAGAATATCATCAAAAACCATGATTATTACAATAAAAAAACGTTTATGAACAAATTAAATTTATTTGTGTTTACACAAAAATATTTGAATTTTTTATTTTTCATATTAGGCTGTTTATCGGCTTTATACCTTTGCTTCTCCTTCAACCTGGCGAAAGCAATGCGTGGAAAAAAAAGAAAATTTTAATCATAGTTTCCTAATAATTCATGACAAAAATATTTTTCGTTATTTTATTTTATTTCTTCAAAAGTGTATTGAAAAACATCGTTTGATACACGTGGACATTTGTTATTGCAGTTCTCAGCTCAAAACAACCTCGCCTACGGCTCGGGTGTTGATTCCGCCTCGAATGCAATAACAAAAATTCTCCACTTGTATCAAAATGTACTATTTCTCTTTTAAAATGTGGTCAAGTGACTCAAGCGATGATGAAAATATTAGAATAATGGAACCACGAACTTATAGAAGGGCATTGACTACCGTCATATGGAGGCGATCTATGAATTTTACGAAAGGTTTCGACTTCAAGTTGAAAAATGGGAACAATTAGTAACATTTGGGTAGCCATTTGTTTGGACATCCTGTGCACCAAATAAAATGTCTTTTTGTAACGAATCAGTTGTAAAATCGTTATTTTGTTATCATTTCTAGTCATTTTTCAAGAAATCGGAAAACCTTGCCGCGAATACCCTATAAGCTTCAAATTATAAATAAAAGGAGGGAATACTTTGTTGCGTAGTTGTTGCTACTACTTTTTTTAATGTCCCGTCAATTTAGGCGCAGACAATATATCATTCATCCATGCGTTTATAAAGGGATATTCAATTATCTACAAAAAAAAGGCGGGAAAAGAATGCGGCACACATTTTTGATTTTAGAACTTACAAGTAGAACCTACAAGTATTCAATTTTACAAGCCCAGTAGATTTTTTTTCATAAACGTGATTTACACGAACTTGTAAACACTTCCTTATAAAGTGTAACTTGTAAACGTGTAGACTTGTGAGTTTTGATAAACAGGGCACTGGTCAACAGTATAATTATGTAAGGATCTAAATAAAAAACGTTTGAACTTAAGTATTCATTGTTTCAGTAAAGTCAGCAATTATACGATACCCTATCCTATTGAAGACACATTTGTCAAAATATTAATCACTGTTATTGTTTTAATTTACGGTTCAGTGAAACATGTTTTGTGGGCGTTTCAACTATGTTCGTCGAGTCGTTGAGCTGCTTATGTACTGAGTTGTATACGATTACTGAGTCTGACAAATGCTTGTACTGACTGGACAGGTCCACTCAAACCTGTGAGATTCTTTTCTCAAAAGAGCATTTCAGACGCTAATCTACATGGTCCTCACATGATCTGACCAATATTATGTCTGGACTTTGAAAAGAGATGAGTTTGTTTGTTGTTGTGTGTGTGTTTGTTTGTTGTGTTTGTGTGTGTTTGTTTGTTTGTTGTGTTTGTGTGTGTTTGTTTGTTTGTTGTGTTTGTGTGTGTTTGTTTGTTGTTTTTTTTTTGTTTCCGAGTTTGTTTCGCCATTTCTTCTCAGGGGTAGTCAGATAGGATAATTCCTAAAATTATGTCGACTTCAACTAGTTTATTTTTGACGTTCAAAAGGTATTCCGATATATGTTTACTAAATAAACTTCGTTATAAATCCATATTAATATTATAAATTAGAAAATAACTCTGTCTGTCTGTTACCTTTTTACATTTAAACCACTGAGCGGATCTCGATAAAATTTGGCAAAGGGATAGATGGCATCTAAAGGACATAGGCTACTTTTTGTTTTAAAAATAATCCTAAACGGGGTGATATAGGGGATGAAACTTTGTATGGGAAACCTAGAATTTCATAGGTTAGGGATATGAAAAATAAAATGTAAGCTTTTGGTAAGAAAAAGAAGATGAAACTGAAGTCGCTGGATGTAAGAAGCTTGAAGAGCGTAGAAAACTTGAGGAATGTAGGAGACGCAAAAGAGCTGAGCTTTGTAAATATCTCGAAGAAAAAAAAACTAGGAGGAACTCCGAAAACTCTATGAATGTAGGAAAGTCGACTAATGCAGAGATATCGTAAAGTAGAGAATACGAAGAATGTAGAGAATTTGATGAAAGTTAGGAAACTTAACAATTTTCAAATATGTGACGGAAGCTGTTTTCATGCTAATGATTCTTGTCTAGTTAACGAAGTTTAAAAGTATGACAACTTGGAAACTGGGATAGATAATGCAGATGATTGCAATGTCTACAATGATTATAATGAATTAATGTGCGACTGCTACTTTGATATAGAAAATATTCGCTCGAAAGTGTCGAGTCGAAAACAATAACGACGCTGTCGGTCGAACCCGTAGACTCGTAGAGCAACACGGCCCCCGGCGCGGCGGGGGCGTCCGCCGTGGGCCGTGTTGCTCTATGGTCGAACCCGTCGAACTCGTGCGTGTGATGTGTCTTGACACTTGGTCTTAGTGGTAAGATTCATGCGACGCCACGTGAAGTGGCGGTGGCGAGCGCCATCTCTAAGAAAACAAGGTGTACTACTAGGTTTAGAGATAGAGCCCAGTGACGATAACGTAAATTGAATTAGGTCCTCGACTTGACAGTAGAAGAGATTATTTGAATCGATGTACTGCTACTGCTATGCCTTTTTTTATAGCTAAAGAAAGTTAAACGCCAATTGGCCTCACCGGCCCTTTGGCTTCCGGCTCATCGGGTATTTGCCCGAATTGCCCATATGGCCAATCCGGGCCTGCTTAACGGAAAGGCCATGACCTCGGTTCAAACATAGGATAATTTTTATTCTGGTAGTACGTTCCCCTGGGATAATTTGCGACTTACACGTGAGTGAAGTCGTGGGAAAAAGCTAGTATATATGGAGGTAGTATGCAAGAACCGCGGCATTTATTAATTTACCAAAAACTAAAAACTTCGTATGCAATGGGAAATTGTTAATGAGGGGTGTGGTGTCGACCTTAGGACGACGAGCTGCTTCTGACACGGATAACTACACAACGCTTGCTGCGTCAGCAATCCTGGCTCTCTTTTTATTTTGGCTGCTGAGACCATAACTACTAACGTAGTATACAAGGAAGTCCAAAAAAATGTGGCTGTTATTTTAGTACATTGTGGTGTCTTACGACTTCCACGCGAACGAAGTGCGGCAACCAGCACAATGTCATCGGCGAATAGCATACACCAGGGAACGTCTTTCTGGATATCCCAAGAAAGAGCATCCATTATCAGCACAAAGAGGTAAGGGTTGAGTGCAGACCCCTGGTGCAAGCCGACAGCCACATCGAAGCTGCCAGTAGTGCCCACTGTAGACCGGACTTGGGTACTGCATCGACTGTACATTGCGCGAATCAACTGCACATACTTCCCTGGTACACATTTTTCCTTAAGTGCCCACCACAAAACTTCACGAGGCACTCGGTCGTATGCCTTTTCGAGGTCAACAAATACCATGTGCAAGTTTTTATGCGCACCTCTGTATTTCTCGCACAGCTGGCGGATAGCAAAGATGGCATCTGCTGTTCCTCGATCAGGCATAAAACCGAATTGGTTTTGCGAAATTTCAGTCTCTTCTCTTAGTCGCCTTTCAATAACTTTCTCCCAAGCCTTCATACTATGTGACATTAGCTTTATTCCTCTATAGTTGTTGCACTCCAGCACATCACCTTTGTTTTTAAAGATGGGCACCAGCGAACTGTTGCACCATTCGTCAGGTATGGCTTCTTCCAGCAACAAGTTATTGAAGAATAAAGCTAACCACGTCCATCCATCTACCCGTAATAACTTCCATACTTCGACTGGTATTCCATCCGGACCTATTGCTTTACCATTCTTCATCCCATTAACTGCTATTCTCACGTCATCCATACTAATCATTCTCACTAACCCCTCATTTATTGGTTTATTCTCAAGCACACCACTCCAGTCATTCTCCTAATTCATCAGTCTTTTAAAATAGCCCTTCCACCTATCCTTAATTTTCTCATCATCCGAAAGAACTGTTCCAGTTTCATCCCTTATACACTTTATCTGACAGACATCCCTCGTCTTCCTCTCTCTAGCTCTAGCAAGCCGGTATAGATGTTTTTGGCCTGCTGGATTATCCAGTGTGTCATAAAGCTTCTTCTGGGCCTTTGCTCTCGCTATGGCTACAGCTTTCTTGGCTTTTTTCTTTAGAGCATCATACTCAATCTTTTTTTCTGCTTTCAAACTAACGTTCTCATTTTCTACACTCTGCCATTCCTTGAACTTTCTCTTCTTATCCTGTAACACATTCTGTATGTCTGTCGACCACCACCATGTATCCCTATCTATAGTACCCTTTCCTTTCGTCTCTCCCAAAATACCTTTCGCTGTACTCCAAATATACCCCGCCATTTCATTTGTAGGTTGTAGAAGTCATAAATGTCTTTAAATTTTTGTTTCTAGCACAAGGACATGGTGGTTTCCTCAACATTTATAAACTATACCAAGACAATAATTATACAAGTGTAGGTAAATTGTTGATATAAGTAATTGTTCATTGTTTAAACACAGTCATGCACGGAGGTACGCTATCGCTATAAACGCTTGACTTAAAGGAAAAATAACTGCTGTGCTGACGTCACAAAATGAGTAGTAATAATGTTACCGGCCAGTCTTAATTTACTCAATTTTAAGATTTGGGGCCAGCTCCACCACACTTTGTTACTTATTAAACGGCTCCTAAAAGAGCGGTTCCGTCGTACTATAACGGCCATGATCATGAAAATTTTTCATTTTCCCCAGTATTAGCGACGTTCGCACGGACGTAAAAATATCGCGGCGATTTTTTTTCGCGCACTGGATTTTCAACGCTCTGCTTAGCGCCGAGAGTTGAAAATCCAACAGTGTGTTTTTCGATGCGCTGGGACTCTTTGTTAGGTTGGATTCTCGAAGCTCGGCTCAACACCGAGAGTTGAAAATCCAATGCGCGATAAAATCCCGCCGCGATATTTTACGTCCGTGCGGATGTCGGCTTAGAGGTTTCAAAAAACGCTCTGTAGGTATTTGGGCAGCTAGCCGTTATTGTATGACCGTAGGAAACCAAATGGTTGCAGGTTTACTGTTGGGCCCATATTATCTGAGAAAGTGCGTTAAATTGCGTTCACCAAACTTGATAATGTAGTTTAAATGCATCCTTCATTTAAAATATCAGAGTTTGGTGAACTTGGCCCTAAAACTAATGTTGGTAGCTACAGTAAAGGCTCCCGCAGACAGCGCGACAGCGCGACGTGGCTCCGGAAAATTGTTCTACCACAATCGCGTCGCATCGTCGCGTCGCGCCTGTCTGCGGGAGCCTTTAGTCCTCAGTAAGCCAAATTCTGAAAAGCGTTAAACTCACCTTTGCTGGTTACGCCTACCAAAAACAGAAAAAAAAACATTCACATTTACAAACGAACTTATGGTTTTAGAGATTGTCCTTACTTATGTAAAAAAAAAAAAATTGCTGAGTAGGGGGCATAATGGATATTGACAACAGCACCCTAATTTTGAAGCAAATTGCAAATAAAATAAAATAAATATTGCTAATCCAGTGCTTCATATGTACGAAAAATTTGTCTGCTCGAAAACGTAATTACCGCAATGAATGTTCTTGAACTGTCAAAATGAAACCGATTCCGATTGATAGTGTGTTACGCAATCGCCCCGCAGATTATTGGTTGGCAGGTTCCCAAATAAAATATTAAAACGATCGGTTACTACTATTATATGCAAAACTAATTTATTATTGTTTAAAGGAATCAGCTGGTCTATTCTGCAAAATCTCACCGTGAAAATTCAGGTGAAGTGAGTTGTCAATCCCTAGATTCCATAGCGTCAGGTGGGATGACAGTTCACTTCAAGCGTTTTAACGGTGAGATTTTTAGGATTGCACTACAGGTAGGGAATCTTATAACAGCTATAGTCCGGCCGTGGACAGAATGCATTCTTGACACCTGTCAGTTTCATACAAACGAATATGATCCTTAATACTACTACAAATTGTTCAACTGACAAGTGTCAGGAAGGATTACAGCCCGACTGTAGTTGATGATGCTTTGGAAATGGGTAAAATAAAACCACTTTGTTGTAGGCTTTTTTTTTTTTTTTTTGTGGATGGGAAATCATCAAATGACTTCTCCCGCTCCGGGCAGAGCGGGAGGGTGTGTCAGACTTTTACTGACTAAAACCCACCCGTGTTCCTTCAGTTGCCCGTGCCAGGGCCACGGTATCTCTTTCGAACTACCCGCGACCCCGGCGGCTTGTTGTAGGCTTCAGTAGTTATAATTATTAAACTGATACTTATTTATTTGTTCTACTGTAGGTACAGTTATTAACTAGTAATAATACTTGAAACTCGCTTTTCGTGTCAGTCCGTGTTTCTTCTTAAATCTTTTAATACTATACCTACTATGGATTTTGATGCGATTCACCATCATTTAGATTTTGCCAAAGGTTTATATGCAAAATACATTTAACTTAGAAATAGCACAGAAATCTTGATATTTTAACATGTCGCCATTTCACCCGGGTGGTGCAGGGGTGGGCCACTAGTAATTAGTAAAAAATAATAATTTCAAATGAAAAACCATAATCTTAAATCTAATATGAGTTACAGTCAAAATTATCTACAAAAAGATTCCACCGCCTATGAAACTCACGAATCGCCCGCATCTTATTGGGAGGCTCCAAAGCACTGTATTTTAAAGAGTTAAGAGCTAAAGTTTTCAACATCCTTAAGTCTGAAACCCTACTTGCAACGGCTACAAAAGCCACATAAAAGTCATCAGACAATGGATCAGCCTCCCACGCACCAGGGTCATCACTTGACAAAACAACAGGCAAATTCAAACTTAAGAAAATATTCAAAGGGTGATTCCTTACATCTCTGACTAAAGACAACACAGAATTAGATATCACATTCACTTCTAAGCCTATATTCTTGTTAATCACTTCTTGTATAAGCACTGGGTGTTTTGCAAGCGCGTACGCATGACCGATTCGTTTAGCTCCTAACAATACAGCATCTACCAAGTTCTCATCAGTCAGTGTCCCAAACCAATTTGTTTCACCAGCGTGGAAGAAGAAATTGAGATCCTTTGCTTCAAGTAACTGTGGTACGAATTCTATTAATGGATTCCCTGTATCTTCTTGGCCGACTAAATCAAACCCTGCGAAGAAGTCAGGCATATCTGTCTTGATCTGTCTCGCTGTTCGTATGTATTGGTCTAGAACATTTCTATCCACTTTCCTCGGTGGAGCAAATATAAGTTTAGCGCCAACAAAATCCGGATGATCTTTCACGAACCTGTTTATGGTTTTCCTGTAAGCTTTAGCTGTTATCAGATTATCATACACAGTGCCGTCTAACTCATAAAGATTGGGTAATATGCTCCTGACTTCCACGTACATAACATTATCTTCTCTGAAGAATGTGAGGGCATCGTAGAAATACCGTTCCCAATTGGGTCTATAAGTCAGTAGAGCGTTTACTGAGCTGAAATATTGATAAAATTTTGTCCAAGTTTCTTTGATGCTAGGGTAAACCACGTCAGGGTTATCACAAACCAGGGTGAAATGTTTCCGGAGATCCGCATCAAATTGGGTAACATTCGGAGCAGCACTCCTAGCTTCACTCATGAGTTGCCACGGGACATCACACGTAATGTTAGGGACGTTGTTCGAAAACCAGAACTTGACAGGGGTCCCAAAACAAACATAAAGGTGGTCCATATAGGTGATGTTCAGCAAATAATCAGGTCCGATGATCGCCATGTCGTGTATATGAAGCAGGGCTCCTTTGGGCATACTCTTGATAATCTTGTAGACCTTGGACTTCTGAATCTGGTTCTTGAAAGTGAAAAAGTGACGCGACAGGTTGTAGTGATCCGGGTGGTTAAATCCATAGTCAAGCTCGTTGAACTTATGTTGCATCAAACAATTGTTCACCGCATTTTCTTTAGCATTCAGCGTTATATTCCCTCCGAGAGCCGACCGTAATTCAAGTTCAATTAACTGGCTTCGTCTCTCGCTGTAATTGTCATCACACTTTGCGTAAATAAACAGTAATGTTAAAATTAAATGCCACATTGTATCACACGTCCGCCGCAGTTCGTCGTCAATCGCTACTGAGGATATGAGGAGCGTCGACCTATGACATTGCGATAAGCCAGCCACGTTTGTGTTCACAATGGCATAATAATTGATATCAATTTATTGTATTGTACGTGAGGACCAGACTGTTATTGCAGCTGATAACTGATCGAATAAATGTAGTTGGGCATGTCAAGGACAAACCGTTACTAAATTCAGAAATAAGAGATATATATGAAATACGGTGTCTGGTAATAGCAGACTGCACTCGCGAGCTATAAAACTGATACTCGTTTTGTTTGGGGTAATTAGATACGATTAGGTTACACATGATAATATACAAGCAAAACCTGATAGCAGAAAAACACAAACAGGGCTTACCAAATCAGACAATTAATACCAGAAACAGAACAGACTAGACGCCCCCAGAAATGATCCTATTAAAATAAATAACAGCCATGAATTTCATAGTTAATTAAAATCTGACTATTCTGAATTCTTTTAGGAGTTTCACTAAGTTATATGAGAAAATGAGTTTTTCACTAACTGTCAATAAACTCTAGGGAGCGCTTTTAGAAGTAATGCTCTCAATCTGAAAAATTACGATTCAGATGGTGGTTAATCTCTATAGTAAAAAAAACTTTTTTACAAAAGAAAACAACTGACTTCCAAAAAAATACCACAAAGTGAAAAATAACTTTAATTTCGGAAGTCGGTGTCTGGGATCTGTATTTTAGCTTTTTCGGTCGGCTTTTTTAGTCGGTTGTTTTTTTTTTTTGTAAAAAAGTTTTATATTTTTCACTTTTTAGTGGGTCAGTCTGTAATTCATCTAAGTTACAATAGCCTAATGTCAACTGCTCATCACCTTTACAAAATATTGCTTTTCCCGATACAAGGACGTTAATTGTTGAGGAGTTCTCCCTGTAAGGAACCAGGAGAACTGGAACTGATGCTGAAGTCACCATCAGCCCCATTTCAACATAAATGTATTGTGACGAGCATAAATTGCTTAGCAATAATCGAATCGCAACCCGTGAAATACGTATTATTGAGTAGTTCCGATGGCCATGTCTTCCTCATCAGTTCCATTTTATTAAATAGTGCTTTCCAGGAGCAAATGCACCAGTTACTATAAAAAATACCCAAATCGCTACCGGTGTACCTATAAAATTTGTAGGTTCCCCTCGATTTCTCTGGGATGCCATCATCAGATACTGGTTTCCTTATTATGGTACCACCCTTGGGATATCTCCTATCCAACAAAAAAGAATCGTAAAAATCGGTTCATAAACGACGAAGTTATTCGCGAACACATAAAAAAGATATATATACGGTTGAATTGAGTAACCTCCTTTTTTTGAAGTCGGTTAAAAAGTAGAATTTATTGATTTTATCTACCTCAGTTTTCAGTAGATACACAATAAGGTTCAAAATTGCACTAAGTAACGTGAAAGAATAAAAAAGTCTGCTTCGAAATATTCATAATTATTATAACTACTTACATTTTAATTTATTCCTAGAACATCATAGAAAGAAAAATTACTTACTTTATCTTCAAAGCCAACTCTTTTAATCCACGAAAGACACTAGGCATCACTTTAAAATATTCCTAAAACGTCTAACATCTAACGAGCTGCCGCAATTAGAAGATTAAAGGGATAGGTGGTGATACGGTCCCCGTCTCAACATGTCGAGGCCGCCATGTTTTTTTTCAACTGCAGGGCGGTACTATAAAGTGCCACTTTATCCATCCAACCCTTTCGCTGGGAAATCAGTAGGCGAGCAATGGCGGCCTTTAGCATTTCTTTTTTTCCCTCCACTTTGAAAGCGAACCCCTTTTTTCGATACCGATTTCTGTAATGTATACCCGAGTTTTAGAACTTTTATTTATTTTTTCCTTATTAATATCGTCTCGTGTGTGTTTTTAAATAATTGCGAGAGGGTTTTGTGAGAAACTTAGCTTAGAGTTTGCTCTTTTAGTTTTTAAGGCGTTTGTTCTTGTGTGAGGGTATAATGTTTCTTAAAAATGGGGAGTGGGAATTTTGAGTTCATAGAGTAAAATAATTACGAAGATTCTGGATAGGTACAGACACCTTAAAAAAACCGGCCAAGTGCGTGTCGGACCACGTACAATGAAGTTTCGTAGTTGAAAAGAATTTGTTTCAAAAACAAACTTAACATTGTAATCCCAAAAAAATTCCCAATAAAATTATAAATGAACAATTTTTGGACTTTTTCCTTTACGTGTTCTGTGAGACCTTGCTTCTTGCCAAATTTCATGATTCTAGGTCAACGGGAAGTACCTTAGGTTTTGATTTACTTGAGATTATCAAAATATGTCGCATAAAGGACCGTATTTTTTTATTGTGTTGACTTCGAAGCTTGATTTTTTTAGGACCTCTAAGGGGTTATAGATTTACGTGTTTGATATTAATTTCAACTTGATACCTCCACACGTTAGTGAGGAAAGGGATCATGACAGACTGACAGACTAGAAAATATTTCTTTATGTGATAGAATTACAAATTAACAATTTTCGGACTTTTTCCTTTACTTGTGCTGTAAGACCTTACTTCTTGCCAAAATTCGTGATTCTAGGTCAACGGAAAACACCCTATAGGTTTTGATTTACTTGCGAGTATCAAAATATGTTGCCTAGTAATATTTTTTTATTGGGTTAAAAAACTTGGGTTGGGTTAAAAATTGGGTTTAAAAGCTTGATTTTTTTAAAACTCCAAGGAAATATAAACCTACGTATTCGATATACGCGTGGAGGTAATTACCTCCACGCGCTGAGAAAAAGGGTCTTGAAAGACTGACAGACAAACAGAACAGACGGGCAACGAAGTGATCCTTAAGGGTTTCGTTTTTTCCTTTTGAGGTACGGAACCCTAATAAGCCTGAATTTGTATTCTTGAATTTTCTGTGGAACAATGACATCTCTTTCTGCTTAGGTACCATCGACAAAAGCTAGGCTAGGCTATTTTGAAACAATTTTTAACGGGCAGAGACGTAATCGCCTGTAGGCGGACATTCATAACAAGTGAATTCTAAGCCGTGTGTTACGGCACTAAAGGCCTCAGACGATATCTTTCAGATTCCGAAACGGTAACCTGCTTTGATAGGGTCTCAAATATATATTTTTTTATAATTTTAAAATGGTCTTAAAGTTATTTAAGAAAATAGACGAAAATTACCCATTCCCTCCTTATCTCCGAAACTACTGAGCCTATAATTTCGAAAAAAATACAGAAAATAGTTCATTACCTGTAGATTTCAGGAAAATCTATAAGAAGTCTGGGGTCTTAAATTAACATAGTAAATCTCTCAATATTGTGAGTACAAACTTACATTTACAGTTGGAATGTTTGGTAACGTGTTTTTCAACTACAATATTAGATTTGTTCTTGGGATAAATTCATCCCAATTACGGAACCTTCATTGTGCGTGGTCCGGCACGCACTTGTTATTGTTCGAGTCAGAGTCGTCGTCAAAGAGACCAGCACCCTAATTGCGTAACACATTATCGATCGGAGTTGTTGATCTAAAATATCAGAGACGTACCAAAACAACACGACGACGCGTCGGCCATTTGAAACAATGATTCAACTTTAGTTCCTGAGACGCTCGAGTGGAGCGCTTTGAATCGGCATAAAAATCAACTGTCATTTCTTAAAGTACCTATATTTAATGCAGCGTACCTACTTGTAAGGTTAAGGTATGAGTATCGGGTCTGCAAGGATTTAATCACAAAAAATCGGTAAGTTAGCTGAAATTATACCTACCTAAGTTACCTGAGCCTTATTGAAGGTAGGTAGGAACTTAAACCGTCTTGAAGGTATGATACATATTCTACCTAATTTTAAAAGTTTAGAGATAAGATAATATTTATTTGCTTAAACATGTGTCATACATACAAGAAAATACATGCACGCAAGATGGTAACAACATTATTAGGTACAGGCATGTTTGCCACATGATGTGACGTGCAAATATCAAGAAATATTATTAATTAAAACATTCTCCTATAATTAAAATAAATTAAGTAAGTAATAATACAATTAATAATATTTTTTATAAAATTAGATCCAATAAAAATATTAAACTATTCCATTTTCAATTAACAAACACAAAAAATTAAATAATCAAATAAGCTACTATGTCAATACAAATCTTCCCCTAAGAACTCGTTGATGTTATAATAGGTCTTTACCTATGAAATTGCCGTTTTGTATGAAAAAATTTAAACGAATTTTTTACATGCATTTTTTATTTGTATTAATCGAAGTAATCACCCAAGCAATCAATGCATCTTTGCCAACGCAGTGGCTGTTTATTGATGCCCTTCTTAAAGAAATCAGCTGGACGGGAGGCAACAAATTCTTCAAAGGCATTTTGTACTGCCTCTTGGGTATTGAATTTTTTTCCCGCCAAGAAGTTATCCAAATTCTGGAAAAAGTAGTAATCTGTAGGCGCAAGGTCTGGTGAGTAGGGCGGATGACGGAGAGCTTCCAACCCCAGTTCTTGCAACTTGGAGACCGTCTGCTGTGCAGTATGAGGTCGCGCGTTGTCGTGCAGGAGCAGCGGAGACGAGCGATTGACCAATGCTGGTTGGAGATGTGCCAGCTTCTCCATCATTGTGTTCAGTTCTTCACAGTACACATCTGAAGTAATGCCCACCCCGTTTGGTAAGAAGCTGTGATGAATCACACCGGCGCTAGACCACCAAACAGTGACCATCACTTTTCTAGGGGTAAGTTTTCGTTTAGGGCATTGTTTAGGTGCTGAACCAGGATCCAACCAACTTGCTGAGCGCTTGCGGTTATCAAACAGAATTCATTTTTCATCGCAGGTAACAATGCGGTTCAAAATTCCTTCACTTGTGTGTCTGTTGAGCAGTGCAAGGCACGTCTCGACGCGTACTTCGCGCTGGCGATCATTGAGTTCGTGGGGCACCCATTTGTCAAGCTTTTTTACCTTGCCAATTTGACGCAAATGGACCAATATTGTTTTGACGCTAACGTCGAAAGCTGCTGCTAATTCAGCTGTAGATTGTGTATCATCAGCTTCCACAATCGCCTTTAATTCGTCATTGTCGACCAAAGTCTTCGGACGACTGCGAGGTTCATTTTTCAGGTCGAAATTTCCAGAACGGAAGCGAGCAAACCAATAACAAGTGGTGCGTTGGTTTGTAGTGTTAGCTCCGTAAACGTCGTTGATGTTGGGTGCCGCTTGTGCCGCGTTGCTGCCACGACGGTACTCATTTCCATAATTACTCGAATTTTTAACGTATCCATGGTGACGAAAAAGATTGAAATGCGATGAAAATGTAACACTAATCAATAAACAAATGACTACTTTTGGAAAAAAAAATCCATGTTTTTAAAATAAAATTAATTTGAAAATAGAATTCTTAGCCAAACAAAAATTATTTTGATTTGAAATGGCCAGTACTGCAGAACGGCAATTTCATAGGTAAAGACCTAATAGTAGGCTTTATTTAATAAATATGTCTTCAGTTTTCTTTTCAAGAGTAGGTACATTATTAAGCTCCTTCCAACTTTTAGGCAACTTATTATAAATAATTGGAGCCATATGAAAAACACTTGTGCGCTATTGCACTTTTGCACTTTTAGCGTTCCGTACCTCAAAAGCAAAAACGGAACCCTTATAGGATCACTCGTGTGTCTGTCTGTCACAGCCAATTTGCTCCGAATCTAATGGAGCGATTAAGTTGAAATTTGGTACACATATGAATTTCTGTGACCCAAACACGGACGGGTAAAGTAAATAAATGAATTTTGAATATAGAGGTCACTTTTGGGGGGCAACTAAGAAAATTTAAAAAAAAAGGTTTGCAAACTACACCATGTGGCATGCCAAATGAAAGGGCTTACTATGAGGGTCTCAAATATATTTTTTTTTATAATTTTAAAATAAATTGTTTTAAAGTAAAATTTCTTTACCTGTAGATTATAGGAACATTTATAAGAAGTCTGTGGTCTTAAAATAACATGGTAAATATATCAATATTGTGAGTACAAACTTACATTTACAGTTGGAATGTATGGGAGAACATGTTTTTCAACTACAATGTTAAGTTTGTTCTTAAGATAAATTCATCCCAACTACGGAACCCTTCATTGTGCGTGGTCCGACACGCACTTGGCCGGTTTTTTTTTTAGTGTATAGATACACTTCCGAAAATCTTCGGAATATAATCTTTAGATCAAAGTCTACCTATTAATATGGCACCTCTGTTGTTTCGACCCTTTAAACATCCTTTTGAGTGGTTCTGAAAGTTGTTCTCCAAATGTCACTTTTTGTCTACAGCAGTGCTATTCTGTATAAATCTCACCGTAAAAACTTAGGTGAAGTGAGCGTGGAGTGAGCTGTCAATAGTGTCAATCCCAAGCATCAGTTAGAATGACAACTCACTTCACCTAGGTTTTCACGGTGAGATTTGTACAGAATAGCCCTGCTGTTAGACAAAAAGTGACATTTGGAGAACAACAACAACAATTTTAGTTCAAAGTCAATAACAATGCTCCAGTGAGCATTGTTATTGACTTTGAACTAAAAATCCTATCCTAACCTCGGACCAAAATAACCGGTCAAGAGCGAGTCGGACATGCGCACCCAGGGTTCATTTATATGAATTTTTTTTTATGATTTCTGAAAAACTGTGCTATTTAGAGACATCGTTTAATTTTTCCTGTAATCTTTACATGAACTTCTATCACATAAAATAATTTCAGATTTTACTCTTTGCACACTTTGGAGATTAGGGGGAACTGTGTTCTTTTTAACATTAATAATCAAAAGTCGAAAACCTTTGCTCCTAAAATAAGAAAAAAAACCGGCCAAGTGCATGTCCGACCACGCATAATGAAGGGTTCCGTAGTTGAAAATAATTTATCGCAAAAACAAACTTAACATTGTAGTTGAAAACTTGAAATCCCAAAAAAAATTTTTGTATGCGATATAATTTCAAATTAACGTTTTTCGGATTTTTTTCTTTACTTGTGTTGTGAGACCTTGCTTCTTGCCAAATTTCATAGTTCATAGGTCAACGGTAAGTACCCTATAGGTTTTGATTTACTTGCGAGTATCAAAACATGTCGCATAAATGGCCATATTTTTTATTGTTTTTTGAGAGCTCCAAGGGACCATAGACTTGCGTATTCGATATTAATTTAAAATTAATACCTCTACGCGTTCTTGAGAAAAAGCGTCATGTTAGACTGACAGACAGACGGACAACGAAGTGATTCTCTAAGGATTCCGTTTTTGCCTTTGAGGTACGGAACCCTAAAAAATGTTTGAGAATGTGCAAACAGCGTTCTTTCATATGATACCGCGCAACACATGCCCTAGTAGCCCCACTTCGATTTTTTAAGACCCCTTTTCAGTCCCTGTTGCAAAAAAAACGTATTATTTTTATTTCTTTCTTATTTGCAAAATAGTTGGGCAAACGTCTTCTAAAACTGTTCCAAATTTCAAATTGATAGCATTAGCAGTTCTTCAGCTGTGACAGACAGATAGACTGAGCCCTATGTCTATACATAAGAACTGTTTTTTATATTTCTATGACTGAGCCACACCATAAGGGTTCCTTTTTACCATTTAGGTACGGAACTCTAAAAAAAACCAAGACATACAGTGAAGCATGCGTACACCTCGCTCTGTGCATACACGCTCACACGCACACATTTACACCAAACTACAACTAAACTACACCTCACTAAGAGCACACGTGTTTACGAAACCGGCCTCACGTCACTGTTGGCAGCGCAATGTCTTGGTTTTTTATTTGGTCGGAGATCCTAACTAATATTATAAATGCGAAAGTGATTTTATTTGTTTGTTTGTTTCGTATGCTTTCGCGCTAAAACGTCTCAACGGATTTGAATGAAATTTTGCACATGGGTAGGCTATGATCTGGATTAGGAGTTAGGACATAGGATACTTTACGTTCCCGTGGGATAGTTTCCGACATGCACGCGGACGAAGCCGCTGGCGAAAGCTCGTGGATTATAAATAAAAACGAAAAATACGACAAGGAGTGGACATCAGAAAGCCTCTATTAGCTAAGTTTACAAGGTTTATTAAAAGGATATCTGCCTAAATGGCCCTCTTACAAGAAAAACCGATTATCTGAATATTTTTGTGAAAATGAGTTATTTATACCAATCGATAGGAAATTTCAAGCTGCGTCTACTGAGGCCTTAAACATAACTGTCCAACTGCTATAAGTACACCTCTGTATAAATCTTCGGGTTAAACAGCCGTGATGTTATGTTATAAACTGTGCCTGACTAAAATCTATCAAAAAAAAAAAAAGCGGCCAAGTGCGTATCGGGTCACGCGCAGTAATATGGTTCCGTAGTTGCACAATAATGCGGACTAAGAAAAGGGCTATTTGTTGTTTCATGAATCAATCAATCTGCCTAGCCTTTTCCCAACTATGTTGGGGTCGGCTTCCAGTCTAACCGGATGCAGCTGAATACCATTATTTTACATGGAGCGACTGCCTATCTGACCTCCACAACCCAGTAACTGGGTAATACGATACCCCTTGGTAAGACTGGTTGTCAGACTTTCGGGCTTCTGACGACCCGTAACGACTGTCAAAGATCTACGAATGACAGCCAGGACCAACGGCTTAACGTGCTTTCCGAGGCACGGAGGAGTCTCGGTATGTAAAGATGGTCACCCATCCACGGACCGACCCCGGCAAGCGTAGTTTAACCTGATGGATCGACCCGTGCGGCTGTTATTACTTACCCACGAGCTCCTCCTGTTGTTTCATGAATATTTGACTATTACTCGTAAACTTGAAAAGCCTACTTAGCTGTAATAGTTTTCCTTTTAACTTCGTTATAATATATACCGTGAATTTTTTCACCCATCCGAAACTAACCGTTTAGCTGGCAGGGGGGGGGGGGGCAAGGCTGGCACTTGACTCTAACAAAAATTAGCACTTTAAAGCTTAATATTTCAGAAACGGATCCCTAAATCAAAAAATTGTTTTCTAACCCGCAATATTGTTGAAAGCCCCACCCAACAACACCCCACACCATGGGTTAAACGAGAAAAAAAAACATCCCCACTTTACTTGTACAGAAGGTACCCTAAAAAATTTTGTTTTCATGATTTTATTTTACCACTTTGTCGGCGTGATGAATATGTATATCCTTGCTAAATTATAGCTTTCTAGTACTAAGAGTCTCTGAGCTAAGATGCGGACTGACAGACGGACAAACGGACGGACGGACAGACGGATAGACGGACGGACATAGCAAAACTATAAGGCAGCAACAACAACCGGCAACCAACAACTGGCTGGCAACTTTGTAAACAGCTTTATTTTATGCCCACTTTCAATACAAATAAATTATTATGATTATGATTATGAAGGGTTCCTTGTTGACTACGGAACCCTAACCAAGCACTCAAAATATTTCTAGAAATCTTTCTCTGTAATGATAACTGATGATAAGTAAGGTACTTACCTATCCCGCTGAAATTTTCTTACGATTTTTGCAATATACGGCTCAATGTCTGGGTGTAGAGTTTATTGGGGTTCCGGTTGATGATAATTTCTACGAAATGCAGCGGCATTTTACATAAAATTATCAACATAATGTATAAACGCCATTTAATCGGCCACCGTCTGTCGCTATATAAAATTGCCACTGCGTTTGGCAGCAATTATCATCAATCGGAATTACCCCACTATCGTAATTACCCCAATAAACCTTATGTAATTAATTAACCCGACCGTAAAAAATATGTATTTAATTTATGTAATTGTAACCATAAGAATCATCAATACATCCAACCATCAAACCATCTAAGCATTTAGTCTTTTAAATTTTTGTCTCTACATCTTTTAAACATTGATAATGCTTTGGAAGTTTGTAAAGTAAACCACTTTGTCGTAGGCTTTAATAGTTATAATTAATAATATAATAATAATAATAATAACCCCACCGCCGTATCTCTACGTTGACGTCGTGGTGGGGCTTGCGCGCTCCGAACTGTGGGTCTGTGCCGGTGGAGTTTACTTTGCCGAAACAGGTCTAGGGTGAGGAGCCAGACCAAGAGAGATACGTGAACCCGCAGGGCAGCATGTGGCGAGCTGTTGGGCAGTAGCGACCCCACGGACCCTATTTCCCGGGAGAAGTCTTGTTCTTCACCTCTGGCTTGCCTTTATTGGCCGGCTGGAGTGAACAATGACGGGAACAGAGCTCCCACCTCATTCTTGCCTTTATTGGCCGGCTTGAGTGGAGATTCGCAAGAGCAAACGTGCTCGGAGGAAGGAAGTATTCCAGTAAGTGCTTGTAGGGATCTTGACCATCTTCCGGGCTCTGGGATTGTTCTGAGAGCCGTGGAATACCTTTCCACTCCTCAAGCTCCTCAGGACATGTTGCCCCTTGTCGCTACGTCACTATGTGCTAGCGACCGTTTCCGGGGGCCCATTATTGAGTGTGCAAGTCACCCCCTGCCAATTTATCTGTGTATATTATATAACATTGGTCAGGCAGAGGACATAGTTCTTCCATAGTTCAAGGTACCCAATCCATGTAGCCACCCAAACCCATAGGCCTAATGTGTTTTGTTTCCATGTTCTGCAATAGTCCTGCACCAACCGGGGGTTGTCCTTGGATGCACTTGCATAGTGCATACAGGGATAATCGTCGGCTGGTGCCTCCTCGTCATTTAAAATTGTCTAAGGGGCCTCTGCGAGTTGGCTTCGGCCCCTCGTACGCCTTCCAAAGGTCCGGGACCCCAGGGTCCCGAGATAAGCCAAAGATAATAATAATAATAAACCAAGAGAGATACGTGAACCCGCAGGGCAGCATGTGGCGAGCTGTTGGGCAGTAGCGACCCCACGGACCCTATTTCCCGGGAGAAGTCTTGTTCTTCACCTCTGGCTTGCCTTTATTGGCCGGCTGGAGTGAACACTGACGGGAACAGAGCTCCCACCTCATTCTTGCCTTTATTGGCCGGCTTGAGTGGAGATTCGCAAGAGCAAACGTGCTCGGAGGAAGGAAGTATTCCAGTAAGTGCTTGTAGGGATCTTGACCATCTTCCGGGCTCTGGGATTGTTCTGAGAGCCGTGGAATACCTCTCCACTCCTCAAGCACCTCAGGACATGTTGCCCCTTGTCGCTACGTCACTATGTGCTAGCGACCGTTTCCGGGGGCCCATTATTGTGTGTGCAAGTCACCCCCTGCCAATTTATCTGTGTATATTATATAACATTGGTCAGGCAGGGGACATAGTTCTTCCATAGTTCAAGGTACCCAATCCATGTAGCCACCCAAACCCATAGGCCCAATGTGTTTTGTTTCCATGTTCTGCAATAGTCCTGCACCAACCGGGGGTTGTCCTTGGGTGCACTTGCATAGTGCATACAGGGATAATCGTCGGCTGGTGCCTCCTCGTCATTTAAAATTATCTAAGGGGCCTCTGCGAGTTGGCTTCGGCCCCTCGTACGCCTTCCAAAGGTCCGGGACCCCAGGGTCCCGAGATAAGCCAAAGACAAGAAATAATAATAATAAATCATTTATTTGCATATAACATGGTGTACAATGTGTTAAATATAATTATAAAGGATTGATTACGGATACTTATTATTTTTTTTAATTTATTTATTTATTGGATCGCCAACAGTGGCTACACAATTACATGCTTGTTAACATATATACGGACAATACAAATGTGCGTTTCCAATTACAGGCGACCACATAATTCACTTAATAACTAGGTAAGTACAAGAAGTTTTGATAAGAAAGGAATCATTAAAATTAATCAAGATACAATATACAAAAGTCATATAAAGCGAATCAAATTGTGAATCAAAATAATAAGGATACAAAATAATACAAATTAATTTTTAACAAATTCAAATAAAAATAAATTACATTAAATTCTTAAATTAAATTAAATTCATTTTCATTCAAAAATTTATTCTTCTGTACAGTTAATACCTACATAGTAGGTAATACAAACTAGCTTTCGTGTTTCCACTTAGATCTTTTAATACTGCTCTATGAATTTAGAACTTTTATTCCAGAAAGTATGTGTAAAATACAGTAGTATTCAACATAGAAATAGCACAAAAATCTCGATATTTTAACATGTCGTCATTTCACCCGGGCGGTGCATGGGTGGGCCACTAGTAATTAGTAAAAAATAATAATTACAAATGAGAAACCATAATCTTAAATCTAATAAGAGTTACAATCAAAATTATCTACAAAAAGATTCCACTGCCTATGAAACTCACGAATCGCCCGCACCTTATTATCTGGTTCCAAAGCACTGTATTTTAAAGAGTTAAGGGCTAAAGTTTTCAACATCCTCAAGTCTGAAACCCTACTTGCGACCGCTACAAATGCCACATAAAAGTCATCGGACAATGGATCAGCCTCCCACGCACCAGGGTCATCACTTGACAAAACAACAGGCAAATTTAAACTTAAGAAAATATTCAAAGGATGATTCCTTACATCTGTGACTAAAGACAACACAGAATTAGATATCACATTCACTTCTAAGCCTATATCCTTGTTAATCACTTCTTGTATAAGCACTGGGTGTTTTGCAAGCGCGTACGCATGACCGATTCGTTTAGCTCCTAACAATACAGCATCGACCAAGTTCTCATCAGTCAGTGTCCCAAACCAATTGGTTTCACCAGCGTGGAAGAAGAAATTGAGATCCTTCGCTTCCAGTAACTGTGGTACGAATTCTATTAATGGTTTCCCTGAATCTTCTTGGCCGACTAAATCAAATCCTGCGAAGAAGTCAGGCATATCTGTCTTGGTCTGTCTCGCTGTTCGTATGTATTGGTCTAGAACATCTCTATCCACTCTCCTCGGTGGAGCAAATATAAGTTTAGCGCCAACAAAATCCGGATGATCTTTCACGAACCTGTTTATGGTTTTCCTGTAAGATTTTGCTGTTATTACTTTATCATACACAGTGCCATTTAACTCATAAAGATTGGGCAATATACTCCTGACTTCGACGTACATAACATTATCTTCTCTGAAGACTGTGAGGGCATCGTAGACATACTGTTCCCAATTGGGTTTGTAAGTCAGTAGAGCGTGCACTGAACTGAAATATTGTTCAAATTTTGTCCAAATTTTTTTGATGCTAGGGTAAACCACGTCAGGGTTATCACAAACCAGGGTGAAATGTTTCCGGAGATCCGCATCAAATTGGGTAACATTAGGAGCAGCACTCCTAGCTTCACTCATGAGTTGCCACGGGACATCACACGTAATGTTAGGGACGTTTTCCGAAAACCAGAACTTGACAGGGATCCCAAAACAAACATAAAGATTGTCCATATAGGTGATGTTCAGCAAATAACCAGGTCCGATGATCGCCTTGTCGTGTATATGAAGCACTGCTCCTTTGGGCATACTCTTGATTATCTTGTAAACCTTGGACTTCTGAATCTGGTTCTTGAAAGTGAAAAAGTGACGCGACAGGTTGTAGTGATCCGGGTGGTTAAATCCATAGTCAAGCTCGTTGAACTTATGCTGCATCAAACAATTGTTCACCGCATTTTCAGTATCGTTGAGCGTTGTATTCCCTCCGAGAGCCGACCGTAATTCAAGTTCAATTAACTGGCTTCGTCTCTCACTGTAATTGTCATCACACATTGCGTAAACAAACAGCAATGTTACAATTAAATGCCACATTGTATCACACGTTCGCCGCGGCAGTTCGTCGTCAAATCGCTGCTGAGGCATTGAGGAACGTTAACCTGTTTACCTATCTACTAGATAAGACCTGTTTTAGGAAAACCTAATAGCAAAAAAAACCGGCCAAGTGCGTGTCGGACCACGCGCCACGCGCCAAGCGCGTGTGCGTGTGCGGGTTCCGTAGTAAAAAGATTTATTCCAAAAACAAATTAACATTGTAATCACAAAAAAAAAAAAAAAAATATGTGATAAAATTACAAAAATAATAATTTTCGGACTTTTTCCTTTACTTGTGCTGTAAGGTGAGACCTTGCTTCTTGCCAAATTTCAAGATTCTACGTCAACAGGAAGTACCATATAGGTTTTGATTTACTTGCGAGTATCAAAATATGTCGCATAAATGGCCGTATTTTTATTGCGTTGACTTAGAAGCTTGCTTTTTTAGAACTATAAGGTGCTATAGACCTACGTATTTGATATTAATTTTAACTTGATACCTCTACGCATTCCTGAGTAAAAAGGTCTTGATAGACTGACAGACAGACGGATAACGAAGTTATCCTATAAGGGTTCCGTTTTTTCTTTTTAAGGTACGGAACCCTAAAAAACACAAACAAGGCTTACCAAATCAGACACTTAATAATACCAGAAGCAGACGAGACTAGACGCCCCCAGAAATTATTCTTAAAGTTATAAAACAGCCATTATTTGATAGTTAATTGAAACAACATCGAAAACGGGTCTTCTCGCGATATTCCTTTTTTTCGAGGTAAACAGGTACCTACTTGTTTTCTGACGTTAATGTCGGGAAACAAGTAAGTAACCCGTTCTCGATGTTGTTTTATAATGTGTACAAATCGCGAAAGTTTAGTTAATTGAAATCTGGCTGCTTATTATACTTAGTACATAATCCCACTCGTTAAGTTTTATCAACGTTCAAGCTAGTGCAAAGAGGAGTGCTACTAACATAGTCTTAAGCTATTTTATTAACACAAGTTTTGTTTATATTCAAATATGTATGTTTAGGTTAAGGTATTTATCTATGGGCCAGTGTCGCCTGAAATAAATGGTGTATTATTATTACTATCCGTATACCGGGATAAAATATAGGCTATGTGTTAATCCAGGGTATAAGCTATCTACATACCAAATTTCGTCCAAATTGGTCCAGCCGTTTGAGCGTGATCAACTCAGCCAATCGCAGTCCACTGCTGGACATAGGCCTCTCCAAGGTTGCGCCACAACACCCTGTCCTCCACCTTCCGCATCCAGTCTGCCCCAGCCACTTTCTTCAGGTCATCGGTTCATCTAGCTAGGGGGCGTCCCACACTACGCTTACCGATACGCGGTCTCCACTCTAGGACTCGTCTGCTCCACCGGCCATCGGTCCTTCGACAAACATGGCCAGCCCACTGCCGCTTCAGTGTGCTTACTTTGAAAGCTATGTCGGTTACTCCGGTTCTTTTCCGGGTAACTTCAATCCTGATTTTATCCTTCAAAGAAACTTCGAGCATAGCCCGCTCCATAGCGCTCTGAGCGACCTTGAATTTGTGGACCAGCCTGACCGTCAGTGTTCACGTTTCAGCACCGTATGCCATAACGGGCAGGACGCACTGGTTGAAAACCTTAGTCTTCAAACTTTGCGGGATAGGTGACGAAAAGACTTGACGAAGTTTTCTAAACGCTGCCCAACCCAAGCGGATTCTTCTATCGGCTTCTTTCTCAAAGTTGTATCTACCAAGCTGGATGACTTGCCCTAGATAGACATACTCCTACACAACTTCAAGAAGCGACCCTTCGATGTAGATAGGACTCGGCAAGACATGTGAATTGCACATGATTTTCGTCTTGTCTAAATTCATGCCGAGGCCAACCCCCCGAGAGGCTCTATTTAGGCTGTGCAGCATCTGGTCTAACTGTTCCAGCGTTTGAGCGTGAAGAAGTAACAAACATACAAACATACATACACACACACACACACGCAAATTTTCGTCTTTATAATATTAGTGAGATTTACGGGACACCCTGGAAGTACTGCTGAGCATGAGGTTTAATCACCAGGTCGGGCAAAGTGTTATTGGGTTTTTACTTTTGAAATTTCTCAGTAAGTGACAGCTCGGAGTCTGGGTATGTGCCCGGTTGATGGCAATAGGTATACCGCCGTTTACCCGAATTTTATTTGCCCTAATATCATTTGCCATAATAGTCAACAGCCATAATATCATACGACATAATACTCATTTGCCCTACTCTCATTTGCCATATTAGTCACGTGCCAGAATCATTGTTTCCCATAAAGTCACTTACCATTACATCATTTGTCATAATCATTGTAAGCCCTAATTATCACATGCCATAATTATGATATGCCATAACATAATTTGCCATCGACATCGGGTGTGTAACGGTTGTTTATATCAAGAGAAATTGGATGCAATTGGGACTTTAGGGCACCCCGACTCGGACAGGTTAGGTTAGAAGGGGATGGCGGGGTCGTGTGAGCGAGCGAAGCGAGCGAATAGACCCCGCCATCCCCTTCGTGATTATTTTTTTATAAACCACACAGAAGTAGGAGCCCCGCCAAGCGGGGCTCCGTCGACCTAGCCCACCATCAACCATGCACAGTGTCATCATGTGTAATGATTATTACGGGGCTTAAATATTTGTCTAATAAGTATTATGGCACATAAAAATAAGGCAAACAATACTTATGGCATTCGTATCTTATGGTATCTAAAATTCGGGCAATTAAAAGTATTTCATATGTCTTTTAGGGCAAATGAAACATTCGGGTAAATGAAATTCGGGAAAATGATGATTATAGCATATAATCTTCGGGCAATAGGCTCGCCCCCTATTACATGGGACTTAAACATAACTGGCCAAATGTGGGTTTAACTGCTATAAGTACACCTCTGCATAACTCTTCGGGTAAAACAGCCGTGATGTTATGTTATAAACTGTACCTGACTTAAATCTATCCAAAAACAAAGCACTCAAAATATTTCTAGAAATCTTTCTATGTAAGGATAACTGATGATAAATAAGGCACTTACCTAGCCCGCTCAAATTCTTTTACGATTTTTGCAATATACGGCTCAATGTCTGGGTGTAGAGTTTATTGGGGTTCCGATTGATGACAATTTCTACGAAATGCAGCGGCATTTTACATAAAATTGTCAACATAATTTATAAACGCCATTTAATCGGCCACTGTCTGTCGCTATATAAAAATGCCACTGCGTTTGGTAGAAATTATCATCAATCGGAATTACCCCACTATCGTAATTACCCCAATAAACCTTATGTTAATTAATTAAAGTATGATTCCCGACTGTAAAAAATATGTATTTTATTTACATAATTATTACCATAAGAATCATCAATACATCTCTTAAACAAACTCACGCCTTCTTCCCACGGGGGTAGGCAGAATCTACAGAACGCCACCTGCTACGGTCCTTACATACTCCTTTTGCATCGTTTACGTCCAAAATGCCCTGCATCCTAATTGCGTAACGCATTATCAATCGGAGTTGGTTTCATTTTGACAGTTCAACAACATTCATTGCGTTATTTACGTTGTCGAGCAGACAAATTTTTCGACCATATGAAGCAATGGATTAGCAATTTGTTACAAAATGAAACCAACTTCGATCGATAATGTGTTACGCAATTAGGGTGCTGTCATACACGCATGCCACTGCCGGTTGTGAGTACTACGCACCTGACGTTCTAAAGAACATCACCAATAAGGTCACTATTAGTCTTCCTTCCATCCCGTCGTTTCCACTCACATCTGCCTTGTAAATAAGTACCTTTTGTAAGTGGCCTTTCATTCATCCTCTCAACATGACCAAACCGTCTAAGCATTTAGTCTTTTCAATTTTTGACACTACCTACATCTTTTAAACATTGATAATGCTTTGGAAGTGGGTAAAATTAAATCACTTTGTTGTAGGAGTTAGTAGTTATATATAATTAATAATATAAGAATAATAAATCATTTATTTGCATATAACATGTATTAAATGTAATTATAAAGGATTCATTACTGATACTTAATTATTTGGTTTTTATTTTATTGTAATTTATTTATTTATTAGATCGCCAACAGAGGCTACACAATTACATGCTTGTTAACATATATACGGACAATACAAATGTGCGCTTCCAATTACAGGCGACCATATCATTCACTCAATAACTAGGTAAGTACAAGAAGTTTGATAAGAAAGGAATCATTAAAATTAAAAAAAAATCAAGATACAATTTACAAAAGTAATCAAAATGAAAATCAGGGTACAAAATAATTCAAATTCATTTTAAAGAAATTCAAATAAAAATAAATTAAATTAAATTCTTAAATTAAATTAAATTAATTTTCATTCGAAAAAGTACTTCTGTACAGTAAATACGTACATAGTATAGGAAATACAAACTTGCTTTTCGTGTCTATCCGTGTTTCCACTTAGACCTTTTAATACTGCTCTATGAATTTAGAACTTTTATTCCAGAAAGTATGTGTAAAATACAGTAATATTCAACTTAGAAATAGCACACAAATCTCGATATTTTAACATGTCGCCATTTCACCCGGGTAGTGCAGGGGTGGGCCACTAGTAATTAGTAAAAAATAATAATTTCAAATGAAAAACCATAATCTTAAATCTAATATGAGTTACAGTCAAAATTATCTACAAAAAGATTCCACCGCCTATGAAACTCACGAATAGCCCGCACCTTCTTATCAGGCTCCAAAGCACTGTATTTTAAAGAGTTAAGAGCTAAAGTTTTCAACATCCTCAAGTCTGAAACCCTACTTGCAACCGCTACAAAAGCCACATAAAAGTCATCAGACAATAGATCAGCCTCCCACGCACCAGGGTCATCACTTGACAAAACAACAGGTAAATTCAAACTTAAGAAAATATTCAAAGGATGATTCCTTACATCTCTGACTAAAGACAACACAGAATTAGATATCACATTCACTTCTAAGCCTATATTCTTGTTAATCACTTCTTGTATAAGCACTGGGTGTTTTGCAAGCGCGTACGCATGACCGATTCGTTTAGCTCCTAACAATACAGCATCTACCAAGTTCTCATCAGTCAGTGTCCCAAACCAATTGGTTTCACCAGCGTGGAAGAAGAAATTGAGATCCTTCGCTTCAAGTAATTGTGGTACGAATTCTATTAATGGATTCCCTAAATCTTCTTGGCCGACTAAATCAAACCCTGCGAAGAACTCAGGCATATCTGTCTTGATCTGTCTCGCTGTTCGTATGTACTGGTCTATCACGTCTCTATCCACTTTCCTCCATGGAGCAAATATAAGTTTAGCACCTACAAAATCCGGGTAATCTCTCATGAATTTGTTTATGATATTTCTGTAAGCCTTTGCTGTTATTAATTCATCATACACAGTGCCGTCTAACTCATAAAGATTGGGCAATGTGCTCCTGATTTCCACGTACATAACATTATCTTCTCTGAAGAATCTGAGGGCGTCGTAGAAATACTGATACCAATTGGGTCTGTAAGTCAGTAGAGCATTTACCGAGCTTAAATATTGCATAAATTTTGTCCAAGTTTCTTTGATGCTAGGGTAAACCACGTCAGGGTTATCACAAACCAAGGTGAAATGTTTCCGGAGATCCGCATCAAATTGTGTAACATTCGGAGCAGCACCCCTGGCTTCGCTCATGAGTTGCCACGGGACATCACACGTAATGTTAGGGACGTTGTTCGAAAACCTGAAATTGATAGGTGTACCAAAACATACATAGAGATGGTCCTTATAGGTGATGTTCAGCAAATAATCAGGTCCGAGGATCGACCTGTCGTGTAAATGAAGCACGGCTCCTTTGGGCATACTCTTGATGATCTTGTAAACTTTGGACTCTTTGATATAGTTCTTGAAAGAGAAGAAGTGATGCGACAGGTTGTAGTGATCCGGGTGGCAAAATCCATGGTTAAGCTCGTTCAACTTATGTTGCATCAAGCAATTGTTCACCGCATTTTCTTTAGCATTGAGCGTTGTATTCCCGCCGAGAGCCGACCGTAATTCAAGTCCAATTAACTGACTTCGTCTCTCGTTGTAAGTATCATCACATTTTGCGTAAACCAACAGTAATGCAAAAATTATATGCCACATTTTATCACACGTTTGCGACGGTTCGTAGTCAAATCGCTACTGAAGAATCGAAGAGCGTCGATATATGGGTTATTCTACTTTTAGGGAAAGACAAAGTAAAAAATAAAAATAACGGGTTTCATTCTATATAGTTTTATTGTGTTTATTAGCACAATCTACTAACAGAGGTAATTTCCTTTATAATTACCAAGAAAAGGGCCATAAATAACAATAAGGTACTGCTTACAATTATTTTTTTTTAATTTGTTCTAATGTTTTTTATTGTTCATATATTTTTTACAAGTCCTTGCTCCTTTTTTCGTTTGTATCGTTCTTTGTCTTTCCTTCTTCTTTCTTCTAGCTGTTTTTCTGTTAACTTCTGAAGTTATCATCTCGTAGCGAGTTTCACTTGTGCCCTGCGTTTTTGAAGATTTTTCAACTCTACCACCCTTTTTCATTTTTTGTTTTTAGGTCGCGTACGAGGTGCCATGTTGAAGCTAAAAATAACAAAAGTAACACGAACTCAATATTTAAAAAAAAAAAACAAAACAAATTGCACAAACCAACTAATATGATAAAAATATCCTATTAATCTTAATGATAAAAGAATTTTATTACTAACAATTCATTTATTATGAAAAAATATGTAATGAAAATCAAAAGTCATATAAGACAGTATAAAAAAATATTCAAAAGATACTTCTTATTTAAAGTGAATAATAGCGTGACGGTTGATAGGGGAGAATGGAAAAAGAAAAAATGGGAATAATATAGTCTGATTATATTTAAATGTCGTTTATTAATTTTCTTTCTTATCTACGAGTATTTACATTTTTAAATATTTCTTAAAAAAAGGATATAAAAAAAAACATTTCAAAATATAAAAAAAATAGAGGTCCGCCGGTATCGGGAGCAGGGTCCAAGCTACCGGTGGTTAGGGCTGCAGAGACAGGAACCTTCTCACAATGCGAGCTGTATCAAGGAGTACTGCCTTCTGAATCAGGCCCTTGATCCAACCGCCTAACGATAGCCTCGAGAGATGTTGGTCGAGGCTTTCGGCTATCAAGCCTTTGGCCGTGACGACAATCGGCGCAATGACAGCCGAGCTCACATTCCACATGTCAACAACCTCGTGAGCTAAGTCGAGATATTTTATTTGTTTCTCTATCTCAGCTTTCACGAGGTTCTCGTCATGTGGAATGGTAACATCGACTATCATTGCGTGGCGCGCTAACCGATCTATCTATCTATCAGGTCAGATCTATCTATCAGGCTTATTGGCGACAGTAATCCTGTCAGTAATGATAGACCGATCCCAGTACAAAGTGACATGGTCATTTTCGAGAACTGGGTCGGGCACATACTTGTAGTACGGTACCTCAGAGTCGACAAGTTTATATTTCAAAGCAAGTTGCTGGTGGATAATCCTAGCTACTTGGTTATGCCTGTGCAAGTACTCGCCTTTAGCCAGACGAGATGATTATGTTATGTTATTATTATGTTTCTGAAAAGACGAACTTTAAGATGAGCGCCAATAAGTTTTGTAATTCAAGGTCAAACTAGTTTTGCACTCAATAGTATATCAATCTGCCTAGCCTTTTCCCAACTATGTTGGGGTCGGCTTCCAGTCTAACCGGATGCAGCTGAATACCATTATTTTACATGGAGCGACTGCCTTTTTTTTTTTTTTTTTTTGACGCTGAGAAATGCTTTATGCATCCCCGCTCGTGGGGGACGAGACGGGGTATGTGGGACTCCTGTCGGAATGACAGTATACCCACTAAAACTCAGCAGTGTTCCCACATCGCCGTGATGGGAGGGCCATGGGAAACCGGCACAGCCTTTACGTCCACAACCCTCCCGGCGCATGCCCACCTAGCTGGCGGGCCCCGCGTGCCCCCCCGGATGGGGGGCTACGGGAATGACCGGGAACACCTGGCCATTCCCGTCCGACACTGGTGGGGGCCTGTGCAATACAGGCAAGGATGCCCCCACACCCGTTGCCTGCTGGCCCCCACCTGGGAGGAGTCGTCTGCTCCGACCCCTCCTCCACCTTCGGAGCGGCGCCGCGTGAGGGTCGTCCTCCCGCGCGCGCTCCGCCGCCATTTCGGCCGCAGAGGATAGGGAGAGCGGCCGACGTCATACCGACACTCCTCTTCCCCTGCGGCCCCACCGCGTCCGCCATCAAACGGTGGCGGCCCCGTCAAGGCCGCGGAAGGTAGGGAGAGCGGCGCACCGCAATACCGGCACTCCTCTCCCGCCGCGGCCTCCAATCCTCAGCCGCGATGCCTCCCATAAGACACCGCGGCCCGCCTCAGTTGCGGTGTCGCCCATACGGCCACCGCAACCTACCCGCTGGCCGCTACGTCGTCGGCTTATCAGCAAAAGCCCTGACGAGCGGCCCCCGCATGGGTTCCTCTTCGCTTCACCGTGGGTGACCAAGCCACGGCTACTGAGCCCCCCCGCCTCGACAATGCGGGAACCCTCCGGGGGGGGTGCCTATCTGACCTCCACAACCCATTATCTGGGTCATACGATACCTGTCAAAGATCCACGAATGACAGCCGGGACCAACAGCTTAACGTGCTTTCCGAAGCACGGAGGAGTCTCGGTATGTAAAGATGGTCACCCATCCACGGACCAACCCCGGCAAGCGTAGCTTAACGTGATGGATCGACCCGTGCGGCTGTTATTACTTAGCCACGAGCTCCTCCTGCACTCAATAGTATATTATATGATTGACATTAAAACCACCTTACACTAATTGGTTTTTTATTTTAATTTGAAAATTTTGCATTAAAGAATCTAGCTATTTTCTTACACATTGAACTGAAGCCTGTATGAGAATGACAGTGGGTGGTGTTGCATCATTATAAAATTTGATCGAGTAAAAGTATTGTTAGTACTCGGATATTTACACTTGATATTTATTAACATGATGGCGTCCACCGTAGAGCGCCCCCTGCGGAAACCAAACTGGCTCTCCGACAGATCCGGCCCCTCCTGCGCCAGCCACCCGACGAGACGGTCTGCAATGACTCTTTCAAAGAGCTTGCCCACCTCGTCGAGAAGCACGATGGGTCGGTAAGCGGACGGAGAGTCCGCAGGGCGCCCCGGCTTCTTAATGAGGACCAGTTTCCCTGTCTTCCAACGAAGTGGGAACTGGCCCGTCTCCAAGCATGAGCTAAGGAGCCCCCCTAGTCGAGGCCCGAGAGCCTCAAAGGCCAGAACCCAGGCTCTTCCTGGCAATTCATCATCATCATTCATCACTATTTAGATATAATTTACACTTGATAACCGCAGTGGTAATTGTTTTGTAACAAAAGTAGAATCAAGGACAATGGCTAGTGAACTTCACTGAATTGAATTTACTTTAAAGTAACTTATATAAAACTATATTTTAACGTTAATAAAAAAAGGAAAAATGTTTTCGCTAGCTAATTATATTTTTAACGAAATAAAGACAATATTTACGAAATATATACGTGACGATTGCCATTTAAATTAACTTTTTTTTTAATAATTATTTTTTATTTAGTGTATTCGATTGGTTATAGCCGATTAAACTTATGGTCGCATTCCGTCTAGAGCTAAATACAAGACCTTATAGTAATTATACACATGTATAATTATACATATTTATTATATAATTATATATTATGTAATTATATATTATACACATATATATGTGTATTTATGTATTCTTTTTGAATGCACATTTTTTTGACTTTAGAACAGAATGACCCATATGTACATTGCGATAAGCCAGGCACGTTAACAATGGTTTGTCCAGGACAGATAATTACTAAATTCATAGATAGGGGATGTCTGTGTATTACAGTGTCTGTCATTATCAGACTGCACTCGCGAGCTATGAAACTGACACCTACTCATATTGTTTGGTGCAATCATATACAAGATTATGTTACGTTCATAATAACCGTCGTTTAAAATCAGAAGGCCAATTGTCGAGCAAAACATCCATTGCGCAGATTGCCTTTTGATTTCGGCTTCGTAACAATATATCCAGCTTTTATCACCTGTGACGATGTCATATACAGCATTCGAGTCACCTCCGTCATACTTTTCAAGCATTGAGCGGCACCGATCCAAACGACGGCGTTTTTGATCTTCCGTCAAATTATGAGGTATGAATCTAGTACAAAATTTTCTGACGCCTTAATTTTCATGGAAGACTTTTTGTACTTGACTCATACCAATGCCTAAAGCTGCCCGAATCTACTGATATGTTACCCTTCTATCAGCTTCTATGATTAGCCGCACAGCACTCACGTTATCTTCAGTAGTCGCCGTAGAAGGACGTCCTTCTCGCGAATCATCAGTGAGTTTGCTTCGACCACGTTTAAACTCATTAAACCAGTTGTAAACAGTGGCATGGGATGGGGCTTCGTTATGAAATGCTAATCGAAGTCTAACGTAACATTTTTGTTGAGTAAGACCGCAATGAATGTCGTAGTAAATCATTGAACGAAAATTTTCTCTAGTCAAATCCATTTCGACTCACAACAGACACTTTTTAAATTTCCGCCAATTTGTAAAAACAAGTGACTTATGAATTCACTAGCTTTTGCCCGCGGCTTCGCTCGCGTGTATCTCGGAAATTATCCCAGGGGAACGTACTACCGGAATAAGAATTATCTTATGTTCGAACCCAGGTCATCCGTTAAGGCGTGAAAAGGTAACAAATAGACAGAGAGACAAATAATAAATTCAAATAATCTTTTATAGACATAAAACAGGTTTTCATGATTCCAAGGCCAGCTTGCACCAAAAACCATAAATAAAATATAGTTAGCGCTGAACATGTTTAAAAAATCATTCCATCCCTGACAACTTCAAAATTAACAGAAATAATAGGTTGGGGAAAAAGTTTCTTCACATTTTTTAAGAAAATTTAAAACATTTTTTAATATACATTATTTACATTTATCTAAAGTATGTAGGTACCATTTTGTTCGATAACTTTTTGCCATCTTGTAGGTAGGGACATGATCCCATTGCTATAGAAATTTGGGACTTCTGATCAAAATACCGCGACAAGTGGTTTTGGCAGTCCTCTCGTGATGTTAACCTGACACTGCCTAAAGAATTCTGAAGAGACCGAAACAGGTGGAAATCTGAAGGTGCAAGGTCAGGACTATACGGCGGATGCATTAACACCTCCCGGCCAAACTCTCTTAATTTTTGCTGAGTGGCTATGTGTGAGGTCTAGCGTTATCATGATGAAAAACCACACCCCTTCTGTTGATTAATTCCGGCCGCTTTCTCTCAACTTCTTGCTTTAATCTCATCAATTGTTCGCAGTAAAGTTCAGAATCGATGGTCCTGCCTGGTGGTTACAGCTCATAATGAATAATGCCCTTCCAATCCCACCACACACACAGCATAACCTTGTTGCGAGTTAACCCGGGTTTCGCCACAGTCTGTGAAGCCTGACCGGCCTTTGACCACGACCTTTTTCGCACGTTCTTGTCGTACGTGATCCACTTTTCATCACCAGTTATCAGCTTCTTCAAAAATGGTTCGGTTTCATTACGTCGTAATAAAGAATCACAAATGAGTACACGGTTCATTAGGTTTCATTCAGTGAGCTCGTGAGGTACTCAAATATCGAGCTTTTTTGTGTAACCAGTTTTTTTAAATTGCGCCAAAACTGTTTTGTGGTCAATTCCCAGTTCTTCAGCTACGTCGTAACTACTAATATGCCGATCTTCCTCCACTTTATCAAAAATGGCATCCATTTTATCCGTAATAGGGCGACCAGAGCGACGTGCATCTTTGACATCAAAATTTCCGGATTGAAAACGCTTAAACCAAATTTGTGCTACTCTCACAGACACTGCACTGGGTCCATAAACATCGCAAATTTTTTTCGCGGCTTGCGTTGCATTTTTACCTTTTTGTAGTAAAATTTTAAAATGTGTCGAATTTCTTCATTAGATTCACTCATCTTGACAGTTCGAAAAACAAATAAAAATCACACATTTTTCTAATTTGAATTTGGAATTATGTTCTTTAAAATTTAAACTTTCAATGATACCAAAAGCAGCCAGATACAAATAGTATAGCCAAAGAGATTTTATTTTAAGTTCATACATACTATAATGCTCGAGGATCTCGTGGCTAAGTAATAACAGTCGCACGGGTCGATCCATCAGGTTAAGCTACGCTTGCCGGGGTTGGTCAGTGGATAGGTGACCATTCTTTACATACCGAGACTCCTCCGTGCCTCGGAAAGCACGTAAGCCGTTGGTCTCGGCTGTCATTCGTGGATCTTTGACAGTCGTTACGGGTCGTCAGAAGCCCGGAAGTCTGACAACCAGTCTTACCAAGGGGTATCGTATTACCCAGTTACTGGGTTGTGGAGGTCAGATAGGCAGTCGCTCCATGTAAAATACTGGTATTCAGCTGCATCCGGTTAGACTGGAAGCCGACCCCAACATAGTTGGGAAAAGGCTAGGCAGATGATGACATACTATAATGCGAAAAGACTTTTTCCCCAACTAGAATAATGATTAATATTAGTATAGCGCTCAACGTATTTTTAACCGACTTCAAAAAGGAGGAGGTTATCAATTCGTCGGAACCTTTTTTTTTTATTTTTTTTTTTATGTATGTTCCCCGATTACTCGAAGATGGCTGGACCGATTTGGATTAATTTTTTTTTGTTTGAAAGGGTATACTTCCCAGGTGGTCCCATGATCATCAAGTCAGGATCTGATGATGGGATCCTGGACAAATAGAGAAAACTCTTCCAATTTTATAGGCGCACTTGAAGCGATTTGGATAGTTTTTGGAAGAGTACTTTATTGGAGTGGTCCCATTTCAATTTGGTGAAGACCTGTTGAAGAACTTCTGAGATAGGCAACGGAACTCCTCAATAAATGATAGCAAATGGACTGGGATTGCTGAAATCTCATGTCTGTTTGTTGTTCACACCAGTTCATAACATAACATCACGCCAGTACGCTGTGAAGGGGTAAGCACATGTGAATCACTAAAAAGTGAAAAATAAAAACTTTTTTACAAAAAAATACAACCGACTTCCAAAAACAACACTACAAAGTGAAAAATAACTTTAATTTCGGAAGTCGGTTTCAAAAACGAAAATACATATAATCAGACACCGACTTCCGAAATTAAAGTTATTTTTCACTTTGTAGTGTTGTTTTTGGAAGTCGGTTGTATTTTTTTGTAAAAAAGTTTTTATGTGATTTGCGGTGCTAGTGGGCCTAAAATTATAATTACTCATTTTAATATGATCATCATTAATTTTTGTGATTGACTACCATTGACCCCGTAGCCCGTAAGTGAATGCCGCCGGGGTCGCGGGTAGTTCGAAAGAGATACCGTGGCCCTGGCACGGGCAACTGAAGGAACATGGGTGGGTTTTAGTCAGTAAAAGTCTGACACGCCCTCCCGCTCTGCCCAGAGCGGGAGAAGTCATTTGATGATTTCCCATCCACAAAAAAAAAAAAAAAAAAAAAAAGCCCGTAAGTGAATGTGTGACGTGTTAGCCAAGTTATTTTTATGACTGTAAATTGTACATTTGACCGAGTAGACTGACTTTAACGAAATAAAGACTAAATGTTATCGCAAGCTACGAACTATGACTATATTTTCAATCCTTTTAATCTCTTAAAAATAGGTAATTACCTACACAAAAGTATCAATATTACATAGGAATTTTAAAATCATCCCCTATTTTACCCCCTTGTGCTGTCATTCGTTCTTTGACAGTCGTTACGGGTCGTCAGAAGCCCGAAAGTCTGATAACCAGTCTTACCAAGGGGTATTGTATTACCCAGTTAATGGGTTGTAGAGGTCAGATAGGCAGTCGCTCCATGTAAAATACTGGTATTCAGCTGCATCCGGTTCGACTGGAAGTCGACCCCAACATAGTTGGGAAAAGGCTAGGCAGATCGATCGATTTTACCCCCTTGAAAAAACGCTGAAACACGTAGTTCTTTATTTCTTACCAAAACCTTAAATTTTAATTTCCATATCCCTAACCTATGCAATACTACGTTTCCCATACAAACTTTCATCCCCTATTAGATTACTCCCTTTAGATTTATTTTTAAAACATAATGTAGCCTATGTTCTTTCCTATGATGTCATCTATCTCTTTGCCAAATCTTATCGAAAACCGCTCATTGGTTTAGGCGTGAAAAGGTAACATTCAGACAGAGTTACTTTCGAATTTATAATATTAGCATAGATTTATAATGAAGTTTATTCTGTAAACAGGATATTGAAATCACTTTTGTAAGTCATATTAAGACAGAAAAAATAAGCTAGATGGAGCCGACATAATTCCTATCTGACTACCCCTGGGAAGAAATGGCAAAACAAACTCAGGGATCAAAGTCTCTTTTCAAAATCCCGACATAATTTTTGTCAAATCATGTGTGGACCATGTAGATTAGCGTCAGAAATGGTTTTTTGAGAAAAGAATCACACAAATTTGAGTGGACCCGTCCAGTCAGTGCAAGTATTTGTCAGACTCAGTAATCGTATCGCTCAACTCAGTACCCAAGGAGCTCAATGACTCGACGAACAATATCAAAGAAAGAACATTTGGGTAGGCCGCATAAAGTACTCAAACTGCCAGACTATATTAGTACCGAGTTTCAAGTTAATCCGACAGCGCGTTAAACATTTTCCTTGCTAACTTTGACACCCCCTGAAATATACTCTGTGAGGGGTTATATTTAAGAAACTAAAAGTGTCAATCTTTATTTTTTACTGAAGCAAATATTGCCAAGTTTCAAGTTTATTAACCAAAGGAATAAGATTTTTAATATAAACCGTATAACTTTGAAAATTCGTTATGATTTTGGTTTGATTCATTTCCATAGCTTGACTCAAAGATTATTTACACCAATTTTCGAGTTAATAAAGCCACGCAGTAAAATCTTCCCCTGTGAAATTGACTACCCCTTTTCACCCCGTTAGAGGTAGATTTTCGAAAATCCCTGATACAAATTATTCCTTAAATTTGGTTTTAAGTATAAATACTGAGTTTTGAGATGATCGGATTGCGCGGTAAAATTTTTCCATACAAACTTTGAGACCCCCCAATTCACCTTTAGGGGGTAGTTTAGAAAAACAAAAAATCACAAAAATCATAATTTACTTAGATAAATATTCGTGCCAAGTTTCAAGTTTATTAACTCAAGGAACAAGATTTTTCATACAATCGATATCCCCCCTTTTCACCCTCTTAAAGGTCGAATTTCCAAATACCCCTTCTTAGCGGATGTCTAGGTCATAATAGCTATCTGTGTGCCAAATTTCAACCCTATCCGTTCAGTGGTTTGAGCTGTGTGTTGATAGATCAGTTAGTCAGTCAGTCAGTCACGCTTTCCTTTTATAGATATATTCGTATATATAGAAGATTACACATCTACAGATTCCCAAAGAGTTCCTAATTCGAAATTTAATAAATTTTTCATCGGCTGCTTTTCTTAGGCATGTTTAGTCGGGTTAAAATTTAAATGAATAAATGTAGAGTTTGTGAACTCGGAGTTAAGTAATTACTATTTTTCATAAATATACATTCAGTAATTATCATTTTTAGGGTTCCGTACCTCAAAAGGAAAAAACGGAACCCTTATGGATCACTTCGTTGTCCGTCTGTCTGTCAGTCTGTCAAGACCATTTTTCTCAGAAACGCGTGGGGGTATTAAGTTGAAATTAATATCAAATACGTAGGTTTATGTTCCCTTACAGCTCTAAAGAAATGAAGCTTTTAAGTCAACGCAATAAAAAATCACGCCACGCACGTCACGCTGAAGGAGTTGCACGAAGGCTGCGCTGACGTCACGTCGGGGTCACCAGTATAGAGGCATGAGGAACAGGGTGTAAAGTTCACTCATCCTCTATTGAAAAGCGAGGATCCTCCGACCAGACGGGTGTTGTGTCTGGTGGGCAACTGCCCGACGGTTGATGTCGGGACGTTGTATATATGCTAGTTGCGCGGTAAACTCTGATTGCGCGATGCAGGATTGCATGACGTCAGTGTGACGCGTAGTAACGTAGTTCGTATGTGGCGATGTAGATGCCGCCACAGGTCATTTAAGCGACATATTTTGATACTCGCAAGTAAATCAAAACCTTAGGGTCCCGTTGACCTAGAATCATGAAATTTGGCATGGAGCAAGGTAAGTAAAAGTCCGAAAATAGTTAATTTGTAATTTTATAGCATAAAAAAATATTTTGGGATTTCTAGTTTTTCAACGACAATGATAGGTATGTTTTTGGGATCAATTATTTTCAACTACGGAACCTTTCATTGTGGGTGGTCCGACACGCACTTGGCCGGTTTTTTATTTCAAAACCTTTATTTACAGCACTTTAGTTCTTTAGTTCCGGAATCTTAATATACCTATATTATCTTAGTTTCTACTTATCATAGATATATAATTAATACTACAATTTATCACAGTTTTCTATAGATAATTGTCGCTTCAATTATCGCCTTATCGGATATTTCTAACGTTCACGTTCTGGATTTCAACAGTGCGATAATAATTTTGATAACACATACGAATCCCAAATCTTACTATAGAAAATAATTGTTGCTACTTGTATGTATATTGATTTTTCGAATCGCGGTCTTAATTTAGCACATCTATCTAAAATCAATTATCATAATCATAATCATAAATCTTTATTTATCTCAACATCAGTATTACAAGCACTAGATAGTAAAATGCACAATCTTAAATAGAGAAAGGTGTCTGAAGTAGGAGGGCCCTGAGTTACAGATCACCCGGCTCATTTAGATAGGACATGTTAATTTACAAAATGGTTAGTCAAGATAATACATAACATAAATCTGAAATCGCAATTAGGTATAATAAGAACCTACAAAATTAAAAGAAAAATTAACAAATTTACATATTAAATTTTGTGTTTGTAAAGAAAATATGGAATTGGAGAAAATTACAAATTATATTGTCTGGTACATGGATTGTCTGATACATAAATATCAGTTTGAAAACTGTATTTACAGTTAGAAAAATTCAGAACAAAAAAAATATAAAAATCAGAGAATAGCAAATCAAACATAAAATTCAAATAAATGTAAAAATTGGTAGGTATTAGGTACTTATTGCAGTTGAGACCCCTGATGAGACTCCGGGGTCACTCTCCCCGCCGATACCCGGCGTATCAGGCCGCTTGAAGTGACTCCAACCGTAGCGCCCTGATATCGTAGCGGAAGCTCCACCCGCCACTGCGCGACCTCGGCCTCTCCTCACCTTCGCCTCTTTCGCAGCCGGCAGGTTTTCCTCGCTTGAGGAAAGACCCATCGACCCCACTCGGTCCGAAACTTCTTTATCGCGCGAACGTTTTGACGTTTTGGAATGCCCGCGCGGGTCCTGGTCGGACATACTTGTGTTCCCTGAGGAACGAGAGCCTCCTCGACTCTTTTTGCCGTCGCCGGCAAGCGGTACCTCCGCCAGTAAATTTGGCACGTTTTCCTTTGTATTTTTTTTATTTTTGGTTTCCATTTTGTTCCCACGAGTAGTGAGGAAATAAATGTCCGCCTAGGCAGAGCCTCTTGCACTAGGTAAGCCTACATACTGTAGAGTGCGGCAGGTATCTACAGGGAAAGCGCTAGCGACTGGTCCCCCACCAGCCACTCATCCACTCGCCACGCTTCAAAGCTTAGGATTAGGTGGTTTTTTATCTTAGAGGTGTCCTTCCTCTGGGCCGGGCGGTTAAGCCGAGCCCCCGACGGCGGCATTATACATGCCTCCGTTCGCAGTCCGGTTAACCTGACTCAGGGAACCCGCCGAAAGTTCTCTCCTCAAGATTTCTCTTTGAGGGAGAATCAACAGCCGCGTTGGTGCGCCTGCACCGCAGCGGCAGGGTCACATCCAGTGTCAATCGACGAACGTCGATCGATCAGGAGTGACCCACATCCCTTGTTCCTCCAAAGTGCCCTCTGAAAATCAGAGGGATACATGGAAGAACGACGTGGAGCATACTACTCCCCCGCCTGCAGAAATTTGCCACAAACAATACCCTCTCCGTAAAACCCCAACACCTTTTTCTAGAAGAGACCATTGTCCATGCCCAGGGTGCACCGGCCCAACAACTGCTCTTCCCCTCGAACTTATCCATAAGGGACCAGCAGGTATCAGGCACACGAGGAGGTTTTCTGCAAGCACCACACCCAGTTCTAACTTAACCTAACCCATTAGTTTATTTTAATTTTGTTTACTCTTCTCAATCTTGTTTCGGTCTTTGTAGTCGGGTTTTTTTGAAGGCATTATAAATCTTGCGTTTACGTCCTGTAGTCCCCTTAATCTAGTTGGCTGCGACACATTCGCCCGAGCGAATGACGCCGGGGCACGACCAGCTAGTATTTTGTTTGTAAGTTTCTTTTCATATTTGTGTTACCGCGTTGTTCTTCTAAACTAAGTACGCACCAGTTTTTCTTGAAGGTTTTCATCTCCATTTAGAGATTTTATTCTAGATAGTTTATGTGTATTACACGTTTTAAAACTTCATACCTCTAATAAAGGCACAATGCGCACAAGCAATGCAATGCAATGGTAATGAACACAGTGCGAAACAGGGGTGGGTCCCTAGTAACATACCAATAGTTTTGTCTAATCTTCCGGTAAATATTAATTAAAATCGTGCTAATAGGCCCTTATCTCCATGTATAATTTAGCAGAAAATTTCGAATTTCGTTGCCACAATTGCGCAAGTAATTATGAAAACAACAAGCATTTTAAAAGGTATTTTAAAATCATCATAACACATCACCATCATCATCATCGGGTATTGGGATCATCTGCCTAACCTTTTCCCAATTAAGATAGTATAGTCAGTATTCTAAAGAAAACTTTTGATAAAATCGCACGTAATATAGAGATGTAGCCATTAGTACTGTGACTGTGAATAATAACGGATTCGACACATTGGAAATTGCTGGAAATAAAGGTAGATTAATCAGTTCTATATTAATATTATTTTTAGAATGATCACAATACAATAATATTATGACAGAATTTATACACGTATTTTAACCTACCAATGCTGTCCTCTTAATAGCAAATACAGTACCTACTTACTTGCAAAATGGGTTTCGAGAAAAACGCGGTAAATAATTTTTAAATATTATAATAATAATAATAATAACCCCACCGCCGTATCTCTACGTTGACGTCGTGGTGGGGCTTGCGCGCTCCGAACTCTGGGTCTGTGCCGATGGAGTTTACTTTGCTGAAACAGGTCTAGGGTGAGGAGCCAGACCAAGAGAGATACGTGAACCCGCAGGGCAGCATGTGGCGAGCTGTTGGGCAGTAGCGACCCCACGGACCCTATTACCCGGGAGAAGTCTTGTTCTTCACCTCTGGCTTGCCTTTATTGGCCGGCTAGAGTGAACACTGACGGGAACAGAGCTCCCACCTCATTCTTGCCTTTATTGGCCGGCTTGAGTGGAGATTCGCAAGAGCAAACGTGCTCGGAGGAAGGAAGTATTCCAGTAAGTGCTTGTAGGGATCTTGACCATCTTCCGGGCTCTGGGATTGTTCTGAGAGCCGTGGAATACCTCTCCACTCCTCAAGCACGTCAGGACATGTTGCCCCTTGTCGCTACGTCACTATGTGCTTGCCACCGTTTCCGGGGGCCCATTATTGAGTGTGCAAGTCACCCCCTGCCAATTTATCTGTGTATATTATATAACATTGGTCAGGCAGGGGACATAGTTCTTCCATAGTTCAAGGTACCCAATCCACTATAGCCACCCAAACCCATAGGCCCAATGTGTTTTGTTTTCATGTTCTGCAATAGTTCTGCACCAACCGGGGGTTGTCCTTGGGTGCAATTGCATAGTGCATACAGGGATAATCGTCGGCTAATGCCTTCTTTTCATTTAAAATTGTCTAAGGGGCCTCTGCGAGTTGGCTTCGGCTCCTCGTACGCCTTCCAAAGGTCCGGGACCCCAGTGTCCCGAGATACGTCAAAGAAAATAATAATAATAATAATAACCCCACCGCCGTATCTCTACGTTGACGTCGTGGTGGGGCTTGCGCGCTCCGAACTCTGGGTCTGTGCCGGTGGAGTTTAACTTGCCGAAACAGGTCTAGGGTGAGGAGCCAGACCAAGAGAGATACGTGAAACCGCAGGGCAGCATGTGGCGAGCTGTTGGGCAGTAGCGACCCCACGGACCCTATTTCCCGGGAGAAGTCTTGTTCTTCACCTCTGGCTTGCCTTTATTGGCCGGCTGGAGTGAACACTGACGGGAACAGAGCTCCCACCTCATTCTTGCCTTTATTGGCTGGCTTGAGTGGAGATTCGCAAGAGCAAACGTGCTCGGAGGAAGGAAGTATTCCAGTAAGTGCTTGTAGGGATCTTGACCATCTTCCGGGCTCTGGGATTGTTCTGAGAGCCGTGGAATACCTCTCCACTCCTCAAGCACCTCAGGACATGTTGCCCCTTGTCGCTACGTCACTATGTGCTAGCGACCGTTTCCGGGTCAAGTAACCCCCTGCCAATTTTTCCGTGTAGATAAACATTGATCAGGCAGGGGCCATAGTCCTTTCATAGTTCTAGGTAACCAATCCATTTTAGCCACCCAAATCCATAGTCCAAAATCTTTGTTTCCATATCCTGCAATAGTCCTACACCAACCGGGGGTTGTCCTTGGGTGCGTATAGGGATAATCGTCGGTTGGTGCCTCATTTCATTGAAAGCGCCTGACGGGCCTCTGCGAGTTGGCTTCGGCCCCTCGTACGCCTTCCAAAGGTCCGGGACCCCAGAGTCCCGAGATATGTAAACTTAAAAAAAAAAAAATAATAATAATAATATACTATACTTACCTTAGATTTTTTTAGCTCTATAAAGCTAAAAAAATTGAGGAAAATAATCTATCTTTCTAAATACATATAGTTGTTATACACAGTATTGCCCTATAGAATATAAAGCGTATAACGGCGTTTAGATCTAATACCAGCATTGTGAGCATCAGAGGTTAATGAAACTAAATGCAGCACTTAGGCTTAATACTTGGGGAATACTGAAAGTTTATGGAACTGACCACTTACAATAAAAAAATAAAAAAGCAATTTTACGGAATTCCAAAATGGAACTCTCTAGGAACATGTTACTTTTTACCCGACTACGGCAAAGCCAAAAGGAAGGGTTATGATTTTAGCAGCCTATGTATGTATGTAAGTATGTATTTACGTGTGTTCCACCGTAGCGCCTAAATTACTGAACCAATTTTAATAAATGAGGTATCAATAGATTCGTAATAATGGTCCGGGTGACATAGTCTATATAAATTCTCCCTAAATTTAATATGGTGGACTTTACACGTAAATTTCTGACCACGAAAAAAATTAAATTGAGATAATAATGACATGTTTGGTATCAAAAGAAAGGTCTTGACGAGCACATTACAAATATGTATGTGTGTCATATTGTTTAAGTAAATAAATATGTTTAAATTGTTAAAAATAAGTAAAAGATAAGATGTGACGCATATTTTCCCCAAAACTTGCTTTTTACATTGTTTATTTTATTTTTTTGTCCTTTGTGTTATGTTTATCGCAAATAAACGTATTTTCTTTCTTCTTATTTCTTTCTTTCTTTCTAAAAGTGGAGGTAAACAATTATGAATTTAATTGGTCGCAGACCGACCGCGGCGAGCGTGATTTTTCAGTAGTCGGGTTTTAGGTTTTTAAACTTACTGTTTATTATTAATTTGGGAGACTGTCATTTGTTTTTTTTTTCATTGTGACGTCCTTTAGAAAATTGTGTGTGATCAACACAATCGTGATCAATTTCGCTCAATGATTTTTTACGATTTTCGCTGTGGCTTATGTCAACAAGAGACTTCAATTGGCATTTTGGTGATGAAGCCCCATGTCACAGCTTTATTTATGAATTTAGATGTGGTCGTGATCATCTCCATGACGATGTACGTGATGGTCGGCCGGTGACAACGGTTACAGAATCCAATATTGATACCGTACGACAACTGATTGAAACTGACAAAAAAATTACTTGTCAGCAAATTCGTGCTGTAGATACCTATTAACATCGGAATGAGCCAAGTGCAAGACATTTTGCATGTGCATCTGAAGGTTTGGAAGCTTTGCACTGGATGGATACCGCATGATTTACTTAACGGAGGACCAGGTTGAGTGGTGCCGTAATATAATAAAAAAGTTTAATGTAGTCATTGGCTGTCTATAATAACGTAACAGCCTAATATCTGCATCCTAATTGCGTAACACACTATCAATCGGAATCGGTTTCATTTTGGCAGTTCAACAACATTCATTGCGTTATTTACGTTGTCGATCAGACAAATTTTTCAACCATATAAAGCAATGGATTAGCTATGTACGGTCTACGTACATTACCTTACATTTAGCTGATAAGGCAAATCAATAAGTTCACTTGTCACAACAAATACTGCTACTGACTCAGTGTCCAATTAACCAACCCGCGGAACAGACATACATGTAATGATCACCAACCTTTACGGTGTACGACACTAGTGATAGATAAACTTTTGGGTTACTATGTGAAGTGTTTTATATCTTGGACACACTCGCTACTAAACAAACTACACAAACAGTACAGTGTACAGTTCAGGAACTAATCTGGACCGTACAAGCTATTTGCTTCAAAATGATTCAGATTCCGATCGATAGTGTGTTACGGAATTGTCGGAGGAGCTCGTGGCTAAGTAATAACAGCCGCACAGGTCGATCCATCAGGTTAAGCTACGCTTGCCGGGGTTGGTCCGTGGATGGGTGACCATCTTTACATACGAGACTCCTCCGTGCCTCGGAAAGCACGTTAAGCCGTTGGTCCCGACTGTCATTCGTGGATCTTTGACAGTCGTTACGGGTCGTCAGAAGCCCGAAAGTCTGACAACCAGTCTTACCAAGGGGTATCGTATTACCCAGTTAATGGGTTGTGGAGGTTAGATAGGCAGTCGCTCCATGTAAAATACTGGTATTCAGCTGCATCCGGTTAGACTGGAAGCCGACCCCAACATAGTTGGGAAAAGGCCAGGCAGATTGATTGAGTGTGTTACGGAATTAGGGTGCTGGTATTTATCAGGATCTAGAAACTTTCAGTATGACCTAAGTACAGCATATGTTTAATACTTACTGTATAATTATCTACCTAATAATTGTTTATTATTATAAAAACTTTTTTACAAAAAAATAGAACAGTTTTCCAAAAACAACACTACAATGTGAAAAATAACTTTATTTTCGTTTTTTGCAACCGACTTCCGAAATTAAAGTTATTTTTCACTTTGTAGTGTTGTTTTTGGAAGTCGGTTGTATTTTTTTGTAAAAAGTTTTTATTTTTCACTTTTTAGTTGTGGTACCTAACCCACACAAATTCTAATACCACTACCTGCAAAACAAACTAGAACATCATCCTTATAAAAGTTGGGAAAAAATACGTATTATTGAAGCTAGCTCAAAAACTACCCAAGCAAAGTTAATCAATTTTATATGGGATCAACTTTGATGTATACCCTCTCGAATAAAACAAAAATTTTTCAAATCGGATGACTCTGGAAAAACTTATGCGTTGTCATACATAAAAATATCATATAAAAAAAAAAAACATAAGTGTCTACTTGAGAACCTCCTCCTTGTTTTTTTCGTCGGTTAACAATACCTGGTACTAAGTTAAAAAGTGTTAATTTAGTGTAGTATGACATATATAAGCATTCAGGCATATTATTATGAAATGCAGTACAGTCACTAACATAGATACCTTACAATTCAGAAAGATTCAAGTAGATTTTCTCCTAAACTCATCATCATTCTCCTGCCCTTATCCAATCAATTTGGGGTCGGCGCAACATGTCCTTTTTTCCGTACGTCTATATTAGTCGTCATCTCGGTAGTCACTCCCTTTCTAGCCATGTCATCTTTCACACAGTCCATCCATCGTTTCTTTGGTCTTCCCCTACTCTTATAGCCATCGACATTCATACTCAAAACTTTCCTCACAGAATTTTCCTCAATCCACTTTCTCCTAAACTATTGATAGATATTTTATGGTTTTACGAACAAGGAAATAGTTCTCTTTTCTTATAGTTTTATTTCACGAGAAAAACGCATTTGAATGTTGCGTAACTGTCAGGTATTTAGGTACGCTTGTGACTGTACCTACTTATATTGGCAAAACATTGTGTCACGTTTCCAACGAGTTTTGCTTTACGTCTATATCGCATATTCCGACATAATGTCATAGATTTGTCAAGGTTTTTCCTAAGTATTTGTTAAGGTGAAACTATTAGATTATTTTGTTGATCGTTAATATGTTTTGGGTAGTATTTAAACGCACATCAAAAATTACCAACTTTTCCCAACAGAATACGTACATCAAAAATACTGTTTGCACATCAAAATTTGCATGTTTAAATAAATTAAACTTAACGTCAGGTCGACGGAGCCCCGCTGCGCGGGGCTCCTATTTCTGCCTGCAGGGTTTCAAGGAACCTAACCAAACCTAACCTCGGGTGCCCAATAATTATTATTTGTACAATTTTTGATATTCAGTTACATAACTAGTAGTGAAATAGTAAGTTTTTTAGATGCGCATTTATTATTTTTGATGAACAGTTAGTATTTTTGATATGTAATTAATATTTTTGTTGTAACTTTGGACAAAAATTGATGTATAATAATGATTATTATTTGTAGAAGTTTTGATATTCAATTAGTTAATTAGTAGTGCAATCATTGATTTGGTGTGCATGTAGATTATTACAAGTAAAGCATTTGATGTATGAATATTTTTCTGTGTGCAATTAATAATTTCCCATATGTTTTGACTTTTGAGGCGATCGATCGACTGTCGTTGCACTCTAAAGCTGTTAGTCCACCGCCACCGTCAACGGTACGTCAATGAGAAACGAGATAATTCGCACCGAACGTGACGTCCCAGTGACAGCGATCATTTGTCCACCGCGACTGAACTCGGTGGTATATGATACTCGTAGGATAAATAAAACAAAAGCCGAGCACCGCCGCCGCCGCGCGCCTGTGCGACAGCAGTGTGTGGACAGGATCAAATGTGTTTTGTATTGCCGTAGCCAAACTTATTGCGGGTAATTTAACTTAGGTTTTCAGCTCATAATATAGTACTTATGTTTAACCGAAGCAGAGTTTGCTTTGTTTTTAGTTTAATTTAATTTTGTTTTCTATTCTCAATCTTGTGTCGGTCTTTTTAGTGCTTTACAGTTGGGTTTTTTGATTTCTTAAATTTATTTTATTTTAGACTTTTTAGTGTCCCCGGCACACTCATATATGAACGAAAACTGTGTACCTACTTTTATTTAAAACAATAAATATTATTTTGATTAAATATAATGAGTACCAAAAAATTAAATGCTCACCAAAATGGATAAATGCTCATCAAATCTGCGTCGATCTGCTGACGAAAACTCTAACCCTAGATGGTCGACGTCAGGGGCACCCCGAGGTTTGGTTGGTTAGGTTCCTTTAAACCCTGCAGACAGAAATAGGAACCCCGCTAAGCGGGGCTCCATCGACCTGCTGTCAGTTTTCTAAAGTTATAATTTCACAATAAAATTTTAATTTTGGTGAGCATTTATCTATTTTGGTGACCATTTATCCATTCTGGCAGGTATTTCGAATTTTTTGGTAGTAAAATAGGTACTTTACTGGTAGGCGTTAAAAACACAAGCCAAACTTAAATACAACCATTTGAATACATTGACTGTCAATTAATTACTCCTAATTAAATTGAAACATATGACTTATACATGTTTTTGTAATCTCCTTTTAATTTCCTTCATTTTGATACCCTGCTCGATAGGTTTGATTATTTATTTTTTTATTAACGACTTACAATTACAATTCAGCACCAAAAATCCGCCACTTTGCTTCTTTTTTTTTTAAACCTAGGACACTTGGAATTTTGAGACGAATCTAACGATACCTTAATTGTCGAAAACTATCCAGCCGTTTGAAAGATACGAGGTAATAAAGAAATTTTCATACGAGATACGCGTGAAATACATTGGTGCCGATTCTCTTGTCACAAATGCCACTAAACTAGACTAAAAATCATTAAAATTTAGTTTAATCCTGTCAAACGACGATTTTCCATTCTGAAATTGACTAAAGTGACACAACTTAACTATATTTTAGTTTGACAGGACTAAGATTGTACGGAGTTATTAGTTTAGTGAAAATGGCAATTTTGCTATTCTGAATTTGACTGTTTTCACATGGTTTTCACCTAAAATTTTAATTGTCAAACTAAATCAGACTATGTTTAATCGCGATTAAAAAGGTGTGGAATAAAATTAGTTGACATGAACTAAAATTCACACCGAGACCTTGACTTCGGATGCAAAAACAGTAGTGTATTTTTTTCTTTTCTTTTGCATATATCTCGAAAACGGTGAGTCCTATCGCAAAAATAATGAAAATTTGGCCCCCCTTTATAAAATCCATGAACCCCTATGACTCAACACGTAGGCACCAAAAAAAAAACAGTACCTAAAAAAAAAGGTACCAAAAAAAAAGGTACCAAAAAAAAGGTACCTACATTCCATATAAAACACGTTGAAGCTGCCCCCTCCCTGCGCCCCTCCAGCTCTAAAAGATATTTGACCCGGTAACGACAGCGATGTCGGTGAACAAAATATGACAAGCCTGTCACTTCATAGTGAATTCGTTAGTTCCAATTAAAGCCACCGGGTCAAATATACTACAGGGACTATACCACGCGGAGTCACGATTGTCAAACTCGATTTTAGTTGTGTCAAAATTGTTATTAAATTTAGAGGTTTTTTTTTGTCAGAATAGCTCTAAGATTCTCATAGCAAAAAGTAAGGAATTTTAGTGATAGTTTAGTTAGTTTAGTTCGGTGTACAACAGAATCGGCACCATTACCTTCCCTTCGTTGGCAGTCGGGTGAAAAATACGTGTCTAATATTTTTTTTATTATCTGACTGACGAACTAAATAGAATTTCTTTTTTTTACACAGGCATCATCCCTTTTCACTATCTACTGCAGCCCCTTGGTTCATCAAAAATCTAGATAGGTATGATTAACAATACACTGAAAGAGTGATTAGTTCTATTCAAGGAAATGTGTATTCCTTTGTAACAATTAGGTAATCATGAGTCCACTTCAAATATGACGATAACTTGGAACATTCAAGAGTTCATTTCCGAATTTGTTTCCTTAGTCACATCACATGAATGAGTGAAACATATTTTTATATCTTTAAGTACATGTAATTTGAGGTGCTCGTGGCTAAGTAATAACAGCCGCACGGGTCGATCAGGTTAAGCTACGCTTGCCGGGGTTGGTCAGTGGATGGGTGACCATCTTTACATACCGAGACTCCTCCGTGCCTCGGAAAGCACGTTAAGCCGTTGGTCCCGGCTGTCATTCGTGGATCTTTGACAGTCGTTACGGGTCGTCAGAATCCCGAAAGTCTGACAACCAGTCTTACCACGGGGTATCGTATTACCCAGTTACTGGGTTATGGAGGTCAGATAGGCAGTCGCTCCATGTAAAATACTGGTACTCAGCTGCATCCGGTTAGACTGGAAGCCGACCCCAACATAGTTGGGAAAAGGCTAGGCAGAATGATCGTACAGGTAATTTGAATTCGGCTTGTATTGTGGCCACTTTCCAACCTAACCTAACCAACCGTATAATTGGTTCAAGACGTATTGTCAATATTATAAACAAAATTGTATTTAACTTTCACTTCAACCCAATTACTATAGCAAGTATTGTTGATTTGTTTGTAGACTAAAGAATATTATAAAAAGACCTAACAAAATACTTGGAGAAACTTTTCATAGGTTTAGATCATAGATATAAGAAAGATATTTCTATGGTTTAGATAATTAAATAAAGGTTAACATAAAAATCACGTGTCTGGTTAACCGACTAAACGTAATACCTGTCACTTCAGACGTCATTCTACGAACTCTTCAATTTAGCAACGCTAAACAACGAATTATAACGTTGCTAAATTGAAGAGTACAACTGTGTCGTAGCATGACAACTGAAGTGACAGGTATTATGTTTAGTCGGTTAAACAGCCTCGTGGTTTTTTGTACCGATGGAGTATTGGTACTACTGAATTTGACAATTTTCACTACGGGTGGTCCCCTATTGAAAGTTGTCCGAATTTCGGTATAGATTGCACTTTTATAAGCAATAGCTGTTTTTATATTCAATATTCTGAGAATTCCAGCAACATGTGAAAATGTAAGGATTGTAGCAGGTGGCGTTCTGTAGTTTCTGCATACCTCCATGGAAAGAAGCTTTGATTTTATGTATGTATGTATGCTGGATGACTTTTTTTACCGTCTTGAAAAAAATATTATATTCGGTGAACGACATACTTATCTAGTTTTTTTTTATTTAATTTTTTTATTTAAAAAAAATCAAAATTCAAATCATAATGCAGGTTGCATATGATTTGAATTTCGATATTTTTATAGGATTTATTATTATTTTTTAAATTTATGTTTCTATTGTTCTAAAATGAAAAGTTTACATCGAATTTGTAGTATTTATTGATACTTAGATATTTTTTTTTACTAAGCTGTTAAAAAAAAAAAAACTAGGTATGCCATATGCTTCTACTCCGTTCTCCTAATATACCCTATTTTTTTCAAGACGGTAAAAAAAGTCATCCGGTATATAGGATGACTGGTAATTAGTGACCGATACATAAACACATAATTGTACTAATGATAACAAACAACTTTTACTATGGGACTAAACCTGAAATCGCGAAAAAAAATCTGCTGTTCCCTACATTTTGACGAGCTATGCGAACATAAATGTAGGGAGCAGCTGATTTTTTTTTCGCGTTTCAGTATCGGTCACTAATTACCAGTCACCCTGTATAGCATAATTATAAAGCATGTGTAGTCTATACTTACTTTAACATAAATTCGCTTTTCGTGTCTGTGTGGCCGCGTTGTTCTTCTAAACTACTAGATAATTTATTCCGGACGGTTTATATGTATAATACATTAATATTTAACTTATAAAATAATATAGAAGCCTTCACGTTTTGTCAAGTCGTAAAAACCGTGCGAAGCAGGGCCGGCTCGCTAGTAAATAATATAATTTCAAATGACGTCTTTCCTTTGTTTTAGATTTTGCTGACTTCGCTCCGACTAGCACTTTTACAACAATTATCCAAGCAAAGCAGCAGAACCAAATATTGCTTATAATACAAGTATGGCCTATGCATAAAAATCGTTGGCATTGAGTGAATTGATTGTTACGTCATATCTCACCTACAAATAAACTTTATCTACTGAGGTATCAGTTTTGCCATACCATTCTTGCTAGATAGTCTAGTACGGCATTCGAACGCGACCCGTGACAATGTGGCCACTAGCTATATTATTCTTGTTAAATAATGGCATAGTAACTTACTCCCAAAGTATAGATAAAGTGCTCGAAGAAAGAAATTATCTCCTTGAAAGAGAACTTGATATGATGGTCGGAAGCTCAATAGAACTCAGTGACAGTGAACTGAAGGCAAATGAAATAATCATGAATCTTAAAAATGGGGAGGTTGCGCGGGGATTTGCTCACCCAAAACATTTTAACCTTTCGAAGCATTTCTTCGAATATAAGGACGCGGTAAAAGATACAAAATTGTTCCAGATCATAAAGAGTATGCCTAAGGGGGCAGTGCTCCATGCCCATGACACGGGATTATTAAGCCCAGATTACGTGTTGCGTTTGACTTACTTGGATGACCTATGGGTTTGTTTCACAGAAGACAATTCGGATATCCAGTTCCTATTCTCTGCAAATATTCCTGATCGCCCTTGTCCTTGTTTCGCTCAGTGGCAACTTATGAAGGATGCCAGAAATGCTGCCGATGACGTTGCAATATTTGATGCGGACCTGAGAAAACACTTCAGTTTGGTGATTGACAATCCAAATGAAGTTTACACCGATGTGAATACTGTGTGGCAAAAGTTCTCGCACTATTTTATTTGTACGGGAAATCTGCTTACTTACAAACCAGTTTGGGAGCAATATTATTACGATACATTACTGGAATTCAGGAAAGATCAAGTGATGTACCTTGAAATCAGAAGTCTTTTGCCGTCATTGTATGACTTAGAAGGGAATATTTACGACGCAGTGGCAACAGCAGAAATTTACAAACAAGTTACTGAAACATTCATGACTGATTATCCAGATTTTTTTGGAGCAAAACTGATTTATGCTCCATTAAAACTAGTAGATAAAGCTACTATCCAGGAATATATCAGAATCGCCATGCAAATTCAGACTTTGATGCCAGATTTTATGGTAGGTTTTGACTTGGTTGGTCAGGAAGACTTGGGAGTACCGCTGATAGAGTTTGTACATGAGTTGGCAGAACTTCGAAAATCCATGGACCTATATTTACATGCTGGTGAAACAAATTGGTATGGTACTAGTTCTGATGAGAATTTATTTGACGCCGTAGTTTTGGGTGCTAAACGAATAGGTCATGCTTTCGCTCTGACAAAACATCCGCTGCTTATGGAGGAAGTGAAGAAAAGACAAATTGCTCTGGAAATAAACGTAGTATCAAATTGTGTTCTAAAACTAGTTGACGATGTGAGGAATCATCCTTTGGCAACTTTCTTGAGTCAGAACATGCCTGTGGTGTTATCAAGCGATGACCCAGGAGTCTGGGAGGCTGATCCAATTTCCCACGATTATTATGTCACTTATGTTGCAGTTGCTAGTCGGCACGCAGACCTCAAATTACTGAAACAATTAGCTTTAAATTCTCTGTATTATAGTTCACATTCCGAAAAGGACAAATTAGTGCATGAATTCGAAATTCGCTGGACTAAATTCATTGATGGAATTGTAAAAGATAAATGGTAGGTAATTTGGAATCTCAATGTTGTTTAGTAATATTGTTTTTTTTTTTTGTTAATCATGTTGAATATTGTTTACATAAACATTTTGATTTATTTCATTTAGTGTTTTATTTCTTTTATTGCCCAACGATAGATTTGTTTATTTAATGCAGATGGTCGAAAATTTTAGCTTTTCGTTCCGTAAAAAAAAGAAACTGAAAAGTATTTGATAAAAATGTAAAAACAAATATCAGAAAACATACTGTGGATGCCAGTTTATTTTTTATGCCACTTTAAAACTGAGTGCACTGATTTGATTAACTCAATACTACTTTAAAAGGGCTGTCACATTTTGTCACCTTGTTGTAAATGAAAAGATGCTTTTTTGAAAAATGTAATCAATTAAATGACTAATAAATAATGTTAATTTAATAGGTGACTATTAATAACACATTTTTATTGTGGCATTTATTTAACTCATCTCAAAAACTGATAATACTTTTTGAACTGAGTTTATTGGATAACACATTATAAATTGTTTTAATAATTAGGTACAGTCAACAAAGGGCAGGCATCTGGCATCTGGGTAGGGCAGGGCTGGGCAGGGCATCTGGGCAGGGTGTACTAACATATTTGTGTGTGAATTGCTTCATGTTCAATTTCGTGAAAATATACAATTTTGTGTCGGTGTGTTACAATGTAGGAGTATTGCAAACACAAAGTAATATATATAAAATTGAACATGAAGCAAATCACATACAAATGTGTTGATGTGCCCTGCCTAGAAATCTATTTTGTTGGCTGTACCTATTAAAAAGTCCTTTAATGGATTACATTTTTCAAAAAAACCTCTATTCTTTTAATAATCTAAAAAATATGGTCCCATGTGAGCGAGAGAGATGACAAAATGCGACAGTCTTAACCCAATATTTTAATTTTATATATCACCTTAAATATGTTTCATTTGACAATGTAGGTAATTTCAGACCTCAATTTTCATCGTTGATTTTTCAATTACGATTTAATAATGTTAATCAAACAATAATTGTTGGAAAAGGTGGTGAGATGTAAAGGTGAAAGAGATCAATGTCCACTTCGTGCTCTTTGTATGCGTGTTGTTCCCACTATTAGATTTATTTCGTTCTAATACCAACAACTAATACCACAGGTATTTGTTTCAACTCATATTTATTTTCTATTCCTAACGGATACCATTAATACCAATACAAGTTCAAATATATTAAGGTAAAGTCAGTGAAATACTTTCTATGTAATTATAAGACTTTTATTTGAAAAAAAAAAAAACAATTAAATCCAACAAAATAAAATTTAGTTAGCAAAAAACAAATGAAACATATATGTATATTTGAACACACACACATGTGCATGCATGTGTCATTCGTATGTACAGACGCCAGCAGGTCAAGCCACCCGAAACTGTCAAATTTTCCCAATCAACATTGAACCACACTACTACTACTCCTCCCCTCTCCCTCCCCCCTCCCCCTTCCCCCTCTTGCTCTACTTTACTTTAGCGATACAGATGAAAATCACACACACACACGTGCATGCATGCATGTGTCATTCGTATGTACAGACGCCAGCAGGTCAAGCCTCCCGTAACTGTCAAATTTTCCCAATCAACATTGAACCATACTATGATACTACTACTACTCCACCCCTCCCCCTCCCCCTTCCCCCTCCTGTTCTACTTTACTTTAGCGATAAAGATGAAAATCTATTATAGAAATTTGACAGATTGTAGTAGCTCGATGTGCTGGCGTTTGTACATCGTCTTCAATCAAATTACTACATCAAAATAAGTAAAAATAATTGAAAATGAAGCAATAACAGATAAATTTATTGCGTATTTATCATTTACACGAAGTATGTTAATCCTTTTACTGTCGTGTCTGATTCACAACAGGTGAAGTACCTACTACATAACAGATATTAATATTACTAGTATTATCTTAATCCTATTTCATCGCTCATATTGATTAAGAATATTTTGTTCACCTTTTCGGCTAAATTGCCGAGTCGCTTTTGATGGAATTTGGAAGATTGCAAAAGAACTATGAGTACCTACTATCATGTCAGAATTTTTTAGTGTGTGGAAATTCTCATTGGGATTTGAGACAATCTGCTCTGGAGCAGATATTAGCATAAACAACTGATAAACAAGTATTGTGGTAAGTAATACGAAAAGTGTTTTGCGAATTTGATCCTTATTACAACTAGAAATTGTCCAACTGACATTTTTGTCAGAAACGCATTTTCTCGACGGCCGGATTGTAAGTACATGCTTTGGCTTAGTTATGTTCCCGTCTCTATCTTGTGCTTTTATTTTGATGGTTGTGCGACAGTGACAGGAATATTTCACAGGGTTTTCCACAAATTATAATATATTTCTTCAACTACATTTTCACCTGGATAGCGGTTTTCTTCAAACACCTCACTCTCTACTACTCATTTCATTTTATACTTCATTTTCTAGATGTTCAATCAGCTCAGCTTAGGTAGGTATAGCAGTCCACTTACAGACGCCAGCAGGTCAAGCCACCCGAAACTGTAAAATTTTCCCAATCAACCTTGAACCTAATGCTTTGGTGATAAAGATGAAAATCTATTAAAGAAATTTGACAGATTGTAGTAGCTTGATGTGCTGGCGTCTGTACATATAGTCCGGCCGTCGAGAGAATTCGTTTCTGACACCTGTCAGTTGGACAATTTCTAGTTGTATTAAGGATCAATTTCGCAAAACATATATTCGTTAGTATGAAACTGACAGGTGCTAAGAACGCATTCTGTCAACGGCCGGACTGTAGGTCTCTCGGACACAGCCCCGTGTAAAGATTTTACGATGAATTGGTCCGATAGCAAGATCTTGCAAAAATAAAAAAATAAATTCTTTCGTCTTTACAAAACGTTAAGAACTTCAATCAATCTGCCTAGCCTTTTCCCAACTATGTTGGGGTCGGCTTCCAGTCTAACCAAATGCAGCCGAATACCAGTATTTTATATGGAGCGACTGCCTATCTGACCTCCACAACCCAATTACTGGGTAATACGATACCCCTTGGTAAGACTGGTTGTCAGACTTTTGAGCTTCTGACGACCCGTTAAGTACTTACCTACTTATTATAATCTCGTTCATAAATTAAATTTTACAGACAGCTATAAAACCTGACCTTTATTTATTACTTGGCAACAGTATTATCGTTTATTAATCATTATTATCGAATCAATAATTTACAATATGATAGTAATTTTTATTAATAATAATGATAATAATTCCTTAGTATTAAGATTAAAGAGTTTCTGAGAAGTCTTTTATAATCGCAATATAAGAATCATTCCTTGATAAGAAACGTTAGAAAAAACCCAAAAATCGGGTTATTCAGGTATAGTTACCTAGTATAACGAAGAAAAACTCTTAATTTCAATTTTCTTGCCCCGATTATTATGGAAAACAATTTCCACGACAAGAAATAATATAAAATTTAATTAAATGATGTGGAAATGGTACGATCGCGACGTGTAGGTCGCGAAGTAAGAAGGTAAACGATTCAAATTAATATTAGTAGTGCGAAACGTGTCACAAACGAGCCATAATACCATATGAGGTGCAAACAAACAACGGGTAAGCTGGCTGGTAGCACCTAACTTACAGAGAGATCATCATAGTTTATGTCTTTGGCGCGCCTGCCAGTACATAATATATATATAATACACCAAATTGTAACATATTTAATTCAATATCTGTAACTCCATCGGTTTAGGTAATTAAATAAAGGTAAACAAAAATAAAACAACGTGTCTGGTTAACCGACTAAACGTAAAACGTAAAACCTACCTGTCATTTCAGTCGTCATGCTACGACAAAGTTGTACTCTTCAATTTAGCAACGTTATACAACGAATTATAAAGTTGCTAAATTTATTTATTTATTTAACCTTTTCGCACATAAAACGTACAAAGGCGGACTTAATGCCTTAGGCATTCTCTACCAGTCAACCAAGGGTGGTGAAGAGATTAGATGGCAGATTAGGTGGCTAAATTGAAGATAAGATACCGTGGCCCTGGTACAGGCAACTGAAGGAACACGGGTGGGTTTTACTTAGTAAAAGTCTGACACGCCCTCTCGTTCCGCCCAGAGCGGGAGAAGTCATTTGATGATTTTTTTCCACAAAAAAAAAATGGTATTAGGTTTAGTCGGTTAACCAGACACTTGTTTACCTTTATTTAATTACCGAAACCAATGGAGTATAGCGCAAATTAAAAGTGATTGGTGTTTGATGGAGGCGTCCAGTTAATGGCAGCTCATCTCAGAGACATATAAGCTAAGTGGTAGCACTAGAAAACAGTAATGTGATTCCTAGTGCTTAGATTCTAGATTTCCTAGCTTTTCTGAAGAAGCAAATTAGTACGCAATAATAAGAAGTTTCTGATGCTCTTGGAAGTCGGTCTTTCGATACTGCAATGCGAAAACCTCGTGAAGTTGTACTAGGCGAAAGGCCGTGATGGGAGAACTCCAAAGGCAAATGTTGTATGTACAGACAACAAAAGAGATATCTAGGCAGGACACACCAACATATTTGTATGTGTATTGCTTCATGTTCAATTTTATACATGGTAACATAACTAAAACTATTAAAAAACTAATATATGGCGTCGAAAAACACCTCCGTATCGCTGTCGACTGGTAAAGTACTCAAGAGACTGGCAGCATTACCACGTTGTATGGCAATGCTAAGCCGCTGGCCAAGGTAAAAGCCAGCCCTTGGGTCACGGGAAGTGTCAACTAGCCGTTTGGAGATTTCATTGAACAAACTATGTGCACTCGGACCCCACGGCCCAAGTGTTTCAACCCCAAACGGCTCGAAAATATGATTACCGATAAGGTTATTATACTTCCGCCGCTTGAGGTTTTCCGCAGCGGCAGCAGCAGTGCCAGCACAGCACGCAGAGCCAGGAAGATGGGATGGCGCAAGAGTATCGACACACGTTGCGTCCCACACTAAAGGCCTTCCCAACTTCCATGGAAATAAAGACATGCCGTCCGGTCTCTTGCCATCGTCGCGTGCCAAGCCATTGGGTTCTAATACAGCTGGAACGCCGACGGTGACAAGGGCTCGTCGGATGATGTCATTGATGTTCGCGTGCCGTGCTAAGCGACCCGCACTTCGGCTGCAAGACAGGCCGTGGTGTCCGAGGCTGTTGACAACTTCGCCACAGTGACAGCGATGAGGAGAACAAGAAGGAGTTCCTAGTCGCAGGGAAGCAGCGAGGCGGAAAGTAGTGTCGTCGAACAAAGTGCCTATGTTTTCACTAATGTTTTTATCTTTTTATTATTATTTTATTTTATACATGTATATTACTTTGTTTTTGCAATACAAACCCCCCCTACATTTACACACTAAAACAAAATTGTATATTGTCACGAAATTGAACATGAAGCAATACACATACAAATATGTTAGTATACCCTACCTAGATATCTCTTTTGTTGACTGTACTAAGAGGGTATTAAGTACATACAACTGAGGTATTACCTAATAAGAGATATAGTTCTGTGTTGAACATAGAAATTGCAATAAGTTAATTGGCAGACGTGGCTGCCGTTTTCCTCTAACCCAACAAACTAATGACTCGTAGAGCATGTAACTGAATTAATCATAGCAGATATGTATTGTGTGTAACACTTCTGTGACTTCACACCTGAGACACCAGAAACGTATATCATGTATGTATATCATGTATAGAAAGGTAGGAAACAATTTAATTTTAAATACAGGTAGCGAGCTGAACCATGGGGCGAGCCAGTAAGAACTAAATACAGGTAGCGAGCTGAACCATGGGGCGAGCCAGTAAGAACTAAATACAGGTAGCGAGCTGAACCATGGGGCGAGCCAGTAAGAACTAAATACAGGTAGCGAGCTGAACCATGGGGCGAGCCAGTAAGAACTAAATACAGGTAGCGAGCTGAACCATGGGGCGAGCCAGTAATAACTAAATACAGGTAGCGAGCTGAACCATGAGGCAAGCCGGTAAGAACTAAAAGCTGATTTATGCGAAGCAAACCTCCCAAAATATTGTAGTTTCTTCTCGGAATAAAACTCAGGTACATTTCTTCAAACAACCACAAAATATGTATATAAAATCTCGTCGCTACGTTGTCTGGACTAGATGGACGAGGCTGGCCAGCTCGTGCGTTCTGGTACTGCGGATGACGTGGCGGCGACAGGTACAAAATGGTAATCAGGAAAGTGTATTTTAGAATAAATTGTCTATTCACAATTGTCTATTGTAATTTTTTATAATAATTCGATGGTTATTATTATCTACTGGTCATGTGGAGGGGCTCGTAACTAAGGAATAACAGAACAGCCGTCATTCGTGCGGATTTTTCACTGTCATTACGGGTCGTCAGGAGCCCGAAAGTCTGACAAACAGTCTTACTAAGGGTTATCGTATTACCCAGTAACTGGGTTGTGGAGGTCAGGTAGGCAGTCGCTCCATGTAAAATACTAGTATTCAGCTGCATCCGGTTAGACTGGAAGCCGACCCCAACATAGTTGGAAATGGCTAGGCAGATGATAATGTTGTGGGTCATGAAAATCATATAGTTCATGATCCAGAACATGGCCAGAAGACGATTATTTACGTCACAAGGTTTATCGACGAATTATCAGTGAAGATCGCGGGAATTCCCTGGATGAGGGCAGTGCAGGACCCAGACAGGTGCTTAGAGGAGGCCTAATAACTCCAGCTATGGGACGTCTTTCGACTGAGATGATACCTATCGTATTATTAAGACGCAGATAAATGCCAACGGTCTTGAGTAGTTAGAGCGGCATAGTTTGCGTGTCCGCGCTGAATTCCGTGTTCACGCAACGCGTCGTACGTACGTCCAGCCAGTAATAAGACTCGCCCATCAAGGAGCGCTGTCCCAAATTTGACGCATTATTAATTTATTATACATAAAACAAAAGGTATTATATTAAAAAACGTATACTAAAATATAAATAGTTAAATTATTTTTAAAATGGTGAAGGTTTCAAAAAATTTGCTTGATAGTTTTTGCGTGGTTCTCAGTTTTTTGCCCGCGTTAGACATAACTTTACAAATTAATTCCAATATGTGCCTATTTCACGATGTCCGAATAGCCACTACTCACCGAATAAATTCAAAAATGGAACAGAATTTGTTTGAAATTATCTGCCAAGTAAGTTAATAGGAACTTAATCGTAGGTGGTAAAACAGGCCCTTAGTATTATACTCTTAGACATAATCTAAAATATTCACATATTCAGCTAAGAAGGAAATGCTCTAATTTAACATATATTTTTGGGATTCCGTACAAAAAAACGGAACACTTATAGGATTTATCAGGAACGCGTGGAGGTATTAAGTTGAAATTAATATCAAATACGTAGGTCCTATGGTCCCTTGGAAGTCTAAAAATATCAAGCTTCTAAGTCAACGCAATAAAAAATACGGCCATTTATGCGACATATTTGATACTCGTAAGTAATTCAAAACCTATAGGGTACCTACTTACCGTTGACCTAGAATCATGATTTGGCAAGAAGCAAGATCTCACAGTACAAGTAAAGGAAAAAGTCCAAAAATCGCTAATTTGTAATTTTATCACTTAAAAACATTTTTTTGGGATTACAAACTTTTTGCAGTTGGAGAATTGACCGTGACGTATACGAGTATGAGAGAACATGTTTTTCAACTACAACGTTGTTTGTTTTTGGGATCCATTCTTTTCAACTACGGAACCCTTCATTGTGCGTTCGACATGCACTCTGCCGGTTTTATTCCAAATCATTAACACTTTCGTTTAGATCTTCAATTTAAAATGATTAAATGTCGTTTATAAGAAGACTCTACTGACCATATTCCAGACAGCTAGCAATTAAAACCCATATTAACTATTACTACAGCAGTGCTATTCTATACAAATCTCATCGTGAAAACCTAGGTGAAGTGAGTTGTCATTCTACCTGATGCTAGATTGGACTGACACTATTGACAGCTCACTCCACGCTCACTTCACCAAAGTTTTCACGGTGAGATTTGTACAGAATAGCACTCCAGAAACAAAGAAATAAAACCTGTGTGGTCTATATCCCTGTTCATAAATCTTAGTGTCCACTGCTGACACCAATTAGTGTGAACAGCTAACGATTACGAACGCTAACGGCCCGCGACAGCGTCAGTGTGAACTTAGCTTAATTAGATCAACACTCGTGCGCGGCAGTGGGGTAAGTTTGAATTTGGAATTTTAGGTGAATTTATTTATTTTAAGGACGAGGCTCTGATGGGAAAATGAATCGACAGGTACAATAACTAACCAACTTGTAAACCTCCATTTACAATAAGATTAGACATTTAAACAAACCTTTTTTACAGTCTGTTCAACCGATTTTGACTTCTATTCCGCAGGCTTAAGGATGACATTAAAGGTAAAAAAGTGGTAACAATACCAACTGTTTACTGCAGCTGCCATTTATCATGCCACCAACGCAATAGAAGTCAAAATCGGTTAAAACGGACTGTAAAATAGGTTTGTTTAAATCATAGATATATGAAAGAAGGTTTAAATCTTATTGTAAATGGAGTATCCATAGACGTACCTTATAGAAATAATGTAACAGGAAACTTACTGGAAGTATCTTAGGTACAAGTAACACATGCTGCCATATATAGGATTTCGGTTGGATCCACAGATTTATCCATTGACATTTTTTCCGATAAAACATATCAATCTGCCTAGCCTTTTCCCAACTATGTTGGGGTCGGCTTCCAGTCTAACTGAATGCAGCTGAATACCAGTATTTTACATGGAGCGACTGCTTAACTGACCTCCACAACCCATTAACTGGGTAATACGATACCCCTTGGTAAGACTGATTGTCAGACTTAAGGCTTCTGACGACCCGGAACGACTGTCAAACATCCACGAATGACAGCCGGGATCAACGGCTTAACGTGCATTCCGAGGCACGGAGGAGTCTCGGTATGTAAAGATGGTCACCCATCCACGGACCAACCCCGGCAAGCGTAGCTTAACCTGATGGATCGACCCGTGCGGCTGTTATTACTTAGCCACGAGCTCCTCCTTAGCCACGAAAAACATATGTTCTATAGATAAAATGTCGATCGTTCTGCTCGCTTCCTATAAGATTTGCCTTGCAGATGAAGAAGGTGCGTCGTATACTGTCATACAAAACACAAAACCACTCCCGACTCCGTATAAGATCCGAATTTTTCTGGATATAGTTTCCAAAACTTCTGTTTTCTTGCTTTTGTGGATTCTGTGAAACAGGCCAACTATATAATTTTAAAATTAAATGCTGTGTGTTGGTAAGTGTATCAGTAGAGAACGGCTGCACCGTCTTTGTCCGAATTCGAAAAGAGAAATTTGAAAAGTCATCGTCGAAAACGTACTTTTTTCTATGGGATTTTTGTATGAACTCAAGACTTTGGACAGAACTACATCTGTCGGGTCAGCTAGTTATTTGGATAAATCAGTTATCACAATGTATTGGGATATGCAGTTGTACATAAATGCAACTAATTAGGGGGTCGACAGAGACGTAGTAATGGCGCACAACTGTGAACATTCACGCTGCGATTGCGGCGCCGACACTGACGGTGATATTTACCAAGCTAAAGATGGATGTAAAAGGTCCACATGATACATGGAGAAAGTTGTTCAATTGGATGGTGGACCATCCAACTGAACAACTTTCTCCATGGTACCATTATCGTAATCGAGAAAAAATTATCAGCTATCCCGTACAAAACTTCAATACTTACTCAACCCAATAAGACATTTGGGTTGAGTAAGTATTGAAGTAAGTACCTGTACCTATCTAAAATTATATTTGTAGTTCAGAATCGTACCATGCACATCTATCAACAGTTCGGGCAAAAAATATTTTAAGAATGCAAAGCAAACATACTTTTGTGTAAAAAAGTAATGATTTGACTACCCACTTGTAACAGCGCAGCGTCCTTAACCGGTAAATACCTATGTTGGTTTTTTTAACAGTTATTTGTTACGAGTTTCTCTTCTGCAGTTTCCTACATTATGCTAAAATATTGCTCATCCGTGAATAGAACTAATTGTGTTATTTATACGCAGCTAATAGTGTTGTTAATTTTAGAATTTTAGTATGCATATTAAGTTTCTCACAATTCTTGTGATTTTTACCCTCAATAGGTACCTACCGGCGAAACTTTCGGCGGATTGGGAGTATTTGATAATCACAATAATCACTGGCCACTTAATAAGACATTTGATTTAAGATTCCACAAAAACGTATTTTACCTCAGGTCATTCTTACCTACTTTTATGATGGCTACGTGCTCACTGTTTGCCTAAAATCTACCCCTGTAGTGCTATTCTGTAAATATTTCACCGTGAAAACATAAGTGAAGTGATCTTAAAGTGAGCTGTCAATAGTGTCAACCCGTAGCATCAGGTGGAATGACGGCTCACTTCACACTCATTTCACCTGAGTTATCACGGTGAGATGTTTACAGAATAGCAAGTCAAGTGCTGTATCCACTAGCAGGAATAGCGCCACAAGTGGTTCGCAGAGCGGTGGCAAGGTCCAGCGAAAGAGCCAAAATGGTCTCCGACACACGATAGTCCTTTTGCACGACAAAATGGCTTCCATGTGCCACAAAAGCTGAAAAGCCGAAACAGTTTTTAGGGTTCCGTATCAAAACGGTAAAAAGGAACCCTTTGGTGAGACTATCAGTCTGTCTGTCCGTCTGTCACAGCTGGATATCTCAAGAACTACTAATGCTACCAACTTGATATTTTGCAAATAAGAAAGAAATATTTTTTTTTTTTGCAACAGGGACTGAAAGGGGTCTTAAAAATTCGAAGTGGGGCTACAGGGCTTGTCGGGTATCATTATAAAAGAGTGCTGTTTGCATATTCTCAAATTTGTTTTTTCTTTTTTTAAGCCGCATGTTATCGAATTTTGATGATAAATGTAAAAAAAAAAATACCATTTCCTCCTGCATTTGTATTGAGAAAAATCTGAAATTGAAAAATGTCATAGAAGTTTACGTAAAGATCACAGGAAAAATAAAACGATGTCTCTAAATTTCCCACTTTTTCAGATATCGGAACGGAACCCTCAGTGCATGAGTCCGACTCGCTGTTGACGGTTTTTTAAAGTGTGTCATCTCACTCACTGGCGAACGATCAAAAGAAAGACTGAAGCTGTGGCGAGGCGGTGGTTCCTTACTCAACCATTCATTCCACCTGCTGAAGATCTCCCACCTGGACATGAGTTGCCTTGGGTAACCTGGAAGTCTTTAAACAGATTGGCCAAAGCAAGGAAAACCTGTTCAGGTGGAGAATCATAGACGACTCCGTTTTGGAGTGTAAATGTGGTGCTGTTCCGCAAACGATGAGACACTTTATAATTATCATGTCCTGTGTGTCCTGTGAGCTGCACGTTACAGCAGCTGGTGGACGCTAGTGATGGCGCCACACGTAGCCGAATTCTGGGCCGAGACCATTAAGATTGCGATCGACACGCCAAGACGAAGATACTTTAGACTTTTGTGTATTTTTATCATCGAACGATCTTAGGCATTTTGCAACAGTTCCTATAGGCGTCTAATATTCAATATTGTTATACAGGGTTATTGATAAAACACCAGCAACCTCTTAAGAGGTCATTGTACTCATCATTATGAATACAATGACCAAACCTGAAATCGCAAAAAAAAAAAATCAGCTGTACCTCCATGTTTATCAAACTCGTCAAAATGTAGGGAGCAGTTGATTTTTTTTTCGCGATTTGTTGGCTCACCACGAGTCCACCACATGTAAAACAAATCAATTATTTTCAAATACAGAACTTATAACAATCAAGTCATTATGACAATTAGTGACACTAAATAATTATTAACTAGTGGCCAGTTTGATTATTTATTTAAAAGAGTCTTGTTTTCCTTGTTCCATATAACTATTTGAGAAATAAAAATATTATAATATGTTCTACAGTACAAATGAGAAAAATTTATATTATTTTGTCCAATGACTAATGTTCCACAGAACAAATGGGAGCTACCGCTCAGGGCTGCTACTAAGAAATTCGTGATGGAAAAACTGAAATATCACTTTCTCCGACCTGGGAATCGGACCCAGGACCTTATGCTCAGCCAAAAAGTTGTCGATTGTGATTCCAGTCCTTTCCCCAGTCTTATAATTAGTGAAATGATAAACACGTTTCTGGAACTATTACTGAAACATCAGTTTCACAATTTACACAATACGACAAAGTTGCTAAGAGTATTCTGTAGGCGTTGTCAATTGAAACCAATCACCAATAATAATATGGTATGCTGTGCATGGATACAGGTGCTGATACAGTGGGGGCAACGGGTGTAGTTGTTTCCCCCCCCCTCTCCCCCTCCTGGGCTTCGACCAAACCGAGTGTAAAACTCTAACCGAGTCAAAAACATAGTTATAACCAATTACTAGTTGTTATATCAAGGTTATAACCATTTTTTTTACTTTGTATACCTACAGTTTATTAATAAGATACCTATAGACTATAGATAAGTCTCATCATAGTCATCCTTGAAAAGAGGGGCACCTACCCCTCACGCTCCCAGAGGGAAAAATCTGCCCCCCATGCCTGTATGGATAATGCAACAATAGCCCCCTTTTTTTTGTGGATGGGATATCAACAAATGACTTCTCCCGCTCTGAGCGGAGCGGGAGGGCGTGTCAGACTTTTACTGACTAAAACCCACCCGTGTTCCTTCATTTGCCTGTGTCAGGGCCACGGTATCTCTTTCGAACAACCCGCGACCCCGGCGGCATCGGACCTATCGGACCCCATCACTGCTGACATCTCTTTGAAGCGCGCGTGGAACACAACGCGCCGTCGACCTGGGCCTGGTCCTTACCGGACGGCGAGCTACCCTTTGCTCGCCGTCCGCAAACCCCCGCCAACGGTGACCGGGAATCGGCTACGGATTCCCGCCGCCCAGGGCGTCTCCTGCGGCGACTAGGGGCGTGAGGGCGCGACAGTTGCCTCTCCCTCACGCGTTCCGTCTCCTCCTTTGCGAGCATAGCTGCTTCGCAGACGGAGGTGACGGCCTCCCATGCACTCTCGCTCCGTACCATGGCCTGAACTAGGTTCGGGCGCGAGATATCGCCGCCGCCAACACAACAATAGCCCCCTGGACAGTCAGAGTCACGCTTTCAACCGTCCTGATTGGATTCAATCTTTCCATATTATTATGTTGGAAAATTTCACAACAGAGTTAAGGACGTAAGATTATTATTATTACAGTACCTACCTATTCTCTAACAGTGTTGAATTGTTGACACAAAAATTAAAGTAGAACATTCATTAATACAAATCAGATAATGGCGCTTATCGTAGTCAGTGTTAATGATCCGGGAGGGAGAAGTCCCGAGCATTTGTCTGTATCCACCCGTGTCTTGATAATTATCTCATTAGTGACCGCCGTGGATCGCCGACAGTGTGATAACAAAATGTTCATGTTGTCTTTAAGGCGTGTTCGCACGAACGAACAAAACATGGTGAACACGAAGATCGATTACGGATCATTTGAAGAAACTCAGGACCCTGTTGAACATTTAAAGTGTACGATATCCGTGTTCACTATGTTTTTGTTCGTTCGTGCGTACACGGCTTTAGAGGTTGCCTTTAAGGAAAGGTGGTTAGGTGTAGTATGTTTGTGCCAAAAGCCGTGAGGTTTTTCGCAAAGGCACCGCCTAATTGTCATCGATTTAACAAACAAGCAGGCGATCAAGTCAATGTTAGTTTCTTTTCTTTTATAGGTATACTTGTATGGATTTGCCCTGCAAGAGAACACTTCTTACAAGTTTGTAAGGCTGCCTGTCCACAGGACCGGAGGAGAGAGGAGTGGAGAGGCGCTGTGCCAATATTAACCAAATAGAATCTAAGCTCCACTTCAGTGGACATGGATTTCAGCCTAGCTCCGCAAACTCATTCGCTCCGTTCCGCTTCCTCGCTCCACGTCAATGGACAAACACAGTCTACAACTCCACTCTGCATTATACCCTCGCTCCGCTGAGAAACCCTGAACAGGCAGCCTCAGGCTGCTTGGTTAGGGTTTAGCGGAGTTGATATTCTATTGGTCAATATTTCTCCGTTTCTCCGCTCCGGTGGACAGGCAGCCTTATACAGGGTGGAAATTCAGTGGATGATTTTGGACCCCTTGCAATTAAATTTTTAGTCGGTTATAAAAAAAAATCTTCTGTTTCCTACAAAAGTGCAAAGGTCAAAATGGATGGAAAAGCATTTTTTAAGGTTCTGTACCTCAAAAGGAAAAAATGGAACCCATATATGGATCACTCGTATGTATGTCTGTCTGTCTGTTTGTCCGTCTGTCACAGCCGATTTGCTTCGTACACATATGAATTTCTGTGACCTTTGCAAACTGTACTACATTCCAAAATTTTAGGCTCATTAGTTTCGAAGCTAAGGGGCCCGCCCTTATCTCCGAAACTAATGAGTCTAAAATTATGAAAAAAAAAACACATTAAATTGTTCTTTACCTGGAAATTACAGACAAACCTATAAGAAGTCGGTGGTCTTAAAATAACATGGTAAATCTCTCAATAATGTGAGTACAAACTTACATTTACAGTTGGAATGTATGGGAGAACATGTTTTTCAACTACAAGGTTATGTTTGTTCTTGGGAAAAATTCATCCCAACTATGGAGACATGCACTTGGCCCGGGTTTTTTTTAATAATCCCGAATCATGTATGTACCTACTGAACTCATGGTAACAGGCTGTGCGTCGATGTACCTACCTTTCTGTGTTACCTATAATAAGTACCTACTTACTTAACGAATGGAAGCTTATCAGTATTCTGCACTAACAAAACAACTCACTGGGATCCGTTTACAAAGATATTATGGTTATGCAGAAACCTGAAGCGGATCAAATTGTGAGTGGCAAATGTTATTACATCCACATGAGACACTAGCTTTGTTTCTGTGGCTCTGGTAGCTGTACCAGCGCACCTGCTATGTATTTGGAATTGCAGAGGCCCATAGACGGTGGTGACCACACTGACCACTTACGAGACGCTTGCTTGCTAGCCACCCGATAGCCATACAAAAAAAAAGTCAGTAGATGTTGTGCGTGGACACCCGCTTGCAACGAAGTTCCTTTCGCTGTCACTCAATCAGCCTATAGCCTTTTCCCAACCATATTGGGGTCGGCTTCCAGTCTTACCAAGGGGTATCGTATTACCCAGTAACTGGGTTGTGGAGGTCAGATAGGCAGTCGCTCCATGTAAAATACTGGTATTCAGCTGCATCCGGTTAGACTGGAAGCCGACCCCAACATAGTTGGGAAAAGGCTAGGCAGATGATGATGATTGGGGTCGGCTTTCAGTCTAACCGGATGCACCTGAATATAGTATTTTACATGGAGCGACTGCCTATCTGACCTCCACAACACATTAACTGGGTAATACGATACCCCTTGGTAAGACTGGTTGTCAGACTTTCGGCCTTCTGACGATCCGTAACGAATATCAATGATACACGAATGACAGCCGGGACCAACGGCTTCCATCTCTACATACCAAGACCCCTCCGTGCCTCGGAAAGCACTTTAAGCCAATGTGCTAGGTGCTACCCCTTGTACTCGTATGCCTTACAAAAATTATCACATATATTTGACGTCATCTTGACAACATATACTTAAACAACGAGTCGTTTTGCATCCTCGTCAAACTTAAGGGTCAAACCAAAGACAATCAAACCGAACAACTTTCTCCATGGCACCAACATCGTAATCGCGAAAAATAATCAGCAGTCGCCATTTGCCTTGAGTAGGTATTGAAGTTTTCTGAGGGACAGTTGATTTTTTTTTCGCAATTACGATGTTGGTCCCATGGAGAAAGTTGTTCAGTTTGATATTCTGTATTACACTCTGAAATTTCACGAGGATGCAAAACGACACGTTGTAGTGAATCATGAAATCAGATGTTTTTGCCGAGCTGTCCATAGTAATATATTTATGCTTGTGGCACAGGCGCATTACTTTGTGTAAATTACTTCATCACCATTGCTCTCAAAACGGTGAAGGAAACCGGCATGACCTAGAACCAAAAATTCGAAGACATGTGACATCTACCAACCCGCACTGGGCCCGCGTGGTGGATTACGGCCCACTCCCTCTCACCGAGAGGAGGCCTGTGTCCCAGCAGTCGGAACATTATAGACTGATTATGCTGTACTATATTCGCCGACGAATTACAGACGCTATGTGGCGCCACCGATTTTCTAGGAAACGGTAGCTTTAACTCGGAATAATAAAGCCACAGTAGTTTATCTAGGCAGTGACCTTGAAAAATAAATTGGGGGCTTTTCGTAACCATTTATATCACTATTACAGCATGTATGGATTTAATTTTTGGATATATGTTTATTGACTATTTTATTAATACTCTGACTAAAGGAAAACGAGATTAGATAAAGTTTCCTCGATAGGATTTAATTCCGAAAAGATCTCTACTTTTTTATATTCCTAAGTAATTTAATTGCAAAATGTGCGTATTAGGTCATTGAAAACTCTGGCTGAAAATATTTTTGATAGATTGCTTAATTTATTTTTAAACAATTTTTATTTGGTTTGGCGCTTTTATTTTGGTTCCAGCGCATTGTTGCGCTCTCTTTTTAACTGACTTCAAAAAGGAGGAGGTTCTCAATTCGTCGGAACCTTTTTTTGTTCTAGTTTGTTTTGCAGATAGTGGTATTAGAATTTGTGTGGGTACAAAACTAAAAGGTGAAAAATAAAAACTTTTTTTACAAAAAAATACAACCGACTTCCAAAAACAACACTACAAAGTGAAAAATAACTTTAATTTCGGAAGTCGGCGGCAAAAAACGAAAATACATTTAACTAGACACCGACTTCCGAAATTAAAGTTCCATTAAGTTTTTTTTTTCGCATGTGGAAGTAATTGACTCCACTTTCTTATTCCCGCCAGTTCGCTTTTTATATAGGTATCACCATAATTACCTACGGCCGCTCGGTAGATAAATACGCGTCCGTCCGTGCGTAACTGCGTGCGTTGAGTACTGGTATACACATATTTCACAGCGTGTCATTTCGGACGTTTTCTATGAAGATGTAATACTGCTTATTTTATTATACTGTGGCTTTAGTGTGTTTTTTAGTGTTTAACAGCGCACCTCGTGACTGTCATAAAACCATAGAATCACTTATTACGTGATTAACTAGGTTAATCTAAAGTGGATTGCAGTTTCCGCCGATTGAGAAATACTTTCAGATATTGCACGTTTTTGAGTTGGAAAGTAGGAGTAGAAATGGTGCCTGCAATCAATCTGCCTTTTACATTGAGCGACTGCTTATCTGACCTCCAAAAACCAGTTACTGGGTAACACAAATTCTTGTTAAGGACGCTGTTACAATTGGGTAGTCAAATAATTACTTTTTTACACAAAGGTATGTTTATTAAATAAAATGCTTTGCATTCTTAAAATGTTTTTTGGCCAAATTGTTGGCCGAATAGATCTAAAATTATATTTATACCTAGTTCAGAATCGTACCATGCACATCTATCAACAATTCGGCCAAAAACATTTTAAGAATGCAAAGCATTTTATTTAATAAACATACTTTTGTGTAAAAAATTAATTACCTATTTGACTACCCAATTGTAACAAACGTAAAAATATCACGGCGATTTTTTTTCGCGCACTGGATTTTTAACGCTCTGCTTAGCACCGAGAGTGCAAAATCCAACAGTGTGTTTTTTCGACGCGCTAGAATGTACTCTGTTATTGTTAATTTGGATTCTCAACGCTCGGCTCAACAACGAGAGTTGAAAATCCAGTGCGCGATAAAATCCCGCCGCGATTTTATTACGCCCGTGGGAACGGGGGCTAACAGCGTGCTTTCCGAGACACGGAGGGGTCTCGATATGGATGGTCACCCATCCACGAACTGACCGCGGAAAGTCTTCGATCGATCCGTGCGGCTGATAGCATTTAACCACGAGCTCCTCGTGTCTACATTTAGTAAATTTTTGACGATCGACACGTGTTACTTACACAATTACTAAGTAATGTTGATCAAACAATATCGAGTAATTGTAAGCAACTAACACACGATACACATTATTTTTGTTGATCGCCAACGTCGATCGTTAAAATCAGAATGATAGGTAAATATAATATTATTATCTACAGTTTTGCACTTCTTTTATTTACTTAGCTTAGGTAAATATTTTTTAACCCGTCGCGCGCCAATTAGCAGACACAATTGAAATTCTATTGTTATCTGTACACATGGTGTACAATCGACATTTTAAGAGTTAAACTAATTATACGACTAGATGACCCGGTGAACTTCGCGTCACGTGGGCAATTCCCATAATACGTTTTGTTGATTTTTTGCCTGTTCCTCGGATTTTTCTTAATTTTATTTTTTCCAAAACCAACCCTAGTATTGAGGGAACAAAACAAAAAAAAAAAAACTATTGAAATCGGTCGAGCCATATACAAGTTTTTGCGAGACTGCACGGCTATTGTTTTATTTTTAATATTACTAGCTAGTTTCGCCCGCAAGGAAGTCGGAAATTATCCCACAGGAACGTACAACCGGCATAAAAAGTAGCCTATGTGTTAATCCAGGGTATAAGCTATCTACATACCAAATTTCATCCAAATCAGTCAAGCCGTTTGAGCGTGAAGAAGTCACACACCACTCACAATCTTTCACCTTTATAATATTAGTGTGATAACTGTACGCGCCCAGCGTCGCGTTGCCCGGGTGAGTTTCATGCCTCAGTTTCAGTCCAGTGGTTTAGGCTGTGTGTTGTCTGTTTTCATACAAAAATACCATCCATATTTCCGACAAATCCGGTGAATTTTCAAAAAAAAAACTGTCATACAAACTTTGTCCTGCCAATTACAAATACGTCAAATAAAGAATTAGCCAAATAGGTGCAACCGTTCTGAAGTGATGCACTTAAACATACATTCGGAAATTGATTTTTATTTATATAGATATTTTAAAGATAGAGAGAAGATGAAGGGGTCATAAGTACAACGAATGACATGAAAACATTTATCTTTTCATGTCATTGTACGCATTTCTACTTCCTATCATAGAATGATAAAATTATAACAGGCAAACAACATTATATAGTTAGAACTTGCGTCGATTAATTTCTTGAGCAAAACACATTGTAATCATCTCATGGTAAGGCGCCTAAAACAGGCGCGACACGAGACGCGAATTGCGCGCGATCCAAAGGGCACCGCTCGTCGCTGTATTAATCAAATCGTAAACAAACCCAGATTTCCTAAGAAATAACAACAACATTATCAAGCTGGATAAATTAACGTATGTTTAATTACTTGCGTCCCAGCAGTGGGAACGATATAGACTGATTGTTAATGCTACGTCCCAAAGTGAGTCGAACATTCTTCTAAGCCCTGCCAGGTGAAGTGAGTTTGAAGTAAGCTGTCAATAGTGTCAGTCGCTAGCGTCAGGTGGAATGACAGTTCATTTCAAGCTAACTTCACATAAACACGGTAACTTTTTTACTGAATACAGCGGCAATTCTCATTATTTTATCCAAACTAACAAACACGTTGCGATACAAAGGCACTGCTCGTCGCGCGTCACGCGGTGCCTCTGTGTCGCGCCTGTTTGTAGGTGCCTTTAAGGAAATCAATTGATAACGGGTTTTTCCCTAATCTAAACTTATATTATAAATGCGAAAGTAAGTTTGTTTGCTTGTTTGTAACCTTTTTACGCCTAAACTGCTGAACCGATCATCCTGAAATTTTGCGTACTACGTTGTCAGGTGTACAGAAACAGACATATGGTAACTTTCATCCCCAAAAATAGTACTGTTCCCGAGGAAAAGATGACGCCACATGTCTTTCGAATAATGATTGAATTATATTATTATAAGCAGAGTAGAACCTGAATTGATTGTCAAATTCTAAATTAACGCGAGTGAAGCCGCATGCAAAAGCGGGTAATATTATAAATGCGAAAGTGAGCTTGTTTGTATAATTGTTTGTAACGCTTTCACGCTAAAACGGCTGACATGCGGCGGCACATGGGTAGACCATGACTTGGATAGGACATGGGATATTTTTTATCCCGGTAGTATGTTCCCATTGGACAATTTCCGAAATGCTCGCGGGCGAAGCCGCTGGCGAAAGCTAGTTAATAATAATTATTAGTATAGGTCTGAAAGAGATAAGCCCCGTGATCATTGATGACCTTTGCAAATGGGTCAAATTCTTAACAGATGAGTTATTGCATCATATTTGATAACTGCAAGTTGAGACTAACTTATAGTTGTCATTAGAAACTTTAAATTTTCATGGTTAAGAAGATGTTTTGTAGTTCAAAACAGATAGTAGTTCGATTGGAGATAGCATCGTGGAAAAATATCCTGGACTTATAGTGGTCTGAATTCACCAATTAACATTTTTAGTAAGGATACACGGACTAGAAAAAAAATAAAAACTCCACATAGATCGATACGGTGCTTCACTTTCGATACGCGTGGCGCGGAGTCCTTCTTTTTTTTCTAGTCCGTGGTAGGATATAAATAACTTTGTTAGAAAATGATCAACTCAGAAGTATCGAATGAATGAATGAGTGATATTTATTTGCAAGAGTATCGGTACGCACGGCTACAGATGAAACTATAAATTCCAGTATAAGCTGATCTCGCAAAAGAAAACTTCACCGTTTTGAGAGCAGTGGTGACGCAATTTACACAAAGTAAAGTGCCTGCCTGGGTTCGAATTCATGACCTACAAGTTGTAAGTCGGGAATTTTACTAATTTTTCGTAGTCGTTCTTCTTGAAATGTTTTCTACATTTGGCTTTTAAGCTATTTCGTCTGAACCGGTGGGGTTCACACGACGTAGCAAACACTAAACAAAATCATAAAATGCTAGTAGGTATGTATTAAAGATTTATCAGAAATCATATCTTTCACAAACTTGTCCCATCGATCTTTGACAGTCGTTACGGGTCGTCAGAAGCCCGAAAGTCTGACAACCAGTCTTACCAAGGGGTATCGTATTACCCAGTCACCGGGTTGTGGAGGTCAGATAGGTAGTTGCTCCATGTAAAATACTGGTATTCAGCTGCATCCGGTTAGACTGGAAGCCGACCCCAACATAGTTGGGAAAAGGCTAGGCAGATTGATTGATTGATTTGGCTTTTAAGTACAAAATCAACACGTCTTATTGCTTTCAGCACAGTTTTTTTATTTTAGAGTCCTTTGGAAAATTGTGGGTTCTCGTCTATGAATAGTTAGGTAAGCTACACCGCATCATTTTAATAAAATCAACAAAAAATATATATTAATAGTACAAAAACACCACTGTTTTGGGACCGATCTACGCTAGCGCCATTTTGACAGTTGCCAGCCCCATTCGGACACTGTGTCCGAATATATTGTGTCCGAGTCGTCAGCAAGTCATCGAACCCAGGACCTCATGCTCAATAGTAGCGCTTGCGACCACTCGTCCAACGAGGCAGTGATTCAATCATGCTTTGTTTTTAATTTTTTTTTAATTACTTACATTAATGCAGTCACGATTATTTACAAAACAATTACATGATATGATTATTATTCACATTCTAAAGACTAATAAATAGCAGACGATTACTAATTAAGTAGTTATTATTTGTCAGAAAGTTATTTCCCACTCCGGTCAAAGGCAATTTGGCAGTTTTAATCGACTTTAAAAAAGAAAGAGGTTATGCATTCGATGAGTATTTATTATTATCATTATCCTTTACCCCTTCTAAGAAGGTAATCCATTAAGTCGTATATGTATTTTTACAATCCTTACACTTATAGGGACACATTTTCAAGATATATGCCCTGAAATTCAGTATCAAGGATTCCGTAACTTTATACTATTCAAAGTACTTGAAATAAGTCTAACTATGTAAGATACATCTATTGTCTATACTTAACTTAGTATTTACAGAGCTTATAGTAGCAATTTTTTTCTAAGGGTTACAAAATATTATGTCGGAAAATAGTGGACTTCCTCTAATGTCTTTCACACTATAAATATTCACCTTTTTTGTATGTCGTAATTACAGAAACATAAAAGCTATTTCGTCTGAACCGGTGGGGTTCATACTACATAACAGACACTAAACAAAATTACGAAATCCTAGTATGTATTAAAGATTCATCAGAAATCACATCGTTCACAAACTTGTCCCACCGATTGTTGAAAACTTTTAAAAGTCTCGCTTTACCTTCATTCTCCAACGCGCTATACGTTATAGAGTTGAGAGCGAGTTGTTTCAGTAATCTCAAGTCTGCATGCTTACTTGCAACTCCCATAAACGCCACGAAAAAGTCATGAGACAAAGGTTCTGCACTCCACGCACCAGGGTCATCACTGGACAACACTACAGGAAGACCCAAAGCTAAATACGAAGCTAAGGGATGATTCCTTACATCGTGCACTAATGATAACACCACATTTGATATCAGATTCACTTCCAAAGCAATGTTTTTTTTGATAACAGCTGACATTAGACTCGGGTGCTTCGTCAAAGCGTAGCCGTGTCCTATCCTCTTTGAACCTAGAAGTATTGCATCGACTAAATTCTCGTCAGCTGAGGTTCCTAACCAAGCAGTCTCTCCAGCGTGTAGATAGAAGTTTATCTCCCCTTTAGCCTCGGATAATATAGGAAGGAAATCTGTCAATGGTCTACCAATGTCTTCTTGACCGACAAGGTCAAATCCTGCTATCATGTCTGGCATTTCTGCTTTAAGTCTTCTTGTCAGATTTAAAGCTTCTAGCACCTGGTCAATACTTAGAGCTCTGTGTTTTGTGACAATCAGTTTCACACCGATGAAATCTGGATGCGTCTCGATAAACTTATCAGTTACATTCTTGAAGAGTTCTACTAAATACTTCTTATTGTGTATTGTGCCATCTAATTCGTATAAGTTTTGTAAACCTGTACGGATCTCTATATACATAATGTTGTCATCATAGAACTGCTTCAGCGTTTCATACCAGTACCTTTCTCTTGCGGGTCTGTATGAAATCAAAGATTGAATAGCATAATAAACTTTGTTGAATCTCTTCCAAATAGTGTTGATGTCTACAAAGTCATAATCTTCTCCGTCATCTTTGTAAAGCGTGAAATAGTTCTTCAATTGTGAATCAAAAGCATCTGGATTGCCGGAAGAATTCCTGAGATCGCTAACAAGAGCCCACTTAGACGAACAAGGTCGTTCTGGGGTCGACTCTGAGAAATGTAATCTTAAATCATCGTTCGCGTAACACGCATACAAGTGGTCCTCATAAGTCAACTGCACTAGCACATCTGGATGTAACATTAAAGAGCTATGCACATGTAACACTGCGCCTTTCGGCATTCTCCTGATTATTTGATACACCTTCGAATTTTCGATGTCACTCTTGTACGAAAAGTAATGTTTGGAGAAGTTGTAATGCTGCGGATTGATATACGAAGGGTTGAGTTCTTTCACCTTCCATCTCATTAAGATGTTATTTGCTAGTGTTTCGTCTTCATTCAAATGTTGTTTACCTCCTACAGCTGTGAGCGTTTCTTCGTCCAATAAAGCTCTTCTGTCTTTATAGTAGTTATCTGGAATTAGGCGTGCGTCAACTGTGATAAGGAGACACACGATAGTATAAGCGGCCAGTGTATTCATTTCTGTGCGTTCGTCACTTAAGCGGTAAGTGTTCGCGTCTCGACCGTCACTACAGCACTGTGTGCGACTGTGGCGGTCGTATATATATGTCGTTAACCGTTTATTGTTGACTGGATAAGTTGGTACTTACTAGAGTTAATGAACGTTCGATTTCGTAGAAACTATTGTTGGTTCTGATTTTATATTTGGTAAAACATCGAGATATTATAATTGTACTGTTTGAAACTATGTGGATTTCTTCTTTTCGTATTAATATTTATAAATGGCTGTGCAATACGTACAAATCTCGATGTTATTAGCATCACTTTTAATTTCTTTCAGTGGATATTTAAACACGTCGACCTTGAGATGAAGTATTTTATTCGACGTCACATTTACACACATAACACATAATCAGCCTATAACGTTCCCACTGCTGGGACACAGGCCTCCTCTCTTTGAGAGGGAGTGGGCCGTAATCCACCACGCGGGCCCAGTGCGGGTTGGCAGATGTCACAAGTCTCACAGGTCAGGTCTCATTTACACAAAATACAAAATATTACGTTTACCTATACAAAATATTTAGTTTTTATAGGTAAGTATCTCGATACTAAGTATGCTATGACTATGCTGTGTTCACGTAGAAGTAATTTATCTTACTTACTAGCTGCGCCCCGCGGTTTCACCCGCATAAACCGGGATAAAAGTAGCCTATGTTTTATTCCAGGGTATAAGCTATCTACATACCAAATTTCATCCAAATCGGTCCCGCCGTTTGAGCGTGAAGACATAACAAACATACACACACACACGCACCCCCACACTCACAAACTTTCGCCATTATAATATTAGTGTGAAGTGTATATATTAAAGTGTGTGTGTGTGTGTGTGTGTGTGTGTGTGTGTGTGTGTATATTTAAGTGTGTATATATTATAAAGAACTTTTTTCGTCAGTGGCTTAGTTGTTTTTATGACAAGGTCAAATTAAATTAGCTATCGAAACTCTGCAGAAGTGATGTGTATTGATATCTAAACACGACAAAATAAAAATAAAAAGATTTGATGATTTTATAATAGGTCTTTACCTATGAAATTGCCGTTTTGTATGAATAAATTTAAACGAATTTTTTTCATGCATTTTTTATTTGTATTAATCGAAGTAATCACCCATGCAATCAATGCATCTTTGCCAACGCAGTGGCAGTTTATTGATGCCCTTCTTAAAGAAATCAGCTAGACGGGACGCAACAAATTCTTCAAAGGCATTTTGTACTGCCTCTCGGGTATTGAATTTTTTTCCCGCCAAGAAGTTATCGAAATTCTGGAAAAAGTAGTAGTCTGTAGGCGCTAGGTCTGGTGAGTAGGGCGGATGACGGAGAGCTTCCAACCCCAGTTCTTGCAACTTGGAGACCGTCTGCTGTGCAGTATGAGGTCCCTCGTTGTCGTGCAGGAGCAGCGGAGACGAGCGATTGACCAATGCTGGTTGGAGATGTGCCAGCTTCTCCATCATTGTGTTCAGTTCTTCATAGTACACATCTGAAGTAATGCTCACCCCGTTTGGTAAGAAGCTGTGATGAATCACACCGGCGCTAGACCACCAAACAGTGACCATCACTTTTCTAGGGGTAAGTTTTCGTTTAGGGCATTGTTTAGGTGCTGAACCAGGATCCAACCAACTTGCTGAGCGCTTGCGGTTATCAAACAGAATCCATTTTTCATCGCAGGTAACAATGCGGTTCAAAATTCCTTCATTTGTGTGTCTGTTGAGCAGTGCAAGGCACGTCTCGACGCGTACTTCGCGCTGGCGATCATTGAGTTCGTGGGGCACCCATTTGTCAAGCTTTTTTACCTTGCCAATTTGACGCAAATGGACCAATATTGTTTTGACGCTAACGTCGAAAGCTGCTGCTAATTCAGCCGTAGATTGTGTATCATCAGCTTCCACAATCGCCTTTAATTCGTCATTGTCGACCAAAGTCTTCGGACGACCGCGAGGTTCATTTTTCAGGTCGAAATTTCCAGAACGGAAGCGAGCAAACCAATAACAAGTGGTGCGTTGGTTTGTAGTGTTAGCTCCGTAAACGTCGTTGATGTTGCGTGCCGCTTGTGCCGCGTTGCTGCCACGACGGTACTCATATTCCATAATTACTCGATTTTTTAACGTATCCATGATGACGAAAAAGATTGAAATGCGATGAAAATGTAACACTAATCAATAAACAAATGACTACTTTTGGAAAAAAAAATCCATGTTCTTAAAATAAAATTAATTTGAAATTAGAATTCTTAGCCAAACAAAAATTATTTTGATTTGAAATGGCCAGTAGGTGCAGAACGGCAATTTCATAGGTAAAGATCTAATAGTTTCCTTTGGCAATGTTACAGACACCCTTCTAAATTACTGTATCGGGACAACCTTCTGGAATCTGCTGTTGGCTGTCAACAAGGTGACCCCCTCGGGCCAGTGATTTTTAGTTTAGTCATTCACCTAATTATTCGACAAATAAATACCAAATTTAATGTTTGGTATCTTGATGATGGTACCTTGGGAGGCGATGTAAACTGTTTTAAATGACCTTCAATTCTTAAAAAATGAACTTCTTTCCATTGGCCTTGATCTCAACCTTTCAAAATGTGAACTATTCTTAGCAGACGATACTGACAGACATCTAACACTTCCCAAATTTAATGCAATAGCCCCAGAAATCAAAATTATTGAAAATAACTCTCTTCTTCTCCTTGGGTCAATATATGAAAATTCATTTCCTGTTTTCATTGAAGAAAAAATTCAAAATTTCAATGACGTTTCGGAAAGATTGCTCCAAATTAACACGCATTCCGCCATAACATTAATCCGTTACTGCTGTTTCGACCCTAAATTAACATAATTCCTTCGCGCTTCCCATTTATGGAAACACACTCACCTTTTAGATAAAATGGGCAAAATTATCCGACATACTTCAACTTCGATATTAAATGTGGCCATGGACGACCGCGCTTGGGCACAAGCTAGTCTTCCCATTCGTATGAGAGGCCTCAGCGTCCGCAAAATTTCTAGTATTAGTTTACCGCATAGAAATATAAAAAACAGATATATCTATGGTTTACCGGCATTCATATCGTCGGTCCACGGCACAGAGAAATTAATCAGGAAAATCCTAGCCTCCACACTGGTTAATTTTGATGTGCCTTGTTTCACCTAGGCTATGGATGCCTGGAGACTCGCTTGCTCGAATTCAGATCCACCCGACAATCCATCTTCCTAAAGACGGTGATGGGATGAGCCGCTCTGCAGAGTAGAACAGAACAATTTACTTGATACGTCTGATACTACTGCGGAGCGTGCGCGCCTGCTGGCTGTGGGTAAGTGGGAGTCGGGTCTGTGGCTTCATGCACTACCGTCGTCGAACGTAGGCACTTTGTTCGACGACACTACTTTTCGCCTCGCTGCTTCACTGCGACTAGGAGCTCCTTCTTGTTCTCCTCATCGCTGTCACTGTGGTGAAGTTGTCAACAGCCTCTGACACCACGGCCTGTCTTGCAGCCGAAGTGCGGGTCGCTTTGCGCGGCACGCGAACGTCAATGACATCATCCGACGAGCCCTTGTCACAGTTGGCGTTCCAGCTGTAAGTATTAGAACCCAATGGCTTGACACGCGACGATGGCAAGAGACCGGATGGCATGTCTTTATTTTCATGGAAGGTGGGAAGGCCTTTAGTGTGGGACGCAACGTGTGTCGATACTCTTGCGCCATCCCATCTTCCTGGCTCGGCGTGCTGTGCTGACACTGCTGCTGCGGCTGCGGAAAACCTCAAGCGGCGAAAGTATAATAACCTTATCGGTAATTATATTTTCGAGCCGTTTGGGGATGAAACCCTTGGGCCGTGGGGTCCGAGTGCTCATGGTTTATTCAACGAAATCTCCAAGCGGCTGGTTGACACTTCCCGTGACCCAAGGGCTGGCTTTTACCTTGGCCAGAGACTTAGCATTGCCATATAACGTGGCAATGCCGCCAGTCTCTTGGGTACTTTACCAGTCGACAACGATGCGGAGGAGTTTTTCGATGCCATATTTTAGTTTTTTAATAGTTTTAGTTATGTTAGGACATTATTTTGTTATTTTTAGGTTATGTTTATATTACAATTAAATAAAATTTCCCATAGCATCTAATATACATTTAACATTGGTTTACAAGAGTATTGAGGAAAGGAGATTGAGATTTTTTCTAGAAGAAAACTTCATGAAATAATCTGTAGGTACCTACTTAATATCGTATTGAGAACAGTCAACAACATTGATACTAAAACCAGATTCTTTCCGCATTTTGAGCCACAAAATTATTTTATCTCATAACTGAAGCGACACACGCATTACTTGTGTTACCAAGTGTACAAACTCGCTGTGAATGTGTGCGTAAGCGCGGGAGTTCTCGGTACCGATCGGTCCGAGACAATGGCGAAGTCGGAAGAATGTGTGTGTGTGCGCGCGTGTGTGTGTTATGTGCTAACAAGTACTACTCGTCTTCACGCACACATTCACAACATGATTGTAGGTACTCTTGGTAAACACAAGTAAAGTGCGTGTCGCTTAGTGAGATAAAAATACTACCTTTATTGTAAGTTATTTGTAGCTAGCTGCGCCACACGGTTTCACCCGCGTAACCAAATTTTATCCAAATCAGTCCAGCCGTTTGAGCGTGAAGAAGTAACAAACATACAAACACACCCTCACACACACTCACAAACTTTCGCCTTTATAATACTATTGTGATTAAAGACAAGTACTAAGTACATATAATTTGATAATAAGTACAGATGTTAAACATTCATCATAAATTCGCTTCTATAGCAACCGTCCATTGTTATTGTGCACAGTTTGGTTATTTCGACTTAAATTTATTAAAGTAGTACATCAATTATCTGCACAAGTTATAAAAAGTAACAAATGGCAGAACTATTAATTTAAACACTATAAATAATTTAACTACAATTTAGTTAAATAATAATCATTTGCATCCGTCAATTTAATGTCGTGAGAAACTAGAATTTAACTCATTCAGCTAGACTATTCTGACAAAATGAGACCTGTTCAAATGGGCACCCGCCCATTTGTACTGCAACTTACTAATGTAATTGAATGCTTTGATTTGACCATTTGAATATTTAAATTAAACCCGAAATTATAATTATAAATCACCTTTTAGATATTTTTCATTTGACAATAATTGAGGTGAATTTTACCACCAAATTTTAATTGAATAATAATAAAATGATTAAGCAATAATTATTGGAATAAAAACTTTTTTACAAAAAAATACAACCGACTTCCAAAAACAACACTACAAAGTGAAAAATAACTTTAATTAGGGAAGTCCGTGTCTGGTTAAATGTATTTTCGGTTTTTGCTACCGACTTCCGAAATTAAAGTTATTTTTCACTTTGTAGTGTTGTTTTTGGAAGTCGGTTGTATTTTTTTGTAAAAAAGTTTTTATTTTTACCTGCAAAACAAACTAGAACATCATCCATATAAAAGTGGGGAAAAAATACGTATTATTGAAGCTAACTGAAAAACTACCAAAGCAAGGGTAATCAATTTTATATGGGACCAACTTCGATGTATACCCTCTCGAATAAAACATTTTTTTTTACAAATCGGACGACTCTGTAAAAAGTTATGCGTGGTCATACATAAAAAAAAACGTGTTGAATTGAGAACCTCCTCCTTTTTTTTCGTCGGTTAAAAAGTGGTTTAGGTTTAAACCTTCTAATAATAAAGGCAGGTAAGTAAATGTGTTACTAATTCCCTTTGAGTAAGTGATTGGTGATCGCGTAACAAATTAAAACCTGAACCTGGTTTGTTTACACTTTCGACAGATAGATTTTGAACAGACTATGCGACCTTGTTCTTAAAAGGAGGTCGGTCAATAAACCTAGCATGAATTCCAGAATATTCTTAGACCAATAATTATTTTATACAAACTGTCCGCTATCGATAAGCAAAACTCGATCGAGGGTGAAATTCAAGGTGAATGTTACTTGCGTAAGGAGGTGTGATGTTATTTGCTATGCGTTTCTATAATTATTATAAACCTGATTTTTCTGTCCTTTAACTCTTTTTGTTGAACGCTTTTTTTTCTTTTCCTTTGTACCAACACTATGTAGATTTGGTGGGGGCGATAGTTGGTGTGATAAAAAACCCTTCATTGTGCGTGGTCCTGCACAAACTTGGCTGGCTTTTTATTTCAATTTTCTTTTAATTATTTAATTTTTTTTTTAAGTCACTGTAAATTGTTTTAGTCTAAGCCTTCTCATGCTGATCCATATACTAGAGAAACTTTGACCCCTGTCATACCTACAGCACCCTAATTGCGTAACACATAATCAATCGGAGTTTGAATCATTTTGAAACAAATTGCTAATCCATTGCTTCATATGTTCGAAAAATTTGTCTGCTCGACAGCGTAAATAACGCAATGAATGTTGTTGAACTGTCAAAATGAAACCAACTCCGATTAATAATGTGTTATGCAATTAGGGTGCAAGTTGTCCTACTTCAGGTTGTAAAAATATCGCGGCGATTTTTTTTCACACACTGGATTTTCAACGCTCTGCTAAGCGCCGAGAGTTGAAAATCCAACAGTGTTTTTTCGACGCGCTTGGATGCACTCTGTTGTTGTTAAATTGGATTCTCGAAACTACTCGAAAGCTTGGCTCAACACCGAGAGTTGAAAATCCAGTGTGCGATAAAATCCCGCCGCGATATTTTTACGTCCGTGCGAACGTCGGCTTACAATAATAATTGGTAATCTGAAACGACCTTTTTTATTTTATTTTTCTCAAATCAAATCAAATCAAAAATCAAATTAAATCAAATTAAATCAAATTGTTTATTTAACAAACAGCATTGTAGTACATGGTAAATTAAAAAAAAAAAATGTGTAAGTACTAAAAACAAAACTACAACTGAAATAGTGGTGAGGTGCTGCATTCCCAGCTAGGTTACAGAATAACCTGTATAAGGGAGTACAGTGCCAGTCCCCATTGGGTATTATAAATAAATTGTACACAGTATGTGGCTTAACACTAACTAGTCTTCTATTACAATTTTATTATTATTGGTGGTTATGGTTATTGGTCGGTTGGTTTTTGGATGGGAAATCATCAATGATTTCTCTCGCTTTGGGTGGAGCGGGAGCCCGTGCCGGAGTTTTACTGACTAAAATCCACCCGTGGTCCTTCAGTTGCCTGTGCCAGGGCTACGGTATCTCTTTCGAACAACTCGCTACCCTGGTGGCATCGGCCCCATCGGACCCCATCTAGTGTTCCACGCGCGCCGTCGTACCGGGCCTGCACCCTAATTGCATAACACATTACCAATCGGAGTTGCTTTCATTTTGACAATTCAACAACATCATTGCGTTATTTATGTTGTCGAGCAGACAAATTTTTCCAACATATAAAGCAATGGATTAGCAATTTGTTTCAAAATTATTAAACTCCGATTGATATTGTGTTACGCAATTAGGGTGCTTGGTGATTTTCAACGCTCTGCTTAGCGCCGAGAGTTGAAAATCCAACAGTGTATTTTCGACGCGCTAAAATGCACTCTGTTGTTGTTAGGTTGGATTCTCAATGGTCGGCTCAACAAAGAGAGTTGAACTTCCAGTGCGCGATAAAATCCCGCCGCGATATTTTTACATCCATACGAATGTCGGCTAATATGTTCCTTCAATTAATAAAGTCCTTAATTTGCATTTAAGAGCAGATAATTATACTCAATAGGTATTCTCCAAGATTTGGGCAATTTATTAAATATGGTCGGAGCCATGTAAAAGATGCTCTTGCTCATAAGAGTTGTTTTAGCGCCGCGAACATAGAGTTTGGAATTATCACGTCTATTGCTTGGGACAACATCAGACAAACGCTGAAATAAATTAGGATGATTTTTAATGAACATTATTGTTTTCAAAATGTATAATGAAGGTAGGTAACGTCAATTATTCATGTTCTTTAAAATAAGATTTCAATACAGCTATCTGTTATTTGCAGTCTAAACATTGATCTAAGTCTAAACATCGATCTAAGTCTAAACATCGATCTCATCGGGGTGATTTAGGTGCTAGTTTTTTTAGTAATATGACATGAGCATACCTACTTATAAGAGCGAAACGGAAAGATGTGTTTGTAAATTGTTTATCGCTCCTTCACCGTACATAATCTCTATTCTAGCTAGTGTCAATGAAAATTGAACCCGGATAACACCTAATTACCGATTCGACTAATTAGATAACGAGAATAGTATCAGTATTAGCACAGAATAATGAAGTAAGCAGTATTACTTCTGTGGTATTTCATCTTCATAGAAAAAGGCCGAAAAATGCGCTTCTAAATGTCAGTACGGACGGACACGTATTTATCTGGTAATTAATTCAAGGTCACTGCCCAGATAAACTACTGCAGCTTTATTATCCTGTGGTCAATCAATCTGCCTAGCCTTTCCTAACTATGTTGGGGTCGGCTACCAGTCTAACCGGATGCAGCAGAATACCAGTATTTTACATGGAGCGACTGCCTATCTGAACTCCACAACTTAGTAACTGGGTAATACGATACTTCTTGGTAAGACTGGTTGTCAGATTGTCAAAAATCCACGAATGACAGCCGGGACTACGTAGTCTCGGTATGTTAAAGATGTTCACCGATCCACTGACCTAACCTGATGGATCGACCCGTGCGGCTATTATTACTTAGCCACGAGCTCCTCGTATATCATATTCTGTGGTATCAGTGAATAATAATACTTCTAAGTATTAAAAGACTGTAAACATTTCCAGAAAATTGTGACAAACAGATGAGGCAGATTTCTACGAACGATTCAATAGCACAGCACAGTGTAATAAAATAACAGTAGTTTATCTGGGCAGTGACCTTCAAGCCGCTCGGTAGATAAATACGTGTCCATCCATGCGCAACTGCCGCGCGCTCGAACTGTGGCGTAAGCCGACGTACGCACAGGCGTAAAAATATCACGGCGATTTTTTTTTCGCGCACTGGATTTTCAACGCTCTGCTTAGTGTCGAGAGTTGAAAATCTAACAGTGTGTTTTTTTTTGACGCGCTGAAATGCACTCTGTTGTTGTTAGGTTGGATTCTAGAAGCTCGGCTCAACACTGAGAGTTGAAAATCCAGTGCGCGATAAAATCCCGCTGCGATATTTTTACGTCCGTGCGAACATCGGCTAATTGAGACTGACTGAGATTTCGAAGCGCGTCGTTTAGGCCGTTTTCTGTGAAGATAAACTACTTTTATACTGTGCCTATAGACAGCTTCGTAGGTGTAGTTGTGTGGATCACCCGGAGGACACGGTGGAGCATACAGTGGAGGTCTGCCCGGCTTGGGCGGAGCACCGCCGTGTTCTCACGGAGGCGATCGGCGGCGGCGATCTCTCGCGTCCAAACCTGGTCCAGGCCATGGTGCGGAGCGAGAGTGTATGGGAAGCCGTCACCTCCTTCTGCGAAGCAGTAATGCTCGCGAAGGAGGAAGCGGAACGCGTGAGGGAGAGGCAACAGCCGCGCCCTCGCGCCCCTAGTCGCCGTAGGAGACGCCCTGGGCGGCGGGAATCGATTGCCGATTCCCGGCCACCGTAGGCGCGGACTTGCGGACGACGAGTAATGGGCAGCTCGCCGTCCGGTAAGGAACAGGCCCGGGTCGACGGCGCGTTGTGTACCACGCGCGCCTCAAAGAGATGTCAGCAGTGACGGGGTCAATTGGGCCGATTCCGCCGGGGTCGCGGGTAGTTCGAAAGAGATACCGTGGCCCTGGCACGGGCAGTTGAAGGAGCATGGGTGGGTTTTAGTCAGTAAAAGTCTGACACGCCCTCCCGCTCTGCCTAGAGCGGGAGAAGTCATTTGATGATTTCCCATCCACAAAAAAAAAAAAAAAAAAAAAAGGTGTAGTGGTTCCAAAGGCGCGGCTGCTGAGTGTTCGGTCCAGGATTCAATCTTGGTTTTCCGCTTCGGGAAAAGTAACTACTTATTGAGTTTCCCATTTGGCTGGCGAAACGTGAATTGCGATCTTATTAATTAATTAATTAATTAATAAGATTAATTAATTACTTAATTCGGCAGAGCCTCCACTGTTTTTAATAGGTACACGCTGTATATCTGCGCCGATTCAGATTTTATGTCAATGAGGGAATTGTACAGACGCCAGCACATAAAGCTACTACAATCTGTCAAATTTCTTTAATTGATTTTCATCTTTATCGCTAACACATTAAGTTCAAGGTTGATGGCTTGACCTGCTAGCGTCTGTACCTACAATAGCATTTAAAGTGCACAGAAGTTAAAGTGTCAGCCAAATAGTTATGTAGGTATTTATAAACGTAATAATCAACGTCCCTTCTTTAAAATTGGGTAAAAATACAATATGGCTACGCAATGATCGAAGCTTCAAAAAAAAAATTAGACATTGTCATCAGCGCCATCTAGCAAAGTTTCCGCGTACTTCACACAGTGTAACATGATTGTGTCTGTAGGTAGTGGTCAAGTGGTCACTCAAGTTCCGTTGAATGCTACGTGAGGCGCCGCGAGCGCCACCCTACGGAAAGTACGGCCGGATAGAGAAAGGGCCGCGCGATTGAATTGCTGTTACAAATATGCTTCACCACCAAAAAAAAAACAAAAACATGGAGAAACGAACTTCTATACACTGTAGGGACTATTCTTGCTTGCATAGTGCCGCAGGTGTGGTCAGATATAAGTTTCCTCGATATTACAGCCCAGTTCCTGTCGTAAAATAATTAGTTCCCACGACACTAGAATAATAAAATACGTCGCCATCAAATTAAGGAAGAATAGCATTATGTATGCTATTCTTCCTTAATTTATAATAGTATCTTGAGATAGCTTTAAGCTTATGTACAATGCGTGCCACGAAAGATTTGACACACCACGTAGCTTGACTTGCGCAGTAGAATATAATTCTCTGATTCTGATTATTCTGATTTAGGTCTCTTTAGCGGTGTGAGGTCTGAGACGCGAAGGGACCGGGCGTCATCGGGGCGCGGCGGCGGCGGCGGAAAGAGCGCGGGAGGCGCGATACTGCGCTCTCAAGTCTCATCTTTCTTCGTGGCTCGCATTATACTAATATTTAAGTTAGATTTTTATATTTAGAGCTCGTGGCTAAGTAATAACAGCCGCACGGGTCGATCCATCAGGTTAAGCTACGCTTGCCGGGGTTGGTCAGTGGATGGGTGACCATCTTTACATACCGAGACTCCTCCGTGCCTCGGAAAGCACGTTAAGCCGTTGGTCCCGGTTGTCATTCGTGGATCTTTGACAGTCGTTACGGGTCGTCAGAAGCCAGAAAGTCTGACAAACAGTCTTACCAAGGGGTATCGTATTACCCAATTACTGGGTTGTGGAGGTCAGATAGGCAGTCTCTCCATGTAAAATACTGGTATTCAGCTGCATCCGGTTAGACTGGAAGCCGACCCCAACATAGTTGGGAAAAGGCTCGGCAGATTGATAAGTTAGATTTTTACCACCCGCAAAATTATGAGAATACTTTAACAGTGATAACAAGGACAAAGAGATTGTTAGTTTTTAAATCAAAATAAGATAGTGGTAACGCCATCTGTTATTTATTTGTAATACTATATATTTTGAATGTCTAATATTAGGTTGGGGAAAAAGTCTTTTCGCATTATAGTATGTATGAACTTAAAATAAAATCTCTTTGGCTATAAGTACTATTTGTATCTGGCTGGTTTTGGTATAATTGAAAGTTTAAATTTTAAATAACATAATTCCAAATTCAGATTAGGAAATGCCATTTTTAAAAAAGTGTAGCAAGATCGGCATATCAGTAGTTACGACGTAGCTGAAGAACTGGGAATTGACCACAAAACAGTTTTGGCGCATTTGAAAAAACTGGGTACACAAAAAAGCTCGATATTTGGGTACCTCACGAGCTCACTGAAAGAAACCTAATGAACCGTGTACTCATTTGTGATTCTTTATTACGACGTAATGAAACCGAACCATTTTTGAAGAAGCTGATAACTGGTGATGAAAATAGATCACGTACGACAAGAACCTGCGAAAAAGGTCGTGGTCAAAGGCCGGTCAGGCTTCACAGACTGTGGCGAAACCCGGGTTAACTCGCAACAAGGTGATGCTGTGTGTGTGTTGAGATTGGAAGGGCATTATTCATTATGAGCTGTTACCACCAGGCAGGACCATCGATTCTGAACTCTACTGCGAACAACTGATGAGATTAAAGCAAGAAGTTGAGTGTAAGCGGTCGGAATTAATCAACAGAAGGGGTGTGGTTTTTCATCATGATAACGCTAGACCTCACACATCTTTAGCCACTCAGCAAAAATTAAGAGAGTTTGGCTGGGAGGTGTTAATGCATCCGCCGTATAGTGCTGACCTTGCACCTTCAGATTTCCACTTGTTTCGGTCTCTTTAGGCAGTGTCAGGTTAACATCACGAGAGGACTGCCAAAACCACTTGTCGCGGTATTTTGATCAGAAGTCCCAAAATTTCTATAGCAATGAGATCATGTCCCTACCTACAAGATGGCAAATAGTTATCGAACAAAATGGTACCTACATACTTCAGGTAAATGTAAATAATGTATATTAAAAGATGTTTTGTCATCATCATGTTTGTAATTTCTTAAAAAATACGAAGAAACTTCTTCCCCAACCTATTATATTTGTACTAAATAAATATTCATGTGTTCTGTCTCAGGAAAACTAGTTTGACTATGTATATAAAATACTAGCAACCCAGCCCTGCTTCGCACGGTTTTTTCACTTGACAAAACATGAAGGTTTCTATATTATATTTATGTTAAATATGAATGTGATATACATTTAAACCTTCCGGAATAAATTCTCTAAATGATAGTGAAAACCGCATCAAAAGCCTTTGGATAGTTTAGAAGAACAACGCGGCTACACAGAATGACACGAAAAACGACTTCATTTTATAATAAGTACAGATGTAAAGTGGCTACAAAAGTTCAAGGTCTTCCTTATCATAAAAAAACAGCTAATACGATAGTAAATATAATTTCAGTATCAGCTATGACCGCAGTTAAATTTTATCGGTTGAGGCGCGAACACATGCCGACGAAGCGCTGACAAACAGACAATGGACAAACTAATCGTTTCCACTATCGTGTGTCTCTTCCTTACAATCGAAGCAAGAATTATCTCAGATAACTACAATAGAGAAAGAAGTGCATTATTGGAGGAAGAAACACTTACAGCTGTAGGCGGAAAACAACATCTAAACGCAAATGAAACGATAGCAAACAATATCCTAATGAGATGGAAAATGAAAGAACTCAACGCTTCAGACAACGATTCCCAACATTTCGATTTCTCCAAACAATACTTTTCGTATAAGAAAGATATCGAAAAGTCAAAGGTGTATAAAATAATAAAACTAATGCCGAAAGGTTCACTGTTACACGTGCATAGTACTGCAATGTTACACCCAGACATGCTAGTTCAGTTGACGTATGAAGACCACTTGTATGCATGTTATCAAAACGACGATTTAAAATTACATTTCTCATTGACGACCCCCGAACAACCGTGTTTGTCTCAGTGGGCTCTTATTAGCGACCTCAGGAATTCTTCCGGCAATCCAGATGCTTTTGATTCACAATTGAAGAAATATTTCACACTTTACAAAGATGACGGAGAAGATTATGACTTTGTAGACATCAACACGGTTTGGAAAAGATTTCGCAAAGTTCATCACGCCATCGGATCTTTGATTTCATACAGACCGGTAAGAGAAAAATACTGTTATGAAATATTGAAGCAGTATTACAATGACAACATTATGTATATAGAGATCCGTACGATCTTGTTCAGCTTATACGAACTGGATGGCACAAAACACGATAAGAAGTATTTAGTGGAACTCTATAAGAATGTTACTAATAAGTTTATCGAGGAGCATCCAGACTTCATCGGTGTGAAACTGATAATTGCACAAAGCAGGTCTCAAAGCATCGAACAGGCGCAAGAAACTTTGAATTTAGCAAGAAGACTTAAAGCAGAAATTCCAGACTTCATAGCAGGGTTTGACTTCGTCGGACAAGAAGATACTGGCAAACCATTGACAGATTTCCTTCCTATATTATCCGAGGCTAAAGACGAGATAAACTTCTACCTACACGCTGGAGAGACCGCTCGGTTAGGAACCTCAGCTGACGAGAATTTAGTCGATGCAATACTTCTAGGTTCAAAGAGGATAGGACACGGCTACGCTTTGACGAAGCACCCGAGTCTAATCTCAGCTGTTATTAAAAAAAACATTGCTTTGGAAGTGAATGTGATATCAAATGTGGTGTTATCCTTAGTGCACGATGTAAGGAATCATCCCTTAGCTTCGTATTTAGCTTTGGGTCTTCCTGTAGTGTTGTCCAGTGATGACCCTGGTGCGTGGAGTGCAGAACCTTTGTCTCATGACTTTTTCGTGGCGTTTATGGGAGTTGCAAGTAAGCATGCAGACTTGAGATTACTGAAACAACTCGCTCTCAACTCTATAACGTATAGCGCGTTGGAGGATGAAGGTAAAGCGAGACTTTTAAAAGTTTTCAACAATCGGTGGGACAAGTTTGTGAACGATGTGATTTCTGATGAATCTTTATTACATACTAGGATTTTGTAATTTTATTTAGTGTTTGTCAATTATAGCGTGAAAGACTTTAGAGGAAGTCCGCTATGCTCCGACATAATATTATAGCCTTAGAAAACATATTGCTACTTTATGCTCTGTAAATACTAAGTTAAGTACCTAAAGTCATGATTCGAGATGTGTCATAGTTCGACTTATTTCAAGTACCTACTTTGTAACGGAACCCTGTAATACTGCCCTGAGCCTGTGCTGTTTAGCAAGCATAAGCAGAGTGAAAATGTGTTTATATGGCTTGCAAAATACATACATGGATTACCTTCTTAGAAGGGGTAGAGGATAATGATAATAATAAAACCAAAAAAAACCAAAACCAAAATGACCTATAAATTATTGCTTGTAAAATATAACCTCATGTCCCTACAATCCCGTCGCACCCTTCTTGAAATGATGACTCTATTTAGTATATGCCGCAATAAATTTGATTGTACTGATCTTGTGAACAGTCTGTGCTACCTGATCCCTCGTACTGTAATCGGTCGTGAGGTTCGTTCAAGACGCCTATTTGCTACTTCATTTTGTCGAACTAACTCAGGCGTTCGCTCGCCGTTACATCGTTTGGTTGACACCTATAATAAACAGTTTGGCTCTACTGATATTATGTTTCTCGACCAAGCTGTATTTAAGAGTGAAATTATGACTATTTTAAGAGATCATAGCCCTAATATATAGTTAATATGTAATATAAGTGTTTTTTTAACTTGCTCTGCTAACAGCTAGCTATTCTGTATGGTAATCTGTGTGTGTGTGTGGTCGTCTTGAGTAGTGTATTTGTTACTTTTATTGCAAGTTATATATTGTATGCCTACTGTGTAATATACTGCTGTTTGTTATTCCTATCAAATAAAATAAAATAAAAAATAAAAATAAATACTCATCGAATGCATAACCTCTTTCTTTTTTAAAGTCGACTACAATTACCAAAAGTGACTTTCGGACAAAAATTATCATCATCTGCCTAACCTTTTCCCAAATATGTTAGAGTCAGCTTCCAGATAGCATTATTATTTTGTATTTTATTTTAAAATTGTGAAAGAACACGTAGAACATTACATATTTGGCTATTACTGCTCTGTTAATACCTACTAGGTTTAGTTACCTATGTAATGTTGATATAGCTATTTTTATTCTTGTTATTTTCCTTTTATTACGTCACTAAACTTTTATGTTTTTTAAGTTAAAAGATGTACTCTACACTACTTACCTTTTTTTTCGTGTAATTTAATGGTAATTAAAATTTGTTTTACATAGTTCTCATTGTTTTTTCCTGTACCAAATTCAAAGCCTCGTCCCCCGACCCGCCGCGTTGCATCGCCCGCCCGCGCTGTCTATTCACAATTTCATGGGTTTTAATTTTTTTGCGCGGAACCCTAATTCTTTTTCTAAAATAAAAGTAGCCTTAGTTACTCCTTATAACATCAGCTATATGCTAGTGAATCCCGTCAAAATCGGTCCAGCCGTTTCGGAGATTAGCCAGAACAGACAGACAGACCGACAGACAGACACAAACATTTTAAAAATTGATTTTTTGTTATAATTTAGAACCCTAAATACCTACTTTCATATGCATTTAGTAAAAAGTTGTTATTTTGACATTACAAACAGACACTTCAATTTTATTTATTTGTATGTATGTATATGTATATATATTGTTTATAGTATAGACAATATTTGTGATAATATTCTAAATAATTATTATTACGTGATATTACTGAAAAGACGAGGCAAAAACGTGCTGGTTGACAAAATATAGGAATTATTTACAACATGACTTAGTTTTAAGATCAATAGTTTATCAAATTAGCACGTTTGAATAATACTTACCTATTATATTATTTAAATGTCTTTTACATAATTATCTCGGGATCCTTGGGGCCCCGGAATTGATAGTAGGTACATACTTAAAGCACCGAGTCTACTTTAGAAACAAAGGGTGCAATGATCATCTTTATCTGCTTAGCCTTTCCTAACTATGTTGGGTTCGGCTTCCAGTCTGACTGGATTCAGCTAAATACCGGTATTTTACATGGCGCGACTGCCTATCTGACGTCCACAACCCAGTAACTGGGTAACACCAATCACGATACCCCTTGGTAAGACTGGTTGTCTGACTTTTGGGCTTCTGAATACCCGTAACGGCTCAAAGGATGCAATAATGATTAAGTCAAATTCTAAGTAACAAAGGGCAATGCCCGAAATAGTATGGAGGTAATCGCTTTTTTCAAAATCACTGCGCACGTACAAAACTGGTATAGCTTGATAGAGGGTCTTAACACAAACAAAAGTTGTTATGAAAACTTTGCTCCAAAATGTAACCATTCGGAGATATAAGCAATAATATTTTGTGAAATTTACTATTTTTTGACTATGATATGACTTTTTTAGTAAAATCATTTTTATTTTTGTTATCAAAGCATTCGTCTTACACGGAAAAGAACACTAAAAATAAAGTTTTAATCATTCTCATCAGTATGCGCGCTCCATTTTCAGGTAAACGCGTCATGAACTTCGGGTAAGATTCGGGTAAAAATCGAATACTGTGTGGTACAGCATTCGATTTTTACCCGAATTGTAAACAATGGGACAAACAAGAAGGCAATAGGTTCTTTTGACTACACACCTAGCTAGCTAAAAATATACATGCATACAAGATACCATCGAAGATTAGCTCCAAACCAGGTTTGGTCCCTTAATAAAAGTTGTTTGTTATTATGAGCACAATCATGTGTTTAAGTACTGATCACTAACCCGATATCCTAGGTGAGCGACGGGACGCGACACGTAGCGACGCGACGTAATGCGGTCTATACCTACTTCACGCAACGTGTGTCTTTTTTTGTATTCGTGACAAACGCGGTAATATCAGTTCATTATTGTTTTAACCATGGGCATGTATACTGTGTTGTTACTCAAAAATTCATATTATAAAAATGCTTAGCCCTACAAAAACTTGCTAATGCACGTCTGCAAGTTCTCACTTCACACTGCGTCACGTCTCGTCGCGCAAAAAATAAGTTCGCACTTCGTCGCGTTTCGTCGTACAGTACGTAGGCCACAAGTACATACAACGACTATTTGATATCCTCGTGTCGCGTCGCGTCGCGATTTTTTTTTTTCATTCGACGCTTGGCTGCCGTTGCGAGCGGTTGTGTGCTGCCGCTCCCTCCCGCTGCCCTGGCTCGCTGAGTCATCGCTCGCGGCGCGCTTCGTAGTCGCCCCGACTACGTCCGATCCTTCGAGGAATTAATTATTTATTTAATTAATTCCTCGATCTATGATCACCAAAGAGTCTTTTTCAAGACTATTGTTTCTTTAACGTTATCGTCGAAACGTGTCTAGCTGCACTAGGCCCCTTCGGGGCAAATCCACAGTTTCCTGGTCCTCGGTGGAAACCTTACGGTGCCAACGAAGCCGAGTGGGGTGTTGACCCAATACACCCGCCGAACCCCGTCGGGGTGAGGCAGTCAATTGGACGGGTCCCTGTGTTAACCGGCCTTGGGGGGTCTCCTAGTCGGCACTGGTGTACAGTTTTCCTTTCACAGCCTGCACCTAGTGTCTTTAGGGTGTGTCTACACCCTTCGCGCTAGATTGGTTAGGGCCCCGTTCGCACAATAAGACTGGCGACGGGTACACACAGCTTAGGGCACATCTTAGGTACACACCTCCCTGTCTGCACCCGACAGGGAGACTTACACATCCCCGGGCCAACCCACCCGGGGAGTTAGATATAGGGTTGTCGCGTCAGTGACCATGTCGCTCGATAGAGAGCACTTGTTCGATTTTATTAAGGAGCTCCTCCTAAAGGAGCCCGACGTGTTCCTGGACGCAGTCCTGAGGAACGCGAACCTCAAGGCGTGTCTAGCCGCTTTTCAGCGGACCGGCCCCACCCCCCCCCCCCCTCCCCCTCCCCTTCTGTCTCAGGCATCGCTGATTTCAGCGATGCCCTAGAGCCCACTCCCGTCCCTCCTTGTGATGATTCAGGTGACTCTATGGACACCTCCCCGGTGTCCGGGAGACCCACCTCTCCTTACTCTAATATTTCTGAGGCATCCGACTCTGAACCTGCTCAGGATCAGTCAGCCTCCTCGTGCCCTCCTTCTTCCCCTTCCTCCGCTGAGGACGATGGTTTCGCCACCGTCCAAGGTAAGAAGAAGAGGAAGAAGAATCGCGTTGATTCTTCTGCTCAGGCTAGGAAGGGAAGGAAAGTGGGTGATTCCCCCACTCCTCCCTCTGCGGCTTCCACCGCTATCCCTCCCCCCCCTCCGACCGCGGATCCCACGGCCTCAGTTGCCCCCACCGCCACCCCCCCCGTTTCGTCTTCTGTCCCCAAGAAGGCACCTTCCCCCCCTCCTGTGTACATCCAGGACAAGGGGAAGTGGACAGACGTCTCGCGTTGGTGTACCGATCTTAGGATCAATTACACCGCCGCACGATCTACCCAGCAGAGTATCAAAGTGAGCATCCCAACGTCTCATGACTTCAGGGAGCTCACGAAACTCCTTAGGTCGAGGAACGTGTCTTTCCACACGTATACTCTCCCTGAGGAGCGCCAGACTAGAGTGGTGATCCGCAGGATCCCGAAGGAGCTCTCCGTCAAGGAGATCAAAGACGACCTTCTGTCGCAGTCTATCCCGGTGGATGAGGTCCATCGTATGCACCGCTCCAGGGCAGGAGAAGCATATGACATGGTCCTCGTAATCTGTCCCCATTTCGAGGGGTACCACCCTATCTTCCAGGTCAGATCGATCTGTAACCTCACGGGTTTCGAATTCGAAACCCTGGAAGAGTGGCATCATTGGTCAGTGTCACCGCTGCCAATTGTATGGCCACTCGCAGAGGAACTGCCACGCGAAACCCAGGTGCGTCAAGTGCCTGGGGGACCACGGCACTTCGGACTGTTTGCGTCCGAAGGATCGTACCTTGTGCACCGACCTGCCTAGCTGTGTGCTATGCGGCGAATCTGGGCACCCAGCCAACTACCGTGGCTGTCCCAAAGCCCCAAAGTCCTTCTCCTCCTCGAAGCTGAACAAGCGTGCAGACGCTCGTCAGCAGAGAGAACGCCCTCCGCTACTCCCCATCCCATCTTCCCAGATGCCGACCCGGCTAAGTCCGCAGCGACCTAACCCGTGGTTTCCCCTACACCACCAGCAGGCTTTCCCTGCATTGGCGTACTCCCAACCCCCCCCCCCCCCGCTCGCTCCTAGGGATCCGAGAACCCGCGCTCCCCCAACCGTTCTCTCTCAGCCCCCTAAACCCGCGTCCGCGCCCGCTCCTAAAGCCACCCCTCCCGCCGCTTTGGCTCCCCCCCCCTACCATACCCCCAACCATGCCAGTGCTCAGCCAAAATGTTGACTCGTTCAGCATTATTGCTGGCACTTTTATGGCCTTTTATACCCCCCGCGCTAGACAGATGGCTCTTGAGCTAACCGCCGCCAGAAATGTCGGCGATTTGCCCAGGATCATTAATATATTCAAAGCGTATCCCGAGATTACGCAAGCTTTGAATTCCTTTTCCAACAACTCAAATCAATAATGGATAAAGGAATCATAGCTAGGATCAAACCCCGATCATTAAACTTAGGCTTTTTCAACGCGAATGGCTTTGCAGGCCAACGCGATGAGATCGCCACTTTTCTCCGCGACCACCATATCGACGTTTTCCTCTTACAGGAAACGTTCTTGAAGCCCCATCACCAAAGTCCGTCGATTGCCAACTATCGCATAGTTCGCAATGACAGGTCTCGGTGTCACAAGGGTGGTACTATGATTTACTATAAATCGTCCCTATACTGCATCCCTATGGACCCTCCCCCTCTCTCGCGATTAGAAGTGTCTGTCTGCCGCTTAGGCATGACAGGTCACCAGCCGATCACTCTTGTATCGGTCTACCTCCCCCCCCCGCGGCCCCCGCACTTCAGAGGATTTCCAATCCCTCTCTGACGATCTGACCATTCTGTTCGGCTTGAGTGACTCCGTTATCATAGCGGGCGATCTCAACGCCAAACATACCTCCTGGAATAGTTCCACCACCACTTCTAGAGGAAGACACTTGTTCGACCTCTGTCCCATTTTGGGTTTCGATGTCATTGCCCCAATGACTCCCACTCACTATCCCCATGACCCCGCTCATTCCCCCGACGTACTTGATGTAGCGCTTCTAAAGAATGTCAACCTTCGGTTGGACTCTATAGAAACAATACATGAACTAACGTCTGATCATCGTCCCGTGATCTTAAATCTGGCCCCCCGCATAGGTCTCCGCGATCCCTCTCAACCTCTCCCCACCCGGTTGGTGACGGACTGGAGGAAAGTAAGCGAATGTCTGAAATCCTCCTCATCCCCCCACCTAGACTCTATTCCTGATCAGTTTGACTCTCTTGCTGACACGACAGCTGCGATCGACTCATTCACGGAGCACGTGCAATCAGTCCTGAACGATTGTTCAAGGGAGGTTCCAGCGGTGGATGACCATCGCTGGAAGCTGCCGGACGATGTACGTGCCCTGATGAATGAGAAGAACGCGGCTGTCCGTGCCTACAGCAGCTTTCCCTGCCGCTTGAACAAAGTCCATATGCGCTATTTGCAGAAATCTGTAAAGAAACGCATAGAGGAGCTGCGTTCCGCCGGTTGGGACAAGATGTTGAGTGAGCTCGAGCCAACTCATCAGGCCTTCTGGCATCTCCAGAGGAAACTCAGGTCCTCAGAGACAGTCTCTATGCCCCCCCTAGTACGCCCAGACAAAACCATCGCTTTCGATGATATCGACAAGGCCGAATGCCTTGCCGATAGTCTTGAGGCCCAGTGCTCACCCAGCTCTCAACCAGTAGACGAAGCCCACCTCTCTGAGGTTGACGCTGAAGTCGAACGTAGAGCCTCCCTTCCCCCCGTTGAGGACCCTGATTATCCCTTGCCTCCTGTCACTCCTGACGAGGTGCACGAGATAATCAAGGGCCTAAAACACCGTAAAGCCCCCGGCTCAGATGGAATCACCAATAGGGTGTTCCAACTTTTCCCTGCCCGTTTGATTATGCTCATGACCATCATCTTCAATGGTGCCATGGGTAATAATATCTTTCCTCACGCCTGGAAACAGGCTACCGTTATCGGTATCCCTAAGCCCGGCAAGCCTAAGAGCGAGCCCTCTAGCTACCGGCCTATCAGTCTGCTCAACGTCTTCGGCAAAATCTATGAGAGGCTTATTTATAAGCGTCTCAGAGATTATGCCGAGACAAAGGGTCTCATTCCCGACGAGCAATTCGGTTTTCGAACCCAGCACTATTGCGTGCAGCAGGTCCACCGTATTGTCGAGCACATCAGCGTTGGGTTCCAACGCGGTGCGATGACTGGTGCTGTCTTCTTTGATATAGCGAAAGCCTTTGACAAAGTCTGGCACAACGGCTTATTATATAAGCTGTACCAACTCGGTGTGCCAGATCGTCTCGTGCTCATCTTACGAGACTTTTTGTCAAACCGCACCTTTCGCTATCGCATTGAAGGAGCACTTTCCTCCCCCCACCCTATTCGCGCAGGAGTCCCTCAGGGCTCTGTGCTTTCCCCCCTCATATTCATCCTCTTCGCCAGCGATATCCCGAAGAGTAAAAAGGCACAGTTGGCGCTGTTCGCAGACGATACGGCCATTTTCTCCAAGGGAATTCGCCCTGACTCGATCGCTCGCACCCTCCAAACCGCAGTCGATGCCCTCGGCAAGTGGTTTCGAAAGTGGAGAATCGAAGTCAATCCCGATAAAAGCCAAGCCATTCTCTTTACGAGACGGCGTAATAGGCTCACCGCCCCTCCTCGGCCGATCACCATGTTTGGCAAGCAGATCCCTTGGGAAAAGCGAGCCAAATATTTAGGTGTGACGCTCGATAGTCATTTATCATTTTCAGAGCACATAAAGCAGGTTCATTCGCGGGCCTACTTTGCTCTCAGCTGTTTACACTCCGTTTTGAATGCACCCAGCAAGTTGTCCCTTAAGTGCAAGTTGCGTATTTACACAGCGTGCATTCGACCTATCATGACCTATGCGGGCCCAGTCTTTGCGCATGCAAAGCCCCACCTCATCCATAGGATGCAGACCCTTCAGAACCGTTTCCTCCGAAAGGTAACGGGAGCCCCCTGGTTCGTTCGGAACGCGGACCTCCACCTTGACCTTAAAGTCCCGACCATCCGTCAGTACTTGAAACGCCTTTCCAAGCGTTTCTTTGATTCCGCCGTGAAACATCGCAACCCCTTGGTTGTCGAGTCCGCTAGCTATGTCCCCAGTAAAATCAGTAGTATCCGCCGTCCGCGACTTGCCCTCACTGAACCCGATGACCCTATCACCCTCCTCCAGGAAAGTAGTAGGGACACTAGCACAGTCCAACACAAACACAGATCTACATTCCGGCCTCGCCGCCGAGGCCCATCGCGTTTAAGACCATCTAACGTAAATGTAAATTCATGTCCCTTGATCGGTTTAATCGAGCCAGCTGGTGGCGTAGCTGAGCCTGTAGCTTTAAACTCCCCTGATAATAATAATTCCCCTAACTTGATCCAGCCTATTGCTTTGCCTTGTTTATCATTGGTCAATGACAACGACTCCCTAAGCCGAGGTCCGTACCCCACAGGGGGTGCCCTTAGTGCGCAATCGTTTAGTTTATAATTTAGTTAGTATTTTATGCCCCTGGCTGGAGGCTTTTGAGCTCGCTTAAAGGCACCCACAGGAAAGTCCGGTTAAGTAGTCGAGACCTCTCATGGTCACACTACGAGATGCCATTCAAAAAAAAAAAAAAAAAAAAGTCGCGTCGCGTGGCATTACCGCGTTTGTCGTTCACCAAGGACAACGGGTAATTACCAGTCACCCTTTATGAAAGCGCTATTAAAGCCTATTTTAAAAAGTACCTACTTAATTGATTTCAGCTTATTCTTTCTGATAACTGTAACTATAGGCATTGTTGAATATTAAAACCACAATCATTATTCTTTATTATTTATTTGTCTAAACACAATTATTCTTTTATTGAAGATCTGAAAAAAAATATTACAAAGATAAGGCAAGTGACGGGTAATTAAATATAGTACTGCTTGGCTTGTCTATGACGTGATTGTATACGTCCTCTTAGCAACCACGGATTTGGAGGAATTATCCTATATTGGTTAAGATTCTCGATATCTACATCTTTGTAAACTTCAATACTATATGAACCATTGGTTCTGATGTGCTCGCCGTAGTAGCTGCGGGGTTGTTTTAATTGATACGATTGTTGTTTAATATGAGCGAGAGGCATTAAATTAAACCACATATACTTTGTATCATTTTCAGCCTCTTTACTAAAAACCATATAAATAGAAGCAATAGTTTAGTCACAGGATTATATTTTAGTTTTTTCTTTGTTGAAACACTACGTATCTGCCCTAACAGCTGACTAAGTATGTTGTTGAAAATTCTGTCGTTTAAAGGTGTATGACCCTAGATAACTATGCGTAGGCACCTACGCTTAGATATCTAGGGTCATACACCTTAAAACGACAGAATTTTTGACGCGACGTTGCCATTTTGTTACGCACGTCAGTGGAAATGTCTACAAAGGATGTTTACATTATAATTAGATCATTAAAGCTATTTTATTTGTTCGAAAAAAGTTTTTTCTTGTTTTTCTTCAAAACTTTTTTTTAATAGTTCCGAGTTAACACTATGCATCTATAGTATATGTGGTTTAATTTAATGCCTCTCACTCATATCAACCTTGTATAATAATTTTTTCTCATCTTTAAATAAATAAAACTAATGAAAAAGACCTCATAGTCAAAAAATAGTAAATAAAATAGTAAAAAATAAGAAAATGTTATTATTGCTTATATCTCCGAATGGTTACGTTTTGGAGCAAAGTTTTCATAATAACTTTTATTTGTGTTGAGACCCTCTATCAGGCTATACAAGTTTTGTACGTGCGCAGTGATTTTGAAAAAAGCGACCATTTTGGACATTGGCATTTTAAGAAAAAAGGCATAGGTAACTACTTGTAAACGTACATAGGTACCTATACCGACCTATGCGAGCACAAACTTGTTTAAAATAAAAACATAATTTCCTTGTTGGTCATATCCATTTCGATTCCTGATAAAAATTGGCTAGCCTACGCATTTCTCTCTGTGAGTATCACTTCTACTTATCACTAGATGTCGCTACTATACTAAACTTTATTCAAGTTCACGCGTACTTACCGCCATCTATGTGGGAGTAGCGGGAACTAGTCAACTGAAAAGTTATGAAATTGATGAATATTGTTTCAGAGCATCAATCTTTTAATAAAGCTTCCGAGCTTGAAGAAAATAATAAAAAAAAAACTAAACGCCTACAACAATCAATCTGCCTAGCCTTTTCCCAACTATGTTGGGGTCGGCTTCCAGTCTAACCGGATGCAGCTGAATACCATTATTTTACATGGAGCGACTGCCTATCTGACCTCCACAACCCATTAACTGGGTAATACGACACCCCTTGGTAAGACTGATTGTCAGACTTTCAGGCTTCTGACGACCCGTAACGACTGTCAAAGATCCACGAATGACAGCCGGGACCAACGACTTAACGTGCTTTCCGAGGCACGGAGGAGTCTCGGTATGTAAAGATGGTCACCCATCCACGGACCAACCCCGGCAAGCATAGCTTAACCTGATGGATCGACCCGTGTGGCTGTTATTACTTAGCCACGAGCTCCACTAAATACTAAATACCTACAACGTGCAACTGAATTAACGCAAGTCCCCTAGGTAAGTAGTTTGTGTAAAATTGGAATCTGATTCGATTTCAATATTTTTTGTTAATGTGTTAATTTTCCAAACAAGTAAAGAAGAATTGGTTGATTTATGTATTTTTTGCTTTTGTCGTTCGCGTCGATGAAAACAGATTACTTAAGTCTCCCGCAGCTGGGCACGAGGCGACTCCTGTAGAAAGATTTCAATGAAATTTTCATAGAAATTGTTCCACTAGAGTCGCGTCGCGCATGTCTGCGGGACCCTTTATACGTAAGAGTATGATACAAGAACCTATAAAATGTGCTACAAAAACCTCAAAACCCAGGTACAAAATATTCTTAGGTACTTATACAGGCTGTATCAGAAAGGTGTTATCAAACTTTAAGGTGTGGTACAGACCACCAAACTGAACAACTTTTTCCATGGAAACGACATCGTAATCGAGAAAAAATTACCAGCCGTCCCATACATTTGGGTCGAGTAGGTACCTATTGAAGTTTTGTAAGGAACAGTAGATATTATTTTCTCGATTACGATGTTGGTCCCATAGAAAAAGTTGTTCAGCTTGATGATCTGTACCACATCCTTAAATTTGTCTATACTTTTCTGATACAACCTATGTATGAGGCCACTTTTTTATGGAACTTGATTTAATTTACTTACCTACCTATACTTATTTGTGTTAAGTTCACAAGTTTGAAAAGTGTCCGTCCTTTTCGAAGATAGGACTATTACAATAGACTGAAGTAAAAAGTACATATGTGAATTTACAATAGGTACCTATAATTCATACAAGTACAAAACATATCAGAAACCAAAATCTGAGATTTCGTCGACCGTCTCCCAAAAAGTGCGTCACGACGCAGCAATTCTTTTGCCCAATTATAGCTCTTACACTGTTGTAATAAGGGCTATATCAGCGCGGGTCATCTCGGGTCAGAGTCGTGACAATGACGTGACGGTTCAAGGAGATGCGTTGGGACTTGGAACTCTGCTTACCACAAAAGCGTGAGTGATTTACGATATAGAAATGGTAATGGAGATTGTCGGTGTATGTTTAACGATTAAAAATGTTTTCTCTCTCTCGGGATCCTATGTTACTCTTCACACATAGAAACAAAATAATCTTCTAGTTAAGGCGAGTAAGTAATGTCAACTAGCGCCACCATTGAAAAAAAAATCTTGTGTCTGGAGATATGGAACATTTTGAAATATCCATGTTAAAATTTTTTGTCTGATGAAGTAGAGGTTAGGTGAGATCAAAAAAATCAACACTAAACCTCCTAGGTTCGAAGCCTTAGCAGTTAACGCCAAAATCGGCCGTTTTTTTGATCTCACCTGACCTACCTCATCTGACTAAAAATGTGAGCATAGGAAATTTCAAAATGTTGCATAATATCTCCAGACACAAGATTTTTTTCTCAATGGTGGCGCCACCATCGCCACCTTACTCGCCTTAAGGTGACGATAAGTGCTAGTGGCCTTGTGTGACTGGGCGGTGCATTTTCGTCGAATGCCGTTCCATTCGGCTTCATAGGGAAAATTTATTTTTAGTAACGAAAATATGAATATTTGAAAAAAATCACAGGTATACCTGCCTAGCCTTTTCCCAACTATGTTGGGGTCAGCTTCCAGTCTAACCGGATGCAGCTGAATACCAGTATTTTACATGGAGCGACTGCCTATCTGACCTCCACAACCCATTAACTGGATAATACGATACCTCTTGGTAAGACTGGTTGTCAGACTTTCGGGCTTCTAACGACCCGTAACGACTGTCAAAGATCTATGAATGACAGCCGGGACCAACAGCTTAACGTGCTTTCCGAGGCACGGAGGAGTCTCGATATATAAAGATGGTCACCCATCCACGGACAACCCCGGCGAGCGTAGCTTAACCTGATGGATCGACCCGTTCGGCTGTTATTACTTAGCCACGAGCTCCTAATACCTAATCGATAATAAAAAAGTCTGTTCATACAAAAAAAATCATGAAAATATCATAAGTAGTTTGAAAGTAGGTAATATCGTTTTTATAGAGCAAGATCGCCAGACCGTACTTATTTTTTGATTATTAAATGTATGGGATAGAGTAGTGTTAGTTCGTACTTTGATCGTACGCATATCTGCTAGCTTGGGCCCACGGCCAATTTTCTGGTATCAGGTACCAAAGTTACGTAAAATTATTTCTCACTTTTCTTAAAGTCTGACTGCTGATTTTTATGTATGTTTTACAGAATACTGTTAATAATTAATAATCAATACTGTCAGACACTTCCCGTCGGTGGTTTTTTTCCGCCAGACGCTAAAGCGCGCAAAAAATAATGTCATCTTACTTAAAGTTTGAATCCTAATTTTTTTAGAATGATACTCGGGGAACTATTTTAATAATTATTTATTTATTTATTTTACTATTTATGTACACACAGAAAAATATATTGAGATACATCATATTTATAATTTGGCGTACAAAGGTTCTGCCTTATTTCTTAAGAAATTTCTTCCAGCAGACCTGCGAAAGGAAAAATTAAAAAGAAATGCAGACAATAAGTAGTGTGTGAGAACTAAAAAGTCTTAAACTAAAATATTAAATAACCCACACGTATAACGCAAAACAACAAATTTACACTTACTATTTGTAAGCAGTTTGGCATCATTATAATGGTTCCTTAGTCTTGAAGAAATCGTATTTCCAAACCTTATCTAATTGCTAAACTCCCTTGCAATATTTACAAGCATATTCGCTATTAAGCGATTTTGTCGTATCTCGAAAAATGGCAAAAAAAATGTTTTTTTTATGATACGACGACGTAGACTTTCTCTAAACTTTTTTAACAAAACATAAATACCATAAAATTAACTACCTATTTTTAAATGTTATTTATATACAGCAAAATCGATGACAGCACAAAAAACAATGACCATATACAAAATCGATTTACGATTTTGTTGTAACTCTGAATTTTAAATCTATTTCGTTGTGCCATAATTATGTTTCAACTACCAAGATACAGTAATATTGCTGCTTGAAATTGAAATGCCAATTGCTGTGCCAACGCATGTTAAACTCACTTTAGAATGCTATCATTAGTGGCATCTGATAAATTTCATTCGTGTTCCAAAAATTACCTCTCTGATTCAACTAGTTTACGAGTTATGAATTTTTGAAATAGTTTTTTGGCTTTTGTGTAAAGTTCAACTTTTCGAGATACTACAAGATTGCTTTTTTGCATCAATATGCACTTCAATAAACGACCCATCAACATTCAAGACACCCAGACATTTACAACAGGATCAATGCATCCCAGAATTTAAAATAATCGTCACAGGATACATTATTCAATTCATATCAGTCATTTAATTTCGGTAGGAGCCACTTACATCAAATTGTTTGGTCCACAAGCAAATATTTTCAAAACAGGGGTCCAGCTGCCATTGTCAAATTGACCGAATGATTGTCGGGGGACCGAATGAATGAATGGGATGTATGTATTGTTGGATTAAAGTATTTTAGGGGAAACTGTACGGTTGACATTCGTTTTGGTTAGTGATGTTTGTGTAAGCCCTTGATTTTTGTTGGTTGGAGCCATTTCTTTCTTGGTGGGAACAGAATTATTTGATAGGTGATTCTGCATTATCTTTAAATAAATCTGCCTCCTTTTTAATGTGGTTTTAATCAATTAAATTATCATTGCTATAGCGGTTCCCAGCCGAAGTGAATCGGTCGAAAGTATGCATTTTCAGCATTAGGTATGTAACACACGATCATATTTTTTTACACTTTACCAAAATCAGTACACATCAATTAAGCATACATGTTTCAAAAATCGCTAACTATTCCAATTTCAATAACCCAAAAACAAAAGCCAGTCGAAACAATAGTCTTCCAATTTCAAATACAGCCCTTCTATACACGGGTACATTCAAATTGATGGACAACCAAAACCCGAACCTACAGCTTGAGTACCCGAAAACCCATTCATCAGCGTTTTTGCTCCCAATAAAGACGGTTGTCCCCACACAATACGTTTGTGGAAGACGCCAGTGATAAATCTTCGTGGCACAGGTGAGAGCGGCAAGATCAAAGGAAGCGGCGCCCTTTGTAACGCCCCCCACCCCGTAGAGGCTTGTCAATATTTGCATACTAAGTAAATAAAGTTAAAAGATCCTAAATTGTGTTGATTGAGATGTTCAGATGGAAATCACTTACTGGTTTTTAAAGGAGTGATATAGGAGCATCCTATGCCATTTGTAATGCATTAGTAGGTAGTTATCTATAGGAATGTATGTACTCATAAGTAAGTATAACCACAGACAATAGAATACTACGTACCTATGTATCGCAAACTGGACAATGATTGAAGATGTTTTTCTTTCTGGAATGTTTGGGAGTTGCTATTACCTATGTAAGTGCGATCGAGTGGTTTACAATAGGGTATTACAGCCATTTTTAAAAAGTGTCTCAATTAGATTCTATAGGGCTAATAAGCCACTAAAAAAACATAAAATTTTACTCACCGATAAGTGCTATACAAATGCATTAAAATTTTACATTTTCAAATTTCGCGCGAAAACGCTGGACGCAGTGGACATTATTGCTCTGTGGTCACGTCAGTTGGCTGTGCAAACAAACACTTTTTACACGCTGATCAGTTGACAGTTGACATCGACACTTTTTAGTTTACACATCCGTGTGACATAATAACATGGCGGCTACTTTCAAAACTAACATTTTCCGACTGCTTTTTGCCTAAGCTATCTAAATAATATATTTTTAGATTATTTTTCCTAAAGAGTAAAATATCGTATTGGATCCTTACGAGCACAGATTAGCACATAATATTTGGAACAAAGGTGCAACCTTTGGAACAACCTTTACACATACATCTGGAAATTGCAGGATTGTATCTACTTTTACAAAAAATGGATTCGATAACACAATTGAACCAAATTAGATTTTTTTTGTTGCATGGAATTTTATGGCTGTTGTTAATTCGAGGTCGCTGATTTCAAATCTACTCTCAATTTATCTCTAACAGCTCTAGTTTTTGAGGTACAGCAGCATCAAGGTACACTTCGTCCACAGCCATTTGGATCGTTTCCCTTAAAACTTGATGATCTGAGTGAAGAACAAAGGCAACGGTTCCATCAAGATATTCGGACTATGGAGGACTAGGGTCACTGGAATGCCCACATGATGGCGGACTACTGTTGGAACATTACAAAAACAAAAAGCTGATATAAAAAAAACCGGCCAAGAGCGAGTTGGACTCACGCACCGAGGGTTCCGTTCCGATTTCTGAAAAAGTGTGCTATTTAGAGACAATAAATTTTTCCTATACACAAACTTTTATCACATAATTTCAGATTTTTCTCTATGTAAACTTCGGAGATAAGGGATTTTTTAATACTCCCTTTAAGTCCCGGTTTCAAAAAAAAAAAAAATATATATACCTATATTTCTTTCTTATTTGCAAAATAGTTGGTCAAACGTCATCTAAAACTATTTCAAATTTCAAGTTGACAGCATTAGTAGTTCTAGAGATATCTAGCTGTGACAGACGGACAGACAGACAGACTGAGTCGCATCATAAGGGTTCCTTTTCACCATTTTGGTACGGAATCCTAAAAATCTGACCTCAGATCTAAAATCATGCAACGAAAATGCTGATCCCTTGTGTAATTAGTCGTTATATGTAAAATTAAAATTAACAGCTCCATCCGCTTTAAATACCGGAAGCCGCAACACAATTTTATTACAACAAAAACGCTAGCTAAGTATAAACCCCCGTTCGCACGGGCGTAATAAAATCGCGGCGGGATTTTATAGCGCACTGGATTTTCAACGCTCTGCTTAGCGCCGAGAGTGCAAAATCCAACAGTGTGTTTTTTCGACGCGCTAGAATGTACTCTGTTATTGTTAAGTTGGATTCTCAACGCTCGGCTCAACAACGAGAGTTGAAAATCCAGTGCGCGATAAAATCCCGCCGCGATTTTATTACGCCCGTGCGGACGGGGGTTTAGGCTTGAATTATTTTTTTGGGATGAAAGATGAATCGATGATTGAAAAAAATCAGTCCAATTTCTTAAAATTTTAATCATTCTTCCACCTGACATCAAGCAAGGGTCACCTCAAACCATCGCGTGCACGTCAAACGAGCCGCCTTTGAGTGACGATACAATGATCACGACACGAAGCATCATCACTGGACCACATCCTCTGAAGGCGCACTAATGAGCCCCAATAATTGACAAAAAACGAGCCTTTTCAAGTTTCAACCGTTTTCGACCGATTTGTTACTTTGAGAAATACAACTTTATTTTTACACCCCAAATATTCACCCCCAAACCTTATGTGAAAGACACAGGGTCTGTTTTCAAAGTATATGCCGTTAATGATCAGTATAAGATAAGTTGGTGATTGGTAAGATATTAATCATTGTGCTCCCGTTTGCAACATGTCGTCATTGTGTTGTTGTCATATTATAAAGAATCTGTGGTTTTTATCTGTTTTTGTGTATGTTCTGGTAATTGTTAGTTTTTAATCGGATTTGCAAATTATAGGGTAGATTTTGACAATATAGGAGGAATAATGATAGCAGCAGTACAAAACATACTTCTGGATGGACACCACTTTACCGATCACCCGTAATAATATACAGCACAAAATTCAAATTTGTACCAAATAATAGAAGAGTTTTGTCTCTTTCACACTGTCTAAAAAACTGTTGCCTATTAGCCGACGTTCGCACGGACGTAAGAATATTGCGAAGGGATTTTATCGGGCACTGGATTTTCAAGTCTCAGCGCTAAGCAGAGCGTTAAAAATCCAGTGCGCGAAAAAAAATCGCCGCGATATTTTTACGTCCGTGCGAACGTCGGCTTACAGTTCATGAGATACAGCCCTGTGACAAACGGACGGACGAACGAACGGACGGACAGCGCAGGTTTAGTAAAGGGTTCCGTTCGGTTACGGAACCCTAAAAAGAAATGGACGGCTTTCCGATTACAAAATGTTGTCATGCGACGACGCAGCTTTTATTTATTTATTTATTGACACACCAACGACTTATTCACTAAATCATAACATTAAATTATATTCTATAACAACAGCTTTAACCTATTATTCTAGTTTGTAAGTCTCGATATGTAAAGATGGTCACCCATCCACGGACCGACCCCGGCAAGCGTAGCTTAACCTAATGGATCGACCCGTGTGGCTGTTATTACCTAGCCACGCTTGATTTTTTTGATGATTGATGATTAATTTGATACCCTGTACCAGGGGTTCCTAAACTTTTAAGGTAATAGAACATTCACCAAATCCCTTTTATTTTATGTAACCCCACATCAAATGATTACAAATCAAAGACACTGCAATTTTAATGAGAACATAAACTTTTTTTTTGTTTTTAATCTAATTTTGTTGGGCTTTTATCAGATATGTCAGCCCCATCGTAGGTACCCTTTTACATTATTTGGCTTACAAAACAGTATTAGTTTATAATATTATTAATCGTTAATGAATTAGAGTTATTTGTGGAGGACCGTAATTAAATGGCACAACTTTTTAATAATCCCTGAAGATGGTACAGATAAGATGGATTGGATTATGCCTACATCTAATTTATTTATTTTAAAACCTTTTTTACAAAAAAATACAACCGACTTCCAAAAACAACACTACAAAGTGAAAAATAACTTTAATTTCGGAAGTCGGTGTCGGTGTCGGTGTTAAATGTATTTTCGTTTTTTGCCACCGACTTCCGAAATTAAAGTTATTTTTCACTTTGTAGGTTTTTGGAAGTCGGTTGTATTTTTTTGTAAAAAAGTTTTTATTTTTCACTTTTTAGTTGTGTACCTACCCCACACAAATTCTAATACCTACCACTATCTGCAAAACAAACTAGAACATCATCCTTATAAAAGTGGAAAAAAATACGTATTATTGAAGCTAACTCTAAAACTACCAAAGCAAAGTTAATTAATTTTATATGGGACCAACTGTGATGTCCCTCTCGAATAAAACAAAAAAAATCCAAATCGGTCCAGCCATCTTCGAGTAATCGGGGAACATACATAAAAAAAAAATAAAAAAAAAAAAAAAGGTTCCGACGAATTGAGAACCTCCTCCTTTTTGAAGTCGGTTAAAAATCTTTCACGAACAACTCGCGTTCTACTCCGTTTCGAGCACACTCCATCAGCAAATGTTGCACGTCCTAGAACATAAACTTCTATTAGTAATATTTTAAGAGAAACGTTTATATATACAACGTGTCGTTTTGCATCCTCGTCAAATTTCAGGGTGTGATACAGAACATCAAACCAAATAACTTTCTCTATGGGACCAACATCGCGAAAAAATGTTCAACTGTCCCATAGAAAACTTCAATACATACTCGGCGCAAATGTATGGGACGCCTGATTATTTTTTCGCGATTACGATATTGGTGCCTTGGAGAAAGTTATTACGTTGTATATATTTACGAGTACCTATCGAAGTGAAATATTTTATATGTGAAATAATGAAAACAAAAACATTCTTTACTTTAAATATTAATGTGAGAGAATGGAATTGTTTCACTGTTTTATTATCTAATAATTGCTTCATAGTTCGGTATTATGTCCGATTGTATATTTGATAAATAATTTCGCGGAACTCACTACAAAGCCATTTGATTCATCAGCTTATAATAGAACATAATACCGACCCCCTATTTCCTTCATTCTATTTTCGCATCCTATAATTACTTCCAAACAATAAAGAAAATAATAAAACCATCTTAAAAAGACGACATTTGTCACAAGACTGTATTTTATTCTCGACGACCTATTAATTCCTAAGACTAGGGGGTCTTTTGTGCCCCATGATAATTGTTAGCAACTGTCTCTTGTATCTGTGGTAAGGACAATAGGGTATGACCGTTATTATGGTTTAAATATAAACAATAAGTAGGTGGTTATAACAATTGTGCCAAATGTCGTGTGCTCTTTGATTCGTGATGAAAGGTTTTATTTTATAGGATTGTGGATTGTGTAATGGTTCATTTAATAAAGCTTAAGTTAAAAGACTTTTAACGTCAAAAAATGTATGGTTATTCAGATCTTATTCATTACTTAATTTTAAGCAATGCTTTTATATAAACCCTTTAGTGGCTAAGGTAATTGATAGATAACCTTAAATTAGAGGTAAAGCAGAAGATTTTTCTACTAGGCATTTAAAACTTTCTGCTTTGCCGGAGTGTTTAGTAACTTTATTAATTTTGAAAAAGTCGATAGGATCGAAAATAATTGTTTATGTTATTTCCATAATTATTTATACACTTCAGTGCATAGGTACAGCCACCAACAAAAGTCGATTAACACTTGCAGTTTTTTAATCTTAATTATAAAGCGAAATATTTAATTCAAATCGGAAGAGAACTACTTAAAATTTTATGAACTAACTCTTAACAGTTAAACGAAAAAAAGCAGTCTATCGAATAATTTTGTGTTAATTTAGATGATGTCAAAAAGTAGCAGTGTTAACCGACTTCTGTTGCTGACCGTACTAAAAAAACGGAAACACACAATATCTACATTTATGAACACCATCATTCAAGTGGAACCACTTTTTCTGCCACCAGAATAATAATAGCCAAAATATAATCAATTTTCTCAAAAAAAAAAAATACTTACAAAAAATCTACTCACACGCGATCTTATTATTATAAAAAACAGCCTAATACTTACTGGGGTAAAGTTTTTTGTAACTATAATTAGTAATTGGCACGTATCGTGTGGTCGCAAGTTTGCGCTTGCGCAACACAAATTGCGGTTGGAGTCATCATTTATTTTGTTGAACATATGGTAAGTAACGGATCCCGGACCATTGTCTGGTGGTGGTATTGTCTGTTGTATCCTTAAGTTAACGGTTAAGTTAAGGATACTTTGCCACTTGAGAGTATTTCAAAGAGAAGGTCTGCACCCTGGAAGACTGACAAGAGATGCACAAAGGAAAACGAAAGAGAAGATACATCTGATTTCGCGATTGTAGTGCTAATGTTATTATGACAAAAAAAAAATATTTTTGTCCTTTTTTCATTTTTACGGCGATACATTGAGCTAAAATGGCATGACGTCACTCCTTGCTAGGTTTTATACGTAGTTGTTATAGCTGTGACGTAGCGACCCCCCAGTCTTAAGTATTTTTTTATTAATATGATAAGCAAAAAATATTTGTCTAATATTTTTTTTAATTATCTGACTGACGAACTGAACAGAATATCTTTTGTAACCGACGAAAAAAACGAGAAGGTTCTCAAGTCGACACGTATACATACACCACTAATTTTTAATTAGTATAAATACTTAAAGGGCTTATTAGAGAAGGTATTGTTATTATATATGTAAAGTCTCAATAAATATTATTCATAAACAGCAAAGTTATTAGCGTTTGTTTATATCCCAAAATGTCACTCAGTTTATGGAAATATTGTACAGCCTACATAGTAGTATTCATTAATCATGGAAAAGCACTGCGCGTAATATTTTCTAGTAGCAATTGTTATGATGATTGATTAAACTATGAATTTACCAATTATGACAAATTTTCGTGGACAATTTTGGGATTTAATTTTTTTGACTTTTGACTACACAAATATGATAAGTAACGTGTACGGATAGAGCCCCATTTTTTTTTTGTACTAATTAAAAAATAGTAGTGTATACTCGTCATCATTCTCCTGCCCTTATCCCAATCTATTTGGGGTCGGCGCAACATGTCCTTTTTTTCCATACTTCTCTATTATTCGTCATCTCGGTAGTGACCCCCTTTCTAGCCATGTCATCTTTCACACAATCCATCCATCGTTTCTTTGGTCTTCCCCTACCCTTATAGCCATCGACATTCATACCCAATACTTTCCTTACGACATTTTCCTCACTCCTCCGCATCACATGCCCATACCATGACAGCCGATTTCCGCACAGCTTTTCAGTCACCGGTGCCACTTTTAGACTTCCTCTTATGTACTCATTTCTTATTCTATCCATTCGTGTAACACCACACATCCCTCTTAGCATTCTCATCTCAGCTGCATGCAACTGCTTTTCATTTATCCCTTTTGTGGCCCAACATTCTGATCCATACAAGACAGCAGGTCTAACCATTGTTTTATATATCTTCCCCTTAAGTTTAAGGGGAATGCGGGAGTCGCAGATTGTCCCCGTGACCTGCCGCCATTTCATCCATCCAGTGTTAATCCTATGCTTAACCGTCCGATCTACTTCGCCATCGCTTTGCACGAGTGAACCGAGATACCGAAAGTCGGAGCAGACTGGGAGAAGCGCGCCATCAAGCGCTATGCCTCCAGAACTGGAGATACCGCCGAAATCGCAGAACATATATTCAGTTTTGGTTCTGCTGATTTTCAAGCCAACATTCTCCAGTTTCTGTTGCCATTTCTCCAATCTGCTCCGAATCTCAGGTAAATCTTCACCGACAAGAACAATGTCATCGGCAAACAGCATGCACCAGGGTGCCTCTTCCTGTAGATTCGACGTCAGAGCATCCATAATCAACAGGAAGAGGTAAGGACTTAAAGCCGACCCTTGGTGCAAGCCAACAGGCACATTGAACTCGTTGGTATTCCCTGCAGCCGACCGGACGTAGGTACGAGATTGACTGTACATAGCACGAATTAACTCTACATACTTCCCGGGCAAACCTTTCTCTTTCAAGGCCCACCACAACACATCCCGAGGTACCCTATCATACGCTTTCTCCAGATCAATGAACACCATGTGCAAGTTCTTGTGTGCACGTCTGTACTTCTCGCACAATTGGCGGAGTGCAAAAGTGGCGTCCGTTGTTCCTCGACCTGGCATAAACCCAAACTGGTTCGGGGTAATTTCACTCTCCTCTCGCAGTCTTTTCTCTATTACTTTCTCCCATACCTTCATACTATGTGACATGAGCTTTATTCCTCGATAGTTGTTGCAGTCCTGTACATCACCTTTATTCTTGAAGATGGGCACGTAGTAGTGTATACTCGTATACCTATATTTCTATGTTTTACCACACGAACGTTTTTACAGCGTTGTCCGATTTGAAAGATTCTTGTTTTATTCGGTAGGGTAATACCTCGAAGTTGGTTTCATGTAATAAATTTGTTTAGGTAGTTTTTGAGTTAGCTTCAATAACACGTATTTTTTCCAACTTTTTATGTCGATGATGGTCTCATTTCTTTTGCAGCTAGTGGTATTCGAATGTGTAATACCACAACTAAAAAGTGAAAACTAAAAACTTTTTTACAAAAAAATACAACCGACGTCCAAAAAAACACTACAAAGTGAAAAATAACTTTAATTTCGGAAGTCGGTGGCAAAAAACGAAAATACAAAACCAAAGACACCGACTTCAGAAATTAAAGTTATTTTTCACTTTGATGTGTTTTTTTTGGAGGTTGGTTGTTTTTTATTTGTAAAAAGTTTTACCTAGGCTTCATCCCTATTGTTGTGTCCTGTTTGCCGCAAATAAACGTATTTTCTTTTCTTTCTTTCTATTCTTTAGAGTTCATTTCAAACCTCACTCAAGTGAACGAATAGGAATTCAGTTGTTTTTAAAGTAATCATCGCGGATTCAAAACGAGACACCGTTCGAATTTCGAAATTTTGTCACTGAAGAATTGAAAAATGGAATAATCTATTTCCAAATTTTTATTTTATTTATTTATTTAATAATAGATAATAATAATAAAGTTATAGATGTCAGTAATTGTCTTGTTTGTAAAAATAAGGGGAATCCAAAAGAAATCGTGTTACAAGACCCTGTGCAACCTGATACCAATACACATAAATAACAAATCACATGTTTCCAGTAATGAGACCAAATCAGTGTATTGACTCCATAACCCAATCTTTGGAGACCCCATGCCAAATAACACCAGCTTAACTCCCTAGCAATAAGATTCAAATTCATATGCAAAAAGAGAAAATCAGCGATATCCTGCGGGGATTCATTTGATAGGCGCTGATTTACAAAACGAATTACGAATGGTTACTGATGTTCATTACTGTAATTCAATTTTATACAATTTGATCGGAAATCATAATATTGAGTTTGTGTTGGATGCAGGTTAAGTGTGTGTTAGTGAGGTACTTGTCATATGGATGGGTGAACATTGAACAGTCATGGTTTCTTTGGAAAGGCATCCAAGACTGATGATTGACTAAGCAACCGAAATCCGAAACATACTCATAATGTCAATGCTTTTCATTTCGACTAAGTAGGTAAGGAGTGTACAACGAAATCCTTTGCTTTATACGTTAGAAATATTCAGTTGTACCGTAGAATGGTAATGGTGGCAGCTCCTACCCTAAAGGCACCAAGACATACAAATCAGCCAGAAAATCACAAAATTACCCAGAATAAACACGTCTGCCTATTCCTTCGGGGAAAAACACTGTGATGTTATGTTACGTTAAACAGGGTGACTCTAAAATTTGGACTACTTAAAATGAATGAACGGATGAATGAATTGCACCGACCCCAGCGTGGTTTCACCAAACTCCATTACTCGAACGATCCCAATGATTCACACTAGCCCCTGTTGCCTCATGTTACATGGTGCAAAAGAGACCATTGCATATCGAGGAGTAGACCGGGGGGCGCGATAATGGTAGGGAAGACGTGTCCATAGGATATGGAAGTATTATTAGAACCGTACCGGATATGATACCTAGAGTAAGCAAAGGAATTGAGGAGAGACGGAGATCGTGCTAAGTAATAACAGCCGCACGGGTCGATCCATCATGTAAAGCTGCCCTTGCCGCGGTCGGTCCGTGAGTGGGTGGACTATCTTTACATACCGAAACTCTTCCCTGCCTCGGAAGGCACGTTAAGCCTTTGGTCCCGGCTGACATTCGTGGATCTTTGACAGTCGTGACAGGTCGTCAGAAGCCAGAAAGTCTGACAACCAGTCATACTAAGGGATATCGTATTACCCAGTTACTGGGTTGTGGAGCACAGATAGGCAGTCGCTCCATGTAAAATACTGGTATTAAGACCGCATCCGGCTAGACTGGATGCCGACCCCAACATAGTTGGGAGAAGGCTAGGCAGATTGATTGGGTGATATAATTTATCTATGGATGGGGCATCTTTTATCGGCCAAACATCTTATAGAACTTTTGTTGGGACGTGCTGTAGGTTCTATAGTGAGAAATTGAATGTCCATTCAGATTTACACTATGAATTTAATAATGTATTTACTACAACTAAACACGGTACAATTACTTATGATGATTAGTATGAAATGATATATATGATGATTGACGCGAGTAGCCGTTAGTAAACGACTATGTAATATGTGTTGTCGTGACAACGCGTGACTTCGAACTTAACGAGACGGTGAACGTCATAGGTACTTATAAGCTCGCAAGTGGCGTGCATGTGTGGGTAAACATACCACTACAATCTTAACTGTTTATTATAGTCCACAAAAACCCAATGAAAGGATATCACTTTCACAATATACTGTAACTAGACTGTTTGTATAACAAAGCTTAATATATAGAACATACAGCAAATCATACAAATTGTTATACGTACTGTGGAGCACTAAATAGAGCTGACAAATTATCTGATAAAGATAATTTAGCTCCTCGTTACAAGCAGTAAGAATGGCTGGATGTGACTGCAATCTACGATGACCAGAAAATGGATCTATTGTTGACACCATTCTTTAAATTTCTTTAGACCGCCTCAATGGTCAAGAGGGTTGATTTATATTGACCCAGTATTTTTAGATTCTGTAATCCAGTGACACTGGATCGAGGGTAGACAATTTTCAGTAAAGTTCAGCATCCTATAGGTATCTAGTACTGGAACAAAATAAAGCAGCTGACAACTTGATCTAGTGCTAATGGGATTCAATCGCTGGATTGTAAAACTAGATCTATGTAAATCCGTCTTTACGGTGATATTTATGACGTTGTTTCTTCAAATTTTTGAACACCTTGTTTTTGTCTCTTTAGTTTAGATACCTCTACTATCTCTGCAGTATTGCATTAAACAGGCACTCAATCATCTGCCTAGCTTTTTCCCAACTATGTTGGGGTCGACTTCCAGTTTTACCGGATGCAGCCGAATAGCAGTATTTCACATGGAGCGACTGCCTATCTGACCTCCAAAATCCACTTACTGGGTAATACGATACCCCTTGGTTGCTAGACTTCCGGGCTTCTGACGACCCGTAACGACTGTCAAAGATCCACGAATGACAGCAGGGACCAACGGCTTGGCTAAACTAACAGTGGAAGCAATATCCTCAAAAAATATAGTCAAAACTGTTGCACCATCCAGCAAATCAACCCCGCTAACCACTATAATATCCCGTACAAACAGTGTGCTCAAACGTACAGTGTATATCCCGAATCGACGCAATTCAATAAGGGTGGTTACGACTGATTGCAATCAACCCTCTGTACGTGACCAGAAAATATCGGCGTATGTTTTCACTGACTTTTGGCGTTTTCGACGTGGTGAATAATTATGACAGTTTAATTCTTTTTTGTTTTTGCTGAGATTTCTTTTATTCCTCACTGTCTCTTTGAGCTAGTGATCACAAGCGTTTCTTGGATTTCTGGAATTTCTCATCCAGCCCGCATCCAGCAGCCCGGAGTCTGGATTTGTGCCCGGTTGATGGCAGTAGGCTCGCCCCCTATTAGATGGAATTTATCATAACTGGCAAAATTTGGGTGTAATAAGGGCACCTTTAGTACACGGCCACATTTTGCCAGACAGTCGCTCCATGTAAAATACTGGTATTCAGCTGCATCCGAATAGGCTGGAAGCCGACCCCAACATAGTAGGGAAGGTTGAGGAGATCGTGGAGTACATGAAGGTGAAGACCAACTGGACCTTGAGGGTCGAGAAGTTGGAGCCGCGTCACAACACCAACTTCAAGTCGTTTGTGGTGCGGGTTCCGACACACCATCTCGACACGTTCCTAAAGGAAGAGTTTTGGCCGAAGGGTGTAGTCTACCGACGTTTTCGCGGCAGGCTATGCGTTCACTTGTTGTGTGTTAGTTTATTTTATAAGTTATGTTTTAAATGTATTAGTATATTATTATTATTATTATATCGTATTACCCAGTTACTGGGTTGTGGAGGTCAGATAGGCAGTCGCTCCATGTAAAATACTGGTATTCAGCTGCATCCGGTTAGACTGGAAGCCGACCCCAACATAGTTGGGAAAAGGCTAGGCAGATTTTTTTTTTATATGTATTAGTATATATTTTTGTTATGTTGTAATTTTATTGTTGTTTTTTTGTATTTATGTACTGTATTTTGTATGGGTCACAGCTGTCTGAAATAAAGGAAGAAATTAAATTAAATTAAAAGGCTAGGCAGATGATGATTCGAGTCAACTTGGCTTAACAATTATGTCTCTGACTCACTAACCCATGGATTCTACCAAACAAATCCACACCTTGTCAACCTAATCACATAAAACAATGTCGCCATGAACCTGCTACCACACAAAAAGCTGTAATATTTCAAGCTCCATTCAAAGCTAGGCTGCAATTAATGGCGGCCAGGAATATAATAAACTTCATAACTGGACGGTTTTACTACCGACACGGGATGTTAATATGGCCGCCATGGTTTGTACATGGCGTTCTGAGTTCAAGAAACTTATACACGCAAATAAGTTGTATATACAGCGTGCTTCAGAAAGGTGTCGTCAAATTAAAGGGTGTGGTACAAACCATCAATCTGAACAATTTTCTCCATGGGACCAACATCGTAATCGAAAAAAAATTATCAGCCGTTGACGTTTTATACGGGACAGCTGATAATTTTTTCTCGATTACGATGTTGGTCCCATGGAGAAAATTGTTCAGTTTGATAGTTTGTAGCACACCCTGAAATTTTGTCACACCTTTCTGATACATCCTGTATAGAATGAGTTAGGCAATTTCCTTAGAAAACACGCGATTCATTGCACACATATAAAAAAGAAAAGCTTTTTTGAGTATTGAGAATGGAAAGCAGCTGATTTATAAACAATTAATTTTTAATAAACTAAAATATGGCATCGAAAAATTCCTCCGCATCGTTGTTGATGGCTTTTAGATTTTGCCAATCTCCAAGCGGCTGGTTGACACTTCCCATGACCCAAGGGCTGGCTTTTACCTTGGCCAGAGGCTTAGCATTGCCATACAACGTGGCAATGCCGCCAGACTCTTGGGTACTTTACCAGTCGACAACGATGCGGAGGAATTTTTCGATGCCATATTTTAGTTTTTTAATAGTTTTGGTTATGTTAGGATATAATTTTTTTATTTTTAGGTTATGCTTATATTACATTTAAATAAACTTATAAAACTACAATTTTTAATTGAAGTTAGTCTTAACAAAAAGTTTGACTTACGGAATGGTGATCTCGATATTCAAGATTGTTATTGAATAGCATGGCAGACTAGACGACAATAAATTCTTCATTCGTAAGTCTACACAGTGTTTATTTTATTTTATTTTATTTGATAGGAATAACAAACAGCAGTATATTACACAGTAGGCATACAATATATAACTTGCAATAAAAGTAACAAATACACTACTCAAGACGTTATCCACAGATTACCATTCAGAATAGCTAGCTGTTAGCAGAGCAAGTTAAAAAAGCACATATTATATATTACTTATTAACTATATATTAGGGCTATGATCTCTTAAAATAGTCATAATTTCACACTTAAATACAGCTTTGCTGAGAAACATAATATCAGTAGAGCCAAACTGTTTATTATAGGTGTCAACCAAACGATGTAACGGCGAGCGAACGCCTGAGTTAGTTCGACAAAATGAAGTAGCAAATAGGCGTCTTGAACGAACCTCACGACCGATTACAGTACGAGGGATCAGGTAGCACAGACTGTTCACAAGATCAGTACAATCAAATTTATTGCGGCATATACTAGACAGAGTCATCATTTCAAGAAGGGTGCGACGGGATTGTAGGGACATGAGGTTCAAGCAATAATTTATAGGACATTTTGGTTTTACAGCATCTGTAATGCATGGAACGGATGTACTTACGTTGAACCAACTCAATGATCTCAACGTACTTTTTGTAGTAAGGGTTCCAAATGGGTACTGCGTATTCAAGTTGTGGCCTTATTATTGATTTATATAGATGCAAGTAGGTAGAAGGCCGATGAAATTCTCTAGACGCTCTCATTACGAAACCAAACATTTTATAAGCCTTATTGAGCCTTGTGTTTATATGCCATGAGCAAAATATTAGCCAGCCAAGTCAAGGTGGTAGTGATGCTGACTGACCACTCAAACCCAAGGCAGGGTCAGCAACAGAAGTCGGTTAACACTGCTACTTTTTGACCTCATCTAATTTAACACAAAATGATACGATAACCTGCTTTTTAGCATTTCATTTATTGGATAAGAGTTAATTTTCTTTAAAATTTACATCTGTTCCGACTTTACTGAAGTATTTTTCTCAATAATTAAGATTTAGAAAACTCAAATGTTTATCGATTTTTGTTGCTGACTGTACCTAGTAATGCTCATAATCGGTTCTTGGTTCCTGCCTAAGATAATAAAACCTCGCCACTCGTTGATGCCACTCTTTGTATAGTTTAAAACACCCGAAAGACGTGACTATGGATCCTGTTGACGCAATTTATGTTTTTTTTTAGAGTTCTGTACCTCAAAAGGAAAAAATGGAACCCTTATAGGATCACTCGTGTGTCTGTCCGTCTGTCACAGCCACTTTACTCCGAATCTAACGGACCGATTAAGTTGAAATTTGGTACACATATGAATTTCTGTGACCCAAACACGGATGGATAAAGTAAATAAATGAATTTTGAATATGGGGGTCACTTTTGGGGGGCAAATAAGAAAATTAAAAAAAAAGTTTTGCAATCTGTACCGTGTGACATATCAAATGGAAGGGTTTCTTACTATGAGGGTCTGAAATATATATTCTTTATTATTTTAAAATAAATTGTTTTAAAGTTATTTAAGACAAATAGATGAAAATTGACTAATGAATTGACTATACTTATCTCCGAAGCTGTTGAGACTAAAATCTTGATAAAAATACAGTAAATAGTTCTTCACCTGTAGATTACATGAAAACCTATAAGTAAGAAGTCTGTGGTCTTAAAATAACATGGTAAATCTCTCAATATTGTGAGTACAAACTTACATTTACAGTTGGAATATATGGGAGAACATGTTTTTCAACCACAATGTTAAGTTTGTTCTTGGGATAAATTCATCACAACTACGGAACCCTTCATTGTGCGTGGTCCGACACGCACTTGGCCGGTTCTTTGCATTTTATCCGACGAAAAAAAAGGAGAAGATTCTCAAGTCGACACCTATTTATTTATTTTTTTTTATGTACGAGTATAGCTACGCATAACTTTATACAGTTTTTTCGATTTGAAAGATTCTTGTTTTATTCGGGCGGGTATACCTCGAAGTTGGTTCCATGTAAAATTTATTAACTTTGCTTCGGTAGTTTTTGAATTAGCTTCATAATAAAATAATACGTATTTTTTTCCCACTTTTTATGTGGATGATGTTCTAATTTCCTTTGCAAGTGATGGTATTCGAATTTGTGTGGGATAGTACGAGCATTGAAAGGTGAAAAAAAGTACTTTTTTACAAAAAATAACAACCGACTTCCAAAAAAACACTACAAAGTGAAAAATAACTTTAATTTCGGAAGTCGGTGGCAAAAAACGAAATTACAAAACCAAAGTCACCGACTTCTAAGATTAAACTTATTTTTCACTTTGTAGGTAGTGTTTTTTTTTTTTTTTGTAAGTCGCGGTTGCTATTTTTTGTAAAAAAGTTTTTTGCAAAATAAATGTTGAGTTTTTTTTTCATCATCATTGGAATTATAAAGCCATTACGAGTATAAGAACAATGATTAACATTCCCTATTCATAAAACTCAGGAAACGAAGTATATTTTTTTTGTTTAGAAAAATAATTCACTTCACATTTCTTCAAATGCAAAGGCCTATTTAAAAGCCTTAATACAGTTCTAAAGAAAATCTATATTTATAGTACAAAATGCAAATAAGGGAAGTTTCTCCCCACCATTAGTTTTCACCATGACACACTACCATTGTCACACTCGCGGCGAAGCAAAAACTGGTGGCACTGCCATCATTATCAAGTGGGCGTGTCGAGGAAACACTTGAAACTATGGAAAATATACTCTATCCTGAAGAATTTAAGGTTAAAAATAGATTAGTGGTTGTATGAGTACATTTTCGTGTTATATATAGAAGGTAATATAATGTGGGAAAACTTGTCAATGGTGCCGATTCTCTTGTCACAAATGCCTCTAAACTAGACTAAAACAAACTAACTAAAATTAGTTTATTCCTGTCAAACGACGATTTCCCATTCTGAAATTGACTAAAGTGACACAACTTAACTATATTTTAGTTTGACAGCACTAAGTTAACACCGAGTTATTTATTGATTTAGTGAAAATGCCAATTTTGCTAAGTATTCTGAATTTGATGTTTTTCACCTAAAATTTTGATTGTCAAACTAAATCAGACTATTTTTATTCGCGATTAAAAAGGTATGGAATAAAATTAGTTGTCATGAACTAAAATTCAAACCAACACCTTGACTTCAGGTGCAAAAACAGTAATGTATCTTTTTTTTCTTTTCTTTTGCTTAAATCTCGAAAACGGTGTGTCCTTTCGCAAAAATAATGAAACTTTTGCCCTTTTTATAAAACACGTTAAAGCTGCCCCCTCCCTGCGCCCCTCCAGCTCTAAAAAATATCTGACCCGGTAGCCTTGTCACTTTTCATAGTGATTTCGTTAGTTCCAATTAAAGCCACCGGGTCAAATATTCCACGCGGAGTCAAGATTGTCAAACTCGATTTTAATTGTGTCAAAATTGTTTAGAGGTTTTTTTTTTGCAGAATAGCTCTGAGATTCTCATAGTCAAAAGTAAGGAATTTTAGTGATAGTTTAGTTAGTTTATTTCGGTGTACAAGAGAATCGGCACCAATGTCAATTTAAATTGGGTGACATGAAAAATATTTTGGAGTTGAAAAGTAAACAATCTATTGGGGCCTTTTAAAGATTTTTTTTACTCAAACCCATACTCCAATGGGTTTCTATATAGGAAAATAGAAATAAGGCAACGAACAATCTTTTCGAAAAAATATTTATAAACAAAAATCTAGACAAAGCATGTACTTACACTGACTCTTTAAAATATCGACAGTCATTCCAACACAACGAAAAAAAAATTTATATTAAATTTATATTTTTTAATATAACCAAATAATATTAAATTTATCACTTATCAGAAAAAAAATAGTTTCAGGTTTATGGTGTGATACTCAGGTTAACTTAGGAAAAGCTATCAATATTTGCCTAGCCTTTTCCCAACTATGTTGGGGTCGGCTTCCAGTCTAACCGGATGCAGCTGAATACCAGTATTTTACATGGAGCGGCTGCCTATCTGACTTCAACAACCCAGTTACTGGGTAATACGATACCCCTTGGTAAGACTGGTTGTCAGACTTTCGGGCTTCTGACGACCCGTAACGACTGTCAAAGATCCACGAATAACAGCCGGGACCAACGGCTTAACGTGCTTTCCAAGGCACGGAGGAGTCTCGGCATGTAAAGATGGTCACCCATCCACGGACCAACCCCGGCAAGCGTAGCTTAACCTGATGGATCGACCCTTGCGGCTTTTATTACTTAGCCACGAGCTGCTTTTAGTTATTACCTAAGCTATGGAAAGTTGGAAAACATTCCGATCAATTTCAATTTTCTTGTGTCACAAAATAAATAAAGTTAATCGCTCCGCCATTTTGTTTCGCCCTGCAACCAATTAACACTGATGTACTCACACGAGGCCTCAAAGAAACCGCATACTTGGACATAAAAAGTACATTGCAGGCCGTTGACAAAAATGGTCGTGCCGTTCATTATGGCCCCTACCATGTAACATTTTGGGAGGTTATAAATAAGGCCATATTATAGTGTAAAAACATAAGTTTCTTTATGATTTTAAAGTTACCTACACTGACGATTTTGTTATGTCAATCTGCCTAGCCTTTTCCCAACTATGTTGGGGTCGGCTTCCAGTCTAACCGGATGCAGCTGAATACCATTATTTTACATGGAGTGACTGCCTATCTGACCTCCACAACCCTCTAACTGCAGGGTAATACGATACCCCTTGGTAAGACTGGTTGTCAGACTTTCGGGCTTCTGACGACCCGTAACGACTGTCAAAGATCCACGAATGACAGCCGGGACCAACGGCTTAACGTGCTTTCCGAGGCACGGAGGAGTCTCGGTATGTAAAGAAGGTGACCCATCCACTGACCAACCCCGGCAAGCGTAGCTTAACCTGATGGATCGACCCGTGCGGCTGTTATTACTTAGCCACGAGCTCCTCCTGACGATTTTGTTATGTAACGTGTAAAAATGCAACTGTTCTATTCTTATCTTTAATTAGCTTTTGCTAGCGGCTTCGTCCGCGTGGATTCCGGAAAATATCCCACGGGAACGTACTGCTGGGAATTCCTCCGTCATTCCTTGTCTACATTATAAAGGGAACCCGCGTGCAAAATTACAGCTTTCTAGGTCCAAGGGTTTGAGCTGGGCGTTGATGAGTCAGTCAGTCAGTACTTCTCTTTTTATTTATATATAACTACTTATTTTTACAGCTAAAATAAATCCTATAACATTCGGCAATACTGTAGCTCTCCATTTGTGAAAGAATTTTCTGAATCGGATCAGTAGTTCCGAAGATTACCGCCTACGAGTACATACAAACTCACTTTTACATATTTAAAATTTTCAGTATAGGATTGTCATATTGTTAGGAGGCAGTGGTGGCCCAGTGGTAACGCCCGCGACTTACGAGTTGCAGGTCGTGGATTCGAAACCATGCAGTCACTTTACTTTCTGTAAATTATTTCATCACCACTGCTTTCAAAACGTTGAAGAAAAACATCGTGAGGAAACCGGCATGTCCTAGAACCAAAAAATTAAGACGTGACATCTACCAACCCGCACTGGGCCCGCGTGGTGGATTACGGCCCACTCCCCTCACAGAGTGGTGGCTTCTGTCCCAGCAGTGGGAACACTATAGGCTGATTATGCTTTGCTTACGCTTATAAAGATTTATTAGAGTGAACAATAAAGAGTGATATGCGTGGTATTTATTTATTTAATCGATCGATAAAAAAAGAAGCTTGAAACAATTGATAAAGAGTCATGTTATTTCAAGACTAAGGACAAAATATTGAACTGAAAGAGATTGAGGACAGTTGAGAGCTAAGCATAGTAAATTAAATTTTCGTGAATCTGTGGGCACTTTAACTGTAACTATTAACTCACTTTAAAACTATTAAAAAAACGAAAATAAAAGCAAAGTAAAATCAAATCATTTATTTCAAGAAGGCACTTTTGAACGGCAAAATTAAAAAATATATATATATATATATATATATATATATATATATAATTCTAGTCGCCTCTTTCAAAAGGTAGTTTTGTATGGAGAAGAATGGGCAAGAAGGTCCGTCGTAACTCTTTTTAAAAACTGTTTTAAAATATTTTGTAAGTATATTACGGAACTCCTTTCTCAAGGTTTTCTATAAAACCTTTCATAGGGCTCGAACCTCACAGTAGGAGATTTACTGAACTACTAATAAAACGAGAGGGACTCTAGTTGCATAGGGCTGAAGCTCTCTGATGAGTGAGTGTGCTCTATAATTTATCTGAAGCTTAAAATAAGCTTCAGATAAATTATTGAGCACACTCCTTAACTAAATTGGTTCTACGCGGAGCCCTCACCAGATTCTATCTGTCTTCCTATTAAGAAAACGAGAATTCTTGATAGAAGACATTCCATATTTGAATGATTGAATGTCAGCCAGTATAATATTGTCAAGGCTTGATCAAAGCATCAAACCTCCACAGTACCTACATCTATGAAGGAACCTCTATGAACTCTTTTATTCCTTTACTTTTATAATTTTAACTCTATCTACTAAAATATAGGCGTCCCTTATCTTTGTAGTTAATTAGTAGGGGAAAAAATCTAGGTCTTCAAGTAAATTAGGATTTTAATAGCGTGTGAACGTAGTCACCACTGTAATTAGTATTTAATGTGTTTCAACCTTAAACACTAATTAATGACAGACATTACCGATACCTAGCCGTTGGAAAAAATCTAGTCAAGTGCGAGTCTAACTCGCGTGTATGGGTTCCGTACCTACAACTAAAATTATTTTTGTTTATCTTCTTTTTAACCGACTTAAAAAAAGGAGGTTCTGTATTCGACCCGTATGTATGTATGTATATACGTATGTATGTTTGTTGGTCCGCGATTTTCTCAAAAACTCATGAACCGATTTTGATGATTTTATCATTAACTCTTAAAATGTCGATTGTACACCATGTGTACAGATAACAATAGAATTTCAATTGTGTCTGCTAATTGGCGCGCGACGGGTTAACGTGATCTGCATACTTTCAGGAAGGTTTTAATATCTAATACATTATGTAATTATTCTTATGTACGAAGTTATATGCATAAATGCACTGTATCTCCGGCGTTTCTAAGCGGATTTTTGATGATTCTTCTTTTGGTTTCGACTTGGGTTTACCTACTTATGTAATTGCATATTCAACTAAAAATGGAAAATAAATTTACTTTAAAAAAAGTAAAAACCGACTTCAAAATGAAAAACGAATAAAATAACTTTCATAAAACACTTAACAGCTTCTGAAGTCGGTGTCTTCCATTCTTCAATGCACTTTAGCTTGACACCTACTTCAGTCGGTTTTTACTTTTTTTAAAGTAAATTTTTATTTGCTGTGATAAAGGCCATATTAACCCGTATTCTGTGAAAATTTCAACGCGCTACCGTTTAAAAGATTCAGCCCTGTGATATGAAGATGGCGTAGGCTTAGTAAGATGTAGATATGTATATGCCAACGGCCTTGAGTGCACAGCTTGCGTGTTCTGTACTAAGCTAACGAGCGCTGCCCCAAATTAGACGCATTAAGTAATTTATTTATTATACATAAAACAAAATATTATATTAAAACACGTATAATAAAATAATTAAATTATCTTTAAAACGGTAAATGAGGAGCTCGTGGGTTAGTAATAACAGCCGCACGGGTTAAGCTACGCTTGCCGTAGTCGGTCCGTGAGTGGGTGGACTATCTTTACTTACATATCGAAACTCTTCCCTGCCTCGGAAAGCACGTTAAGCCGTTGGTCCCGGCTTTCATTCGTGGATCTTTGACAGTCGCTACGGGTCGTCAGAAGCCCGAAAGTCTGACAACCAGCCTTACCAAGGGGTATCGTATTACCAAGTTACTGGGTTGTGGAGGTCAGATAGGCAGTCGCTCCATGTAAAATACTGGTATTCAGCTGCATCCGGTTAGACTGGAAGCCGACTCCAACATAGTTGGAAAAAAGCTAGGCAGATTGATGTTTGATGTTTAAAATGGTGAAGATTTAAGTAAATATGCTTGATAGTTTTTGCTTGATTCTCAGTTTTTATCCGCCTATCTATATGAAGATGGTCACCCATCCATGTATTAACCCCTTTTTCGAGTTCATGATCTAAATATAGTGCCATGGCCACGATTTTTAATTCTTACGTTATCCCTCAAAATCTCACCGAACCGTGTTACATTATTAAGTAAACAAACAAACATAGAATACACATAGACCTACATCTAGTAGGTACAAAAACATTGGTCTAGACGTCACCCCCGTTCACCCCAAGTGTCTGGTCTACTGAATTATTCATCGCCACCCAGGACGATACTGTTTGTATATTGCGTTAATATTATTGTTTCACCTAAATAGGTATAGGTACCTACTATTGTTTTTATTTGCCCACGGCTTCGCTCGCGTTAATTTAGAATTTGACAATCAATTCGGGTTGTACTCTGTTTCTAATAAATTATAATTCAATCATGGTCATGGTGGTTTCTGTCTCTTAAGATACAGGTAACCCTAGTTTAAGAGGCAGGGCTCACCAATTATTGTTTACAGATTTCTGCAGCATAGCTTATTCCTCAGTACTTGCTTCCTACCACTACCTTTTTGTTAACCAAGCTTTATATATAAGTCTGTAACCTTCTCTTTTTAGGAAATAAATAAATTTTATTATTATTATTTCTTGTCTTTGGCTTATCTCGGGACCCTGGGGTCCCGGACCTTTGGAAGGCGTACGAGGGGCCGAAGCCAACTCGCAGAGGCCCCTTAGACAATTTCAAATGACGAGGAGGCACCAGCCGACGATTATCCCTGTATGCACTATGCAAGTGCACCCAAGGACAACCCCCGGTTGGTGCAGGACTATTGCAGAACATGGAAACAAAACACATTGGGCCTATGGGTTTGGGTGGCTACATGGATTGGGTACCTTGAACTATGGAAGAACTATGTCCCCTGCCTGACCAATGTTATATTTATTATTATTTTTATTTATGGTTCGACACGTGGCGCCATCAATTACCATCATGGAAAATTATAATTGTTTTCCTCGGGAACACACTATTTTCCGGGATGAAAGGTACCCTATGTCCGTTTCTGTACACCTATAAAGAACATTTTAGGATGAACGGTTCAGTGGTTTAGGCGTAAAAAGGTAACAAACAAACAAATAAATTTACTTTCGAATTTATAACATTAGCTAAGATGCAATGAGGATTACTTGGTTCTCAATTTTTAAGAAATGCCTGAACTCCTGAAAACGGCCGCTGTCATATTTTCGTATACTAGCTGTACAAGAAACTGTCGGCGCGTGCCCAAAATAGGATCTTGTTTTTTCAATAAATTTTACAAAACAATTGAACACCAACAACGCCTCCACGTCAAAGATTCTTGTGAGCAGACGTCATTTGTTTTTCTAAAAACAGGGTAAAGTAAGACCACGGTCAAAGGTTCCAATGGTTTTCATCGGAAAAAACTGTAATACGAATATCTATCTAAAATGCTATTAAAAATATTGACCAATAGAAATCGATCCTGAGCCTAAAGGTTTGACGCGCGGACTAAAGACAAAACGTCCCAATTAGCACGTTTTCAAGTCCTCACGACGCGTGCGCTAGAAACATACGAGTATCTGCCTCTTTTGCCAGCGGCTTCGCCCGCGTGGATGTCGGAAATTATACCACGGGAAATGTTTACCACGGGAACCGTACATTTATCCAGGATAAAAAGTAGCCTATGTGCTAATCCAGACTATAATCTATCTTTGTGCCAAATTTCATCCAGATCCGTTAAGCCGTTCTGGCTTGATTGAGTAACAAACATCCATCCATTCATCCATCCAAACTTTCGCATTTATAATACAGGGTGTAACAGTGGCAATCATTCAAGGGGTCATTGTACTCATCAATGAACAACTTTCACTATGGGACCATACCTGAAATCGCGAAAAAAAAAAATCAGCTGTTTTTGACGAATTATGCGAACATAAATGTACTGAACAGCTGATTTTTTTTTTCGCTATTTCAGGTTTGGTCCCATAGTAAAAGTTGTTCATTGATGAGTTGTACAATGACCCCTTAAAAGGTTGCCACTGTTTACACTTACACCCTGTAGTACCTAGTAAGATTACTCACTCCCTTATTGGATCAGTCACAATCTATATGTAGCTCGTGGCTAAGTAATAACAGCCGCACGGGTCGATCTATCAGGTTAAGCTACGCTTGCCGAGGTTGGTCCGTGGATGGGTGACCATCTTTACATACCGAGACTCCTCCGTGCCTCGGAAAGCATGTTAAGCCGTTGGTCCCGGCTGTCATTCCTGGATCTTTGACAGTCGGTACGGGTCGTCAGAAGCCCGAAAGTCTGATAACCAGTCTTACGAAGGGGTATCGTATTACCCAGTTACTGGGTTGTGGAGGTCAGATAGGCAGTCGCTCCATGTAAAATACTGGTATTCAGCTGCATCCGGTTAGACCATAGATATATGAAAGAAGGAGATATGCCCGGTAGTTGAAAATGTATCAGAACCCGATGTCGCTAGGTTGGCCCCACCACCGCGCCACTACTACACATGTAGTTCACTAAAAGCAATAGATACAAAGTCGCGCACACACTTGCAATTCATAAATCAGAACATACTACACAATCAATTATAAACCTTAACTCGTCACACACAGCGTGCATTTACCATGCACCGTACAACTTACTCACACAAAAACATCTGGCGCTATTATTGTGTTGTGCAAAAAGCAATTTATTTTACATATACGCTAGTGATTGACTAAATCGGAAAGTTATCGATACTTCCATTTATTACTGTACAAGAAAAATTTGGGGTCCTGAAAATAAAATAAAAAATGATATGTCCAGAAAGTATTATATATTTTAAATTAAAAAAAAAATGTATATTAAAAAAAAAACACGAATCAATAAATTAAAACAATCCGGTTAAGTTGGTTTAGGCTGTGAAACCATAGGAATTGTTGAACCCTGTTATGATGTGTTTACTCACTGACCTGTAAAGTGGAGGTATTTGTTCAGTACTTGACGTACTCTTAATTTTGGGATTGCCCATTCAAAAAGCCTGCGAGTTTTCTTTAGAGGCTGGAACATTTCTGCCTTAAAGTGAATTGAGCATATGGTGCTACATTTTGTTGGGAACCAGTTAGGTGGCCTTCCTGTGGCATCAATCCATTATTTTTTTGTATTTGTATCTTTTGGGAAGCTAAAAAGGTACTTTATGAACTTATTTATCATTTACATAATAAGTATCTTAAGCTATAGTCTATATAGTCTATAGGAACTAGTTGGCCGCTGAGACAGGGGTGAGGCGGCGGTTCGCAACGCACGTACTGAGTAATGCGCCCCCGCTCCTCCATCCCACCGCTCACATACCTAAGGCGCGATCAACTAGTTCCGCGCGGTCTATACTTCTTAACCTCACGATGAGTAAGCAGGTAGCAGGCAACAGGCGAATAGGCTTTTGTTATTAAAAAAAAACCCTTAGTTAAGAAATAGTTAAATATATGAAAACAAACACATGCCATACTCATGCATAACAAATAAATAGCATGAATATGTTGACTTGTTTTAAGCAAAAATCACTAATATTTTATCTGAACCATACCGATTACTACAACGCATTCGAATCTTGTGGTGCATAGTTAAAGACTTTAGCGGAAGTAAAATACCAAAACCAAAAAAAAGTAAGGAAATAGCACGAAGATGCGATAATTTAAACCCTAAAACACTCCACCTAAACATTAATAAACTTACTTTACGACCGTTGGTTATGCATTTCTCAACTAGGTAAAATAATCAAAAACAGTAAAAAAGATTATTTTACATTCTCAAAGGTTTTCCAACCGTACTTAAACGTCATCTTTTCAAGTGTTCCAACCGGGCTAAAACGGTTGACAAATTGAAAAATAAACTATAATAGCAATATAATATTCGCTGGGCAATCGACATTATTATCGATAGCCTACTTTAGTGGATCTTAACCTCATCACTATCTCGCCGCAAGACACAGCGGCTGTACTATGCGACGCTCCGCGTAAATAAAGTATCGTTTTGTTATTTTTACATTGCTTGTCCAGTCGCTTAGCGACATACTTAAGGTAGTGGTTAAGGAGCAATGTATTTGCTGCAAAAATAGTACAGCCGCTGCGATATTTGAAAACAAAAATAACGTAGTAAAAGCAAGAAATATTTTACGATTTGTTGTTTTTTATGATTTTAAAGATAAATACAGTAAAATACTTTTAATTACATATGGTAAGTGATTCCGTGAGATACGAAGTTTTTAATATCACTTCGGTTTTTGCAGGAAACCACTGAAGAACACGGCATTTTTATAATTTATCGTGACCACGGTCGAAAGCGTACTAGTTCGCGGAGACGGCCATTTGGCGAGTAAAGGCACAGCGTGCGCATAACGCGTGGACACAAACACGCCCCCATGCCACTTCTCCTGTTTTTTATATTTCTATGGGTTAGACTGAAACCCGACCCCAACATAGTTGGGAAAAGACTAGGCAAATTCATTGACATTCTATTTGTAAGTAGGTACTATCTACACAACACACACACCACACCACCACGGCTCACCCACGACCACCACCACTAACATTGTTAGTTTTTTTTTCTATTGCACAAAATTCAAACAAAGATGCTATATTTGTACTTAGCCCCTATTCTTATAAGTCATTCTTACACATACAAAGACACAAATGAAGAGTCAACAACGTATTACAACTCAAGCGTGTTCCCAATTCAGAAGTAAGACACTTCTATCCTCTACAATTCGGCGTTTCAAATTGAAACGAGCCCCGCCATCACCTGTAAAGCCTGAAGTACTGCCTTAAGCCTCTTGCAACCCCATGTACTATGAATAATGAAACCTCATAAACACTCTAGCACCCCTGGTGAGGATGAGTCAACAAATATTGAAGACAATGTGTATGAATGCCAATATGTATGACACCTATGTATGAAATGTTTGAGGATGATTTCATACGACGCAAGTTGGTAAAACAGGGAAATAATAATGGCCGATCGGCAATGGAATTTATAGTTAAGTCGCTCCGGGGTGTAAATATTGGATTTGACATTTTGACGGTACGGTCAGCAACATAAGTCGGTTAGCACTGCTACTTTTTGACATCATCTAAAATTCTAAACTAACACAAAATGATACGATAACCTGCTTTTTAGCATTTCATTTTTTAGATAAGAGTTAATTTTCTTTAAAATTTACATCTGCTCCGATTTTAATGAAATATTTTTCTCAATAATTAAGATTTAGAAAACAAAAGTGTTAATCGACTTTTGTTGCCGACTGTACAACCGCTGAAGACACTTATTCAAGTGTAAATACGCGCTGAATTGTGTAAGTATATTTTTTTTATTATTAAATTTATATTTCATAATGAAGAATACTGAAATCAAAGGCTACCAACTAAACCACATTGACCCAGAGTCTTTGTCATAATATAGATCTCGCATGTATCTAAATTATAAGAAAGCACGGCACTGTCAATTAGCGTACTAACACATTACACAGAAAATAAAAATTAAACACTAAGACAAATTAAAAAAAAACCGTTCAAGTGCGTGTCGAACCACGCACAATGAAAGGTTCCGTAGTTGAAAATAATTTATCCCAAAAACAAACTTAACATTGTAGTAGAAAAACAAGAACGCACAAAAAAAAAATGGCGTATAAATTACAAATTGACGATTTTACTTCGGACTTTTTCCTTTACTTGTGCTATGAGATCATACTTCATGCCACATTTCATTATTATAGCTGTGATTCTAGGACAACGGGAATTACCCTATAGGTTTTGATTTACTTGCGAGTATCAAAATATGTCACATAAATGACCGTATTTTTTTAATTCCATTGAATTAGAAGCTTGATTTTTTTTTGAGCTCCAAGGGATCATAGACGTACGTTACATGATATAAATTTCAACTTGATACCTCCACGCGATCCTGAGAAAAAGGGTCTTGACAGACTGACAGACAGACAGATAGACAGACAGACAGATAGACAGACGGACAACGAAGTGTAAGGGTAGGGGTGTATAAGGGTTCCGTTTTTTTCCTTTTGAGGTACGGAACCCTAAAAAGAATTTAAATACTACGTTACAGCTTACAAACGTAGGGTTTTTTTTATAATAAGTACTTAAGAATTGCAATACCTAATTATGTAGTGTTATAATGAAATCTCCATTATGTACAATCAGCAGCAAAAGTCGATTAATTAACACTTGCAGTTTTTTAATCTTAATTATTAAGCGAAATATTTAACTCAAATCGGAACAGAAGTACTTAAAATTTTAAAAACATTAACTCTTAACAGTTCAACGAAAAAAATAGTACATTTTGATACACGTGGAGAATTTTTATTATGGCATTCGAGGCGGAATTAACACCCGAGCCGTAGGCGAGGTTGTTTTTAAGCTGAGAACTGCAATAACAAATGTCCACGTTTATCAAACGACGTTTTTCAATACACTTTTGAAAAAATAAAATAAAATAACGAAAAATATTTTTGTCATGAATTATTATGAAACTATGATTAAAATTTTGTTTTTTTTCCGCCCGTTGCTTTCGCCCGGTTGAAGAAGAAGCAAAGGTATAAAGCCGATAAACAGCCTAATATGAAAAATAGAAAATTCAAATATTTTTGAGTTTAGAACACAAATAAATGTTAATTTGTTCTTAAACGTTTTTTTTTTATTGTAATAATCATGGTTTTTGATGATATTCTATTTATAAACATTACTAGCTTTTGCCAGCGGCTTCGCCCGCGTGTATGTCAGAAATTATCCCACGGGAACCTTCTACCGGGATGAAAAGTATCCTATGTCTTAATCCAGGATATAAACTATCTGTATACCAAATTTCATCCAAATCCGTTCAACCGTTTTTGCGTGATTGAGTAACAAACATCCAAACATACAAACTTTCACATTTATAATATTAGTAGGATTTAAATTTTCAAAAAAATGAACGCCGTGAAGATGCATATCTCTTTGCCGAGATTAAAAAAAAAAACATTCACCTCCGAATAGAGACGGTCTGCATAGAGGCATTGAACTAATTTGGGCTAAATATAGGTATAAGTTATCTGTGGCAATTTTCATTCCCGCACACGTGTTGGAAAATGAAAAATCGCACGCGTGTGAAATACATTGCATTGTGAACCTAATCTTAGTGCGATATGAACCAGTTTTCGAGGAAGTGTATTGAAAAAACATTTTATCGAATCATTTTGTGTTAATTTAGATGATCTCAAAAAGTAAAAGTGACCGACTTCTGTTGCTGACCGTACCTACACACTTTTAGATTTCCATCGAAAATAACCATTTATCCGATCCTGCGATTCTACATCGGTAACTAATAAGTATTCAGAATTCGGCTACCATCGCCCCGTCCTGAATACCTTCCATTCCTTCGCATTTCCATACATATTCCCATCCATCCTACGTCACATACATCACTCCACATCCTACTTTATCACAGTATCTTCTACCCACAAATTGCCGCGCTATAGTTGCCATCCTCACCGATATAAATCTACTATTGAAAGAAGTCCCGACGCCCATTCACGAGGTCTTTTCAACGCGCACAGGACAAACAGACAGACAGCGCTGCGCAAACACTCCTGTGCACGGAGATCAAAGCGCGATATGATACAGAACTCGGTTTAATTTGGCGCCAACGTACGGAACGCCATTTTTCCGTTTTCGCGGCACTCCGTGTTTTTCTTTCTTTTATTTGTGGCGAAGGAAGATGAGCTGCATTGATCGGTGGATTGGTTTTTGTTTTGATGGTATTTGAGGAATTGAGGGGACTAGCTGTACACGTACCATCGGCAAACTTACCGGTGAACCACTTTTCAATCTTATTGCGTTAGTATTAAGGTCGAAAAGTGGTTCATTGGAAAGTTTGCCGATGGTACTGAATGGTACACATATGAGCTGAGACCACATAGCAAGGTTCAAGTTTAATGTGATGTAGATTTTTATATCAAAACGTGTTGAAGCCGATGAAAATAATTTTTATCGGCTTCAACTCCTTTTCATTTCCACTATAAACTAACTTTTGTTTTAGTTTACTCATTAGAGAGACACGAAAGTACAAGCTTTGTACAGACATCCTCAAGATGACAAGAAAGACTCAATTGAATCATTCAAGAAGTTTTTTTTATATATATTAAAAAAAAAGAGGAAGAAGAAGAGCTCGTGGCTAAGTAATAACAGCCGCTTGGGTCGATCCATCAGGTTAAGCTACGCTTGCCGAGGTTGGTCCGTGGATGGGTGACCATATTTACACACCGAGACTCCTCCGTGCCTCGGAAAGCACGTAAAGCCTTTGGTCCCGGCTGTCATTCGTGGATCTTTGACAGTCGTTACGGGTCGTCAGAAGCCCGAAAGTCTGACAACCAGCCTTACCAAGGGGTATCGTATTACCCAGTTAATGGGTTGTGGAGGTCAGATAGGCAGTCGCTTCATGTAAAATACTGGTATTCAGCTGCATCTGGTTAGAATGGAAGCCAACCCCAACATAATTGGGAAAAGGCTAGGCAGATTGATTGATTGATTTGGTCTATTTTTTTTTTCAAATATTTATAGTGCGCCTCTAACTCAACCACATATTACACACTTAACATACTCGTACTATAAGTAACATTCTACATTAAAAATTAAAAATGTAAACTGACACCATATTGACCCCGGTCCCCTTCCGAATAGTAATAGTATTCTATTCACAAGCAAAGTGTCCGAGCCCTGCTTTTATGTTGGTTTTACTTAGATTATATGGTTTATCGTTATGGGACGCCATGGTATCTTAATGGTGGAGGTGCACGGAAGGAGTGATTGGGGTTTGAAAGTCAAGAATAGTGCCTATTTAGTTATTTTTTTGCTGTTAAAACTGTAAACAAAATTGGGCTCAGATGTACCAAAAATGAGCCAACCCACAATATCTCTGCCATAGACTAATGTCGCTTAGTTACGGTTGTTGACTGGAGATATGTCATTCAATAAAATATTACTATTAGGAATTAAGGACGCTGTTACAAATGGGTAGTCAAATCATTACTTTTTTACACAAAAGTATGTTTATTAAATAAAATGCTTCGCATTCTTAAAATGTTTTTTGGCCGAATTGTTGACAGATGTGCAAGGTACGATTCTGAACTATAAATATAATTATACATATGTACATTTTCTCAATAAATGTATCGAAGTAAAAATTTTCACTTCGGTACATTTATTGAGAAATCGTTTCTTAAAAAAAAAATATATTTATAGTTCAGAATCGTACCTTGCGCATCTGTCAACAATTCGGCCAAAAAACATTTTAAGAATGCAAGGCATTTTATTTAATAATCATACTTTTGTGTAAAAAAGTAATGATTTGACTACTCATTTGTAACTGCTTTAATTCATATCTATCTAATATCTGGCGACGAGGATGGGATTGGTCACAAGGCCTTGTAGGTCCGTATAGTCAGTCTCCTCCGGGCTACGCCGGTCATCTCAGGCGACTCGCCCTGTATGCTCATGTTCGGAAGAGAGGTAAGGACGAGATTTTATTTTCCCACTTTTGTTTTGATTGTTTGTTGCATGTTTGTTACCCAACTACGGCGAAGCAAAAACGAGGGTTATGATTTTGACCGGTATGTATGTTCATCTGTTCCCTCGTAACTTCTAAACTACTTATCATAATTTGACAAATAAGGTATCGTTGGAAGCGTATTGGTTGTGCGCTGGTTATAGGCTAAGTGACGTCACATTAAATTGAATATGGAGCCTTCTAGAGGACATAAAGTAATGAACTAAAAAAAAAATATTTTTAAACGATGCCGTGTTTGGTATCAAACGAAAGGGCTTAATTAGCACATTTCAAATATATATATATATTGTTAGCTATTGCTCGTGGCTTTGCTTGTATGCACCTGAAAATTGGGAATAATTTCTTAAATCACGCCTCAAATGTGAACCAAACATAATTATTTTCTCTCCAAACCTACCAAAAATACATATTTTAATTATTTTTCTTTAAAATATAAATTGACTCTAACTTAAACGAAATTATAACCCCAAAATAATTTAAATAAAAAGTATGTTTAAAAACTAAAACCCGACTACTGAAAAATAACGCTCTAAAAAGTATGAAATAAGAAAATATTCTCATCTGAAATTAGAAAAAGACAGACAAATTAAAAATCCGGAGTCACACGTCATGTTAGGACATAAATCGAACAGATTACGTGTGACTCCGGATTTTTAATTTATCTGTCTTTTTCTAATTTCAGAGGAGAATATTTTCTTGTTTCATACTTTTTAGAGCGTGATTTTTCAGTAGTTGTGTTTTAGTTTCATTCCCTACTGTCACAACACAGAGCAGAGGCAATGTGGAATTGTAAACTGTAAATTGTCTTTGGTCTCATAATATATATCAATCAATGGAAAACATTGGTTTACTTGAATACGAGGCTTTTGCTTACATTGCTTTTGAGTGTATTTTGTCATTTTTTTTCTTTTCTTTTTTTCTTTCTAGATTGGCAGCCAAGATTATATTATGATTAGATTATTTATTATTATTTGTTTGTCGAAGGACCGATGGCCGGTGGAGCAGACGAGTCCTAGAGTGGAGACCGCGTATCGGTAAGCGTAGTGTGGGACGCCCCCTAGCTAGATGGACCGATGACCTGAAGAAAGTGGCTGGGGCAGACTGGATGCGGAAGGCGGAGGACAGGGTGTTGTGGCGCAACCTTGGAGAGGCCTATGTCCAGCAGTGGACTGCGAATGGCTGAGTTGAGCCAAGATTAGAGCTCCACCAAAGGCACTACATAGAGACAGAAGAGAAGGAGTGAGAGAGTTTGCTGAGTGTTTGTTGAGTTTGTTTGTTTGTTTGTTTGTTTGTTTGGAAGCAGAGTGCAAGCTCGCAACTACCCTGTATCAGGAAGGAAGTAGGAGTTTGGTACAGTCACCCGCCGACTGGGAAACCTCCACTATGAATTAAAAGAGACCGACAGTGGACGCACATGGATGCGCCACCTCGACCAGCTACTTCCGGCGCCTCTGATGATCTGAGGCGTGTCATAGACTAATGTCGCTTAGTTACGGTTATTGACTGGAGATATGTCATTAAACAAAATATTACTAGTTATCAGGAATTAATATGCTTTAAATCATATTTAATAATCTCGAATCCTTTTTGTTATATTGGCAGTTAAAAACGCTTTAAAACTTCACATACTTAGATTTCTAACATCAAAAACTTCTAAAAATCATTTTTGTTTCTAGCTTTTAAAATTTCTGTACTTAATGTTTTTTTGTAGGTAATGAGTACCTGCAATAAGCCAGCGATTTATTTAGTCGTTATTTCCTAGACGTAAAGTTGATATGCTTTATACTTATGATTATATAGGGCATCCAATTGTATCAAAAGTAATTAAATGGTTTCTCGAAGTTTTGTGTGTCACTTAATAAGTTCTTGCAGTAAGCCGACGAATTTTGTCTGCCGGTTAGCACATCTACCAAAGTGATCTGTTAAATAACACATCCTGCAGGTGTAAGATAATTATTTACAAAACTTATTATTTATTTATATATTAAAACTTTATGCACAAGTAAAAAAATACTGTACAAAGGCGGACTTAATGCCAGAGGCATTTTCTACCAGTCAACCTTAGGGTGATGCAGAGAGAAGACATGGCAGGTGCAGCATAAGGGATAGATAACTCGAAAAATAATAAATCAATACATACATACATATAAACAGAATAAACTTTGTCAGGAGAAATAACGATAGGTAGAGGAGAAAACGAATCCAGCAAATCAGCGCTGGCATGATTAGTATTATTATTAAAATCAAGCAGGTAGGTATCATTTACAGACATTCATTGGTCAAGATGACAATTGCGCACGAGTGTTGTCGACCAGTCGCCTACGAGGACCACTTCAAACAATTGTCTATACTTCTCTCAATTGAGTGGTAGGTCATCTACCTAATATTATTATAATAGAAAGATAGGCACCCTGATTGCGTAACGGACTTCCTATTAGACATAATCCAAAGGGTTTTGAAAGAAATTCCTAGCTTATTATGTTTGAAAAATTTGTCTGATCGATTAGGTAAAGAACGCAATGAATTTTGTTATGAAACGCATTGCCATCGTAAGTTTGTTACTCAATCGCCAAGCTGACATACGACTGATAGGTAACATTAAAATAATTGTAATCCTGATCGCAGACAGGCGCGACGCGACGGTGCGACGCGATTCTGGTAAACCTATTTCCATGCAGTTTTCATAGAATTTGTTCTAATAGATCGCTCGAGGAGCTCGTGGCTAAGTAATAACAGCCGCACGGGTCGATCCATCAGGTTAAGCTACGCTTGCCGCGGTTGGTCCGTGGATGGTTGACCATCTTTACGTACCGAGACTCCTCCGTGCCTCGGAATGCTTTACGGCTTAACGTGCTCGTTGGTCCCGGCTGTCATTCGTGGATCTTTGACAGTCGTTACAGGAAGTCTGACAACCAGTCTTATCAAGGGGTATCGTATTACCCAGTTACTGGGTTGTGGAGGTCAGATAGGCAGTCGCTCCAAGTAAAATACTGGTATTCAGTTGCATCCGGTTAGACTGGAAGCCGACCCCAACATAGTTGGGAAAAGGCTAGGCAGATTGATTGTTCTACTAAATCGCGTCGCGCCATGCTGCGGAAGCCTTTATGTACAACCTTTTACTTCGGGATCAACCCCGAACTTGCGAAAAAAATATCTGCAGCACATTTATGACTGTTTAATTCGACAAATATTCTGAACAGCTGATTTTTTATCGCGATTTTAGGATTATATAAACAGACATAGTAACAGTTGTTTATAATAATGAGTTCAATGACCTCCTTTCAGTTATGTCAATTCCATCTTGTATTGGCAGGATCACAGGATTCTTACTATCCTGTAGTAAGAATTGCCTTGGAAGCATCGCAACGTTGATGGGCACTGCAATTTCATTGGTCTATTTAATTTTAGTAAACGATAGAGCAATAAGCATAATCAGCCTATAATGTTCCCACTGCTGGGACACAGGCCTTCTCTCGGTGAGAGGGAGTGGGCCGTATTGTACGGTCAGCAACAGAAGTCGGTTAACACTGCTACTTTTTGACATCATCTAAATCAACACAAAATGATATGATATGATATGCTTTTTAGCATTTCATTTATTAGATAGAGTTAAAATTTACATCTGTTCCGATTTTAATGAAATATTTTTCTCAATAATTAAGTTTTAGAAAATCAACTTTTAATTGACGTTTATTGCTGACTGTACCATGCGGGCCCAGTGCGGGTTGGTAGATGTCACATGTCTTGTTTTGGTTCTAAGGCATGCCGGTTTCCACACGATTTTATCCTTCACCGTTTTGAGAGCAGTGGTGATGAAATAATTTACACAATGACAGATCAATAGAATGGGGATGGAGCTCGTGGCTAAGTAATAACAGCCGCACGGGTCGATCTATCAGGTTAAGCTACGCTTGCCGGGGTCGGATCGTGGATGGAACCATCTTTACATACCGAGACTCCTCCGTGCCTCGGAAAGCACGTTAAGCCGTTGGTCCCGGCTGTCATTCGTGGATCTTTGAAGTCGTTACGGGTCGTCAGAAGCTCGAAAGTCTGACAACCAATCTTACCAAGGGGTATCGTATTACCCAGTTACTGGGTTGTGGAGGTCAGATAGGCAGTTGCTCCATGTAAAATACTGGTATTCAGCTGCATCCGGTTAGACTGGAAACCGACCCCAACATAGACGTACCCCCCACGTAGATGGCGTGATCATAACTAGGTCCCTGACTCCCCCCCCCCCTGGTCTGGCCTGTGATACATTGACATTTCGTTCATTCATGAGTTTGGTTTTATTTCACTATTTCGTTATTTTCGGTTATTACAATATTTTTAATCAAGTATTGAATATTTCCTCATAATCACTTTCTTCAAAATGTTTCGAACCCTGTTTAATTCTTTTTTTAGTCTGTTGGGGAATGATGGACTCCGATTTCGGAGTATTTAGGAACACAACAACGCGTCATTTTCGCAAAAATAAAATAAAACCACCTCACGCCTTGTATTATTAGCTTGTATTGTGAACTAGCTACGACAGCGCCATTTTGATAGTTGCCTTCCCCATTAAATTTTAATTTTTTGAATCAAATCAAAACGATTTTAAGTTTTTTTTTTTCCGTTTTCTTTAAGTTTGGTAGCGAATTTCTTGCCTGCAGAACTAAAAGTTTAACGCCATGTTCCTAAATATTTGCTAAACATGTACTCCTACTTTTTTTCATCAATTTTTCTTACAAAACGGTGATCGATCCTAGCATTAGATTAGATTTCCATACGTAATATAAGCACATTAAGCATAATACACAATTTGTCATGTAATCCTATACACCACCATGACTTATAGCTGGTGGCTAGGGGAGCCATGATTGAACACAAGTGAGGATAAATCCGAGGGTGAGTCGTAAGGGTTAAGAGAATGTGGCATATAATTGATAAACTGTGATATTAATCAATTTAAACTGAAATAAAACAATAAATTATTAAAATTTCACAACACTTAAAACATCAGGGTGACTGGTAATTAGTAACCGATACTTTAATACATACTCGTACTCATGATTACAAAAACTTTTACAATGGGACCAAACCTGAAATCGCAAAAAAAAAAACAACTTTTCCCTATATGTTCGCATTATGTTCCCTATATGTTCGCATAACTCATCAAAATGTAGGGAATAGCGGTTTTTTTTCACGTTTTTTTTTAACAGACCTCTTGTACCTCTTGTTTTTAAATGAAATAAATTATGCCTTATGCCTCAATGCGTTACCGATTCAATTTCTTATAACAATCGACTTTTTATTTATGAAGAAGTTTTAATCGATTGATATTTTATTTTAAAGAAAAAATAGCGTCCATGAAATATTGCATTTTTTCGTCAGTTTTTGCCTGTGAATAAATAAGGAACTTCATAGTGTCCATGAAGTATTGCAAGTTTTATCTATGGTTTCCTGTCAATGAAATAAGGAACTTCTTAGTGCCCATGAAATATTTCATTTCTTCGTCTATTTTTGCCTGTCATTATATGAGAAACTTCAGTGTCCATGAAATATTACATTTTTTCGTCTATGCCTGTCCTGGCCTGTCTATAAATAAGAAACTTTATATTGTCCATGAAGTATTGAATTTTTTTTCTATGTTTGCCTGTCAAAAAATAAGGAACTTCATAGGCGTACTTATGTCAAAAGTAAAATAAATGGTTGGAATGATTATAAATACCTATGTCGAGTTTAAAAAAACAAAAGAATACATCAAAACTAACAACCAATCATTACCAAGTACCAAGACTGTCCGATCGTCCTGTCAAACCCCTCACTCGTACTCACCCTACCCGGTCAGAATTGATGGGCTGCTAGACTGCGCCGGACGTCAATCTTCATAATGACCGCACGTTATTCGCTATGAATTGATGGTGATTTAGTTATTCTGGTAAATCACCACCATTGAATGATTGCTTACTAATTATCATGCATCGATGTGAGCGAAGATTTTGATTGATTGTACCTTGGTTTTTATACATAATGTACCTTGGTTTTTATTTCGGTAAAAGAAGAGAGTAAATAAGTGTAGGTATCTTTCGGTAAAAAACCGGCCAAGTGCGTGTCGGACTACGCACAATGAAGGGTTCCGTAGTTGGGATGAATTTATCCCAAGAACAAACTACAACATTAAAAACTTTTTTACAAAAAAATACAACCGACTTCCAAAACCAACACTACAAAGTAAAAAATAACTTTAATTTCGGAAGTCGATGTCTAGTTAAATGTATTTTCGTTTTTTGCCACCGACTTCCGAAATTAAAGTTATTTTTCACTTTGTAGTGTTGTTTTTGGAAGTCGGTTGTATTTTTTTGTAAAAAAGTTTTTATTTTTCACTTATTAGTTGTGTACCTACCCCACACAAATTCAAATACCACTACCTGCAAAACAAACTAGAACATCATCCATATAAAAGTGGGGAAAAAATACGTATTATTGAAGCTAACTCAAAAACTACCGAAGCAAAGTTAATCAATTTTATATGGGACCAACTGTGATGTATACACTCTCGAACAAAACAAAAAATATCTAAATGGGTCCAGCCATCTTCGAGTAACCGGGGAACATACAAAAAAAAAAAAAAAATAAAAAAAAAAAAAAAAAGGTTCCGACTAATTGAGAACTTCTTCCTTTTTGAAGTCGGTTAAAAATGTTTGTTTTCTTCCAAAGTGTTTTGTTGTGGTAGGTGCGAATTATGTACTGTTTGTGAAAACGACGTAATATCGCAAACTGTCACATCGGTGGCTATAGTTACTTTGAGTCAAGGATGCGTACTGCGAACTCACCATCACTTCGCACAATCAGTACAACAGCAACCTCAACGTGAACTATGACATGCATGTACCGAACCTGAATTCACCGATAAACAACATTGTCAACGTCACACTTCATAACGCGCCACACGAACTCTTCACTCTCAAGAAAAACAAACGACTTCGAGGAGATTGACAAAAAACTGCGGTTCCAACAAGAGAACGAGCCGAAACTCCTACCACCTCCCACACACCCTCCTCCTATCCACTATCACGGATCATGACATTCACCAATATGCAATCTGTTATATTTTATTATCAATTGCTGTCATCACTTTCCTGTGGATCATAACAAGGAAATACTGCACACTGCTCAGGAAGCGATTTCCAAGGAAAACAATTAATAGAGAGCAAACGCATGAAGACATCGAACCTCAACCAATGGGATCCCGACAGCCACGGTCAACCTCAAGGACACCGAAACAACATTGCCTTTACTTTTGGTTAATTGTATATCTACTTACTTTTTTACTTTAACCTTTGACTTTGTACAGGCGTTTCTTTCTCTCTCTCCCTACTTATGTTACCTTCTTTAGTAGGTTGCCAATATGTACGGTCTCATCGCCGTACATTTTTCTGCTTACTGTGTAACCTACTTTAGGCCAACGATGCGCGTCATAATTTAGCATTATAAAATAACATGACTAACGAATTTAAATATAGTGAACTTATAACTGTGTAGCTATCAACAACTGAGAGAAATAATCGCCTACCGCTCTAGTACTGTTACTCTTAACTTAAATAAACTTCTACTTAGTGCATCTTAGTGGAACGTGTTTCTCTATACAACTGAACTTACAAATCTTCACGACAATTCGGTGTACGGAGTTACTACTACAACCCGTACATTTGTGGTCCTTCGAGCCGGATAAGCTAGTAGTAGTTGAAAAACATGTTCTCCCATACATTCCAACTGCAAATCTATGTTTGTATGCACATGAAACAACAAAAAAATGCTCATACATTGCGTTAGACACCTCGCATTCCACTTCACAATCTAATCCTTGGAATTAAATTAAAATGGTGTCTCACGTCCAAACTGATTTTATTTCTGACCACGTTATAAACGTCAACTAACGGAAACTAATTAATAATGCTCACAGACTATGAGACTTGTAGAGTCTTAGAGGCCATATACGATTTATCTTGAGTAACGTGATTCACATAAAATCGATGTATTCCTACACCTCATGCTGTTGTTGCAAGAAATCCTGGTTTCCATTTTCTCATTCATCCAGAAAAAAAATAAACTCGCATTGTAAAAGAGAGACGTTGAGGTATTTTTCTGATGACGGACGCAATTATTTCCACTTACAAGGCAGACTAAAAAAATCTCTACGAAACGGATTTACTGACATTGTGAAAAAAAATGCCACTATAGACTATGAATACAAAGGTAATTAGTATTCTGTGCTGTAACATCTCGGGCTCTTAACTTCGTCGTACCATGAAAAATCTTCTCATTATAGTTGGACTTATTGTATTCAGTAACTTGACGGTTCGAAGCAAAATAATTTTTATTTTTAAATTACTTATCGTTTATATTAAGGTGAATATAATATGAATATAACGTGTTTCAATTAAAAATAAAAGCACATCAATGTAGTTTCGCTAATTCTTTTTTTTACCTCATTTTCTTTTTATTGTCAGGAACTTAACCCATCAACTGTCAATTAGTTACTTAATACGATTAAAAGTTTAAGTATATATAAATATCACGAAGTAAATACACCTCCTTATTTACTTCTTTGTAAGAAGTGTACGTGGTTTAGTAGGAACTAATTACTCTTTTCTTCGATTAAAACATTTACACAAACAAATAAATAAATAAAAAACTTTTTTACAAAATATACACTGTACTTCTTACTTTCTTTGTGTGTTTCTGTACTTTTTATTGTTACATTTTTTGCATGCTGTGTCTATCGGTTAATATTGTGCACTTGGCTTGTATTATGACTTGTGTTAATTGGTTGAACAGTGTAACGATTGTAGATAGACCAATAAATAAAATAAATACAACCGACTTCCAAAAACACCACTACAAAGTGAAAAATAACTTTAATTCGGAAGTCGGTGTCTGGTTAAATGTATTTTCGTTTTTTGCCACCGGCTTCCGAAATTAAAGTTATTTTTCACTTTGTAGTGATTTTTTTGGAAGTCGGTTGTATTTTATTTGTAAAAAGTTTTTATTTTTCATCTGTTAAGAGTTAATGTACTTAAAATTTTAAGTAGGTACTTCTGTTCCGATTTGAATTAAATATTTCGCTTAATAATTAAGATTAAAAAACTGCGACTGTTAATCGACTTTTGTTGCTGACTGTACCTACCCCACACAAATTCTAATACCACTATCTGCAAAACAAACTAGAACATAATCCATATAAAAGTGGGGAAAAAATACGTATTATTGAAGCTAACTCAAAAACTACCCAAGCAAAAGTTAATCAATTTTATATGGGACCAACTTTGATGTACATACCCTCTCGAATAAAATAAAAAAAATCCAAATTGGTCCAGCCATCTTCGAGTAATCGGGGAACATACATAAAAAAAAAATAAAAAGAAAGGTTCCGACGAATTGAGAACCTCCTCCTTTTTGAAGTCGGTTAATAAATTACTTAACATAATAAGCAACAATCACAACACGGAATGGGCAATGTTAGATAATGATTAAAAGTCTAACATAAAATAGACAACAGCTATAAATCTTATCAATCAAACCATCACTGGACAGTCAACACAACCAATTTTCAAAATATTTTCTCTAAAATCCCCAAGTCATAGACAAAACGGAAGTAACGACGGAGATGCGCGTGCGCCTGCTTCCTGCCGCGTGCTCGCCAAAATGGCGGCTGCCTGCTTCCGGTTAGAACAGGAAGTGACGCTAGAGGGTGCCGGGAGTTCGCTAACGTATAATTTATGGTAAGGGATGCTGCGACAATGGAATTATTTAGATTTGCGCAATCATTGTCGTGTGTGTCTGAAGTGTGTCGGAATAGACTTGTAGTTTTAAAGTGATGTGACATTTTGGTGAGAGAGAAAGTTGTTTCTGAAGACTGGAAGCCAGTAGGGACAAATTGAAATACTTAGTCATGGTTTTGACAAATAATACAGGGTTTCTCAAACGTAGTGGTCCAAAGGCAAAAGAGGTGACCACCATTTAAAGTTTGCGATATTCTCCACAGTTCAGAAAAAATCGCAAATTTAAAAAAATTCAAGAATTTTTACACTTTCACATGGATTTTTCGACCTTGTAAACAAAATTTTCGACGTAGCGAATTGAAATCTGGCTGGAAGATGCCTTGATAGTGTAGGTACAAGAATATGTTCCTATTTACGTTCAGTGTGGCTCTGCAACTCTTCAGATTTTATTTATTACTTGTCTTTTCAAAGTTCTTATTAAACTTTAGTGAAACTTTCTAAGCCCAGATCAAAAAAAAAAAAAAAACATTGAGCATATCCCAACTTTTATATTTTTAAATGATAGGAGACCACCTCCACTTTATCCCATTTGCCTTTGCCATTACGATTGAGACACCTTTTTTTTTTTGTCGTGGAGAAATGCTCATGCATTCTGTACTACCACGGGGATATAGTGCAGTTATGTGGGACTCTAACCCACTAAATCTCCACGGTGTCCTCTGCCGCTTACGGCGCACGGGCATGCGTTAGCACTCATCCGTCAACCCTCCGCACGTTCGAGACAGCCTGTATAACTACCGAACAGCTCAAACAGAATCTCTTCATGTTTGTTATATTGAAAAGTAACTCGTTTTCGGCAGAAACCATCCCTGGGGAAACACTTAGCCGGTGACGGTGGCGGCTAACTGCTATGCAACATAACATGAGATGTTTCGATACTTGTTCATGTCAAACAAATCTCACAATTTGTTTTGTTGAATTTGCGTCCGCACTGAACGAAAAATGAGTAAGACAGAGAAGATTTGTTGTGAAAATGTGGTGGAAACATGTCGTGATATGAAACGTCAAATATATTTCGCGCCAACTTTTGTGACAGTGTGAACGCGAGTTGATACATTGAAAGACATTGACAGGATAGTAGGAAACTATGGAAACAGAGATTTCAACATGTTTTTTTGTGAATGCTTCGCCAGTGCAAACGCACAGTTATTAACAGAACAAGTTTCAAAACCTATATTTATTAAATGCAGGAATTGAGTAATTAAAAATAACAGAAGCTATCCAATTGTAAGTGTGGTGATTACGGCAATTCATCATGAAGGCGTTCTTTAGGAATCCCATGCTTGACTGTGGGCATTTACGGCCTAATACACATATACACAACACACGCTTCAGCCTATAACGTTCCCATTGCTGGGACACAGGCCTCCTCTCTAGGAGTGGGCCATATAGTCCCAGTGCGGCTTGGTAGATGTCACATGTCTTCGAATTTTTGGTTCTAGGACATGCCGGTTTCCTCACGATGTTTTCCTTCACCGTATTGAGAGCAGTGGTGATGAAATAATGTACAAAAAGTAATGTGCCTGCCTGGGTTTGAAACCACGACGTAAGTAACACGTACGTGGGGGTCGTTAACACTGGGCCGGCTGTCCGCCACCATTCTCCCACCACGACCTAAAACTTGAACTGAAATCTCTCATGTCAAAAAGCCATTAATTACTTCGAAGCATTCTTACTTAACTTGCGTTAAACTTAACCCGAAAAAAAAACAAACGACATCAACACATTTTTCCCCGTAACTTACTGTTACTTGACCGCACACTCTCATTCTCCCCTAGTTCATAGAAAATAATTATGCAAAAATATTATAATGTTGGTAGTAGTTTTTTTTAGTAGTAATTACCTGTCATGGCCGCTATGGTAGAAAGATGATGAGAAGTGTAATTATCAATGAATTTGTGCTAACATAATCTATTAGTGCTATTATAACGCTATTAGGAATAAATTTATGTTGTTTTTTGTTTGGATTAGGGGCCAGTTTGTATTGTTGTTGTGAAATTGTTCTTGGGAAATATCAATAAGTTATTGTTTAATAATTGAGTTCTGTTGATAATAGTCACGTTCATTTTATTGTCAAAAATTAGTATCGAGATCGATAGAAACAATGTTTTTTTCAGTAGGAGGAAAACATCTTTTCTCTTTTTTTTAAAGAAAAACAAGGTACGTTGTTACATACATAGCTGAATTTGTTTTAAATGTAATAAATAAATTTTATGTCAGAACTAACAAAATTATGAAAATCAGCTTTCTTACTTTCTTTTTTCCAAAAATAACGTGCCAACTGCCAACCGCTGAGTAACAGCCATATGGATCACCATTTACCAGACACAACGAAAGAAATACTCTCTAATAAAAAATTTAAGTCGTCGTCACCATCATTTCAGGTGAAAGACATCCACTACTGAACGTGCTTCTCGCATTCAGCGGAATCCTGCGGCTTTCTGGCCATCAGTACTCCCACGCTGCACCTTCCGGTACGCAGTCACTAGTCCAGAAACTATTGGCTCCATTGGCCTTCCTTCATTGTGCTTTGCTAATCAGACCCCCTGTTCATCAGTCAATTGCCTCCTCAACATTCCTCATTTCAGCAGAAAGACGTCCACTGCTGGACATAGGCCTGCCCGAAATTTTGTACTTCCCGCATCCAGCGGATTCCTGAAGTTTTTATGTTTTTTTTTTAATTACTTAAATGCAGTCGGTGTTCCGTATCCAAATACTCCGAAAAGAAATACCGGAAAAAACTCAGAAAATTAATTTAAACATGCAGAACCCACCCACGACATTCTACGTTCACATTTCCTTACAACGCGCTGAATTTTTCGCCCCGTGCTCATATATGCCTTGAAGCGTAACTAATATATTTACTGCCAACCATGATATGTACTCTTAAGTATTACACTCCCATAACGCAAGGGTCCCGTGGTAACTACAGTCAATTATGACCATCATTTCTAGGTAACGTTATAGTTTTCTTGGTAACTACGTGGCGACCAGTTTTTGTTGGCCCATAGCGAGTTGTGGTACTGAAATATACATACGTACATAAACTCACGCCTTCTTCCCATGGGGGCAGGCAGAAACTACAGAACGCCACCTGTTACGATCCTTACATACTCCTTTTGCATCGTTTACGTTCATACATCTGGTCCTTTCTGAAGAACATCACCAATAAGGTCACTATGTCTTCCTAGGACCTCCCCTCCCGGCGTTACCACTCACATCCGCCTTGTAAAATATCTTTTGTTAATATCCTTTCATTCATCCAGTCAACATGACCAAACTATAAGCAAACTCTTTGAAATGTTTGTCACTAGGCATCTTCTTTTAAACTTTAATTTCTTTTAATTTAATAACGTTTTTGCCACCGACTTCCGAAATTACAGTTATTTTTCACTTTGTAGTGTTTTTTTTGGAAGTCGGTTTTTATTCTTCACCTTTTAGTTGTGGTTGACCCCACACAAACTCGAATACCACTACCTGCAAAATAAATAAGAACATCATCCACATAAAAATAATAATAGTGGGGGAAAAATACAAGCAAGCAATGTTAACAAATTTAACATGGGGACCAAGTTCCCTACCGAATGAAACGAGAATCTTTCAAATCAGACTACTCCGAAAAAGTTATGCGTGGTGTTAAAAAAAAAATATACGTGTCGACTTGAGAACCTCCTCCATTTTTTTTCGTTTGCTAAAAAAGGTGTATCATTATGAGATAAAAATAAAATTATTCTTCTAAAAAAGTATACAGGCTGACATCGACGCGCAATTGGATTCGGTACAAGATTTTGAACGCCCCCCTGTGTTGAAATTGTTCGCTGCATCTATATTAAAAAAAAAAAATACTGTAAACCATGCATTTTGACCGCGTAGGTATTGCAGTTTTCTATGAAACAGCAGCAGACGCAGAATTTCTACGCTAGGGGGTCTAGAATCATGTGCTGAATTCATAGTTAGTCGATGTATTGCCACCCTGTTTATAAAGATTAACATACAATGCAAGTTTGTATACAGCCATATCATAAAAGCTAATGTTTTTGCTCAGCAAGCAGTGCCTAAACGATATATCAAGTTATAATGGGCAACACATATAGTATTATTAAGTCGTTTTATAGTTTTTTATTGCTAGAAAGCTGTTGTAAATGTCATTTGGACGCGTTTTTGGATTTAGAGGTTTTTTAAGTTTGCGCGCTCTGCATAAGTTGCATTATTTGTATAGGCTGCATTCTTTGTAAAGATGTGATCAAATTCAAGAGTGTAGAAAAAATACCAGCTGTCCCGTACAAAACTTCTATACTTACCATTTCTGACGAGTGAAACTAATCAGTTTTTGTCGATTAAGATGTTGGCCCCATGGAGAAAGTTGTTCAGTTTGATGGTCTGTACCACAGCTGTCTGACACATCATGTATGCATTTACAGTGTTACAAGGATCTTTTGTCCCTTGAATGACATTGACAGGTTGGCGCTGTTGGTTAACATTTGTGAAATTGTATTGAATAAACCAGAAGACGCCGTTAGTTCCGATTTTTGCCACATGCCAAAAGATCCTTGTACCCAAAAAGATGTGGAGACACCAAGGGTTGTGGAGGTCAGTTAGGCAGTCGCTCCATGTAAAATACTGTAGTATTCAGCCGCGTCTGGCTATACTGGAAGTCGACCCCAACATAGCTAAGAAAAGGCTAGGAAGAGATCAATTTCTCTTTAGAAAAGCTATGTTATCGAATGGACACAAGTACCTGGAGGAGCATTTTCTGGGGAACCTGTTTAACGGTTACCTATTTACAATTAAGAAGAGATTCAAGATTCAAAATTATTCAAATTAAGTACGTAATTAAATGTTTTTTGACATGGATGTAAGAAAAAACATAGAAGCTACGGGCTACGATCCTTGTAATAAGTAGATACTTATTACTACAATTAAAATATTGTTGGTATAGCCATAAACAACAAACACCTAGTTACAGGGAATTATGAACATAGCACAATCAGCCTATAATGTTCCCATTGCTGGTACACAGGCCTCCTCTCGGTGAGAGAGAGCGGGCCGTAATCGACCACGCGGGCCCAGTGCAGGTTGGTAAATGTCACATGACTTCGAATTTTTGGTTCTAGGATATGCCGGTTTCCTCACGACGTTTTTCTTCACCGTTTTGAGAGCAATGGTGATGAAATAATTTACACAAAGTAAAGCGCCTGTTTGGCTTCGAACCTACGATCCACGACTACGACGATAAGCCGCGGCCGCCGCGTTACCACTGGGCCGCCAATGCTCGCTACTAGACCACCACTGCTCGCTTTTTATTATAACCGCTCACGGGAGCGGGGTGTGGACGGGTCCGTGGAATCATTTTACCTTATATTGTACGTGGTGTGAGTTCTATACCAAGAAACAATTTTTTTTATTTTGAACGTTGTTCCATCATTATTAAGTACTAATATCGAATTCTATGCATTTAATTTGATGCGTTATCTATTTCCGAACTATTTAAGATACGTCGACACTGACAGACTCGTCTATGACATTAAAAAATATTTTTTTCTCTGTCATGTCAGCGTTCGGTCGGTCGAGTGTGATTTTTTTGTATTTTGTATGTAGATTTTTTTTGCGGCGTTCCCGCTCGCGTCAGCGGATAAACTTGCTAGTGCATTTTTTACGCTATCATAAATCGAATCGAATCGTCTTTCAAAATACTCACTTAGCAGTCCATTAATTGAATCCAATAAACCTTAATAAATACAAAAGCAACAACAATAAAATCTTTTATAAGTATGTAACTATTTTACGCCACTTAAGTGCTTCGAAGCTTGGTTGAGCTCGGTGTGTAAATGAAATGGCGTTATGGCTGTCTGTCTAGTTTGACGTCGTTTAAATGTAGATTTATGACAAAATGACTTAAATCAAATTTAACTTAGTAAATACCTTCCATTTAAAGCAAATTTTATTGCAAAATAAGGAACTGTTTACGTATAATAGTATAAAACAGAAAATAGACGGTGCCACTTTGGGATTTTTTTTTGTGGAGAAAATTTCAAATCGGTAATCATGTTTCGGTTTTAGTACAGCAGTAGGTAAACAATATAGTCAAATAATATGTAAAATCCAAATGATTTAACCATAAACATTTGATTTTATAAATAGGAATTTTAAAAACACAAAACTTATCGATTTATCCCGACTTTAAAATAATAATAACAACGTACCCCACGAATTCCAATCAAAAGAAATCTTAATTAATAATCTCGATGGCTGTCCATACGAATTCAACAATACAATTAAAAAAAATAAGACTGAAAAGGACATCCTTATTAGTATAATTAAAATCGACTAAACTGATTTACGACGTCTATATACCCACATCACTTGAACCTTTTAATTGGCAGGATCTTAGTGCTCAATTTTATGCACAGGAAATACGCCATTCAGCCCAAAGATTGTTTTTATTAGGTTGGCAGCATAAAGGTATAAACTACAAAGGGCCATATGATATGACAGATTTATTGTAAGTCCCAATGCGTAGGCAAATTAGACGGATATATCCATCTCCCTTTTAAAGTTTTTTGCGTGATTAAGAACGTTTTTGATGAAACCGATGAATAGTAATGTATTCCTTAGTCGATTATTTATTTTCGGGAAGCTCATGTCAGTTTTTCGGCAGACATCTTGTTTGTGGAATTAATTGCACATTTTGAAGGATAAGTCGGTACGTTTTTGTTATGTAAATTTTTCGTTTTTAGAGCTGTGCGGGAATCGCTTTTTAATAAGGCTTAAGTTGGTAGTAAGTAATGTAAAACGTTAAGAACATTTGCTTTGCTAAAATGTCGTCCGTTTTTGTCAACTCTAAAAAGCAAAATGAACCTGCCACTGATTGATCTGGAAGTAAAATTTATACACTTCTGGACACATCTTTTGGCCCACCTTGTATTTTCAGTTTTGTTTAGTCCTAGCTAAAATTTTATATTAGGTCGAGCAAAAAGTTTTTATGCAGTTTTGAACCTGGCACATTCACAATTTCATTCAATAGTCTTTTTTTGAATTTCGAACACAGAATTTAAAGAAACAAAAGACAATTTGGAGCCTGTTTGTTGATATCAAACAATCGAATACTAAGAAAACTTGGTTTTATTGGTTTACTTGGATTTAATTCTTGAAAAAGTGATTGATATCTTTGGTTTTGCAACAAACATTACTTATTCTTAACATTAAGGTGAGGTTCTATCAATAATCTATGGATACTTCACCTGAAGTCGCCGCCCAAGCTGTGGCACTTATTCAGGCCGGACACAGCCAAAGAAACGTGAGTGCTCAACTTAATTTAAGTCGATCCGCGGTCCGAAATGTTTATCGGAGGTACCTAGAGACTGGCGGCTTTGTTCGTCGCCAAGGAAGGCCACGATCTCGGGTCACAACTGAAAGGCAGGATCGATTCATCGTGACGACCAGCTTGAGAAATCGTCACCTTACCTCCATTGAGATACAAAACCAACTTCGCGACTTCCACGGAGTATCTGTGAGCGCTCGAACTGTTCGGAGAAGGTTAAAAGAACGCGATATGGTACCACACAAGCCAGCTAATGGCCCCAAACTAACGCGAGCCCACCGAACAGCGCGCCTTCATTTTGCACGCAGTCATTTAAATTGGACACAGCAAGATTGGAGCCGTGTACTCTTTTCTGATGAGTCTAAAATTGTGTTACATGGCAATGATGGAAGGAAGAAGGTCTACCGACGTAAGGGAGAGCGTTTCGCACAATGCTGCTTTGAAGAGAGGGTTGCTTATGGCGGTGGCTCATGGACTGTCTGGGGCGGTATATCCGCGAGCGGCAAAACTCAACTTGAGGTTGTTACAGGACCACGGCTGCCAACATTAAATGCTGAAAGGTACATTCGTGAGTGCTTAGAACCTCACGTGATACCATACGCGGACTATGTGGGCCCAAATTTCCTTTTTATGCATGATAATGCAAGAGCCCATGCGGCCGGCATCATCAGGGAATATCTTCGGGATGTGAACATCACAGTTATGGACTGGCCAGCCAGAAGCCCAGACATGAACCCCATTGAACACATGTGGGACGAGCTAAAAAGACGTGTTAGGGCTCGTCAGCCAGTTGCCCAGACGATGCAGGAGTTGAAAACTGCCATAGAAGAGGAATGAGAGATGATCCCTCAAAATTTCATAGAGCGTTTGATAAACTCTATGCCTAATCGTATGAGAGCTGTGGTAGATGCCTATGGAGGCAACACGCGTTATTAAATTAAACCTTTATTTGATAAAACATGTTTTTTATTCAAAAATCAATTGCCTTTAACAAGGCGCATATCCGACTTGTTAGGCGTAGCTCCATGTCGTATGGTATTCTGAATTCAAATTTAAAACAATACTATCGAAAAAGATGGTAAAATGTATCAGGTTTAAAACTGCATCAACAGTTTTTGTTCAATCTAGCAATCATATTTCGGTAGGGGCCATCGAAACCTAAACTCTAAGGTGGGCCAATAGATGTGTCCAGAAGTGTATTTTTGTCTATTGACTAAAATTCAAATTATAGGTAGGTACCTTTAGAATAATAAATCGGGTTTTAAATAATACACCTAACTTTTCAATGATTGTTATGATGTACAGCCCTACCAACTTATCTGCGAACTAAAAGAGGACGGCACCGTCGATTCAGTGTTGCTAATTAATCTATGGTGCCCAAAATTGAGTAAGTTTTCAACAAGGAAATTTCACATTAGAATAATCGTTTAATAAGTATTACAGTTTTTACAAATTAAAAACAATGATACCTATATAAAAATAATAAAATAACATGACGGCCGTAGTTCCAATTTTCGCCATTTCACAGATAAGTTGGTAGGAGTGTAAGTAAGATGGCAACATTCTTTTAAGAATGTCCCCTAAGATCAAATATGTTTGTCAATGGGGTAGAAAACTGACAACTTTTTCCGTGAGGTGTCGCTGGTATCGCTTGACTCACAGAAAACGACATTAGCTCATACAAAACTTGTTTACAAAAAACTTTGGATGGCATCTGACAAAAAAATGCTGCGTTTGCGCGTAATATGTTGTAATAACAATGGAAATCATTCAATTCCTAAAGACTTACGATTAAAAAATATGGGAAAGGGCGATTATTAGTCCGAAAATTCGAGGATATGTCCATATCCATCTTGGTATCAGAAATTTCATGCTGTTGAGGTATCCCCCAGTTCAAATTACGATCAAATGATTCGATTCTTTAACAGATTTAATTTCTAGGTTGCGTTCGTAGCTCATGAAACATCGAATATGTTATAAAACTACTGTGTAAGTACGTAATAGTTTGTAAATACTACGACATTAATGAACGACATGTTGCTATTTATACAATTGGGTTATTTTCTTCAATTATTAACAAGAAAATAGGCTTTAAATACCTGCTGACCAAATCCGCTTTTCGGCCTCTTAGTGAAGCTCCTCAGTTCTTCAGTTCAGCTTTTAACTGAGGTACTGTCCACGTAGATTAAATTATTCGTTGTATTAACAAAAGAAAAAAACACGCTAATATGTTATAATTATTTAAAACCCGAAAAACATTGACAGATAAAAATGACAGTGCTATGTTATGAGTCGAGCGATAGTAGCGCCATCTGTTCTTAGTTTTGCGTTTTCTTCCCCATTAAACGCCTTTTCCACCAAAATAAAAATACTAACATATTTTTCTTTTCTACATCTAAACTACACACACACATACACACACGCAAATAGCACAAGCAACGCGAGTGTGCGTAGGGTTGCCCCCAGCTTGTTTACCCACGAAATAGATCTGTTAGCACAGTTGATTGCAGATCGAAACTTTACAGAACTGACCATTCGGAATCGGATTACGAGTTCGTTACGCCGAACATTTTTGCTATTTGACCACTAACAATGTCAACAAATACAGGGGTTTGTTATACTTTTGTTTACTTGGCAACCCTGGTTTGTCGGTTGATACTGTTGGTAATTGAATTTGGAGTTTATTTATGTCAATAGTGTTCGTGCCATGTCCGAAAGGTTTGAGATAATTCATCAAATGCCGAGAGTTCTAAGGGGATTGTTGTAAAGCAGCAGTTTTAAGGCCCTAAACTCAAGCGTATTTTAGCTCGGTGTGTAAGTGAAATGGCGTTATGGTTGTCTGGTTTGACGCGCGAGATAGAAGACTCACGCGCACCGGAATTATGTCGCAAAAGTGCAAATAAATTCGTATAAACTTAGAAATTAACTATTTAATAGTAAATAATCCATCACTGCATACAGTTTGGCATTTGAAATTTTATGGTATATTTTTTATTAAAATTATAATTGTTAATGACGGGATAAACTGCTTTTAAAGATTAGTTTGAAGATTTTTTTGGTGCATTACCTATGTTTAATCGTGTTTTGAGTTTCATTACTGTATGCGAAAAGGACTTGAAAATATCATATTTTTTTATTACACAAAATTATTTACGGTTTATGAGATACACTGCTTTAAAAAACCACCTTTTTGACCGTTTTCAAGAAATCTCCGCCTTAACAGACTTTTTCCACTTTTACAGATTTGAATTTATAAACAATATTGAAACACCAATATTATGTAGGCCCATTAAAATATTAACAAAGATAACCAAACATATCACCGAAAATTTTAAATTCCCAAGTATAAGTCACCGCTCTTCATCTTCCATCACAATAAGCTTTCTTTACAATTAATTAATAAATTACCTTTTTATAACTTTTTATAAGTTTTAATTATCACAACACAATTCTCTAACCACTAACCAACCATCAGCATAACAAAATGTCTACACGATGATATAGTTATCTAAGAGTATTATTAGAAACTATTACAAACCTTACTAGAACTTACAACGTCTACGTGATTTTAACTCGACGTTATTGTCGCTGACGCGACTGCAAAACGACCCTTACACGATTTAAATGTTATATAATCTGCGCCCAAACCCGCGTTATATTTACGTATAAAAAACTGTTATAAAACCATTTTCAAAAGGCAGAAAGTTGAATATAAAGCGTTATTGTAGCATTTATATAACATTATTTAGCTACTTGGGGTTGTTTTTCACTTTGTAGTGTTTTTTTTGGAAGTCGGTTGTTTTTTTTTTTTTTTTTTTTTTTGTAAAAAAGTTTTATTTTTTCGCTATCATTACAAACTAAATACCAAAGAGTACACTCGGCCGAAACAATATAATTATTACCAATAGTACTTGCTAGTCATGATTTCTTTATAGGTACATTTAAACTTACTCTGTAGGTAATCGGTCTCCTGACATTACAGGCTCATTCTTAGACCAATGACATCAAAAAAAGAGAAGAAACCGCATCAATGCAAACAGGATCACATAAAGTACAGTCGGAATGCACAATTGGTGACATTTCATCTGAATCTGCAGTAATTGCGCAAACGTATGCACCGGCGGCGGCGGCGCCACTGAATCGAACGGTTACGGTGGTAATAAGTACGTACACACGACTACACATCAAGCTATAAGTTTCCAGTTTACACTGATCTCGCATTGTAAGGAAATCCTATACAACGCGAGATCAGCTTATACTGGAAATGTATAGCTTGATCTGTAGCCGTGCGTACCTACAGCTGTTTTTAGCTGATGCTTGGTTCATATCTGCACGCGTTGCATGACCACTTCAATCTCTATTCTTAGTTGGATAGACTAATTACCTCTTTCTATTGTACCCAAAGTGACATTTTATTTTCTGTATTTTTGACATCGCGCCGCAGAAATCATTCTACAATCTGACATTTTTGACATCGCGCCGTAGAAATTATTCTGCAATCTGACATTTTTCTTTTCTTTCTACGGTGGCCATGCTACTTGTTCTGGTTGATTTATTATTTTAGGTCTAGGCAGAGAACGTTCAAGGGTGTCAAAATATCCAAATCCCAAAATGTCCAATTTTCAAAATGTCCAATTCCCACAATGTCCAAAATTGTAGGTAGGAACTGCTAATAATCAGTTAATTCTTTCACCAAATCTTGTAGTTGGAGCCTCCAATCCTGTGCTTACAGAGGATATGTGCAGATAAAAAGTCAGTTAAATTATTAATTAATTAAGCTAACTAATTAATTTCCCTCATTTTTGCTAACCCACCCAAACTACATTCCATCACCACCGACCAATTAATACTATATATACCATAAACTGGATTAAAACTAGTTTCGCACTTACTTCAAAAGAGATTTTCTCATATGTTTTTTATACTTAACACGATCGCGTCGCCATAAAGAGTGGCAGTGACCACTATAAATTGTAGGATGGATGGACGGCTGGATAGTCGACGATATCTTACGGCACAATTGTATGTTTTAATTCAGGAATTGAGAGTATTTGATTGTGGTCGATGTACTCGTATTGGAATTAGGTGGTGGGGTGTGGTGGCGATTGGCGAGTGATGTCCATCGATTTAAAAGAAAAGAAAAAGAAAGAAAGAAAAACGTTTATTAGGACACAAAGACAAAAAACAAAAGAAAAAAAAGTGAAAATAATGTTTAAACAACAATAGTGTGTGTGCCACACGGCAGCGCCAAAAAGGTTCACTTCAGCATTAATGCCAGACAGATGCTGCCTGACGCCGGTTTTCTAATGAACCTGTAGGGACAAGTGACGGGGAGTACAAACAGTTTCAACATACATAATTGATAATTTATATACTTATAAATAAACTACTTATTACTCTAGGTACTTATTTACTTGGATTGTGTGAAAGATGACATGGCTAGAAAGGGGGTGACTACCGAGATGACGAATAATAGAGAAGTATGGAAAAAAAAGGACATGTTGCGCCGACCCCAAATAGATTGGAATAAGGGCAGGAGAATGATGATGTATGAAATGATGTTGAAATCTGATGTAGGGAATGGTCGTGCATGGTTCGACATTCAGAACACTTTCAAGTCCCTTAAAAGTTGACAAAAACCTAAACACTGTCTTGAGAAATACTTTTCGTTTAAAGAAACGAGTTCACCAAGGCTTGCCCACTATTACATAGACTTAAACATAACTGGCAAAATGTGTACCCTGGTAAAGAAAGAAAGAAAGAAAGAAAAAGTATTTATTGTGACTAGCGTTGCCGGAAAGTAATATTCCGAAGTATTCCCGTCGTATTATTCGCGGAAGCATTCGGAAGTTTTGAGTAGTATTCGCAATTATTCGCCGAGCTAAGTACATGTTCGGTCACGCATAGAGTACTTATCTATTAAAGTTTGATATTCGCCGCTAGATGGTGTTAATTCCAGAGACTATGTTACTACGCGTTAATTCATAAATCTGAGTACTATTCGATTTGAAAACTTCGGAATATTTCTTTTCATCTACTTAGATTAGTCTTACGTAATAAGTTTTTGTATGCGGTTTAGGTGTGAAAGTGATAGAGAGGTAAAAACAGGTAGATTACTGAGTTTATAAAATAGTTTTTTTTTCTTTTGCTTATATCTCGAAAACGGTGTGTCCTATCGCAAAAATAATGAAAATTTGGCCCCCCTTTAAAATACCCATAAACCCCTAAACCTCAACATGTAGGTACCAAGAAAAAAAAATATTTACGAATGAACGCAGTACGCGTTCATTCATAAATCTGAGTATTATTCGATTTGAAAACTTCCGAATATTTCTTTTCATCTACTTAGATTAGTACTTACGTAATAAGTTTTTACTAGTAGTATTCCTACAAATCGAAGTATTCTTTTGAATAAATGCGAATTATTGCGAATACTTCCGAAGTTTTGCAACGCTAATTGTGACTCGCACAGGAAGATCACCAACTAAACTAAAACCACAATAATAAAAGTTTGAAAACAAAAAACAAAAAAACAAAACAAACATGGAAACATGGTAATAGTACAGCTCTGCCTAATCCTTCGGGTATTTCAGGCGTGATGTTATGTATGTTAAGTTCACAATCATGGTGAAAAATTACTAATACACTGATTGAATTTTTGAATTTAGCCTCTCCGAATTTAAAAAATGGGAGAAAATGAATAAAAACATAATACAACCTTGTTTTGGCCAGTCGCGTATAAAACGCTTAGAAAATCGCTCTCAATGAAGCCTCGCTCACCAAACATAAGCAAGGTAATCGCGAATTCAAATTACAGAAGCGGTGTCTAGTTGAGCAATTTGCTTAACTGAGCTTTGCGATATTGATACTAAACCTATCACGAGCCTGGATATATGCACGAGAGGTGTGGATTGATGTAAACATTACAAAATGTTTACATGGAGAAGAGTCAATAGATCTGCCTAGCCTTTTCCCAACTATATTGGGATCGGCTTCCAGTCTAACCGGCTGCAGCAGAATACCAGTATTTTACATGGAGCGACTGCCTTCTGACCTCCACTATCCAGTAACTGGGTAACGATACCCCTTGGTAAGACTGGTTGTCAGACTTTTGGGCTTCTGATGACCCGTAACGATGTCAAAGATCCACGAATGACAGCCGGGAGCAACGGCTTAACGTGCTTTCCGAAGCACGGAGGATTGTCGGTATGAAAAGATGGTTACCCACCGACGGACCAACCCCGTCAAGCGTAGCTTAACCTGATGGATCTACCCGTGCGGCTGTTATTACTTTAGCCACATGGAGAAGAGTATCAGGTGTAGAAAGATTAATTTAAAATGAATAATGTAAAATAATTAATCGCATGGTATGTGTACAACATGAATATTAAAGATCATAATATCTTTATTTTTCATAAAATATGGTACATTCGAGAGGGATCTCGAAGAGAGGAGGCCAGTGTCCCAGCAATGGAGGCTGATTTATGCTATGTTATGCTATGCTACATAAAAGGTTTTCCCAGCAGTGGGACAATTATAGGCTGATTATGTAATACTTCAGTATGCAAAAACAATACTTTACTTAGGAAAGCAAAGGAGCTTTATAGATTTGAATATTCTATTAAAGTTAAACTTCGCTGCTTTTATTTACGATGTTAAATTACTTTCAAGTTAAGTATGCCATGATAGGCTAAAATAAAGTGATGAATAAGTATGTGTGTGTTAGGTTAGGATTAAGGAGCAGAAGCACTGTAAGCTATCTAAATTAAAATTGCTGCTGCTAAAGTGTACAAAGGCGCAACATAAGATAATCAATCAAGTCCTTGTAAGAATTCAGAAAACAGAACAATACCTTCGAGTTCGTGTTCGCTCTGATCACTTCCAACAGCCCAGACATCGTAACGGTCAGTCGAAAAACACGTTTATTCGAGTCATTAAGGGCCATGTCATCTGCCAAACACATTACAACTAACGCTGTAATTAAATGGAAAGAGAAATTTAGCTAAACAGAGCATAAACGTAAAAGCTTCGATGCCAACAATAAAACCATAGAGGGTGTGGAATAAGGGGATGAGATCCACAAGACATTTGGGCAGTGTATCTTGCCTGCAGCGTCATTATGGCGTACTAACGGATGTGGCGTCAGGCGCCGCGGCGCGTGCGTTACAAATCACTACTTTACAACTTCCGGAAAACGCAGTATCTCCCCAACTGCGCGAAGCAACGGACGTGCGAAAAAACGCAAAAATGTTCTAATAATTTTTGGACACGCATCGCTGGCGACGCGTAATGGTCGTGTGATGATATTATAGAATATAATAATTTGTCTCCTCTCCCCTAGAGATTTGGGGGAGTACAATAGTTTGCGCTTTGCATTTTTTGCTGGTAGTTATGGTAGATTAACTTTGTATTGAGGGGTCTACGACTTGAAATGGTCAAATTTTGTTAACTAAGTTGGGTAAATGCTACTCGTATCATAGTTCAGTTAGAATCAATTGTATTACCGTATAAGACACTTCTTTCATCTCTACGATTATACAGGATGTATCAGAAAGGTATGGTCAAAATTAAGGGTGTGGCCAACAAACTGAACAACTTTATCCATGGGACCAACAATGTAATCGCGAAACAATAATCAGTCGTCCCATACATTTGGGTCGAGTAGGTATTGAAGTTTTGTATTAGACGACTGATTATTTTTTCGCGATTACGATGTTGGTCCCATGGAGAAAGTTGTTCAGTTTGATGGTCTGTACCGCACCCTTAATTTGGACCAATTCTTTATGTTACACCCTAATACCTACTATATTCGACCTTGCAACTATAACACTGACCTCTAAACTTTTAAAAGTATCATGTTCCATTTCAGAGGTCAGGGAACAACGTTCAAATCTGTTTTTTTTTTTTTCTAAGCAGATTATTCTTTTCGTTCCAAAAACTAACCATTGTAAAATAAAACGGCTCAGGTCATTCCCACGCATCGCATTATGAGTCAATTTATCACCGCAATGATAATTCAATAACCACGAACATAATAAACTTTATTGATGAAGGGATCATAAAAAACCACTTCATAACCGAAATTGTTTTCGACCGCCAAACAAACAAGCCGAGTAATAAATTTTAAACGTATTAAATAAAATCTCTTGCGACATAACCAGTAATTGTTGGTCTTCAACTATGGTCCCATTACCCCCTCTCTGGTCGGGTGGTCAACGGTGTCGAAAGGCTGGGACAGGTCTACATGGTTTGGTGCGGTGTCCCTCTAGGTTTGGACACGTGTCTCAGGCACCCTTTTGCGAACTTTTGTAAGTTAACGTTGGTATCATTATAAATATTTGGATTTATTGTAAGTTCCCTTTGAGTCGTGATTTACGAATGTAAGCGGTTAGTGTGATGAAGTAGTTGATTTGTAGAGGTACTTGTTTAAAGGGAAGTTGTAGCTGTATGATTAAATTACCTATTAGTTATCTTAATTTTATTGTTTCTTCTTAGATAAGTTGTTGAATTGGAGGACAATTGTTTATAGGTACTGTAAGGTCTCGAACCTCACAGGGGAATAGCTACGCGCTACGCTATAAAGTAAAGAGGTAGAGAGAGGTAAACCAGGGATATTATTAAATTACAGAACTTTTCCAACTAAGTACCACTTGAATTTTATCACTTACTTTTTTATTTCTAAGTTTGTCTCATAAACCATTTAAACTTCCACGGAGGTTGCATGCTAAAACTCATAAGGTCTTATTACAAAACGAGGTTTTTCTTCTGTCATGGTTTAAACCATAGATATAAGAAATAAGGTTTAAACCATCGAGCCAGTTTTTGTAATAAGAACCTAGCTGTGATAGAAATACAGTTCTTTAGGCAAAACTGGCAACTTAGTCCGGTACTAAGTTGTCAGTTTTGTAAAACTGACAACTTAATGTGTCGGAATAAAGTTCGAAATTTAAAAAAGGGTCCATAGTTTAGACCTGAGTTTGAAGATGAACCTTGTTTTGTAATCTTATATATAAAATTCTCGTGTCACAATGTTCGTTCCCGTACTCCTCCGAAACGGCATGACCGATTCTCATGAAATTTTGTGAGCATATTGAGTAGGTCTGAGAATCGGCTAACATCTATTTTTCACACCGCTACTTTTTATCCCGGTCTACGCGGGTGAAACCGCGGGGCGCAGCTAGTCTTATATATAAAATTCTCGTGTCACAATGTTCGTTCCCGTACTCCTCCGAAACGGCTTGACCGATTCTCATGAAATTTTGTGAGCATATTGAGTAGGTCTGAGAATCGGCTAACATCTATTTTCATACCGCTACTTTTTATCCCGGTCTACGCGGGTGAAACCGCGGGGCGCAGCTAGTAAGACTTATAAGGTTCAAAGCTTCTACAGTACCTACCTACCTAAGTACCTAGTCACTTCTGCGGCGATTGATATTCTGAGAAAAGCTACGAAACCCAAATAATATTTAACTATCATAAAGACAGAAGCTGTTATAGATACTAGCAGAGCGTATCATACCTACAAAAAAAAATTTTTTAGCTTAACCACTCCTCGGACCATTCCTTAAATCAACACTAACAAACCACTAACAACATCAAAGAAACTTGTTGACATCAAAGCTCATCCCATCAAAATTGTAACAGAACCCTTTTACAAAAAATCTTGCCACACCATTGGCTGAAATTCCTCTACCTACTACCTAGGTACTACAGTCTCTGTCTTAACCCGTCGCGCGCTAATTAGCAGACACAATTGAAATTCTATTGTTATCTGTACACATGGTGTGCAATCGACATTTTAAGAGTTAATTATCACCTACACTCATAACATAACCTAACGCAGACACATCACATCAAAGAGACCTGCAATATGCTGCAAAGAAGCATTTTTATAAAAAATCCAATCACCTAAGTAGAGCGTGGGGGATGAAAGGGGGGTGAGAGGCGGTATCCACCCACAGGGGATGAAGACATCACGCGAATGCACATAATTCATTGATACTATCCTTCACTAAACTAATGTGAGTGAAAATAAGCGCTGATTGTTTGGTACGGTTTGCAGGGAAATGGTGGTGGAATTTCCGAAGAGTATTTTTTGTTTTGTTTTATATTATTATATTTTTTTGTTTGGGTAGAAAAATCTCGGTCCATACTTGTATAAAACTACCGTGTAGGTATGCATGATACTATGAAGAACTATGCGGTTTTTTGGCATTCAGTTTCAGTCATTAGAGAAGTCCTGACTGACTGACTGACTCATCAACGCCCAGCCCAAACCCTTGAACCTAGAAAGCTGAAATTTTGCACAGAGGTTCCCTTTATAATGTAGACAAGAAACAAGGGGAAGCATATCCCGGTAGTACCTACGTTCCGGTGGGATATTTTCTAAGATCCACGCAAAAGCTAGTTAGGTATAACATAGTTCGCGTCACATAAGTTTTCCGCTCTGAAACCAGGCTTTCCGATGCGCATGGCATGGCACGCTGCTGTTTTAGTATAGATATTGACTACTGCGCACTCATTTGTAGCCAACTTCAGAGTTGAAACTTACATGACGCGAACTGTCCAGGGTTATTTGTAATTCGACGTATTCCTTGCAGGAAGTCATAGTAGGGTTAAAATGCAACAAATTAAGCCACCAAATGTTCTACCATGTTCCTACTGGTATATACTAATAAAAAAATAGGAATAAAAATAAGTATAATATTTTCTGTAGACGCTACTGTAATGGTCCGGTCATGGTGCGTGGCGATCGAACAATACTGCCCACCCCCGCGTCACATGCACCACATTACTGCTACCACTGTACTATACGACTGTACAAAAGTAAAGTGGACCTCGTAATTACTTAACCACTTTTGAAAATCTCCCAGTAAATTGAAACGAAGGCTGGACGTGGTGAGCAGAACCCTAACGAAATAGTTGTCGAGAGACGGTAGAAGGAGCGTTGGCAGACCGACGGTTAGGTGGGTGAAGGACCTACAGAAGATCGTGGGGAAGACCTGAATGAGACTCGTATAGACCAGGGAAGCATGGCGCAAAAGGGAGGAAGCCAACAACAACAGTGGGTGGAACAAGCCTGCCAGTGATTATGATGATGAAATAGACACTTCATCTAGGTTGAAACCATCTTACTGTCACATTACTCATTATCTGCCAGACTTTTCCCAATTATGTTGGGGTCGGCTTCCAGGCTAACCGGATGCAGCTGAATATCAGTATTTTACATAGAGCGACTGCCTATCTGACCTCCACAATCCAGTTACTGGGTAATACGATTGTCCTTGGTAAGACTGGTTGTCAGACTTTCGGGCCGTAACGACTGTCAAAGATCCAACAATGACAGCCGGGACCAATGGCAGAGCTGCTAACTAGCGCCACCATTGAGGAAAAAATAATCAGATTTTGGCATTAACTGCTAAGGCATAACCTAGGAGGTTTAGTGTTGATTTTTTTGATACAAAAAAATCTACCTTATCTGACTAAAAATGTGAACATAGGAAATTTCAAAATGTTCCATATCTCCAGACTTATCAATTTTTTTCTCAATGGTAGCGCTAGTTAACAGCTTTATTCGCCTTAACGAGCTTTCCGAGGCACGGGGGTCTATTTAAAGATGGCCACCCATCCACGGACCAACCACGGTAAGCGTAGCTTAACCTGATCGATCGACCCGTGCGGCTGTTATTACTTAGCCACGAGCCCCTAATGTCACATTGGTCTTAAAGCAAAAATAGAGCTTGACGGTTTATGACGTACAAGTGACATTGAACCTTACGGTGGTTATGAAATTACAAGGTTGACTGTACTATAGAAACCCATAGAATTCTACAGCTCAAGCAATATGAGAGATAGTTAGAATTCTCTTTAAAGAATGCTAAACAGTGGAAAATAATAAGCACAAACATTAGATAAAAATGAATTGTTGCATTATTAATCTGAATTAAATCTACTATACTGTACTGCAAAAGTCATTAATTACATAAATACATACAAGAAGACCCAAACTCGTACTCAAAACTCAAACTCAAAACATTTAGTTCAATTCAGAGGCACTTTTCAATAGGGATGACGTCTGGGTAAAAAAAAGAAATTCTATTTCGTCCGTCAATCAGACCATAAAAAAATATTAGACACTCATTTTTTGCTTTATTTTAATAATAAAAGTGAAATTAATAATCGCACATTCAGAAAAATATTCTTACATCAAATACTTTACATCTAATACCAAATCTACATAAGTTCACAAAACTACATGTAACGACTGTCAAAGATCCACGAATGACAGCCGGGACCGTGCTTTCTGAGGCACGGAGGGGTCTTGATATGTAAAGATGGTTACCCATCCACGGACCAACCGCGGCAAGCGTAGCTCGATCGATCCCGTGCGGCTGTTATTAATTAGCCACAAGCCTCTCCAGGGAATTTCATTTGTATGTCAACAACAATCATGATTCATGACGCTAGTCAAATTGCAGATCTCCTAAAAGACGTCCACAATTCACAGAACAGTTGTGATGCACAGTGATGAGAGCAGCGGTCGTCCAGAGGTAACTGCTGCAACATACCTATGAGTTGTAGGTCATAGGTTTGAACCCAGACAGGCGCTTTACTTTATGTAATTTATTTCATCACCACTGCTCTCAAAACGGTGAAGGAAAACATCGTGAAGAAACCGGCATGTCCTAGAATCAACAATTCGAAGTCATGTGACATCTACCCACCCGCACTGAGCCCGCGTGGTCTCACCAAGAGGAGGTCTGTATCCCAGCAGTGGGAAAATTATAGGCTGATTATGATAGTGGTGCACTTAAAACAATAAAAGAAAAGTGTACCACATATCCGGACCACACAAATGTTTCAAATATGATTTATCGACATAATTTCGCCTAAACCAACAGAGAAACGCGTCGGATTGTCCCTTCGCCACCCAGCTAGCCATATAATCTCTATATTTAACTCTAATCACGGTAAAGCTATGATTACAGGTCAATTTGAGTCCGCCATCATTATTTATATTTTTTAAACGAGCAACCAACTCGATAATGAGCTTGAGTATCACGAACCTGAGTTTCGAGTTAGAGAACAGAGCCGTGGAGTTGGCTGTTTAGAAAAAGTTCTAAATATTTTTTTTTTATTTTGGTTATAATAAAATGTTGCGTATGATGTGTTTTTCATTATCTGAAGCCAATTCGCGGGTTCGTTGCGAAGCACTTATTAAATAGCAATCGATCATTTTGGTGACCATTGCTTCATAGCTTTGAATAATTCGTCTGCTCAACAATTTAGTAACGCAATGAACGTGGCTTATTTTTTTTTTTGTGGATGGGAAATCATCAAATGACTTCTCCTGTTCTGGACGGAGCGGGAGGGCGTGTCAGACTTTTACTGACTAAAACACACCCGTGCTCCTTCAGTTGCCTGTGCCAGGGCCACGGTATCACTTTCGAACAACCCGCGACCCCGGCGGCAATGAACGTGGCTGAACTGTCAAAATGAAAAGCATTGCGATCGATTGCCATTTCATATGTTACACAAATTATCCCGCCCCGGTTGGTTTCAAAAATTGAAGAAAAAATGGCAGACTGAAATCACTAAACCATTTATTGATTTCAGTTCTGCAGTTTCAGGTCTTAAGCAATTCCTGATTCTCTTTTGACAGTTCAAAAGCACCTGTAAATGCTCTAATTCTAATTAATTGATGGCCTGAATATTGAAATTACCCTATATTTTATTAGTTGGTGCGTGGGTCGTGTGCAATAATTTTAATGTTAGACAATAATGAAACACATGATGTCCTGAAAGTTGCCCAATTTCATGTCAGAAAAGTTACGAATGAAGGCTTTGATCACACGCAAAAGGCTTAATAAAGCTAGACTTTAGTCATAACTATAGTTGAACCTATTGTTAGAAACTTTATATTGACATAAAAAAGAATACCTACCAAGCCAATAACTTAGTAAGCATACCTCTACCGAAATCACTTCCAGAGCCAGGGAAAGACTAGCGCTAGAAGACCTTGGCTAAAACAAACATAATACCAGCCTATTATTTCCCACAGCTGGGCAAAGGCCTCTCCTCAAACAAAGAAGGCACGAGCATAAGCACCACGCTTGCTGAAGACGGGTTGGCGATATCAGACTTATATTAACTCAAAGTCCAGGTTTCCTCACAATCCTGGGCAGCGGGAATCTATTATCGATTCCCGGCCACCGTAGGCGCAGGCTTGCGGACGGCGAGCAATGGGCAGCTCGCCGTCCGGTAAAGACCAGGCCCGGGTCGACAGCGCGTTGTGTTCCACGCGCGCCTCAAAGAGATGTCAGCAGAGATGGGGTCCGATAAGGCCGATGCCGCCGGGGTCGCGGATTGTTTGAATGAGATACCGTGGCCCTGGCACAGGCAACTGAAGGAACACGGATGGGTTTTAGTCAGTAAAAGTCTGACACGCCCAGCTCCACCCAGAGCGGGAGAAGTCATTTGATGATTTCCCATCCACAAAAAAAAACCTGCCAAGTGCGTGTTGGAACACTCACAATGAAGGCTTCCGTAGTTGAAAAGGATTTATCCCAAAAACAAACTAAACAATGGATACCAAAAAAACATTTTTTAAGTCATAAAACTACAAATTAACAATTTTCGGACTTTTTCCTTTACTTGTGCTGGGAGACCTTGCTTCTTACCAAATGTAATTATTCTAGGTCAACGGGAAGTACTCTATACGTTTTGATTTACTTGCGACAGTTGCGAGTATCAAAATGTGTCGCAAAATGGCCGTATTTTTTTATTGCGTTGACTTAGACGCTTGACTTTTGTAGAACTCTAAGGGACTATAGACTTACGTATTCAATATTAATTTCAACTTGATATCTCCACGCGTCCTTGAGGAAAAGGGTCATGACAGACTGACAGAGTTGAATTTTTTTTTTCATATGATAGAATTACAAATTAACAATTTTCGGACTTTTTCCTTTATTTTTGCTGTGAGAGCTTGCTTTTTGCTAAATTTCATGATTCTAGGACAACGGGAAGTACCCTATAGGTTTTGATTTACTTGCGAGTATCAAAATACGTCACATAAATGGCCATATGTTTTTATTGCGTTGACTTAGAAGCTTGAGTTTTTTAAGACTCCAAGCGAACATAGACTTACATATTTGGTATTAATTTCAACTTGATACCTCCACGCGTTCCTGTGAAAAAGGGTCTTGACAGACTGACAGACAGACAGACAAACAGACAGAGAGACAGACAGACAGACAGACAGACAGACGGACAACGAAGTGATCCTATAAGGGTTCCGTTTTTTCCTATTGAGGTACGGAACCCTAAAATACCTAGAAAAACTCAGAAAATAAAATAAAAATATATAAATATACACAGCTTCTCCATCACCTCCTCTGTCCTTGGTGCACAGGTGATAATGTGGCAATGTCGCTACAGCCGCCGGCTACACACGATTATCCTATCTCTGGCCACACAGCACTCGACACGGATTCATTCACTTTTACGTGTGCACGCCCCTTTATTTTTAAAGGTAAGGTGCACTGACTGAATGGTTCCGGCGGAGAAATTGTACATTCCCATGAGTTGTTTAAGGATAATACATTTGCTTCTTCTTAACACGAAATATCGCCTTAATAAAAATATTAAATTCATTAATGTAGTGCAAGCTTGAAATTTTGTACAAAAAACAGACAGCATGTATTAGAAAGATGTAGTATTTAAGGGTGTGGGTGGTACCAAGGGGTATCACGTTTTACCCAATAACTGGCTTGTGGAGGTCAGATAGGCGGTGGCTCCATGTAAAATTCTGGTATTCAGCTGCATCCGGTTAGACTGGAAGCCGACCCCAACATAGTTTGGAAAAGGCTAGGCAGATTGTTGTGAGGACAAATAACAAGAGAGCAAGGGTGGAATCCTTCTTTCCACATCCAGTCTGTCCCATCCACCTTCTTAAGGTCCAGCAGTGGACTGCGATAGGCTGAGTTGATTGGTTGATTGAAGGGTGGTATTAGGTTATGCCCATTGATAATACTTAAGTTCCTTTAGCATTGGACAATCTTGAGCCGTCACTTTCGCTACACACTACAAACCCTCCTTACATCGTAATCTCTTCAGCATACTGGCTACCTATTGTTCTTTAGTCCATGCCTAAGAAGTTATCAGAATCCTTAAATGACGAAAACCAAATAAAAAATAAGACATCAACCGTTATTAATATTGAATTGCTTGAATTATTACTACTACTTGCCCTCTTCCTCTCTCCTAAGTTTGCTGTGCCCGACAGGGTCAATAATAATATTTTGTCTACACACACACCACACCACCACACACACAGCACACCACACACCATCACCACCACACCATCACACCCCCACACCACCATCACCACACCACCACCACCACCACACCATCACCACACCACCACCACACACCACCAAACACCACCACACCACCACCACCACCACCACCACCGCACCATATAATTAACACATATGAAATGCAAAAATCTATTGAGTATTCGGCTTTCCAAATACTTGAACTCAACAATACAAGAAAAAAATAACCAACCATTTAACATCCATATAAAGTCCCTTTCCCTTCATAGAGCAACAGAATAGCCCAGCGAAAAAATTATACTTTATGATGGACGTATTTTAAGAAGTGGATAATTACGATGACCATCATACAGCGAATTACGAGGACATTACTATGGAGTTACGTAAAAAGAGACATTAGGCATTCGAAAGCTAAGTCACGAACGGGCAATTTGATGGCAATCAATAGCTTTATTGTAGTATCGCCAAATCTTTGGTACGGATTTTATATGAAAAATATATGTATAAGGTAGTTGATGGATGGAGAGGGAGGAGAAGACCAAAGAAAAGATGGATGGGTTGTGTGAGCAAAGGTATGAAAGAAAAGGGAATTAATGATAACGTGACGGTTGACAGGGGAGAATGGAAGAAGAAAACGTGTTGCGCCGACCCCAAGTAACATTGGATAAGGGCAGGAAAATGATGGTGATCATGGAAAAGGTAAATATTTTTAGCACATAGAAATAGTGTTTTTGTTATGAACAAAGTTTTTCTCCGTATTCATCAGCTCTCATCACTCAACTAAGACCTTCCACAGAAATTATCTTGAAAAAAAGAGTCTGAAGCATCATCATCATCATTTCAGCCGACAGACTTCCATAGCTGGACATAGGCCTCCCCCAAGCACCGCCACTTTGACCGGTTCTGTGCTTCTTGCATCCAGCGGATTCTTGTGGCCTTCACAAGGTCATTGATCCATCTTCCGCGAGGCCTTCCAACGCTACGTTTTCCGGTAGACCGCGTATCGGAACTATTCAGCCCCATCGGCCATCTGTTCTGCGAGCAATGTGCCCTAACCAATGCCACTTAAGTTTGGCAATTCTTCGGGCTATGTCGGTTACCTTGGTTCTCCTGCGGATTTCTTCATCATCTCTCTTAGTTAAATATTATTAACCGACTTCAAAAAAGGAAGGACATTCAGATTACGGATTCGACGCTTTTTTCATCTTTTAATTTCGTTATGGGCTCATCTTTTATACCTACGTACCTACAGTTCCAAGAAATAATTTTGTTTATTTTAAAGCCGACTGCCCCAGAAGGAGGGTAATTTTTGTAGAGTATGTATGTATGCCTATTTCTTTGGCACGCTCGCGCTCTGTAGTCTAAAGTCCGCTTGATTGATTTTAACATAATGAGGTGTCGTTAGGTTCGTCTTAATTGTAGGAGTGACATAGATTATAAATAATATTTATATATTGTAAGTATCTGGAAATACAAAAAATGGAGGGGAACGGTTTTTTAAAAATAAATTACAACAATATTGGTATCAAATAAAAGCTAGTAATATATAATACCAAAATTCTAAAGATTATAAATGATATAATGCCAGTTTTTCTCTTTTGAGTTATATGTTTTTGCAGTCGGTTTTTTTTTTTAATAATATGCTTTATTTCTCTATAAGTAATTTTAACTGTATATTATCCACCATAAACGCAGTTACTAAGTCACAGCTTCATTTTCAAAAAAAGAAAGTCTCTCTTTTTATAAAGATTGTGGTCCAACTAAATTTACCACCCACAGCCTCGTTGCGATCATGATAGGGAGTACCTAGGTGCGTAATTATCAAGAGGTATCGTTCTAAATCGCGATTGGCTAGCATTACATTTCCCATAGTTGCTTATAAGACAAATAGCAAATACATTATCATCTACTTATTATATAAAAATTAATCCTTATTTCCCTTGGTCACGCCATAACTTGAGAACGACTTACCGATTTCATTCATCTTTTTTTAACCGACTTCAAAAAGGAGGAGGTTCTCAATTCGTCGGAACCTTTTTTTTTTTTTTTATTTTTTTTTTTTATGTATGTTCCCCGATTACTCGAAGATGGCTGGACCGATTTGGATTTTTTTTATTTTATTCAAGAGGGTATACATCACAGTTGGTCCCATATAAAATTGATTAACTTTGCTTGGGTAGTTTTTGAGTTAGCTTCAATAATACGTATTTTTTCCTCACTTTTACATGGATGATGTTCTAGTTGGTTTTGCAGGTAGTGGTATTACAATTTGTGTGGGGTAGGTACACAACTAAAAAGTGAAAAATAAAAACTTTTTTACAAAAAAATACAACCGACTTCCAAAAACAACACTACAAAGTGAAAAATAACTTTAATTTCGGAAGTCGGTGGCAAAAAACGAAAATACATTTAACTAGACACCGACTTTCGAAATTAAAGTTATTTTTCACTTTGTAGTGTTGTTTTTGGAAGTCGGTTGTAATTTTTTGTAAAAAAGTTTTTTCACTTTGTAGTGTTGTTTTTGGAAGTCGGTTGTATTTTTTTGTAAAAAAGTTTTTTAAAACTAGAATTTTTTGGATTTAAAATAACAAAAAATATGAAAGAGAATGTGATCAAGTAAATTAGATGACAATGTAAATAGTGTTTGTTCTGTGCCACACTAACTAAAATATTAATTTTATATGTATGGCTAAATGGAAAAAAAGAGTAAAAAAAATTTTTTTTTCAATTTAAATATTTATTTAGGTATCATTATCACTAATATCATCATCGTTGTCTGTCTGAGTTACAAGAAACGAAGATTTTACAAACAAAATGTTATTCTTATAAAAGGTTTGTAACTTATTGATTAGTGGACAGGGATTCCTTTGAAAGAAAAATAATTATAACTTCAATAATTTGATAATAAAAAATCTGACTACCATTTTAAAATTATCAGTAAATTTTTAAGTTTTAGTTTTTGTAATTGACACCTTAAATTCAATAAAGATTTTTTTCAATTTCGCTTAAATGCGTTCCTTTTTTATTACGACTGTTTTATTATTGGCAACACATCTGAAATGTCAGAACTCCGTCGAATTTAAAATCAGACTGTAAATCTATACTGAATTAAATGACTACCTAATTAACTATACAAATAAATAAAAAAACAAAAGGACACTTAGATGTCCGCAGGATACCTAGAATATTTAAGTTTAGAAAAGTGCCATGCTTGCCTATCCCCGCCTATTTGTAACTACAACATCACTATTAGGCACTACAATACAGTACAATAGCACTAAAAGTACCACCCACGCTATAAGAAGTTCTGTTAGTTGGCCACGTTATTATCACCAATGGTGCCCGTAAATTATGGGAAAACAACATCGCGGCGACTGCCAAATTTGTGACTGTTTGACGATAGGAATGTGTGGACATTCTCGTTGTGTTTTGAAGGTGAAAACTGAAAAAATGGGAGAGATTTTTGGCCCAGCGCACCCACTAGATTTGAAACTTCTTAGATGTTCAATTATTCAGCAGAAGGAACATTATAGGCTGATTATAGGCTTCTCACATTGCCAATAAAAAAACAAAAATAAAACAAATAATATGCGAAACCTAGAATAACCTTGTCATTGTGAGGAGAAATAAAGAACTATTACTATTACTATTATACACTTTTGTTGAAAAAGGGCTACCTACCATGCAGAGCGATCGAAAAAACATTTGCAATGTTAAAAGTAGTTGCTAGTTAGCTGCATGTAGGTATACCAATCTCATTGTTTTTTTTTACCGAACATGTACACACGGCTACACATCAAGCTATACATTTCCAGTTTACACTGACCTCTCATTGTAAGGAAATCCTAACTCGTACAATGCGAGATCAGCTTATACTGGAAATGTATAGCTTGATCTGTAGCCGTGCGTACACGTACAAAATGTCGTAATCGTGAGTTTCAATACCCTTACAAACTTTAGGCCACAAACAAAACTCATTCCCAGCACATCCACGCTAAACCAACACTTGTAAATTGGCCTAAAAAAAAACAAAAGTCTAAAACAAACAGATCACGGCACCAGGCCCCGGGCAGCCGAAATTTAATCATACTTATTATCCAGTTATGACAGGCAACACCGACAGATATAGCGGGTTCACTAAACAACCGATGCTTCATTTTGTTTGTTCAGATACAAACGAACCGTTTTGTTGACGATTAGTAATAAAACTGAGGTTTCAGCACTTTCAACTAGGCTCGTCAACTGTGGAAAACTAGTTGATCCGACAGACGTTGCCATGTCCAAATTTCATGTATTAGAAAATTTATTTTCTTCATATTTTTTTTGTGAATTTTTCCTATGTTTTAATAGTTATTCTGCTATTCGAGGCGGAGACAAATCCAACAAATCAAACATCGTAAGAATCGGTCCAGCCGTTCTTGAGTTATAAATGCTGTAAATAATCCGACTATGTTTTAAATATTGAGATTTAAAAAATAAGTAACTGTTGGCAGGTAACTAACATTGTTAAAAAAAACTTTTTTATTAATAAGTTAGGTATCTATTTTAATATCTATAAATCTGCAACTATATCTATAAAGCAAAACGATCGTTACGAACAAATAAACAAAATTGTAAAAATAAACATAGAACATTTTTATGACACAGTCTACTTTAAAAACGTCATAAACACCCAATCATATAATAAAATAATACGTCAACAGCCAATTAACAAGCAAACAGCATTACCTCAACTGACCACTAAACAAGTTAAACCCACTTAAATTTTAAACCAAGAAACAAAATCTCATCCCAACTTTGAAACAATCTGTATCTCAAGTCATGAAATAATTTATAACATACACTCGCCCTGTATAATTAGGTCCGGTCAGACGGTTGATTGCTTATTATATTGATGTTTCAATTTTATACCTATTTTTATGGTCATCGACCAACTGTGGGGGGTGGCCACCCATACCGTTGTTGAAACCCTTCACTCTAGTGACCATACCAATAAGACTATCTTCGTCTACTTAAGCTCTGACGGATTCAGGATTTTCTGTCTCCTTCTTACCAGTTTGGAGTGTCTCCTGTCTCTCTCTTGTGATTATGGCGAGTGAAGAAAGTCAGTCTTCGTCACGAGTTATAAGATGTTTAGTAAATATGTTGTGATTTTCGATGTTTAGTTGAAGGATGTTTCCTTATTGGTTTCCGATTGTAATTTTTGTCTTGAGATTTGTTATATCATCACCTGTATACAGTTTTATTATGGTCCGTATCGTCATCAAAGCCTTAGTTTTTGCCAAGAACTTAGTAATTAACAGTCGAAGTTTCGGAAAACAGGATAAAAATATCTATACTTACATAAAATACGATGGTCAATAATTAACCTTTTCGAAGGCATTTGAAGATTCCGTTGACAAATTCGTTTAGGAAAAATTTTCTGATGAATTTGTCCGACATTAATGCGTGGTTCTGTTGGAATTTTGAACGTTGTTTTTGGTTTGTTTTTAGTTCTAAATCGAGTGGAATCGATGTCGCGACTATCTCGGTGCTTTGATCTCGTTTATGCTCGTGCGCACCTCAAAGTTTCGTTTTCGGTAGGGAGAAGAGACTCTCTCCACATTTCTTTTGAAGAAGTAATATTTTACTACTTACAATAAAATAATTTTCTGTTACGAATGGAGGGTGTCAGCAACGATTGTTTTACAAGGAAATTCCACTATATTTTTCTGCGATCACCGTTACGGTAGTTTTTTTCTCAATAACTTAGTTAATATATTTTAATTAATTTCATTTTCATGGTTGTAATGTTTATTCATTATTCCCGGTTTCGATTTTACCGATTATGGTTGTACTTATCCTCATCAAACTTATCACCAAAATTCTCAATTTTATTTGCCTAACGCCGGCGCCGTTTAGAGGGATTTTATTAGATGCAGCATCCGAATCAAACCGTCCCTAAAAGCCAATTAGCTTTGATTACGGCCCACGTAATTGGGTTTTGATTAAGAGTATAAAAAGATAAAAATAAATAATAAAGATTTTTGTTCATCGCTCCATTGATGGAATGGTTAGCGAGGCATTCTTCGTTTGAGTAGGTCCTGACTTCTGGTTTTGTTTCATTTAGATTACGTTGTTAGCGTCAGTGACTGTTGTTGAAGCATTTTTCTTGCTCTTTCTCATGCTGGATCCATTTCTTAGTTAGACATTACTTGCAGAATGCAGAATGTTTTTGCCGGTTGTCATTCGTGGATTTTTGACAGTTGTTACGGGTCGTCAGAATTCCGAAAGAATGTCAGAACATTCAGTCTTAATATGCATTACCAAGTAAATGGGTTGTGGAGGTCAGAAAGGCAGTCGCTCCATATAAAATACTGGTTAGACTGGAAGCAGAATGGTGTTGTTTATACATACATTGTCTATATTTCTCTAGGTATTACTTTTTACGAGGTACTGATTTCTTGTTTAGTCTTCATAATTTTCTTTTTTGTGACGTAAGTCTTAAGAGGATATATTGAAGCGTGGTTTAGCTCGGTGTGTAAGTGAAATGGCGTTATGGCTGTCTAGTTTGACGCGAGAGATATAGAAGACTCTGACGTGCACCGAAACTAAACGCGCTTCGTTTTTTAAATGTAGATTTATGACAAAATACTATACTTAAATCAATTTTAGCTTAGTAAATTCTTAAAATTTTACTGCACAATAAGGAACTGTTTACGTATAATCGTATAAAATAGAACATAGACGGAGCTACTTTGGATTTCAAGTAATCATGTTTCAGTTTTAGTATAACAGTAGACAATACAGTCAAATAACACATACGGAAAATCCAAATGATTTAACCATGTACATTTGGTTTTATAGGAATTTTAAAAACACAAAATAAACGTTTTAACCCCTTAAGTATTATCATATCTCTGGAAAGTATCAACCCGTAACCTAAATAAAACTGGATTCAAAAACTTTGAGCACCAAAAGGCGCGCGGCGACTGGAAAACGTCGGCGGCGCCTGCGCATCTTTTATAAATCACGTCTCGCCATCTTGTAGATTACCCGATTAACTAGTCAACTGTTAAAACATAGATCCTATATGTTCCACTACTATTACATTCACGCTCACTGAGTTTTGGAGAATGCCGAAAAAAGTAACCGAACTTTTTTGACATTTAAACTTTTTTGTTCTAAAAAAGTTTGGGTTTTTTTTTCTTAATTTGGAGGCACAGGTGGAGTTAACTGTCATGTTTTTTCTGGAGTATCATAATACGATGTCATGTAGCCACTTATTGGAAGTGATAGGTTTGTAATAGATATATTTGAAGGAGGTTTCTGGTTTGGTTAGAAGCAGAATAAATTGAAATGTGATCGACTTTTCTTGATTTTTTTATTTTTGTTTTTGTTGTAACCTATAACGTTTCGGTGTTCTTTTTAATACGGCATCGGTACTAAATTGAATTGGCTACGGTTTCTTGTTATCCGTTTTTTTAAACCCGAACTTTTAATTAACTTAGACATGGGCTTCTGTCAAAATAAATACAAAAAAAAAAATGAAAACGATATTGTAGTAGGATCGATCCTACCTACAATAATTATATTATATGATATTTATATTATGGATTACCTTTTTATGTTTGACAGTAGCTATTTGCATAGCCTAACGTGGTGTACAAATAATTTAATTTCTATATGCCTGCCTACTACTAGTCTTTTATTTAGGTACAGTTTGACAACATTCGAAGGTTCATTCGTTAATTTTCGGAAAACCGAACTTTGCCGAATTAAATGTGACTGGTCCAATAAGTTTGGATCTGTGCCCGGTTGATGGCAATAGGCTCGCCCCCTATTACATGAGACTTAACCATGACTGGGACACATAACAGGGAGAGCAGTGGTGGCCTAGTGGTAACGGACGTGACTTAGGAGTTACAAGGTCGTGGGTTCAAACCCAGGCGGGCACTTTACTTTGTGTAATTAATTTCATCACCATTACTCTCAAAACGCTGAAGGAAAACATAGTGAGGAAACCGGCATGTCCTGGAACTAAAAATTCGTAGACATGTGACATCTACCAACCCACGCTGGGCCTGCGTGGTGGATTACGGCCCACTCTCTCTCACAGAAAGAACAGTGGGAACATTATAGGCTGATTATGCTTATGCTAAACATAACTGGCTTAATGTGGGTGTAGGTAGGTACTATAGGTGCACCTCTGCCCAACCCTTCGGGTAAAAAAGCCGTGATGTTATGTTATGGTCCAATCAGGGAGTGACGGAATTATAGTGCGTTAATCTTTAATAATTTAGGTGGGAATATAAATCAATTTCGGTTTTTACGAAGATAAACGATGGAACCTTTGAATGTTGTCAGACTGTAACAAGTCGTGTGTCTGATAGTAGTTCCCATTGCAATAATGAGGAACTTGCATACAAAACTTCATCCCCTATTTAACCCCTTTAGGGGATGGATTGTCAAAAATCATTCCTCAGTGCTCACTTTCATTATTTATGGAACTTTTGTGCAACATTTTATGTTTCTAGATCCAGGGTTTAGGCTGACGCTGTCTGTCAGTGAAAGAATTTAAGTACAGTACGACAACGTTCACATGTTCCATTGTTGATCTTTAGAAAAACCGAAATAGAACGAATAAAATGTGACCAATAGAAATTGATTTATATTCCCACCTAAATTATTATAGAATGACTCACTAATGCCGTCACTCCCTTATTGGACCAGTCACATTTAAATCGGCAAAGTTCGGTTTTTCCGAAGATCAACGATGGAACCTTTGAACATTGTCGTACTCTAGAAGAAATGACGATCATTACAGCAAAATAACTAAGGTTTTATGAGCTTTTGAGTCTCCACTCATAAGCTCATCAAACCTGAATGGCAAGACATCATTCTACAATCAGTCTGCCTAGCCTTTTCCCAACTATCTTGGGGTCGGCTTCCAGTCTAACCGGAAGCAACTGAATAACAGTATTTGACATGGAGCGACTGCCTATCTGACCTCCACAACCCAGTTACGGGGTAATAAGATACCCCTTGGTAAGACTGACTGTCAGACTTTCGGGCTTCTGACGACCCGTAACGACTGTCAAAGATCCACGAATGACAGCCGGGACCAACGGCTTAACGTGCTTTCCGAGGCACGGAGGAGTCTCGGTATGTAAAGATGGTCACCCATCCACTGACCAACCCCGGCAAGCGTAGCTTAACCTAATGGATCGACCCGTGCGGCTGTTATTACTTAGCCACGAGCTCCTCAATAAACTACAATAACTATTTTCAATAAACTACAATGACGGATAAAAAAACATTTTAAATCATCATCCGTATTTGTAGAGTCAAAAGCTCATCTAATAATTTTCAAACATTCAGGCAAGACATCATTCTACCTACTATAAAAAATTCCAACATGGATTCCGTATAAAATTTCAACGCATGCGCATTCTATTCACACAAGCCGCAACTGTTTGTCTGTTAATTGTCGCTGTCAACTAGTAATTGACCCCATCGCTTCCTATTTAACGGACCACCCATGTATTACAAGGCATCCTCATATTCCTCATCATAAGTAATAGGTACTGGCTGGTTTAACAATTGACTTGAGTTTTTTTTTTATACTTAACATAATAGGTTGGGGAAAAAGTTTCTTCGCATTTTTTAAGAAAATTCAAAACATTTTTTAATATACATTATTTACATTTATTTAAAGTATGTAGGTACCATTTTGTTCGATAACTTTTTGCCATCTTGTAGGTAGGGACATGATCCCATTGCTATAGAAATTTTGGGACTTCTGATCAAAATACCACGACAAGTGGTTTTGGCAGTCCTCTCGTGATGTTAACCTGACACTGCCTAAAGAATTCTGAAGAGACCGAAACAGGTGTAAATCTGAAGGTGCAAGGTCAGGACTATACGGCGGATGCATTAACACCTCCCAGCCAAACTCTCTTATTTTTTGCTAAATGGCTAAAAATGTGTGAGGTCTAGTGTTATCATGATGAAAAACCACAACCCTTCTGTTGATTAATTCCGGCCGCTTTCTCTCAACTTCTTGCTTTAATCTCATCAGTTGTTCGCAGTAGAGTTCAGAATCGATGGTCCTGCCTGGTGGTAACAGCTCATAATGAATAATGCTCTTCCAATCCCACCACACACACAGCATCACCTTGTTGCGAGTTAACCCGGGTTTCACCACAGTCTGAGAAGCCTGACCGACCTTTGACCACGACCTTTTTCGCACGTTCTTGTCGTACGTGATCCACTTTTCATCACCAGTTATCAGCTTCTTCAAAAATGGTTCGGTTTCATTACGTCGTTATAAAGAATCACAAATGAGTACACGGTTCATTAGGTTTCTTTCAGTGAGCTCGTGAGGTACCCAAATATCGAGCTTTTTTGTGTACCCAGTTTTTTTCAAATGCGCCAAAACTGTTTTGTGGTCAATTCCCAGTTCTTCAGCTACGTCGTAACTACTGATATGCCGATCTTGCTCCACTTTTTCAAAAATGGCATCCATTTTATCCGTAATAGGGCGACCAGAGCGACGTGCATCTTTGACATCAAAATTTCCGGATTGAAAACGCTTAAACCAAATTTGTGCTACTCTCACAGACACTGCACTGGGTCCATAAACATCGCAAATTTTTTTCGCGGCATGCGTTGCATTTTTACCTTTTTTGTAGTAAAATTTTAAAATGTATCGAATTTCTTCATTAGATTCACTCATCTTGACAGTACGAAAAACAAATGAAAATCACACATTTTCCTAATTTGAATTTGGAATTATGTTCTTTAAAATTTAAACTTTCAATGATACCAAAACCAGCCAGATACAAATAGTATAGCCAAAGAGATTTTATTTTAAGTTCATACATACTATAATGCGAAAAGACTTTTTCCCAACCTAATATTATGTATTTTTAATTTAACACTTCCCATGACCCAAGGGCTGGCTTTTACCTTGGCCAGAGGCTTAGCATTGCCATACAACGTGGCAATGCCGCCAGTCTCTTGGGTACTTTACCAGTCGACAACGATGCGGAGGAATTTTTCGATGCCATATTTTAGTTTTTTAATAGTTTTAGTTATGTTAGGATATAATTTTGTTATTTTTAGGTTATGTTTATATTAAAAGTAATTGGTTTAAATAAATGTTACCTACTTTACATTTTTAGTTTTTTTTTTTTTATTATTTTCCCCGAAGCGGTGGCCAGAGGTGTACCTATAATACAATGCACACCCACATTTCGCCAGTAATCTTTACGTCCTATGAAATAGGGGGCAAGCCTGCCATCAGCCGGGCATAAATACCCACACGGGTACATACGGGTGAAGACCAACTGGACCTTGAGGGTGGAGAAGTTGGAGGCGCGCCATAACACCAATTTCAAATCGTTCGTGGTGCGCGTTCCGACTCACCATTTGGTGACCTTCCTCAAGGAAGAGTTTTGGCCGAAAGGTGTGTTGTATCGGCGTTTCCGCGGCCAGCTACGCGACACCTCGCAGCGTAACACGACGCCGTCACTTCGTGTGCAGTAGTTTATAAGTTTGTTGCTGAAAATATGAATGTATTATGTATTGTGTTATAATAATATAAGGGCCTTAGTTGCCTGAAATAAATGATAAATAAATAAATCCAGACTCCGGGCTGCTACTATTTACATTCATAAAGTACCTCCTCAAATCTTTTCCCTAGCCTTGTTCCTCATCTCACCGCATCACATGCTCATAGGTACTATGACAACTCATCTCTGTTCTCAACAGGAAGTGATTTAAATGGAGTATCTTGTAAGACTTTTACTCTATGAGCAGCTTCTGTCCAATGTCTTTTTTTTTTCTTCAAATGTTATGTACAGTCAACAAAAGAGATATCTAGGCAGGGTAGAGTAACATATTTGTATGTGAATTGCTTCATGTTCAATTTCGTGACAATATACCATTTTGTCTTCGTGTGTTACAATGTATAAATATAAAATTGAATATGAAGCAATTCACATACAAATTGTTGCTCTACCCTGCCTAGATATCTCTTTTGTTGACTGTACATACCTACACTTATAGTTTGTGTATAATATATTAGCAGTAATAATATAGGTACCTTCTTTAGAAATAAAAAGAGAAGACCTGACTGACTGACTGACTCATTATGCCCAGCCCAAATCCTTAGACCTATAAAGCTGAAATTTTGCATAGAGGGTTCCTTTATAATGTAGACAAGGAATAAGGAAGGAATTCCCGGTACTACGTTCCCGTGGGATATTTTCCGACATCCACGCGGGCGAAGCCGCGGGCAAAAGCTAGTGTTGAATGTATATGCTGTTGGTGCTCTTTAATAAAAAAATAAGACAGCTACCTATTTAGGTATATAGCAATAATAATTATTCATGATCTTCTAAAACAGGGCTTCCTCTCTCCTACCCTTTTGCTGTGCCCTACAGGGTCCATAATGATCATCATCTGCTTAGCCATTTCCCAACTGTTTTGGGGTCGGCTTCCAGTCTAACCGGATGCAGCTGAATACTAGTATTTTACATGGAGCGACTGCCTATCTGACCCCACAACCCATTTACCGGGTAATACGATACCCCTTGGTAAGACTGGTTGTCAGACTTTCGGGCTTCTGACGACCCGTAACGACTGTCAAAGATCCACGAATGACAGCCGGGACCAACGGCTTAAAGTGCTTTCCAAGGCACGGAGGAGTCTCGGTATGTAAAGATGGTCACCCATTCACGGACCAACCCCGGCAAGCGTAGCTTAACCTGATGGATCGACCCGTGTGGCTGTTATTACTTAGCCACGAGCTCCACGAGGGTCCATAATGATCTCAATTATATAATTACCACCTAAGTACACATTATGGTAAAGCAATAAAGATAATTATTGACTATTGATTAGGTTAACAAACACATAAATATCTATTTCTGGTTTTAAAAGCAGCTTATATACAACGAGTCGTTTTGCGTCCTCGTCAAATTTATGGGTGTGGTATTGACCAAAAAACAGAACAACTTTCTCCATAGCACCAACATCGTAATCGCGAAAAAATAATCAGCCGTGTTTGTGTCGAGTAGGTATTGAAGTGACAGTGACTATGGGACAGTTGAAAATTTTTTCGCGATTTCGATATTGGTCCCATGGAGAAAGTTATTCGGTTTGATGTTCTGTATCACACCCTGAAATTTGACGAGGATGCAAAACGACACATTGTATCTTATGTAGTTAGTATAAAAATCGCGATAATGTTTAATGAATACACATTTCAAAAAAAGTTGTGTGATTTAAAAAAAAAAGCTTTTCCGTAATTGGTAGGTAATTTCGTAGGTAATAAAATAGGCAATTAAATTTACGGTGGTAAATTTACGGTGGCAAGAAGTTAAAAAGTCATTAATTTATTAACACTACATGCCATTGTTATAGTATACATAGGTAAAGAAAAGGAGTAATTACCGTAATTTATCGTTTAAATTACCTACTTAAGTATTTACGTAGGTAAGTTTAGTAACTCATTTCTTATAGGTACTTAATGCCCGGACAGTGTTAATTTACACAAAAGTAAGTAAGTAGGCCACTCCAAGACCTAAACAACATGTCCCGTAATTAACGCAAACCCTCTGTAGGTACTCATCATTATGAACAACTTTTACTATGGCACCAAACCAGAAATCACGAAAAATAAATCAGCTGTTTCATTTTGGTCGAGTAGGTATTAAACTTTTGTATGAAACAGCTGTTTTTTTTTCGCGATTTCAGGTTTAGTCCCATAGTAAAAGTTGTTCATAACAACATCATCATTCAACATCATTGTACTCATGTACAATGAGGGTTTGCGCTAATTACGGGACATGTTGTATTAAGCTAGTTGTTAAAAAAATACTTTACAAACTTTAAAAGGTGCTTTTAGACATCGAACTGAATACATTTTTATTATTCCACGAACTTTAAAATCGCGAATAAAATATCAACTGTTCCATACTAAAATTTAATACTAAGGGTGGGTTGCACCATCTTACTTTAACAATAACAAAAATCGCACCTTCAATTCGATGTTTGATAATGTTAAAGTAAGATGGTGCAAGTGCAACCCATGTTTGTTAAAGTTCCTGTTAAATAAATAAATTTTTATTTTAGAAAAAACACATTTACGGTTCACAAAAACAATTTTCCAAGTAAAAATAGAATATTCCAGAAAAAAGTCTTAAGTTGGTGTATGTATGTTAAACAAAAACTGGGTTGTTCAATTTGATAATTTGTTATCTGAGGTCATATCTATAACTAAGAATATATTTAAGAATATATATTTATTTCACTAAAATAACAAAAATTACAATGTAAACTTAAAACCACCCACGCTTCGCTGGTTAAAATTATTGTTAAATATCTGTCACTTCTGTCAGACGCGTCGAATGTCATGTCCCTGCTCCGAACTTTATCTACATTTCTGGACACATCTATTGGCCCACCTTAGAGTTTAGGTTTCGATGGCCCCTACCGAAATATGATTGCTAGATTGAACAAAAACTGTTGATGCAGTTTTAAACCTGATACATTTTACCATCTTTTTCGATCGTATTGTTTTAAATTTGAATTCAGAATACCATACGACATGGAGCTACGCCTAACAAGTCGGATATGCGCCTTGTTAAAGGCAATTGATTTTTGAATAAAAAACATGTTTTATCAAATAAAGGTTTAATTTAATAACGCGTGTTGCCTCCATGGGCATCTACCACAGCTCTCATACGATTAGGCATAGAGTTTATCTACCGCTCTATGAAATTTTGAGGGATCATCTCCCATTCCTCTTCTATGGCAGTTTTCAACTCCTGCATCGTCTGGGCAACTGGCTGACGAGCCCTAACACGTCTTTTTAGCTCGTCCCACATGTGCTCAATGGGGTTCATGTCTGGGCTTCTGGCTGGCCAGTCCATAACTGTGATGTTCACATCCCGAAGATATTCCCTGACGATGCCGGCCGCATGGGCTCTTGCATTATCATGCATAAAAAGGAAATTTGGGCCCACATAGTCCGCGTATGGTATCACGTGAGGTTCTAAGCACTCACGAATGTACCTTTCAGCATTTAATGTTGGCAGCCGTGGTCCTGTAACAACCTCAAGTTGAGTTTTGCCGCTCGCGGATATACCGCCCCAGACAGTCCATGAGCCACCGCCATAAGCAACCCTCTCTTCAAAGCAGCATTGTGCGAAACGCTCTCCCTTACGTCGGTAGACCTTCTTCCTTCCATCATTGCCATGTAACACAATTTTAGACTCATCAGAAAAGAGTACACGGCTCCAATCTTGCTGTGTCCAATTTAAATGACTGCGTGCGAAATGAAGGCGCGCTGTTCGGTGGGCTCGCGTTAGTTTGGGGCCATTAGCTGGCTTGTGTGGTACCATATCGCGTTCTTTTAACCTTCTCCGAACAGTTCGAGCGCTCACAGATACTCCGTGGAAGTCGCGAAGTTGGTTTTGTATCTCAGTGGAGGTAAGGTGACGATTTCTCAAGCTGGTCGTCACGATGAATCGATCCTGCCTTTCAGTTGTGACCCGAGATCGTGGCCTTCCTTGGCGACGAACAAAGCCGCCAGTCTATAGGTACCTCCGATAAACATTTCGGACCGCAGATCGACTTAAATTAAGTTGAGCACTCACGTTTCTTTGGCTGTGTCCGGCCTGAATAAGTGCCACAGCTTGGGCGGCGACTTCAGGTGAAGTATCCATAGATTATTGATAGAACCTCATCTTAATGTTAAGAATAAGTAATGTTTGTTGCAAAACCAAAGATATCAATCACTTTTTCAAGAATTAAATCCAAGTAAACCAATAAAACCAAGTTTTCTTAGTATTCGATTGTTTGATATCAACAAACAGGCTCCAAATTGTCTTTTGTTTCTTTAAATTCTGGGTTCGAAATTCAAAAAAAGACTATTGAATGAAATTGTGAATGTGCCAGGTTCAAAACTGCATAAAAACTTTTTGCTCGACCTAATATAAAATTTTAGCTAGGACCAAACGAAACTGAAAATACAAGGTGGGCCAAAAGATGTGTCCAGAAGTGTATTACATTTGACATGACGGTGCAACAGCAGGTTCTATGGTCATTTTAACTTTGACGGAAACTATAACCTAGCCCTTACTGTTCTAAGCATTATGAACTAATCAAGCAAAAAATCATTAAATTCTCAGCTAAAAACTCAATAAAACTTAATGAATGGAACAACAAAAGAAAAGAAACAATAGGTACACAAAGAAAATCAATATTACCATTGCCATGAAAAATTATAAAGAAGTCAACAGGGACACAGATGGTGATTCCCGCACTACTCAAAAGAGTCAACTTGTACACCATATCATTACAGACTAACGTGTGATTATGTACACCCTGCTGGGACAGTGGCTCATCGTGAGAAAGAACACACGCTCGGAACAAGCCTAGTTGATAGTGTTGAGGAGGTGAACAAAATTACACACACTATGCATTTCGGTTTAAAGAAACTTTATTCCCAATAAAGACATACCTATGTCACTTACTTGAGAACAATATTAAAACATACATTTAAAGATTACAAAAAGCTCGTCATCAGTATTACAAGTTAAATAGTTACCCATCCAATGCATTCGTTTCTCCTGAAGTGATCGATTCGCAATTAGGTGCTGGCTAAGTTGATTTTTGAATGCATTGAAAGAGTGTAGATTTCTTATACAGGACGGTAATTTATTATAGAGTTGTGCTCCCTCAAAGTTAGCATTTTTTTGCCATAGTTAGTTCTTGTTATAAGTAAAACTAGCAAGTATCTAAGTGTATATCTGTAACTAGCTTCTGTCCGCGTGACTAGTCCCCCCGACCCACCCCGTCGCATCACATCGCCTGCCCGCGCTATTACTTCGTTTTCGCTTAGCGTTCTTTACTGAATTTTTTTGCTCGGCTCCTAAGGGTCCTAGCGTGATGTTAAAAAGCATATAGCCTTCCTCAAGAATTGGTCTATCAAATGCAAAAACAATTTTTCAAATCCGATTGGTGGTTCCAGAGATTAGCGCGTTCACACATACAAACAAACTAAAAAAAATAAACTCTTCAGCTTTATTATTAGATAATTAGAGTAGGTATAGATTTAGATATTGATTCATATGCTGTAGATACCTACATACAGCCGATTATTTAAGTGATTAGCCGGTTAGTCGTTAATCGCCTAACCTTTTAAACAAACGGCGGCCGTTTAACTAGCGGCCTGAATGATTTTCAATTACAGGTTAGGTTAGAACTGTGACCAACCACGCGCGAGCCGTAGTAACTAAGCCAGAACCCTAATTGCGTAACATACTATCAATCGGAATCGGTTTCATTTTGACAGTTCAATAACATTCATTGCGTTATTTACAGTGCTGAGAAGACAAATTTTCTCAAACATATTATTATGAAACAATGGATTAGCAATTTGCTTCAAAATTATTCAGATTCCGATCGATAGTGTGGTGCAGGGTACCCCGACTTCCCGGACCCCCCGGACCCCCCGGACCCCCGGTTAGGTTAGGTTAAAACTGTGATTAACCGAGTGCGAGGCAAGCGAATGGTGCCGCGCCAGCGCCCGGCGAGCGCAACTTCCAAAGACTAGGCAGTTAACGAAACGGCTAATTAAAGTCAATCTATCAAATTTCTTTGACAGCTTTTCAACTTAACTACAAAGAAATAAGGTTCATATTCAATTGGGAAAATTTGACAGATTGGGGTAGCTTGATATGCTGGCCTGTGTAACATAATAAAGAGTATTTTGAAGGTACCTAATGTAACAATTAGTGGAACGAGGGAAGATAATTACAGGTTAAGCGCAAAGTGTGGTATAGTACTGTTTGTGAATGATAACCGCATCAGCAATGAAGACGAACACTTTATTCTTATTGCTTAACAATAACAGCAATTTTATTATCAATTTAGAATTCTTCATAACTCTGAATCGGACACCGCAATTATTTTCCAACCCTCGTAAATGTAATCTGGAGTTATAGCTAGCTATGTGATGTAATCGTAAAAAAATTAATATGTACATCTTGTCACGCCAATATTCGTATATATATTGTATTATGATGTACACACCCATACACAAAATACGCGCATTGTCGTGGAGTTGTGTACACACCATGACACCACACGCAAATCTCATATAGTTTAAAAAAAAAACAGTAAAACGAGGCATTTTGAAAGCGAGGCGTTGTTGAAAAGAATGACACTAAAATCACATTTAAAACAACATCATCTCCTCCCTTAGTTACATTGAAACGCAACCCTACAGCGCTACAATCTCAATTCCAATCGTATAGCAATCAAAGTACATGGAGCACAATCCCGGTAATGTAACGCCAGAATTCCGAGATGGCTCCTTAGCAATGCGGACTGTCAAAAGCCAATGTCGGCTCTCCCTCGAGTGTCCGAGCCACTCGGCCCCTGCCTCCCCTTCTTGCCACCCCACTGACCGTTGCTAAAGAAAATTTACCATGGTTCCGTAATCGAGAAGTTTGTGAGATTAACGATCTTCAGTCTTAAATTTTAAGTCACTACCTAACTCAGACCAAATAAAAAAGTAAGACATAGCGCTGCGAGCAATACAGTGAAGCTTGCGCAAAACTACACCTCGTTCTGTATACATACACGCACACATTTACACCAAATTACAACTAAACTACAAAGCGTGCCACGATAGATGAGACTTGACACACCACGTAGTTTGACTTGCGCAGAAGATTTTCTCTGATTCTGATTATTCTGATTTATAGGTCTCTTTAGCGGTATGAGGTGCGGAAAGGGACCGGGCGTCATCGGGGCGGCGGAAAGAGCGCGGGAGGTGCGATACTGCGCTCGTCAAGTCTCATCTTTTGTGGCACGCATCAAACACCTCACTAAGTGCACACATGTTTACGAAACCGGCCTCAAGTCACTGTTGATAGCGCTATGTCTTGGTTTTTTTATTTGGTCTGAGTATACCTACCCTTCTCGCGCCAAATTTATGAGACAGCTGAATTTTTTTTGGAGTATACGTTGTTAGTCTCATGGAGAAACCACATCCTTAAATTTGATCACAATTTTACACCCTTTTTTTTTGTGGATGGGAAATCATCAGATGACTTCTCCTGCTTTGGGCGGAGCGGGAGGGCGAGTCAGACTTTTACTGACTAAAACCCACCCGTGTTCCTGCAGTTGCCTGTGCCAGGGCCTCGGTAGCTTCAGGTACACCCTGAAAGTACATAACAGGCCTTCTGCCATGCACATTCTTTGAATTTTGCCATAAATAACACTATTATTTGGTGGTTGTGCATTGACAAGTGGGGTTAAGAAGACAACCCCCGATTCTTTTGTAATTCTAGCAACCTTTAAGTGGCTAATACATTTACCAGAGCATGGAGAAAAATACCTTTTAAAATACTCCCGGCAATAGAAGAGATATTTTTAACCCGACTACGGTAATTCCAAAGGAAGGTCTATGATTTTAAAAGGCTTATGTGCATCTGTTCCCTCATAACTCTTTAACTACTCGTCGTATTTTTTTCCTTCAGCAAAACACGATCACGCAGACGAAGATTTATACAAAAAGCCGTTAAATTATAAAGGTCCTTTGCTTATTTGTGTCAATATCCCATCCCTGTTTTAATTTCTGTCGGCGTATTAAAAAGGACGGCCACTTTCTGAGTACGTATTCGAATTAAAGTTATTTTATTGCAGTATCATGGACTCTTAACATTTAACGTTTCCTTTCTAGAAGTGGTTGTCATTAAAAACTTATTCTTCAGTTTTAATTAATTCGTTTTTGTATGACATCCATCGGTGGCTTTTTTAAGAACGGCTGTCGTTTCAGTTCTTAAGAAAACAGGATGTTCTATGAAGCAATAGATCTTTCAAGCTTATAAGCTGAGATTCAGAATGCTGCCTCTTTTATTCAAGTTTAAGAAGTAAGTTTTTCTTTTACAAACAATGCCCCTTTCTAATACTCTAACTGCATAACGTCAAAATGCAAAAATACCAGTCTGATACTGTGCAATTCAAAATCTAGATTGGTAACTTGTCACCACTTTTCCTCCTTAAACCTCCCACATACTTTCTCATTTATTTTTAGGGTTCCGTACGTCCGAATGAAACAACTGAACCCTTGTATGATCACTCGCGTGTGTCTGTCCGTCTGTCATAGTCGATTTGCTCCGAATCTACGGCACCTGTTAGGTTGAAATTTGGTACACATATGAATTTCTGTGACCCAAACACGAACGTGTAACGCAAATAATAAATGAATTTTCAATATGGAGAAAAAATTTGGGAAAAAATTTGAAACTTAAAAAAAAAGGTTTTGCAAACTGTACAACATGACATATCAAATTAAAGAACTTGTTAGGAGGATTTCAAATAATTATTTTTATTATTTTAAAATAAATAGATTTAGTTATTAAATAAAATTGACCATTCCCCCCCTATATCTTCACATTTCTCGACAAGGCCAATGGTAACGCTCCAGACCGGACATCTAAAGGTGTCATGGAGACGACTCACTCGCACAAGGTGGCCTCTAATATAGCCCAATATAGCCTAATATAGCCCCTCAACCCCCGATTGCCCTTAAGTGCTAACCCAACTTGAGGCGAAGAGCCCGAAATTAGCACTTGAAATTCACGAGCCAACAATATGAAATTCTTTGTGTGCCTGTATTTTCGGGCCATATTTTTCGTTTGTACATGCTCTACTTATTTTTTTAGATGCTTTTGTATACTTCCTTTGTTTGATATTGTCTCTTAGGTTTTTTTTAAGGCTTGTATAGATAGTACCTACCACCTAGTTGTGTTTTTGTTGAAGCAATATTCGAAACTGTTTGGTTTGGAAGATATGTTACGCGCTAACATAGCAATCACTAAACCTGGACTCGGCGCACGACTCATGCCGGTGCATGGACTCGCACATCTGTGATCACAGTTACCGATAGACAAGGACAGAGATAGGAGCCGGTGCGGCGCTATCGTGCAAGCAAAATCGCGCTAGCCGCCGAATGTTAACGATTATGAATGATGTTGCATGTCTATCTCGCTCTCACAAACATGGCGAAGCAAACATTAAATATTATTATAATTGTCAACAAATTAACGTGCTACACAAACGCCAGTTCGATTGTGACTAAGGTGAATTATGTGCGTCAGCACAATTAATGCGGTCCCCGTCAAGGAGCGCGAACCATATCTTCCTAAATTATACATCAATGGTTCGTAGGAATAAATTAAAATGTTGTATTGGTGTTTAGAAAAACGAATGAAACTGCAAATCATCATCTGCCTAGCCTTTTCCCAACTACCTGTGTTGGGGTCGGCTTCCAGTCTAACCGGATACAGCTGAATACTAGTATTTACATGGAGCTAGTGCCTATTTGACCTCCACAATCCAGTGACCGGGTAATACGATACTCCTTAGTAAGGCTGGACTTCTGACAACCCATAACGACTGTCAAAGATTCACGTGACGTATGTAAAGATGGTCACCTATCCACGGATCACGGATCAGACCGCGGCAAGCGTAGCTTAAGGCGAGTAGTACTGCCAACTAGCGCCATCATTGAATAAAAAATCATATGTCTGGAGAAGGGAACATTTAGAAATTTCCTAAGCTCAAATGTTTAGTCAGATGAGGTAGAATTTTTTTAACCTCACCTGACATCTGACTAAAAATGTGAGCATAGGAAATTTCAAAATGTTCCATTCTCCAGACATATGATTTTTTCTCAATAATGGCGCTAACTAGTTGGCGCCGGCACTACTTGCCTTAACCTGATCGATCGCAATGTGCGGCTGTTTTCACAAGCCCCTGAAACTGCAAATATGGTAAGATTCTAAGAATATCGTCGTTGTCAGTAATATTGTAGCCAAATTTTGGGCCAACTCTATTTGTAATCGATGCAGAAGTATATTGTGTAGGTATTTATTAATAAACCAATATAATAAAAACCAGTAATTGAATCATAGCAGAACACCATCATCCTCCTGCCCTTATCCCAATTTATTTGGGGTCGTGGCAACTAGTCTTTTTCTTCCCTACTTCTCTATTAGTGTCACTCCCTTTCTAGCCATATCGTCTTTCACATAATCCATCCTTTTGGTCTTCCCCTACTCGTATAGCCATCCACATTCATACTCAAAACTTTCCTGACGACATTTTTCTCATGCCCATACCATGACAACCGATTTCCGCACAAATTTTCAGTCACCGGTGCCACTTTCAAACTTCCTCTTATGTACTCCTTTCTTATTAATATCCATTCGTGTAACACTACACATCCCTCTTAGCATTTTCATCTCAGCTGCATGCAATTGCCTTTCATTAATTCCTTTTGTGGCCCAACATTCTGATCCATACAAGACAGCAGGTCTAAGCATTGTTTTATAAAATCTTCCCCTTAAGTTTAATAGCAGAACAAACGTAACAATTTTCACGTAGTTACAACAAATCATACAAAATATAAAATAGGATTTCTTTTTCAATAGTTCTTACTTTAATAAGTTGGCCATTGGCCAGAAAAATTAAATGAATATTAGAAACTCCTATATCCTACTTTTATTTCTACTAAACCTCTGTTTAAAAATAGAAGTCTCTCACTCATGAACTCTTAACCACACATCACTGAACTAGGGACAAAAGTTCTCATTATTTGAATAAAACACAAAGCATCGATTTCCCTGTATTTATCGTATCAATTTCCATCGCGGACCCAATTAAAGTGCCATAAACCTCTTATTAGTCACCCCATATTTTCCCCCACTTCCCCACTAAACCAACATGGCGTCGCGATTGTCACCTAACCTCAAACAAACATACTATAACCTCGTGTTTATACAATTTTGAACCTTATCAGAAAAGAGAAAGAAGCTAGTGTGGCTGCATCAGAAATTTTGCATAGCACCTGAAGTCTTATTCTTCAAACTAGTGTGCCATATTACCCCGTTCTACGCTAGATTTTTGTCAATGTAATTTATACTTTAGATCATGATTTTAAAGTTGTTTTTAGTTACTTTTGGTATTTGAATGTTAGTTTTGTTGTTCTAAGTACGTGCTGGAGGCGTGACATTATCACCCCAAGGGAGTGTGGAATTATACATGAAGGGTTGGGTTTTTTATTATTGATACAGAAAATGACCTGCTGGCCAGTTTGAAGACGAAGTTGGCCGAAATTATACGGTTTCATTTCTTAGGAAGTTTTTTATGAAACTTTTTGGGTTTTTTGTCAAAACTTTGACCGGAGTTTCAATGTTCAATTAATTTCGAAGTGAACACGTGTTTATCCTGCATGTGATATTTTACAAAGTAATCAATCTGCCTAGCCTTTTCCCAACTATGTTGGGGTTGGCTTCCAGTCTAACCGGATGCAGCTGAATACGAGTATTTTACATGGAGCGACTGCCTATCTGACCTCCACAACCCATTAACTGGGTAATACGATACCCCTTGGTAAGACTGGTTGTCTGACTTTCGGGCTTCTGACGACCCGTAACGACTGTCAAAGATCCACGAATGACAGCCGGGACCAACGGCTTTACGTGTATGTAAAGATGGTCACCCATCCACGGACCGACCCCGGCAAGCGTAGCTTAACCTGATGGATCGACCCGTGCGGCTGTTACTACTTAACAACGAGCTCCTTCTGATATTTTACAAAGTAGTCGGTCAATATTCAATTTATAAATCCGTTTAAACTTGTGTGTGTGTGTGTGTGTGTGTCAACTCGAGGATGTCAGTTCTCTTAGAGGCAACATTCACAACAACACTGCATCCTACAAAAATCTATAACTACCTACTTATCGATCGAAAAAGATGTGTCAGAGCTATCTGTGGCCTTAAAAGCATAGACAGTTGTCAACCGTTCTTTGTACGTCTAAAAATTCTTACCTTACCATCGTTGTACATATACGAAACAAATATGTTCGTCAAATCTAACATTTCATTATACAAAATAGCTACTAAAAGTTACTACAGAAAATTACGCGATAAAAATAAGTCAGAACTCGAAGTGACTTATGGCAAAACTGCACTAATGAATAAAAGTACCTTTTGTATGGCCAAAAAAATATTTAACAAACTACCTGAAAAAATTAAAACGTTAAATCTAGATAATTTCAAAACGGAACTATTAAAAATATTGTTAAATAAATGCTATTACTCACTTCAGGAATATTTGGACGATAATTCTATAATTACTACCTAAGAAAATTATACATTCTGACGACTTAGAATTTTATTTGACATTGGTATTACTATGACATGTAACATACTCGTAATCTATTTGACATTTTTACTGAATTTGATTCTATTTTCTATTTGTATTGATATTGCACGTTTATTGTATTCTGTTAATGTACCAATAAATACTAATGTGAAGTGTTAAAAGTAAAAATTCGACAATGTTATTTAAATGTATTTGTACGCCTCTGGGCAAAACATAGAGGATCTACCTACCTGTAACATCTCGCACACTATTGTAATTTAACCTATGTTTACAAATAAAGAATTCTGATTCTGATTCTGATTTCTTGAAAGTCATTCAAAAATTATCTACGTACCTTTGTTAACTTAATTTTTCGTTATTTAAAAATGAGTGAACTGCCTACCCCATACGCAAATGTAAGGGACGGCTGATAATTTTTTCGCGATTACGATGTTTGTCCCATGGAGAAAGTTATTCAATTTGATACCACATCCTTAAATTTTACCACATGTTTTTGGTACACCCTGTATAATTTATCAATTGGTTTAATTGAAATATGAGTTTGAGATTGAATATAATATAATTTAAAAACAGTTCGAACGAATCCTCGAATCAAACGGTTCTTTTGTAGATCTTACCATATTTTTAAGACAGCAGCTAATTACAAACTCAATATAAAATCAAGTAGTGAACACGTCGAATCAATTATCAACTCATGCGTAGATGGCGAACGAATTTTCTCAATTAGTCACATTGATCATTCCAAATTCGAATGGGCCAATACGAATCGATTGCCGTTAATCGCTGACCAATCAGCAGCGGGCGGCTGATCAAACGACTGACGCGTGCGTTCTGATCATCAATGATTGTGTTAATTATTGTAAGGTTGTATTTTAACCGTTGGTTCATGTATGTTTGGGTTATTTGGTACATGGTTACCGGTTACAAGACCACCCTATAGTTAGCCATGGGTGTTCTAAAGATGGTGAAGGAGTTATGCCATGAACATTGAACATGACGTTTTATATTCACCTGCTGTGCATAACTTGGATTGATAATGACGTCATTCTATTGGCTATGTCTTTCTGTAAACATTGATGAGGGTACTATGTTCAGTGGAATTACGAAAACCTCCGTAGTCTGCGTCAATAATATTGGGACGAACAGACTGTTCAAAATTATCTAAACAACTATGAAAATGAAATATTAACTCAATGAGACAAGGAATGTTTCAGAATGAAGATAGTACACGACAACTGTCATTCTGACAAGAACTTTATCCAATTGAGATAAAGTTTAATTTTCTTAGTTGTTGAGGTCATTTTGAACAGTTAGTTCGTCCCGATATTTTTGACGTTGACTGTACTTACGACCTTGACATATTGTATGATGCGAATGGTGACAACAACAATTGGCAACAAACTGTATATTTATGATTTTATTTATTGTAACGTTTTGTGAGGTCATTTTATATCGGCCCATAACGTTATTTCAGCAGATAATTTTTTTTCTAAATCATAAATAGTGATCATTATTTTACTCTGAAGATATTGAAGAATGATCAAATCGGCGAAATCGTCATGATAAAAAAAGTAATTTAAAATAAAAAAAAATAAACCGACTTCAAAAAGAAATTAAGTAACTCAAAATTATGAAAACTTTAATTTCGAAAGTCTTGGGATCTTTATTTTAGTATTTTGCCACCGACTTTCGAAATTAAAGTTATTTCATAATTTCGAGTTACTTAATTTCTTTTTGAAGTCGGTTTATTTTTTTTTAATTACTTTTTTATTTCCTAATTTTTAGTTTTAAGTAAAAACTGGAATATTTGTTTGCAATAAGTAGTTAATAGTTTTGTTGTAAATATTGCACTAGAATTTGACCAAGGTTTTGAGAAGTTTTCCTTTGACATCCGTAGCTCGTATCAATAAGCCGTCACACTTACACGTATAAACAAATCCGTATCTTGAAAACTCTTGAACCGATTTTGATGAAACTTTCACTGTTCCCTATGTAGAAGTAAATATAAGCCAATAAAAAAAAAGTGGTCGCAATCAAGATAATATTGGAGAAATGCGTGGACAAACATATTACAAACATACACGTTGTACATTTGTTTGGAAGCCCTAATACACTACTTACTTAAGTGAATATATTGCAGTTCCAATAATATTACATACATAAACACTAATCTCACCTATCATTCATCACACTTCTTACAATACTACACTCCACAGGTAGTTGTAGGACTTAATTTTGTGTTTTTTTTTTTTTTTTGTTATTTTTCTTTTAGTATTTTAATCTTTTTTTGTTTGCTGCATGCATCCCTTACTTTTATTGTATTAATTAAGCATATATAATGAGAGAGCGCCTTGACTTCCATAATACAAGTCCTACTTAGTTTGGAAGTCAAGAGTTCATTTCCGTGTACGTTTTTTAATATGCAATAAACTTTCTTTTTTTTTTTTTTTTTTTTTATACGTGTCGAATTGATAACCTTCTTTTTTTCTCGGTTAAAAATAATAAACGGTCATTCACCTGCTAGCTTGGTGGATGATAATTGATAACAGACACCAGGTATCTTAAGATACACTGCACTTCGGAAATTCACAATATATCCTGTAATTCCTCCCATGCCCATTCCCAGAAAACAGTTTCTTCTTTGCTTTGTTTCGTATTTGCTAGTAGCCTCTATGCCCTCCCATATTTTACGTTAACACCTTTGGCCCGTATAATTAACCCTACACAACCAACTGCCCTACACACTAACCTCATCACACAAAAATCCACGATCAGTAAAAACCTTCACATTCGTTATACTTATAAAATATTAATAACAAAGGCAACGATTTAGCGTGGGTTCCGTAGCGACTAAATAAAATAAAAACAGTATGTAACCGCGACTGCGAACCACCTATAATAAGCCTATTGTTTTATACAAATACAATATTGCGTTTATAAATCGGATAAGCCTATGTGACTGAGGATGGCATGGAGCCGATGTTGATTTTTTTAGGTTTTTGGTAGAAGTTTTTCTTTTTCATGCAAGAGTTGACTGGTAGAAATCGTTACGTAACGAAAAAGTGTGATCCTCCATGCGACTTTCTCTCTCTCTGTCTCTTTCTATTATATATAGGGGCGTGTGTGTGAGTGTGTGTGCGAGTATCGCTTATAATCATTTAAAAGGTTAAATCTGTAACTATCTGCAACCGTTTGTCTCACAGAACAGATTTATCTGTTCTGTAGTTTGTCTCGTCTTTTTATAATTTGACTGACCTGACTCCTAAGGAATAACTATGCAAAATTTTAACATAACCTATCAGGTAATATTTGCGTGATACTGGAACATACAAACAGACAAACATATAAACACACAAATAGACAAAAATTCTAAAAATTATATTTTCCGCGTTAAAATCGTTCCATGACTTCATAGCAATTACTTTTTTTTTCAAAAATATTCAATTTAGGTACAGTTTTGACTTCGCTACGAATTTATTATATGTACAGATGATGTGTTTTGTTGTATGTGTATCAGCCTATAGCGTTCCCACCGCTGGGACACTGTACGTCCTCTCTCTGAAAGATAGTGGGCCGTAATCCACCACACAGATCCAATGCGAGTTGGCAGAAAGTATTCAAAATTAAAATTATAGTTCATGATTGATTTAAAAATGATTTTCGAATTCAATTTAATTCCTAAACTGTTTTATCATCATTTTCCATCCTGATCTTTCCCTATTGATGATTTTTGTACAACAAAATACACACATTTTTTAATTGGCGTAGGTACTGAAAATAACCAAATATTCGAAAAATAAATGTCAGTGGCGACTCCATGGAGCTCCTGTCCACATATTGGGCAATAAGAGGATCGTCCGCGTCGGCGAGCGTGGCGCCAGTAGCCTCCATTTGTGTTTATTTATTTATACCTCGTCTGACCTTATTTATGTATTAATTCATTTTCGTATACAGACCCACAGGTTTCACCATGTAGTTTAGATGTAAAATATTTATATCGATATATCGATAATGTGTGGTCAGATGAATTTAGGATTTATAAGCCTTTCAAATATTTCCGCTCAATTTTTTTTTTTTTTAATTTAAATTGTTTATAAATTACAACAGTTTGTATGGTCGAGTTTTTTTTGTAATGGAGTTTTCTATTTCGCACAATAATTTTAATAACCTAGCAATAATATGTCTTATTATTTTATCTAAATAGGTATATTTTTGAGACGACTAGTGAAATGTCAATGGACCTAACCAGGAAGGACAGTTGTGATGTTATAATTATATTGTTATAAATAAAAAAAAAATCATTTCCTCCCTTTTTCGTATTTTTTTTTTTAAATCTCCATAACCACATGAAACCATAAAAACAATTTCAAAGAAGACCAGCCCTCATTTCCTATCCTTACCATATTTAATCTTCGCATGACGTGTACTTACTACACTCATAATTCGCGCAAGTACAGAACGCCACGTTACGCCGACTCGATTCGCGATCGCGTCGCGATACGCATGTGCGGCCCCGGTACTAATTGACCGTATCGCAGCGATGCCGATGTGTTCTCGGTATTTGTGCATAAATGTGGCATGATCCTTATAGTTTGTAGGGACAGGACATTGCAATTTCTATGTGGATGGGAAAGGACAAAAAATGCAGTTAATTTTTTCGCAAAAAAGGATAAAAAAAATATATATTGACTCTTAGATTAGCTAATTAGTACTTAATCAAGTTTCCAAAAACCCTGATCTGCTCATATTATTACGACAATTTTTCTAAGTTTCCAATAATCCAGTGATAAATAACATCAAGTCTGTATTCCTCGAGGGTTAGGCAAAGGTGTACTTAAAGTACACCCACATTTCAACAGTTATGTCCCATGTAATAGGGGCGAGCATATTGTCATCAACGGGGCACAAATACAAACTCCGGGCTCCTTAATCAGCCTATAACGTTCCCACTGCTGGGACACAGGCCTCCACTCTGTGAGAAGGAGCGGGCCGTAATCCACCACGCGGGCTCAGCGCGGGTTGGTAGATGTCACATATCTTCGAAGTTTTGGTTCTAGGACATTTTTCGGTTTCCTTCACCGTTTTGAGACTCTGGGCTGCTATTGAGAAATTCCAGATGGAAAACCGAGTAATATCTACTTTGTCTGACCCGGGAATCGAACCCAGGAGCTGATGTCCATCAGCAGCGCTTGCGATTGCGACCACTAGTCGAACGAGGTAGATTAATCAAATTATCCTGCGACACATACATACCTACATAAAACACCCCGACATCAATAAACAGCGAATTTCGAACTCCAAAAGCGAAAGATACATGATTTCCCTCCCATACAGTGGTTAAGTTGGCTATCAACCCAGCTATGATAACCACCTCTTCGCTGATCAGCATAAAAACAAAGGCATTTCTCCTACAGGGGTATGCTCAGCCTACAATCGATTAGAAGACCTCACCCACACCGTATGACATCACATTCCAATCCTTCAGTTATGAGGTGGTGCAAGTTATGGAAGACTTGCGATGTGTGATGCCTAAGCAAAGGACTCTTAACTTAAGCGTTGCCAAAACCTCTAACACGCACTTAGCCATAAAAATCCGTGGCCTTAAGCGACTGCCCAAATACTGATAGATGTATTTCATATTTGGTATTGACATGGCAGGAAAAGATGGTGGGACGAACTCAAATCTTTTCTTAAAGACAGCATCAGGCAGCATTTGATAGAAATAAGTGGGAGGATGGAAGGGAGGCCTTTGCCCCACAGTGGTACACAAAAGTCTGATAATATTTGCAGGTCAGTGTCAGGTTGTATCTTGATCAAATATGATTTTATTTTATTTTATTTTATTTGGGAAAACAAACAATCGTACATTGTATCATTGTATTGTGTGTTGTTGTTGTGTATTGTTGTCGTCGTATTGTTGTATGATTCGCGACTATAACAAATATTTATTTACATAATTATAACCATAAGAATTATTAATACATCTCTCTATGTTAGATTTGTTCTAAAATGTCATGATTTCTGAAATCATTACATTTTAGATCAAATAGGCTTTTTGAAAATAAAGACTTTTAACTGTTATAAACCTCATCTCATTTCATTGTCAGTTGTTTTTTGGTTATCAATCACAACTGCTAAGGCTCAGTTTCCACCAAATGGAAAAATCCTTGCGGATGCTCGAGCACTTTTTAAACACTGAATAAGTAACTGTATCATTATTGACTTCAAGTATAAAATTCGACACAGACATCACGCTTGCCTAACCTAACTAAAACTATAAACAAACTAAAATATGGCGTCGAAAAATTCCTCCGCATCGCTGGAAACTGACCTATACACTGTTTGTCCACCACTCCTGGAACGGGACGTCAACGAGAAAACAGATGACGGCGCCATAGTAAATGTACTGTCGCTTCTTCGGCGCCATCATCACCTGAGCACCTACCATCAATCTCTTCACCAACCTTGGTTGACTGGTAGAGAATGCTTAGGGCATTAAGTCCGCCTTTGTATATTTTTAGTGCGAAAAGTTTAAATAAATAAATAAATCATCTCGTTTTCTCGTTGACGTCCCGTTCCCGCTGCAGTGCACAAACAGTCTGACAGTGCGACAGACGTTTGATTTTCGTGTAACTGCTAAAAGTTTCGCCAACCGTAGATAGTACACTCAGCGGCAGTAATTGTATCCCAAGCCCTCAACGCAGTGAGCAAACTAACCCTAATCCATATGATTTACGAAGATACCAAAGACCTTCTTTAAGGCCAGGTTATTCGGGCCTGTAGGCCTTTGAAACGCTACCTCCGCCTCCCCCAAATGCAGCGCGACGTGTTTATTTACGACGCGCCGCCGACGATTTCACAGAAAATCCAAGCCATAGTGTAAAATATTTGCAGTTGATCAACTTAATTAGTTTTTCTTAGGTCGATTTTTTTCCTTATGTTTACTTTTTATGGTGTCTACGGTGGAGTAAACTAAGACTATTACATAAAATGTCGTTTTCTTTTCACATTATCAGATAACGATACCAACACGATTTGATAGCGATAGGTACAATTATTACCGGCCCCATGATATTGGTGAATATCGATGACCATCGCGACGCGACAAACAAGCACACTAATAAGTATCGACGTCTCGAAGTCGGCAGTATGATAAAGTTTGCTCAAGTGAAAGAATGCCCGCTACTCTCACCCCGGCCCCGCACTGTCTTCGCTGGTAGATATCGTGCCGATATGGTGTCAGTGTGTGAATTATTCCATTACTTCATTGGGCTGAGTAAGAAATGCATATAGCAGATAGTTACAGATTTAACCTTTAAATGATTATCATCGCGTTAAATCTTTGAGTTAAGGCTTAGCGGAAGGATGTCAATCATGCATGACATAATAATAACATAAGAACGTCTATTTTAGTCAACTTTCATCAAAGCAAACCACAAAAGTTCGATTCTCAACTGTTGATATTTTTTTTCGATTCTTTTTTTTCATTTTGATATACTGTTATTTGATAGTTCGTAGAACGTACACAGAATACATGAAGTTTATTCCTCTTATATCATCTATGTTTATAATATAAATAAATGTCAATGGTTAGCTGACAGTACCTATTAATGAGAAATCCCGTGTGTACAATCCACTGTTATATTTTTTAGCGATAGCCGGGTTCATCAGGAACAATCTGTAAGAATCACTCAGTGTATCAGTGTTGTGCCATTAGGTATTATATGCTGTTAAGGCTGCGGGTTTCGACCTCAGGACAAGCTGCTCCTTAAACGGACGACTCTCTGTATACCACAACTACTAACGTACTGTACAGGAAAGTTTTTTATAATGTGTCTGTTGTTTTAGTATATTGTGAACGAAGTCGCGTGCAGAAGCTAGTTAGAGAAAAACATGATTTTGCGGTACTAAGGTGAAATTTCAAAATTGCAACGGTTTTTTAAATTGCAATTTTAATAGAAATTTAATTACTTTCGTTACAAAAAGAACTCTTTTGCAAAATTTCATGCTTCTAGATCCAGCGGTTTAGACTGTGCATTGGCTGTCAGTGAACATAAGAATTTTATCAAGTAGACAAGCCGTGTGCCCGATGGTATTCCATCGACATAAATGGTGAATTTCCATACAAACTTTCATCCCCTATTTAACCCTTTTAGTGACTGAATAAAAAAAAACAATAATATTTTTATTAAGTATGGGCTAAAAATGGTCGTACTATTTTGCTTATGCTGTAACCATATTCTTTTGTTTTTGATGTTGACCACTGCTCATGAAGATCAGTAAATATCGACAACTACATATGAAGGAAGAATTGCCGTACTTTATTATCAAGGGATGTACCTACTGCTACATCTATAATTTATCGAATCTACTATTAATAGGTCTTTACCTATGAAATTGCCGTTTTGTATGAAAAAATTTAAACGAATTTTTTTCATGCATTTTTTATTTGTATTAATCGAAGTAATCACCCATGCAATCAATGCATCTTTGCCAACGCAGTGGCAGTTTATTGATGCCCTTCTTAAAGAAATCAGCTGGACGGGAGGCAACAAATTCTTCAAAGGCATTTTGTACTGCCTCTCGGGTATTGAATTTTTTTCCCGCCAAGAAGTTATCCAAATTCTGGAAAAAGTAGTAGTCTGTAGGCGCAAGGTCTGGTGAGTAGGGCGGATGACGGAGAGCTTCCAACCCCAGTTCTTGCAACTTGGAGACCGTCTGCTGTGCAGTATGAGGTCGCGCGTTGTCGTGCAGGAGCAGCGGAGACGAGCGATTGACCAATGCTGGTTGGAGATGTGCCAGCTTCTCCATCAATGTGTTCAGTTCTTCACAGTACACATCTGAAGTAATGCTCACCCCGTTTGGTAAGAAGCTGTGATGAATCACACCGGCGCTAGACCACCAAACAGTGACCATCACTTTTCTAGGGGTAAGTTTTCGTTTAGGGCATTGTTTAGGTGCTGAACCAGGATCCAACCAACTTGCTGAGCGCTTGCGGTTATCAAACAGAATCCATTTTTCATCGCAGGTAACAATGCGGTTCATAATTCCTTCATTTGTGTGTCTGTTGAGCAGTGCAAGGCACGTCTCGACGCGTACTTCGCGCTGGCGATCATTGAGTTCGTGGGGCACCCATTTGTCAAGCTTTTTTACCTTGCCAATTTGACGCAAATGGACCAATATTGTTTTGACGCTAACGTCGAAAGCTGCTGCTAATTCAGCCGTAGATTGTGTATCATCAGCTTCCACAATCGCCTTTAATTCGTCATTGTCGACCAAAGTCTTTGGACGACCGCGAGGTTCATTTTTCAGGTCGAAATTTCCAGAACGGAAGCGAGCAAACCAATAACAAGTAGTGCGTTGGTTTGTAGTGTTAGCTCCGTAAACGTCGTTGATGTTGCGTGCCGCTTGTGCCGCGTTGCTGCCACGACGGTACTCATATTCCATAATTACTCGAATTTTAACGTATCCATGATGACGAAAAAGATTGAAATGCGATGAAAATGTAACACTAATCAGTAAACAAATGACTACTTTTGGAAAAAAAAATCCATGTTTTTAAAATAAAATTAATTTGAAATTAGAATTCTTAGCCAAACAAAAAATATTTTGATTTGAAATGGCCAGTACTGCAGAACGGCAATTTCATAGGTAAACGAAAAAGATTGAAATGCGATGAAAATGTAACACTAATCAGTAAACAAATGACTACTTTTGGAAAAAAAAATCCATGTTTTTAAAATAAAATTAATTTGAAATTAGAATTCTTAGCCAAACAAAAAATATTTTGATTTGAAATGGCCAGTACTGCAGAACGGCAATTTCATAGGTAAAGACCTAATATAAGGGCAAATTTTTAAATCGCCAGATAAGTGTTATTTATGTTATTTATTGTTTTTTATTTATTGTTATTTAGTTTTACTGACAACCGGACACATTGTATTTATATTATGTGTGATTATTGTAGGATATGGTAGGGTATGGTCGCGAAGACAGTTCGATGAAGAGTGAAAATAGTAATATGGATGAATCTGATGAAAAAATCTTAGAAAAATGTGTTTTAAAACTTCTTCTTAAAGGACCACGATAAAAAATTATAAACTACTCGCGCTTGACTATAAATTTACCGATAATAATTTGCAATGTGTCTTAACACTATCGTAAGATGACAATTAAACGTCATCATACCACATAGAAATAATCACATTTTCGAAAACGATATTATGAATTAAAACTATAATATAATTACGAGATATTTTTTCTGAGCTATCGCAATTTCATATCTAATGTGTTCTTCGTTTATTCGATTTTTTTTGAACAACTGCAGGGAGAGCGAATTTTTAAAAATTTTGACACAGGTCCAACCTTGATGAAGTCCCGCAGGACTCTGAGCGCGAGCCGATTTAGCCCGATTTACTATTTTTGTGTTTATTTAGAAAAAATGTATTACACTTAAAAATCCAACCGTAGAATTCCCTCTGAAATACTATTACCTCATGGTACATGCAATTTTCATATAATTTTGTGCTATAACTAGGAAATGAAACAAAAAATAGTTTTGAAATCGACCCCATTTCGGATTTTTTTTTCATCGAGCAAATTACAATTTATCGTGTTTTGAACCGTAGATTTACCTAAAGCAAGGATGTATCTATGACATATTTTTTTTTTCAGGATCTAAATACCCTAATTTGATTATTTAAAATTGATTCTAAAAACAGGAATATTCAAATAGTGTGCCCTTAAGTAGGTAATTTCACATTAGACTACTTTAAAATTGACCTGTGTAAAATATATGCCAGAGCTGTTTTAAAAGTTCCCCAAGAAAGTATGTTGAAAAAATATTTTTTACATTCAAGCTACAAGACTGTCTTACTATGGAACTAATCCTGAAATCACGACAAAAATTCAGCAGTTTCCTACATTTTGTCGAGTTATGCGAACATAAATTTAATAACACCTTGTATATAAGCACTTGTACCCGTTTTGTGTTACAAGACGGTATCTACAACACCAGCAAAGCCTCCATAATCTCCGTTCGCTCATCCCTTACGTCTGTGACGCTGCGCCGGCGCGGGTCGGTGCACGGCGCGCGCGGCCACGCGTGGCGTTTGATCCGCCGACAAAGACGCCGCTAGTGGACCACGTGGCGATGCTGGCTGTACCAAGAACGGGGGTAGGCAGGACTTGCAGGTCCGTAAGTATGTTAAGTAATGTGTGGTCTGTGACAAGAGAGAACTATTGCTTTTAAAGGTGCGTCCAGACACGGCTAAGGCATGTGCTTTGAATGGTAGGTACCCCCCTTGTGTGTCTCAGACTGAGGCATCTGACGTATCTGACATAATCTTGGGGCAGAGACCTCGTGGTCTGAAATACAGACTTCGGCTTAGCTTAGCACCAGTCTGCCACGACATGTTTCTTTAAGCCCATGACTGGACAATACTGATTTTTGTTTTCTTTTTTATTTATATTGTGGTGAGAAAATAAATCTTACTATGTAATAGAGATACTATTATATTGCGAAAGTTTGGATGGATGGCTGGATGGACGGTTTGTTACTCAATCACGCCAGAACGGCTACCGGGATCTGGATGAAATTTGGCACAAAGATAGATTATAGTCTGGCATAGCACATAGGCTACTTTTATCCCAGAAAAAAGTACAGTTCCCGTGGGATAATTTCCGACATTCACGCGGGTGAAGCCGCTGGCAAAAGCTAGTATTATTACAAAAAAATATAGGTGAAAATTTAATTTACGGTGCATGGCTCGCACTGTCTGGAGTTCTGGACGCACCTTAGGGGGCGATGTGGTAAGATACCCCGCGAAATTCCAATTTTCTTACGCTTTTTGCAATTTGCAGGTCAGTTGCCGTAGGTTTTATGTTGATAATTCGCGACCCTCACAAACATGTATTTCCAGAATTGTAATTAATAGAGTTGTATTAAAAATCTAATTATTATAAATGATAAATTATTTATTTCTGTTTGTACTCGTACAAACACTATAACACGTCAATCATAATTTTAAATAAAAACTAGATGAGGTCGGCGTCTCTTAACTGACTACTCTGAGAAGAAAGGGCGAAACAAACTGAGAGGTCACAGTCTCTTTTAAAGTCCAGACATAATCTTGGTCAGATCACGTGAAGACTATGTAGATTGGTGTCTGAAATGGTCTTTTGAGGAAAGAACCACATAGATTGAGTGGACTTGTCCAGTCAGTGCACGCATTTGTCAGTAATCGTGCAGCTCAACTCAAAACTTAAGGAGCTCAACGATTCAACGATATAATTGTATTCCCTTATACAGGTTATTCCATAACCTAGCTGGGAATGCAGCACCTCGCCACCATTTCAGTTGTAGTTTTGTTTTTTTAGTACACTATTTTTTTTTAATTTACCATGTACTACAATGCTGTTTGTTAAATAAACAATTTGATTTGATTTGATTTGATAATTCTGACACGGTCCACCACACAACGTCAACGCGACGTCAACGAGAAACGACATTATTCGAACAGAACGTGACGTTCCGGTGGTGGTGTGTGGTGGACTCGCGGCCATAGTCCTAAATGTATGCTTCGCTACTTCGGCGCCGCCGCGACGTCATCTTGTCTTCGTTGACGTCTGTTGACATCCCGTTGGATTGGTGGTGGACAAACGGCCTGAGACGGCCAGTTTTTACGGTTCTGTACCAAAATGGTAAAAAGGAACCCTTATGGTTCGACTCAGTCTGTCTATCTGTCCGTCTGTCACAGCTGGATATCTCAAGAACTACTAATGCTAACAACTTGAAATTTGGAACAGTTTTAGATGACGTTTGCCCAACTATTTTGCAAATAAGAAAAATATAAAAATATATTTTTCATTTTTGCAACATGAACTGAAAGGGGATCTTAAAAATTTGAAATGGGGACATGTGGGGTATCATATGAAAGAGCGCTGTTTGCAGATTCTCAAATATTTTTTTTTAGGCTGCATTGTTCAACTTTTGATGAAAAATGTAAAAAGAAGTTTGCATTGTGAATTCAGTATCTGAAATTATTCTATATGACACAAGCTTATGTAAAGATTACAGGAAAAATAAAACGATGTCTCTAAATAGCACACTTTTTAAAAAATCGGAACGGAACCCTCGGTGCGCGAGTCCGACTCGCTCTTGACCGGTTTTCTAGTATTTAGTTATTCAAAATTGATAACAACAAGTAATTTCACCAACTATTTCATCATCTTCCTGCCCTTATCCCATATTACTTGGGGTCGGCGCAACACGTTTTCTTCTTCCATTCTCCCCTGTCAACCGTCACGCTATCATTCACTCCCTTCTCTTTCATATCATTTCTCACACAATCCATCCATCTTTTCTTTGGCTTTCCTCTGCCTCTCCATCCATCAGCATGTATATTCATCACTCTTTTAGTCACATGCGTTTCGTCTCTCCTCATCACATGCCCATACCAAGACAAACGATTTCCTTTCAACTTTTCTGTCACTGGCGCCACTTTCAAACTTCCTCTTATATACTCATTTCTCACTTTATCCATTCTCGTCACTCCACACATCCATCTCAACATTCTCATCTCCGCTGCATGCAATTTTTTTTCATCCGTCTTCTTCACTGCCCAGCATTCCGATCCATAAAGTACGACAGGCCTTATCACGGACTTGTAAATTTCATCAACCATTTACAATTAGTAAAATATAAGAACCGGATGTCACCTACCTTACGAACCGTTCCTTCACGCAACACTTGTAGGATGCAATATGTTACAAAACCATGTTTTTCAAACTCAAGCGGTAACCTTATATACTTCCCATGAAAAATTAATTATTAAAGGAAGCCGTTACTTGTTCAAACACCATATAGAGCAGTCGTTTCTAATATATCTACGGCTATATTGGGACCAAAGAGTTGTAAGTCATAAATAGATAGATACATACAATGTTTTATGCTAATGTCGAGGAGTTATATTTGTGTGTTTACCTTTAGGGGGATGCGCTAAGGCAGCCCGCGAAATTCAAAGTTTCTTACGTTTTTTGCAATTTGCAGGTCAGTGTCAGGTTTTATGTTGATTAAAATATGATTAGCGGCCGTAACTAATATGGCTTTACAGAATTATAATCGTTAGAATCAGCAATACAACTCCATAAGCTAGAATTGACCTCAAATTTAGCGATTTCATGAAATCAATCAATCTGCCTAGCCTTTTCCCAACTATGTTGGGGTCGGCTTTCAGTCTAACCGGATGCAGCTAGCCATTATTTTACATGGAGCGACTGCCTATCTGACCTCCACAACCCATTAACTGGGTAATACGATAGCCCTTGGTAAGACTGATTGTCAGACTTTCGGGCTTCTGACGACCCGTAACGACTGTCAAAGATCCACGAATGACAGCCGGGACCAACGGCTTAACGTGCTTTCCGAGGCACGGAGGAGTCTCGGTATGTAAAGATGGTCACCCATCCACGGACCAACCCTGGCAAGCGTAGCTTAACCTGATGGATCGACCCGTGCGGCTGTTATTACTTAGCCACGAACTCCTCTAATCGCTCCTCTAGCGTAATCGCTAGAGGAGCGCTACGCTAATGCGTAGCGATTACGCTACGCTAACCGCTACGCTAAGCGCTACGCTAATCGCTACGAATCGTAGGTGGTAAAACAGGCCCTAAGATAAGCGCACACAGGAGGTCCGCAAAAACAACTGCGAATTTTACTTGAAGTAGGTACAGAAATGTAGATACTTACTCAATTAATGAATATTTTTCAGACTCAAAGAATATTGTCAAAAACCGAAAACGGAATTCAGTTAGACTCTACTAAAGGCTGTGAATGTTATCCTAAGACTCATACGGTAGCGTCAGCTCATGCAGTCGGGTGGTCCATCGGCACGCGACGCCCCGCTGCGCCATACCACCACTCCAGCATCCGCTATATCGTAACTCATACGCTGTCACCGGCTATATCAAGAAATCGAAAGTATTTACCGAATTATCTTTATATAGGGTGACTGGTAATTAGTGACCACATAAAACACATGACTGTACTCATGATAACAAAATATTTTTACTATGGGACCAAACCTGAAATTGCGATAAAAAAATCAGCTGTTCCCCTACATTTTGACGAGTTTTGCGAACATAAATGTAAGGAATAGGTGATTTTTTTTTCGCGATCAGGTTTGATCCCATAGTAAAAGTTGTTTGTTAACATGAGTACAAATATGGGTTTAAGGCGCGGACTGACTACGATTTTAAACGGCACACAACCGCGTAATATATTGTCACCATTAGCTGGCTTAAAATAAGGTTGAAAATTGAACATAATATTTGTGTTGCCGAGATGTGACTAAGCTGCGAATGTGCATTTAGTTTCCGGGTTTTCTTTAGATTATTCAGAATATCGCGAAAAAAAAATCTGCTGCCCCATACATTCATGTTCGCATAACTCGTCAAAATGTAGGGAGCAGCTGATTTTTTTTTCGCGATTCCAGGTTTGGTCCCATAGTAAAAGTTGTTTGTTATCATGAGCACAATCATGCGTTTTAGTATCGGTCACTAATTACCAGTCACCCTATATACACAATAAATTAAATAATTGTCCGGTTAAAGTTTTAAAAAAATGCTAATTCTATTATATTCAAAAAAAAAAGAATGTCGTTATCGCTGAAAATACAGAGATGTTCGACGCCAAAGTTAATTTTTGTGGAGCAACTTCAAACAAATAAGCAAACACTCACTTTACCGTTTATAATATTAGTTAGTATAGGCGCAGCATGTCTTCTTCTTCTTTAACTCTATAACCGTCATCGCTGCAGTACCTACACTCTTTCTAGTCATACAATAAGTATGGCAAGACCGAAGAAACGATGGATGATGGCCATCGTTTTTCGGTCTTTCCTAGTAAGAAAACCATCAAGATTTAACTTAACAACCATTTTATATTGGAACAAGCCGTTCGTCCGATGGAGTTCCCATCGGCAACTTCTATAAGTACAAAGTTTCATAAATAACCCCTTTTTGGGATGAATTTTCAAAAATCCTTCCTGTGTGCTCACTTTCGTGTTTAGTTATTTATGAAAATCTTGTGCAAACTTTCATGCATTGTCTGCCAGTGAGTGAATTAAAGAATTTTATGTAATATTTTATTTTGGTTTCATAAACGGCTGGCACCCTATTTAATTAGCGGCATACAATCTGACATTGTGACCTCCATGCTTGATCCTCAGCAAATTGAATCGTGGTCTCCCTAAAAAAAAAACCGCGGAACGTTGGCGCCAACGCGCTGCGATGCTCTTTATTTAAATGTCTGCCGTTCTTTTGAGGTTATCTTTTTTTATTTTATCAAAAGAATGTTCTTGTGTGTTCATGTTTTTTCTTGCTGTTTCGACATTTTGTCAACTCATGGACGATTGTTTTATTTATGTTTTTGATCTATTTTAAAGGTTTGCCGATCTAATGTTTAATATCAAATTTTGTTGAAATTTTTATGTATTTTCTGTGGAAAAAATATGAGGTTCTCTTCCTGCCTGCGTGTGGATCACCAAAATTTTCACCATGAATTCAGATAATTAATATACAGGTCAAAAGGCTTTCGTAGCACCTGCTTTTGTTTTTATTTTCAGCAATTGTAATTGTCGCAAACAACACAAAAACCAGCACCCTAATTGCGTAACACATTACCGATTGGAGTTGGTTTCATTTTGAAACAAATTGTTAATCCATTGCTTCGTATGTTCGAAAAATTTATCTGCTCGACAACGTAAATAACGCAATGAATGTTGTTGAACTGTCAAAATGAAACCAACTCCGATTGATAGTGTTACGCAATTAGGGTGCTGCTGGTGTTGTGGGTGGTTATAGAGTCAGACGAACAGGTACTTAATTACGTACAGTGATCTTAAAGTATCTATATTATAAACAAAGCTTATAAAGGTTCCGTTTTTCCTTATGAGGTCGGTATTTAATTTTTAACCGACTTCAAAAAGGAGGAGGTTCTCAATTCGTCGGAACCTTTTTTTTTTCTTTTTTTTTATGTATGTTCCCCGATTACTCGAAGATGGCTGGACCGATTTGGATTTGTTTTGTTTTATTCGAGAGGGTATACATCAAAGTTGGTCCCATATAAAATTGATTAACTTTGCTTGGGTAATTTTTGAGTTAACTTCAATAATACGTATTTTTTCCCCACTTTTATATGGATGATGTTCTAGTTTGTTTTGCTGGTAGTGGTATTACAATTTGTGTGGGGTAGGTACCACAACTAAAAAGAAAAAATAAAAACATTTTTACAAAAAAAATACAACCGACTTCCAAAAACAACAATACAAAGTGAAAAAAACTTTTTTACAAAAAAATACAACCGACTTCCAAAAACAACACTACAAAGTGAAAAATAACTTTAATTTCGGAAGTCGGTGTCTGGTTAAATGTATTTTCGTTTTTTGCCACCGACTTCCGAAATTAAAGTTATTTTTCACTTTGTAGCAACACTACAAAGTGAAAAATAAAAACTTTTTTACAAAAAAATACAACCGACTTCCAAAAACAACACTACAAACTATAGTAAACTCACGCAAATAAGTGATAGTCCTAATTTCGTGATAGTCCGTTTCGTTAAGTTTTAACAAAGGTTTCGATTATTAGCTATATGTCTTAAAATAGTAGTCTTAAGTAAGTTTATTATCCTAATTACTTATTGTAAAAGAAAGACTGCTCTATTTTCCTAATTGAAATAAAAAAGAAGATTTTACTAAAGTATCGAAGTTTTATTACATATTTTGTTTTATCACGAAATTGGATGAGTACACCCTACTAGTAGTATTCTCAAATTCTACCTATTAATAGAATTTACCTATTCAGATAATTTACTTACTTATAACCGACTTCAAAAAAGGAGGACAATTCAAAAGTGCCTGTACGTTTATTTGAAATAAATGCTTTGAGTTTTGAGTTTTTGAGTTTTGAGGTTCTGTATTCGACCCGCATGTATGTATATCTGTATGTCCGCAATTTTCTCAAAAATTAGTGAACCAATTTTGATTATTCTATCACTAACGTGAACTACATATTTTCAGGAAGGTCAAAATAAAAAAATCTTTCTTGTATACAAAGTTATATGCATAAATGTACTTACTCCGGCTTTCCTAAGCGGATTTTGATGATTCTTCTTTTTGTTCGTCTTGAGCTTATGTAATTGTATATTCAACTAAAAATGGAAAAATAAAATTACTATAAAAAAAGTGAAAACCGACTTCAAAGACCTAAACCGAATAAAATAACTTTTTTAATTAAAAAACTTAACAGCTTCTGAAGTCGGTGTCTTCAATTCTTCAATGCACCTTAGCTTGGCACCGACTTCAGAAGCTGTTAAGTTTTTTAATTAAAAAAGTTATTTTATTCGTTACTTATAATAGTAATTTTATTTTTTATACTTTTGACGACACATTAGCGGTGGCGAATATTGGTCTACGTATCTGTAAGCAATTTGCAAAATATAAAATTCAATCATTTTAAGAAACTTACCAGGTCCCGTGTGACCGCTACTGATCCTTTGAGCACCTATTTACCTCAATAATTGTATCATCTGCCTACCTGGACTCAATTGCCAGTAAATCCCAAAAAAATCTTTGACATTTTACACTTGAACGAGCAGAATATTAAGAAACGTTTAAATACGTAATTGCTTCACTACCAAAAGTTTGCATTGTACTTTTTTTGCAGATTATGTCAATCCAATAGGGATATAATGAGGCGGCAGCTTTTAATTCTGTGCGCAAGTTTCTGCGCCGCTAGTCAATATGTCATGCGATTTGCGTCACAGCAATTCGGTTGTTCAGGTAGCACACAAATGGCAAACGTAGGATTAAAATGGTATGTCCATTTGAACGTTACATTGATTTAAATAGGTACTGTGTATTTTTGTATCAAACGGGTATTGTTGAGTTGAACTTAGTCAACTTGGTCGGCTTCCAGTCTAACCGGTTGCAGCTGAATGCCAGAATTTTAAGAGGAGCGACCACCTGTCTAATTTCCACAACCCAGTTACTGGGTAACACCATACCCCTTGGTAAGACTGGTTGTTAGTCTCTTGGGCTTCTGAAGACCCGTAATGAGTGTCAAAGATCCACGAATAACAGCAGGGACCAACGGCTTAACGTGCTTTCCGAGGCACGGAGAGGTCTTGGTATGTAAAGATGGTCATCCATCTACGGACCAACCTCGGCAAGCATAGCTTAATCTGATCGATCAATCCGTGCGGCTGTTATTACTTAACCACGAGCCCCTCTACTTAATGGCATTCATAATATTATGCTTTTTAGGGTTTCGTAGCCAAATAGCAAAAAACGGAACCCTTACGGATTCGTCATGTCTGTCTGTCCGTCCGTATGTCACAGCCACTTTTTTCCGAAACTCTAAGAACTATACTGTTGAAACTTGGTAAGTAGATGTATTCTGTGAACCGCATTAAGATTTTCACACAAAAATAGAAAAAAAAAACAATAAATTTTTGAGTTTCAGTTGACAACTGAAACTCAAAAATTTTTTTCATCAAACCTATACGTGTGGTGTATCTATGGATAGGCCTTTAAAAATGATGTTAAGGTTTCTAATATATTTACTAAACTGGTTAGTTTGCGCGAGAGACACTTCCAAAGTGGTAAAATGTGTCCCCCCCCCCCGTAACTTCTAAAATAAGAGAATGATAAAACTAAAAAAAAATATATAATGTACATTACCATGTAAACTTCCACCGAAAATTGGTTTGAATGAGATCTAGTAAGTAGTTTTTTTTTAATACGTCATAAATCGTAAACCGCAATTTACCTTAATCCCATCATTTAGGCACCTAATTATAATGTTTACTTATCAATAACTTAATTTAAAAAAAAAAACACTATTATTAAAACATCGATCAAAGTTACAACGAACTACAAGAACTTTTATAAGTATTATGTTACTTGCTGCTACGGAACCCTTCATGGGCGAGTCCGACTCGCACTTGGCCGCTTTTTTTTCTCAGCTTAGCGATCCAAAACTAAGTAAAGTAACTCAGCCGTCGATTTGGCGTCGTAGTAATTTTAGAAAGTATAAGGACCACTCCATGCGTTCAAATTCGTTAAAAATTGAACAAAATTGCTGCAACTGTGAGCCTCAAAATTGTATTGTAAAGGTGGGTGTACACTATTAGTCAACTCTTTAGTTTTTAAGTGATTGAATTTGATCGAATCTTCCTTTCTACAGTGAAATAAGGTACATAAGTCTACAAGTCTTTAAACAAATTGAAGTTTAAGCGTTATCTGAATTTTATGTGTGTAGATATTAAAGATATTATTCAAAAAAAAAAAAACACATGTTTGTTTAAGTACATGTTTCGAAAATAAATTGTGAACGCAGAATACATATTGATCTATCTATCCAACTAATCTAAGAAGCAATATGTATAAAATCGCGGCCACATCTGCTTATAAACAACGGCCACAATGTCCATCAAATTAAAAAAAAATATAATAAAATAAAATAATAAAAATGTTTATTTGCATCTTCAAAATTAAACATAAAGAAAACAGGTTTACATAAAATAGGCCAAAAGGTAGTTAAAATGTTTATAAAAAAAAAACTAAAAAAATCAAAAAAAAAAATATATCAATTCAAAATTCATCAACATTCTCCTGCCCTTATCCCAATTTATTTGTTGTCAGCACAACATCATCTCTTTTTCTTTCATTCTTCTCTAATACCCGGATTCTGAAGAATTATTAAACGGAGTTTAAACTCTCAATAGCTATTGATTTGACAAAATTATCTTTTTAAGCGAATTCCTTCCTTAAGCTCAGTTTTTAAGCTCCTCTGATAAATCCTCGATAGTAATTCGCGAAATTCTTCCTTAGCGTATACTTCAGAAACACGATATCGAACCAATAGGTTATCACTATCGAATGGATAAACTCCGTTTAAATACCTCAGAAACTGGGCATCAGTCGTCATCTCGGTAGTCAAATCAAATTAAAGGACAAAAAATATTACTGCCAACACTATCCCGACTTGAATCATACACAAAATGGACATATCTTTACTAACTACCGAAATGTCACAACAATCTGTTCCGAGCCGCTACTTCAGAAAACATTCAAAAAAATATCCGGCAGCAACTTTCAAGAGATTAATTCGTCATTTGGAAGGAAACTAGTTTCTCGAATTGGGATTACGATGTTGGAAAAAAACGCCAATTATGTAGACCGACCTTCGTGTTTCGAAACTTGTGTAGTGTAAACTAGGGTTTTTGTTATTGTGTAATTTTTGCAACAGAGTTGTGTGAAAGTACATACCTACATAAGTTTCTGGGAACAAAGGAGAATGTGATACGATGTCAATTTACCTTAAAACTTTTTTGTGAAAATACCTAATATAATAATTCAATGATTAATTTTACACAGAACATATTATGTTACATTTGAACAGATATACAGGACACATTCAAATTTATTTAATTTTATACTTTTTTTTTCATAGATATTTTCTGTTGGAAATTGACAAACCATTGTTAAGTGTTATAGTTTTAACCTAATTTTAGTTCAATCACCAAAGTATCTACAATTAATTAATTGTTCAACTATGTAATTGAACTAAGATTATCAAAAAAGTTAAATTATTATCGCGCCAACGCAACGCCAAGGCGCGATAATAACTTAACTATCAAAACGCCTGAAAAAAAAAATCGAAAAACACTTAACGCTAACGCTTAACGCTAATGCTTAAAGCTGACGCTTAAGACTAACGCTTAACGCTAACGCTTAAATCTAACGCTTTATTCTAAAGCTTAACGCTAACGTTTAACGCTAACTCTTAACGCTAAGCCTTAACGGTATCGCTTAACTCTAACGGTTAACGCTAACGCTTAACTTTAACGCTTAAATTTAAGTTTAACGCTTAACGCTAGCGCTTAACGCTAACGTTTAACGCTAACGCTGAACGAACATGGCACACAAACTCATCCCTCCATCTTTTAACTAAACAAAATATAACCTACATAAAAATAATCTAAACTATAAAGCTAAGTGTATATATGACGTCACCCGAGGCCGCCGTATCCCGTATCCCCCTGTCTTTAACACGGTCTCTTGCCCACAGGAGTCTGTGGGAAATTATCCGGAAAATAGCCGAGATACGCACCCCGCGTAGGTGTAATAATACCCCCTTCTACGCCCGCCTTTTACGCCCGCCCGTGTTGCCGTGTTGTATTAAAATCCGGGCATGCTGCTAGTGTGTGCTAGGCTTTATGTCCGTGGTTTTTTTTTGGTATTTACTTTTGTGATAGTTTTTTGTTTCCGTGTTATATTATGAGAACAAGTGAAGTATTAAAATACATTTTTAATATTGCATTCGTTGGCACATTAGCCTGAAAAACCAATATTTATCCTGAAAAATAATTAGTTATTTTTTGTTAAGTATCGTATTTTCCGCTGTATGCCAGAAGCATAGATCCTGTCGAAGTGGCGGTGCTTCGTGGGGACCTATGTCCAGCAGTGGACATAGGCTAACCAATGCGTATAAGAAAACTGTCTAAACAATTCCCGGGTTTTTTTTTTCTAAAATTTTCTCCTAGACAGACCTGCAGGCGATATCTTCAGGCAACCGAAACGGGGTAGGGTGAGGGGGTGGGGGGGGGAGGGCACACGGAGAAGGTGAAAAGATAATTCCTCTAAGAGAGTTGGGGAGGATGGTAACACGTTAAGCAAAAGTGGATTAGGAAAAATAAGAGCTGGGGCCCAAGTCTGCTAACATAGAAGGGTCAGAAAGGCCGATCATTGACATCGTAATTGTATATTTTGATAGTTTTGTAATAATCTCACTGTACTTATAATCCATTTACAATAACATTAAGACATTTAAACAAACCTTTTTTTACAGTCCATTCAACCGATTTTGACTTCTATTGCGTTGGTAGCATGACAAAAGGCAGCTGCTGCAAACAGTTGACATTGTTACCACTTTTTTGCCTTCAATGTCATCCTTAAGCCTACGGTATAGAAGTCAAAATCGGTTGAACGGACTGTAAAAAAGGTTTGTTTAAATGTCTAATCTTATTGTAAATGAAGTATAGGTGAAGTGAGCTTGAAGTGAGCTGTCATCCCACCTGAGGCTAGCCATAGCGACAGCGACAGCAAACTAACTCACGCACACAGTGACAGCGGTTTATTTATTTAAACAAGGCTTCATGACGTCACGTCCGTCACCAGTAGGGTATAGAACCGGGAAATCCCGTTCCCGAAAGTACCGGGGAATCCCAGTTCTTTCGGTACTTTTGATAACCAAATATTTTGTGTTTAAATATCAGATTTTATCTAGACTTTAGGGGTAAGTATACATTTTCTTTTGTTCCACTTATTTGTATTTGCAGTATTTTATTTTATTATTATTTTACTTGTGTAACTGAAGGTTTATTATTATTATTCAACTGCCAGATTTTTAAATTATTTTTGTATCAGATTTTATCTAGACTATATTTAAGTATACCTTCTTTTGGTCCTCTTATTTGTATTTGAAGAACTACACGGAAGGCTACTTGTGTAATTAATACAATAAGGTATAGAGGCATGAAAAATCCTGCATCGCGCAGAGTTTACCGCGCGACTAGCATATAATATGCAAAGCAGTTGCCCACCAGACACAACACCATTCTGGTTGGAGGATCCTCCCTTTTCTATGGAGGATGAGTGAGCTTTACACCCTGTTCCTCATGCCTCTATACCAGATGAGACCCTGAAAATGTTGTGAAGGTATAGAGGCATGAGGAACAGGGTGTAGCGTTCACTAATCCTCCATAGAAAAGGGAGGATCCTCCAACCAGACTGGTGGGATACTGCCCGACGGTTGATGTCGGGACGTTGCATATATGCTAGTCGCGCGGTAAACTCTGATTGAGCGATGCAGGATTTTTCGTGACATCAGTGAGATGCGTAGTTAGCATGTCGCGATGTAGGTGCCGCCACATCACTCCCCTCTGGAGATCGGGCTGAGTCGTGTATCTCGCAATGCTTGCCAGTGCCAGTTGAGGTTCCAGTGAGTCGGAATAATTCACGGTGAGTCGGAACTGTCTGCGGTGATTCCCCAGTGAGACGGGGTGGCGATGCGTTATGCCCCAGTGAGTCAGATGTACAGCGCCGGTTTGAGGCTAACTGCTGGCGTCGCCAGGAGAGGGTAGGGCTCTTCTTGTTGACCGGCCAATAGTGCAGTGTGCTGTGCCAAGGTTGCTGATGAGGCTGATGGTGATGATCAGGAATGCGCGTCCGCTGCATGCTGGTGCTGGTGGTTAGGATACCCGATGAAGCCCTAAGTGCTGGCTGGCTGTGTGACTCGCCGCTCGAAAGCTTGAGGAAGTGATGCTCATGACGTCACGCTGAAGGAATTGCACGAAGGCTGCGATGAAATTTATCACATCGGGGTCACCAGTATAGATGCATGAGGAACAGGGTGTAAAGTTGACTAATCTTTCATAGAAAAGGGAGGATCCTCCGACCAGATGGGTGTCGTGTCTGTGGGACAACTGCCCGACGATCGAAATCAGGACGTCGTATATATGCTGGTCGCGCGGTAAACTCTGATTGCGCGATTCAAGATTTTGCCTGACGTGTGATACGTAGTTCACATGTGGCAATGTAGATGCCGCCACAATGGCATTCATAATTCCATACCATAAGCCATTAACCATCAAACTAAATTATTTAATTCAATAATAAAAACATTTCTCTTGGTCATAGCTTTTCCTTTTTAAAATTGCGATAGCTACACTATCGCAATTTTATCCCTTCACGTAACACTTATTTTACATAAACGGTCACCTTAAACCGTTTCTACATCGCCAAAGAGAAGAAAAGACTGGTACCGAAAGTACCGAAAATACCGGGAAATCCTTGTTCGTTTGAAGACTAGTACCGAAAATCCCGGTTCTCAAAAACAGTACTGGTTCTCGATTCCCTAGCCACCAGACGCATAGACGGTGCAGGCCGCTCAGCAAATGAGCGCTCTAGCGGTTAGAAAAATGCGTTCCGAGCCTCAGTCTGCGTGCAGTTCTCAACGAGTCCACAATTGTCTACAATAGTATTCACCTACAGTCTATGAAAAAGGCTAACAAGTGCGCACAAGTCCTCATTATTTTGTAATTCCTAAATTAGTTTGATTGTGGCAGCTAAGTATGTACTTATGTAAAAATTATTAAATGTGCTGAATATGATTTGAAATGTGATTCTTTATGTACCTAATTATAATATTTTGATAAGTTGTATGTGCTTATATTAAATGAATATTATACTAATCTATGTTATTTCCCACAAATGATGGGATTGACACAATATTGTCAGCTCACTTCAAGCTTCACCTAAATTTTCACGGTGAGAATTTTACAGATCAGCAGTAAAAAAAGAAAATACATTTATTTAGCACAGACTAAAAGGCACACAATGTATTATACCTAAAACAGATGAAAAAAAAAATCAAATAAAAAGTTTAAAGTGAGATTACATAAAAGAAATTATTAGGAATTTGTGCCTCACGGCTGTGCCAAAAAGGCCCAGTTCAGCAAAAATACCAGATAGCTAGTGCCTGACGCTGGTTTTCAACTAGTGTGAGGTGACCATAGAAATATTTAAAAAAAAACAGTCGTATGGAGGTAACGGATGTAAATCTGTTTTTATAAGTACTGCGACGTATGTATGCATACAATAAAATAAATGTTTGTGTGATAAAAATAATAACGAATTTAAACACTCAGCAGCAGGTCAAGTTACTACAAACTGTCAAATTTTCTCATTCGATTTTGAACTTCACCATCAACATTTTAAGGTCTAAAATCATTTGAAGAAATTTGACAGTTGGTATAACCTGATGTGCTGGTGTTTATTTTGCTTTGTTTTGCAATTTTATAAACTAAACTAAACTCACTCTAGTTTGAATAGAATTGCAAAACAAAGCAAAAAGACTGTAGATAAGTAAGTAGGTACCTATTAATTAATGAGTCAGATTATTTAGGTACAAACAAACAATTTACCGTTCCAAATTTTCAAGAGCAGAACTTTTCGCTAGAAGGGTAATCTCATCAGGAGAAGTTATAAAACTAGGGCGCGAGAATTACGAAGTGTTTTAGGAAGACAGCAATTATGGCGGCAGTCACTAACGGCTTAGCAAGTTGAGTTGTTTAGTAGAAATCTCTAAAGAGAGGTAGCAATCTTTATTCCATTCCTTGGTAATTTTTAACCGACTTCTAAAAAAGGAGGAGGTTCTCAATTCGGATGTTTGTATTTTTTTTTTTATGTTTGTTCGCGCATAACTCCGTCGCTTGCCAACCGATTTGAAAAAATATTTTTTTGTTGGAAAGGGTATACTTCCCAAATGGTCCCATTTTTGTCAAAATCCAGTTTTGAAGATGGGATCCTGGAGAAATCGAATATTATAGGCACACCTATAGCGATTTGGGTATTTTTTATAGTAGCTCGTGCATTTGCTCTCGGAAAGCACCACTTGGTGAAGTGGAACTGATAATGAAGACCACAGATGGCTACCGGAACTACTCAATGATAAATATTTCACGGGTTGCGATTCGATTACTTTAATATGGTTGCTAAGCAATTTCCGCTCGTCACACAATGCATGTGGTGAGTGGTTGTTGAGGAGTTCTCCTGGTTCTTACCAGCAGAACTCCTCAACAATTAACGTCCCAGCATCGGGAAAAGCAATATTTTGTAACATGTGATGAGCAATTGACATTAGACTATTGTAACTTATACAAATTATAAACAGACCCAGTAAAAAGTGAAAAATAAAAACTTTTTTACAAAAAAATACAACCGACTTCCAAAAACAACACTACAAAGTGAAAAATAACTTTAATTTCGGAAGTCGGTGGCAAAAACGAAAATACATTTAATCAGACACCGACTTCCGAAATTAAAGTTATTTTTCACTTTGTAGTGTTGTTTTTGGAAGTCGGTTGTATTTTTTTGTAAAAAAGTTTTAATAGGACAGACACCGTTGGTACACCTAGAAGAATTTTCATAAAACGTTTTGCTATGAAGATCGATTTATTTTATTTTATTTTATTTTATTTTATTTTATTTGATAGGAATAACAAACAGCAGTATATTACACAGTAGGCATACAATATATAACTTGCAATAAAAGTAACAAATACACTACTCAAGACGTTATCCACAGATTACCATACAGAATAGCTAGCTGTTAGCAGAGCAAGTTAAAAAAGCACTTATATTACTTATTAACTATATATTAGGGCTATGATCTCTTAAAATAGTCATAATTTCACTCTTAAATACAGCTTGGCTGAGAAACATAATATCAGTAGAGCCAAACTAGGTGTCAACCAAACGATGTAACGGTGAGCGAACGCCTGAGTTAGTTCGACAAAATGAAGTAGCAAATAGGCGTCTTGAACGAACCTCACGACCGATTACAGTACGAGGGATCAGGTAGCACAGACTGTTCACAAGATCAGTACAATCAAATTTATTGCGGCATATACTAAACAGAGTCATCATTTCAAGAAGGGTGCGACGGGATTGTAGGGACATGAGGTTATATTTTACAAGCAATAATTTATAGGTCATTTTGGTTTTACAGCATATGTAATGCATGGAACGGAGGTACTTTCGGATTTTTTTAGCAAAGAATGATGTTGACTTACAACCAAAGGACACGACACTTGGTATACCTACGTCACCTTTGCAAATCTTATTTTATAGTTAGCCAGCATTTTGTCAGCGACTTTGTTCATCCACGAATTCCCTATTCCGTGGCGAAAAAACCTTATTCCTCGTCTACATAAAGGGATAATCTCGAAAGGAAAAAAAAAACTCAGCTTTCTAATTCCAAGGGCGATGGTGAGACAGCCAGTGCGTGAGTGAGTCAGGATTAAGGTAAGACTTGAGACCTCGGTAAGACTGATTGTCAGACTTTCCGGCTTCAGACGACCGCCGTAACGACTGTCAAAGATCCACTAATGACAGCCGGGACCATGCTTTCCGAGGCCCGCAGAGATCTTGGTATGTAAAGATGGTCACTCATCCACGGACCAACCGCAGCAAGCCAAGCTTAAGCTGATCGCTCGACCCGTGGGGCTGTTATTATGTACTTAGCCACAAGCAAGTTAAAAGAAAATGTGATTAGCAATCAACAATCAACGTCAAAATCTCCAAACGATCACTTAGGTAAATAAAACACGCAACAAAGTTCCAAGAAATAGCTACATAGAGTCAAGGTAGATCTCTGCTTACCTCCTCGGATGAATGATACGGCTCCAAAGGTCGCAGGCGCGGTAACACGGTCCCAATAACTTGACCACCCTCGCGTCGGACAAAGGAACCATGTCTCTTGCGCACAGAGTAATGTCGACGCAGATGCGACAGATATTTTGAAGGGAATTTTCATGAAAAGCAAAGCCGATATCCACCATTCTGCCAATTCATTTGAAAAATGAAAAAAAGTTGAACAGTTGAACTTAAGGCGCGGACGGACTACGATTTTAAACGGCACACAACCGCGTAATCTATTGTCACCATTAGCTGGCTCAAGCCAGCTAATGGTGACAATAGATTTCGCGGATTTTGCGCGCGATTTTGCGCGCGCTTATTTCAAAATAAGGTTGAAAACTGAAAATAATATTTGTGTTGCCGAGATGTGACTAAGCTGCGAATGTGCATTTATTTTCCGGGTTTTCTTTAGATTATTCAGAATATACACAATAAATTAAATAATTGTCCGGTTAATGTTTTAAAAAAATGCTAATTCTAATAAATTCTTTAAAAAAAAGAATGTCGTTATCGCTGAAAATACAGATGTTCGACGCCAAAATTTATGTTTGTGGAGCAACTTCCAATTTTTTTATTGCGAATATCAAACTATTTTTTACTATTCTATTCGGTTAAATTTTTTCTTTAAACCCTTCTCTGTCCACTATATTTTTTGCGTCGGATAGTTTCATTGCGTTACGTCATACTCGACAATCCAAGAAACCAATTTTTGTGAATATTGAGCTAATATGTCAATCTTGTGGATGAAGTGTCGGTCTAGCTAGAGTGCTATACAAGTATCTTTTGGCATCTGACTGACATTGACAGGAGGGAATTGTTCGTTAACATTTACATAATGGTTTTGTGAAAATCGTAAAAAATCGGCCAAGTGCGTGTCGGACCACGCACAATGAAGGGTTTCGTAGTTGGGATGAATTTATCTTAAGAACAAACTTAACATTGTAGTTGAAAAACATGTTCTCCCATACATTCCAACTGTAAATGTAAATTTGTACTCATAATATAGGATAGATTTACCATGTTATTTTAAGACCATAGACTTCTTATAGGTTTTCCTATAATTTACAGGTAAAGATCTATTTCCTGTATTTTTTTCAAAATTTTAGGCTCAGTAGTTTCGGAGATAAGGGGGGGAATGGTCAATTTTCGTCTATTTTCTTAAATAACTTTAAAACAATTTATTTTAAAATTATAAAAAAAATATATTTGAGACCCTCATAGTAAGCCCTTTCATTTGACATGCCACATGGTGTAGTTTGCAAAACTTTTTTTTTTAATTTTCTTATTGGCCCTCCAAAAGTGACCTCTATATTCAAAATTCATTTATTTACTTTACCCGTCCGTGTTTGGGTCACAGAATATCATATGTGTACCAAATTTCAACTTAATCGCTCCATTAGATTCGGAGCAAATTGGCTGTGTCAGACGGACAGACAGACAGACACACGAGTGATCCTATAAGGGTTCCGTTTTTTCCTTTTGAGGTACGGAACCCTAAAAAACAAGATGGCTCCGTTAGTTCCGATTTTTGCCATGCGCCACGCCAATACATTATTGTACAATTTTAGATAAATAGTATCCAACTATAGATAAAACTTAGGTACTCGAGGGTTTATCGGAAAGAAGCTCTTTAACGCGGCTTGCGGTGGGAGTTGACTGGTAGAAATTGTCATGTGCTTTGATACTTTAAAAGCGTTCATACTTTTATGGAATCGCGATAACTCAAACCTCGTTTTGTAATTGTAAGTCGAAAAAAATTGCCTAATACCTTACTTGGAATTTGCCCGAACTCAAATTGAATAGAGAGCTTTAGAGTGCTGAAAACTATATTAGTTGGCTTTGGACTAAAACAAAATTTTTGACACTCGAGACCATACTAGTGGCTTTGTATTAATACATAAATATACAGTGAAAGGTTAGGTTAGGTTCCAATCGGGTGTCCCAGTCCCACGACACCTCCTTATTTTTTTTTCTAATGTTTCTTAAAGTTAAACAGTACCTCATAATAACCATACAAAATTATCTTTACTTTACGCAACATTTAAAAATAAAACCTTTAAAGCTTAGACTTAGAATTAAGTTTTAAGTAAAATTCAGAGGATTTATTTCAATTAATTAATCCATTTATAGGCACTTTTGAACTGTCAAGAAGTCGATGTTTCTAGATGAATCTAGTTGTCCATTCCAAATAAGCGTAGTAGGTTCTTAGTAGAGAAGCACGGGCAAGAAATTCCACGGACACTCTCTGCAAACTGCACCATGCTGGCAACTGGTCTTATTCCAAAATTCCTGATCCGCGATAACATAGTTTGGAAATATTCGTATGTAAAATAGTAACAACGCTACAGTGCATAATGCCTTTTTGTGGGTTGATTCTTCAGAGGGCCTAAACATATGGCATTCGCTTCGGAGCGATTCTATTTCTAAAATCGCTAAAGCTTCAAAGTGACATTGACATGATCACGTGACATTTCAATAGCTTATGTCAACCCCATACATTTTTTAGATTTTTTGGCTTTTTTACAGCGTCATCGCTAATCGAATGTTATTTGGCCCTCAGGACACTCAATGCCCACATACACTCCTACCAACTTATCTGTGAAATGGCGAAAATTGGAACTACGGCCGTCATGTTGAAATGTCATTCGATTGTGCCGACGGATGTCATTCGATTGTGTCGACGCATCGACGGTGGCGTCCTCTTTCAGTTCACAGATAAGTTGGTAGGACTGTAATAATAATGATAAAACGTGCCATATGAAAGGACCACCATCACCTGAGCTGAACTAAAAAAACAAATTTATGAATCATTCAACATCCTCTGACAAAAATTTGCTGAATTGGACTGCTTGTGCTTTAAACATCTTCAAATAAACAAAATAATATGTGAGTCACCGCTTTCCTAGGGGATCAAAACACTATCCTCAAAGTTCCATAACTTTCTACTACATAAGACTTCCTACAACCCAGCATAGCTCGCACAATTCACACCTGACGTCACTCACTATGGCATCACATACAGCACACTCTATCGCATACTCTAAGTCTGTACCTACGTACAAAACGGCGAATTTTCTGCCTCTCACGTACCTATCTATGATATGCACACACACACATATACAAGGGGGGGAGCTGGGAGGTCGTCGCTGACCCGTGGCGCCGCCTCAGATTGTTACGGCCAAAGAAACACTCCCTGAGACTAAGGAAGTGGAGTAGTCAAGAACTATAAGGAATATTTTGAAATATATTTTAGCAGATGATTTATTTGAGAGTGAGAGCAATGAGATTTATTAAAACTACTTTTTTTTAACATGACGAAATCCATCAAGAGTGTGCTCAGATTGAACTAATTGAAAAGAAAGTATTCAAAATGCTCAAGTTTTGTAGAAGCTCACGAAAAGAGACTTCATCAGCACGTGAACGTCGAGGCACTTCTCGACCACACAAACATAGCGAGAAGACTAAAAAGAACAAAACCGTTGGAGTTAGTGTTTAGTGATAGTGAATAATGTAAAGTACAAATGTGCCAAACAAACACATGAACGAAGTGTTAATAGAGACTTTAAGAAGCCTAAATAGAGACAATAAGAAAAGTGCTATTGGACACATTCTTAGTAAAGACAATTTAATAGTTTAGGATATAATTTAATTACTTATTAGCCTATTTATAAGGCTACATTGAATAAGATTAGGGTCCATCCTATTGATTAGGCCTAGGAAAAGGGAAAAAAATGCTCAATTATTATTAGATGAGAACTTAATTAAATACATTAGAATTAAGGAAGAAAACGACCATCAATTTAGTTAATCTAAACCAGAATTTCGAAAGAAGAACTTCGAAATATAAACTAGAAGTTTATATTTCGAAGTTCTTATTTGGTTCACAGAAGACGTGATCTTTATTCAATTTAATTCCACACCTGAGAAATGAAAAAAAAACAGTCACAAACCGACTCCTCCCCGCCATTATCCCCACAGTACACATTCAAAAGGATCACGAGTTCTTGTGCCCCGCGCCACTTTCATACCATATCTTATTTTATATTTTTATTTATCCAGCCTGTATTTTTACAGCCTCGACTAGACTCGTCGTTTTATTTAGAACCATATTCGCCTCTTTCGGTCACATCAGCGATTCTGAATGACATGAGATTTGGTCTCTGTGATGACCAGCATCAGCTATTTGTATCGTTGCTTTATGATATGCTCTTACTGTTATTGTGGTACATAAAAAAGTCGGTTTATTTCGTGTGCGATTCCATTTATTGTATATAGCAGAGTTTGAGATCCGGCGTCGTATGAAATTGCGAAAGTTGTGCCAAGAAAATTGGATGGACACCTTGCAATAATAATAATAAAAAAAGATGATATTATTTTGGACGTTTTAAAAAAGAACAATAGAGACTAGGTAAGATAAGGCAACCTAAGTTAAACACTGAATTATTGTTTTTTCCTCCACATTTATGTTTTATATAACTAGCTAGGTTAAGATTGATAAACAGATAAAGTAATGTGATGAGCATTAAAAATACATCTCAGCACGCGTAGCATGACCACTTCTATCCCTACGAAGAATAAACAAAACTCTTTCTATACAAAGTGACATTTTGTTTCTCCATTTTTGACATCGCACCGTAGAAATCCTACCACAATCTGTCATTTTGTCTTTCGTTTCTAATGATCTTTGTCTAGGTCCTTTATTAGGTAGACTATTTCGGAAGTAAGTTTTCTATTCAAACTACCAAAATCACAGTGTCAACTGACAATTGTCTAGGGTAGTGAAGACGAAGACAATTTGACTTTGTAATCGCCATGCTTGAGGAGCTCGTGGCTAAGTAATAACAGCCGCACGGGTCGATCCATCAGGTTTAGCTACGCTTGCCGGGGTTGTCCGTGGATGGGTGACCATCTTACATATCGAGACGCCTCCGTGCCTCGGAAAGCACGTTAAGCCATTGGTCCCGGCTGTTATTCGTGGATCTTTGACAGTCGTTACGGGTCGTCAGAAGCCCGAATGTCTGACAACCAGTCTTACCAAGAGGTATCTTATTACCCAGTTAATGGGTTGTGGAGGTCAGATAGGCAGTCGCTCCATGTAAAATACTGGTATTCAGCTGCATCCGGTTAGACTGGAAGCCAACCCCAACATAGTTGGGAAAAGGCTAGGCAGATTGAATCGCCATGCTAAAGACAGTAGAACACTTTCTATTATACGGCCGCAAAGTATAATACGATATAAAACGCAAAACTGTGTTAGGATATTAGAAGAATAAAACTATCTTCTTATATTTTACATCATTTAGTTAATAGGGCATTACCAAGGAAATGGTTAAGGCCAATAATACCTACTGTAATATTTTCATTTCCAAATTACGGTTGTTCGTCACTTTGTGAAAAATTGGTGTACTTGTCTTTATATACGTGACTTAATTTTAGTAAAAATTGAGAAGCAAACAGAAATAAAATCCTATGTTATTATAACAAAAAACTCTGAGTCGAATTATGTAAAAAAGTGAATTTCGTAAAAATGGTAGTCGTCTTACTGTCGACAAGGAAACATCATTTTGTCTATTCTTCCGTCGACAAAATCCCTTTTTATGGTGCTCAGGTGCAGAGATTTCTATGAAAACTAAACAAGCTAACATACCAGGTGTCCGAAGAGAACCATGACACAATGGACCTACTATTATATCCTACATAATTATGTACACTCCTGATTGTCCCCAGGGCTAAACTTGATTACAGTCACACAGTCTACTACTAAATCCTACACAATACATGATATACTCTTGATTGCCCTCTGACGCTCAAACGCTTAGCTCTCTAAGTAAGGTAGGTACCTACAGTGTGTTTCTGAGAGACTAGTAACGTTCGGCGACATTACTCAATGTCGCGCGCACGCGTACTATCGCGTACAACCGTACAACCGACACAACGAATTAATGTATTTATTTCAGCGTAGAGGCGTAAGGAAGGTCTTCCACAGTTCCACTGCACGGAGAGGTTGCCACCGACGCGATTCATTTGTTTGGAAGCCACGCATCAGTGTGTAGAGTAGCCATGGGTCGCAGTAGACGATCCCTCCTACATTATCGTCCGTAGCTTATTCGTGGGTTGTTGTGGAGCGGTATCTTTACGCCTTTTGATCTAGGTCTTGCTGCTACGTGGTTTATTCCTTGCGATTCCATGCACAAATTAGAACATACAGAGATTTCTTTTTCTATGGCTGTAGTGAAATGTGAATTGGGATAGTGTCACAAGATGGGCAGGCTTCCAGCTTTCTTCTGTGCGTATAAATCCACAAGTAATAGTTTTCCGTACACCTTATTATGTATAAAATTTTCATTTGCATCCTTCTATGTCTCATTCGTACCTAAACATACCTAATACTACTAATATTATCAAAGTGAAAGTTTGTGAAGATGTTTGGATGTTTGTTACTCAATCACGTAAGAACGGCTCAATGGATTTGGATGAAATTTGGCACACAGATAGTTTATAACTTGGGTACTTTTTTTTATCCCGGTAGTAGTTTGCCATGGGATAATTTCCGACATCCACGCGGGCGAAGCCGCGGACAACGGTTAGTAAAAAATATTTCTACGAAAAGTTCTACTTCCTATAGTAAATCCAAAGAATGAACGGTACAAGGCAGAATACACAACACACACAAACTTTTAAAAAAAAATCCTGAAAAACCTTACACCAATTGAGAAAACAAAGACCACAAACACGTCCCATGATTTATAACTGTACTAAGAATGTGGTTTATCGAAAATTCCCGATACAATAGGGTAGGGGGGAGGCAGAGGCGCTGGCAGCGGCGCCTGCAGCCGCGCCCGAGATAAGCGCGGCGACGCCCGTCCTATGAAATTATAGCACCCCTCAGGGCGGCTTGCGGTGGAGTACAGCAGTTCAGGAAATATTTTTCATGTTACGAATGAATAAATGAATGAAATGCACCGACCTCAGCGTGGTTTGACTAGACTCGATTACTCTATGAACCCAAAGATTCACACTAGCCCCTGTTGCCTCATGTTACATGGTGCGACAGAGACCATTGCATATCAAGGAGTAGACCGGGGGGCGCGGTAATGATAGGGAAGATCCCTTAGGATATGGAAGGATTATAGACCCTACCGAGTGTACACCCTATAGTAAGCAATGAAATTGTGGAGAGACGGGTGATATTTATGAATGAGCACTTTTAACGACGTCACCGCCAGCTTCGACGGGGTTAAACTGCATGGTTAGAACTTAGAATGTAAATTTTCAGGATACGCAAATGTTGGTGGTATCGTATTACCCAGTAACTGGGTTATGGAGGTCAGATAGGCAGTCGCTCCATGTAAATATTCAGCTGCCTCCGGTTAGACTGGATGCCGACTCCAACATAATTGGGAAAAGGCGACGCAGATAATGATGATGTGAATATTGGTGCAGAGGTTCGTACGATAATGGCTATGTGTGAAGGCAAAGAACTGGATATTTTGAAGACCAAAGCAATGTAATCACTCCAATGATATTGTCAATTGTAATAGGGTCAACATCTCCTATATCTCGTCTTCTGCAATAAAACCAACCGGATACAGGCAAAAGTCCGATCTTACAAAAGAAATTGGTGGTGCCGATTCGCTTGTGAACGCACTAAACTAAAATTAGAGAATCGCTATCTTTTACTAACAGGCAGCGCGAGAAAAGGACAGCTATAGCTATGAACTAAGTTGGAGATGTCAAACTAGTTCACGCCTTGCGCTTCACCGTGTTTTTAGTCGACATGTTTTTACGTGTCGTCTAAATGTCTATGGAAAAATTTGTTGTAACTAATTTGACAGCTCTAATTTACTTCCGTCCCTTTCTTGTCATAATAGAGAGAAAAAGTTAGCAATAGCCTAAATTAAGTTTAGTTTGTGCATAACAGAATCGGCACCAATATTTTTTTTTTTTTCGTTTATTCACTGCCTCGATGGTCTAGCTAGGTGGTTTCAAGCGCCATGAGGTCTAAGTGGGGCTAAGTGTTATTGGATTTTTTTGCCAAGAATTTGTCAGTAGCAGCCCGGAGTCTGGGTTCGTGCCCGGTTGTTGGCAATAGGCTCGCCCCATAGGCTAGTTCCATGTAAATAGGACTTAATCATAACTGGTCAATTGTGGGTGTACTTATAAGTTCACCTCTGCCCAACCCTTCGGAGAATAGGCATGAAGTTATGGTATGTAAATTCGATAAAAAGAAAAAAAGCTAGAAGGAATCAGAAATATATGCTTTACCTATCAAAATAAAGAAATAATATTCAAAACAATTATCCAAGTGCTCCTCAACGCCACTGCGAGCCTGGAGAGGGTGTCGGGGTCGAGCTCTCCTCCGGGCCATTTGTCAGTGACAGGACGTCGCACGGAGGCAGGGGGAAATGGGAGAAGCAGGAGGACTCCCCCACTCCCCCCTCCCCCAGATTCCTCCGTTTGCGGCTTCTGCACGCGACTGTACGCGAACGTGTTAGCCTTAAATTACAGCAAATGGCTTTAAATTAAACTGAATGTTGGGTCTATTATAAATGGGGTGGCCGTTTGCCCGTTGGAACTTGAAACTATTAAGTTTTTAAGTGAAATAATTGGGTTTGAGTAAGGTTTTTTCCTCGTAACATTTGGTTGACATAACTGGCAAAAAGTGGTGTGTACTCACCTCTGCCCAACACTTCTGGGAAGACAGGCATGATGTTATACAACGTGTCGATTTGCATCCTCGTCAAATGTCAGGGTATGATACAGAACATCAAACCGAACAACTTTCTCCATGGGACCAACATCGTAATCGCGAAAAAGTTTTCAACTGTCCCATAGATAACTTCAATACCTACTCGACGCAAATGTATGGGACGGCTGATTATTTTTTCGCGATTACGATGTTGGTGCCATGGAAAAAGTTGTTCAGTTTAATGGTCTATACTACACCCTTAAATTTGACGAGGAACGACACGTTGTAATATGTGTTTGATTGATATTTGTTGCAAAATCAAGTTTAACTCTTCTGTCTTCAATTAAAAGGAGGTACATCAAGCTACACATTTCCAGTTTACACTGACCTCTCATTGTAAGGAAATCCTATACAATGCGAGATCAGCTTATACTGGAAATGTATATCTTGATCTATAGCCGTGCGTACAATGCGTGCCACGATAGATGAGACTTGACAAACCACGTAGTTTGACTTGCGCAGTAGATTATAATTATCTGATTCTGATTACTAAATAACTTGACTTACTCTACTCAGTCTATACCTACCTATTCTACTTCTTCATGGTTCTGTGGCGGCATCTACATCGCCTCATACGAACTACGTTACTACGCGTCACACTGACGTCACGCAATCCTGCATCGCGCAATTAGAGTTTACCGCGCAACTAGCATATATACAACGTCCCGACATCAACCGTCGGGCAGTTGCCCACCAGACACGACACCCGTCTGGTCGGAGGATCCTCCCTTTTCAATGGAGCATGAGTGAACTTTACACCCTGTTCCTCATGCTTCTAAACTGGTGACCCCGAACATGAACGTCAGCGCAGCCTTCGTGCAACTCCTTCAGCGTGCTGTCATCAGCATCACTTCCTGAAGCTTTCGAGCGGCGAGACACAGCCAGCCAGCATCCACGGCTTCAACGGGTATCCTGACCACCAGCATGCAGCGAACGCGCATTCCTGGTCATCACCCTCAGCCTCATCAGCAACCTTGGCACAGCACACTGCACTCTCGGCCGGTCCACAAGAAGAGCCCTACCTCTCCTGGTCGACACCAACAGTCAGCCTCAACCCAGCGCTGTACACTCCGACTCACTGGGGAATCACCGCAGACAGTTCCGACTCACCGTGAACTATGCGGCACCCGGTTCCGACTCACTGGAACCACAACTGGCACTGGCAAGCATCGCAAGATACACGACTCAGCCCACTATCGACCTCCGGTCTCGGGACCCCGAGTGATGTGGCGGCATCTACATCGCCTCATACGAAGTTACTACGCGTCACACTGACGTCACGCAATCCTGCATCGCGCAATTAGAGTTTACCGCGCAACTAGCATATATACAACGTCCCGACATCAACCGTCGGGCAGTTGCCCTGCGACACCCGTCTGGTCGCAGGATCCTCCCTTTTCAATGGAGGATGAAGTGAACTTTACACCCTGTTCCTCATGCTTCTAAAGTTCTAACTGTCCAGTCAGGGAATTTACAAATTAGTATTCTATCACAGAAACAATCTTTGCAACTATCTATACTCGTCGTCGTGTCTGTCTGTGTGGCCGCGTTGTTCTTCTAAACTGCGCAACGGATTTTGATGCAGTTTTCACTATCATTTAGAGAATTTATTCCGAAAGGTTTATATTTATTAATACATTAATATTTAACTCATACATAATATAGAAATCTCGTAAAACCGTGCGAAGCAGGGCCGGCTCGCTACTTCCATACATATGACAATAAAACACCTTTTCACTGAAAATCAATACAAGCTAATATTTCACAGTATTCAGTTACTATCGGTAAAAGTTTTAAAAGCAGGTACTTACACAGGCTATTAACTAAATCCATTTAAACTTGTGACCTACTTATATTAAGCGCATATCGTAAGAAGGTATATAATATATAGCTGCATGAGTACATTATATATACCTATATAATGTACTCATGCAGCTTATGATGTTTGCAAGGTAAACAGAAACTTTAAGTTTGAAAAGTTATTTCATATCTGTACCATTTGGCTCTTAAAGCAACACTAATGTAAATGTCATTTAGGTGATTAGGTGATATGTAAAAAGCGAACTGGGCGGGAATAAGAAAGTGATAGAGTCAATTACTTCCACATGCGAAAAAAAGAGAGCGCAACAATGCGCTATAGAACCAAACTAAAAGCGCCAAGTCAAATAAAAATTGTTTAAAAATAAATTTGAGCCATTTAACAAAAATGTTTTCAGCCAGAGTTTTCAATTACCTAATACGCACATTCTGAATGCAATTTTGCAATGAAATTACTTAGGATTATAAAATTGGGCAGAAAAAAAATATAAAAATTAGAGGTCTTTTCGGAATTAAATTCTATCAAGGAAAAGAGTATTAATCAAATAGTCAATAAACATATATCCAAAAATTAAATCCATACATGCTGCAATAGTGAAATAAATGATTACGAAAAATCCCCCAATTAATTTTGGCATCGCCTTAAGTAGTTAATGATGCTGGTTCCTAAAGATGCTCCTAAACTTGTGTCGTATCGACAAAAATCAATACATGCAGAGTGTATCAGAAAGGTGTGGTCAAAAAGGATGTGGTACAGACCAGCAAACTGAACAACTTTCTCCATGGGACCAACATCGTAATCGAGAAAAAATTATCAGCCGTCCCATTACGTATTATCGCTCTAGTGCTTGAAAGGCCAATCGACCATTTTTGGGAAAATTACTTTTGAATGTAAAACTGTATAAACAGATATTATTAAAAAGATATTATTTTTTTCTACAGATTATACATTAAAATGTAATTTTTCCAAAAAAAATATGGTCGGTTGGACATTCGAGTACTAGGGAGGCGATTTGGGTCGAGTAGCCTAGAGGTACCTACGGGACAGCTGATATTTTTTTCTCGATTTCGATGTTGGTCCCATGGGAAAAGTTTGCTGGTCTGTACGACATCCTTAAATTTGACCTCACCTTTCTGATATACCCTGTTTATGAAAGCCCTGACTCACTTACTGACTGACTCATCAATGCCCAGTCCAAAATCTTGGATTTTGAAATCTAAAATACTGCACAAAGGTGTGCTACTGGTACATAATAGACTAGGTTAGGGAATATAGCCGGGTGAAGTAGCTACCAAAGTACTAGTTCAGTCGTGGTTAAAGTAGCCATTCAGTGACTAGTGTGTATGGCAATAATTGAACGTGCTTTATGTCATGCGATTATTGCTCTTGAACGTTCCAGAAACTTGCACCGTGTAAATGGGGTTTTATTGTTTTGTTTCTTAGCAACATGCTATTTATATGGGCAGCTTCTACCTCACTGAATGGCTCGTACGATTTCCATAATAATTAAATGCAAGTTTTGCCATTCAATAAAATTGCATGCGACTTACGACTACACAAAGGCAACAAAATTGCAAGTTGCAAAGCGATTATTGCATGCAAGTTTTGCCTCGTCTAAACACAGAGTTGCACGTCCTTGTATAATTGTTTCAAGTTTTGAACGTAGGTATTTGCGCTGCCAAATATTTCATTATATTTTATTAAACGTCTTCATTAACTTGTTTCGTTCGTATGTTAACACACTCAATCACCGCACTCATGTTTGAATGATAGAAAATTTTCATGCCAGAATTGAATGTGATTTTATTGTACGTGCAATTAATGTATGTGCAATTTCGTTGTACGTGCGATTTTATTATACACACAGTATAAGCTGATCTCGCATTGTATAGGATTTCCGTACATTGAGAGGTCAGCTTATACTGGAATTGTATATCCATGCGTATGTGCTGTTTACACCTTACCTACCAATTTTGAACGGCAATTAACTTCCCCGTATCGTGCAACAATTGTACGTGTTGTATAGACGGTGCCAGTTAATTGCTGCTTCAATTTTATGGTATGCCACAGGCAATAAATTTGCACCGTGTAAATTTGGCGACAAAACTTTGATTCGAAAGGCATCTAAAACAAGATATGGCCTGAAACTTGTAGATCAATCAAACTCAAACCATTGGACTACTTGCCCCTTACAATAAAACACCCCAAATACAGAACATCACTTAACCTACACGATAGTGTTAAGTACTACATGTTGTATTGTACGAAATTACTTACCCTAGAAAGTACCCACTTCCCTTCGGTTTATTCAAACTACGTTGTTACTTCGCCTACTCTGTCCACCTAATATTGACGTTCGCGCGCCTTCCGCATTCTAAAATTCTGCGTTCTATTACCACTTTATGGCAAGAACTTACGTTCGATTTTTCAATACCCAACTTCAGGATTAACGTTGCAAGAAAACCAATTCAATTTGCTTCTGTGTTTTACATTGTTGCGTCACCCTAAGTTCGTTTTTCGCTTGCTTGAGCTCAGATCGTAAGTAGATAATCTTGCGAGAAAGCAAATCAGATTTGCAGATGTTCTGGACTTTGTCGCAGAGGTTTAAGGATGGTTTTTCCTTGTGTCGTGTGTAGAGATAAGTTGGGAAATGTTCCAGTACAGTTTTATATGTAGATAGGGATCGGTGTACATCTGAAAGTGTCAACTGGCTAATGTATGGGTATGGGGACTAGTGATTGTTCATTTATTCGTGTTTGGATTTAGAAATAGATGTCTGGTACTTATAAAGTGGGAGTTCTAGGAAAGGGAGCTCTGCTTTTGTGCTGGAAGATTGGCTTCTTTTGTATAATAATTTGTATCTAAAAGTATCGTCAAAATACATCGTGGAGGTCAAGAGTATAATTAAGTTTATAAGATATATCTATTCATACACGAAATCTCTTAAGGGGCCATTGTACTCATCATTATGAACAACTTTTATTAAGGGACCAAACCTGGAATCGAGAAAAAAAATCAGCTGTTTCCTCACGAACATAAATGTAGGGATCAGCTGATTTTTTTTCGCGATTTCAGGTTGATTATGATGATGAGTACAATGACCCCTTAAGAGATTTCGTGGATGAATAGATAACCCTTAAATACCTATTTTTTTTAAACGTTTTGCGTAGCCAAAAACAAAAACCAACAAAACATTCCACCTTTTTTTTTATAAAATCCAAACCACACAAATTCCTGAAGAATTGCACCACGAAAAATTCCACAAAAATAATAGCACTATCCTAAATTCCAAGACGTACGTGTAACTCACTGGTCAGTCGGGGGATAAAGGGCCATCACAAAGGAGCCATCCCCCCAAGGGTGGGAGTCCCCGGGGATCAATTTCAGCGGGTGCCTGTAGTGTAATCGCCTTAGTAGAGTTTAGTGTCGTAATGTGGCCTGGCCGTAGCCGTAGGCTTCTTTGTGTACGTGGGTGTGTGTGTGTGTGTGAGGGTGTGTCTGTGTATATCCAAGTAAGTGTGCGTTTTCACGCGAGTTATGAGTCTTTGTTTGGTTGCGTTTCATTTTTGTTTTATTTTGGAAAATTGACGTCGGGCCCTACCGTAGATTGTTAAATGAAAAGATGCTTTTTTGAAAAATGTAATCATTTAGCGACCTAGTAAATAATATTCATTTAATAGTTACCTAATTATTAAAAACACATTTGTGTAGTGTACGGGGATCTCCAGGAAATCTCAATGGTTTATTAATTATTTCCTCGTAAAACACACCTTACTCCAATCGTATCTACTCGCCATCTTCCTTTTCTTACTTCCTTTCACTCGTTCCATCGTTCATCCAACCATTCGTTCAGAAACATGATTTTTAACGTTCAGGAATGTTGACATACAGCCTAATCTTAATCTACATTTGTATTGTGGTATCAATAACTCAGCTCAAAAATTATTATCTACTTATCTGTTTTTGAGATGAGATAGCTAAATGCCACAATAAAAATGAGTTTTTAATAATTACCTACATAGACGTATAAAAAAGGGGCCTCGTGGCTAAGTAATAACAGCCGCACGGGTCGATCCTTCAGGTTAAGCTACACTTGCCGGGGTTGGTCAGTGGATGGGTGACCATCTTTACATAACGAGACTCCTCCGTGCCTCGGAAAGCACGTTAAGCCGTTGGTCCCGGCTGTCATTCGTGGATCTTTGACAGTCGTTACGGGTCGTCAGAAGCCCGAAAGTCTGTCAACCAGTCTTATCAAGGGGTATCGTATTACCCAGTTACTGGGTTGCGGAGGTCAGATAGGCAGTCGCTCCATGTAAAATAATGGTATTCAGCTGCATCCGGTTAGACTGGAAGCCGACCCCAACATAGTTGGGAAAAGGCTAAAAAAAGGCGGATAGTTTCTCGCTAACAAAAACTGTGTCTATCGGAGTCAGCCAGCTCGGTGTAGTTACCTACAGGCACACATTCAGACATCAGTCAACCATACGTAGGTAATATGGTAACGTATTCGTAATATTTATGGTAAAGTATATTATATAAGGTAAAAATACAGCGTGTCTTGTGAAATGTGTGCGTGCCGGCCTGTAGGTAGGTAGCGAGCTGGCTGACTCCGATAGACACAGTTATTTTGTTAGCGAGAATCTGTCCGCCTTTTTTTATACGTCTATGATTACATAATAAATTAATATTATTTACTAGTCCGCTAATTGATTAGGTACATTTTTCATAAAAGCATTTTTTCATTTAACATTCTTAAAATTTTGGTCCCGTGTGAGCGAGACAAAACGCTAGATAACTGTGTTTTCATGAACATTCACGCTACCAGTAGGCGCCACTTTTCTATTTCTATAATAAATATAAAATATATGATGACGTTCATCATTCGTTTCATTCACTCGTTCATTATTCAGTCACAACTAAAGAAAATATAGGCACTTTGACACTTTTGACAGGTGCCCGGACCTGACTCAGTGCTGCTACCTATAGTGAACGTCATTTCAGAAACCTCGCATTGCTCTTCAGTTCACTTTATGTCCAAATTATCCAATATTAACCTGCAATAAAAGTTATAATTATTTACCCCGTAATTGACAGATGGAATCGTGATTCCGCGTAATGGGATGATGCCTGGGTGAAAAAAAAAGAAATTCTATTTAGTCCGTCAGACAGATAATAAAATAATATTAGATTTTTTTTTGCTATGTAGCTACTCGTAATACCTATTAATAAAAAAAGAATTTTCAAAATTGGTCAACGATTGACGGAGAAATCGGTGTAACTACCACGGACTAGAAAAAAAAGAAGGACTCCGCGCCACGCATATCGAAAGTGAAGCACAGTAAGTATGCCGGGCCCGTTTGTACAAACATGCGCCTCACGCACACATTTTTCATTTTATTTTTTTTTTGTTTTTTTTTTTTTGTATAGACCGCCATTATGTGCCATGACGGCGTCTTTGTGAAATCACGCACACATAGATCGTTAAGGTGCTTTACTTTCGATACGCGTGGCGCGGAGTCCTTCTTTTTTTCTAGTCCGTGGTACCTATATACATAAAAATAAATATATACGCGAGGAATTGAGAAGCTCCTCCTTTTTTTAAAGTCGGTTAAACATTACATAAGTAGTTGCAAAATACATCAAAGTTGGGGAATGTGGGCTCACTACGTCATAATTCTAACAAACTACGTACCTACCTATAAACACGTCACCACGACTGGCCACGAGTGACGTCGTGCCATATTTTAGCGCAATGTTTCGCCAATATCTACTATTATTTATTCTGTGGCCCAGCCCAAACCTTTTTAGGTAGAAATTCATTTGAACTAAGAAGATTCCTTGTGTGACGTTAATAAATATGAAAGCACGGACTAGAAAAAAAAGAAGGACTCCGCGCCACGCATATCGAAAGTGAAGCACAGTAAGAATGCCGGGACCGTTTGTACAAACACGCCTCACGCACACATTTACATCATAGTATGCCGACCGGCCGCCATTACGTGACACGACGTCGACGGCGTCTTTGTCAAATCACGCACATAATATTATATAGGGTGACTGGTAATTAGTGACCGATACTAAAACACATGATTGTAGGTACCTACTCAAGATAACAAACAACTTTTAGGTAATAAGGGACCTGAAATCGCGAAAAAAAAAATCAGCTACTCCCTACTTTTTGACGAGTTATGCGAACATGAATGTATGTGGCAGACTGGCAGCTGAATTTTTTTCGCTATTTCAGGTTTGGTCCCATAGCAAAAGTTGTTTGTTATCATGAATATAATCATGTGTTTAAGTATCGGTCACTAATTACCAGTCACCCTTTATAGATCGGTACAGTGCTTCACTTTCGATACGCGTGGCGCAGTCCTTCTTTTTTTACTAGTCCGTGTATGTAAGCATAATTATTTATTAGAATCACAAAAAAGTTTCAGTCCTACAAACCAAACATCGAGTTAACACGAGCCATAAAATTATAAATAGTCGCGACATTCACAGAAGCCGCGACTAGCGACTGCTATAAATCTCGGTCGCACGTATCGTGGTCCGCATCCGTTGCGTTGTCGTGTCGTGTCGCTCGCGTTACGCGGAACACTCCAAATACATCACGCTATCTTGATTGGTAGGGCTGACAGAGATTATACAGTTATGAGAGAAACAAATAACTACAAGCACTGTCTATACATCCAGTCGTCCGACGAAGCCCGAGCTGCTTCCGAAGTTTGGCGAACTTCGTAAGCAGCTCGGGCTTCGTCGGGCGACTGTATGATGTATTAGACTGTGATAGAAGTACTCGTGTCTGTTGGCGCTATGACGTTGTCAGGGAAAGCGCTGTTGGTAATTTTTTTGTGCATTATGTAATGTAATATTGTGTCCGTCAGTTATACAGGGTGACCTGAAATTAGTGGCGGACCCGTTAAGGGGTGATAGTAGGCATCAATTCCAGTCGATATCACTCTTAGACCTACTGTCCTAAAGTTAACCCATTTCGAGATATTCCTACTTAAAGAATTTTACGAAAAAATCCTACTTTAAATCTTAAAATAGCTCTAAATCGTAAAAATTGGTCTTTTTAGATTTTGATACCTCATTTGAATGATAATGAAACGTAAATGATATTTAATTATATGTTTTAGACGCAGTCATTGTATTTCTTTTTTCATTTTATGATTTTGTTAAACGATTTTCGCGTAAGATACCGACATTTACGAAGATATCGCTATTAATAATTCCTTACTTAGAATATCTTTGATGCAAAACAAAAAAAACAGTACCAGAAAGACCAATTTTTAGGATTTACAGCTATTTTAAGATTTAAAGTAGGGTATTTTTTGTAAAATTCTTTAAGTAGGAATATCCTGAAAGGGATTAACTTTAGGACAGTAAATCTAAGAGTGATATCGACTGGAATTGATCCCTACTATCACCCCTTAACGGGTCCACCACTGATTTCAGGTCACCCCTGTACCTATAATAAAAAAAATATTAGACACGTATTTTTTGCTTCATATAAATAAAAATAACTTACATAAAACGCATTAAAGTTGGGGAATGGGGGTTCGCTACGTCATAACTACGTATAATCAAGCAATGAGTGACGTCATGCCACATTTTAACTCAATGTATCGACGTAATCTTTTGATTGCGTAAAAAAAGAAAAAATACGTGTACAATATTTTTTAATAGGTAAAGTAATGACGGACAAAAAAATTTTTAGTCAATATCCATAAATTGTTTTGAAAAATAATATTGAAATAATAAGCGCATCAATCCTGTGTCTCATCATCGTCTGCCTAGACTTTTCCCAACTACGTTGGGGTGAGGTCTGCTTCCTATCTGACCTCCACTATCCCGTTACCCTTTTTACAATTCGATACCCTTTGGTAACACTGCCACAATCCTGAGTTTGAAAGTGTGAAAGAAGCTAGGTATACCTACAGGGTGTAAGTGTAAACAGTTGCAACCTTTTAAGGGGTCATTGTACTCTTCATTATGAACAACTTTTACTATGGGACCAAATCTGAAATCGCGAAAAAAAATCAGCTGTACCCTTACCTACATTTTGACGAATTATGCGAACATAAATGTACTGAACAGCTGATGTTTTGTCCGCAATTTCAGGTGTGGTCCCATAGTAAAAGTTGTTCATAATGATGAGTACAATGACCCCTTATAAGGTTGCCACTGTGTTTTGTTAATTTGACAACCTTGGTCTGTAAATAGAGCGTTACCGTAGGTATTAGTAGCTATAGGAGCTATAATATACCTAGTATAGGAACTAGGTATAGAGGTAGGAGCGTGATGCGATACGGTGCGATGCCATGCGATACCTAGCGGAACTTATCTATTTCGCACAGTGCTTCTATGTGACAGATGTAGGTAAGTCATTGGATCATGAAAGGCGAATCCATCACGTTAAGCTACGCTTGCCGGGGTTGGTCAGTGGATGGGTGACCATCTTTACATACCGAGACTCCTCTGTGCCTCGGAAAGCACGTTAAGGCGTTTATCCCGGCTGTCATTCGTGGATTTTTGACAGTCGTTACGGGTCGTCAGAAGCCCGAGAGTCTGACAAACAGTCTTACCAAGGGGTATCGTATTATCCAGTTACTGGGTTGTGGAGGTCAGATAGGCAGTCGCTCCATGTAAAATACTGGTATTCAACTGCATCCGGTTAGACTGGAAACCGACCCCAACATAGTTGGGAAAAGGCTAAGCAGATTGACTTCATTATTTTTGTTTGTTTGGAGGAGCTCGTGGCTAAGTAACTAATATCAGCCGCACGGGTCGATCCATCACGTTAAGCTACGCTTGTCGGGGTCAGTGGATGGGTGACCATCTTTACATACCGAGACTCCTCCGTGCCTCGGAAAGCACGTTATGCCGTTTATCCCGGCTGTCATTCGTGGATCTTTGACAGTCGTTACGGGTCGTCAGAAGCCCGAAAGTATGACAACCAGTCTTACCAAGGGGTATCGTATTATCCAGTTACTGGATTGTGGAGGTCAGATAGGCAGTCGCTCCATGTAAAATTCTGGTATTCAACTGCATCCGGTTAGACTGGAAACCGACCCCAACATAGTTGGGAAAAGGCTAAGCAGATTGACTTCATTATTTTTGTTTGTTTGGAGGAGCTCGTGGCTAAGTAACTAATATCAGCCGCACGGGTCGATCCATCACGTTAAGCTACGCTTGTCGGGGTCAGTGGATGGGTGACCATCTTTACATACCGAGACTCCTCCGTGCCTCGGAAAGCACGTTATGCCGTTTATTCCGGCTGTCATTCGTGGATTTTTGACAGTCGTTACGGGTCGTCAGAAGCCCGAGAGTCTGACAACCAGTCTTACCAAGGGGTATCGTATTACCCAGTTACTGGGTTGTGGAGGTCAGATAGGCAGTCGCTCCATGTAAAATACTGGTATTCAACTGCATCCGGTTAGACTGGAAACCGACCCCAACATAGTTGGGAAAAGGCTAAGCAGATTGACTTCATTATTTTTGTTTGTTTGGAGGAGCTCGTGGCTAAGTAACTAATATCAGCCGCACGGGTCGATCCATCACGTTAAGCTACGCTTGTCGGGGTCAGTGGATGGGTGACCATCTTTACATACCGAGACTCCTCCGTGCCTCGGAAAGCACGTTATGCCGTTTATCCCGGCTGTCATTCGTGGATCTTTGACAGTCGTTACGGGTCGTCAGAAGCCCGAAAGTATGACAACCAGTCTTACCAAGGGGTATCGTATTATCCAGTTACTGGATTGTGGAGGTCAGATAGGCAGTCGCTCCATGTAAAATTCTGGTATTCAACTGCATCCGGTTAGACTGGAAGCCGACCCCAACATTGTTGGGAAAAAGCAGATTGATTGACTTCATTATTTTTGTTCTAATATCAAATCAACTACGATTTCTGTCTGCTATCTACAAAGGTGTAACTTAAATAACGCACAACCTCTTAAGGGGTCAATGTACTCATAATTATGAACAACTTTTACTATTGGACCAAACTTGAAATCACCAAAAAAAAATCTGCTGGTCCCTACATTTTGAAGAATACAATTGTAGCGAGGAAACTATCAATGATTAAAGGACTTTTCATGACATGAGAAGGTGCACAGGGAGTCGGTAACCAAAAAATAGAAATACATGTAAGTACTTAGGTATGTTTGTAGGTAAGTCTATCTGTTCGACTGTTATCTTTGATAATCAACACCTAGCGAATGGTGTGAAGGGACTGTCCACCAATCAGAGACCTGCATGACGACCCTTAACGCCCGAGGCGCGAAACTCGACACCTTTTTAGAACGCATTCAAATAATATCATAAGAACACACGTTTCTTTATTTGAAATTAGTCTTTATAACGCTAAACATAAAGTTGACATCGGCTTGTGTGAGTAGGTGTGAAAATTGACGCCTATAGCCACACTATAATCACCGTTATGTTTGTACTTTATGTCATGGGAACAGAGGCTATTTTCGAATGTGCGTTTATAACGTATTGTTTAAGGGATAGGTTCGATGTGTATGATATTGAACCATGGGTGGTTTGCAGAAGATGTATTTTGGTTTGGAGCAGTAGGTGTTAAATTTAACACCTAGACTGCTATTTGTTGGTGCAACGACAGTTTCCTATTGGTTGGCTCGGGATATTTGGAGCGCGATAGATAATCCGAGACGGAGTTTTTGCGTAGGCCTATAAATAAAATGGATGTCATATCTATAGCGTATCTATAGGTACAGTCAACAAAAGAGATATCTAGGCAGGGTATACTAACATATTTGTATGTGAATTGCTTCATGTTCAATTTCGTGACAATAGATATACCTACCATTTTGTGTTGTATTGCAAAAACAAAGTACCTAATATATATAAAATTGAACATGAAGCAATTCACATACAAATATCACTCTACTCTGCCTAGATATATCTTTTGTTGACTGTACCTAAGTAGGTTACACAGATATTTACAGGTTCCTGTGCTTTGAAACAGTGCAATAATTTGTCATTGAACTTTGTTAAAAAAAAACTGTCGCATACTCTATAAAAGAAAATTAGCTTTTACCGTACCAAAATGGTAAATAGGAACCCTTATGCGACTCAGTCTGTCTGTCCATCTGTAAGTGCTGGATATCTCAAGAACTATATAATGCTATCAACTTGAAATTTGGAACAGTTTTAGATGACGTTTGCCCAACTATTTTGCAAATAAGGAAGAAATAAAAATATGTATATTTTTTTAGGGACTGAAAGGGGGTCTTAGAAATTCGAAGTGGGGCTACTAGGGCATGTGGGATATCATATGAAAGAGCGCTGTTTGTACATTCTCACACTTATTTTATTTTTTTAAGGCCGCATAGTTTTCGATTTTTGATGAAAAATTAAAAAAAAAATACCGAAGTTTGTATAGCGAACAATCTGAAATTATTTTATGTGATAGAAGTTTATGTAAAGATTACAGGGAAAATAAAACGATGTCTCTAAATAACACACTTTTTCAGAAATCGTAACGGAACCCTCGATGCGCGAGTCCGACTCGCTCTTGACCAGTTTTTTTAATAAGTATCTAACAAAAATTTAATGGAAATACCAAGGGACAACATTTTTTTCGGTATCTTAATCAATAACTCAATTAACAAATTAAAACTTAGGTAGGTAGGTAGGATCACAGAACAGATAAAGTGATTTATCTGTTCTGTGGGTAGGATGCTGCCTAATCTTATTAAAGCAAGCAAAAAGAAAAAACTTTATTATAGGTAGGTACACACGGCTACATACAATACATATAAAGCTGTACATTTCCAGTATAAGCTGATCTCGCTTTGTATAGGATTTCCGTACAATCAGAGGTCAGCTTATACTGGATGAATACCTTGATATGTAGCCTTGTGTAGGTACCTATTATTTACTTATTTTGATTTGTCTCAACTGATAGACCGTAACTTAATAGAGATAAGTCCTAACTCTAATATGGGAATAAAACTGTCAAATTAGTTCCGCGTAAATGGCGCTAAGTAATTCAAATTCCAATTTTATAGTAGGTAATGGCGAAATGGTGCCAAGTGTTTTCTTGTCGCCGATTGGTCGCTTTGTCTTCAAGATGACTTTGACAAGTAACAAACACACAGCGCTAAGCTCTCTTGCGGCGAAGCATCCGGGAAACAACCCTATTTACGAAGTGTCAGCATGCCAAGACTGCCAACATTACAAACCTTCATCAATTTTCCCGGCAACTGTCACATTTACGCGCCAACGCACTGATAATATATTTTTAATTTTCCCACATCATGGCGGCGACAGCGGCATCAGATCAGATATCTATTTCTAGCTATCATTTTACACTAGGAGCGTTGCTTGACGTGGGATGTTGCCAATACACAATAATAACGTAAATTACATTTTTTTTAATCGGTTTCTTTTACTTATTGATGGCAGTCATTCAGCTATAGGTAGGTAGGCATGTTGTTCTTTGAAAAAAAAAGTGACGTTTGCTTTTTAAAATTGGAATGAAAAAATAAGAATAGTGCTGCTTGAATGTAGGTAGGTACTTATAACTCTTTTTGCATGTTTTAAAGCTGATAAGTTCTTCAATACCTACTTAATTAATAACCTAAACAGAATTTTTATGACTTTCAAGTTATTTCAAGTAAATATAATAAGTTACTCGAAACGTAACTAGGTAATTAAACGAAACATCATCGCGTGCAGTCCGATTAACGAGACAATAATCGAATTTCCATTATTGCGCATCATTCGATTAATGCACGGTATTCGATATATTCACATTGCACCTGTACCTACCTACTTAATAATGTAGGTACCTACAGTTTAATTTTACCTACCGCTGTTCAATGTGGGTGTTTCCTGTTCAAAGAATGAACTAAAAGAAACTCAATTTGATGTCAGCTGTCATTTATTTAAAATATCGCTTGAGTCTTGTATCTATCTATAGTTCTACGCTCAAAAAAAAAGTTTGCAACAAAATTAAGTACCTATGTTTATGTAATTTATCAGAACATATATCAGAAAAAATTAGCGGGTCCTTGAGAAAGTTCTCATTAGTTCGCTTTATAAGTTATACTTAGATGAAAATTGTGAAAAATTACTAAGTAGGTAAATAATTCCAATTATGAATAGGTACAATATCATATACATAGGTGGATACCCTTTCTTCGTGTTCCAAATTCAAATTCAAGATAGATGCATTCGAATTTCGACACAGTAGTAAAATCAGTATAGTATTCTGTAAAATCAGGCGAATGCTACAAGAGCAAGAGTGCTTTTTTTTTTCTTTTTTTTTTTTTTTTTTTTTTTGTGGATGGGAAATCATCAAATGACCTCCCGCTCTGGGCAGAGCGGGAGGGCGTGTCAGACTTTTACTGACTAAAACCCACCCATGTTCCTTCAGCTGCCCGTGCCAGGGCCACGGTATCTCTTTCGAACTACCCGCGACCCCGGCGGCAAGAGCAAGAGTGCTGCTATCGTATTTCATTTGTCAATCCTAGAATCTGCCTAGGCTCGAGAAAATGAAGTGATGCGAAAGTTTGGTTTATTTTTTTAAAGATTTTGTGCCAGTGTCATTTATTTCTCCTCTCCCATACATTCGTCCAAAACAGGCGGCATCCAAAGCCAAGGTATCCACCTAGATGTGTACATGCTTATTATTTAAATAAAGAATGTGATTGTCCGTAGTGTTGTGCGTCTGTCGCATAAATAATGTAGCGCGGTCGGAACGCGCCACTCGCTGCGGTCTAGGCGCCGCGGGTGGAACAGAGTTGTGGAGTTGCTGTTATGACAAGAAAAATTCTGATACGTAAAAGTTACTTAATAGTTTTACATACAAATTGTGTCATTGTCATCATCATCATCATTCTCCTGCACGTATTTGGACTTTGGAGCCGGTGCAAAATGTCTTTTTCTTCTGTACTTCTCTACTATTTATTAGATACAAATGTACAAAATCAAATTAAATAGCAAGCGGAACTCCACAGACCTAAACAGGATAAAATAAAAAATATTCTAGCTGCGGTCGTTGACCCAAAAAAAGAAAACATCATTACATCTTTTTTTTTTAACCTATTATATTTAGTTAGGTACCCATCACGGGCGGCGGTATGGTGGAGTTTCGCTACCAATTTAATTTGTATTAATTCCGTTACAATATAAATTGTCGTAAAATTGTGAACTGCAACTAACCATTTATAATTTAACGCATTATTTTTCGATAGGTTATACTTATTCTATCCATGGGAATCCGACAAATTGTGAACTGGTATCAAACTTGCTTGCATGCACCTTGCGATAATGCTAAATAGTCTGCCTAGCTGCGAGCAACTTGGAAGTAGCGTTCACTCGGCTCGCGCGCGGTTGGTCACAGTTCTAACCTAACCTAAATTCGCTAAAAAATAATAGGTCCCTTTTGACAGCCCATATCGTTTCATATTCCAAAGAGAGACAAACATAGTGGGACAAAAAGGGACACCCTCATGTCAAATCGGACTTCTTAGATTGACCAAACTTTAACCCAAATCACAATGTTTCGACAGTTTATAATCTAACGGAAATAGTACCAATAAGTAACTAGATTATAAACTAAAGGTTCTCACAATCTTACCCCATTTGCACCAAAAATGAATAAATGCGTTTAAACAAATTCAAACCATCGTTCTATTTCTGTCAATCGTCTGAATATAAAGGAGACAGAATGATGTTTTAAATGCGTTTAGCGCTGCATGAATTTATTGATATTTGTGGTGCAAGTGGACCTTACTTCTGCTCAGGTGACCACATCTTCTTCAATCAATCTGCCTAGCCTTTCCGAACTATGTTGGGGTCGGCTTGCAGTATAACCGGATGCAGCTGAATACCAGTATTTTATATGGAGCGACTGCTTCTTAACTGACCTCCACAAACCAGTAACTGGGTTGGCAAGACTGGTTGTCAGACTTTCGGACGACACGTAACGACTGTCAAAGATCCACGAACGACAGCCGGGAGCAACGACACGAAGGGGTTTTGGTATGTAAAAATTGTCATCCATCCACGGATCAACCGCGGCAAGCGTAGCTTAACCTGATCCATCATGCAGCATGATTCACTGACACCTGCACGACTTCACTCAATTTATTTAAACAAAAGACAGCTCCATGGTTCCTGTGCTACAGCTTGGGTGGCGCCGGCCGCTATAAAATTCGGACAGCGGCGCGGAATCCCACAGATTCCAACTTAATATTAATTGTCGATCGACTAACCTCAACACTCCCCCCTCCCTAGCGCCACTAGATAATGATGCTCAGAAAACCCACATTATAAAAATGCTGTAGGTAATAAAAGACGCATAATTAGCAAAATAAATCGATTCAGGGTAATGACCAATCAATCTGCCCAGCCTTTTCCCAACTATGTTGGGGTCGGCTTCCAGTCTAACCGGATGCAGCTGAATACCAGTATTTTACATGGAGCGACTGCCTATCTGACCTCCACAACCCAGTAACTGGGTAATACGATACCCCTTGGTAAGACTGGTTGTCAGACTTTCGGGCTTCTGACGACCCGTAACGACTGTCAAAGATCCACGAATGACAGCCGGGACCAACGGCTTAACATGCTTTCCGAGGCACGGAGAAGTCTTGGTATGTAAAGATGGTCACCCATCCACGGACAAACCCCGGCAAGCGTAGCTTAACCTGATGGATCGACCCGTGTGGCAGTTATTACTTAGCCATGAGCTCCTCAGGGTAATGCTGGCTATGTAAATAATGTAGTTTGTAGCTAGCTAAGTTAGTCGAATGGTATAGGAATGCTAAGTGGTGGATAATTTTTTTGCAATATGAATGGGTAAGAAATATGAGCAACCAATTAGTGTCGGTTGCTGTAAAAATGTCCCATCGACAAAGATCAGAGATGTATCTCGGTCAAAAGATCTTAGTAAGGTGTTCATTTTTCACTATGAAATCATCCCTCTGCCTGTGTGATTGTGAACCCATAAAGTAAAAAAAAAACGGCCAAGTGCGTGTCGGACCACGTACAATGAAGGGTTCCGTAGTTGGGATGAATTTATCCCAAAAACCAACTTAACAATGGATACAAAAAAAAAAAATGTATGTCATAAAACTACAATTTAACAATTTTCCGACTTTTTCCTTTACTTGTGCTGGGACACCTTGCTTCTTGCCAAATTTCATTATTCTAGGTCAATGGGATGTACCCTACTTATAGGTTATGATTTACTTGCGAGTATCAAAATATGTCGCATAAATGGCCGTATTTTTTTATTGCGTTGAATTAGAAGCTTGATTTTTTTAGAACTCCAAGGGACCATGACCTACTTATTTGATATTAATTTCAACTTGATATCTGCAGGCGTTCTTGAGAAAAAGATTCGTGACCGACTGACAGACGGACAAAGAAATGATCCTATAAGGGTTTCGTTTTTTCTTTATGAGATACGGAACCCTAAAAATGTGAATGTAGGTATGAAGTGAAGCCAGTCTTATCAAGGGGAATCGTATTACCCAGTATCTGGGTTGAGGAGGTCAGATAGGTAGTCGCTCCATGGACAATATATTCTGCAGCATCCGGTTAGACTGGAAGCCGACCCCAACATAATAGAAAAAGGCTAGGCAGATGATAATGAATTGTATGAAGTGAATCTTCTGATTTAATTACTGTGACATCGCCCCCTCCCTTCCTCCCACCACCAGACATGGGAAAAACGTTAACGAATTTTGGATTCTTATTTTAAAGATTATGACAGATATTTTTTTAGGTTGGCTGTATAGGTAGATTTGTATCATTGTATCGTGCATTTTTTTATCTGCCTATGTAAATTCTTCGAAAATATTAATAATTATGTTATCTGGTTGTTAATTAATCTAAATAGGTTCTCAAATATCATAGGGTAGTTCGATTCAAACTTAACGGCGGCTCGGAAGTTAGCTGCGAGTGCAGACCGCGCAGGTACAGTCAAGTCGACAATGATTTTATTAAGTTTTTTTCAAATTCAAAATTCAAATTCAAATTTTTATTGCTCAACACATTACATAATCATACATTTCTAGATGCCATGTGAATGCGCAGTCCACCGTGTTGCACCAATACAAGCATGCAAAATTATCATTAAACACTGTCCTAAATTCCAATTAATACCAAAAATTCATAAAAATTATCTATAATACTCTCTCTCTATAATGTCATAAATTCAAATCAATAAGTTATGCAATGTCATAAATTCAAATTAATAAGTACGTAATGTCAGAGTATAATAATGTCATTATAAATAAGTAATGTCTAATACAGTCAACACTTAATTAACAATACAAACAAAATAATATTTTTTTTTTTCATTTGAGAACTAAGATTTTTTTAAGATTTAGCTCTTATTAGTATGAATCATACTTTAACTGCACTCGCAGCTAACTTCCGTGCCGCCAATAAGTTTGAATGTGGTTTGAATCGAAGTATAGGTACCGTAGCTAAGTACACACGTAGGTAAGTACTTATTTTAAAATAGTGCAACGTTGAATTTAATTATTTTTAACCGACTTCTAAAAAAGGAGGAGGTTCTCAATTCGGATGTTTGTATTTTTTTTTTTTTTTTTTTTATGTTTGTTCGCGCATAACTCCGTCGCTTGCCAACCGATTTGAAAAAATATTTTTTTGTTGGAAAGGGTATACTTCCCAAATGGTCCCATTTTTGTCAAAATCCAGTTCTGATGATGGGATCCTGGAGAAATCGAAGGAACTCTTCAAATATTATAGGCACATCTATAGCGATATGGGTATTTTTTATAGTAGCTCGTGCATTTGCTCTCGGAAAGCACCACTTGGTGAAGTGGAACTGATGATGAAGACCACAGATGGCTACCGGAACTACTCAATGATAAATATTTCACGGGTTGCGATTCGATTACTTTAATATGGTTGCTAAGCAATTTCCGCTCGTCACACAATGCGTGTGGTGAGTGGTTGTTGAGGAGTTCTCCTGGTTCTTACCAGCAGAACTCCTCAACAATTAACGTCCCAGCATCGGGATAAGCAATATTTTGTAACATGTGATGAGCAATTGACATTAGACTATTGTAACTTATACAAATTATAAACAGACCCACTAAAAAGTGAAAAATAAAAACTTTTTTACAAAAAAAATACAACCGACTTCCAAAAACAACACTACAAAGTGAAAAATAACTTTAATTTCGGAAGTCGGTGGCAAAAAACGAAAATAAATTTAACCAGACACCGACTTCCGAAATTAAAGTTATTTTTCACTTTGTAGTGTTGTTTTTGGAAGTCGGTTGTATTTTTTTTGTAAAAAAGTTTTTTTTTGTTTTCACCAACATAATATTACGCCTTGTTTCCCCGAAGGGCTCAACAGAAGTGTACCCATAAGTAATAGGTACAGTCAGCAACAAAAGTCGATTAACGCTTGCCGTTTTTTAATCTTAATTATTAAGGAGGATGCGCTAAGGCAGCCCGCGAAATTCGAATTTTCTTACGTTTTTTGTAATTTGCTGTCAGTGTCAGGTTGTATGTTGATTAAAATATGAGACGCGGCCGTAGCTTATATGGCTTTACAGAATTATAATCATTAGAATCAGCAATATAACTCCATAAGTTAGAATTGACCTCAAATCTAGCGATTTCATGAAATCATGAGGTTTGAGGTTACGGATCGTCGCAAGCCCGAAAGTCTGACAACCAGTCTTATCAAAAGATTCAAAAGGGTATCGTATTACCCAGTAACTGGGTTGTGGAGGTCAGCTAGGCAGTCGCTCCACGTAAAATACTCGTATTCAGCTGCATCCGGTTAGATGATAAAAAATTGCTATCATTACAAATAAATTTAAAAAAAAAATACTAAATAAATGTTATTATGGTATAAATGAATATTTAATTGACAAATCCATAGAACTGATATAATAATATAAATGAATATTAACATTTTTAGATTAAATTAATAATTATTAAAACCATACCATAACCATAGCTTTTACTTGGAATAAGTTAGTTTTGCATGTAAGTCCTCTTCCTTTAAACTTTTCTTTTGCTATGCCCGACAGGGTCCACGATTGTTACAACAAATGTCTACTTACCACCTAACAATATACGTTGTGGAATGCAGTAAATGATTGAGTATTGAGTATTGATATTGGAAGCCGACCCCAAAATGTTGGGAAAAGGCTATACTCCATTTACAATAAGATTAGACATTTATACAAACCTTTTTTACAGTCCGTTCAACCGATTTTGACTTCTATTGCGTTGGTGGCATGACACATGGCAACTGCAGTAAACAGTTGGTATTGTAACTACTTTTTTGCCTTTAATGCCATCCTTAATCCTACGGAATAGAAGTCAAAATCGGTTGACCGGACTGTAAAAAAAGTTTGTTTAAATGTCTAATCATAGTGTAAATGGAGTATAGGCAGATGATATGGAAGAAGTACAACACTTACAGTGTCCTATAGGTATACAACAGAAAAACAACAGATGACACGATATTTCTTTCACATTTATTTAAGTCTCCTATTTGAATAAACCAAAATTTACTCGTAGGTATATAATTTTAAGTAAAGTATGTAATAATACAGGTAAACCAGTCATTTAGTTGACCATACCATTCATCGTAATTTTCACATACGTTTATAGAACCGTTACTTTTAGCCACCACAAGTGGTCACCACTAGCACTCTTGCCGATAATTTACGATCTTTTAAATATGGAACGGAACGGTTTTTTTTTTTTTTAATGGCAACAGAATTTTATGTATACGTTAATGTTATTTGATTTGAAGTTGCCTTCCGTTACGATGGAACTGATGATTTTGAAGGGAACAGGGTTGTCAAGGGTCATAATAACAGTAAATACCTAAGCTTCCTGAAATGCCATCTTGGTAAAAGCACTGGATATAAACTATTGTTAAAATGTTTGATTTTGAATTGCAACTGAACGACTTTCATCCTAACTAATATTATACGAGTAAAATGCGAAAGTGAGTTTGTTTGTTTGTTACGTTTTCACGCTAAAACGGCTGAACGAATTAGGATGAAATTTTTCAGATAGGTAGCCTGAGACCTGGACAATAGAAAGAGATAGAGAATAGGCTACTTTTTAGCCTGGATCGCAGTTGAAGTCGCGGGAAACAGCTAGTTTGGTTAGGGGTTTGTATATAGGGAATTTTCAGTTTTCATATTTAATATCTAGGTATAGGTAGGTTACATAATCAGAGTCCCCGAAATTTTTAACTCTCATGACAGCTGTATACAATACAATCGGAAAGCAAACGATTAAGTAAAAGCACATCACATTAAAGAATAAAAAATGACGCAGTAACAACCCTAAAAGTACCAGCTCCTTAGTCCCTTGTGGCCGCAAAATTATAGTAAAATCGTATAATTAGGGATGCGGCCGTAATTCCCACTTGCGGTCACTGCTTCCTTCCCTATTGTTCGTTTGAAAACATTCGATGCAGACAGGATGCATCGAGTACTCAAATTTTAATCGATTTCATATATTTTGACAGTTGCGGTTTTTAAACGATTTTTTTCGATGAAAGACGGTTTTTTTCCTAATTCTCGTGGGTGGGAATCGATATCATTTTTGTTTTTTGTCCATTGTTATTTCTTAAAGTAAAATTGAAGCTCATGAGCAAAAAATGGGTAAGTAATAATTACTGTCTGCCTCTTTGCTCTTTTCTCGAAAAAGGCTGAACCAATTATCATGTTCTCTTTGACAAAAATATGTTAAATTTTATTGAATGTTTTTAGAACTTAACGTAAGTTAATATATTTAATCAGTAGGGGGTTTTGATTTTTTATTTTTTCGATTTTTGTAGGGGGTTTTTTTTTTTAGTAGATAGCTATTGACCTTCTTCACTACCTACAATAAACCAATTTACAAAAAAAAAACCAATGACTCCAACTGACAAGCTTTGACATCCAAAGCCTCATTTATAAACAATACATTTACAAAACTTCTAACAAACCCATTAATGTACATTAAACACGCGTTCCACTGCGTATTCATAAAAAAATAAGCTTCCACGACAGCAACACTGGCAATAATTTAATTGACGTACTAACTCAAATTGACAACATCCTTTAGAAAAAAGAAATTGCTCAGCTAGTTAAGGATAATAAAAAGTCGGTGCATCAATTGCCCATAGACCATAACTAATGCAATATGTTACCGGCTTGTAATTACCCATGTTTAATGTCAAACAATTAAACGCCATATCTGGCGGAATTCACTTTTCATGTTGGCAACATTAAGTCGAATTTGAATTGAGAAAGGGCGGGATCGTTTATAGATTTAATTTTTATAGTTGATTTTTATAGTTGTAATGAGAAAATTGTTGAAGTATTTATTTTAATTTTGTTACTAGATACTTTATAAAGCACAATTTAATAATTTAAATAGTAGGTATAATATATTTTTATCTTAACCTGAATAAATGTGACCAAACTTCATTCTTTTGAATACAAAACGTGGTATAATTGCCGGCACGAGTCGTGAGCACAAATTCCATCTTAACTTTAACTGCCCTGGTCAGCGTGCTCTTGTATTCTGTTGTTCTATCTGTGTCTAAATATGCTTGATAATATATGAGCAACCTGCTGTGATAGGAAATAAGATTCGTTAGGTTTATGAGTAGAGTTTATGCTCACGACTCGACTATAGATGCCATACTCAGATTTTATTTAAAATTATTCGTAATTATTTGTTGACGCTATTGTTATATTCCATTCTATACCTTATTATGAGGAGCTCGTGGCTAAGTAATAACAGCCGCACGGGTCGATCCATCAGGTTAAGCTACGCTTGCCGGGGTCGGTCCGTGGATGGATGACCATATTTACATACTGAGACTCCTCCGTGCCTCGGAAAGCACGTTAAGCCGTTGGTACCGGCTGTCATTCGTGGATCTTTGACAGTCGTTACGGGTCGTCAGTAGCCCGAAAGTCTGACAACCAGTCTTACCAAGGGGTATCGTGTTACCCAGTTAATGGGTTGTGGAGGTCAGATAGGCTGTCGCTCCATGTAAAATACTGGTATTCATCTGCATCCGGTTAGACTGGAAGCCGACCCTAACATAGTTGGGAAAAGGCAGGCAGATTGACCTTATTATGAGGTTGGTATAAAGAATACAGTTGCAAATAGCTTCTATTGTATGACTTCGTCAGGCTGAAAAAAGATGAAATGAAATTAAATGATGTTTATTTCTGTAAGTAGATCTTTTAAGACATTTTTACATTTTTTACACGTCAATTATTCGGTCAATGAGGGTTTTCTGAAATGGCGTTCACTAGGTGGCAGCACTGAGACGTCGGGTCCGGGCGTGTCAAAACTACTATATTTTCTTTAGTCGCGACTGAATGATGAACGAATGAATGAAACGAATGATGAACACAGTGGCGTCAAATGGTGGCGTGAATTTTCATGAAAACCCTCATTCAACTACAGGTGTCCATTACTCCACGTCTGAGCGCATATTTTACGTTCGAAAAGAGATACATAGGCTTTGGATGCTGTTGTAGCAATGGTTGTAGCTTCGAACACTCGAAAGGAATTGAGACTGTCCGACTCCCATAGTGCAAAGATCTATAAAGTTTATTCTGTGGTCCAAAACGAGTGTCCGTCATTGGAAATTGGGAATGGTTAGACTGACTTGAAATTTAGGAATAGGTACTTTAATTGATTAGATATTTCGATCACAATGTAAGTAAGGTGAATAAAAAAGGAAAAGAACAAAAAAGAAAAGGTTAAAAAAAAGAAAAAAATATATAGAAAAGAAAAAAAAGGAGAGGGAAAGGAAAAGGTGAAAGGTGCGTGTAGTGTATTCTAAGAATGGTAGGTACCTACCTATACTTAGGTAAGTAAAGTCAAAGAAATGAATTGTTAAGCAAATTGACTCATCATCTGCCCAGCCATTTTGGGTTTCCAGTCTTACCAGAAGGAGCTCTACCAGCTCGATACCAGCATCTTAACATAACAATCAAATTTCTATTGTGTCTCATTTACCGCACGTGAATCTGACTGTCATTATTTGACAGTTGTATAAAATTACTAGGGTACTGCAAATTGACGTAGAATGTCACTTTGCTTAAGGACGCTGTTAGAAATGGGTAGTCAAATCATTACTTTTTTACACAAAAGCATGTTTATTAAATGAAGTAAATTTTACTTCGGTACATTTATTGAGAAACTGTACCTATCTAAAATTATATTTATAGTTCAGAATCGTACCATGCACATCTATCAACAACTTGGCCAAAAAACATTTGAATGTAAAGCATTTTATTTAATAAACATAGGTACTTTTGTTTAAAAAAGTAATGATTTGACTACCCATTTCTAACAGCGTCCTTAACAATACCTACCTAAATTTCCCGAACTGTTCTTAAGTACCTTTTTGTTAGAAACCCAACTTTCCTCTCAGCTAACAATCTCATTCTTGTTTTTTGTTAGAAAACCACATGTTTTTTTTAAACGCCATGTTCGTAAGACATTCGATATATCGATGCCGCCCCGACCGAATGATGTAACGCTACACTGCTGACAAACCGAAGCCGAATATATACATGTAATCCGCTGCTTATGTTACTTGTGTTTTAATGCGCTTTTTTACATATCGGAGTGGTATGAGAAGCATGAAATTTTGAAATACCAAAGCATCGTTTTTTGTGTGATACAAAATCATTGGGGCTAACCTCTACCTGTTTAATCTGACCTAGTAGGTAAGTAGGTACAGTTGATAAGTCAGTTCACGTTTAGTTGGTAAATTATGTTGACCTAGAGGTTGACGGTCCTCAATCAATCTGCCTAGCCTTTTCCCAACTATGTCGGGGTCGGCTTCCAGTCTAACCGGATGCAGCTGAATACTGGTATTCTATTTTACATGGAGCGACTATCTGACCTTCACAACCCAGTAACTGGGTAATACGATACCCCTTGGTAAGACTGGTTGTCAGACTTTCGGGCTTCTGACGACCCGTAACGACTGTCAAAGATCCACGAATGACAGCCGGGACCAAGGGATTAACGTGCTTTCAGAGGCACGGAGGAGTCTCGGTACGTAAAGATGGTCACCCATCCACGGACCAACCCGGCAAGCGTAGCTTAACCTGATGGATCGACCCGTGCGGCTGTTATTACTAAGCCACAAGCTCCTTTACGGTCCTGCCGATCTATTTTGTAAAAATGTCACATTGCAAACTTAGGTGAAGTGAACTGTCATTCAACCTGATCTACATTTATCCCAAAAGCTACTACGACAGTAAAAAAATTATAATGGACTGGATACAAACGCTTACCTGCAATGATACCGAAACACTTCTGAAACCTTGACACATACACACCCTCATGTACACTCTCAGTTACACCTACAGGCTACATTTTCACTCACATATACTCACACCCACTCATACACACGTTTGATCTAATTTATGTTAATGTTAATTTATGTAGTTTTAACATAAAAAGTATGCGTTTTTGTCTTTCTATGGAAGAGCGGACTGTCCTAATGCAGGCACTATCTGCCTGAAAGGGGGATCCAATCAAAACATTAACCCCTCACACGAGTTCGGTGTGAATCGGGTCCGAGTAATTTTACCTAATATTGTACGTAGTATGAGTTCTATACCAAGAAAATATTTTTTTATTATTACTTAATAGTGATGGAACAACGTTAATAATAAAAAAATATTTTCTTGGTATAGAACTCATACTACGTACAATATTAGGTAAAATTACTTCACACCGAACTCGTTCACGAGTTTATGTATACTTGTTTTAGCAATAAACAATTTTTTTTTTTTTGATGCTAAGTATAGACACTTGAAGTTCACTTCACCTTAGTTTCTAAGGTGAGATTTCTACTAAATAGATCGGCTACTTTAGAAGCACAAGTATTAAGAGTATAGGGAATATAAACATATTCTCTGTTCAGTGGAAACTTGAACTTCAACTCAGTCTATTACAGTGAACTTACCTATATAATAGGTTGGGGAAAAAGTTTCTTCGCATTTTTTAAGAAAATTCAAAACATTTTTTAATATACATTATTTACATTTATCTAAAGTATGTAGGTACCATTTTGTTCGATAACTTTTTGCCATCTTGTAGGTAGGGACATGGTCCCATTGCTATAGAAATTTTGGGACTTCTGATCAAAATACCGCGACAAGTGGTTTTGGCAGTCCTCTCGTGATGTTAACCTGACACTGCCTAAAGAATTCTGAAGCGACCGAAACAGGTGGAAATCTGAAGGTCCAAGGTCAGGACTATACGGCGGATGCATTAACACCTCCCAGCCAAACTCTCTTAATTTTTGCTGAGTGGCTAAAGATGTGTGAGGTCTAGCGTTATCATGATGAAAAACCACACCCCTTCTGTTGATTAATTCCGGCCACTTTCTCTCAACTTCTTGCTTTAATCTCATCAGTTGTTCGCAGTAGAGTTCATAATCGATGGTCCTGCCTGGTGGTAACAGCTCATAATGAATAATGCCCTTCCAATCCCACCACACACACAGCATCACCTTGTTGCGAGTTAACCCGGGTTTCGCCACAGTCTGTGAAGCCTGACCGGCCTTTGACCACGACCTTTTTCGCACGTTCTTGTCGTACGTGATCCACTTTTCATCACCAGTTATCAGCTTCTTCAGAAATGGTTCGGTTTCATTACGTCGTAATAAAGAATCGCAAATGAGTACACGGTTCATTAGGTTTCTTTCAGTGAGCTCGTGAGGTACCCAAATATCGAGCTTTTTTGTGTACCCAGTTTTTTTCAAATGCGCCAAAACTGTTTTGTGGTCAATTCCCAGTTCTTCAGCTACGTCGTAACTACTGATATGCCGATCTTGCTCCACTTTTTCAAAAGTGGCATCCATTTTATCCGTAATAGGGCGACCAGAGCGACGTGCATCTTTGACATCAACATTTCCGGATTGAAAACGCTTAAACCAAATTTATGCTACTCTCACAGACACTGCACTGGGTCCATAAACATCGCAATTTTTTTTCGCGGCTTGCGTTGCATTTTTACCTTTTTTGTAGTAAAATTTTAAAATGTATCGAATTTCTTCATTAGATTCACTCATCTTGACAGTACGAAAAACAAATGAAAATTACACATTTTCCTAATTTGAATTTGGAATTATGTCCTTTAAAATTTAAACTTTCAATGATACCAAAACCAGCCAGATACAAATAGTATAGCCAAAGAGATTTTATTTTAAGTTCATACACACTATAATGCGAAAAGACTTTTTCCCCAACCTAATACATAAGAATCCAAGAAACCTACACGTAATAGGTACATAACAGGCACAATGACTATTTGAATGCTTTTGTCATTTCGAAAAAAAAAAACAGACAATACACTCGTATTGAGTGACGACAGATGTTAAATTCGATTTTCGAAATCTGTGTTGCCAACGGAAAAAATAGGTAATAATAGGGTGGAAAAGGAGCATGTTTAAATCGTTATTAATTTGATATTTACGTATGTCGCTGACAAGCCACAATGATACGTTACTTTATGTAAATAAGGATGATTTGTGGGTTAGTAATGTCGCTTATTATCGGTTCGTCGAAAAGTAGAGTTCTGTTATTATGAAAATTTCGTAACCTACTTACGATTATGTGGTTTATTTTAAACATATGGTAGCTAAGGTTACTGCCAGACTCGTATACAATAACTGAATTCATAACGTAGTGTTGTAACGAAAATGTTAAAAATTAATATAGCTAATAAGAAGAGGCTAGGTAAGAGATAACAACTTTTGTTACCGCTCTGCTACTTACTAGAAGCTACCTACCTAGTGCGTAGTAAGTACCTAGGTATCTTTTTTTAAACAAAGTTTATCTCAAAGATAACGTGCCTCATAATAACGTGCTTTGAAGTCGACTTATCTAGACCAAACTATCTATTTAGACTCAAGGTATTCCTAGTATAGGTTCCACCACCATCTGTCATTGATTCTCTGCACGGACTCCAGATTTTATTTTCTCCAGTTTTGTTAAATTAACAATCTCTTAGACCTAACAATCTTTTAGACTTAACAATCTCTTAGACTTAACAATCTCTTAGACTTAACAATCTTTTAGACCTAGCAATCTCTTAGAATTTTATGCATAGGTAATTTCACCTAGAAATCTGTTACTCAAACTCAAAGCAAATTGTTTCAGTTAAACCAATTACTTACAGGCACTTTTGAACTGTCAACGAGTCGGTCAGTTAGTTAGAAAATTGAAGAAGCTGTTTGCCCAAAACGTGTAAGTATCTTCTTAAGAAGAAGATCGGGCAAGAAACTGCATGGCCATGGACACTCTTTTAAATCAAAATATACCTACAAAATGAAGTTCATATCAGTCTGGTACGCAAATAAGTATCCCATTTTAGAGTGGCTGGAAGTTAAGCATACTTTTTTCATTTAAATAAATTACCATACATAATCAGATCCCAGAAATAAACCCAGATCTCTTGCTTCACACAAATGATTTTCAAACGCCTATCTGTTTCAATGGCGGTTGGCGCGTTTCCGCTGGGTTGCCACAGTGAAGTGTCAAATTACCCCTAATTATCCGCCATCGAGGGACCGGAACGCCGGCTGCCATCGACAATTGAATTATTTTTTTTAGAATTACGCTTAAATACAGTGTGTAATGGAATCTGATGAATGCCTTGTTTTTTTTTTATGTCTATTAAGTTTCACGGTGAACCTATTTGCATAATTTTTGTGTTTATTATTATTTTATGGTGTTTTTCTTAGAGATTTCTCTCTTTTTATGTTACGGTTTGAAAGACAGGCTTTAGAAGCGTGTTGATAATTTGAAATGCAATTAATTAATTAAAGATACTTATGTGCTAGGTTAACACGTAAGCTTAGGATTAATGTTCCACTTTAACAATACACACTCAATGTGACGATGGTAGAATACTCGTACTCTTTAGTGTGTAGGTAAGTATGTAGGAGTTACCTAAGTCGCTCTCAAAGTAATTAGATTAGACTACCTAATAAGTAGGTAGGTTTACTATGTATGGTACTTTATTATGGAACCAGCCGTAACTCCGTAAGACAAATAACTCATAGTTCAAAAAGCATTGCTTACATTTATTTTGGTTTCAGTGAATATATCAACCTACCTAATGTCTAAACAGGATATTTTTTTAAGCAGTGCGCTAATTTTCACAGCGTGTTCTACCCATGAGTATGAATAACTTTCACTTTGGGACTAACTGTGAAATCGCGAAAAAAAAATCAGCTGCTCCTTACATTTTGACGAGTTTGGTGTAGATAAATGTACTGAACAGCAGATTTTTTTTCCGGATTTCAGAGTTCGTCAAATAGTGAAAGTTGTTCATATCTATTTATGGGTAGAATACCCTGTGTAAATTTGGGCACACTGCTTAAAAAATGTTCCTGAATAGACGTTAGGTAGATTGATACATTTACTGGAACCAAAATAAATGTAAGCTGAACTATGAGTTATTTGTATTACGGAGTTACGGCATAGGTCCTACATACCTAACGAATCTATGCGAACACTGTCACATCGCATCTTTGCGAGAAAAACGTGCTATCTCGAAAACTGCAATTTTACAGGAAGCGATAAAATAAAGTTTAAAAAAATTATGACAAATATATTAATGCGTTAACGTTAAATAAGTTATCTGAACATTTAAAAAATACAAAAAGATTATTTAATCGAATATTAAATTATTGAATAACTAATAATAAAAAACATCTTTTCCGAAATGTCAGGTTTTTCTCGCAAAGAGCATTACCTATCTATAGGTACCTACCTACTCATCTACAGTCCAGCCGTTGAGAAAATGAGTCCTTGACACCTGACAGTTTCATACTAACTTACGAATATGTGTTTTGCGAATATAATCCTTATTACCTACCTAAGTATCTACAACTAGAAATTGTCCCACTGACAGGTGTCTAGACGGCCGGACTGTAATTTAATTAAATGCCTATTTCATCAAGGTTTTTTTTTAATACTTAATCAATGACTTAAAACATGTTTCCTTGTTACTTTCAGACCTCATCATCTGCCTATCTTTTTCCCAACTATTTTGGGGTCGGCTTCCAGTCTTACCAGATGCAGCTGAATACCTACCAGTTTTTACATGAAACGACTGTCTATCTGACCTCCACAAACCAGTTAGGTACTGGGTAATACGATACCCCTTGGTAAGACTGGTTGTCAGACTTTCGGGCTTCTGACGACCCGTAATGACTGTCAAAGATCCACGAATGACAGTCGGGACCAACGGCTTATGTAAAGATGGTCACACATCCACGGTCTAACCGCGGCAAGCGTAGCTTATCCTGATCGATCTACCCGTGCGGCTGTTATTACTTAGCCACGAGCCCCTCTGCTACTTTTAGACCTATGTTAGATAAAACTACATTTTTTATTTAAGAATCTTGGGCTGTACCTAGGTATTACCTACCCATTTACCTACAGCGCCTTTTTGAATTAGGTACCTAATTGGGGAAACTTCACAGATCACTGACCCAATTGGTATTAATCAAATACCTATTTAGGTAAATACAAAAAAAAAACAAAAAAAAAATATTTTCTATAGGTAAGTACTTACCTAATCATAATTTTAAGTAAACAGCTAACCATAGGTCAACGCCCTCGTGTTGGGCATACCTACCTACTTACCCATAGCTTCTTGAAATTTTGATTTCATAAAAGGATTTTTTTCTGTTTTATTGACTTTATAGGTATCCTACAGGTAGGCTAGTGTTTTAATTATAATTGAGACGCTAGAGATAGGTTTGTAAAAAAAAACATTTTATCGCATTGCATTGGAGGTATTACTTAGACAGGTAAACTTCACAGACTAAGTAGGTAATACCTCCAATGCAATGCGATAAAATGTTTTTTTTTACAAACCTATCTCTAGCTCTCAATTATAATTAAAACACTATATTTAAACTGAAACCCACTGACATGACAAGACCTCCCTATTCCAAAAATCAATAAAAACCGAGTAAAAATACAAAAAAAAATGGCACATGAAAATTTATTCAGCCATCAAACGTGGATATAAAATAAATAATCCACGATATTAACGATAACAATACACTGTGCAGGCGCACCGCACAGTGATCTATAGATCATTTTAGCTCGATCCCTATTAGTTTGAATCGAAAACGCCCCGCCTACGTGGAAGCCCACTGACCATTAATTGGGTACAAAAATCGATGTAGGAACGCCCATAATACGGCAGTCTCCCTTTCTCGTTGGATAGAACATATGTCTATCTCTGTCTGACGGGTGTCGTCAAGCGCTCGGCTTGTTCGTTTTCGTCGCAAGCGCAGCTCAGACGTCACAATGCCGGCTTCTACAGAAAAATAGTATGTTTGTATTCTTTTATTTGTACATACGACGCCGCCCGTCGCCGCGTGCAATATTTGTGTAGAATAGACCTTTTTTTTTACTTTTAAAATGTCTAATTTGAAAGTAAGTTGGCATCTTGGGACGCGCCGAAAGATCTTTTTAGGAATGAAACTTAAGTTTTTTGTTTTATGTCCTGATGAAGTTGACAGTGTTGTGGAATTTTGATCGAAAAGATTTGAAAATGTGTAAAAACTAGCTTGAGTTACATAAAGTTATGTATTGGTCGAATGTTGGCAGAGGGGAGGCGACGTTTGATATAACTTAGTCTGTAAGATGCTGAAGTGAAATGGATACGTTATTGTATTAATTTTTATGTGCATACTAACCGTAGATGGTAGATCACAGCCCACTCCCTCTCAAAGAGAGGAGGCCTGTGTCCCAGCAGTGGGAACATTATAGGCTGATAATGATGACGTTTAAGCTTATACTATACCTACATGATACCTACCTTAGATATACATCAGTTTTATAGAGAGGAACTCGTGGCTAAGTAATAACAGCCGCACGGATCGATCCGTCAGGTTAAGTTACGCTTGCCGGGGTTGGTCCGTGGATGGGTGACCTTCTTTACATATCGAGAGTCCTCCGTGCCTCGGAAAGCACGTTAAGCTTGGTCCCGGTGGTATTCGCGGATCTTTGACAGTCGTTACGGGTCGTCAGAAGCCCGAAAGTCTGACAACCAGCCTTACCAAGGGGTATCGTATTACCTAGTTACTGGGTTGTGGATGTCAGATAGGCAGCCGCTCCATGTAAAATACTGGTATTCAGCTGCATCCGGTTAGACTGGAAGCCGACCCCAACATAGTTGGGAAAAGGCAGGCAGATTGATCTCATGGTATCTTTTACATATAATTATAAATATCCTAATAAATACCTACTAGGTAAGTAGGCATGTTCTTCTTTTATTACATACCTACTATTTATTGATTAATAATAGTAATGACTAACATAGTACACATTCCAAAGATTAAAAAATGAATGTGTAATCAAATTCTTGTCCATTGATCGTTTTTCAATTTCATAATTTCGAGCCACTCTCCGCTAGATGGCGCTGCTTGCAACTTGCAAACGAAATAATTAGTTGGTTGAATTCATTACTGTTACGCGCAAAGTACTCAATATATTTATAATTTATTCCTCACATTGTATTTAAGTGTTTCGTAAAAACGAGTCTTGACTAAACGGGTGTTCAGAGAAATTGATATATGGGGCCATAATTATCAAATTAAAGAACAACCTGCTTGTATTTCAAGTTAAGTAGGTACCTTATTTTTTCCCTTATTGGTACCTACGTCATAAGGACTAATAATTAATTAGGCTATGGTCTAAAATAAAGCCATATTGTCGTTGCCTAGGTGAAGTACCTACCTACCTAACAATTCAGGAAATTAGATGGCTAAGGACATGTACACACGGCTACACATCAAGCTATCAATTTCCCGTTTACACTGACCTCTCATTGTAATAAAATCCTGTGCAATGCGAGATCAGCTTATACTGAAAATGTATAGCTTGATCTGTAGCCATGCGTAAAGGCTCCCAATTAGCAGATAGGTAGGTACCTACTTACCTAAGTGCCAATTTCACCGATGGAACAAAGTCAAATAATTTATTTCAAATCATACTAATACGAAACACTAAGGCAAAAGTTTGTGAGTGTGTGTGTTTGTATGTTTGTTACTTCTTTACGCTCAAACGGCTGGACTAATTTTGATAAAATTTGGGAGATAGCTGACAGCCTGGATTTACACATGGCTACTTTTTATCCCGAAAAAAATTTACGGTTCCCGTGGGATAATTTCCGACATTCACGCGGGCAAAGCCGCTGGCAAAAGCTAGTAGGCACATACTCGTAAAAGTGCCGAAGGCCCTCACAGACACAGTTATTGTTCCCATATGCAAAAACCGAAGAAAGAACATCTCCAACGCTGGTAATTATCGCCCCATTGCACTTGCTAATATTGTAGCCAGACTGTTGGAGAAGATTTTACATAAAGAAGCAGTACCCTTTATAATCTCCTCGGACTGCCAATACGGCTTCAAAAGTCTAGTATCTAACCAGTACTGCTATCTACGTACTCAAATAGGTTGTGGGATATTACAAGAGTAGAAATACTTCTGTAATAGCCTGTTATCTAGACCTCAGCAAGGCTTTCGACCGCGTTGACCATGATCTGCTGTGGCAAAAGCTATCCGACCGTGAAGTTCCCAACGAGGTGGTGCGGGTACTGAAAAACTGGTACCAGCAGCAGGAAAACCGTGTCCGATGGAAAAATGAGCTATCGACGCCCTCTGACCTTAAGTGCGGTGTGAGACAAGGTGGAAGCATGTCCCCAGCACTATTTTACGTCTACATGGATGGCCTATCGGACAAACTCAATCAAACAGGTGTAGGGTGTTCGATTAACGGGACCCTAATAAATCATATTTCATATGCAGATGATATGGTTCTGCTGGCTCCGTCGATATCGGCGATGCGTAAACTATTAGCTGTGTGTGAAAATTACGCCAAAGACCACAACATGGTGTACAACCTGGATAAATCACTGTACATGGTGTTTGAAAGCCCGAACGCTTCTCGCTGGTCGGATCTGCCGCCACTTCAACTTTGCGGCACAGCGCTTGAGAAAATCGACGTGGTCAAATACTTAGGTCACGTTATAACAGCCGACCTCTCCGACCACGCCGACATAGAAAGACAGCGACGAGCCATATCGGTGCGAGGCAATATGCTAGCAAGCAAGGCGGTTTAGCCGCTGTAGCGACGTTGTGAAGGCCCAGCTGTTTACTAGTTACTGCACAAGCGTTTACACAGTCGAGTTGTGGACAAACTACACCAAGGCGGCACTGAGCGACATGCGAGTGCAGTACAACGACGCGTGGCACGCGATGTTTCGACTGCCTCGGTGGTGCAGCGCAAGCGCCATGTTCGCCGCGGGCCGCGTGCCCTGCTGGCAGGCGCTGCTGAGGAGCCGGTCGGCCGCCGCACGCACCGCCATATATCGATCGGCCAATTCATTGGTGGCCGCAGTACGTGAGTGGAACCACAGCCCCCTACATATAAGATGGCAGTCCTACCACACGCCGATAACCTGATTAGCGCGCGCGCGTGTGTGTAATAGGTATATCTTATTTATGATATTATATGTGTGTGTAATATGTCTTATTTATGATATCGTATGTGTGTGTTTGTTTATTTAAATTTTAAATATGTAATTAATTTGTAAGTTTATATGGATTCATATCTGGAAATAAAAGATTTCATTTCATTTTCATTTCATTTCAAAGGCACTTGAACGTCAAAATTTAGAAAAAAAAAAAATTGATTCTAGTTGCCCCTTTCAAAAAAAGGTAGTTTCGTATGGTGAAGAATGGGCAAGAAACTCCACCGAACTGAACTCTACAGTTTATTTAACTGCGTTCAAGAGCTACGAGTATCATCATCTGCTTAGCCTTTTCGCAACTATTTTATTTTTTAATTTTTTTTTTTTTTTTTTTTTTGTTGGGTACGGCTTCTTGTCTAACCAAATGAAGCTAAATAGGTAACAGTATTTTACATGGAGCAACTGCCTATGTGACCTCCACAAACCAGTTGATGGTTAATTTGATACCCCTTGACGGTCTTCTGACAACCCGTAACGACTGTCAAAGATCCAAGAATGACAGCCGGGACCAACAGTTTAACATGCTTTCCGAGGCACGCCCCCGTCTCGGTACCTATGTAAAGATGGTTACCCATCCACGGACTGATCGAGGCAAGGGTAGCATAACCTGATCGAGCGACCCGTGCGGCTGTTATTACTTAGCCACAAGCCCGCTGTCAATACCTAATTAGTCTACAACAAAGATGACATTGACACTTCTTAAACGTGGTTTAGTTGTGTTGACCTTAGTTCAGTTTCATTGATGCAGTGAAATCCGTCCTAAGCATAGATTAAGAAAGAAAGCCTTATGGTAAACTAGCTGCGCCCCGCGGTGTTACCCGCGGTTTATGAGATACACTAAAACGTGTAATATTTAATCGGTGAGAAAAGTATTCACAAAAAAATTGCTCATCCCACGAAAACACTACATTTTTTCAGGATGTAAAGTAGCCTATGTGTGCTATGTGAATACAGGATGTCTGCTACTTCCACACCTAATGTTATCAAAATCGGTCGAGCCGTTTGAGTTTGAAACAGTAACAAATATATTTGAATTCCTTGCTCATCCCACGGGAGCACTACATTTTTTCGGGATAAAAAGTAGCCTATGTGTTAATCCAGGGTATAAGCTGTCTACATACCGAATTTCATCCAAATCGGTCTGGCCGTTTGAGCGTGAAGAAGTAACAAACATACACACACACACACACACTCACAAACTTTCGCCTTTATAATATTAGTGTGATTATAGTGTGATGTGATAGTGTGATTATTTATTTTTGTTTTTTTGTTTTCAAACTTTTATTATTGTGTTTTTTGTTTAGTTGGTGATCTTCCTGTGCTAGTCACAATAAATGCTTTTTCTTTCTTTCTCTATTTTTTCGGGATAAAAAGTAGCCTTTGTGTTTATCCAGAGTGTCAGCTACTTTCACACCAAATTTCATCAAAATCGGTCGAGGCGTTTGAGTTTGAAAGAGTAGCAAATATATTTGAATTTCTTGCTCATCCCACGGGAGCACTACATTTTTTCGGGATAAAAAGTAGCCTATGTGTTAATCCAGGTTATAAGCTGTCTACATACCGAATTTCATCCAAATCGGTCTGGCCGTTTGAGCGTGAAGAAGTAACAAACATACACACACACACACACACACACTCACAAACTTTCGCCTTTATAATATTAATATTAGTGTGATTAGTGTGATATATAGTGTGATTAGTGTGACTAGCTGGCCAGTGTCTTTCCATTCTATGTCCTGTTTTCGAGCAATCGTTCACGATAAGGTTTTCCAAAATCATAATCATAATCATTTATTCATTTCCTACACAAGAAAAAGGTCTTAAACAAACAATAGTGTCCATTAGCCATATACCCTACCATCAGGCATGCAAATTTACAAAATATACAGTTATCTATGAAACTAGAATTTAACAGTAAAATAAAAAAAATATTAAAAAGACATCCATTTAAAATACGAGTGTTGTATGGAGTAAGTTATAAGTTTAAACTGTAAATATAATATTCTATAATATAAAATGAAAACTCATTATATGATGTTTCTCCGATATCCAAGTTGTGAACTTGTAACTTAAATAACGCACAAGCTCTTAAGGGGTCATTGTACTCATGATTATGAACAACTTTTACTATGGGACCAAACCTGAAATCGAGAAAAAAATCTGCTGTTCCCGATATTTTACCTATGTTCGCATAACTCGTCAAACTGTTGGGAACAGTTGATTTTTTTTCGCGATTTCAGGTTTGGTTCCATAGTAAAAGTTGTTCACAATAATGAGCACAATTACCCCTTAAGAGGTTGTGCGTTATTTAAGTATGACCTGCAATAGGTTGCTCTAGACAACCAGTTCCTGTCACCATCATCATTCTCCTGCCCTTATCCCAATCTATTTGGGGTCGGCGCAACATGTCCTTTTTTCCATACTTCTCTATTAGTCGTCATCTCGGTAGTCACCCCCTTTCTAGCCATGTCATCTTTCACACAATCCATCCATCGTTTCTTTGGTCTTCCCCTACTCTTATAGCCATCGACATTCGTACTCAAAACTTTCCTCACGACATTTTCCTCACTCCTCCGCATCACATGCCCATACCATGACAACCGATTTCCGCACAACTTTTCAGTCACCGGTGCCACTTTCAGATTTCCTCTTATGTACTTACTCATTTCTTATTCTATACATTCGTGTAACACCACACATCCCTCTTAGCATTCTCATCTCAGCTGCATGCAATTGCTATTCTCATTCATCCCTTTTGTGGCCCAACATTCTGATCCATACAAGTTCCTGTCCTGCTCCTGTCACCAACCATTGTTATAATTATTGGCTTTATAAATAAATAGGCACAGAAATACACCTGATAGATAATTATATTATAATGTTGTAACTTTTTCATTCCAACATCGATTACTTAACTACTTAGACCTCATAATTAATTAATTACATAGGTAATTAATACCATCATAAGTAAAACTCGAAGAAAAAAAACCGGCCAAGTGCGTGTCGGACCACGCACAATGAAGGGTTCCGTAGTTGGGATGAATTTATCTTAAGAACAAACTTAACATTGTAGTTGATAAACATGTTCTCCCATACATTCCAACTGTAAATGTAAGTTTGTACTCACAATATTGATAGATTTACCATGTTATTTTAAGACCACAGACTTCTTATAGGTTTTCCTGTAATCTACAGGTAAAGATCTATTTTCTGTATTTTTTTCAAAATTTTAGGCTCAGTAGTTTCGACGATAAGGGGGGGGGGGGGAATGGTCAATTTTCGTCTATTTTCTTAAATAACTTTAAAACAAGTTATTTTAAAATTATAAAAAAAAAATATATTTGAGACCCCCATAGTAAGCCTTTTCATTTGACATGCCACATGGTGTAGTTTGCAAATTTTTTTTTTTTATTTTCTTATTTGCCCCCCAAAAGTGACCTCTATATTCAAAATTCATTTATTTACTTTACCCGTCCGTGTTTGGGTCACAGAAATTCATATGTGTACCAAATTTCAACTTAATCGGTCCATTAGATTCGGAGCAAATTGGCTGTGACAGACGGACAGACAGACAGACAGACAGACAGACAGACGGACAGACACACAGACAGACACACGAGTGATCCTATAAGGGTTCCATTTTTTCCTTTTGAGGTACGGAATCCTAAAAAAGAAGTTTCTTGTGTTCGAAAATGAAGCTAATTAAGATACGTATTAATGGAATACTTTATTAATAAACGAATTGACTTGCCTTTAATGGTTAATTTAATAGGAAGTGGTTTATCTGGGCAGTGACCTTCAATTTATTACCTAAGGCTGCTCGGTAGATAAATACGTGTCCGTCTGTGCGTAACTGCCGCGCGCTCGAACTGTGGCGTAACTGAGACTGACTGAGATTTCGAAGTGCGACGTTTCGTTCGTTTTCTATGAAGATACCTACCTACCTACCTAGTAACTACCTATTTACTAACTTAACTACTCTATCAAACATGGTTTGTGTTTATGTACTTAGAATATATAGGGTGACTGGTGACCGATACTTAAACACATGGTTATACTCATGATAACAAACAACTTTTACTATGGGACCAAACCTGAAATCGCGAAAAAAAGTCAACTGCCCCATACATTAATGTTCGCATAACTCGTCAAAATGTAGGGAGCAGCTGATTTTTTTTTTTGCGATTTCAGGTTTGGTCCCATAGTAAAAATTGTTTGTTATCATGAGCACAATCATATTCATATTCATATTCATTTATTTGCGTTCCACAAGGTAAATTAAGATGTTAACAAACGGCTTAGAGCTAAGAGCCGTTGTAGACCCTGTCAGATACATAGCTATTACTCATCGTGTGTTTAAGTATCGGTTACTAATTACCAGTCACCGATATATATATACTTAGCTAATAATAATTAAAAAAAACAGCATGACAGAAAAAAACAATCGTAGGTTTTAAATTTTTCTTTTTCACATTTTCCTCATTAGTTGCAGGTACCTGAAGGCTCCCGAAGACAGACGCGATGCGACGATGCGACGCGATTCTGATAGAACAATTTCCATGAAGTTTTCATAAAAAATTCGCATCGCGCCTGCATGTCTGCGAGAGCCTTAAAGATTTTTAATCCGTCAAGTCTTGACTGAGTGATGAATATCTACTGATGAGACAATATTATATGAATTACCTACTTTCTTATCTATTTCCCGGAGTCTCACGCGCAGATAGGGATACATATACTTACTCTAGGTAGGTATTACCTACGGTAAAGTCGAAATTCAAAACATTTATTGCAAAATAAGTGTACAAATGGTCTTATATTATTTTGGTACTTATGAGCCTATATCTCCTCAAATGTCTTAGCATGATCCTCTGATAAGTCGAAAATACTGCAGCATTAATTTTTAAATAATATGGTAAAGTTGAGGATTGTATGTTTGACGAAAACACGATTCCATAAAATTTTCTCGATAGAAAAGAAATCCAAAGTTAACTCCAAACCGAACAATAAACCGCTGGTATTCAAAAAATACTTCAAATTAGATCATAAAACTTTGCATACTAACTGAACTAACTATAAAGCAGGTCATGTTTTTCATTTTTTTTTAAATTACCATTATTTTCACCGTAAAAAGCGATTACCTAAACTATCGGCGCCCAGCACTGCACTCAACCTCGCTCTCAGTCCGCGAGCAGTATCGTGCGAGAGAGATAAAAAGGTGAGGTAGTATGGGCTCATTAGCCTTTTGCAAGCATCATTGCAATATGAACTAACTATGAACACTAAGAAATAACTCTATGAACACTTCCTATCTAATATTAGGTCTTTACCTATGAAATTGCCGTTCTGCAGTACTGGCCATTTCAAATCAAAATAATTTTTGTTTGGCTAAGAATTCTAATTTCAAATTAATTTTATTTTAAAAACATGGGTTTTTTTTCCAAAAGTAGTCATTTGTTTATTGATTAGTGTTACATTTTCATCGCATTTCAATCTTTTTCGTCATCATGGATACGTTAAAAATTCGAGTAATTATGGAATATGAGTACCGTCGTGCCAGCAACGCGGCACAAGCGGCACGCAACATCAACGACGTTTACGGAGCTAACACTACAAACCAACGCACCACTTGTTATTGGTTTGCTCGCTTCCGTTCTGGAAATTTCGACCTGAAAAATGAACCTCGCGGTCGCCCGAAGACTTTGGTCGACAATGACGAATTAAAGGCGATTGTGGAAGCTGATGATACACAATCTACGGCTGAATTAGCAGCAGCTTTCGACGTTAGCGTCAAAACAATATTGGTCCATTTGCGTCAAATTGGCAAGGTAAAAAAGCTTGACAAATGGGTGCCCCACGAACTCAATGATCGCCAGCGCGAAGTACGCGTCGAGACGTGCCTTGCACTGCTCAACAGACACACAAATGAAGGAATTTTGAACCGCATTGTTACCTGCGATGAAAAATGGATTCTGTTTGATAACCGCAAGTGCTCAGCAAGTTGGTTGGATCCTGGTTCAGCACCTAAACAATGCCCTAAACGAAAACTTACCCCTAGAAAAGTGATGGTCACTGTTTGGTGGTCTAGCGCCGGTGTGATTCATCACAGCTTCTTACCAAACGGGGTGAGCATTACTTCAGATGTGTACTGTGAAGAACTGAACACAATGATGGAGAAGCTGGCACATCTCCAACCAGCATTGGTCAATCGCTCGTCTCGGCTGCTCCTGCACGACAACGCGCGACCTCATACTGCACAGCAGACGGTCTCCAAGGTGCAAGAACTGGGGTTGGAAGCTCTCCGTCATCCGCCCTACTCACCAGACCTTGCGCCTACAGACTACTACTTCTTCCAGAATTTGGATAACTTCTTGGCGGGAAAAAAATTCAATACCCGAGAGGCAGTACAAAATGCCTTTGAAGAATTTGTTGCCTCCCGTCCAGCTGATTTCTTTAAGAAGGGCATCAATAAACTGCCACTGCGTTGGCAAAGATGCATGATTGCATGGGTGATTACTTCGATTAATACAAATAAAAAATGCATGAAAAAAATTCGTTTAAATTTTTTCATACAAAACGGCAATTTCATAGGTAAAGACCTATTATTAAAGTCTGCAGGTTGTAATCTGTAGTCTAGTCTAGTCTAGGCCGTAGAGGAGCTCGTGGCTAAGTAACAGCCGTATAGCCGTACGGGTCGATCCATCAGGTTAAGCTACGCTTGCCGGGGTTGGTCCTTGCATGGGTGACCATCTTTACATCAACACCAACTTCAAGTCGTTTGTGGTGCGGGTTCCGATACAGCATCTCGATACGTTCCTAAAGGAAGAGTTTTGGCCGAAGGGTCTACCGACGTTTTCGCCGCAGGCTATGCGACACCGCGCAGCGTAACACGACGCCGTCACCTCGTGTGCCTTAGTTTATTTCATAAGTTGTATTTTATATGTATTAGTACCTATATCATTTTTGTTATATTTTAATATTTTTTGTTTGTATTTGTGTATTGTATTTTGTATGGGCCACAGCTGCCTGAAATAAAGGAAGAAATTAAATTAAATTAATTAATTTTACATACCGAAACTCCTCCGTGCCTCGGAAAGCACGTTACACGTCATTTGTAATTCTTTGACAGTCGTTATGGGTCGTCAGAAGCCCGAAAGTCTGACAACCAGTCTTACCAAGGGGTATCGTGTTACCCAGTTACTGGGCTGTGGAGGTTCTGATAGGTAGTCGCTCCATGTAAAATACTGGTATTCAGCTGCATCCATTAGACTGGAAGCAGACCCCAACATAGTTGGGAAAAGGCAGGCAGAGAGAGAGTTATTAATGAATAATGATACCAGCCTATTCCTGCCCCACTGCAGGGCAAAGGCCTCTGATCATACAGAGAAGGCACCAGCATTGATCACCACGCTTGCTCAAGACGAGTTGGCGATTTCAGACTTATATTAACTACTTAAATAAATCCAGGCTTACTCACGATGTCCCATTTTTATTATTAATATCTATTATTTATTGGTATAGTATGGGTTCTAGAATTTAAAACCTACTACCACTTATTAAACCGAACCATCACTGATCAAAAATAACATTTCGTACACAAAACGTTCGTTAGTTTCGAATCAATCATTCCACAACCTCGACACACACCCACCATAGTCCATAAAACTCTTAACGACTCAAAAGAGACTGTCTAATAAAGGCACAGAGCCATAGACTACACAAAAGTGCTCCCGTGTGCCTTAGAAAGATCTGTGGCACGCACCGGTGATCCTGTGAGGCTGAGAGTCTCTTGAGCCCTGAGGGAGGTCTCAAAGAGCCCTGCAGGGCTCCGCATGTGCGTAGAACATAGGTAGGTAGGTACATACATTATGACGTGTGATTCTACTTTTGAAGACGTTATGGAGGCAATTTTATGTATGGTAGTAAGTAATGTGCGATTGCAGTAAATACTTGGTCACGCCTCGAACTGTGACTGTTGAATGTATTTATTAAAGAGCCGTTAAAAATCTATTGGAGGCCCCTGGCCACTTTAGGAATATTGGGCAAAGGTGTATTATCCCACTGTTGGGCAAAGGTCTCCCACCTTTGCCCAACAGTGGGGTAATACAGGTTGATAAAAAAATAAAGAAGAAGCAGTTAGTGTTAATTTTTTTGATACAAAAAATTCTACCTCATCTGACTAAAAATGTGAGCATAGGAAATTCCAAAATCCATATCTCCAGACTTATTATTTTTTTCTGTGGTGGCGCTAGTTAGCAGCTTCACTCGCCTTAAGGATACTTATTATGAGTGTCAGTGCTATTACAAGACCATGAGAATGTTTTATCAACGCATCAGTAATTCCCTTACTTCTGTAGATTCATAAACGTCAGCAGCATCTCCATCAGAACCACCATAGACCAAAATTATTCTATATGAGACGTTGGTTCGCAATAATCTGGAATACTGTTCCCAGGTATGGTCACCCCGTTATAACGTTCATCAGCAACGGATTGAGCGAGTCCAAAGGAGATTCTTGTATCATCTATCCTTACAAAACAAAACTGCAAAACAATTAAAATCTTATAAAGACCGTGTTCATTACTTTAGACTCCAAAGCCTCACCAATCGTAGAAAAGTACTAGATCTTTGTTTCCTTCACAAATTAGTGACATCTAAAATAAATACTGACCTACTATTTAAAATATGTATTAATGTTCCTAGCAGGTTACCACGGTCACATACCTACAATCTGTTTAGACAACCTTTGCACAAAACCAACTTAGGTGACAACTCTCCCCTTACGAGGGCTACGAAATTGTATAATGCTATATGCCGCAAAGCTGAAATTGATGTCAATCATGACAGTCATTAAATTATATAAGCACTTTCGGTTAGAGGACATTCACATTCATGCTCAAAACTTTCCTCACCACATTTTCCTAATTTATCCGCATCACATGCCCAATCTTGCCAAAAGTAAATACATTATTGTCCATTTGAAACAATTGGCCCTAAGTGCAAAATCTCGGTACCTACAGACTCAAACGAGAGAAAGATACAGAATTAATGTCATACGATTTTTAAAGCTTTCGCAAAGAGAGGCGAACCCACTATTTAACTTTTAATACCACAAGAGCCGCTTCATTAAAAACAAGAGTTATTCCACCAATAAAACCGAATTCAGGACCAAAACGGGCTGACACCAAATGTATACCAGAATACCAACTTATCACCACTTTTCACAAGTGAAATTAACCTTTATGTCCAAGAAATAGTACTTATGATGAATGCAGAGATAAGTTTGTATTTTAACGGCCACCCACGCAGTGCGAAAATGTACTATAATAAAAATTATTTGCTTTAATTTGAATGTCTATACAAATAGGATAAAAGAAGCCGTAGGTGTGCATCGAGAGGTTTACACTATTTATTTTTAGGGCAAAAGATTAATTTATTGGTCTCTCATTAATTAGGTGCCTACAGTACGACAACGTACAAAATTTCCATCGTATATCTTCGAAAAAACCGAACGTTGCCGAATTAAATGTGACTGTTCTACTGTAAATTATGTACTAATTTATGAACCCAAAACCCCAGTTGGGGGTTAGTTGCGAACCCCATAGGTTCACAACTACTGATGATGATTTTATTCCATCGCATGATGTTTTTTTACGTTTATATATATATGATATAAGCTTATATACCTATTATACAAAGGATTTTTCCTTATGTACACCCAGGTGTACATTCGACGTGCAAAGGGTAAGACTCCGAAGAACTTTTATGGGAGTGATGGTGTACGGGTTGTAGTAGTTAACTTCATACACCGATTTGTCGTGAAGGTTTGTAAGTTCAGTGGTATAGAGAAACACATTCCACTGAGATGCACCAAGTCATTAAGTTTATTTAAGGAGGATGCGCTAAGGGAGCCCGCGAAATTCAAATTGTCTTACGTTTTTTGCAATTTGCAGGTCAGTGTTAGGTTGTATGTTGATTAAAATATGATTCGCGGCCGTAACTAATATGGCTTTACAGAATTATAATCATTAGAATCAGCAATACAACTCTATAAGTTAGAATTGACCTCAAACCTCATGATTGCCAAGCTGATTCTAATGGTTATCACACTAATATTATAAAGGCGAAACTTTGTGAGAGTGTGTGTGTGTTTGTATGTTTGTATATTTAGGTGGGAATATAAATTAATTTCTATTGGTTGATAGTCACATTTTATATTCGCTATATTTCAGTTTTTCCGAAAAGACGAGGAAGAGGAGCTCGTGGCTAAGTAATAACAGCCGCACGGGTTGATCCATCAGGTTAAACTACGCTTGCCGGGGTTTTCATTGGATGGGTGACCATCTTTACATGCCAAGACTCCTCCGTGCCTCGGATAGTACGTTAAGCCGTTAGTCCCGGCTGTCATTCGTGGATCTTTGACAGTCGTTACGGGTCGTCAGAAGCCCGAAAGTCTGACAACCAGTCTTACCAAGTGGTATCGTAATACCCAGTCACTGGGTTGTGGAGGTCAGATAGGCAGTCGCTCCATGTCAAATACTGGTATTCAGCTGCATCCGGTTAGACTGGAAGCCGACCCCAACATAGTTGGGGTCGGTAGTAACATAGTTGGGAAAAGGCTAGGCAGATTGAGATTGAGGCGATGGAACCTTTGAATGTTGTCGTACTAGTTAGGTACCCACACTGACTCATGGTGCGGCCTTGCCAGAGACAGCTACCTACCTTTATTACCTAGTTATGAAGATCTTCGATCGATCTACTTTTTTTGATGATTTATTTTATGGTATTTAAACTTGATGTTGCCCGTGACTCCCGTCTGCAATCCAGGATAAAAAGTAGCCTATGTCCTTTTCCAGGTTCCAAGCTACCTATCTGTCAAATTTCATCCAAATCCGTTCAGCCGTTTTAGCCTGAAACCGTAATAAACAAGCAAACCAGAGGTGCACAACTCACATCGATAATGCTTTTTCCTTTGCAGACAATTCTAAAAGAAAAGTTGCATAGGTTATATAGATCAATATTTCTTGCACTACAGGGTCAAATTAAATTATCTAGCGAAACTCCGCAGACGTGATGGGTACCGATATCTAAACACGACAAAAAAAAATATGATGATTTTTTTCGAGGTTAAAATAATTTTTTGTTATAACATGTTTGAATATCGAAATCCATCACGTCTACAGAGTTTCGTTAGCTAATTTAATTTGACCCTGTACAATGATACTGTAGTGCTATTCTGTTAAGTTCACTTCAAACCTCATCAAGTGATCGCATGCGGGAGTTAGCTGCTCCCGAATGTAAGTACTGAATAAAATTATAATTCAGATGGCAACTCGTAATCAACGTCAAAATATGGCAGGTATCTGCTCTCGTTTGAAACACGACACGCAGCGAGTGGGCACTCCGGCGCTGGCGTTGGTACTTGTTTGTTTATAGCTACTTACTAACCACAGTTCACCTCCTGATGTTGCTTGGTCAGCCGGAAACGTGACGTTGTAGTCAAGGTCACCATTGCGGGAGTTAGCTGCTCCCGAATGTACTGAATAAAACTATAATCCAAAGGTTATGCAATTTAATCAGCCAGGTGGCAACTTGTGAAGAATAAATGCATTAATTATTAACAACTCCAATCAATCTGCCTAGCCTTTTCCCAACTATGTTGGGGTCGGCTTCCAGTCTAACCAAATGCAGCTGAATACCAGTATTTTACATGGAGCGACGGCCTATCTGACCTCCACAACCCATTAACTGGGTATTACGATACCCCTTGGTAAGACTGGTTGTCAGACTTTCGGGCTTCTGACGACCCGTAACGACTGTCAAAGATCCACGGATGACAGCCGGGACCAACGGCTTAGCGTGCTTTCCGAGGCACGGAGGAGTCTCGAAATGTAAAGATGGTCTCTCATCCACTGACCAACCCCGGTAAGGGTAGCTTAACGTGATGGATCGACCCGTGCGGCTGTTATTACTTGTTAGCCACGAGCTCCTAATTATTAACAACTCCAAACTCAGAAATATAATCCTATCATTCCCATAGAGATGTCACACCATCGTAGTGAAGTTACATGATCATTCGACGAGGTGTTAATCGCCACACCCACACATTATGGAAAGCGAACTCATTTGTTTTAAAAGTAAATCTTTCACAACCAAACACTGTTCTAATTTCGAAGTGATGTCACAGAGAATGAACAGCCAATTTAAATATCTCGGTGGCATAAACACTCCCAGTTTTCATCATTGGAAAAGTCAATAAAAATCAAGCATACTAACATACCATCACGCTACTAGATAAGATCGTTATGCCAATAATTATTATTGTTGCAGTAATTAAGTTGCTTCATGGTGCCTGCTCGAGAATTACGAGCTGCGAATGATCGATATGGCTGCACCCCTTCTAATGCCTCGAGCATTCCATGGTGTTGGCTCGGAGTCATTGGGTATGTCGGTTTTAATGTAAGCTGTAACTATGCTGTTTAAATCATGGGTGGTCAAGAGGAATAGCTCTATGGATAAGGTGTGGTCGTGAAATGCACCGTTTTATACGATACGAGATTTATAGATACGAGCGCCCATGACCAACATTTTTGTCTTATCGTATTACGCCCAAAATTATATAGAATTGTTAGTTCAGATGATTCTGAACCCGACTCAGTGAATAGGTAGCACCGGTCAGAAACGTCACAGTTTTATGGAAGTCCATTTCTGCTAAGTCAAAAAAAAAAATAGGCAGATGTTTTATCACAATATGCCTGTTATTAAAAATGTAGATAGGTTTTGTAATTTCATTACGAACCATGTCGCCATACATGGTTTTGGTCGTGACCTCTCGTACTATTGATGGTATACGTGAACCCAGTCTTGTAACTAGTTCTATTCTCTAAGGTTCACTGCAAACCTCACTCGAGTGAGACACAATTCGAAAGAGAACTCATTTGTTTAAAATTTTTAAAAGTAATTGATGATTTACTTTTAAAAATTTCGAACAAATGAGTTCATATTTTAAAGTGATGCTTAGATAATTACACTACTCACTCACTATACTCTTCCTTTTCTCTAAAAGAAGTTAAAGGTTAGTTTTATTATCATTTACAGTACTTAGGACTTTAACAGACTGATTTTATTTCTAAACTAGACCTTATAAGGAACCTACGTGCCAAATTTGGAATCTCTAGACCCAGCTGTTTGGGCTGTGCGTTGATACATCACCCAGTCAGTGAGTCAGTTTACCATTTTATATGTGTAACTAGCGACCCGCCTTTGCTTCGCACGGTTTTTACGAAATAATATCGATATTTATTTATTTCTAGCTGACCCGACATACATTGTTCTGTCCAAATTTCAATAATTATTACAAAATTCCTATAAAAAATGCACTTTAAGTATTCCCGAATTTTCCAATTTTCCCGCCAACTTTTCCATTTTTTTTTCAAAAGAACCTTCCTTGGACTTCAACTAATATGTGAAAAAAAAAGTTTGCAAAATTGGTTCAGTCGTTCTCGTACTTTGCGCTTAACAACACATTTAGCCAGATTTTTTTATTTATAAATACCTACTTAGTTTATGTACGTTGATATTAATGCAGTATGTACAATATTTCCTGAATAAATTCTCTAAAATCGAATTCGAAATCCGTTGCGTAGTTTAGAAGACCAACACGGTCACACAGATAAACACTATTTATTAGTGACTTTAATTTATAATTTGTATAAGACATAGCACAGGCCTCCTCTCTTCGAGAGGGAGTGGGCTGTAATCTACCACGCGGGCCCAGTGTACATTATTTCATCACCACTGCTCTCAAAACGGTGAAGGAAAACATCGTGAGGAAACCGGCATGTCCTAGAACCAAAAATTCGAAGACATGTGACATCTACCAACCCGCACTGTGCCCGCTACGCTGAAACGTTTCTAAAGTTGTAATTTTCTTCATGAAAACTTGTGTTATAAAAATTTCAGCAGGTACCTACTACTAGTACTTCAAATTATTTGTTTACTTATCCTCATCATCCCCCGATGCGCTGTGGTAGCCCGCGAAATTCAAATTTTCTTGCGTTTTATGCAATTTGCAGGTCCGTGTCAGGTTGTATCTTGATGAAATATCGATACTGGAAATATGAAATAACGTAAGGGACAAAACTAAGGTTTTCAGGAGAGCAAAAATAAGATATTTTTCTTACAAAACTGGCTATAATTTTTTAACTATATATTTTATGTAAAAAGTGTCTAGGACAAAGTTTCTTAGATTTCTTCATTCTTTGCAGCTAATATAGTAAAAAATCAATAAATCCTACAGTTTCAAAGATAGCATGTCCCTTACGTTAAATAATAATGAATACGAGTGATATACGTTTACAAAATTTTTGATGTAAATAAACGGCATTGATGTATGGGACACTTAAGGAAATAAACATTTAGAGTTTTTCAAAGTAAAGGTCTCTTAATGGTACACTCTATATTGTTAGTGCTGTTAACAAATATAAAAAATAGAATTTTATACATTCGTGACCTATTAAGCCTATGCCATACAGTTTAAAACTACTTGCTGACTCATAGGGATAAAAAATAAACGAATAAAATAGATCAAAACTTTTATTTGTGCTCACTAATCCTCTTTTATAAACGCAATTTAGGTACTCTCATAAGTTATGTTAAGTAAATTCTGTTTTAAATCACAATAAAAAATAGCTATTTTGGCTTACTAAAATTAGACTCATTGTCCCAAAAGAAAAATAAAATTCACTTAAAAAATAAACAAAATCAACAAATCAGTCTTCTTAATGTAAATAATAGGTCTTTACCTATGAAATTGCCGTTTTGTATGAAAAAATATAAAGGAATTTTTTTCATGCATTTTTTATTTGTATTAATCGAAGTAATCACCCATGCAATCAATGCATCTTTGCCAACACAGTGGCAGTTTATTGATGCCCTTAAAGAAATCACCTGGACGGGAGGCAACAAATTCTTCAAAGGCATTTTGTACTGCCTCTCGGGTATTGAATTTTTTTCCCGCCAAGAAGTTATCCAAATTCTGGAAAAAGTAGTGGTCTGTAGGCGCAAGGTCTGGTGAGTAGGGCGGATGACGGAGAGCTTCCAACCCCAGTTCTTGCAACTTGGAGACCGTCTGCTGTGCAGTATGAGGTCGCGCGTTGTCGTGCAGGAGCAGCGGAGACGAGCGATTGACCAATGCTGGTTGGAGATGTGCCAGCTTCTCCATCATTGTGTTCAGTTCTTCACAGTACACATCTGAAATAATGCTCACCCCGTTTGGTAAGAAGCTGTGATGAATCACACCGGCGCTAGACCTCCAAACAGTGACCATCACTTTTCTAGGGGTAAGTTTTCGTTTAGGGCATTGTTTAGGTGCTGAACCAGGATCCAACCAACTTGCTGAGCGCTTGCGGTTATCAAACAGAATCCATTTTTCATCGCAGGTAACAATGCGGTTCAAAATTCCTTCCTTTGTGTGTCTGTTGAGCAGTGCAAGGCACGTCTCGACGCGTACTTCGCGCTGGCGATCATTGAGTTCGTGGGGCACCCATTTGTCAAACTTTTTTACCTTGCCAATTTGACGCAAATGTACCAATATTGTTTTGACGCTAACGTCGAAAGCTGCTGCTAATTCAGCCGTAGATTGTGTATCATCAGCTTCCACAATCGCCTTTAATTCGTCATTGTCGACCAAAGTCTTCGGACGACCGCGAGGTTCATTTTTCAGGTCGAAATTTCCAGAACGGAAGCGAGCAAACCAATAACAAGTGGTGCGTTGGTTTGTAGAGTTAGCTCCGTAAACGTCGTTGATGTTGCGTGCCGCTTGTGCCGCGTTGCTGCCACGACGGTACTCATATTCCATAATTACTCGAATTTTTAACGTATCCATGATGACGAAAAAGATTGAAATGCGATGAAAATGTAACACTAATCAATAAACAAATGACTACTTTTGGAAAAAAAATTCCATGTTTTTAAAATAAAATTAATTTGAAATTAGAATTCTTAGCCAAACAAAAATTATTTTGATTTGAAATGGCCAGAACGGCAATTTCATAGGAAATGACCTAATAGTAATCATTAAACATAAAAAAATAATAATTAACTTCTTCCTTAATAGAAAGCCTCCTGTTAAATTGAAAAAGCCTCAAAAATTAGTCATTATCTTTATCAGTCTCATCATCGTCGGTGTCATTGAGCCTATCTTTAATTACACTCTTATTAGGAAGATTCAAATATTCATTGTGAAACCTATTTGGAATTATACCATTGTCACATAATTTTTTGAGATCTTTTAACTTTGGAACTGAAATTGGCAGTCTTTCCTTATACAGAAATGGTAAGCTGTCTATGCTACTGGGCACAGCTAGATTTCTGGTACTTTCTTATTCGGATTGATCATTCTTTGCAAGGCTCTTGCCCTTCCCTTTACCCTTCACTGTCCTTCTTCCAGTTTGCATTTCTTTGCAGAGTTCTATTTTGTGAGTTGTGCCATCCTCTAACATCGTATATTTTACTTCCACTATCTTTAAGTTCGATTTTTGAAATGTACATATTCAAAAGCAAAATCACACACAAAATCCATATTGCTATCTAGTTCAGACAAGTTGCACCGTTTTGCGTGTGTGACAGAGACGCATAATAATAATCATTCAGATAAATTTTGAGGAATTGTACGGATCACGCAGTCCAGTGTGATGTAAAGGACATCAATTTATTTTCGATGCTGACAAATTAACGTAAGTGTCAATATAATTATGATAATTTGAGTCACAATTTAATGTAAGGGACATGGTATTTGTACCTTCTCAGGGAACACTAATGTATAAGACAATAATAAAACATCTCAAATTATGGAATAACTGACCTGCTGTAAAATGTACTCGATTTTGATTTAATGTAAATACCAAATACTGTGAGTAAAGAGACTTACATTAGTTTTTTATAAAAATATTAATTTAAATGTCATATACAGCCAGTTTCTAGAAATAAAATGGTCTAAGCCTACGGAAAATTTGTGACGTAAAGGACATTTTTTTTAAGATATCGAGATTTTAAATATACCAATCGATAGAGCAAAAAAATCCGAATCCAACGATATATATAACTCATTTTCGACAAAATGTCCCTTACGTTATTTCATATTTCCAGTATCGATATGATACGCGAAGAAGCTACGTGCAGAAGCTGCACGAAATCTAACTTAGAAAGATGTATTGATGATTTATATGGTTAAAATTATGTAAATGCGTATGTTTTATTGTCGCGTATCATATTTTGATCACGATACAACAGACCTCCAAATTGCATAAAACGCAAGAAAATTTGAATTTCGCGGGCTACCATAGCGCACCCCACTTTTTTTTTTTTTTTTTTTTGTGGATGGGAAATCATCAAATGACTTCTCCCGCTCCGGGCAGAGCGGGCGGGCGTGTCAGACTTTTACTGACTAAAACCCACCCATGTTCCTTCAGCTGCCCGTGCCAGGGCCACGGTATCTCTTTCGAACTACCCGCGACCCCGGCGGCTTCGGCCCTATTGGACCCCGTCACTGCTGACATCTCTTTGAGGCGCGCGTGGAACACAACGCGCCGTCGACCCGGGCCTGGTCCTTACCGGACGGCGAGCTGCCCATTACTCGTCGTCCGCAAGCCCGCGCCTACGGTGGCCGGGAATCGGCGATAGATTCCCGCCGCCCAGGGCGTCTCCTGCGGCGGCTAGGGGCGCGAGGGCGCGGCTGTTGCCTCTCCCTCTCGCGTTCCGCCTCCTCCTTTGCGAGCATTACTGCTTCGCAGAAGGAGGTGACGGCCTCCCATGCACTCTCGTTCCGCACCATGGCCTGGACCAGGTTTGAACGCGAGAGATCGCCGCCGCCGATCGCCCCCGTGAGAACACGGCGGTACCCCCCTTATATCAACAAAACAGGATAAATCATAGATAAAAGAAAAAAGTTGGGGTCAGTTACCGATTTATGTTAGTACTAGCAGCGCTCCGCGGTTTCTCCCGCGTTAGTCTCGAACCCGTAAGAATGTGGAACAAAGGATAAAAAGGAGAAAGAGAAAAGAAAGAAAACCTGTTTATTCTGCACAAATAAAATGCACATTATATAAAATAAAATAAAAAATTACAAAATACACTCAAAAACAATGTAAGAAAAAGCCTCATATTCAATTTTGATTGACATGAGACCAAAAACAATTTCAATTTTACAACTCTGACATATTATACGGTGACTGGTAATTAGTGACCGATACCTAAACACATGACTGTGCTCATGATAACAAACAACTTTTACTATGGGACCAAAACAGAAATCGCGAAAAAAAATCAGCTGCTTCCTATATTTTGACGAGTTAAGCGAACATGAATTTAAGGGGCAGCTGATTTTTTTTCGCGATTTCAGGTTTGGTCCCATAGTAAAAGTTGTTTGTTATCATGAGTGAAGGAAGTGCTTAAGCCGTAACTTTTTTAACTAAAAAATGTGGTGATGGTTGTTATGCAGTGCGAGCAGCATAGCAATTATGCTGTTTACTTAGTAATTGGGTGTGAATGTCCTTAGAATTTAGGTTCTTTTTTTTGTGTTTTTTAAAAGTGGAGACCTGTTATTGGCTTTCTGATTAATGTACTGTCCTTGATCTGTTTGTTTTAGCTGTAAGTCTCCCATATTATTTAAATAAATAAATAAATGAGTATAATCATGTGTTTAAGTATCGGTCACTAATTACCAGTCACCCTATATAGTTATCTGTGTTAAAAAGTATCTTATGAGTAAATCCAGTGTGTCGGCTACCTCCGTACCACATTTTATCAAAATTGGTCCAGCTGTTTGAGCGTGAAGAAGTAACAAACACACACTCACAAACTTTCGCCTTTCTATTATTAGTGTGAAATGCCTTTTTTTTTTTTTTTTTTGACGCTGGGAAAAATGCATTACGCATGCCCACCCGTCGGGGGACGGGTGGGGTATGTGGGACTCCCCGGTAAATCCGGTATACCCACTAAACGACCCAGCGGCGCTCCCGCATCGCCGTGACGGGAGGGTCATGGGAAACTGGCTCAGCCTTTACATCCACAACCCTCCCGGCGCATGCCCGCCTAGCTGGCGGGCCCCGCTTGCCCCCCAGCAGGTTGAGGGGCTACGGGAATGGCCGGGAGCACCTGACCATTCCCGTCCGGCACTGGTGGAGGTCCGTGCGGTACAGGCAAGGGTGCCCCCGCACCCGTTGCCTGCTGGCCTCCACCTGGGAGGAGTCGGAGATGAGTATCAAACTCACGTCTTCTTCGACCCCTCCTCCGCCTTCGGAGCGGCGCCGCGTGAGGATCATCCTCCCGCGCCCGCTCCGCCGCCTCCTTCTGGGACATGACGTGTTCGCAGAAGGAGGCGACCGCCGCCCAGGACCTCTCATCCACTAGCATGGCGTTAACCACGCCGGGGAGCGAGAGGTCCGGTCCTATCACCGCGACCAGATCGCGGCGCGTCTCGGACCACGACGGGCACGACCCGAGGGTGTGCTGCGCCGTGTCCTCCGCCGCGCCGCAACCGTGGCACGACGGCGTCTCCTCCCGTCCGATTCGGTGCAGGTACGACCCGAAACAGCCGTGTCCGGACAGCACCTGCGTCAGACGGAAGGAGAGGAACCCGTGCGACCGCTCGAGCCAGTCTCGCAGCACTGGCCCGAGCGCATCTAGGGTCCGGCGGCCAAAGACTGCAGTGGCGAGTTCTCCCGTCCAGTGGACGACGATGGCGTCTCGCGACTCCCGTCGGAGGGCCTCGCGCTCTTCCGGGGCCGGGCGTTCTCCTCTCGCCCTCCGCCCCGCCGTCCACTCGTATACTCTGGCGAGCACCCACGCCTCGAGTTCCCAAGGGGGGGTGCCGGCCAGAGCACAGGCCGCCGCAAAACCCACCGTCCGGTAGGCCCGCGCGACCCGCTGGGCTATGGCCCTCTGAGGCGCCCGCAATGCGGCGGCGTTCTCCCTCCTTCGGAGGGAGTCTTCCCAGATGGGGGCACCGTAGAGGGCCATGCTCCTCAAGATGCCGGCGTAGAGCTGCCGGCATCGCGCGCTGGGCCCGCCCGAGTTGGGCAGCAGCCACGAGAGCGCCCCTGCAGTCTTCAGCAGGCGCGACGACAGCCCGCTAAAATGCGGGCCGAAGCGCCACCTGCTGTCGAGTACGAGGCCCAGATATTTCATCTGGGCCTTTACCTCGATTCTGACGCCCTCCACGAAGATGTGGGCGTCAGATGGGGGGCGCTGCCGAGGTCCGTGGAAAAACACGGCCTCGGTCTTGTGCAGCGCCGCCGTCAAACCCAGGTGGCGGATCCTCCCTGCCACCAAGGATCCGCCCGCCGAGGCCAAGTTGGCCGCCTCCCGGAAACTCTCTCCCCGGGCGGTGAGGAGAGTGTCGTCCGCGTAGCAGACGACACTCGTGCCTCGGAGGAGAGTTCCCCTCAAGAGCCAGTCGTAGCCGACGTTCCACAGGAGAGGTCCCACGACCGAGCCCTGCGGAACGCCGGCCCCTACGGCGTATCGCCGGACTTGGCCAGTCCTGTCCACCAGGACGATCGCCCGGTCGTCCAGGTAGCTGGCCAGCAGACGCTGCATGTACCGAGGCACTCCGTGGAATCGGAGCGCCTCCAGGATCGTGGAGTGGGGAACAGAGTTGAAGGCGTTGGCTATGTCGAATGACACGGCCAACAACCCGTCCCCCGCCTCCATCGCCTCCTTCGCCTGGTCCTTCAGGCGGGTCAGCGCGTCCACCGTCGAGCGCTCAGCCCGAAAACCGAACTGAGCGTCCGACAAGTCCGGCCCGATGGTCCGCAGATGGCTCTTGAGGCGGGCAGCGATTATCCCCTCGAACATTTTCCCGACCTCATCGAGCAGAACGATGGGCCGGTATGCCGAGGGGGAGTCCGCTGGGCGGCCCTCCTTGCGGAGGAGGCACAACTGCCCCTCCTTCCACGGTTTCGGGAACCTCCCGCACGCAAGACACGCGCTGAAGAGGTCCCGAAACCGCTCCTCCATTTCAGTGGCGGCAATCGCCACCACTCTGGCTGGAACCCCGTCGGGGCCCGGAGCCGTCTTCTTGGCGCGGATGCGGAGAATCGCCGCACCAAGCTCCGGCTCCGTGACAGGAGGGGGGGCCTGCTCCTCCTCCTCCTCAGCCGGCAGAGCCGCACTGCCCCGCGGCGGGTCCATCACTGGTGGGGTGAAGCTGTCCCTGCACGGAAACAGGGACCGAACCACCCCATCCAGAAACGAGGGGGGAGGGGAATGCCTGTCTGACCTCCCCAACCTAATTACTGGGTAAAACGATAGATTCCCCTTGGTAAGTCTGGTTGTCAGACCTTCGGGCTTCTGACGACTCGTAATGATGACTGTCCACGTCACAGAACAGATGTCCACGTAACTGACCACAGGTGACAGCCGGGACCAACGTCTTAGCGTGCTTTCCGAAGCACGGAAGGGTTTCGGTATAAAAAGGTGGTCACCCATCCACGGACCGACCATGGCAAGCGTTGCTTAACCTGATCGATCGATCCTTGCTGCTATTATTACTTAGCCATGAGCCCCTTAATAATTATTTATTTAACTTACATGAGTAATCATTAACTTTGCCCCATTCTATCATGTTAACATTTACTTAAGACGTAGATAAGTGCCAGCGGCCTTGAGTGTTTAGCTTTCCTGTTCTGTGCTGAGCTCACGCAACGCGTCGTACGTACACCCAGTAACTCGCCCACAGAAAAGATAAAGAGGTTAGAAGGGTCTTGTGGGCGGGGCAGGCGCGCCGCATGTATGTGTAGACACACTAAGTTCAGCCGAAATTTGTTTTACCGGCCAGTAATCGCGCTCTCACTGTGACAACGTACGAAGCTCCGCTAAAAAAAAGGATTATGCCCTGTTGCGCTGTTATAACGTGTCGGAATAGTAGCAAGTGGTGTAATGTAGCCCGACAAGGGATTTCTTTTCACCGGTAAGTCCAAAAACCTTAAAATACTAGTGGTATTTGTAATTATTACAATAGTATTATGTAGTTAGAACCAATAGCAAACTCGCGATCTAAGTGCGTGTGGTTTATCTGTGTGCGTAATGCGCGTACGTATTGGTCTCTTTACACACAACTCTACAAATTAATTACACTATATAATATAAACATAATCTAAAATATTCACATACTAAGTTATTAAGAAAATGCTCTAATTTAACAAATATTTTTCCCAAATCATTAATACTACTCGTTTAGACGTGATCTTTAGTTTAAAATAATTAAAAGTCTCTTAACGTCGCCTTAAGTACAATCTATTTATAACTTATGATTTATGAATTATCAATTAACAAGACATGAGCTTTTGTGTCCACTAATCAATAGTGTATAGACGATTATGGTAAGGGAAGCCATAATAGGCGTCAATGACGAGTTTATAGAATGTTACCTAGTCCATCATAATATCGTAAAGCTTAGCTGAATAGGGTGACATAATGAACGCGCAATGAAATACTAATTAACTTAGGTAAGTTGTTTTGTTTGTTTGTTGATTTTTGGTTGTTGTTTTTGAAGCCGACCCCAACATAGTTGGGAAAGGACTTGGCCGATTGATCGGTAGGTAAGTAAGAATCAGTTATCAGCAAATTCTATAACCCTCCAAGAAGAAAGCTGCAGCACCCGTGTTTATCAGACATGTACTTAACTTATAGGAGGAGCTCGTGGCTAAGTAATAACAGCCGCACGGGTCGATCCATCAGGTTAAGCTACGCTTGCCGGGGTTTCCCGTGGATGGGTGACCATCTTTATATACCGAGACTCCTCCGTGCCTCGGAAAGCACGTTAAGCCGTTGGTCCCGGCTGTCATTCGTGGATCTTTGACAGTCGTTACGGGTCGTCAGAAGCCCGAAAGTCTGACAACCAGCCTTTTTTTTTTTGTGGATGGGAAATCATCAAATGACTTCTCCCGCTCCGGGCAGAGCGGGAGGGCGTGTCAGATTTTTACTGACTAAAACCCACCCGTGTTCCTTCAGTTGCCCGTGCCACGGCCACTGTATCTCTTTCGAACTACCCGCGACCAGCCTTACCAAGGGGTATCGTATTACCCAGTTAATGGGTTGTGGAGGTCAGATAGGCAGTCGCTCCATGTAAAATACTGGTATTCAGCTGCATATGGTTAGACTGGAATCCGTCCCGATTGACTTATAACTAATAGGTAGGTACCTACTGCCTAGTACCTAGCCTACCAACCTAGACTAAAACAATAAGTATCGCCACAGAATAAAAAAGCTACAGTAGTTCATAAGGGCTTCATCCTTACGTATGATTATCAAACATAATCTTTGACAACTCAGCAGAAGTCCACGCTCGCAGCTTGCCAGAGAGCTATGGAAGTAAGTATTCTGGGTATCAAACTTGTGGACCGGGTTAAGAATACAACAATCCATTCCATCACTAAAATAACTGAAGGCCAATTCTCGTACCTAAAAACGTTCAAATTCAAGTTGCAATCTCATGCCAGCGACAATCAAATGTCAAAAATGTAGGTAAATGCTATACAATTTTTGACAGATTGAGACTGAGATGAGATTGCGAAATACGGGAATTGTCCCTCTGACGTCACTCGGAAAGCTGCCACGCTTAAATGGAATTGGGCTGGACACATCTGCTGCATGTCAGACGATCAATGTGCCAAACTTACAACATAGTGGGTTCCGCTTAAAGGCAAACGACATCGCGGCAGGCCAAGACGCAGATGGCAGGATGAGCTGGACTCCTTTAATTAAAATCCCTTCAAAATGGTTGAGCTGATTGGTGCTGCCATGCGTCATGTTCGTGAACAGGCGCCGTCAGTTGGGACTGGTCGTCTCTTGGCTGCCATGGCTTATTTTAAATTTTTAATGTAGTTGTTTTAGTTTCTATATTTTTATTACGGACGCTTTTTAACGTGCACGTCTTTCTACATTGTTCTCGCATGTATATTTTCAACATGAACGATGTAACCAATATTTTGTAAAAATATTTTGATTGAAAAGAGTGTCCGTGGAGTTTCTTGCCCGTTCTTCTCCATAGGGATCTACTACGCTTTGGAATGGGCAACTAGCTTCATCTTTCTGACTGACCGACCCGTTGTCAATTCAAAAGTGCATGTAATTGGTTTATTTGAAATAAATGCTTTGAGTTTGAGTTTTGAGTTTGAAAGATTGGTCCTTGGCAGCTCTGGACAGAGAGAGGTGGAATTAGTATAGCTAGTAAAAAAAAGTTCATCTGGGCAGTGACCTTGAATTAATTACCTACGACCGCTCGGTAGATAAATACGTGTCCGCCCGTGCGTAACTGCCGCGCGCTCGAACTGTTGCGTACTGGTACGGTCAGCAACAGAAGTCGGTTAACACTGCTACTTTTCGCCATCATCTAAATTAACACAAAATGATTCGATAAACTGCTTTTTTTTTCTTTAACTGTTAAGATTTAATGTTCTTAAAATTTTAAGTACTTCTGTTCCGATTTGAATTAAATATTTCGCTTAATAATTAAGATTAAAAAACTGCAAGTGTTAATCGACTGTACGACGAGCTACTGACTGAGATTTCTAAACGCGTCATTTCGGCCGTTTTCTATGAAGGTAAACTACTGTATCATAATTATACTGTGGTATCGGTGTTCGACAGTTGGCAAGCTCAGCTGGCACAGATTGTAACAACTTTGTTATTTATATTATCTTTGTCGATATAGATTTTTTCTAAAACCAAGTAAAAAAGCAGTACCTACCTACCTAGTGGAAATTGACGAAAAAAACCGGCCAAGTGCGTGTCGGACCACGCACAATGAAGGGTTCCGTAGTTGGGATGAAATTATTTATCTTAAGAACAAACTTAACACTGTAGTTGAAAAACATGTTCTCCCATACATTCCAACTGTAAATGTAACTTTGTACTCACAATATTGATAGATTTACCATGTTATTTTAAGACCACAGACTTCATATAGGTTTTTCTGTAATCTACAGATAAAGATCTATTTTTGTATTTTTTTCAAAATTTTAGGCTCAGTAGTTTCGGAGATAAGGGGGGCGAATGGTCAATTTTCGTCTATTTTCTTAAATAACTTTAAAACAATTTATTTTAAAATTATAAAAAAAATATATTTGAGACCCTCATAGTAAGCTTTTTCATTTGATTTGGCACATGGTGTAGTTTGCAAAACTTTTTTTTTTAATTTTCTTATTTGCCCCCCAAAAGTGACCTCTATATTCAAATTTAATTTATTTACTTTACCCGTCCGTGTTTGGGTCACAGAAATACATATGTTTACCTAATTTCAACTTAATCAGTCCATTAGATTCGGAGCAAACTGGCTGTGACAGACGGACAGACAGACAGACAGACACACGAGTGATCCTATAAGGGTTCCGTTTTTTCCTTTTGAGGTACGGAACCCTAAAAAGGATACTGGGCGGGCATACAAAGAAGATAATCAATTATAAATAAATTAAGTTTCCTAATGGGAGCAACGAGCAATAATCAGCCTATAATGTTCCCACTGCTGGGACACAGGCCTCCTCTCGGTGAGAGGGAGCGGGCCGTAATCCACCACGCGAGCCCAGTGCGGGTTGGTAGATGTAAATGTCATTTTCCTCAAATTTTTGTTTCTAGAATATGTCAGTTTCCTCACGATATTTTCCTTCACCGTTTTGAGAGCAGTGATGATGAAATAAATTGCACAAAGTAAACGGGGATTCCTAAGAACAAAAAAAGAATGTTCTATGGGAGAACATTGTTTTTTGTTCTTAGGATAAATTCATCCCAAATTCCCAACTACGGAACCCGTTCATTGTGCGTGGTCCGATATGTACTTGTTTTACTATTGCTCCTTGCAGAGAGCAGTGGTGGCTGAGTGGTAACGGCCGCGACTTACCGAGTTGTAGGTCGTAGGTTCGAACCCCGTTTACTTTGTGTAATTGTCTTTACATATTGATTACAGGAACACCTTTAAGAAGTCTATGGTCTTATGACTGTATGGTAAATCTCTAAATATTGTATCTCTATATATTATTGTATCTCTATATATTATTGTATCTCTATATATTATTGTTTTTTCTATATATTATTGTATCTCTATATATTATTATATCTCTATATATTATTGTATCTCTATATATTATTGTATCTCTATATATTATGGTATCTCTATATATTATTGTATCTCTATATATTATTGTATCTCTATATATTATTGTATCTCTATATATTATTGTATCTCTATATATTATTGTATCTCTATATATTATTGTATCTCTATATATTATTGTATCTCTATATATTATTGTATCTCTATATATTATTATATCTCTATATATTATTGTATCTCTATATATTATTGTATCTCTATATATTATTGTATCTCTATATATTATTGTATCTCTATATATTATTCTATCTGTATAATATTATTCTATCTGTATATATTATTGTATCTCTATATATTATTGTATCTCTATATATTATTATATCTCTATATATTATTGTATCTCTATATATTATTGTATCTCTATATATTATTGTATCTCTATATATTATTGTATCTCTATATATTATTGTATCTCTATATATTATTATATCTCTATATATTATTGTATCTCTATATATTATTGTATCTCTATATATTATGGTATCTCTATATATTATTGTATCTCTATATATTATTGTATCTCTATATATTATTGTATCTCTATATATTATTGTATCTCTATATATTATTGTATCTCTATATATTATTGTATCTCTATATATTATTGTATCTCTATATATTATTGTATCTCTATATATTATTATATCTCTATATATTATTGTATCTCTATATATTATTGTATCTCTATATATTATTCTATCTGTATATATTATTGTATCTCTATATATTATTCTATCTGTATATATTATTCTATCTCTATATATTATTGTATCTCTATATATTATTGTATCTCTATATATTATTCTATCTCTATATATTATTGTATCTCTATATATTATTGTATCTCTATATATTATTCTATCTCTATATATTATTGTATCTCTATATATTATTCTATCTCTATATATTATTATATCTCTATATATTATTGTATCTCTATATATTATTGTATCTCTATATATTATTGTATCTCTATATATTATTGTATCTCTATATATTATTCTATCTGTATATATTATTCTATCTCTATATATTATTGTATCTCTATATATTATTGTATCTCTATATATTATTGTATCTCTATATATTATTGTATCTCTATATATTATTGTATCTCTATATATTATTGTATCTCTATATATTATTATATCTCTATATATTATTGTATCTCTATATATTATTGTATCTCTATATATTATGGTATCTCTATATATTATTGTATCTCTATATATTATTCTATCTCTATATATTATTATATCTCTATATATTATTGTATCTCTATATATTATTCTATCTGTATATATTATTCTATCTCTATATATTATTGTATCTCTATATATTATTGTATCTCTATATATTATTGTATCTCTAATTATTATTATATCTCTATATATTATTGTATCTCTATATATTATTGTATCTCTATATATTATTGTATCTCTATATATTATTATATCTCTATATATTATTGTATCTCTATATATTATTGTATCTCTATATATTATGGTATCTCTATATATTATTGTATCTCTATATATTATTCTATCTCTATATATTATTATATCTCTATATATTATTGTATCTCTATATATTATTCTATCTGTATATATTATTCTATCTCTATATATTATTGTATCTCTATATATTATTGTATCTCTATATATTATTGTATCTCTATATATTATTATATCTCTATATATTATTGTATCTCTATATATTATTGTATCTCTATATATTATTGTATTTCTATATATTATTCTATCTGTATATATTATTCTATCTCTATATATTATTGTATCTCTATATATTATTGTATCTCTATATATTATTGTATCTCTATATATTATTATATCTCTATATATTATTGTATCTCTATATATTATTGTATCTCTATATATTATTCTATCTGTATATATTATTCTATCTCTATATATTATTGTATCTCTATATATTATTGTATCTCTATATATTATTGTATCTCTATATATTATTATATCTCTATATATTATTGTATCTCTATATATTATTGTATCTCTATATATTATTGTATCTATATATTATTCTATCTGTATATATTATTCTATCTGTATATATTATTGTATCTGTATATATTATTCTATCTGTATATATTATTGTATCTCTATATATTATTGTATCTCTATATATTATTATATCTCTATATATTATTGTATCTCTATATATTATTGTATCTCTATATATTATTCTATCTGTATATATTATTCTATCTCTATATATTATTGTATCTCTATATATTATTGTATCTCTATATATTATTGTATCTCTATATATTATTATATCTCTATATATTATTGTATCTCTATATATTATTCTATCTGTATATATTATTCTATCTGTATATATTATTGTATCTGTATATATTATTCTATCTGTATATATTATTGTATCTCTATATATTATTGTATCTCTATATATTATTATATCTCTATATATTATTGTATCTCTATATATTATTGTATCTCTATATATTATTGTATCTCTATATATTATTGTATCTCTATATATTATTATATCTCTATATATTATTCTATCTCTATATATTATTATATCTCTATATATTATTGTATCTCTATATATTATTGTATCTCTATATATTATTGTATCTCTATATATTATTGTATCTCTATATATTATTGTATTTCTATATATTATTCTATCTGTATATATTATTCTATCTCTATATATTATTATATCTCTATATATTATTCTATCTCTATATATTTAGAGATTTACCATATAGTCGTAAGACCATAGACTTCTTATAGGTGTTTCTGTAATCAATAAGTATAGAACTATTTTCTGTATTTCTTTTTTCAAAATTTTAGGCTCAGCCATGGTTCAGTAGTTTTGGAGATAAAAGGAGGAAATGGTAAATTTTTAGCTATTTTCTTAAATAACTTCAAATCTATTTATTTTAATACTGGTAATCAGGTGCATCCGGTTACCTAGACTGGAAGCCGACCCCAACGTAGTTGGGAAAAGGCGAGGCAGATGATGATAATATTGGCACGGTTTTGAACCCACAACCTCGAGCATGGGACGCGAGGCCTTACCTTCAGGACCATCACGACATTTTCGTCATGGAGATACCTGAGAATGTTCGTGTCACGAAATCTAGCCAGAACATCAAAACAGAACGAAATTAACACCAAAATTAACATAAAACAAACACTATAATAAATGTCTACTTTTTGGCTCTTTTTAGAGTTCCGTACTTCAATGGAAAAAAAACGGAACCCTTAAATGATCACTTCGTTGTCCGTCTGTCTGTCTGTCAATCTGTCAAGACCCTTTTACTCAGAAACGCTTAGCAAATTGTATCAAATTGAAATTAATATCAAATACCTACGTATTTCGTCTATGGTCCCTTGGAGCTCTAAAAAAATACGACCATTTATGCGACATGTGATACGTACTCGCAAGTAAATCAAAACCTGGTATAAACCTATATATATAACCTGGTATAAAAAATATGGTACTTTCCGTTGACCTAGTCTCACAGCACAAGTATAGGAAAAAGTCCGAAAATCGTTAATTTGTAATTTTATCGCATTTTTTTTTTTTTTTGAGATTTCTAGTTTTTCAACTATACATAATATACAATGTTAAGTTTGTTTTTGGGATAAATTATTTTCAATTACGGAACCCTTCATTGTGCGTGGTCCGACACGCACTTGGCCAGTTTTTTTAAAAAACAAAACAATGAAATCCACTGCCAACCGAATTACAATAATAACCTTCATAAACCTCAGAATACAGGAGAGGAGGATAATAAGAAATATTCAAATCAGTCGGTGGAGTGTCGAGGCAGATATTCAATAACAAGCGTTTGAAAACCGCGATCACACCGCGGTAGATCGTAATAAATAAATGTATTTAAATGTAAAGAGATTGATCTGTGTTTGGTTCTAGTGGTCCCGTAGGTCGAGGAAAAAGTTCAAAGTGATTTATTTGATACTAGTGTAAAGATAAATCTATTCAGTACGATAATTCTGTATTTATATTCTTACACACATACAAACTCGGTACAGGATAGCAATATTTAATAAAAACTTTTTTACAAAAAAATACAACCGACTTCCAAAAACAACACTCCAAAGTGAAAAATAACTTTAATTTCGGAAGTCGGTGTCTAGTTAAATGTATTTTCGTTTTTTGCTACCGACTTCCGAAATTAAAGTTATTTTTCACTTTGTAGTGTTGTTTTTGGAAGTCGGTTGTATTTTTTTGTAAAAAAGTTTTTATTTTTCACTTTTTTGTTGTGTACCTACCCCACACAAATTCTAATACCACTATCTGCAAAACAAACTAGAACATCATCCATATAAAAGTGGAGAAAAAATACATATTATTGAAGCTAACTCAAAAAGTACCGAAGCAAAGTTAATCAATTTTACCAACTGTGATGTATACCCTCTCGAATAAAACAAAAAAAATCCAAATCGGTCCAGCCATCTTCGAGTAATCGGGGAACATACATAAAAAAAAAATTAAAAAAAAAAAAAAGGTTCCGACGAATTGAGAACCTCCTCCTTTTTGAAGTCGGTTAACAAACTATTTAACTAGGCACTCAATAAAAATCAGTATAGGCTTTAGACAATCTTTAGGTTCCGAGGCTCGAAGAGAGTAACTTAGCAACCAAGCGACGGAAAATATCATGTTTTTCATTTTATTCCGCTAGAAAAAACCAGTACTTTTGGCGGCAACTGTCAAATGAAACATTTTCAAACTTCATGAATACACAGATACAAAATCAGGAGCTCGTGGCTAAGTAATAATAGCCGCACGGGTCGATCCATCAGGTTAAGCTACGCTTGCCGGGGTTGGTCCGTGGATGGGTGACCATCTTTACATACCGAGACTCTTCCGTGCCTCGGAAAGCACGTTAAACCGTTGGTCCCGGCTGTCATTCGTGTATCTTTGACAGTCGTTACGGGTCGTCAGAAGCCCGAAAGTCTGACAATCAGTCTTACCAAGGGGTATCGTATTACCCAGTTAATGGGTTGTGGAGGTCAGATAGGCAGTCGCTCCATGTAAAATAATGGTATTCAGCTGCATCCGGTTAGACTGGAAGCCGACCCCAACATAGTTGGGAAAAGGCTAGGCAGATTGATTGATTGACACAGATACAAAATCATTTGAGACAAATCACATACTTTCACCTTTTTATTTAGTATTTAATATCAACAAAACTTATTATTATTTGGAAATTATGACAGTAGGATGTTCATACATTGAAGAATAAGTCTGAAATGTTAAAAGTTATAAGAAAAGTAAAGAAGAAAAGAGAAGGAAAAGAAATTTTGTTTGTATTTTAGGACGAAAAGGTACAGTACAACTATTTCTTAATGTCCCTCGGCAAACTTCGTGTTTCGTCAGTCGTCGGATTTCTATCAATTGCCCTTTGCACTTGGTGCAGACCGGACGCTCTCAATCGACTTGGAAGTATATAGAGTTGTTAATACTTTTTTTAACTTAATGTAATTTATTTTAAAAATGGGAGGAAAGCTACTAAAGTCTGACAAAACACGAAGTTTACTGAGTAACATTAAGAAAATAGTTTTACTGTACGTTGATAGCTTATTTACGGTTTAAATGAATGAATGAATGCGAATGGTGTGCATAATAAAGAGTATTCTATTCTATTCTAAACTCAAATCACAACTGTCATTTTTTGACAGTCTTATGAAAGGTCGTGTTGCTCAGACTAGGTAGGTATTGCAAGACGCAATGATAAATGGAGTAAATGGTCTTTTTTTCATGTAGCATACTGTAGTAGGCTGATATTGCCTGAAAGCCTGCAAACACATACTTATTGAAGCCATAGGTCTGTCGCAGCCAGCAATGGTCATTCTGCGCCCTGCGCGTCCAATATAATAATGCGTAATAAATAGTGTGCGTAGTGCGTGTAATGCTGTTTAATAAAGCTGACAATCCGACAAGTCCGACATATGTCAAAAAGTGACATTTCGACAATTTTTCTGTTTAATAAAACTTACCGGCAACAAAATTGTCATGGTGGAAAATTCACAAATATGTCGGATTGTCACGACAATCTGACATTTTTCTGTCGTGGAAAACTTGTCAAATCTTCTTTATTAAACAGAAAATTGTCATGACATATTGACATATTTGTAGAATTGTCCGACAATTCTGACAGGAGCTTTACCCTCTGTCGCGAAATCATATTTTGCATTTTGAAGGTGTAAGAAAGTGCTCTTAAAAGGTTTATTACAAAAAATGGTACTTACATCGAGCAGTGAGAGTATTGATTTTGAATACTTGGAACAAATACAAACGAGGAGGCAACGACGATCATTTAAAAGCAGAATCAATTTCTCCTTCTCAATTACAGATTTCAGATTTAAAGAAAAATTTTTCATATGACAATTTTTTTTGCAAATATGTCAAAAGTCGACATAATTGTCACGACAATTCGGCAATTGTCAGGAATATTTTGACTGTGGTTTTTTGACTTAATATGTCAAGTTTTATCAAACGCGTTTTTACATGACAAATATGTCAAGTTTTCACCTGTCGATTTTTGACATATTTGTCACTTTTATTAAACAGCTTAAGTGCAACAATTCTACAATTTTGACATTTTTTGACATATATGTCGAATTGTTAGCTTTATTAAACAGGGCCCAAGGCGTTGTTGGGCCTGCCACACTGGTGCAGTGCGTCGGGCATGTTGGCGGACGCACACGTTGACGGTTTCCACGCCATGCTCCGCGAGCGATGCGCCGCGGCGCTCCAGGCTGTTGTTGCGGATAGGCTGGATACGCGTTACATCCAATACCTACTGGTGTTAATACACATATTAGGAGATACCTAAGTATATAATTTTATAATGTTTTTATCTTTCAACACTAGTTTCATAAGTTTTACTGTACTAACATTCTATGGATTCTGTGGAGTCTGAAATAAAAAGTTTTTAATTAATATTTTTTTTTTGTGCCGCTCAACTAGCGGCCAGAACGATATTCAATTATATGTTAGGTTGGAACTGTGACCAACCTTGCGCGAGCCGAATTGGTCGCAGTAACTAAGCCCGGGTATTAGGTTAGAACTGTGAATAACCGGTGCGAGCCGAGCGAGCGTCCAGTAACACGTCATGTTGATAAAAACTGAAGAAAAGCAGAGATCAAACGTACGAGTATTACTTACAAGTAAGTAAAACATTTCTAGAATGATCCTAGATAATTATGTACCCTCTACCAGATTAAGCCAAGACATCTCCGCCTACCAAACTTTCTTCTTCAGGTCATCGACCTGATTGACAAAAAAAAAACAAGCAACTGCAAATCTTCAACAAAACAGAATAAATCCCTTCTCAGATTTAATTCAATTCCACAAACAAATCTCACACCCACTGAACCCTAATCATCTAGAACTTTGTCAAACTTACCCGCCGAATTTTCTAATCGTTATCCTAAAGATTTTCCTACATTTTCACTGTGACAAGGTTGTGTGGACCCCAGGAGGGGTTCAATAAGTGTTCGTTGAGGGTATTCGATAATTTTGTTATAAGATTTGAGGTGAGGGGAAGGTGTCTTCACATTCAAGATGATAAATTGTGGGGATTTGAAATAAGACTTATTTCTAAGATGGTTTGAAGTGATGGCGAAATTTTGGTTTAGGAGTTTCTGATTAGAAATTTAAAGTATAGAATAAGTAGGTTTGATTATTGTCAATCAAAGTATCATGTGGTTTGACATATTAGCTGGTAGTTATGGTTCATCATGTTGGAATTGCACTTTGACTTGAGAATCACACTCAATGCTCAAACTCAAAACTATTTAAAGACTTACCTACACTTCAAGACCCTGACATTTATTTTAACCACAGAACAGATAAAAACCACTTTTATCTCTTCTGTTATTTTAACCATAGACTTATTCTATAATCATCAAGAGAATTTTTTTTTATTAGGCTACTAGCCGTTGCCCGCGGCTTCGCCAGTGTGGATGTAGGAAATTATTCCACGGGAACCTACTATCGGGATAAAAATGTTATAAACTATCTGTGTGCCAATTTTCATCCAAATCCGTTCAGCCGTTTTTGTGTGATTGAGTAACAAACAACCAAACATCTTCACAAAATTTTACATTTATAATATTAGTAGGATTCTGTCCCACTTAAGGGCAAAGGTCTCCCCTGAGTCCTTCCTGGAACTATTTACCCGTGCCACCTTGAACCAGTCCTCGTGGAAGCATCCAGATCGTCTTGCCACCTCTTTCTGGAGGAGCAGTCTATGGAGAGACAGGTTACCAAATAAGTATCTAGGTACTTTTCAAACCCTGAGGAGCTGGTAGCCAAGTAGGTACTAACAGCCGCACGGGTCGATCGATCAGGTTAAGCTACGCTTGCCGAGGTTGGTCCGTGGATGGGTGACCATCTTTATATACCAAAACTCCTCCGTGCCTCGGAAAGCACGTTAAGCCGTTGGTCCCGGCGGTATTCGTGGATCTTTGACAGTCGCTACGGGTCGTCAGAAGCCCGAAAGTCTGACAACCAGCCTTACCAAGGGGTATCGTATTACCCAGTTAATGGGTTGTGGAGGTCAGATAGGCAGTCGCTCCATGTAAAATACTGGTATTCGGCTGCATCCGGATAGTCTGGTAGCCGACCCCAACATAGTTGGGAAAAGGCAGGCTGATGATGTACTTTTCAATCCCTGTAGAACATTCTTACACCCCACCTAGAACTATGCTGTCTCCATTTCAATAAAAAGCGTGAACCCAATTATGTGGATTGGACTGCAATTAATTTTATTATTCGTTACGTTTACTGCTAAATGACTTAATTATCTTCCATTTTGATGGAAATCATCAACATTTGGGCACGCGATCTTCATGCTCATAATCGATTGCCTCGGCCATTATTATTTTGCTCCTTCGATTCTTGATTTGAAAATGGACTGGTTACGTCACAGAATTGATTAGCGCACTTATGAGGCCGTATACGAAATTTTGCTGATTTCGCTGATTAACGTGACTTTACAAACGCAATTTTATAGTTAAAATACTGTATTTCTATAGAAATACAGTATTTTAACTATAAAATTGCATTCACTTATAAGTGATTCTCGTACTAAGCTGCAAGAGATCTCGTAGAATTATCTGAAGGCTGATTTTCGTACTAAGCTGCAAGAGAACTCGTAGAATTATCTAAAGGCCGATTCTTGCACTAAGCTGCAAGAGATCTCCTAGTATTATATGAAGGTCGATTCTCGTACTAAGCTGCAAGAGATCTCGTAGAATTATCTGAAGGCTGATTTTCGTACTAAGCTGCAAGAGAACTCGTAGAATTATCTAAAGGCCGATTCTTGCACTAAGCTGCAAGAGATCTCCTAGTATTATATGAAGGTCGATTCTCGTACTAAGCTGCAAGAGATCTCGTAGAATTATTTGAAGGCCGATTCTCGTACTAAGCTGAAAGAGAACTCGTAGAATTATCTAAAGGCCGATTCTTGCACTAAGCTGCAAGAGATCTCCTAGAATTATATGAAGGCCGATTCTCGTACTAAAATGCAAGAGATCTCGTAGAATTATCTGAAGGTGGATTCTCGTACTAAGCTGCAAGAGAACTCGTAGAATTCTCTGAAGGCCGATTGTCGTACTAAGCTGCAAGAGAACTCGAAGAATTTATCTGAAGGCCGATTGATTTCGGAAATCATGACATTTTAGAACATCTAAATGACAACGTATTATGCTGTGGAAATGAGGAGCTCGTGGCTAAATAATAACAGCCGTACAGGTCGATCCATCAGGTTAAGCTGCGCTTGCCGGAGTTGGTCCGTGGATGGGTGACCATCTTTACATACCGAGACTCCTCCGTGCCTCGAAAAGCACGTTAAGCCGTTGGTCCCGGCTGTCATTCGTGGATCTTTGACAGTCGTTACGGGTCGTCAGAAGCCCGAAAGTCTGACAACCAGTCTTACCAAGGGGTATCGTTTTACCCCGTTAATGGGTTAATGGGTTGTGGAGGTCAGATAGGCAGTCGCTCCATGTAAAATACAGGTATTCAGCTGCATATGGTTAGACTGGAAGCTGACCCAACATAATTGGGAAAAGGCTAGGCAGATTGATTGACTGTATTTCTTACAAGTTCTTTTTTACAAGTTTTAATGCAATACCGCCATGGGATCTGGAGGCAAAAGTCCTCGCGCACGTGTGGGAGTGGCGCGAGGAGGTGAAACGCCGGGGCGTAACTCCGCTGCCGCGAGAAATCACGGTACAGCGGACAGAGCTCCGGCGGGATCTCATGGCGACATGGAGAGTGCGATTGTCGCAACCCAGCGCTGGGCACGCCACAATTGCGGCGATAAGTCCCCTCTTTGAGGAGTGGTTGGAGAGGCGCCACGGCGTCCTCACCTTCCGCCTGACGCAGGTCCTCACCGGACACGGTTGTTTCGGGAGGTTCCTGCTTCGGATAAGGCGGGAGGAAACGCCCGGGTGTCACCATTGTGTGGATCGCCCGGAGGACACGGTGGAGCATACAGTGGAGGTCTGCCCGGCTTGGGCGGAGCACCGCCGTGTTCTCACGGAGGCGATCGGCGGCGGCGATCTCTCGCGTCCAAACCTGGTCCAGGCCATGGTGCGGAGCGAGAGTGCATGGGAAGCCGTCACCTCCTTCTGCGAAGCAGTAATGCTCGCGAAGGAGGAAGCGGAACGCGTGAGGGAGAGGCAACAGCCGCGCCCTCGCGCTCCTAGCCGCCGTAGGAGACGCCCTGGGCGGCGGGAATCGATTGCCGATTCCCGGCCACCGTAGGCGCGGGCTTGCGGACGACGAGTAATGGGCAGCTCGCCGTCCGGTAAGGACCAGGCCCGGGTCGACGGCGCGTTGTGTTCCACGCGCGCCTCAAAGAGATGTCAGCAGTGACGGGGTCAATTGGGCCGATGCCGCCGGGGTCGCGGGTAGTTCGAAAGAGATACCGTGGCCCTGGCACGGGCAGCTGAAGGAACATGGGTGGGTTTTAGTCAGTAAAAGTCTGACACGCCCTCCCGCCTCTGCCCAGAGCGGGAGAAGTCATTTGATGATTTCCCATCCACAAAAAAAAAAAAAAAAAAAAAAAAAAAAAAAAAAAAAAAAGTTTTAATGCAAACATGAAATAGATTTCAATTATGATCTAATAATGAATGGGCTACTTTTTTATTTTGCGTCGAGTTTATAATGCGAGAATTATGTTGTTTTAAAAAAGATATTTTAGTGCCAAATGTTTTTATTTTTTTGCGTTTTTATTTCAGGAAATGCATTGATTTAGAACTGAAATTTATTTCTGTTGCTTTAATTTTGTGAACGAGAGTTCTAAGTAGCCAAAATCAAAAGCAGTTCTTTGCCCATTTTCTCTAAAATTTGACTAAGTTAAATATTTTTTTACTCAATAAGTATTTTTATATGAGAGTGGTAAATAGTGCTCATACATTGTATAGACAACTTTCACATGAATCCATTGTAATTTCTCCATACCCTTTAGATTTCAAAACGAATCGTAATTATGTGATATTCTAAACCTCTTACAGCAAAAATTCATAAAACAGTCGCCGGTTTAGGTCGATTAATCAAAATTAAATAAAAAAAGTAGCTCATACAAAATCAATCTGCCTAGCCTTTTCCCAACTATGTTGGGGTCGGCTTCCAGTCTAACCAAATGCAGCTGAATACCAGTATTTTACATGGAGCGACTGCCTATCTGACCTCCACAACCCATTAACTGGGTAATACGATACCCCGTGGTAAGACTGATTGTCAGACTTTCGGGCTTCTGACGACCCGTAACGACTGTCAAAGATCCACGAATGACAGCCGGGACCAACGGCTTAACGTGCTTTCCGAGGCACAGAGGAGTCTCGGTATGTAAAGATGGTCACCCATCCACGGACCAACCCCGGGAAGTAGCTCATACATTAGATCAAAAGTAGCTCATACATTAGATCATAAATTGAAATGATCTTTCATCTTGTGTATTAAAACTGATAGAAACACAGTGTTATAACTATAAGATCACGTCTGTAAAATCAGCGAAATCGCCAAAATTTCGTGTACGGCCACATAATTCTAATAAGTTTTTTTTAAATTTTTATTGCAAAAAAATGCCTGTACCTTTAAAAAAAAGTGGATGCCTATTGTCATACACTGGCTGATAATTGGATACTTCATATTCGAAACCGACAAACCTCTAGAGATAAATCGGGAGCCGATAAGACCACTGGGGTCCGATTCACATACAGGAACGATTTTAACATTTGACCTTCGTGGTTCTTGCAGTTAGGAGGATATGTTAATCCAGGGTGCCTATAATCTACATACATACCAAATTTCATCCAAATCGGTCCAGGCGTTTGAGCGTGAAGAAGTAACAAACATACAAACACACACACTCACAAACTTTCGCTTTTATAATATTGCTGTGATACCGATGGAATATAGCTAAGTTCCTAGGAAGACTGAACTAAAATTGCCACCGAAAAGCTGAGAAGATTATTGTATTTAGTATTTAGGCCAACCACAACTTAACTTGTATGACTCTTGCCCGTTTTCACCAACCCTAAGTGACACTTAAATAAATCTCTAAATAAAATTGCACTATTGTATTTTCAACTCTAGGCTTGACAGCGCCGAGAGTTGAAAATCCAACAGTGCAATAATATTTAGGGATTCATTTAAGTGTCACTTAGGCGTGGTGAAAACGGGCATCTATCTTCTATCTATCTATGCTGTAGGTAATAGGTAAGTAATAATAAACCTGACGAGTTGATTTGTTTGTTTTTAGGGTTCCGTACCTCAAAAGAAAAAAACGGAACCCTTATAGGATCACTCGTGTGTCTGTCTGTCTCAGCCAATTTGCTCCGAATGTAACGGACCAATTAAGTTGAAATTTGGTACACATATGAATTTCTGTGACCCAAACACGGACAGGTAAAGTAATTTTGAATATGGGAGTCACTTTTGGGGGGCAAATAAGAAAATTTAAAAAAAAGTTTTGCAAACTATACCGTGTTATATATCAAATGAAAGGACTTATTATGAGGGTCTCAAATATATTTTTTTTATAATTTTAAAATATATTGTTTTAATGTTTTTTAAGAAAACTAACGAAAATTGACCATTCCCCCCTTATCTCCGAAACTACTGAGCCTAAAATTAAAAAATACAGAAAATAGATCTTTACCTGTAGATTACAGGAAAACCTATAAGAAGTCTGTGGTCTTAAAATAACATGGTAAATCTCTCAATATTGTGAGCACAAACTTACATTTACAGTTGGAATGTATGGAAGAACATGTTGTTCAACTACAATGTTAAGTTTGTTCTTGGAATAATTCATCCCAACTACGGAACCCTCCATTGTGCGTGGTCCGACACGCACTTGGCCGGTTTTTTCAATGTTTGAACGCGCTAATCTCTGGAACTACCAGTCGAATTTGAAATATTCTTTTTGCTTTTGGTAGCCCAATTCTTGAGGAAGGCTTTGCGCTATTTAACATCACGCTTGGACCCTTTGGGAGCCGAGCAAAAAGACAAAATAGTCAGAAATAACGATAAGCAAAAACTTTTTTACAAAAAAAATACAACCGACTTCCAAAAACAACTACAAAGTGCAAAATAACTTTAATTTTGGAAGTCGGTGTCTAGTTAAATGTATTTTCGTTTTTTGCCATCGACTTCCGAAATTAAAGTTATTTTTCACTTTGTAGTTGTTTTTGGAAGTCGGTTGTATTTTTTTTGTAAAAAAGTTTTTATTTTTCACTTTTTAGTTGTGGTACCTACCCCACACAAATTCTAATACCACTACCTGCAAAACAAAGTAGAACATCATCCATATAAAAGTGGGGAAAAAATACGTATTATTGAAGCTAACTCAAAGACTACCAAAGCAAAGTTAATCAATTTTATATGGGACCAACTGTGATGTATACCCTCTCGAATAAAACAAAAACAATCCAAATCAGTCCAGCCATCTTCGAGTAATCGGGGAACATACATAAAAAAAATAAAAAAAAAATAAAAAAAAAAAAGGTTCCGACGAATTGATAACCTCCTCCTTTTTGAAGTCGGTTAAAAACGAAGTAATAGCGCGGGCAGGTGATGTGGGGAATAAGATATGCGGATGAAATTGCAGGCAGAAGATAGTCTTAAGTTTATAACAAACACAACAGACTAGATCTTAAACTAATAAGCTAAAACATAATAACTATGATTACCAAGCTCGAGGTGTCAAGGTCATTTAGATATTTTCCTTAAGAGTCCTCCAAATAGGTAATTTACGTCAATGCAAAACAAATAATCGCTTTGCAATTATTAAATGCCAATTTGTATGCATGCAAAGTATTTCTAGGTAAAATCGAAAATGTATCATTAGTAGGGCAGGAATAATTGTTTTTGCGTGTTGAAGTTACTATCCGGTTATTGAGGTAAGTAGAAGTGTTAATTCCATTCCTACACTAGGGGGTAACATCGATCATTTTGTGTATTTAAAATTCCTATATATTCAAATGCTTAAGGTTTCATCATTTGGATTTTCTATAAATGTGTTAATTGACTATATCGCCTACTACTGACTAAAACCGAAAAACGAATATTTGAAATTTTTTCGTTAGGAAAAAAATCCAAAGTAGCAAGCACCATCTATTTTTTCTATTTTATACGATTATTAACTGCACCCCGCAGTTTCACACGCGTAGACCGGGATAAAAGTAGCCTATGTGTTAATCCAGGGTATAAGCTCACTACATACCAAATTTCATCCAAATCGGTTCAGCCGTTTGAGCGTAAAAAAGTAACAAACATACAAACCATACACACCCACAAACTGTCGCCTGTTTAATATTAGTGTGATATGTAAACAGTTCCTTATTGTGCAGTAAAATTTTCTTTAAATCGAAGGTATTTAAATATATTAAGAACTTACTAGGCTAAAATTAAATTGATAGGTAAGTATAGCATTTTGCTATAAATCTTCATTTACCCAAAACGAAGCAGGTTAAAATGCCGGTGCGTCTGAGAGTCTTCTATCTCACGCATCAAACTGGACAGCCATAACGCCATTTCACTTACACACCGACCTAAGTCACCCTTCGATATATCCTCTTAACACTTACCTTACTTACTCTTAATACGTACCTCAGTAACCGGACTAGGTTCTTTAGTTTTGTAAAAGCTGGTTTATAAAGAGAGTGGCCATCAGGTTATCACATAAAACTGAAACCAAGTATTCAATTGGTACAGTCACAAAGGAGATATCTGGGCAGGGTGTACTGACATATTTGTGTGTGAAATTATTCATGTTCAATTTCGTGAAAATATACAATTTTTTGTTGGTGTGTTACAATGTGAACATAAAGCAATTCACATACAAATGTGTTGGTGTGCCCTGCCTAGAGTAAGTGCGGGGTTACTTTGACTCTAGGGCATAACTTTGGCCCAAATCGAGACAGATGTTTACTGTCATTAAATCCACACAAGGTTCCGCAAGTACGCGTCTATATCACCATCTAATAGTTACCGAAGGACATACGACGTTCGGTTGTGTGGTCGTGACACTTCGGGCAGTTTATACAGTTGTCTCGATTCGGGCCAAAGTTATGCCCTAGACTCTAGGGCCTAGAGTCACAGTAACCCGCCCTTACCGGTATCTCTTTTGTTGACTGTACATGATTCTGGACCCCCTACCTATGTTGAAATTTTTCATCAACTGTTTAAAAAAAAAAACAGCTTTTCCATACATTTTGACCGCGTAGGTCACTTTTGTAGGAACCAGCAGATTTTTTTTTAATAACGACCAAAAATTTCAACGCTGAATCATGTACTGAATACGTGGTTTCAATTAGGGCGTATTTCACGATGTCCGAATAGCCTCTAATTACCGAATAAATTCAAAAATGGAACAGAATTTGTATGAAATTATCTGCCAAATAAGATAATAAGAAGTTATTCGTAGGTGGTGAAACAGGCTTTTGATGTGATAACCTAATCGCCACTCTGTATTAGCACCCATTTTGACTAAGTACCATGGTGTAACCTTCTGAATTTAAACTGACCTAAAATGTATTGTGAAATGTGTATTGTGCATGAGAGCAATTCGCGGTATAAGAACCAGATGAACGTATCTACAAAAAAATCAAAAAAAGTTTTTTTTCATAAAACGGTTCACAATATACCTAGTCCTTTATGAATTGCCAAAACGACGTAACGGTAAAGTCAATATTTATCAAATTCCAAAAAAACTAAATAGCTTAAGAATAATTTTCAATGGAACCAGAAAAACGTATTATGAATACCGTTGAAATAGTTCTAATTATCTTCATACCTCTTTAGAGCTATAGGAACGTATTTCTAAAAACAATATCTTTATTCTTAGAATATAGTTTGTTTGGCAATATTATACAAACCATAAGAACGTAAAAGCTTATACGTTGTTTTGGTCGTTACAAAATTTTGTTGATGATGAATGACGTATTTAAGTTTGATAACAACATAGTTTGAAAATAATTAAGGGCCACACTAACGTATGTCAACCGAATTTAAAAAAAATATATATTGCGTCTATGTAAGCATATATAAATAAATAATTTCTAATTTTTTCAAAGCTCTAAGAGTGTGGCAATACATAGAAAAAATAAAAAAATTCCATACTAGTATTTTATCTGTATTAAAAAACTGGTAAAGTTTAAAGAGCCGAATTTTCACAGTATCTTTGCTTTCCTGTAAAATTGAGAAAATGTAGATACGTTCATCTGACTCTTACACCGCGAATTAAATTAATACCTACCTAATGAATGAATGAATGAATACTTTTTTTGCCAGAGGTACATTGATTATGGTAAAGTTACATACCTATGGTTTCACTATATTCGACTTTCTAGTCGTGCAAATTTTAAGTGACATTGTAAGTTACAATGTCAATACAGTAACAATAATCAAATCAAAATTACAGTCTTCTTTCATTATTAGAATACAAAAATTTGGTAGGTACATTATTAATTAATTTTCAGTCAAAATTTTTATTATACCTACTTACTGTTAGGTATACATAATTATGTTTATACAATATCCCTACGCAAGATGCAAAAACATAATAATAATAATAAATAATCCAATCACTTTTCGAAATTACCTATAACCGAAGAAAAACTTAAAGGACAAATTAAAAATTTAGATTTTAGTACACTGCTACTCGCCCAGAGATGGCGCTGCAAACAGTTTCGTGTCATCGGAAACTATTTTACGCGCGGTGCAGAAGTTTTTTATAGATCCACGATGTTCCTAATTATTTTATCATATTTTATTCCTTTTATAAATTATTCCAATACCCTGCACAAAAGGCAGAAAGAGATTAGCTAGAGTCGCTTTAGAACATGACATGTAGAAATAACACAACGAATTAAATTCAAGTTAAAGTTTTATTATGGGTAGTGAATTGTTTTTATCAAAAACTATAATAAAGAAAAAGAAAATCGCGAGGAAAGATCGCTTTTAGCGGTAATACCACCCATTGTTATGGTGTACATAATAAAGAGTTGGTATTTTCCTCAGACTATAGAATAAAGGTATTTTCTATTCTATTCTAGAACAACAATCAACTTTTATTCCCGTAGGTACCTACTAGAAAGCACTATAGACTGAATTGAAAGAAAATTTCCTTCTGTCGGAAAAATAGTCTTATCGACGCAAACAAACAACAAAAGCATCATTTCCTATGTCTGTCAATTAGCTACATACCTACCTACCTATTCCTCATAATAATATAGATTGTTCCTAGCCGTATCAGCTATTAATGCTAACTACAACAAAAACGTGTAGGTAATTAAACTCGGAAATCGAATTCGAGATCAAAAATGTAAACAAAGGTGTTGCCAATTTTAAATAATAGCCTTAATTGTGCAGTTTACCGAAAAGTACTATAACATAGTGCTAAATTGTAGGCATATCTTAAACAGGTAAAATATAATATTGCACACAGTTTTCAGCTTTAAAGTGACGTAAACTATGATCCAAGAATAAAATGTAACTGTTTGAAATAAAATCGTGCAAATTATTTTTATAATACTGGCAATAAGGCAGAAGCTCCAAACATTTGGACTTTAATTAATTATTTTCTATTTATAAAATGTTTTTCCTTCTAAATAAGTGAATCGTTAAAAAAATCGTAAATAATATTGCGTTATCCTAATAATCGATTCAAGTTGAGCGTCCCAACCTGGACGGCATTGAGAAAAGTAATAGGTAGTAGGTACTGTCATCCGATTTAAAAATCAAATAATTAGAATGACTAGGGAAATGTTGACTACCCCTGAACTGTCACTTTGACATTTCTTTGTTTACATTTTTGATCTCATCATTTTTGATCATCGTTTATCTTCGGAAAAACTGAACTTTGCCGAATTACATGTGACTGGAAGTAAAAATATCGTGGCGGGATTTTATAGCGCACTGGATTTTCAACTCTGGGTGTTGAGCCGAGCTTCGAAAATCCAACCTAACAACAACAGAGTGCATTCCAGCGTGTCGATAAAACACACTGTTGGATTTAAAACTCTCGGCGCTAAGCAGAGCGTTGAAAATCCAGTGCGCGAGAAAAAATCGCCGCGATATTTTTACGTCCGTGCGAACCTGTGCCCTGGAGTGATGGAATTAGTGCGTCAATCTCTAACAATTTTGGGTGGGAATATAAATCAATTTCTATTGGTCGATAGTCACATTTTATTCGTTATATTTCGGTTTTCCCGAAGATATACGATGAAACCGTTCCTTTGAACATTATCGTATCTACTGTACGCAACTCTGCCCAGCTGTGGAGAGTCCCACGTATAAATATAAAACATAAATGGACGCCCAGTTGTTCTCAAACTAGAAAAACTGGTATTTCTGTAAAAAAAAAAACTAAGACTGGATTAAATTCTCTGTAGGACGACGACTTGTTGAAAGAAATTGGCGTTACTTTTTAGTAAAGATTGTAATTATTAAGTCCTACCTACCGATCATATATTTTAATTGAAAGAAAGAAAGAAAAAAAAAATAAGTGACCAATAAGGTCACAGAAACATGCATACAAAAATAAAATTAACTCGAGTAGGTACATCATACCTACCTATTAAAGGTATAATTGCTATTTTGTTATAAACTAACAAGTCCAATCGGGCGCACCCCGATGGGATTAAGATAGGCAAAACTGACAAACTTTCACCCCTATTTGACCCTTTTAGGGGGTGAATTAAAAAAAAATCCTTCCTATACTTTCGTTACGATAAGATTACCTTCCCATCGGCAAAACTGACAAACTTCCACACAAACTTTTATCCCCAATTTAAGGTAATATGTAAAAAGCGAAAGCGAAAGTCAATTACTTCCTCATGCGAAAAAAAGAGAGCACAACAATGCGCTGGAACCAAAATAAAAGCGCCAAATCAAATAAAAATTGTTTAAAAATAAATTAAGCTAGGTACAGAAGTTAAAATTATAACCTAGCCCTAAAAATCAAATTTCATAAATCTGTTTAATTCCCCTTTTTTTTTCAAGCGCCTACACTTTTCTCGTCTCCGCGACGTGAGAAAATGTATGTGAATCGTAAGTATCTATTATTAGATAATATTTACCTACATTTTAATTTACTAGAATATATTAACATGGTCCAAAACTAGTTTATTAGTGTTATTTAAAACACGTCCTAAATGTTATAAATAGCTACAGTATGACACAACTTAGATGTAGCTTCGGCAAAATTCGTAAAACCGATCACGATCCGAACTGAGTGCGCCTTCCACTTCACTAATCTTTATTACTGCTTTAGGCGAAAATGATCTTTACTCATACGCAATAACTTGTAAAGTCGTATAACCAAATACATTCGTAAAATTGAAATGAATGAATGCAAATTTTCAAAATTATGATTCATCTAAGCTGTGTCATAAATAAATAATAAATAAATAAAATGCTCTTAGTTTTTCATTACCTAAGAAAATTAAATTGGGATATTTTCCAGGTTATTTTGTCTTAGTATTGAATTAAGTAAGGGGTACCTACATAAACAACTAGACCGGTTAATCGAGCTAGAACGGTGCTCCGATTCAAATCAATCTGCCTAGCCTTTTCCCAACTATGTTGGGGTCGGCTTCCAACCGGATGCAGCTGAATATCAGTATTTTACATGGAGCGACTGCCTATCTGACCTCCACAACCCAGTAACTGGGTAATACGATACCCCTTGGTAAGACTGGTTGTGAGACTTTCGGGCTACTACCGACCCGTAACGACAGTCAAAGATCCACGAATGACAGCCGAGCCGGGACCAACGGCTTAACTTGCTTTCCGAGGCACGGAGGAGTCTTGGTATGTAAAGATGGTCACCCATCCACGGACAACCCCGGCAAGCATAGCTTAACCTGATGGATTGACCCGTGCGGCTGTTATTACTTAACCACAAGCTCCTCCTAAATATCTCAATACAAATCAAGTTTGAAATCGAAATTCAGTGAATGAATAAATGTAGGTATGAGTAGGTATTGACCTAGAATTGGTTATAGGTACTTAGGTACCTACTGTGCTAGAAAGCTACCCTTCGTAAAAAAAAACATCTAAGTTCCTAGTTGCCATCCTACTGTAGGTACAGTTAGTAACAAAAGTCGATTAACAGTTGAGTTTTCTAAATCTAAATTTTTGAAAAAATTCTTCATTAAAACTCGGAACAGATGTAAATTCTAAAGAAAATTAACTCTTATCTAATAAATGAACTAAAGCAGGTTATCATATCATTTTGTGTTAATTTAGATGATGTCAAAAAGTAGCAGTGTTAACTGACTTCTGTTGCTGACCGTACAAACCTACCTAAGTAATTATAGGTAATAAAAATCTACCTAGGTAAGCTTGTCTTTAATTTTTGTTGCCGCGGTTGGTCTGTGGATGGGTGACATTAATACCTACCGTACCGAGACTCCTCCGTGCCTCGGAAAGCACGTTAAGCCGTTAGTCCCGGCTGTCATTCGTGGATCTTCGACAGTCGTTACGGGTCGTCAGAAACCCGAAAGCCTGACAACCAGTCTTACCAAGGGGTATCATATTACTGGGTAGTGGAAGTCAGATAAGCAGTCGCTCCATGTAAAATTCTGGTATTCAGCTGCATCCGTATAGACTGGAAGCCGACCCCAAAATAGTTGGGAAAAGTCTAGAAATAATGATTGACTGAAAAAGATGTTAGTAATTATATTCAAGAATTACCTATTGTAAAAATGCGGAGATGAATTTAAAATAAGTACCTAATACTTACTTAAAGGCTCCTTCAAAGAGGCGCGACACGCGACGCGAATCGCATGCGACACAAAGGTACAGCGTATCGCGCGACGCCTTTGAGTCGCGTGCGATTCGCGTCGCGTGTCGCGCCTGTTTGTAGAAGCCTTAATGTCAGTATCTCGCGTGCGTTTCACTGTCGCTTGCCCCGACACAGCTGAACAGAATGTGTGAAATTTATGTTTGATAGCTAATTAGCTTTGTAAGATAGCTTATAGTTTCTCGCCTAAACTTTATTCATTTTTAATCCGAAAGTGGATATGTTTGCTTTTTCATTCTTCATTAAGTTTTATTTACTGATTTAATGTTGGCTGAATAACATGTTTCCCTCTTTTTAACTACCTACATAGGTAGGTACCAACATTATAAAATAATTGTTGTAATACTGAGAACTATATTAAATAAATTGCGATACTCGGCGTTCATTTCAGGCACAAAATAAATGGATAACTCAAATCAACCGGAAAATATTAACCTGACCTTTTTATATGGATCCTGATTTCTTTTATACCACCACCATTTTATATATACAATACCTACTTAGTTACCTAGGTCCTATGTAATAGGTACATACACGCTCAAAAAAAATGTTACGAAGCAGAAAAAACTTCTAACCTTAAAAGAAACGTCCCATTTGCCGATAAGTCTTGGTGTGGTAGAGTTCCATGGTAACGATTCAATCAAGTATTTAGGTGTTTGAATCTAATTAAACTACCTATTTTTAATTAACAGACTTCTTTAAATCATTTAAATCTTTAAAAAATTGCAGTTTGTAAATTCAAAATTGCTAAAAGTATCTACAGGCAGCGAAGCTTAATTTCGCAATTTTGAAAATTCACGCTCCACGGAATCGTGAATGAAAAAAGTGACGTCAAATAATATTTAGTAGTGTTATTTCAACATGAAATAATGTCCATTGTAAATGTAGAATACAAGTGAGAAATACTGCAACATTTCTACATTATATTAAAATAAGAAATAAACGCTTCACACGCTGTTAACGAACAAACGAATCGGTGTTAAAATGAAAAGTAATCTTAGCACGAAGTTGTAGCTAATAATGGAGGAAAGTAATTGAATTCTGTTCAGTATTCGTCGGCTCGCAGCGGTTCAGACCGAGTGCAAAATGTTGAGCTTGGCAAGTGAATAAAGAAACGAGCTGGAGATACCTCATATTGGGGTAGCATAATTACAATATACAAACGTCTACAGTAGGTATGCACTTATACAGTAGAGCAAACTTGTAGAAAATTTAAACGCGATAATTTGAATCGCATAAAATGAAACATCAAGAAAGTAGTAGGTAAGTCCAACTGTGAGTGGAACCAAACAAACTTAAATTAGTTGTTCAGTGTTCTAGACACAGCAGCAACAGACGGCGGCTAACAAAAGTTTAGCTCCAAGTGGAGTAGTGTCGCGACCAGGCCGCGGTCGCGGTGGCCGCGCGTCGCATCTCTAGCGCGCCGCACAAAAGATACGCCGTAACGAGCTCAATTGATGAACCAACGGAAACGTGTCCAATTAGAAGGAGGCGGCGGGCGCGGGCGCGGGCGCGATGTCTGGCGGCGTACCGGTGTCCCCCGCGCGCCGCATTAACCAGATTAGCGGAGCGGAGCGCGCGCGAGGTGTGGCGGCGGCGGACACCTCGCCCGCGACCAAAAAACAACGCGGCGCCGCGGAGCCCCGCCCGGCGCGGGGGCGCGCGGGGAAACACGCGCGATTGGGCGGCGCGCGCGGGAGGGGTGTCGCGCACGGCGCCGCCGGCGGCCAGTCGTTTGACGCCTGCCGCGCGAGCGGGTGTCGCCACGGGAAGAACGAGTGTCGCACGAGCCGCCGGTCGGCGCGTTATGGACGTTGCATGAGCGGGCGCGAGCGCGACCGCTGGAGCCGACGGGCACGCCGGTCGTGGAGCGCGCGCCGTGGGTCCCGGGCGGCGCGGGCATGCGCTTCGAGGGCGCGGAACGGCGCGACGCCGTCGCCTTCCACCCGCTGCTGGCGCCGCGGCCGAGTGACTTCTCGGTGTCGGCGCTGCTGACGGCGGGCGCACTGCCGCCGCCTCCTTACCTGCCAGCCGCACTCGCCGCTGCCGCTGCGCTGTCCGCGCCTTGTCCGCTGCTCAAGCCGCCCCCACCGCCGTACGCACCGTTGCCGCCAGACGACGACGGTGTCGTCGACGACCCCAAGGTCACGCTCGAAGGCAAGGACCTGTGGGAGAAGTTCCACAAGCTGGGCACCGAGATGGTGATCACCAAGAGTGGCAGGTCAGTACGGCCCCGCGCCGCATCGCATCGCTCGCTACCGACGCCTGTGATCGTGTCTTCGTGAACCGCGGACGTGCCAGTGTTGTGTGTGATATGAACCTTCAAACGTACCGATAGCACCTGCACTGACCGGTAAGTGAGCAGATGAACAGGGCCCGTAGATCACCTCGTTGTAACTTACCGACTCGCCCCGTGCAGTGCGCCATCGCCACTCGGCAGCCACATGGAGTTGTTTACAAAAACAATTACAAGTTAGGCCTTTTTGAACATTCGCTTGCAGTAAAAAATTAAACCTTTCACGAATAGGCGAGCTATAATTAATGAGGTACGCATTCTTGAGTGAAATCAAATTTTAAAATAATGAGAGCGAAATCCAGTCAAGTTTAGCGTAAGTTATTTTAGTAATTGTGGCTTACCAGTCACGCTATTACGTCACATTGCTCAAATAATTGCCACTAGAGGCTACGATACATTTTATACGTACTTACCTAATTAGATTTTTACCGGTCTTGTTGAAACTGCTCTTATTTTGTAGCTATGTAATGATCTAATGTACGTGGACGCTTCATTATAATGTTTATGTGTTTTAAAATACCGAGTAGTTTTGAGTCTACATTATTAGGAAAGATTATTCTAACATTTACATATTTCTTGAGTTGTTTTGTACAAGTTTTGCTAATTACATTTCGCGATCACGTAGGGTGGGGATCTCCGCATAGGCGTATTTTTTCGCCAAAAACTAGCATCCGTCGGAACGTGTTGTCGCATTAATTACTCTGTGATGCTGGAAACCGTTGTTTTATTCTGTTTCCTAATTTATTCTTAGTTTTGAGTGCGAAAAATCTCGGAAAAACGTAGCCTTATAGTTTAGCGACAAGAAATTGTATAAATTAAGTATTGTCACGTTGAAGTTATTAATTTTATTCGCAGTAATGCTAGTTCGTACCTAAATGCGAAATCATACCGGTATTTAAAAATGGAAGCACATAGTTCGATAAATTTAAAAACAGCATCCCAACAGAAAAAAAATATAAGATTGTTTATAATTGTTCGGAAAAAACGGAAGAGTAGTGAATCATTTATTTACATTTTGTTCTCAAATGTTTGTCTGATTAATGTTTGCATAAATTGCGTAAGGCAGGTATTTCGGAGATGCTGCAAATAAACAAGCTTTTAATAATAATATGCATAATTCTGTCATCTGTCACAATATTGATATTGCCATGATTAAAGTTTCTGTCAGTTTCAGACAAGCTTTGTTTATCACTAGCTGTTGCCTGCGACTTCATATATATGCGTCTATTCTCGACCCATTTCAATATTATTAATTTTAAAAAAATCAGGATGATGATGAGGATGAATGAGTAGTCTATGTCCTTGAGGTCCCAGGTTACCTACCTAATCTGTAAAATTTTATAACGATCGGTTCAGTGGTTTAGGAGTGAAAAGGTAACAAACAGATTGGTTACCTACTTTCGCATTTTTATAATATTGGATTCCAAATTTCCCGAAGTTTCAGTTTGACTCTCGGAATTTTTGCTTTGCTTTGGTAATTTATATTAGCGTTAAAATACTAGGTACTTATTAGCTTATTGTAAGAAGTTTTTGGGTTTCAAAACTTTTGTAGAGCACTTTCTCGCTTAATTACTTAACCATAACAAACAATATTGTTTCATTGCTTCATGCTGTACGTTACCATATAAATCCTTAACATGGTTTATGACTTTATGATAACCGAACAGTTTTTTAATACGAAATAAAATCAGTCGGAAGGCAACAAAAATAGGAAACTAAGTCTAACCGCACCATGTAGTGTCGTGTTTAGTAAGAATTATAGCCCAACTATTTACAATATGTGTGGTGCGTGAAAACTTTATGGGCTACTAGGTACCTCTCCATTTCGTACCTAACATGTAATAAAATAATGTGACGCACGCACATCACTACTGACAAATTTATTTGACATGAACAAAAACGCAACACGCGAAAATGTGTGTTACCCAATGCTACTGGTGAAATGTGTGAAAAAGAACTTAATGCGTCTATTCACCTGTTAGCTAATTATGTTTGCAAAGTTAGGTAGGTATCTACCTAATCTGAAATTAATTTTCGCATTTTTGAAACCTTGAAACCTCTACGTACCATAATAAAAAATAATTAATACTAGCTTCCACCCGCGGCTTTACCCGATTGGTATGTCGATAAAAAGTAGCCTATGTCCTTTTCCAGGTAATGGTCTAACCGTGTGCCAAATTTTATCTAAATTCGTTCAGCCGTTTTAGCGTGAAAGCGTTACAAACAAAGTCACTTTCGCATTTATTCACCAAGCGTTCATGGTTAACCCTAAAGCACCAGGGGAAATTCTGAAAAATAAAGTAAAAAAAAAATTACGCAAAATAGCAACATGAAGATCCCACTGCTTTCATTTTGTGTCTCTTTTCTCTCTGGCCAGTATTTTTATTTTAGTTTACTTATAGGTCATCCGTTTAAACACACGTAGGTATGAGTATGATGCAGCCAGTTAATCATTTTAAAATACCTATCTGCCTAGGTGTATTGCGAATCGAAAACAATTTTTTTTTCGAATAGGTAAGTCTTGTACCTACTTTTTTCACAATTCAAACGTAATTGTTTTTTACTCCGTAGTTAGGTAACTGCCATATATAATTTTCACTTCTTTGTTTATCTCAAATAAATAACTTTCGAGGCTATTTTCGAAGCTGAGCTAACTATGACAGGAATCCCAGCTCTAAAAAAGCTTGTAAAAAAAAATGTGCAGAGATTTTAGCGGCTGGTGCACTCAGACAAATAAATTCAATTCTTTATTGCTGAACTGGAGGAGCTCGTGGCTAAGTAATAACAGCCGTACGGATCGATCCATCAGGTTAAACTACGCTTGCCGGAGTTTGTCCGTGGATGGGTGACCATCTTGATATCCTCCATACCTCGGATAGCACGTTAATACGTTGGTCCCGGCTGTCATTCGTGGATCTTTGACAGTAGTTACGGGTCGTTATTTTATAAAAGGGTTCCGTTTTTTCCTTTTGAAGTATGGAACCCTAAAAGTTAAGTAAATTATATCAAAAAGTAACGTGACCATTAAATTGAGATGACATTTTAAATATTTTAATTCTAACCTAAAAGGTCAACCAAGTTCATTTTTAATTAAGTAGATTGAATATTAATTATTTTTTATGACTCATTTCATTCATATTTTTATACTTATGCAACATGTTTTTTATTCACTATCTATTTTTACTAAATCAGCTGATTTTTATCAATGAACTTACCTATAATAAAATCGTAGATAAAAGAAAGAAGGCCCCAAGTTTATGGATGGTTCAATTATACAAATAATAAGTAAAGAACAGCAAGATAAATTATTTCAAATGTTTATGTTGATTGAATTTACTTCTTACCACGAATGACAGCAGAAGCGTTGCACCTTCTTAGTAGTTTTCTGAACTTGCACAGAACAATAATTAAGATTACATGAATAAGCCTTTTAAAAACGTCATCGTCATGTGTGAACAGGACGAAATGTCAACAAAATAGTTTTTCTTAATAAATAGCATAGGTACTTAACAGAAAACAAGCGGCAACGTCTCAATAAATAGCGTATCAGTTTTCCAAATAAAAGTAGAGCAAGAAAGACAAATAGACCAAAAAAAGATCAAAAACACGATAAAAAATAAGTTCACTTGAACGAAACTCAACGATTCACGAAAAGGAAAACAGGAAGAGTAAGAAAGGGTAACACTCGAAACATCAAAGGCAATACGTTTGCGAAAAGTCTGCGAATTCTGGTGTAAAGTGATGGACATTTTTGTTGGAGGTGCCTCCCTCGAAACCTTTGAAAGAAGTGCCCAAAAACTTTTGCCCGCAAAACTCTGTACTAGGACGATTTTTTTCTCGCTTTCTCATTCTTGTTTAAGGGCCAACTTTTTGGAAATTCTGTTATAGGTTTATTCTCTAGAAGTGTTTAAACAGTGCTGCCTTTGCCGGTAGACGCCAAGAGGCGTTTAAACTGAATCCCTTCAACTTTTATTCAGTAAGCTCCAGTTATGAAATTGAATTAATTGAATACAAAGTTCAGTTTGTTGAAATGTCTGATTTCAATGACCAAACAATGAATGTTATTCTTAGAGAGTAAATAATACTGTGTTTGCTTGCAAAATGACGTATCTTTTGTTATATATTTAGCTTTGTAGGTACTTAAGTAGTGAAAATTGCTTGTAGGCGGGTCAGTAATCGCAATTGAAGTCATCAACCTCTTAAAACCTTTTAACCGCCCACGAAGAATAGTTAAAAGGATATCGTTCTTAAGCTATAAGTACGAAGATAAGCAGTAGGATTACATTAAATTATCATCCTCTATGAATTCGCTGGATGCGGGAAGCAAATAGAACCGGTCGAAGTGGATGCGCTTGGGGGAGGTGTATGTCCAGCAGAAGACGTCTTTCGGCTGAAATGATGATGAAGATGATCATCCTCCCGCCCGCATCCCAATTTATTTGTGATCAACAACAACAATTTTTTTTTTATCAGCCGTCATTTCAGTATTTACCCCCTTTTTTGACAAATCATCATTCACAAAATCCGTCCATCGTTTCCTTGGTCTTCCCGTAGGACTCATATCGACATCTTCGGTCTGAAAAAAAAAATGGGATGCAGATACCTACGTCATCTGCTTAGCTTTTTTTCAGCTATGTTATGTTCGGCTTTCAGTTTAACTGGAACCAGCTGAAAACAAGTATTAATGCATCTACAATACCAAAAAAAAACTTCAAGGCATCTGTTTACCAAAATTGCTAGTAAAAACACACGTAACATCACGCCAGATTCCCCGGAAAGTTTAGGCAGAGGTGTACAGTGTACTTACCTATAGGCCTCTCACATTTTGCCAGTTTGTGGAAGTCCCATGTGACGGTGGCGAGCCTATTGCCATCACAATCGGGCACAAATCCTGCTGCTGAGAAATGTTTGATGGAAAAACGCAATTCAGTAAGCTCAACCACAAGTATGTCGTCAAAAAATATGTAATACAGACGTGGATAGTGTGAGGTCCGACTCCAGGCTTTAGCGTACCTATGATTAGGATACTAACAATAATTTTAGATTTTGTTTTACTGTATGGATCTCCGTGGTCTGAAAATATTATGTGATTGACGTGTAAAAGTGTTTGTACAAACCTACTTACATAAATAAATCATTTAAAGGTTTTATTATATCTGCTTCTAAATCTCCTACATCGCTCGAAACACCAGTAGCTGTCCTACCCAGGTCAGGCGTGCTCATGCGCATATAATTACTACAGACACATGAAGTAGCGTGACATGGTGTGCAATGTCATTATGAGCTGACTGTCATGTTATTAAATGACAGGTAGTAGACAAATATTTGATTAGATGACATGCTAACTTTTTGTGTTTCGGGTTTAATACGACCTCCTTACGCGGATGGAATTTTTTTTTGTGTTTCGGCTGGCTTGGCTTGTTCCGGTAAGTTGGAGAGTCTCATTCTAATTCAATGACAAGCTTTTATTTCTATTCTAAACCCAACATGTTAGTTCTAAAATAAATAAAAGTACCTATTAGTTTTTAGAGTGTCGTACCCAAAGGGTCTAAACGGAGCACTATTGCTGTCATTCACGTGTCCGTCGTCTGTTACACAGGTTTTACAGCTAAACGGTTGGAGCTATATTCTTTAAATTTTCACAGTATAAGCATCTTGTTGCCCCAAAGCCATACAAATTGTCAAAAAATATGTTTAAATGTTTTTAAGCGGGTCTCCCTTATAGACAAAGAGGGACCCGAAAAAAAAATTCGAACTACCCCATCGAGTGGGGTATCGTTGTTTAGAACTCGTTGAGTAGATAAATACTGTATTTTTTGTATTAAAAAAATATTGGAAAACAAAGGAATGAACCGAAGAAAACTTTTTTTTTTACAAAATTTTGTGTTAAAGAATTTTTTAACTTCCCATTGACCTATGAACTTGAAATTTGGTGATAACGTTTATTATTAGTTAAATTTCACTAAGAAATACCAATTTATTTATAAATCTGATTTGGTTCGGAACCCTTAATGTACGAAGTCCGACACGCACTTGGCCGGTTTTTTTTTTATCTATGCTATTGAAACATTGATACATCTATCACTATAATTAATATAATAAAATTATCTAGGGTTAAGACACAACTTGCCTACAAAATAATTTTATAGGCAAGTAATAAATTAATGTAAAACTAACAATTTATCCATAAATTGATCTAAGCATTCCGAACACGGCCCGTTCATAATAACTTAATCACTGCGCAGGATTCAAAAAATATTACTAAGCCTATCATTATACTAACTACGCTGTCTTATCCTTACTATAAACTACTTTATATGTTAAAGGCGATAGTTTTGTCTGTCTGTTTGGTCAAAACGGCAATCAGTTCTGTGACCTTTGCTTTAATAAATATTGGATTTTAATGTCATTTTTATTATCATCTCAATTTATATAGGCCAAACAACTGAAACTGTACAAGACAAACTAGATTTCTTATCACAAATAAGTTGAAATAAGGCAATATTAAGACACCAACATTTGATGATTTCCTTCTGATGTAGGTAATTATGTACAAAGAGTCGATTTTTAAAACTTCTATTTTGCAAAGATGTATTTGAAAGACCTATAGAGCGGCTTGTTTAAAGTTAAAAATACAGGGCATGTTTATATGGCCGTTGACATGTGTAAATAAACACCTTATGTAATTTGTCTATCGATAACAATATTTTATGCTATACATAGATGATTCACTCCGAACATGCGAACATTCGTATTAGATAAGAATACGTCAAAGGAAGATTTAGTGCGGTCTGTGATAAACTAGTAACCATAAATATTAGAATAGGGTGCATAGGTAATAATTAGACAAGTAAAACCGGCACTATTTATACTCGTATGTCCTCCTAAGCAAATTAAAGACCACTTTGAAAAGTGTGTTCTAGGTACAAATGGCAGTCTAATCATAACTACTCTATTATTTTACAGAGCTAATAAAATTATGCAGTATGAGTAACAACTCTATCGTTTATGCTAAGACATTCATGTGAATTTTTAAAAAGGAATGCAACGCCATTAAATAAGTTCAAAAAAATAATGAATTAATAAAAAATATTTTCGCATTTGTGAACTAGTAGCATTTGGGGGTTAAGAAAAAGAATACCTACATTTTATATATTTAAGATAAACTTAGGACATTAGGTAAGGATTTGCGCTGAAAATTAATTATTAAAATGTTGTAGTTTTAATAATTGTTTCATATTAATGTTCTACGTCAATTATTTGATGAATTAAATAAGCGAGGAAAACTTCTACGTTTTTTTTCCAGTTTTGCTTTTTAATAAGTTTTGTTAAGAAAATTAACTAGATAGCAAAATTTTATTTCACGTCTAGTGTGTTTTTACTAAGTAAGTAGTGTACCTACCTACATACAATTAGCAATTCTAAGGATAGTTAATTCATATACAGGTTTATTGGTTATTGACCAATATCCTCTTAAGCGGTCACTGTACTCATCATTATGAACAACTTTTACTTTGGGACCCCCCAACCTGAAATCGCGAAAGAAAAATCAGCTGTTCCCTACATTTATTTTCGCAACTCGTCAAAATGTAGGGAGCAGTTGATTTTTTTTTAAGAGGATATTGGTCAATAACCAGTAACCCCGTATTAATACGAAAGTGAGTTTGTTTGCTAAAACAAACGAACAGAGGAGCTCGGGGCTAAGTAATAACAGCCGCACGGGTCGATCCACCAGGTTAAGCTACGCTTGCCGCGGTTGGTCAGTGGATGGGTGACCATCTTTACATACCGAGACTCCTCCGTGCCTCGGAAAGCACGTTAAGCCGTTGGTCCCGGCTGTCATTCGTGGATCTTTGACAGTCGTGACGGGTCGTCAGAAGCCCGAAAGTCTGACAACCAGTCTTACCAAGGGGTATCGTATTACCCAGTTACTGGGTTGTGGAGGTCAGATAGGTAGTCGCTCCATGTAAAATACTGGTATTCAGCTGCATCCGGTTAGACTGGAAGCCGACCCCAACATAGTTGGGAAAAGGCTAGGCAGATTGATTGAAACGAACGGATTTGGATGAAATTTGGCGCACTGGTAGACCATGACCTCGATTAGGTTATCGGATACTTTTTATCCCGGTAGTACGTTCCCGCAGGATAATTTCCGACATGCACGCGGGCGAAGCCGCTGGCGAAAGCTAGTACCACATAAAGACACTACCGTCCGCAGACATCTATTATTAACACTGCATAACCAATACAAACGATCAAATACAATGGCGACACGTCAATTATACAAAATAATATTGATCGACAATTTATCACCGGCGCAAGATTTATTAATTTGAGGTCATCTCTTGTTGTTTATTTTAGTAATTATACAGGTCCTCTGCAGGGCACGCAGGCGCCAGCAGTGACAAGTTATCATGTACAGTCAGTGTCAATAATATCGGGACGAACAGACTGTTCAAAATGATCTAAACAACTTCCTATGAAAATGAAATATTAACTCAAGGAATGTTTCAGAATGTAGACGGTCCACGACAACTGTCATTCTGACAAGAACTTTATTCAATTGAGATAAAGTTAAATTTCCTTAGTTGTTGAGATCATTTTGAACAGTCTGTTGTTGACTGTATTGTTTATTTATTATTAGCTACTGTCCAGCTGATGAATTCTGTTAAAATCTCGCCGTGAGAACTTGGTGAAGTGAACTGTCATCATATCATCATAACCATAACCAGCCTGTAATGTTCCCACTGCTGGGACACAGGCCTCCTCTCTGTGAGAGGGAGTGGGCCGTAATCCACCACGCGGCCCCAGTGCGGGTTGGTAGATGTCACATGTCTTCGAATTTTTGGTTCTAGGACATGCCGGTTTCCTCACGATGTTTTCCTTCACCGTTTTTTTATTTATTTATTTTATTTTCGGAAAGCTTACAGTCTAATAGTCTAGTCTTTAGAGGTAAATTATGTACAATATCGCTTAAAATTGCCATGTATAAGCTTCCACAGATTAAAAACTATGTACCTACCTACCTAAAATAAAAAAAAGAAATTGAACATACAAAAATTAAAAATAAAATCTCCTTAAAAACTCAACAAATTTTTCTAAACAAAACAAAACATATTCTTCTTTTAAATAAAACATAAAAAAATCTATATTAGTAGGTACTAGTAGTAATGCTATTCATTGCGGTCTTTATCAAAATATTCTTTATTTATAGTTCGTCTTAATGTGCTAGGGCTGGTTCTAAATAGATCAACATCTAAAAGAGAGGGAAGGTTATTGAAGCTTTCTGCGCTACGTAAGAAGAAGGCATTCCGTCGGTAGTTGGTGGATGCGAATGGAATGTGAAGAAGTGGCCGCTGCCTGAAGCCTACGTGATGGGTTCGGAGTGATATTTTGGAAAGAAGTTGGGAACATTCGATGGAACTAGTGGCAATGTTTAACAGAAATGTAATATCATTAGCATGGCGTTTGTTTCCCAGTGATAGAAAATGGTATCTTTTGCAACGATGAGTGTAATCCGTTGAGCATTGTTTTGTCTTATTATAATCTAAGTGTCTTAAAAACTTTTTCTGAATGCTTTCTATTCTTTCGTTTGAGAGCAGTGGTGATGAAATTATTTACACAAAGTAAAGCGCCTGTCTGGGTTCAAACCTACGATCGACTCGTATATGATCGACTCGTATGTCGCGGCTGTTACCAGGTCTACTGCACTGCTCAATAGCGTCAATATGTAGCATCAGGTGGCATGACAGATACAGCCCGATGCAGACTTTATGACGGTAATTTAACACCATTGTGTTTTATAAAACAAGTGGTAACCAATTATCCTGTCTAATAAAGTATCGATAACCGTTTTTCTTGCAACACTGCACTTACCAAAATCAGCCTATAACGTTCCCACTGCTGGGACACAGGCCTCCTCTCTGGGAGAGGGAGTGGGATGTTATCCACCACGCGGGCTCAGCGCGGGTTGCCGGACCTGTCACATGACATGGGTTTGGTTCTAGGGCATACCGGTATCCTCACGATGTTTTCTGCAGTGGTGATGATATTTAAACACTGTAACCTATTTACTGCACTTAACCTAGCTTTTTTAATAAGTAAGAAATGTATATTGTCTAGATTAGGTGCCCAAGCATAATCAGCCTAGTTCCCACTACTGGGTCACAGGGCTCCTCTCTGTGAGAGGGAGCGGGCCGTAATCCACCACGCGGGTCCAGTGCGGGTTGGTAGATGTCACATGTGTTTGGTTCTACGCCATGCCGGTAACCCCCCGATTTTTTCTTTAACCGTTTTCTGAGTAGTGGTCATATTTAAACACCCCACCTTTTTTTACAAATAAGAAAATCTCTAACCCACTTAGTCATAAAAAAAAACTGAAGCGCTCTCTAAACCTATTTTAGTTATATGTGGAAGTGTTGTCTTCTTCTTTCGAACTCAAATCATAATTCGAAAAAAATTGACAAAACACTTTTAAAACTAAAATAGATTTGTAGAGCGTTTTAGTTTTTTTATGAATAAGGGGGTAGTATGTAATTATTTTATTGAGGAGCTCGTGGCTAAAGTAATAACAGCCGCACGGGTCGATCCATCAGGTTAAGCTATGCTTGCCGGGGTTGGTCCGTGGATGGGTGACCATCTTTACATACCGAGACTCCTCCGTGCCTCGGAAAGCACGTTAAGCCGTTGGTCCCGGCTGTCATCCGTGGATCTTTGACAGTCGTTACGGGTCGTCAGAAGCCCGAAAGTCTGACAATCAGTCTTACCAAGGGGTATCATATTACCCAGTTAATGGGTTGTGGAGGTCAGATAGGCAGTCGCTCCATGTAAAATAATGGTATTCAGCTGCATCCGGTTAGACTGGAAGCCGACCCCAACATAGTTGGGAAAAGGCTAGGCAGATTGATGTAATTATTTTATTATACCTCTCTTTAATCCGAGATCAGCTTATACTGGAAATGAATAGCTTGATAATATGTAGCCGTGTGTACACACAGTAAAATACATAGAGATACGACATAATTATAATTTTCAGTACTAGGTCTAGTTTACCCAAGGTCTAGTTTGAGGCACAGTTTGAGGTCTAGTTTACCCAAAATACCCCATTTATTGACGCTATTTGGAAACTCTACAATTCCGTGGTCTATGGTTTACAAGACAACGGTGCTAATTAACTGCACAATTTTGATCATCGGATGTTTAATTTTGATCTGCACAGCATAGCATCTTGCAAAGCGCCATAATTTTAATTAGGATGCATCTACTTAATTTCTTTTGAACCAAATAATTATCATAATTTTATCTCTTTCTAACCAAATCGTGGGTAATAAAAATCATCTAAGCAGCGTGTCACTCGAAATCTTTCTGTAAAACCCTAAAGGCTCCCGCAGACAGGCGCGACGCGATTCTGGTAGAACCATATTTCCATGAAGTCTTCATAAAAATTGTTCTACTAGAGATGCGTCACGCCTGATTGAGCCTTAATCTTATGAGAACAGTCATAACATAAAGTCTGCATAATACGTACCTATATTAATAATAATGTAGCATTATAGTTATATTATATTACATATTATATTGTTCAGCACCAACCGGGGATTGTCCCTGTATGCACTTGCATAGTGCATACAGGGATGATCGTCGGCTGGTGCGTCCTCAATCAATCTGCCTAGCCTTTTCCCAACTATGTTGGGGTCGGCTTCCAGTCTAACTGGATGCAACTGAATACCAGTATTTTACATGGAACGACTGCCTATCTGACCTCCACAACCCATTAACTGGGTAATACGATACCCCTTGGTAAGACTGGTTGTCACTTTCGGGCTTCTGTCGTTACGCTGTCAAAGATCCACGAATGCCAGCCGGGACCAACGGCTTAACGTGCTTTCCGAGGCACGGAGGAGTGTCGGTATGTAAAGATGGTCACCCATCCACGGACCGACCCCGTCAAGCGTAGCATAACCTGATAGATCGACCCGTGCGGCTGTTATTACTTAGCCACGAGCTCTTTCTCCTCATCGTTTAAAATTGTCTAAGGAGCCTCTGCGAGTTGGCTTCGGCCCCTCGTAGGTATGCCTTTTAAAAGTCTGGGACTCCAGGGTCCCGAAATATGTCAAAGACATTAAAAAAAAGGTACTATTAAAATCAAATCTTTTATTGGTTTGCAAACATGTTAAAGATGATGATGGGTGAGATGGGATTAAGTACCTAATATTTTTTATTTTTCCGCATAACTCTTGTATCTGGGTGGTGAATGATAGTAGATTATTTTGACTTCCATTCCGATACATAAGTTCGGAGATAATACTGAATAATGATTTTATTTATGAATTAATTAATTCTTTATCTCAAGCTCGGCCGTTAGCCTCGAGTATATCTGGGTTTTGATATTTTTTACTCTATACCTAAATCTTTAAAATTAAAGTAAGTATTACAGTTTTTACCCAACTCGGTGGTCAAACCTCTAGGACTCGATGATCAGGAGTCGAGTTTGCGACTACTAGGCCAACGACTTGGAATCTTTTATTGTATCGGGTTTACACGGTTCTATTTTAGAGACTTAAAATTTGAAATTCAATTTGATTGAAAGTCAATTCAGACGGTTTAAACCGCTTTCGACTAAGCAGTTGATCAATTAAAATTGAATCGTGTGAACCCGGTGTAATTGTAATATAATAATTATTTTCTTCTAGAAACAAAAGAAAATCATTCATCCACAATTTGTTCTAATTTTAAATAGCATTTTGCACCCTCAAACATGCAAAAAACAAAGTGCAACCGATTCCGAGGAATGTTGTCCCTTTCTATAGCGCGTTATTAGTATGAGAGTGAGTGAGATAGTTGCATAATAAATGGTTTTAATAAACTTACGATAGTCATTGATGTTAAAGTCTATTGCAACTAATTATCTCCCTAGTAGAGACTGGAGTGGCCATGTGTTAGAGTTTATTGGGACAATCCATCAATTAGATAAATTTTTAATAGTGACCCGCCTCTTCTTTGCATGGGTTTTACGACTTGAAAAAACATGGAAATTTCTTTATTAAGTATAATGTAAGTTTAATATTAGTATATCCTGTACACAAAAAACCTTCCGTAGTAGGTAAATTCTCTAAACCATGGTGAAAATTGCATCAAAATCCGTTGCGTAGTTAAGAATGACGCGGTCATACAGACTGACACGAAAAGCGACATTAACTTATGATACGCCGCACCGCGCCGCGTACGTGTCGCGTCCGCCATTTTGTCACTCCTAAACTATTTACAGTCCACTGACAAAATGGCGGACGCGACACGCTACAACTGCAAGCGTCGCTTTAGATCGGCGACGGTCGTCAGCGCGTGCCGTTGCCCGTGCCGTTGGCGCGTGTCGCTCATGTGTAAAACCACTAATATTGACACTGACAGCTCTTGAACGCAGTTTAGATGTGCTGAAGGCGTTCAATTTCATTGGTGAAATTGGCACTTAGTATGTTATGCAATTTCTCCGCTGATATTAATATTTATCCCTATAACATCACATGGACTGGTCACCCTACTAGTCCAGACCGGCTGGTCTACAAATGGTTAGACAAGACAACTTAGGTAGTCAACATTAGACAGCTGGCAATACCTATTAAAATGCTAGCTGCCTAAGTTACCTATTATCTAACTTAGGTACTTATAAGTGAGCGCCTTTTGGGAATCACGTAATGTGCAAGTTATAACTAAGTATAATGTTATAGTATAAAGGGTGAAATTGAATTCATGGGCGATATTTTAAGGGGTCATTGTACCCATCATTATGAACAACTTTTACTATGGGAACAAACCTGAAATCGCGAAAAAAAGTCAGCTGTTCCCTACATTTTGACGAGTTATGCGAGCATAATGTATGGAACAGCGGATTTTTTTTCGCGATTTCAGGTTTGTTCCTAAATTAAAAGTTGTTCATAATTATGAATACAATGACTCCTTAAAATATTTCCCATGAATATAATTTCACCCTGTAAAATCTATTTCTTCTTAATATAATTCTAATAGATAGACCATGAACAATGAAGGGTTCCGTAGTTAAAAATTTATCCCAAAAATAAAGTTTACATTATAGTCGAAAAACATGTTCTCCCATTCATTGATAGACATCACGGTCAATTCTCCAACTGCAAATTTAAGTTTGTAATCGTAATTTTTTTATTATATGATAGAACTACAAATTAACGATTTTCGGACTTTTTCCATTACTTGTGCTGTAAGACCTTGCTTCTTGCCAAATTTCATGATTCTAGGTCAACGGGAAGTACCCTAGGTTTTGATTTATTTGCGAGTATCAAAATACGTCGCATAAATGGACGTAATTTTTTATTCCGTTGACTTAGAAACTTAATTTTTTTAGAGCTCTAATGAACCATAGACCTACGTATTTGATATAAATTTCAACTTGATACCTCCACGCGTTTCTAAGAAAAAGGGTCTTGACAGGACTGACAGACAGACAGACGGACAACGAAGTGATCCTATAAGGGTTCCATTTTATTTTTCCTTTTGAGGTTTGAACTCTAAAAAATCTAAAAAAGTTTAAATTCATGAAAGACCGTATGCCCTAGACCATAGATATAAGAAAGAAGGAGATATGCCCAGTAGTTTAAAAGGTATCGGAACACTGTGTCTCCACTTTGTCCCTACCACTGGCCAACTATTACATTAAAGACAAATATAGTACAATACTTGTACTTTACCTATGGAAAGTGATTCCATGATTTCTATAGTTTTTGTTTTGGCTTCGGTTTTTACAAGAAACCACTGAACAACACGGCATTCTTATAATTTGTCACGATCACAGTCGAAAGCGCACTAGTTCGCGGAGACCGCCATTTGACTATGAATGGTTCATACTGATCTCGTCGCGCGGACACAGACACGCCCCCTTGCCACTTCTCCTGTTTTTTTTTATATTTCTATGGCCTAGACTGAACACAATATTCCATAGTCATCTTAGATCAGCAAATAAAAAACAAACATCGGTTGGAGAAGTGGCAATTTAATAAACTATGTGTGTTTAACAGTTACCTATTATAGTGACACAAAATATACCTGTTAATTATATCACATTATCACATAACGTTGGCCGTGTCACGCGATTATGTACTTTGGGTGTAGGTATTAAAGTTGATTCGTCATTGATTAGGTACTTTTGCTAGATAAGTCTGTTTGTATTTTGACATTCAGTTATTTTTATTTTTAATATTTCTATTGTTAGTTAAAAATGTTCTATAGTGAACCACAATGAATGAATGAATGAAATGCACCGACCCCAGCGTGGGTTGACCAGACTCGATTACTCGAATGAACCCAAAGATTCACACTAGCTCCTGTTGCCTCATGTTTCATGGGTCTACAAAGACTAATGTATATCAAGCAGTAGACCGGGGGGCGCGATAATGGTAGGGAAGACGTGCCCTTAGGAAATGGATAAAGGATTATAGAGCCTACCGAGTATGCACCATAAAGTTTGCAATGTAATTGTGGTACCATACCTAGAGTGAACCACTAAGCCACCGCTTGTCGCGTGTCGCATCTGTTCGAAGGAGCCTTTATATTCGTATAAAGTCGCTATAATTCTTTCCAACCATTTATTTTACACTAGCTGACCCGACAGACGTTGTTCTGTCTTAGCTATGAATATTCTAAAGTAAACGCGCGAAGTTAAAATAGTTGTTTAGTTTTTTGATATTTTGCAATTTTCTTAATTTTTTTTTTTTTTGTAAGATCTTTCTCCTGCCAATAATAAATACAACAAAAACAGAATTAGCGAAATTGTTCCATCCGTTCACACGTGATGCGATGACCAAGGGAAATGGAGATTTATTTTTATATATTAATATTTTACATTAGACAAAAGCACGCCTATGAAGTTCCATATTTATAATAAACTGACAGCCATAGACGACAAAATGCAAAAGGTACTTACTTCATGGACGCTAAAATAAAATATAAAATGTTTGGAAAAATTATAATCAGCCAGTATCGTCCACCACCCAGTGAGACAGAAGTAATTCGGACACCGTCGCCATCTTGTGAGCGCGCCACGTAACTCGATATGTAAACAAAACGATAATGTCTACGGCTTATCACGACTGCGGCTGATATCGTAATTAGTTGAGTAGGAAGGGGACGGCTTGAAATACAAAGTCGACGTACGCACTGACGTAAAAATATCGCGGCGATTTTATTTCGCGCACTGGATTTACAACGCTCTGCTTCGCACCGAGAGTTGAAATTCCAACAGAGTTTTTTCGACGCGCTAGAATGCACTCTGTTGGATTCTCAATGCTCGGCACAACAGCGGGAGTTGAAAATCCAGTGCGCGATAAAATCCCGCCGCGATATTTTTACGTCCGTGCTAACGTCGGATAATAAGTAAAATACAAACACTGTTGCCGATTCTGTTGTGCACAAACTAAACTTAATTTAGGCTATTGCTAACTTTTTCTCTCTAATAAAACAAGAAGGAAACGGACGCAAATTTAGTTGAACTAAGATTCCCGAGAGCAGTGATGGCCCAGTGGTAACGGCCGCCACTTACGAGTTGTAGGTCGTAGGTTCGAACCCAGGCAGGCGCTTTACTTTGTCTAAATTATTTTATCACCACTGCTCTCAAAACGGTGAAGGAAAACATCGTGAGGAAACCGGCATGCCTTAGAAACAAAAATTCGAAGACATGTTACATCTGCCAACCCGCACTGGGCCCGCGTGGTGGATTACGGCCCGCTCCCTCTCACCGAGAGGAGGCCTGAGTCCTAGTAGTGGGAACATTATAGGCTGGTTATGTATGTATATGTATGTATGTAATATTTCAATACAAAAGCACGGTGAAGCGCAAGACGTAAACAAGATTGACATCTGTAACTTAGTTCATAAGTTTAGTTATTGAACAAGAGAATCGGCACCAATGTTACACTAACGTTTTCTTTTTCTTTGAAACACTGCAGGCTGCAGTGTTTCAATCTGCCTAACCTTTTCCCAACTATGTTGGGGTTAGCTTCCAGTCTAACCAGATGCAGCTGAATACCAGTATTTTATATGGAGCGACTGCCTATCTGACCTCCACAACCCAATTACTGGGTAACACTGGTGACTACAAGTCTGACTAGACTTTCGGGCTTCTGACGACCCGTAACAACTGTCAAAGATCCACGAATGACAGCCGGGACCAACGGCTTAACGTGCTTTCCGAGGCACGGAGCAGTCTCTGTATGTAAAGATGGTTCCATCCACGGACCGACCCCGGCAAGCGTAGCTTAACTTGATGGATCGACCCGTGCGGCTGTTACTTAGCCACGAGCTCCTCGAGAGAAAAGAGAATAATTAACACAAAATAAAAGCAGTAGGATCTCATCATCATGTTGTTCACTATTTTGCGTCATTTTTTTTTTACTTTATTTTTCCTTATTTAAGTAATTTTAAAGTTACCCAGCCTACATTCCGGCCGTTAAAAGAATGACACCTGTCAGTTTTATTCTAACGAATATTGTGTTTGCTAATTTGGTCCTTATTATTATCTATTAGAAATTGTTCGTCCAACTGACAGGTGTCATGAACGCATTCTCTCGACGGCTGGACTATGTTCGCACGGACGTAAAAATATCGCGGCGATTTTTTTTTTTTTCGACGCGCTAGAATGTTGTCTGTTATTGTGAAGTTGGATTCTTAACACTCGGCTCAACAACGAGAGTTGAAAATCCAGTGTGCGATATAATCCCGCCGCGATTTTATTACGTCCGTGCGTACGTCGCCTAAGTCGTGAACTTTTGGTTATGTACAGTCAGCAACAGAAGTTGTTTAACACTGCGACTTTTCGACATCATCTAAAATTCTAAATTAACACAAAATGATTCGATAAACTGTTTTTTTTTTCGTAACTGTTATGAGTTCTTAAAATTTTGAGTACTTCTGTTCCGATTTAAATTAAATATTTCACTTAATAATTAACATTAAAAAACTGCAAGTGTTAATCGACTTTTGTTGCTGACTGTACCAGCACATAAGTTCAGCAAGTTCAACAACGCAACCGACACTACATAAGTACCACGGCACTATTACAAATGATATGAGCCGATGAAAGCGTGGTGTGAATTGTATCGCCGCCATTAGCATTACTCCGTAACAATTATTGTAACCGTCTTCTACAATACAACGGATGGATAAGCAGCTGTCATTTTGTGTTTTTCTCACATTCACAGCGGACAGAACATCGTCGACGAAGTAGAATTAATTACGTGCAAACATTTATATACTATGGGTCAAAGTTCCGCATGATCACCTCAAAGGCGATAATCGCATGCACACCTCACGACTCCATCGCACAATGTTCGTTTGTCACGAGCTGCGCTCTCACAGGAATATTTTCTTAAGTGAGCATGCTTAAGTTTTGTCCATAGTCCAAACACGTAAAATTTTACAATTATTTTTCTCCTAAAGTCAATCATTCTGCGTAGCCTTTTTCCAACTACGTTAGGGTCGGTTTCCACTCTAACCATATGCAACTGAATACCTGTATTTTACATGGATCGACTGCCTATCTGACCTCCACAACCCATTAACCCATTAACTGGGTAACACGTTACCCCTTGGTAAGACAGACTGTCAGACTTGGGCTTCTGACTACCCGCAGCGACTGTCAAAGATCTACGTATGACAGCTGAGACCAACGGCTTAACGTGGTTTCTGAGGCACAGACGGGTCTCGGTATGTAAGGATGGTCACCCATCCACGAACCGACCGCGGCAAGCATATCTTAGGTAACCTCCTATCGACCCGTGCAGCTGTTATCATTAAGCCGCGAGCCAACCATTTTTTTCCTAGAGCGTTTATTAAAATTATGCGGGACTAGCTTTTGTCAACGGCTTCGCCCGCGTGGATGTCGGAAAATATCCCACCGGAACGTACTCCTTGTCATCTACATTATAAAGGGAACCTCTGTGCAAAATTTTCAGCTTTCTAGGTCCAAGGGTTTGGGCAGGGCGTTGATGAGTCAGTCAGTCAGGACTTCTGTTTTTATTTATACAACGTGTCTTTTTGCATCCTCGTCAAATTTCAGAGTGTGATACAGAACATCAAACCGAACAACTTTCTCCATGGGACCAACATCGTAATCGCGAAAAAAAATTCAACTGTCCCATAGAAAACTTCAATAGCTACTCCACGCAAATGTATGGGAGGGGTGATTATTTTTTCGCGATTACGATGTTGATGCCATGGAGAAAGTTGTTCGGTTTGATTGTCTATACCACATCCTTAAATTTGACGAGGATGCAAAACGACACGTTGTACTCGTATAAAGATTCTGCTAGAAGTATCTTTCGCACACATGCTTTATGTGTAACATCACATTTCAACATTTTGAACTGAACTCGACGAACCAGACCACTCTTGAGTGTACGGTCAGCAACAGAAGTCGGTTAACACTGCTACTTTTGACATCTAAATTAACACAAAATAATTCGATAAACTATTATTTTTTCGTTTAAAAATATTTCGTTTCATAAAAAACGCGATTAAAAAACTGCAAGTGTTAATCGACTTTTGTTGCTGACTGTACATGAATTTTGTACATGTATTTTCGAACACGATTGTACAATTATATGTAGGATTCACGCAAGGTATGTTTGCCTGGTAGTTGGTAGCGATATCTAAACATGATGTACAAGTGATGCCTAATTAATTGTTCCACTACATGCCACACCTGTTTTTATTGCGTAGGCTGCGTGCACACTGGCGCGGCAAGACGCGGGGACGCACGGGCTTGAGGAGGTACACACGGCTACACCAAGCTACACATTGCTTGATATTTAGCTGTGTGTACTTACAGTAAATCAGAACACAACTCTTCCATCTAAAGTTGCTTCAATGTGCAATATACACGCGACGCATTCGGTATGGTCATCCACATTGTTTGCACCTTATACCTTATTAGGGTTCTGTACCTCAAAAGGAGAAAAACGGAACCCTTATAGGATCACTCATGTGTCCGTCTGCCACAGCCATTTTGCTCCGAATCTAATGGACCGATTAAGTTGAAATTTGGTACACATATCAATTTCTGTGACCCAAACACGAATATGTAAAGTAAATAAATGAATTTTGAATATCGGGTCATTTTTGAGAGGCACAAAAAAGAAAATTAAAAAAAAGTTTTTCAAACTACCGTGTGACGTAATATAAAATGAAAGGGCTTACTGCGAGGGTCTCAAATATATATTTTTTATAATTTTAAAATACTTAAATTGTTTTAAAGTTATTGACCACCCCTTATCTCCGAAACTACCGAGCCTAAAATTTTGAAAAAAATATAGAAAATAGTTCTTTACCTGTAGATTACAGGAAAACCTATAAGAACACCTACCTAACCTATATAAAACACCCTATATAAAACCTATATAGAACCTATATAAAATAACATGATAAATCTCTCAATATTGTGCGTATAAACTTACATTTGCAATTAACGTGTTTTTCAACTACAATGTTAAGTTTCTTCTTGGGATAAATTCGTCCCAACTGCGGAACTCTTCTTTGTACGTGGTCCGACACACACTTGGCCGGATTTTTACTACCATATCCTACTTTAAATAACTTAATTATACACAGATAAGTAACCCGTCTCTCCTCAATTCCTTTGCCTACTTCTAGGATGCATATCCGGTACGGCTCTAATAATCCTTCCATATCCTAAGGGCACGTCTTCCCCACCATTATCGCGCCCCCGGTCTACTCCTTGATATGCAATGGCTATTGAGCATGAGGTTCTAGGGGCTAGTGTGAATCTTTGGGCTCATTCGAGCAATAGAGTCTGGTCAAACCACGCTAGGGTCGTTGAATTTCATTCATTCATTCATTACTTTGAGTGAAGTTCAAAGGCGCAGGAAATAAAAATATAGGTAGGTACTGTGAAAAACTAGTGTCATACTCATCATGACCACAGAATAAGAGAGAAGCCACACGGTGCGGTGCGGCGCCGCACCGCAAACATTTTGCCGCATCACTGTTCACATGTGGTATGCGGCGCCGCAATACGGCACCGTAGTATGCGGAGCGGGGACCTAGCCAGTCCCAGTGCAAAATGGAAAATGGATCGGAATAGACGTGTTTTGTTGCTTCTACTACTACGCCACCGCCGAAAACGTAGAATCAGACGATATTAAGAAACAGTGACGGAGATTTTTTTCTTAAAGAATACAATGAGCTATTGTTGGATCCGAAAAAATTTTATAACTTCTTTCGAATGAGTGTGACCTCTTTCAACAGTTTATTAAATACCTTGGAACCACATTTACGGAAGCAATATACTAATATGGCCGCGACCGCACCGCACTGTGTTGCGGTGTGCCTGCGGTGCGGCGCCAGAACGCACCGTGTGGCATATCATTGATATTTATATGCAGGCCGCCGCAGCGACATCGCTCCGGCGCCGCGCCGCGACCGCACCGCACCGTGTGGCTTCTCTCTAATAGTAGTTTATGATACTGTTACATAATGAGGGGTATTAAAACACGAGTACGGCTCGTTTTTGACACAAGTGTTATAATACCTAATTATGTGCGGTTTTAATTTTATACACTATTTTATCTATACTCATGCAATAGGTAGTTACCTATTTATAAATAAAAAACCAAACTTAACGAAAACCACTTGATGCCAGGGATTGACACTATTGACAGCTCCTTTGGCATAAGTTTTCATAGTGAGATTTTTACAGTATTAGGTCGGCTGCAGTCGCGTTTACCGCCGTATCGCGCCAATGTGAAAACGTCACAAGGCTTTCACGGCGAGGCGCGACCACCAGCGTTACTTACAGCATTCCCTAACACTGCCGGCCAAATATAGTAAGCCACCGTTTTTACTTCGAATCCAGTATCTAGAGCTTGAGCTGGGCTGATTTCTTTGGTAAAAGTGTAGGGCAGACTGGTTCAAGTACCTAAGTACCTACTTTTTAAATTGTGGCAGAAGTGTTAAGTTGGTACCTATTTAGAGTGTTGTAGTTTTGAGAGTACTAAAAAGTAGGAATTGTGTTTTTAATTATTGAAAAAATTTGAGTAAAAAAAGTTACTAGTTACTGCCCGGTTTCAGATGAATATTTAAACCGAGTTTAAACTCAATAGCTATTGATTCTACAAAATTATCTATTTAAGGACGCTGTTACAAATGGGTAGTCAAATCATTACTTTTTTACACAAAAGTATGTTTATTAAATAAAATTCTTTACATTCTTAAAATGTTTTTTGGCCAAATTGTTGATATATGTGCGTGGTACGATTCTGAACTATAAATATAATTTTAGACAGATACAGTTTCTCAAAATTTACCTATGTAATCGCGAAAAAATTTTCAACTGTCCTATGACAGTTGAAAATTTTTTCGCGATTACGATGTTAGTCCCATGGAAAAATTTGTACGGTTTGATGTTCTGTAGCACATCCTGAAATTTGACGAGGATGCAAAACGACACTTTGTTTAGGTAACTTACGAAATTACCATTAACCACATTACCAGCAAAGCATTACATTAACCCTACACTCGACAACACCATTAAACTAATTCCTTGCAAAAAACCTGTCACTCCGACCAACCATGTGTAACAATATAATAACCATTTAAAGTGATAGTATGTTGTACTTTCAACTGTAATTCCATTTGCAGACAACACGCGAGCAGAATAAATCAATTACAATAACCGTTTGACATTGTACGGGTTAAGTTTTATTGAAAATACTCTGCATTTGCGGTTTAGGGTTAACAAAACTCAGTAGGTAAATACCGTACCTATGCCATACAAAAGTTTTGATTTTTGAACAGAGAACTAAACTTTTTTGTTTGATGCCAGTATTTTGACAGGAAATCGTAGTATCAATAAATTCCCGATGCATTTCGGTCCGCTGCAAAAAAGTCTTCAAAGCCCAAAATTCGTAAATACTACCTAGCTTCGTAAACGCAAGTTCCGTACAAGGGGAATAGGTAAGTAGCCGCGACGCGTTTGCGGGGACAGCGACGCCTTCAGGCGCCGTTGTCAAATGTTTAAAAAGAAAAAGGTTGAATGAAGTGCTCCTTTGCTTAGTTTTATTTCAGCGTTAAAAATTTTGATTTCCGTGCAATTCAACTGTCATTTCAAGTGATGAATTTAAAATTAGAACAATGAGCATTGGGAAAGCATACAACTACTTTGAGACAACCGTAAAACATTGAGATAAGGCTGCTACAAAAGAGCATTTGAAGGACCCTTTACATGAACCATCATAGGTTAGATAGGAACCTACACTAGTTATTTATAATCAAATCAATTAATAATAAACAGCTTTATTTGCGAGACTGCAACGGCGTGTAAAATTGTACCATCACCAGCTCATTTATGATTTCCAACGATACTCCAATAAAAAAAACAGTAGAAAATTCACTTTTATGCAATAGAAACGCGTTTCTGCGTAATATTCATATTGAAAACCGTTTGTAGTGAGAACCCGTCTTACTAATAATTGCTGTCAATATTCATTAGTGCTGGCAACACCGTCGTTTATAGCTAAAGTGGGAACTTTTTTTACTTAGAACACTCCGTGTGGCAACGTTGTTTTGTGTTATTTTTTTCTATCTTATCACCTTTACGGGATTTTATACACGTAAATTAGTTCCGTAAAAAAATGGTGCTGTTAAATTTTTAGATAGCGTGTAAGAATCCTTGCCACTGTAATAAAAAAAAGTTATTAAAAAAAATATAGGTGTGAATGTTTCGTTTGCTTATCGTAGAATTATTTAAAATTAGAATGCGCGGTTTATCTGCGCGCTTGTGTAAATTTTAAGTACTGCCCTGTATTGAAAGTTGTACGCATGCTATTTAATAGGCTATTGTTAACCTATCTTATGCTCGTTATAGGTAATGTTTAGATAATAGCAATTTGTTAGTTTATCACCATCTGGTGACATTTTAATTAATTTATTTTAGCGGTTCCTTGTAATTGGCTGTAAATTTAATTTTCTTTTGTCTTTTTGTTTTATAAATTTCTAGAATAAGTTAGATTATAAGATAAACGATAAGTCGTCATCTCTCTCTGCTATCCTTCTGTTGCTGTGCCCGACAGGGTCCACGATTGTTCTTTAGATAATGATTACCACCTAAGCATTGTGGAATGCAATAAAAAATTGAGAATTGAGATAAGTGTAAGTGATGGATATTGATGACCTAAAACCTTTTACAATTTTTGTTCATAATTATATCTTTTTTTGCTTTCATAATGTTTAATTAAAAAGGTGTTACAATGGCTTAAAGCTAAGGTACAATTACGGACCCTGCAGGGCACAGCAAAAAGTATAAAATTAATTCTTCTCAAAAAAAAAAAAAATATAAAATAAAAATAAAATTACGAAACAAATTAACAATCAGCAATTGTTAAATATGTTATTAACATTATTTAAATAAATATAACATAATTATTTTAGGTTTGATACCTATAATGCGTCTATATCTTATAAAGGACTTGTTCTGGGTGAGTTAAAGAAAATAATCAATCAATCTGCCTAGCCTTTTCCCAACTATGTTGGGGTCGGCTTCCAGTCCAAGTTCCAATATTTTACAAATGGTTAAATGATAACAGCTGCACGGGTCAATCGAAGGTTAAGCTTCGCATGCCGCGGTCGGTTCGTGGATGGGTGACCATCCATAACTTATCTAGACTCTTCCGTGGCTCGGAAAACACGTTAAGTCGTTGGTCCCGGCTGTTAATTGTTGATCTTGGACAGTCGTTACGAAAGTCTTGACAGCCAGTCTTACCAGTTACTGGGTTGTGGAGGTCAGATAGGCAGTCACTCCATGTAAAATACTGGTATTCAGCTGCATCCGGTTAGGCTGGAAGCCGACCCAACCTATTTAAAACTACTATTTTATAGAATCCACTTGTCCCTTTCCAATTAATACAGGATACTTACTCCCATTTTCACTAGGCTCAAGATATCTGAGAATCATTAACATTTAATATGATTATTCGCATTTAAATTCCCCGTTGGCACAGATAAGTGAAACGGCAAAGTTTCTGCCCCACTCTGTCGAGAGACTAGGTAGCAAGGGTTTTGAAGGACATTCCAGAAAACGTTGCACGTGGTTCATTCTACTATAGGTTTCCACAAAATAGTATTTCTCCTGGATTATTCCACTTTGCTCCACCAAAATCAATTAGTGGACGATACAATTGTGAACTTTGGCCTGCTGGTGGAGCAGATTCGAGGGGCAAAGTCGAATAATACTTTCTTCTGTATGGTGTGCTCACTAGTCACGTACTTTAGGTTAGCTATCTTGGGCTGATAAAAAAAAAACTTGCATCTGTAAAGGCTCTTACACACAGGCGCTACACGCGACGCGAATCGCACTCGATACAAAGGCACTAGGACGAGAGACGCCTTTGTGTCGCGTCGCATGTCGCGCCTGTTTTAGGGGCCTTAACGCAGCTCTAATAAAGGTTTTAAGTGTGTAGGTACTCGATAATTACGAAAAGACACTTTCAGTCAGGTAAATGAAGAATTTGGGAGGTGTCGTGGGACAACCGGTTGGAACAAAGTTCCTTTCGCTGTTTGGTCTTAAGTTTCAAAAGTTTGAAACTGACTTCTTCGGGCATAACGGTTTTTCGTTACGTGACGTAAAACAAAACAAAAAGTAAAGTAGAAACTACCAGAGAACTTCGTTCCAAAACTTCTGTTCTAATTTGTTTTTTTTTTTTTAATCAGCACTAGGTGCTGAAAATTCTAAATCCGTTCCCTACTTTTACAATCGATCGAATTTTAGTAGGTATTGCATGACCCAAAAAACATGAATGTTTATTTAATACAAAAAATAAATATGTTTAATGTGAAAATATATTTAGTTTTTTAACCGACTTCAAAAAAGGAGGTTCTGTTTTCGACCCGTAATTATGTATGTCCGCGATTTTCTCAAAAACGAATGAACCAATGTTGATGATTCTTTCACAACATGATCTACACACTTTCAGGAAGGTTTTATTATTACATTATGTAATTATTCTTGTGTACGAAGTTATATGCATAAATGTACAGTATCTCCGGCATTTCTAAGCGGATTTTGATGATTCTTTTATATTTAACTAAAAAAAGAAAAATAATTTTACTTTAAAAACTTAAAACGAATAAAATAACTTTCATAAAAAACTTAATAGCTTCTGAAGTCGGTGTCTTCAATTCTTCAATGCACCTTAGCTTGGCACCGACTTCAGAAGCTGTTAAGTTTTTTATGAAAGTTATTTTATTCGTTTTACGTTTTTGAAGTCTGTTTTTACTTTTTTTAACCGACTTCAAAAAGGAGGAGGTTCTCAATTCGTCGGAACCTTTTTTTTTTTTTTTATATGTATGTTCCCCGATTACTCGAAGATGGCTGGACCGATTTGTATTTTTTTGGTTTTATTCGAGAGGGTATACATCACAGTTGGTCCCATATAAAATTGATTAACTTTGCTTTGGTGGTTTTTGAGTTAGCTTCAATAATACGTATTTTTTCCCCACTTTTATATGGATGATGTTCTAGTTTGTTTTGCAGGTAGTGGTATTAGAATTTGTGTGGGGTAGGTACCACAACTAAAAAGTGAAAAATAAAAACTTTTTTACAAAAAAATACAACCGACTTCCAAAAACAACACTACAAAGTGAAAAATAACTTTAACTTCGGAAGTCGGTAGCAAAAAACGAAAATACATTTAACCAGACACCGACTTCCGAAATTAAAGTTATTTTTCACTTTGTAGTGTTGTTTTTGGAAGTCGGTTGTATTTTTTTGTAAAAAAGTTTTTTTATAGTATATTTTCCTGTCTCTATTTCTCCGTAGCACGTGGTCCCTACACTCGCCAGAGAGGGAACCCAAACCGCGATTAGGGGACGCGCTGATACCAAGCCTCTTCTCTTAATTACAGCCTCGGAAATACCTACTTTAATAGATATTTAACTCGCAAATCACAGTATTTGGCGGTAATCGCTTGGTGACAAACGTTTAGGAATGAATAGTTTTGGTATTTGTGAATCTTTTCGTGATTTTGAAGTTAAAAACTTTAGTTGTTTTTTTTTTAGTTTTATCAGTAAGAAATTAGTTTTTCGGGTTTAGCCAATTATATACCAAACGTAAAGACCTAGAAAAATCCTAATTTCCCTATGATTTGATTTAATATATTTGAGCTCGTGGCTAAGTAATAACAGCCGCACGGGTCGATCCATCAGGTTAAGCTACGCTTGCTACTTTAAATGCCGAGATTCCTCCGTGCCTTGGACAGCACGTTAAGCCGTTGGTCCCGGCTGTCATTCGTGTATCTTTGACAGCCGTTACGGGTCGTCAGAAGCCCGAAAGTCTGACAACCAGTCTTACCAAGGGGTATCGTATTACCCAGTTAATGGGTTGTGGAGGTCAGATAGGCAGTCGCTCCATATAAAATACTGGTATTCAGCTGCGTACGGTTATACCAGAAGCCGACCCCAACATAGTTGGGAAAAGGCTAGGCAGATACTTAATACCAGCTTATTACTGTCCTACTGCAGAGCAAACATCTCTTCTCATACAGAGAAGGCACCAGCAGTGATCACCACGCTTGCTCAAGACGAGTTGGCGATCAGACTTATGATTTTTTCCATAAGAAACTTAGACAGACAAAGTAGTTTCGCCAACGGCTTCGCCTGCGTCAGAAATTATCCCACGGAAACGTACTACCGGGATAAAAAGTATTCAATGTTCTAATCCAGGTGATGGTTTACCCATGTGCCAAATTTCATCCAAATCCGTTCAGCCGTTTTAGCGTGAAAGCGTAGCAAACAAACAAACTCACTTTCGCATTTACGTATTTTATTGGTTATGGATCACGGACTAGAACAGAAAAAAAAGGACTCCGCGCCACGCGTATCGAAAGTGAAGCACCTTACCGATCTATGTGTGCGTGATTTGACAAAGACGCCGTCGTGTCACGTAATGGCGGCCGGTCGGGATACTATGAGGTAAATGTGTGCGTGAGGCGTGTTTGTACAAACGGTCCCGGCATACTTACTGTGCTTCACTTTCGATATGCGTGGCGCGGAGTCCTTCTTTTTTTTCTAGTCCGTGGTTAGGATTAGGATGCACAAAGTTAAATTACATTTACACAATGCACATGGCCCTTTTAATTGAAATTCACACTGACTTTTGACTATTTCGGGATTCCAATAATTATTACTAGCGCTTCCAAGAACATCTTCGTTTTTCACCCAAGTTACAATACGACAGAACTCAGGTTCGAAAAATATCGAACGAAATGTCATTCAATCAATCTGCCAAGCCTTTTCCCAACTATGTTGGGGTCGGCTTCCAATCTAACCGGATGCAGCTGAATACCAGTATTTTACATGGAGCGATTGCCTATCTGACCTCCACAACCCAGTAACTGGGTAATATGATACCCCTTGGTAAGACTGGTTGTCAGACTTTCGGGCTTCTGACGACCCGTAACGACTGTCAAAGATCCACGAATGACAACCGGTACCAACGGCTTAACGTATTTCCGAGGCACGGAGGAGTCTCGGTATGTAAAGATGGTCACCCATCCACGGACTAACCCCGGCAAGCGTAGCATAACCTGATGGATCGACCCGTGCGGCTGTTATTACTTAGCCACTAGCTCCTCCTCCTCGAATGGTCATGATTATTTTTGATATGGCCGAAATAATGATCGAACTACCTGAGTAAAAGTTCTACTTATTCAACTTTCAGCAAAGTATGGAACTTTGTGTGTGTCGTGTTAGGAATAGGTACGAATCGAAAGAAATGTCATCGACCAATATTATAGAGTGATGCACTAATTCCGTATTGGACCAATATAATTCGGCGAAGTTCGGTTTTTCCGAAAATAAACGATGTTACCTCTGAGTCCTGTCATACTGTACAATTTGTATTGCGACAATTGGCACTCAAACCTCAAACTCTTTGCTGCAACTAGATAACGAGCCTTAAAATAACAAAAGAGAAAAAACATGTAACAAAAAGTCACAAAGTCGCCGCCAAGCATCGAATACCGAGGCACGTGAGACACGACTCAGATCTTAAAGATTTCATTCGTTAATTACACTTCTTCATTACGTATCACTTACTTTTAAGCTATGGTTCCCAATTTCCTAACTTACTTCTTACTTTGTTGTGGCTGGGCTTTTAAGGGGATACATCGATAAATTTTGTGTTTTTATAATTCATATAAAACCAAAAGTATATGGTTAAAAGTCTACTGCTAAAACCGAAACATGATTAAATACTTACTTGGACTTTTTTCAGTAGAAAAAAAATACATAGTATATAGTAATGCGTAAACAGTTCCTTATTGTGCAATAAAATTTACTTTAAATCGAAGGTATTTAAATATATTAAGAACTTACTAGGCTAAAAATTGATTTAAGTACAGTATTTTGTCATAAATCTACATTTAAACGAAGCGCGTTTAAATTCTGGTGCGCGTGAGTCTTCTATCTCGCGCGTCAAACTAGACAGCCATAACGTCATTTTACTTACACACCAAGCTAAACCACGCTTCGATGTATCCTCTTAAACTTTAAAGTGAAGTCACACCAAATTGTGAATCAGTGCGCGGGCGATGCAAGTTGGGTGACGATAGTTTGGCGGGTTTTTTTTTTGCTTCTCTATCCCTAGTTCAACACAAACTAAGTATATGAAAATAGCTTATACTTATTCATATGAGCATAATCAGCCTATAATGTTCCCACTACTGGGACACAGGTCTCCTCTCTGTGAGAGGGAGTGGGCCGTTATTCCCCACGCGAGCCCTGTGCAGGTCGGTGCATGATATGGCAAAAATATTGGCCGGGTTCAGGGAGTCTCGCTGGTATAAGAGGTTAATCTTCTGCCATATTAATGAAAAACTCACATAATTAGAAGAACATTTAAGACACATCTCAACATCTCATATTTGCGTATATCACTAAAACTTTGGTTTCCTAATGTAAGTGGCTGTAACGGCCGTCATGAAAATCTGTCATTTCACCCCGCCCCCCCAAAGATTTAAATCGCTAGATTTACCCTCACCATACTTAGTCACAAGAAAAAGTGTCCATTACTGAGAAAGTGAGCTCGCGTCATTGCGTGTCAGAGGAGTCAAAACGAAAGAAATGCGACTATCTTTTGACGCGGTAGGGTGAATCTAACGATTTAAATCTTTGCCACTGTCATCATTTTCATGACAGCCGTCACTGCAATCATTCAGTGCAAGCCACCGCTCTTCTATGAAACCGTAGCTTTAATCCAGAAACAAAAATTTGGCTTGTATAGGGTAGAGACAAATTTATGTTTTTATAGATAAGTATATGTGGAGATCCTCGCATTTTCATTATCGTTTGTACACATGTACCATCGCGTACATTTGCGGTGAACCACTTTTCGACCTTATTACTATGATAATAAAGTTCAAAAGATGTTCCCCGCAAATATCCGCGATGGTACAGACGCCAGCACATCAAGCTACTACAATCTGTCAAATTTCTTTAATAGATTTTCATCTTTATTGCTTAAGCATTAGGTTCAATGTTGATTGAGAAAATTTGACAGTTTCGGGTAGCTTGACCTGCTGTCTACCTACTATGAATTTATAATATTTAAGTAGTCATCGCTATGTATCGTATCGCACGTGTGGGTCCCATCCCAAGTGTTATAGCTTGGAACATTACAAACGCTTACAGCGTAAACAGCGATTTAGCCCAACACAAAGCGCTGTAAAAATATTTTTTAAGTGTGGCAACATTGGTAGATTCGTTAATTTTAAGACTGGCAGTAAAATAACTAGGGTTACTTCTAAATATAGTTTATTTATAGTTTTAGCTACTTTACTGCGAAATCCTTCATCTGTGGTGGAGGTTTTAAGTAGGTACTGGTCGGCAGAAACCGTGGGATCTATCTGGTACTTAGGTACTGAAGTAAGGCAGAGATGTAAGTCCCAAGTAATAGGGGGTTACTGAGAAATTCCTGATAGAAAAACTAAATAACACTTTGCCCGACCCGGGAATCGAACCCAGGACCTCATGTTCAGCAGTAGCGCTTGCGACCACTAGACCAGCGAGGCGGTCAGTTTATTTAAATACCATAATTTTATTTGGAACTTGAAATTCAAGGATTAAAACCGAGCTATCATATTTTCTCATTCGAAAATATACAACCCCAAGCGAAACGGCTTTTACAAAGATCATTGAAAATATTTTTATTCATCATCATCATTCTCCTGCCCTTATCCCAATCTATTTGGGGTCGGCGCAACATGTCCTTTTTTTCCATACTTCTCTATTATTCGTCATCTCGGTAGTGACCCCCTTTCTAGCCATGTCATCTTTCACACAATCCACCCATCGTTTCTTTGGTCTTCCCCTACTCTTATAGCCATCGACATTCATACTCAAAACTTTCCTCACGACATTTTGCTCACTCCTCCGCATCAGATGCCCATATCATGACAGCCGATTTCCGCACAACTTTTCAGTCACCGGTGCCACTTAACTACACTACTTTACTACTACTTAACTACTTTACTTATTATAAAATGCAATATTAGTTTAGCGACTTAAGGCTCCTACAAACAGGCGCGACACGCGATGTAATCGCGCGCGACACGCGGTCAACGCGGTGCCTTTTCTAACAACTATTATCTTTAAACGGAATACAATTTAAGTATTCCTTTTGATGATTGTTTTGACGTCTTTTCGGTACTATATAAAATGAATGACCACATAAATATATAATGTAGCATTTCAGTAAATCAGTAGCCTTAAAAATGCCGCCTCGCCACAGTGTAACTAATTGCAGTGGTACACATAGCAGCAGGTCAAGTTACTACAAACTGTTAAATATTCTCATTCGATTTTGTACTTAACCGTCAACGTTTTAAGGAATCATTTGAAGAAATTTGACAGTTTGGTGGATACAGCGCTACGACATTGTTTAGACTCGTGGCCAAAAGCGGCACTAACGCCGCTAATTTGTTTTGTGTCACAAATGTTTACAACAACGCCCCTGTCAATGTCATTCAGGCGTCAAGAGATCCTTGTAGCCTTAAGGGCCCATTTGCCTTAAGGACACATTACAGTCCGTTGGCAAGCGGTCCAGTCGTAAAAAATGGACCGCCAGTTTTTATGAGTAGCCCGCTTGCTGGCGGACTGTATAATGTGTGGGGCCCTTATCGACTATCTATGACCTCTAGGCGTAGGCATGATTACAGTGTGATGTGTGGAAAATTGAGACACAGCATCGTATCTCCTTTCTCTTACGGCGTGCCGTATTTAAGCTTGGCGAACTTTTAAATGTTAGCCAAACATATTGCTGTCACTGTCACAGAATTTATCTTGCGTCTATTAATTTAACTTATACTGTGAGTGTTAAAGTATATTTATTGAATTTATACATTTGTGCTTATAGATTGACATGGGTGTCAGTCCAAAATTTAAAGATTTCTTACGTTTAAACTTCATTTCTCACACCACATAACCTAGAAATAATTTTATAATAAATATTCTATTCTATTCTATTCTATATTACGGTCTGCGGCCACGCGGTGGCTCGATCCATAGCTATATTATCAAAGCTTGTAGCACTACATTTGACAGGACCTCAGACATATCAAAAACTTTGACATTTCGCAATACCATTTCAGTCTGGCTGTCGAGAGAATGCGTTACTGACACCTGTCAGTTGGACAAATTCTAGCAACTAAATCAATCTGCCTAGCCTTTTCCCAACTATATTCGGGTCGGCTTCCAGTCTAACCGGATGCAGCAGAATACCAGTATTTTACATGGAGCGACTGCCTATCTGACCTCCACAACCTAGTAACTGGGTAATGGTTGTCACTTTCGGGCTTCTGACGTTCCGTAACGACTATCAAAGATCCACGAATGACAGCGGGGACAAACGGCTTAACGTGCTTTCCGAGGCACGGAAGAGTCTCGGTATGTAAAGATGGTCACCCATCCACAGACCAACCCGGGCAAACGTAGTTTAACCTGATGGATCGACCCGTGCGGCTGTTATTACTTAACCACGAGCCTCTGAATAGGGATCAAATTCGCATAACACATTCGTAGTATGAAACTGACAGATGTCAATAACTCATTCTCTCGACTGCCGGGACTGTAGTAAGTTAGCATAAAACCTACTTAGTATAATTATGTCTTGTACTGCAGTATAGTATCCTTTCCTCGTCATTTAAAAAGGGTCAAACTCACGTGACAATAAAACAGCTGAAAATAAAAAGGTTATTTTTATTACATCGAAAGTCAAATTGTTCGCCAATCACCTTTAATTTATTGTTATTTATTGTGTAAATGGATTTATCATCGCTCCCCTTGCGAAATGTTACAATGCATATAACCTTGAGAGGTCAATGGCTTGATGTAAAATTATTTGTGTGTGACACAGTGATCTTGTAAATCGAATAGCTTCTTTTGGTTGACGGTAGATGCAGTAATCTGAATATTTATATTTATCCATAGCTAATATAAAGACTTCTGAAAAAAAAACTAATCTAAAGAGAGAGAGAGAGAGTGAGAGTACAACAAAATAACTCCTGATAGACTGTGAATGCGGTAATCTAAATGCATGTTCATTATTGTTCAACCATAATTTCAAGTGTATCGTAACAAAATAAAAACTTTTTTACAAAAAAATACAACCGACTTCCAAAAACAACACTAAAAAGTGAAAAATAACTTTAATTTCGGAAGTCGGTGTCTGGTTAAATGTATTTTCGTTTTTTGCCACCGACTTCCGAAATTTAAGTTATTTTTCACTTTGTAGTGTTGTTTTTGGAAGATGGTTATATTTTTTTGTATTTTTTTTTAATTTTCACTTTTTAGTTGTGGGTGTGTACCTGCAAAACAAACTAGAACATCATCCATATAAAAGTGGGGTAAAATACGTATTATTGAAGCTAACTGAAAAACTACCCAAGCAAAGGTAATCAATTTTATATGGGACCAACTTTGATGTATCTCGAATAAAACAAAAAAAATTCAAATCGGACGACTCTGTAAAAAGTTATGCGTGGTCATACATAAAAAAAAAACATACGTGTCGAATTGAGAATCTCCTCCTTTTTTTTCGTCGGTTAAAAAGGATTGGAAATACGGGAATGTAGAGGTACCTACATATATATTTTACAAACAATGAAAAAATGTATGCATACAAAAACGCATGACATTACACATTTTATTATTTTTTTTTTAGTTTTCTTTTTTGAATTTTTCGGGACATCGCCAAGCGTTTGGTCGACTACACGGGACCAGAGGGCTAGCCTATTTTTAGCCCAAAGAATCAGCATTGCCATCCAACGTGGCAATGCTGCCAGCCGTTTGGGTGTTTTTCCCATTGACAGCGATGTAGACGAATTTTTTGATGCCATATGAGCTCTTCCCCTTTTTATTTTTTATTATATACTTGTACATAGTATATATTTTGTAGTGTTAGCTTGTACATAGTAAATAAGGTAAATAATTATGTAAATAAATAATAATATTTAATTAATAAAGAATCCATTTTAATTATAATGGCAATTATCCCGATTCCTATAGTTATCAATAACAGGTGGTTATAGAACTCACGCGCCGCTTTTGAATCTTAATAATGCTGTGAAAATTGCGTTTTAGTTGGTTGGACAATGAAAGTGTTTTACAGTTTTACCAAGATCTTGAGCAAGTTTCTCACTAAAACTTATAAGTTAACCCCTTACCCCCCTTAGTACCTAACTCCTATTTTTTTAGGTTTTTTAACCGACGAAAAAAAAAGGAGGAGGTTCTCAATTCGACACGTATTTTTTTTTTTATGTATGACCACGCATAACTTTTTACAGAGTCGTCAGATTTGAAAAAAAAATGTTTTATTCGAGAGGGTATACATAGATCAAAGTTGGTCCCATATAAAATTGATTAACTTTGCTTGGGTAGTTTTTGAGTTAGCTTCAATAGTACGTATTTTTTCCTCACTTATATGGATGATGTTCTAGTTGGTTTGGCAGGTAGTGGTATTAGAATTTGTATGGGGTAGGTACCACAACTAAAAAGTGAAAAATAAAAACTTTTTACAAAAAAATACAACCGACTTCCAAAAAAAAACACTACAAAGTGAAAAATAACTTTAATTTCGGAAGTCGGTGACAAAAAACGAAAATACATTTAACCAGACACCGACTTCCGAAATTAAAGTTATATTTCACTTTGTAGTGTTTTTTTTTTTGGAAGTCGGTTGTATTTTTTTGTAAAAAAAGTTTTTAATCATTCAAAACGAAATAAGAATATTATTTAGGACAGTTTTCTGAAAATAAACAAAGTATTCTTACATAGAACCAAAAAATAAATCTAAAAAGTTGCTCTCTATATAATACGTAAATAAAAATTCATTGTCCTCCTTAGTTTTTGCCCAGAATCTCCTGTTTTGGTGCCATAGTTAAAAACATTAAGTTTTATTGGTATCGTTAAGACTTGAATGGTTTATTTGATCTGTTAGTATTGCCATAGTATAAAATGTTCAGAAGGCCCATTTGAAACAAGTCTGGTACGCTATAAGTTAAAGAAAAAACTTTTTGATCCGCTTTGTTGTTGCACTGTTCGGAAAATACTGTGGCTCTTACAAAAGTGATATTAGGGTTACCTAAAAAAAATTTGTGCATGCCAACTAATAAGCCGATTTTTTGCCTGGTTATCTGCCTAGGTAGGGAAGGGAAGGAGGTAGACTTCTAGAGGAAAGCCTATTTCAGAAGAAAAACGTGTGCGGTCGGGGGACCCCCGTCAGGAACGAAGTTCCGCACGCACACACACACGTATAATAATAGAAAGATAGAGAGAGAGAGGGAGAAAGTCGCATGGAGGGGTCAAAACGCTTTTTCCTTACTACGTGTCAATTTCTACCAGTCAACTCCTAGTGCAAACTTCGTTCCAAAAAATACAAACAAAGCAAATAGGTGCATTAAGTAGTATAATCAATAATAATTTATTGCCTTAATTAGTTTCGCTCTGTGTCTGCTTGAAATAGTTAAGTAGTCCTATGTTTTCTTCAGTGTAACTTCGATTGTTCCTCTGTTTAGTGGCTCATACTTTATTATACTTGAATAGCTCCTCAACCCGCGGCGCCGCCTGCCTTTGCTATTTAGACAAATGATTATTACTATAATTAAGAACTTGAATCATTTAATTTAAATCATTGTACTATGGCCCATAAATGGTTATAGCATAAACTATAAAGCTACATGGATCTTTTGGCGGTCGAACGACGTTGACAGGGGGGCGCTGTTGATGAAATGTATTGAAAAAACAAGATGGCGGCGTTGGTTCCAGTTTTGGCCGCACGCCAAAAGATTCTTGTACAATTTGTAGTAGCAATAAGGATCTAATTCGCAAAACACATATTCGTTAGTATGAAACTGACAGGTGTCAAAAACGCATTCTCTCCGTGGCCAGACTGTAGGTTTAGCTGCTTGAATTTGACATATTGTTTTTGTCACAAAGTTTGGATTTTTTTTTTTATTACTCTGTCATTCAGTATCGGGTATATTGATTTGTATTGAATTTTTAGTACCTCTACAGCGAAAAAATAGGTCAGATAGGCATTTGTTTAGTCTTTTATGAGAGAGAATCCTACGATGAGTCGAAAAACCATTGATTTTTTGACTCATCGTACATCATACATCATCATACATTGACACCATTTTTATTTTTTACCTTTATATTGCAATTTTTTACGGACAGCGGTAGCATAGATCAGCACCCTAATTGCCTATCAATCGGAATTGGTTTAATTTTGACAGTACAACAACATTCATTGCGTTATATACTTTGTCGAGCAGACAAATTTTTCGAACATATGTAGCAATGGATTAGAAATTTGCTTCAAAATGATTCAGATTCCGATTGATAGGTGGTGTGTTACACAAGTAGGGTGCTGGATCTATTTTGCCGCTGTCAAGATTACCTACCATTAACTTAAAAGTTTATAACCCATCATGGAAAACTTTGATCTTTTTACGAAGTCACCAATAATTGACACCAATTTTGGAACGAAGTTCCTTATCGCGCGTTGTGAAAGGGGGCTAGACGGAAAAAATTCTCACGAAAAGTTGTAACGACACTTTTTGCTATAGTAAGCTATTGTAAGCTGTGCGACGTGCGCATGTTTCTCTGTCTGTCTCTCTCTCTCTCTTATAGAAAGATTATGTTTATATTACCTACATTATATTTGTTAATAATAAAAAAAATATTATTATAACTTAAAAAAAAAAATATTACAATTCCTTCACTAATTAATCGAAAGGAACTTCGTTCCATCCGGGTGTCCCTTGACACCTCTCAACTTTTTTTTTTTTACTTTTTTCCACAATCTTTTAATTGCTGCTCCCTAGAATAGTGGCATTTCTGGTATTCTTTTAAATTGCGTCGCATGTCGTTGCGAATCTGTCACCATTACTCAAGCACCCATTGATTGACGAGCCCCTTTAGTTTTACGAGAAAACTAATTAGCCACAAGGATCTATAAAGGTTTTGTGCTAATGGAATCGGCACTTAAATAAAAGATTTTGTTTTTCTTTGACTTGGATAAGGCTGGATGAGTGACGCATACTGTGGTCTACATTATACTACGTCTTTACACACATCTAGTTCACGCGCAGGTCTGATATTTTGCATCTGTGCAATTCTAGCTGCAAATTTATCAAACTTGAAAACTTTTTTTTCAATAGGTACATTTCCTCGAATCTCGGTAAAGAGATATGCGTAGTTACGGCGTTAATATGTTTTACAATGTAACATTTATTTGTGTTCTAAACTCAAAAATATTTGAATTTTCTATTTTTCATATTAGGCTGTTTATCAGCTTTAGACCTTTGCTTCTCCTTCAACTTGGCGAAAACAAAGCGCGGAAAAAAAAAGAAAATTTAAATCATAGTTCCTTAATAATTCATGATAAAAATATTTTTCGTTATTTGATTTTATTTCTTCAAAAGTGTATTGAAAAACGTCTTTTGATACACGTGGACGTTTGTTATTGCAGTTCTCGGCTCAAAAACAACCTCGCCTACGGCTCGGGTGTTAATTCCGCCTCGAATGCAATAACAAACATTCTCCACTTGTATCAAAATGTACTATTTCTCGGTAAAATAAATATGAGATTATTTGTATATGAGCATTTTCTATTTAACGGCAGGTTGTTCGGGCCTGTAGGCCTTTAAAACGCTACCTCCGCCTCCCCCAAATGCAGCGCGACGTGTTTAATTACGACGCGCCGCCGACGATTTCGCAGAAAATCCATGCCACAGTGTAAAATATTTGCAGTTGATTAACTTAATTAGTTTTTCTTAGGTCGATATTTATTCCTTAGGTTTACATTTTATGGTGTCTACGGTGGAGTGAACTAAGATGATTACATAAAATGTCGTGAACTTGTTTTCACATTATCAGATAACGATACCAACACGATTCGATAGCGATAGGTTCAATTATTACCGGCCCCATGATATTGTTGAATATCGATGACCATCGCGACTCGACAAACAAGCACACTACTATGTATCGACGTCTCGAAGCCGGCAGTGCGAAAAATTTTGCTCAAGTGAAAGAATGCCCGCTACTCTCACCCCGCACTGTCTTCGCCGGTGGATATCGTGCCGATATCGGTGTCGGTGTATGTGGAAACCGGTTACAATGTTATGGGCATGTGATGCGGAGAATGAAGAAAATGTCGTCTGGAATGTTTTGATTATGAATCTGGATGGCTATACGAGTAAGAGAAGACCAAAGAAACGATGGATGATCTGTGTGAAAGATGATATGGCTAGAAAGGGAGTGACTACCGTGATAACAACTAAGTAACAGAGAAGTATGGAAGATAAAAACAAGTTGTATCGACCCGAAAAAAAATGGGATAAGGGCAGGAGAATGTAGATGATCGGTGCCTGTCGTTGACTACGACGATATAGGTGACAATAAAACACAATGTAAAAGCGAATTATTCCATTACTTCACTGGGCGGAGCAGGAAACGAATATAGCACATAGTTTCAGATTTAACCTTTAAATGATTATCATCGCGCTAAATCTTTATGGAGTTAAGGCTTAGCGGATGGAAGGATGTCAATCGTGATATAATAATAACATAAGAACGGCTATTTTAGTCAACATTCATACAAGCAAATAGCTTAGTGGTTCGACGACTTCTTTGCACACCGGTGGTTAAAAGTTCAATTCTCAACTGTTGATATTTTTTTCGATTCTTTTTTTACATTTTGTTATACTGTTATTTGATAGTTCGTAGAACGTACACAGAATCCATGAAGTTTATTCCTTTTAAATCATCTACGGTTATAATAAAAATAAATATCATTGGTTAGCTGACAGTATTAATGAGGAATCCCGTGTGTACAATCTACTGTTATATTTTTTAGCGATAGCCGGGTTCGCCAGGAATAATCTGTAAGAATCACTCAGTGTATCACTGTTGTGCCATTATGTATTAAATACAGGTATGGCACGAACAGGCGTTTACGAGTTTTTTTTTCATTTATTCACTAAAAACGAAAAACAAGCAATGGAAAATTGCTACTGAAGGCTGCGGGTTTCGAACTTAGGACGAGCTGCTTCTCAAACGGACGACTCTCTGTATATTTTGGCTGCTGAGACCACAACTACAAACGTACTGTACAGAAAACTTTTATAAAATATGGCTGTTGTTTTAGTATATTGTGAAGTCGCGGGCGGAAGCTAGTTAGAGATAAACATGATTTTGAGGTAGTAAGGTGAAAGTTTCAAATTGCAATGGTTCTACTGGGTATCAAAAAGTCACGCAAAAGTTAATGTTAATAGAAATTTAATTTTTTCTTTAAAAAAAGATCTCTTTTGCAAAATTTCATGCTTCTAGCCCAGCGATTTAGGCTGTGGATTGTCTGTCAGTGAATATAAGAATTTTATCAAGTTGACAAGCCGTGTGCCCGATGGTATTTCCCATCGACATAAATGGTGAATTTTCATCCCCTATTTAACCCCTTTAGTGACTGAATGAAAAAAAACATTAAGATTTTTATTAAGTACGGGCTAAAAATGGTCGTACTGCTTTGCTTCTGCTGTAACCATATTCTTTTGTTTTTGATGTCGACCACTGCTCATAAAGATAAGTAAATATTGACAACTAGGTACATATGAAGGAACAATTGCCGTACTTTATTGTCAAGGGACGTACCTACTGCTACAGCTATAATTTATCGAATCTACTATTCTAAGACATCAAAATTAATTTAGTGTATTTTTTAACCGGCCCCGCTCATGTCGGATTGCCATCCCTTAGGACAATAGTCATAGTTTTTAGGCTAATAAGCCTAAAAAAAAATTGCAAGTATCAATATGTTAAAAGTTACAAACCAACAAACATACGATAGGTACGTCATCGACTAACTTGCTTTGGAACATGGACACCGAGTGATAGGTACGGTTACCGCCTAACTAGGCTACGTTCACACGGCGCTATTTTTCAAGTGTATAGAATACGATATTTTATCGTATACAGTGACTTTTTGTACTAAAAACTGAAAGTTTGTTCACACAGCTAAAACGATACAAGAAAATAATCTTTTCGATCGACAATTTTTATCGTGTTCATGCATTAGGTCATGTTAGTATAGCACTTTTGTTTGAAACAGCTCGACGAAATTCTCTGGCAGAAAATCGTCACGTAACGAAAAAACGTTTAAATGCCCCCTACATGCGACTTTGTCTCTTTATCTCTTTCTATTATATCTTGAAAGAGACAAAGAGAGAGAGGACAAAACGACGACAGACGAGAACGGAGAGGGGGAAAATTTTCGAATTTTACTTTTTTCATGGTTTTCGAGGGAGCCAAGCCGGTAGTGGAATTAAATTGAAAATTCAAGATGGCGGCTGTGAAAATTTTGTGTTTGTGTTTTAAATCATACGTTAGAAGGAACTTCATTCCTGACGGTGGTCCCCGACCGCACATTTTTATTTTTTTCTAATTTTCATTGTTGTTGCCAGAGTGAAAGTTGATTATATTAGTATCCAACCGACAACCGGATACATTGTATTTATACATATTATGTGTAATTAATGTAGGATATGGTAGTAGCGAAGACAGTTCGATGGAGACTGAAATAGTAATATGGATGAATCTGATGAAAAAATCTTAGAAAAATGTGTTTTAAAACTTCTTCATAAAGGACCACGATAAAAAATTATAAACTACTCGCGCTTGACTATAATTTTATCGATAATAATTTGCAATGTGTCTTAACACTATCGTAAGATGACAGTTAAACGTCATCATACCACATATAAATAATCACATTTTCGAAAACGATATTATGAATTAAAACTATAATATAATTACGAGATATTTTTTCTGAGCTGTCGCAATTTCATATCTAATGTGTTCCTCTTTTATTTGAATTTTTTGAACAACTGCAGAGAGAGCGAATTTTTAAAAATTTTGACACAGGTCCAACCTCCATGACGTCCCGCAGGAGTCTGATCGCGAGCGGATTTAGCCAAATTGACTAATTTTGAGTTTATTAAAAAAAAATCTATTAAACTCAAAAATCCAACCGTTAAATTCCCTCCGAAATACGATTACCTCATGATACATGCAATTTTCATATAATTTTATGCTGTAATTAGGAAATGAAACGGAAAATGGTTTTGAAATCGACCATGTTTCGGATTTTTTTTTCATCGAGGAAAGTACAACTAATCGTGTTTTGAACCGTTAATTTCCCTCAAGCAAGGATGTATCTATGGCATATATTTTTTTCAGGACCTTAATACACTAATTTGACCATTTAAAATTGATTCTAAAACAGGAAAATTCGGATAACCTCCCGTTAAAGGTTGATTTCTAAGAAAATTTTTCAAGAGTATGGAGGGATTGGAAGGATACATTTCCAAATACCCTACCCTCAAAAATTACACTGCCAAATTACCCGACAATGCCCAAAAAAGTGTAAAGGAGAAGGGAGTTAAGTTGCTCGTTTCCGACGGAGTTCGGAACCGAGGGTGGCCGAAATTTGGCCACTTACTCCGAAGGGTGCCGATTGACTCCTTTGAGACCTCTCCTTAACTGTTCCCAACAATTGACAGCTTAAGGGTACATTATCTTTCTGGGGATTGTGGAATGCAACATGTTTAATAAGGTTTTAATAACATCCAAAGAAAAACAAAGAAAGACGATAAATTTACTAATTTTGATTATTCGAATATCCAATGGAAGACTGTTAGAGCTGCTTTATTACTATTATTAAGGGGACTTCAGGACCTAAACGCAAGTTTTACGAGTATAATGCCAAAAGTGTGTGATCCACTGCAGTAAATCAAATCAGAAAAATATATGTCATTCTTCAGGATATTATGCTAGTTAATGTGTTGAAAACATCTAACTAGGTAATTTGATACGATAGAAAAAACCGGCCAAGTGCGTGTCGGACCACGCACAATGAAGGGTTCCGTAGTTAAAAAGAATTTATATCAAAAACAAACTTAACATTGTAATCCCAAATATTTTTTTATGTTATAAAATTATCGATTTTCGAACTTTTTCCTGTACTTGTGCTGTGAGGCCTTGCTTATTGTCAAATTTCATGATTCTTGGTCAACGGTAAGTACCCCATAGGTTTTGATTTACTTGCGAGTATCAAAACGTGTCACCTAAATGCTCGTATTTTTTTATTCCGTTTACTTATAAGCTTGATATTTTTAGAGCTTCAAGAGACTATAGACCTACACGTATTTGATATTAATTTCAACTTGATACCTCCATGCGTTCCTGAGAAAAAGGGTCTTGACAGACAGACATATAGACGGACAACGAAGTCATCCTCTAGGGGTTCCATTTTTTCCTTTAGAGGTACGGAATCCTAAAATCACGAAGATACCAAGCTCTAAAAATTTCTTTTAACGATTAAAAACCATACTAATATACATACACTCATTCTGATTTTTGTTAGATAATTTTACGTATTTCCGTAAGGCGTCGTCCTAATATAAAGCGATGATCGCGCGAATACGCGATCCCGACCATTGTTTGTTCTGGAAACCGGAATGCGCCCTCTGTAGGCGCGACCACGCGTTCTGGTTCACCGAACAAAAAGGGATCGCGATCGCGTATTCTTGCGACAATCACCTTACCTATATTAGGACGACGCCTAATAGTGTTTTTTTTTTAATCCAATCAATAGATTTTTTGTAAACAGATACTTAATTGCTTCATATTTTGCTATAAATTACCAGGGTTGTGTCATCGCGCTTCTGCAGTCCCCTTGCTTACGACCTTTGAAACTGCCCACGGAAACTAAGATTGCATCCAACTCAAACTTGGCTAGTTTCAGAATACAATAACTCTTTCAACTAAAATAAAAACCTCATATCTCAACGATTTGCTGCCATGACCTTTGGAAACTCATATAAATTTATCAATGGGGCTCTTTTTACCCTATCGCTCGACCTGGGGTCACAAGAATGAGTCCTTTCATGATCCGCGAAGAAGAATCTTTGTATCCCTAATCAGAAAAGATAATACCACTTAAAGTGCCATTAAGTAGCATGATTTATTTTATAGATAAGGACTGAGTCACAGAACGAATATAATATTTTATCTGTAGCCGTAGTTTTGATGTTTATAGTCTGTGGTGAACTTTGCTCTATGGTCGTTAAGGTATGAAGAGACGGTTGTCTTTGGAACTTAGGAAGTTGGGTGTTTACTTGTGTTAATAACAACATAATTATTTTTGTCAAGCGAAGTGTAAGGTGGTATTATCTCAAAGTCCTAACTTATATCACACTTATCACACTGAAATTCTTCACGCTCAAACGGCTGGACCGATTTGGATGAAATTTGGTATGTAGATAGCTTATTCCCTGGATTAACACATAGGCTACTTTTTATTTCGATCTACCCGAGTGAAACCGCGGGGTGCAGCTAGTTATAAAACAGAAAGTAGGTAAGTTTATTTGTTACGTTTTCATGCTAAAACGGCTGAACGAATTTGGATGAAATTTATCACACGGACCATGACCTGGAGAAAGATATAGGCTACTTTTAATCTACATACCACGCGTGCGAAACCGCGGGCGGAAGCTAGTCATCAGTAAAACTGGGCTATAATTTATGGAGATCAGTAATTTTGCTCAGATTTGTAACAAAATAGTTTATCTCTACAAATAGCTCTATATTTTTCTGAAAAAGCTCTGAAAAGTTATAATGGTACTTGTGAAGCCTCGAACTTCACAGTAGGAGATTAACTGAACTACTAAATAATACCAGAGGGACTAGTTATATGGGGCTGAAGCCCGCTGTATTTTAAGCTTCAGAATAAATTATAAAACACACCTATTAAAATTAGTTCTTTGCCGAGCCCTGACCAGATTCTATGTCTGTCATCCTATCAAGAAAACGGGGATCGTTTTCTTGACAGAAGATATTCCATATTTGAATGATTGAATGTCAGCCAGTATTATATTAACGAGGTTTGATCAAAGCATCAATCCTTACAGCAATCAGTACTTACATATAATATATGTGGAAAAATATCTGTAGGTATAGTCCTATTAGTCCAAGATCCCAGGGCCGTCAACCTTACTTATTTTCTGATTAACAAAATGTATGGGATAGAGTAGTGTTAGTATGTACTTTGAACGTACGCATACCTGCTAGCTTGGCCCGACGGCCAATTTTCAGGTATAGGGTACCAAAGTTACGTAAAAATATTACTCACTTTTCTTAATCTGCTTAATCTGCTGATTTTTATGTATGTTTTACAGAATATTGTTAGTACTTAATTAATAATCAATACTGTCAGACACTTCCCGTCGGCAGTTTTTTCCGCCAGACGCTTTAAAGCTCGCACAAAATAACGTCATAGGTTCTCTTCTTTCCTCTTTCTAGGTTCAAGGGTTTGGGCGGTCTTTTTATTTTCATAGATAGAAGATACTCGGGAAACTATTTTAATACTATTTGTAAGCAGCTAGATCAATCGTAGCGGTCAAACATCCCCCAGACACAATTAAATGTGTCTGTCAAACTCCCAGACACAATTAACTGTGTTCGGGGGGATGTTTGACCGCTAGCCTAGTCGCTATTTAATAACGACTCTTAGCCACGATACAATAAAGAACAATTCAGGTCGCACAGCGTAAATTACTTACAGTTATATTCACCTAGAAGTTGCCTCTCTTTCTACCGCGTAACTCTTATACCTTCTGACTCGTTAGGGTTGTCGTCTTTTACGATGCGGCGAGTGAGTGAGTAACGAACTAGCATGCGAGCCAGCCGGTACGCGGCAGCCCACACTAAATGAGCCCGACAAGTCGAGCCCGCCACGTACTTGTAGGTTCATACCTAAAATGCGGAGTGCGCCTGGCGCACATTCTTAGTGTGTGGTCGCTTTAGACATTAGTATGTTAGTCTTATTAACGTTTCTCAGAAACAAAGCTAAGGTCTTATATTTTAATTAAGTGTTGTTTTAGAGTTTTATGACAAGGACCGACATTGTAATTTAGGATTTTATTTCTTTAGTACCATTAAATTGAATTTTCAGTGTCATATAAAGTTGGTTTTATTTTTTGATATTTTTTATAAGATATGTACTTAAATGGGATTTTAATTGGTAAAGTCGCTAGAAGTTTTGTTTGTGTCAGAGATGTGTCATTATTTTCAGTTTAAACAACTCTTTTGAAACCTAATCTAGAACTTGTAGAGCCACAAAAAAGCACGTCTGAATTGAACCAACTTTAGAATAAGTTTCTAATTTCGATTAAATACAACATAATCTTTATTTTACTGATCAGAGTCTTAAAGGGAATACATAGATAATTTTGTGGTTTTAAATTCCTATAAAACCAAATGTATATGGTTAAATCGTTTGGATTTTCCATATGTGTTATTTGACTATATTGTCTACTGTTGTACTAAAACCAAAACATGATTAGGTCCTTGAAATTTTTTGGATTGAAAAAAATTCCAAAGTAGCTCCGTCTATTTTCTGTTTTATACGATTATACGTAAACAGTTCCTTATTGTGCAGTAAAATTTGCTTTAAATCGAAGGTATTTAAATATTTTAAGAACTTACTAAGCTAAAAATTGATTTAAGTATAGCATTTTATCATGAATCTACATTTAAACGAAGTGCGTTTAAATTCCGGTGCGCGGGAGTCTTCTATCTCGCGCGTCAAACTAAACAGCCATATCGCAATTTCACTTACACAGCGGGCTTAAACCACGCTTCAATATTCTATCCTGACTGAAAAAATTACTGGAAATACACCAATTTTCCTTTAAGTAAAAACAGAGATGCATATATTAGGCACTGACAAAAATTTATTTGAAACTGGTTGACCCGACAGATATTGTCCTGTAAGTAAAAAAGGACTTTAAATGTTTTCCAATTTTCCGGGATATTTTTAAAATTTTTTGTTCCCTAAAAACCTTATTCGAACTATTACGAACATTTTAAAACAAAAAATAGCCAAATCGGTCCAGCCGTTCTCAAGTGAGGCGCTTACCTACTCGTATAACAACGAATAGCATTTCATTTTTATTATTTACTAGCTGAGCGGTATGTAAAGATGGTCACCCATCCACAGACCAACCCCGGCAAGCGTGGATCGACCTGTTCGGCTGTTATTACTTAGCCACGAGCTCTTCTAAAAGCCTCAAAGGATTAACAAATTAAATATTATAGCAGCAATAACACTAAAATGATAATAAATCAATAGGTGTGAATGTTTGTTTATTGCATATTGTCTTGTTGCAGAATCAATAAAACGATATTTACGTTAGTTGACTGGTTGTTGCAGAACAGAATCCTAACCTAACCTTTGCATTTGAAGTTCCAATCATGAATGTGAACAGTTTCTGCTTCCATCCATTCACAGTTATTTAATTTGAGAGTTTTCTTCCCAATTCATTAGGTAATTAAGTACAGCCGTGTGATTCTGTAAGACCTCATTCTAAACTTCGAATCTGAATCCGCTGTGAGTTTCTTGATTGGCATTCTAAAAACTCGGTTGATAATTTGAATTTACACTAGCGCTACCCTTGCGAGCGTGTCAGCGAGTTGAACTAAATTGACCGTAAGATTTTGACAGATAAAGTATGAAATGACGTAAGAAGTGGCATTCAGTAAGGTATTCCCCCGTCACTTCGACGCTCACTTCGCACTCGAACCCGATTCAAAGTGTCAAATAAAAAGCATCTATTTTACGAGTGAGAGTGAATAGCGATGTGAGATGCGAGTTGTTCTTTGAATTTTACAGAATCGACGTACTGAACTCACCGTGTTTTTCGCCAGTTCCACAGATTTTACCAGCATCCTCGATTACTACGAGTATATCCAAAATCATTGTGAAAACTTTTACTCGTTTTGAACACACTCGCTAATCTTTTGTACATAATATGACCATTGAAGTTGTGTAGCTCAAATTATTGACATACCTATTTGCTAAGCCTCCTGCTTACTCCACATCGGTAAAGACCATGAACATAGCTGCACCCAGGTCTGGCTCAAATAAACAACAGTACGGTACCTAGCCTCAGCTGCAACTAAGTGTGACAGACGTGAGCTGACTGACGATTAGGGCAAATAGCTCAGGGTTGTCTGGGTGACGCAATATGTAGGTACAGAGAACGGATGATGGCAAATCCACGGTGCCATTAAATTGCCTGTGGCATGACCATAAGTTGAAGCAATCATAAAAGTGGCGCAGCCGAAACAGTGTTTATAGGCAGTTGATGCAAGCTCTTTGTTGCTTTTAATTTGATTGTATGCGACAGGCGAGAAACAGCATCGTGTAAATAGGATTAGGAGCTTAAATGTGAAGAAGAGAGATGAAGTTTCTTAGGAGCGAGTTTCTCAGTGAATAAAAGGTATTTCAACTGCTAGTCCAGAAGTTGAAGTTAGTTTGTAAACAAATCAATAGTTTACGGAAGGCAACCGACTCGAAATTTGAAGCTATATTAGACCCAGAAAAAGACAATTCCAACTATCATTCACAAATCAACAACTTCCACACCAACATACACCCCTTCCTCCCTCCCCTCCCCACTGTGCGCATTCCTTATTTACATTATTTTTTGTATTGTTAAAAAACTTTGGCATGCTATCAAAATTATCTATTGTTTATTCTCTCACACATTATGTATAGTCAATGTAAACTGGAAGAGCGGAACCACCTAATACAAGCAAATCTTTGCTTAAAAGGTGACTCCAAAGTTAACAATATAATTTACTTGAGATTATCAATTTTACTTTTGTTACGATTACCTACTTCATCTCCTTTTTTAACCGACTTTTCGTGTATGTTCCCCGATTACTCGAAGATGGCTGGACCGATTTGGATTTTTTTTGTTTTATTCGAGAGGGTATCACAGTTAGTCCCATATAAAATTGATTAACTTTGCTTCGGTAGTTTTTGAGTTAGCTTCAATAATATGTATTTTTTCCCACTTTTATATGGATAATGTTCTAGTTTGTTTTGCAGATAGTGGTATTAGAATTTGTGTGGGGTAGGTACACAACTATAAAGTGAAAAATAAAAACTTTTTTACAAAAAAATACAACCGACTTCCAAAAACAACACTACAAAGTGAAAAATAACTTTAATTTCGGAAGTCGGTGGCAAAAAACGAAAATACATTTAACTAGACACCGACTTCCGAAATTAAAGTTATTTTTCACTTTGTAGTGTTGTTTTTGGAAGTCGGTTGTATTTTTTTGTAAAAAAGTTTTTGTAGTATCTATTATCACTGTCTCTACTGAGTCAGTTTAATACCTACATAGAAAAAGTAATCTAGGTATATATGGATGTCCTCTATGCAACAACAGGCAAAATTATTGATCTCATAAATAAGTACGAATGTAAATCTAAATTATCATCCGGCCTCACAAATTGTACCTCGCCAAAAAAATCTAATATGCCCATCACATCAAATCCAAACACGACACTTTGAAACACGATCGATAATTTATCACCATCTTCATCACCGAATTTACTTCTATCAATCACAGAAACACCAGACAACTCGTCTCCGAGAACTAATAACAATTGCTAATAACCAGGAAGGCCAAATAAACCGACAGATTATATAGTCTGACCACGTAAATCCGCGAATCGGGCGATGTACGAAATAACCCGGTGAGATGGACGAGGCGTCGATTGAGGGACATTAGGTGGTCGTGATAAGAATTTGTTTAGAACAATTGTGCCGACCCGGATTTGGCTTGTCGTGAATATGTATGGTGTTTTGATGATGATACTAATAAATTGTTAAAAGCTTACCATTAAACTTCTAAGAAGGTCCGTATCTGACACCGGTTGAGTAACGGAGGAGTTAAACACTGATGTGTCGGCAGATTTTGGATAGACTGCAAGCCCATCTTAATTTACCGGGGAATAAGCATGAATGACCGTTGAAACAAAACAACAGAAACATAGGTCCCAATATCAACCCTTGGGGCAGCCATCCTTGTAAACTTCATTTAAAAAAAGTAGCTCGACAAAAAAGTTCGTTCGTGACAAATAAATAGTTACCAGTACGTCCCCTATAACATTAGAACTAACCAATGTTGCCATTGGCTAAAACACCCCCTTGCCTATTCGAAAAAAGAATCAAATAGCACTCGAAAGCTTACGCGCATACTTTTCATATTTTTAATACAATTAAATAAATTAAAAACTTAACCATGCGCCCTTTTAAACGGTGCATATTAAGTAGCATTAAAAATCATATAAAAAAACGGAAAGACAACTCGATGCAAATATAGGACATTTGAAATGCATATGAGTTTTTATTGTGAGAAAAATTTGTCTTTTCAGCCTATTTAGAAGTAAATTTATGTATGTATGTATATTTTACTTGTCCGTATCTAGGAAACGGGTAGTTTGATTTCGATGCGGCAGATGTTTTACGGGGGATTTGTATTAGTAATTTTAATTGAGTTTTTATGCTGATCTAGGAATTGCAAAAACTCAACTTAAACCTTCTTGATTATCGAATATAAGATTTTGCTAACAACGGCAACGCTCTCAAATTATCCATAAAACGAAACACTAGCTTATACAAGAGATCTATATAGGGTGACGGGTAATTAGTGACCGATACTTAAACACATGATTATACTCATAATAACAAACAACTTTTACTATGGGACCAAACCTGAAATCGCGAAAAAAAATCAGCTGTCCCATACATTCATGTTCGTATAACTCGACAAAATACACCCCACCCTAAAAGTCACTCTATACCTATATTACATACTAATTCGATGCAAGACATCTAACAAACACGATAATGACACAACACATCACTGTAGGTTTAAAACCTGAACTTTAAAAAAAGAGCATCAAGTTTTAATGTCATCACTGCAAAAATTCATTGACATCGCGTGCATATAACCTTCAAATAATATACGATCGGCACCAAATTGTAAGTGCCAATTCGTTGTACGACGCCACTTTTAAAGTTGAAGACTCTATTTGACTGTCTTTATGTCGTGCACATAATTTTTGAAGGTTATACCGTTTTTTTGATCGATTGACATGACGTTTAAAATTGCTTCTTGGTATTGTGATATTAAAGTGGACATAATAATATGCCTAAGGAGAGTTACTGGTTGATAATAATGATAATAGAAGAGAAATAAAGCTAGCAATATGTGAAGATAGTGTTGTTTCATATTTGTGGCAGAGAAAAAAGCTACGACTTATAGAAGTATTAAGACAAGGAGCTGATCAACAATTTTAATGAGTTAGGTACAGTCAAACCAGTAAGATTTGAGATTACCATAAATAAATAAATTAGGCCCAGCCATCACCCATATCTTGCTAATTTTCCATCTTCACCTCATGTCATCCGTGACAAGAATACATTAGTACATTTTTACGTATTTTTCTCATACACTACCTGGTCTATTGGTATTCAGGTCTATTGCCCCAGTTTCCCATCTTTAAGAATTACGCAGAATGACTGGAGATTTTAAGAAAAGCAACCGCGTATAAAAATTAGCAGAAACTCAAGGATTTCTAGAAAAAACCAAAGTAGAATGATTTAATTGTGTTTTTTTTCGGCGTAATATTTATTGTCTGTGCTAAAGTCGATTCGGAATACAGAATAGGTGATGATTTGAATAGTTACATTGAGGATAGACCGTATTTGGGTAACGTATCGTGTTTTACTATTTTTGGATAGTGCTAAACACAGAGTCCATTGTGCTAAACAAGGCTTTTGTTGACCTAATCAAAATGTTGGAGTGTTCTTCATCCAATCCTTTAATTGACTTATTTGGTAGTACATAATTATTATGAACACTAAAATAAATTGCCGTAAGTAGTGACAAGGTCAGCAGGTGCGCCGAACGATAAAAATCTCAAAGTCGTCAATCGTGGAGGCAATCATTCTGAATTTACTATAAAACGCATAGAAAATCCTGTCAAATGTGTAAATCACACTGACTAGCTAAAACTTCGAACTTTACAACTTCATACAACGTACTTCTCCAAATCTTGTCTCCTTTGAACGCCAGCCCCCGAAAGGCGCGTATTTGTTCTCAAAGCTAATTTTCCGCGTTCGGCGCGCTACAAAAAGTCGCAGCGACTGTAACTCATATAAGTTCATGTCGCGCCGCGTTCTTTCTCAGTTCGATTCTCCACTATCTGGACCATAGAGGATGGTTCCGAATGTGGGATGGGGCTTAAATTAAATAAGGAAAAGTTTTAGTTGCACAGTTTTTTTTTTAAGTTTTTGTGGCATTTGGAATTTTATCGATTGTGTTTTGATGATTACATTTTGATTTATGGGCAAAACTAACTAAAAATCAGGAGCGCTAAGAAACGGTTTTGTTTCTTTTTAAATATTCCTTGAACAATTTGAACGATTTGATTACAATTTCCAGTGGAAGCTCTATTATGCGTCCTAAATACAAATTCTCCCCAAACTGTTGCAGCACAGTATTCTTATTTTTCTTTCGTACATCTTTCTCCTTTTATTTCGCTCTCACATGCATTATTATTGAACCCCAAACAACATCAGCCTGTAGGTAGTCGCGCCGGGCTGGATGGCGCCGTCGAAAATTCTCTGACAGTCCCGATCCCGCGATACGGTCCCTACATGTATTATGTATAACAAATGGGAGACATCCAAAATAAAGCATATAGAACGGGAGCGTTTACATTCGGCCCTGAATTCGGCTCCACGTGGACACATTCCCGACATTTCGTCGTAAGCAAGCCGCCATCTTAGTTTTTATTTTTTTTTCGGTTGTGGCTCGCGCGGCGACGGTTTTCTTTTTTTTTAATTTTGCGCTAATTCCGTGGAACTAGGATGTTTGAGTTTTTTTTGGTGCGTTCGGAAATTAATTTCATAATGTTGGCAGTTATGATTATATAGTGATGTAGCGATTTCATTTTGACGTAATTATTTGTCGATTATTTTAGTCTTCAATCATACATTTCTACAAAATTATACTGACTCGAGACTAGAATGTTATATCACATGGCTTCTCACACACTGTGGGAATTTGCATTCAAATTTTAGACAACAGTTACATGAACATGCTTCAGACATTACATAACAATTTGGACAAAGTATCCACCTGGTAAACGAAAACAAATCCCGTTTCAATAGAGTCATCGTCCCCACGGTCATAACGTAAAACCATAGACATCTAATTTACCCTTTTAACATATTCACAAATCACAGAGTACTCTAATAATGTCAAGATGTCCCTTAAGAAGTGGTACATGTGTCAGATTTGTAATTCCGTCACGTCCTTCCTTGGTTCTCACCATACGTTTTATAAGTAACCCAATCACGTAAATAGATCGTAGAATGTGTGAGTTTGGCTAATTATCTACTTCTAATTAATTGACAGATAATTGTTACGTTCTTGTGTTAGTGTTGTGCGTGACTCTGTTTAGACGATTCGATTCGAAAGTTACTCGATTATTTGAATTAGTTCGTTACGCTAATATTTTGGTTTTTTAGTAATTTTGTCACGTCTTTTGTTTAGTGGTTGGACGATTAGTGGGTTTCTTTTTAAAATGATAAATAGCTTTGAGAGCAATCGAGATTAAGTAGGTAGTTAGATTTTTTTTGTTTAATTTTTCAGTGGATTCATATTCTTTTTAGTAACGCTCATCTTTACAAACAATAGAAAAGATTTGAACAGTTAACTTCTTAGCACTTATCATAAAACTTATCAGCATCATTACTTTCAAAACAAATAACCATATTTAATATTATCCTAAAATGTTATCACAACCAACTAATAGATATTATAAACCATACCATTCTGAAGGGACGATTATGGCGTTTCAAGAATATCATTACTCATCTGTTATCAGCCCATCTAACCAAAACGCCTTCGCGACAGTGCGACATGACAGCGACATCTTTTTGTCGCTGCGACTAATCGTCACTTGTCGAGGCGCGGATCAAAAGTCCCGCATTTTGTTTCTCTCGACTTTTTGTCGACACAAAAAATCGGTGACGCGTTATTATTGATGTTTTAAATCGGGATCTTGTTTGATTGCATGTTCTTTGGTTGCTTGTTCAGTATTATCACGGTTGTCAGTTTGAGTGTAAGCAGGTATTTAACCAAGCGTGAGAAATTGATTAAGCTGTTGTGGAGTGAATTGTGCCAAAGCTTGTATTTAGTTACAAGAAAGTTAATATAAATGAACTTCAAAGAAATCACACTACAACACCTGCCTGGCTTACAAAAGGTTAATTTGTGCTAAAAGTGACTTTTGCGCAAAAACTGTTTCAACTTTTCGCTGAGCAAAATGTGAATGCAAAAAACAAACTTTTTATAATCATTTGGTGTCAGTGACTTGCTTAGTGTAAAAGAAAGTGTAGAAAGTTGAAGGGCAGGAAAAAATCATAGGTACCTACAAAAATAATTCAAATCATAGTAATTGGCTAAATGTTTTATATTCAATCTCACTTTTACCTACGTGAAAAAAAAAAAGACAAATCGTCCCACCAACGTTGGGCCAAGGTCGGCCAACATCCAACACGAACACGAGTGCAGGTGCAAATGTTTTTGTACGAGCACTCCGTCCGGCGCGTTGTCCGCCGCTCATATTAATTAACCTCTCGTAATTAAAAGCCTTACTTTTGCTGTAATTTTCGAGTATAGTGTGAGTAGAATTTAAGAGGATTGAATAAAAATTGTTTGCTGGGGTGGCACATTTTTAAAGTATTTTTGATATTGTTTGAAAAAAAAATTAAAGGCACCTAGCTTCTAGCGTTTCCTTGAACCTTGAACCTAATGCTTTAGCGATAAAGATGAAATTCTGATAAAGAAATTTGACACATTGTAGTAGCTTGATGTGCTGGCGTCTGTACCTTGACCTATCAGAAAAATCCCTTGTCTGAGTAAGAAAAGCTTTCTAAAAGTTAGCTCTGTTTAAGCGACTTCAAACATTTCATAATAATTACAAAATTTTAAGCTTCTTTCTTAAGTCTATGACTAGCAGCGCCCCGCGGTTTCACCCGCGTAAGTCTCGAACCCGTAAGAATATCGGGATGAAAAGTATTCTATGTGTTAATTCAGGTTACAAACTATCTTTGTGCCAAATTTCATCAAAATCCGTTTAGTAGTTTTTGCGTATAAGAGTAACAAACAACCATCCATACATACATTCATCCTCACAAACTTTTGCGTTTATAATTTTAGTAGGATTAATTAAGATCCTGATTATTCCTGATACTATTTACCAACTTATCCTATACCCGTTATAATCATTTGAAAACCCGCGACAAAAATCAACACATCACTATTATACTCAATCTTCAATGGTACCAACTTACCAAACGTAAATTTTTCTACCAAAGTAAAAGTTACTACTGGAATTTTAACTCCCAAAATGAGATAGGGAATCAAGTTAAGGCTCATTATTAGATACATGTTTAAGTAACGTGCCGGCCCACCCCGGCATCGGCATGGCGCCGTACGAAAGTTACAAGCCTTTATCTACCATCTTGGAGGCATGGAGTCGAATCGTTGTAGCTTTTTTTTTTTCAGAGAAAAGAAAGGTAAATGTTTTGTCCGACTTCGAAGCTTGAACGTTTTGTGCAAATCGATGTGATTTTTTAACCCCTACCATTTTTCATAAAGCGGTTTTTTTTTCCTAAAATGACAATACAGAATTATTATTGACTAATGCACGGCAGAGCTAGGCCAAGTTTAATATTTTTGATGTGATTTTTTAATAACTTATTTTTAATTTATACATTTCATCTTGAACTAGTACACAGTTACTTCAAAAGCCAAATAGTGACACGAAAAAAAAAAATAAAAAAAAAAAAGCTATAGGTAGAGAAAAAAAGAACTAACAATCCAACTCTACACCTCTCGTTTGGTCATCAAAGCTACCGTCGTCGGGCTCTCGGATAAGGGAAACGAGATGACAACGCTTTTGTTAACCATTATTTATAGCGTTTTTTATCCACGACTTACGCCGACATTTTGTCTTAAATCACATGGCCATCAAATGTCCTTTAATATCTATAATACAATGACTTTAGGTGTATGGGGCGCTTGCCTTTGCCTCAAAACAATTTAGGTGTTGACTTTATGGTGTTCCGTAAATTTTATTAGGTCAAATAAATAAATTGAAGGTTACTTTTTGAATGCGTATTTTTGTTTTATAATGAACGAAACTATTTTCTACACTTTGTAATGACGTCATTCTACAAAAACGAACTTATAAAAAGGGTTCTAAAGAAGGTTAAAGGTTTTTTTTTTAAATAACGATTTAATTCTTTACCCATGGAGTCTTAAGGGAGAATTCCAGCAATGAAATGAACGCGATCAGTACATCTACACCGCGTTCGAGAGCTGTGACTGTCATCGTTGTTGTCGAATATTGACACTGACAGCCCTTGAACGCAGATTGTGTTCAGTTTCATTTGTGAAATGCGCCAAGTTTTAGCTTACTTGTACCTAGATAGTCTCTTTACATTCTTATCATTACTACTTTTATGTGCCGTGCATTTAATTTTTTTTAAAGCAATAAAATTGTTTACCTACTTTTAAAACCAGAGGTGTTATTCCCATATCTGTAACAAACTACGTGATAACCCAAAACATTAATAGTTTCATGAGCAGTTGCCTCGCTGTGTAACTAACGTATGTTCGGCTTATAAATTCCATAATTATTTTTTATTAATTAGTCAGATGGTGTTCGGTAGCGGAATTCAGCTTATCTTTATAGTCGATCGAGGTAGTACGTTAGACGTAGGATGTGCCCCACATGACGTTAAGTGAAGCTAGAAGTGACAGAGAGCGAAGTGTTTCAGTTTTTTTTTTTTATAAATAAAAATAGTTGGGGTTGAAACTTTTGTTTTATTTTAATTTTGAAGGTACGAAATATCTAAAGACTTCAATCTGCCTAGCTTTTTTCCAACTATGTGGGGTTGGCTTCCCGTCTAACCGGATGCAGCTGAATTGAATTATTTTACATGGAGTGACTGCCTATCTGACCTACACAACCCAGATACTGGGTGTCAATGTGCCTTAGTAAGACTGGTTGTCAGACTTTTGGGCTTCTGACTAACCGTAACGACTATAAAAGATCTACGAATGACAGACGGGACCAACGTCCGAGGCAGGGAGGGGTATCGATATATGTAAATAAAATAATTTCAATCAAATGCTAAATCAAAAAGAATTTTGACATACACAAATGTATGTCATTTCTTTTCCCAAATCTTTTCCATACCGTTTAAATCGATGGCCCAACCCAAATTGTTATAATTACAATTCACAATATAAGTAAATAGCTCTGGAATTTTAATTCGGTCCCAAATTTTTGTAACAAAATTTAAAATATTATTTAATACGATTAACGAGTTAGAACTTGGCTCTTCTTCACCGTGTATGTTAATAATTTACCGCCATTTTCTTTTACATCAGCTGTTTAAATTTAGAATAATGACTAGTTTTTGCGTCGTGTTTTGCTTGTGTAAATGATGTCCGACTACAGTAATAAATATCTGGAATAAGTGATGATATCTGTATTAAAAAAAAAAACTGTTTTAAACTTTTATGTGAATTGCAATTTGTCGGTGATCGTATAAGGGAATTTCTGAGCTGTAAATGGCATTTTTTTTGTTGTAAGTAAGTAATAAATAATGTGTCTGGGTAAATTGATTAGCAATCAATAAATTTATAGGGAAAAATATTGCAAAAAATTACTTTACACAATTTCGCGCCATAAACTTGGTTTTAATCAGTATCTACGTACTTTTTAGGGTTCAAACGGAGCCCTATTGCTGTCACTCACGTGTCCGTCTGTCCGTCGTCTGTCACATAGGTTTTACAGCCAAACGGTTGAAGCTACAGTCTTCAAATTTACACAGTGTAAGCATCTTGTTGACCCAAAGCCATACAAATTGTCAAAAAATATTTTTTTATATTTTTAAGGGGGTTCCCATACAACTAACGGGGGCTCGTAAAAAAATACCGACCTCATCGAGTGGAATATCGTTGCTTAAAGCTCGTTGAGTAAATAAATACTGTATTTTTTTTATAATTATATTGAAAAACAATGGGTCTTCAAATTTACACAGTGTAAGCTTCTTGTTGACCCAAAGCCATACGAATTGTCAAAAAATATTTTTTTATATTTTTAAGGGGGTTCCCATGCAACTAACGGGGGCTCGTAAAAAAAATACCGACCTCATCGAGTGGAATATCGTTGCTTAAAGCTCGTTGAGTAAATAAATACTGTATTTTTTTTATATATTGAAAAACAATGGGTCTTCAAATTTACACAGTGTAAGCATCTTGTTGACCCAAAGCCATACGAATTGTCAAAAAATATTTTTATATTTTTAAGGGGGTTCCCATACAACTAACGGGGGCTCGTAAAAAAAATACCGACCTCATCGAGTGGAATATCGTTGCTTAAAGCTCGTTGAGTAAATAAATACTGTATTTTTTTTATATATTGAAAAACAATGGGTCTTCAAATTTACACAGTGTAAGCATCTTGTTGACCCAAAGCCATACGAATTGTCAAAAAATATTTTTTTATATTTTTAAGGGGGTTCCCATACAACTAACGGGGGCTCGTAAAAAAAATACCGACCCCATCGAGTGGAATATCGTTGCTTAAAGCTCGTTGAGTAGATAAAAACTGTATTTTTTTTTTATATTGAAAAACAATGGAATGAGAAGCCACCAAAGTAAGCTTTTTCTTACAAAATTTTGTTCTGAAGAATTTTTTAACTTCCCCTTGACATATGAACGTAAAATTTTGTGATAATGTTTATTATTACGTATATTTTATTAACAAATCTAGGCAGATTGATATGTTATTAACAAATACCAATATATTGGTGATAAATCAGATTTGGTACGGATCCCTAAATGTGCGAAGTGACACGTATTTGGCCGGATTTTTTATTTCTTTGTCATAATGTAAACTGATTTAATATGAACTTATCTGCACTTGCACATTAGTTTAATTAAAAATGTATGTAAAATAATAAAAAATAAATAATAGTGGGTACGTCACGTCGCTCACCTACTCGTGGGAATACGTAAAATCTCATTAAATCTTTGTTATCGTAATAAATTATATTGATTTATTTCAGTTAAGTTTATTGTTGTTAGGCATTCAAGGTTGCTCCGATTACTATTCAAGTAATCTTGACCTTTGTTTAACAGCAAAATAAATTTGTTTCACTATTAATAAGAAAAAAAAAAAAATACGTTTCGAATTGAGAACCTCCTCCTTTTTTTTCGTCAGTTAAAAAGTTGCTTCCTCTTACTAATTATTTATTTGCAGAATCACATGATTTTAGATTTCGTAATTCATACAACCATTTCTATGTTTTAGTTTTTCATTCAATGCGCCGACGTACGCACAGACATAAAAATATCGCGGGCGGGATTTTATCGCGCACTGGTGTTTCAACTCTCGTCGTTGAGCCGAGCGTTGACAATCCAACTTAACAATAACAGAGTGCATTCTAGCTCGTCGATAAAACACACTGTTGGATTATCAAATCTCGACGCTAAGCAGAGCGTTGAAAATCTAGTGCGCGAAAAAAAATCGCCGCGATATTTTTACGTCCGTGCGAACGTCGGCCAACGATTATTGTTTTCGTAAGTTTATAGTACGTCCGATTTATCTTGGCAAGTCTGAACTTGAACAGAAGGCTGCGCAGTATCATTTTTTAGGAACCAAACATTTTTAGGAACCAAACATTTTTAGGAACCAAACATTTTTGGTGACATGAGGCGAGTGTGAGTGAGAGAACAAACGCGAAAGTTCATAGTGCCTTTGTTCAGACCTATTTTGGCCGTAGTGTACAAACCTTTCTGCTGATCTCAGACTAAATAAATATCCCAGTCACAGCGCAGCGAACAATACAGTGAAGCATGCGCAAAACTGCACCTCGCTCTGTGCATACACGCTCACACGCACGCATTTACACCAAACAACAATTAAACTACACCTCTTTACGTGCACACATGTTTACGAAACCCGAAACGTGAGGCCTCACGTCACTGTTGACAGCGCTGTCTTGGTTTTTTATTTAGTCTGAGCTGCTGTTAGGCTTACTAGAGAAAACCAACGACTCTTGCCTTCGCGATAAAGTGACATTATCGTGTCAGAAATTTTGCCAAAATTGTGACAATGTCACAGCAGTGCCATTTAGGAAAATAAGTTTTTCTAGAAAAACACGAATTGTCAGGTAGTAAAAATATCAATGACGAGTATCTTCTCAGTGAAACTAACAATCTCATAAACACTATATTTCTCCAAACTTCATAGTATCATCTCCTCTAACGTGAAATATCTTGCGAAATGCGAAATTTCCTTGTCAGTTTTGGTGTCAATAGGCGCCATTGATTTAGTTATATGTGTGTATAGTATGCGGCGTCGCTTCGTTGCAAGATAAGGTGAGAGTGACCGGCTGACTACACCGCGAGCCTTTCAGTAGAGGTTAAACTAGGATTTAGAAGTTTTAGAGCATTTCGTGGGCTTTCACATACGTTGTCATTGCTATACCTAGGCGAATCTTTTAGTCCTTTGGTCTTAGTTTTGTGTTTGGTTTAACTCAAGGTCTTGGACAATTATTAATTGTGTGGGAAGAAGCATTAATCGTTGAGCTCATGCCGTTGCTCGCTGCAGTCCTTCGATTCTTGTTGTTGACGACTTGCCTTTCAAGTCGTTTGTTGTTTAGAGCTTCCGAAGATAAACAGTACACCTTAACAGTAACGAGTATTCATCTACTCGTATAACCTTTTCCTAAAAAACACACAAAAAACAGAAAAAAATATTCTTAAACCATCGGCGTTAAACGTAGTTAAGACAGTGCAGCCCACCATACTCGAACGAAGCCGCAAGAATGCGTCAATGTGCAGAGCACTACCCCCACAACCCTGCACTTTAAAAAAAAAGCGAAAATGTTCACTACTACACCAATTATCGCGCTCCGTAATTGAACGAGGGATTTTTAATTAATCACCTTATAAAGGCGCCGTTTTGACATGTGTCAAAAATGATAAATTTATGTTCGCGTCGTTTTTTTTTTATTGACTCGTAAACTGAGGTAATGGACTGTTTTAGTTAAAAAAAATTGTAATAAGTTGTAAAGTTGCTCTTTTGTTGTAATTGGTATGCTGGCACGTAAAAGTTGACGGTGTGCTGTTTGATAATGTTGTACTTGTTAAAACATGCCTGACCTTGGAAGGTCGTACGTGCCAGCTGTCATGAGCTTGCTAGTCAAATACAAGGCTTTTATCAATTCATGTCAATTCATTCATGACATTGTTCAAAAATGACAGAAAGAAAACTGCACAAAACAAATATGGATCCTAAAACAAATATGGATATTATGGGGAAGCTCCAGGTAGCCTGCGAAGTTAAAATTTTCTTAAATTGAATTTCGCGGGCTACCTGTAGCTTTCGCCTTAAGGCGATACCAAAATAAATTGGGCGCTTTTTTCTTTACCTTTATTTCAAAATTACAGCATGTATGGATTTAATTTTTGGATATAATATGCTCATTGACTATTTAGTTAATATTTTGACTGAAGGAAAACGCAATGGGGTTAAACTTCCTCGATAGTATTTAATTCCGAAATGACCTTTACTTTTTTATATTTTTTTCTATATTTCTAAATTCCTAAGTAATTTCATTGCAAAATTGCATTCCAAATGTGCGTATTAGGTAATTGAAAAACTCTGGCCGAAAACATTTTTGATAGATAGCTTAATTTATTTTTAAATATTTTTTATTTGGTTTGGTGCTTTTATTTTGGTTCCAGCGCATTGTTGCGCTCTCTTTTTTTCGCTTATGGAAATAATTCACTTTCTTATTCTCGCCCAGTTCGCTTTTTACATATCACCTGGGCACTTAATAGTCTGAACTCGCCAACACATAGTAAGTAAGCCGACGACGTTCGCACGGACGTAAAAATATCGCGGCGGGATTTTATCGCGCACTGGAATTTCAACTCTCGCTGTTGAGCCGAGCACTGAGAATCGAACTTAACAACAACAGAGCGCATTCTAGCGCGTCGAAAAACCACACTGTTGGATTTTCAACTCTCGCCGTTAAGCAGAGCGTTGAAAATCTAGTACGCGAAACAAAATCGCCGCGATATTTTTACGTTCGTGCGAACGTCTCGACTTACTAGCCAAGCTCGGTAATCCATACTCATTCCTTTGCCTCGCTGTAGGACAATTACATGTTACATGCTGTTATCACTAATTACAGCAGGGGCTTGAGGCTAAGTAATAACAGCCGCACGGGTCGATAGATCGTGTTACCCAGTAACTGGGTTTTGGTCAGATAAGTAGTCGTTCCATGTAAAATACTAGTATTCAGCTGCATCCGGGTACTGGGAGCCGACCCCAACATAGTGGGGAAAAAGCTAGGCAGATGATGATCATTAATTACGGCACTGAACTTTAAATAAATACGACAAACACCTAACCAACCCTAGCAGGAATGCAATGCCTTTACACATCATCGCGTTGCTCAGTCAGTCAATAACGTTGGACTGAACATGACGTCATCAGGGTGAGGTGCTCAATTAAGTCATACTAGGCTAGAATAATCTCTAGACTTTATGCTGGTTAATACAAGCTCTTAACTTAAGAACTCCGCCAGTTTATATTTTTATTTATTTAACCATTTATGTACGGTCAGCAGCAGAAGTCGGTTAACACTGCTACTTTTTGACATCATCTAAATTAACACAAAATGATTCGATAAACTGCTTTTTCTTCGTTTAACTGTTAAGAGTTAATGTTCTTAAAATTTTAAGTACTTCTGTTCCGATTTGAATTAAATATTTCGCTTAATAATTAAGAAAACTGCAAGTGTTAATCGACTTTTGTTGCTGACAAACAGAAAGGACCAGAAAAATACGTACAAAGCTTGTTGCTTTTTGCTTGGTGGTGGTGTTTATTTAGTAGTTGAATGAAAAAAATCTCAAATAAATCTTTTTTTTAAACTGTTGTGATACTTACCCCACTGCAATTTTGGAATAGGCGATCGTGTCGCTCACAAGAGTACTTATCTTATTCCAAAATAAAATAGTAAAAATTGATGACTCTAATTCTGACTTGTCTTATGAAGTCAAAATACTCTTTCAAACTTAAATTATTAGGGTTCCGTACCAAAATGGTAAAAAGGAACCCTTATGGTGCGACTCAGTCTGTCTGTCTGTCGGCTGGATATCTCAAAAACTAAATGCTATCAATTTGATATTTGGAACAGTTTTAGATGACGTTTACCCAACTATTTTGCAAATAAGAAAGAAATAAAAATATATAAGTTTTTTTATGCAACAGGGCCTGAAAGGGGTTCTTAAATATTCGAAGTGGGGCTACTAGGGCATGTTGGGTATCATAGGCAAGAACGCTGTTTGCACATTCTCAAACATTTTTTTCTTTTTTTTAGGCCGCATAGTTTTCGACTTTAGATGAAAAATGTAAAAAAAATACGTGCGTGTAATAAAAGATTACAGGAAAAATAAAACGATGTCTTTAAATATAGCACACTTTTTCAGAAATCGGAACGGAACCATCGGTGCGCGATTTCGACTCGCTCTTGACCGGTTTATTTTTTCACTAATTGTACTTAACAGCAAGAAATCCAAGATAGTGTGGGCACTTGATGCAATCACTAAAATAGAGACAAACTACAAAATACCACACAAATTCCGCAATAAATTGAATTACAAATCAATAAATAAGTAATAATTACTCAATACCCTTTCTTCGTTTATCTTTTAAAGATAGAATTCTCAGTAAAGAAGGGATTCTTTGAAGTGTAAACGAGCTACTGTTTGACATTTGATTGACAATCGCTATAATTTTGCACCGTTCAATATTGTGACTGGTTTCATAATGATAGCCTTGTCGTATCAATGCGGGTACATAAGTGGGGAAAAGGGAGCCGTTTTTAGAATTTATGAGTTGGAAATGCATGATTGTAATAATCGGTTATTATAGTGTCGTATGATTCTTGGGTAAAAATGAACCTTTTCCTTATATTCCTCGTACTAGCGGATGAAACTATAAATTTTAGATTTTGCTGCAAAAAATTCTCATCATAATGATCTTTGTTCTCTCTCAAAATGCAGTGAAAGTTATAACCTTTCTTATCGAGTTGGACACTCATAAGAAAAATGATAGATATGTTTCCTGGTCTAGGCAACTTCAAGAAAGAAAGAAAGAAATAAAAACAGCTTATTCACATGAAAGTGACGCACATTACATAGTTAAACTAAAACTAAACAACTAACTAAGCTAAACTTCTGTGTTCTACGTTTTTAATTTTTTACCGCAGAGGTAAATTTGCTCCTTTACGACGTTCGTCTCCGGTATTATATTCGTCAATTTAGTTCCGTCTCTTTTTTACATGCCAAATATGCTTAACACCTTGACATAAGATCTTCCTAGAGAGTGTAGGAAGATCTTATAGCAAAGTAGCTTGTAGGTGTCGGTAGTAATTTTAGAAATGGCAGAAACTATTAACATTTGATAGTTGATAAAAGGTAATCTTCTAATCAACTTGCTTGAAACCTTTAACCCTGTAAGGAGAACCTGTAAGGTTCCTTACAGTTAAAGTACAAAACCGTTTCTTAATTACTTTCTCAAAATCAGCGTAGTAACGTGTTCAAAAAAGTCACGACCTACAGGTTTAGTCTAGTACTTACGACTCGTATTAAGTTACGCGGTTGCAAGCGACAACGTTTGTATTGAGTTACAACTTATAGGTACCTTTATAACTAGCTGCTTTTATTATAAACAGATGTTTTGTAAATGGCTTCTTAATTATTAATTATTTTGTCATTTTCTCTCATATATTTGGTTCTTTTAGTCCCATACAAACATAGTAAGTATACAGTTCAATAAACTTTGCCAGTCGCGAAAATTTTCCATTTGGTAGCTGAAATAATAAAGAATCAAGCAAAAAAAGAACTTAAAAATACGTTAGAGTTTATCCCTGCCTTTTACCAGATGCTGGTATCCACAGCTAGGTATAGGCATATTCTAAGAGGATAGTGCCCATTTAAAGTCGCCACGCAATGCAAATATATCCCCAAAGGTAGAAATAACGCGTAACACCAATATATCTGATAATTTTTCAAAAGTGCATATATATTGATGACATTATCACATAGTCCTTTCACCATTTCGGTAAGCTTTCCACGTACTTCAAAAAAATTCTTTCCACCACCTGAACAATAAACTAAAGACATCAAAACCTACTTACTATAACATAAAACTAAACATGTGATCAAACAGCTGATAATCGACGTTTATTCTCGTCAACACGTCAAAGGAACCATAAATTATATTTTTATTGACAGACCTGCTCCCATAAATAATACCTGTCTAGTTGATGTCGCTACGTTGACTAGAACTATAAAATATTGCAAAAAATATCGAATTCATTATGTATCGATCGATTCCGATTCTAATTTGATTAGCTTAGGTATAAACATTTGATTAAACGGAAAAACTGATGTTAATCGGTTGTTTAAAACGTTATTTAAATACTGCTCGTAGGTAATGTAGGCACGTAAAGCATTCTAATTTTAATCTTATGCTATTGCAATACAAGTTACGCGACGGGTCATCATAATAACATACTAAACCTAAACATGACACGTATGTATATCATTGCAATGTACAGACAACAGCACATCAGGTTATACCAAACTGTAAAATTTCTCCAAATGATTTTAAACCTTAAAATGTTGATGGTTAAGTTCAAAATCGAATGAGAAAATTTGACAGTTTGTAGTAACTTGACCTGCTGCTGTGTGTACTACAGGTAGGTTGAGATAAACAATTCTAAAAATTTACGCTCTTCCACAGCGGTTACGCTCACATGCAAAGAAGGTGTATAGACGCAATACACATAATTAAACTAAATAAATACCTTACAAACTAACATACATAACAATATACACAATAACACTGTTTTTTTTACGCAAACGGTACCTACCCGACTTGCCCAAACGCCGAACCAACTGGCCGGCCGGATTTGTCGGCCAAATAGTGTATAAATGACACGAACGCGCGACAGAGCGAACGTGTACAATACTAGTACCTGGACTGATCGGCAGATTAGTTGACCTCGACGAGTTCATGTTTACAGTAAAGTCGCCGCACGCTCAAGTAAAGTGTTGCAATAAGTATTTCCTCTCAGTCATTGGATCACGTTTTGTGGAGGGGCATTTCTTTAAAAATGGTTTATATCTATTATAGATTCGCCAAACGAATTAAACCAACCATCCATATAATACAGTAATTTGTTCGTAAGTAGGTAGCTAAAAAACCTTAATAACATGGAGAAATAAAGGATCTAAATAACTCGAGGTCGAGCTAACCTAACTGTACACGAAAATAAAACACCCATTACTTCCAAATAAAAAAAAAACACCGTAAGCGGATGTACTAACACAAGATTTCAAAATTCACTTAGTGTTCAAAATCAGATGCTAAAAGATAGCCGATAAAACGGTGAAAACATTCCTGTCCTTATCTTCATTAGTACTAAAGAAAGAGATGAAGATACTAAAAGCGTTGTTATAAAATCTGTATTCAAAACACATGTTTGCAAGGCACGACATCTATCAGGCTGTCGACGAAACATTGCGGTGTTCATCACGTAAAGCCTATAAATAAGAGGCTAATGAGCTGACCAGCCTCTGATTATCCTTATTCGATAAGCTTCCTGGATGCACATTTGATGATGATGTCAACGTTGTAAGTAGGAGATCACAATGAGATGCGCAATTGCGATGGCGACATAATATTATTGTGATGCAAGTCATCTCACGACATGGTATTGAGATAATTAAAAAGTGATGGTAACTTAGGCAAACTACCATCTGTTACTTTTACAGTCGTCTCTCGTTTATTCAATTTTGTTTTGTCAGGTACATATCACACAACACACAAAATATATCTTCTACTTCGGTAAGGCAAAAGTAGCGAGCGACGACGATTTTATATACTTAGATATAAGTTATTTGTATATTTTCTTTTTTTACAGCAAACCCTCTTATTAAAACTTGCAACCCCACAAGTATGTTATAAAACAACACTTCCAATTTACAGACAAATGTTCCCACAAATGAAGTTCCGCGTCTCAGGACTAGACGCGAAGGCCAAATACATCCTTCTCCTGGACATCGTCGCCGCTGACGACTACAGATATAAGTTCCACAACAGGTAGACCCATATTCATTGCCTGCTGGACTACATCTCCATCCTCGTCTTCACGTGTCTGCTTCTCAATGTACATCGACCGAGAATTTGGCGTCAGCTTGACGCCAGATTGTCGGCTTCACGTTTATAGATATCACCGTTGATTGGAGATGCTCATTCCATTTTAACAGCGTTCCGTTACACGCTTGTTTTCATTTAGCTTGTGATTCTCCCCACGCAATGCACTAGTTCCCATCACGAAACGATTCCGATGCGTACGTTAATTGCGCCCAGACAATTTGTACGAAACACGCTTAATTTAAGGGCAACGACATCGCGCGACAACTGGACACCGCCAGGATCCGACGATTAAGGATTCAACTCGCATCCAATGGGTAATATCATTAAAATATCTTTGTCTCAAACGCCGCAGCGGTAATGTAAAAAGCCGGGCCGACACCAGAGGTGAGAAATACCGACGCGACTCGTACTGTTCTCCCAAATTAACCAAAATTGGAGCTGAACTCGCGGCGACAATCTCCTTGGGAGATCTTGGGGACAAAAAACACAACGAGTCTTCCGGGTGTTGTGAACATCCCTCAGAGCTGCATCTGAAATCGATAATCATCGTATTTGATCGTACATTGTTTGATTCCCGATGACAAGCCGCGATAAGGTTCCTCCGCTTTCCGTCCGATCGACGTCGGGTATCAAACGGCCGCAGGTTTGGCAACATCGAGATGCGGCCGATAAACTTCGATTTAATATCCGTTAATTAATACGACCTGAGCATTCCAGTCCAAAATGCGACTGTGAGTCAGCCGTAAACCGATACAGACGCCGACAAAGGCGGCCGCCTAGCGCCGTTAATATGGTAATTAATTATTACAAATCTTTCGTACATAAATTACTTACCAATTACGAGATGGGATTCTAAACGAGATCCAGACGGTTTTTTTCTTGGTCGCTTTTAGCGTTGAAGTATTCGTGTAAGTTGGTGTAACCCCGCATTTGATCACGTGCGTTAGTCACGATTTCGCGACAGTGCAAAACCGCACAATGGAGCTTCATTCCTATCTCGCCATTTTTGGTCCTTCGTGACGGAAACATGGGCTTTTTGTGTGTCGCAAATGCTTTATAACACCTCGTCATGACTCACTGATTAGACGAAAAACGGATAATCCAGTTGCTAATAGTCTGTCGGTCACTAGTTGTTCATATGGGCGACATAAAATGAATAAAATCTAATTAACACGGTGTAAGATCACAAGCTAAACACGCGTTTTAGTACATGAACATAAAAAGTGAAACTAGTCCAACAACATGTCTCACAATCGACGTGATGTCAAATCGTTGTCGCAAAAGAACAAGTCCCAACCCATGTTTTTCTCTCGATTGCTTGCAGACGTATGTTTCCTGCCTACAAACTCCGCGTTTCTGGTCTTGATAAAAAAGCAAAATACATTTTGCTAATGGACATCGTAGCTGCCGACGATTGCAGATACAAATTCCACAACAGGTATAAAAGAGATGGAATTAAATTAAAATAAGAAAATCGTAGATGACGGGACTAAGATAGTTGATCTTATTTTAATGTAATTCGTTGACATAAACGAGAGGCAAGAAGCATGCGGATTGTTGCAATTATGATATATATGTGATATTGGAGATCTGCGTTCAGAACATTAGGACCCGGGACATAGCATCAACCATTTTTACTGTCTTTTCTGCATTCATTTCTTTTTCGAGTTACATTTTGCGACGAGATTCCATCGTTGGGGATTCAAGTCCATTTTTTAAGACCGCATTATCATATTCAGTTACAATTTACATACATTTTCTTTTGACATCGCACATTTCGGTATGAATAATCGTTGCACGCAGATCTTTCATTCACATTGTTTCTTATGCACTGTTGTCTGTCGAACTTAATAGCTTGTTTGTCTTACTGGCAGCATGTTGTTCACCATCATTAGAATCTTAATGCATGTCTAACGCTTTAGAAACGAGGACGTAGATTGCTTCAATAAAATTCATTATTTCGCCAAAGTCAAAATTGATTTCTTAATGCCAATAATCAATCAATTAAAACAATGTTGATACGAAGTTTTCAACTAATGAACTATTAAAAGAATCATGTCAATCGGTCAATACTTTCTTACAATTATGGGAAGAATTCTTTGATTGATTTAATTGGTTTATTAGGCAAGTCAATTAGAAGGTTTTTTATTTGGTGTTCTTGAATTTGTTCGTTTGTTTTCGGAGTCGGTGGATGGTCGCCGGGAAGGCGGACCCTGAGATGCCGAAGAGGATGTACATCCACCCCGACTCGCCATCGACGGGCGAGCAGTGGATGCAGAAGGTGGTTTCCTTCCACAAACTCAAACTGACGAACAACATAAGTGACAAGCACGGTTTCGTGAGTACCGACTTCTTTTTTAGCTGCGGAATTGTGGAGGAAAGGAGCTGAACCATTTTAACGTGTTTTAAATTTCGTGCAATTGAACAGTTGCTAGGTTCGACGCCTAGGATTATGGAGGGTTACTAGATTTATCCTATAAAAATAGATGAAGCCCATCGGACATCGGTTAATTCCTAAAATAATTGTATAAAGGTTGCAATGAAATAACATCAAAGATAGAGATCTTTTTGGACACAACTTGTCTGGTGTTGGCTTCTTACACAAAATCTAGGGTAACTTATATGATAAACGAAAAAAGAAGCCATTTCAAATATTGTTCAAAACAGACATCGATTCATAAATCCAAAGTTCAGCTCCTTTACCAAACCTTCACGGTGCCAAAGCCTACAATACTTTCCACTTCATGCTCCTTTTGATCACGAACGAACAATTATACACAAAAATTGTTACCAACAATAGCATTATACCGCATCCGAAAAGTAGCAGTCTGTTTCTTTTTTGTAACTTATTCAACAAAAAGTTTATAATGTGGGTGATATTATAATTAAAACGAGGTTGGGCAGGACCCCTGGAGTTGTCTGCGGGGTCCCTTTGTGTCTGTTACGGCTATTACTGATATTTACATTGGGTGCCCATCATCTTGCCTTAGTTCAATAGATTATCGCCATGTTAAGCGCACTTCAGATGTTAACGTTTTTTTTATAGCGTGTTGATAGGGAGTTTTATATTTGTGTGACAGGTTTTAATTTTGGATCAATTTCTTGTTATTTATTTGTTATGAGTTGCGGATGTGCTGACATTTTGTCGGTTTTTATGTGTTTTCGATTGACTTAGGTACATGTTTCTTGATATGAAACCGCATTAATTTAAAATAAAAGAAAATGAACTTCTTGACTGTCATATTTTGACAAGAACATTGGCGCCAAAATTAACCGTCTCTCAAAATTAGAACGTCAGAACTGTCAATCTCTTTCAATAGATTTCGGGACAACCCATTTCCATTCAAAATAGGAACCACCCGAAACCCGATTAAGAATGAAGAAAAAAAAATGCGCAGTCCATTTTCAAAAAACGAAAAGAGGCTACTGTAAAGTAAAAGGCGGGATCTTTTAGTAACTTACACTTGACCGTTTACACGACCGCGATCCAATCATAGATAACACAATTGTTTTTTTAATTCGCTCGATGGGCGCTTGCGTTTTTTCGTTTCTTTTTTTTTTCTGGATGTCAGGCCTTTTGTCTTTGACGAGGGGCGAAGGTAATTGAAATAACGACGGTCGCGGAGAGGTATGCGTAGAATTTTGACAACAGCTGACTACCTCGACGCGAGTGATGTATATTTTAGTATTTTTCATCTGTCGTTTATGAATGTGTTTACCTATTTGTGGTTCCTTTTGTTGAAGTTGTGTAAATTAAGATTTAAAAAACTAAAGAGCTAACCTCTCTGGATTATAAGTATTGGTTAATACCTGCAATGCAATTGCAGTCTATTGAATTTTGTAATGTGGAATATTAGGGCTCAAAAGTGGCTCCAAATGGTTTGTAAAGGTCGCCAGTTTCTTTTTCTTGGCCTGAACTTGGCTTGACACGCTACCATGTGTCACCATTTCTTTCTGTGTGAAAAAACTAGAAATAATTTCTCTTTTAACTCTTAAAATGTCGATTGTACACCATGTGTACAGATAACAATAGAATTTCAATTGTGTCTGCTAATTAGCGCGCGACGGGTTAACTGGAGTTTTAAGATAGTGTTTTTCAATTTAACAAAAATCGGACTTTTTCAATCAAACCCTATAATTAAAAGACGCTGCTATTGTTTTCTTATACCAAAAGTGGCTCCTCCGGTAAAAAAAAACGATAAAACAGCTTGACAAGATAGATGTGTTTTGTTTTTAAAGTTTTTGTCCTCTGCTCTGACGAACATGCCGATTTTCGGACGACCATCGATATTTCATACCGATATTATCGAAACAATCGTTAGTAACGATTAATTTGAAATATTAGGATTTTTATGTTTTGGGCTGTGCTTAAAAAATATTCGGTTCAAATTTCGAACAAAAACTTTTCTGGAACGGTTTTGAAAAAAAAAGACTTGTTCACACGAATAATGTAGAAATAGTCTTATTACCTTACTGAAGTTAATGTTACAAGACCATAATGTTGAAAAACATACGTTTTGGTACGATCTACGAATAGGTATAAAATCTATCAATTCACTACAAATTATTAGGTACGAAAAACTATTAGCAATATACCTACATAAATAAAGAGATCCTTTGCATATTTATGTTTAAACCAAGCCAATAAAATAACAGGGCGAAACTCTATAATAAAGGCTACGTAATAACGTTTGATAACTTAATAATTTTCAATTATATAAGAGTCGAGTAATTGGTCTAGGTGTAATTTTGTAAAGCGATCGCCGCCGTACTTTACATGTTTTTTTATAAATGTCGTGGAAAACTAGTGACAACCCTGACTTCTACCACTCTAGTTTTTAGCATAAATATTTTTTATTGACATAATATGTAATATGACATGTACTATGGGCCAAAGTTCCGCATGATCACCTCAAAGGCGATAATCGCATGCACGGCTCACGGCGCGATCGGACAATGTTCGTTTGTCACTAGCTGCGCTCTCACAGGAATATTTTCTTAAGTGAGCATGCTTAAGTTTTGTCCATAGTACCTATAGGTTACAGAATCTTTATGAAGCCTCTGAATCCCGAACTATGTAAAAACCTATAAGTCAGGAATCAGCGCCTTCTCCAATTTTCATTACACTAATATTGTTATGCAAAATAAAAAGTAAGTTCAAAAACTAAAACCCGACTACTGAAAAATCACGCTCACCGCGGTCAGTCTGTAATACGTCCACTTTTACTTATTTTTCACAATTTAAACATATTTATTTACTTAAACAATATGACATATATACTCATACATATTTGTAATGTGCTCCTCAAGATCTTTCTTTTGACACCAAACATGTCATTATTATCTCAATTAATTTTTTTTCGTGGTCAGAAATTTAGGTATAAAGTCCACCATATTAAATTTAGGGAGAATTTATATAGCCTATGTCACCCGGACCATTATTACGAATCTATTGATACCTCATTCAATAAAATCGGTTCAGTAATTTAGGTGCTACGGTGGAACACACGTAAATACATACTTATATGCATACTTACATACATACATAGACTGCTAAAATCATAACTCTTCCTTTTGGCTTTGCCGTAGTCGGGTAAAAATACAATTTAGATTTAGTCATGAATGAACAAGAAAAAAAGTTTAAGGATGAGAGCATGCCAAAATACAAAAAAAAATATATTTCGTTTATTTAGCTAAGGTAACGTGAAAGTGAGTGAGCGGGTGTGTGTGCAGGATGTGCGAGGGGGTGTGTTTGTGTAATAATGTGTGTGTGAAGCATAAATTCTCGGTAGGTACAAGTTCGGCAAACCCACCTAAACCTACTAAAAAAAACTTGATATCGCTTGTGGCCTAGTGTGGACAAGGCCTTAGTCTTTTCGAACCAGTCGATTAAAACAAAACCTAACCTCAAAGAATTCTTACTCATAAGCATAACCCATTAGCCGATTCACAAACTAATTAAGTAGGTACCTACCATTTGACAGATCGTATCTCTAGTCGCTAATAAAAATTTAAAAACAAACGCTTGGGACCTCTGTCGTGAATCAAGCCGTGGTGGATATATTGACGGCAATCCTGGTTATTTACAACGCCCTTAAATTTATGGCCGGCGCAGGCAACGCGGGCTAAGTAAGCTGACAGAATCGGGTACTGGCGATTTGTTTAATCATTTCGTCGTCTGTGTGGCGGTTTTTTCTTTTAAGAGGATACATCGAAGCGTATTTTAGCTCGGTGTGTAAGTGAAATGCCGTTATGGCTGTCTAGTTTGATGCGCGAGATATAAGATTCTCACGCGGAACTAAACGCGCTTCGTTTAATTTTAGATTTATGACAAAATGATGTACCTAAATCAATTTTTAGCTTAGTAAGTTCTTAACATATTAAATACCTTCGATATAAATGCAAATTTTACTGCACATTATGGAACTGTTTACGTGCATATAAGTAATCGTATAAAACAGAAAATAGACGGTGCTACTTTGTTTTTTTTGTTATCGAAAAAATTTCAAGTAGGTACCTAATCATGTTTCGGTTTTAGTACAGCAGTAGACAATATAGTCAAATGACACATATGTAAAATCCAAATGATTGAATTTTAAAAACACAAAAAATCATTGTCAATCAATCTGCCTAGCCTTTTCCCAACTTTGTTGGGGTCGGCTTCCAGTCTAACCGGATGCAGCTGAGTACCATTATTTTACCTGGAGCGACTGCCTATCTGACCTCCACAATCCATTAACTGGGTAATACGATACCCCTTGGTAAGACTGATTGTCAGACTTTCGGGTTTCTGACGACCCGTAACGACTGTCAAAGATCCACGAATGACAGCCGGGACCAAGGGCTTAACGTGCTTTCCGAGGCACGGAGGAGTCTCGGTATGTAAAGATGGTCACTTATCCACCCCCCCCCCCCCCCCCCCCCCTCCCCTGGGGTTTTGGGTTCATAAATTAGTACCTACATTATTTACAGTCAAAGGGTTAACGTGCAACGTGCTTTCCGAGGCACGGAGGAGTCTCGGTATGTAAAGATGGTCACTTATCCACGGACCATCCCCGGCAAGCGTAGCTTAACCTGATGGATCGACCCGTGCGGCTGTTATTACTTAGCCACGAGCTCCTCTGTTTTATGTTTTATAATTTATACAATTTATCAATGTATCCTCTTAATTTGGTGACGTAGAAATGCTACTATGTTGTAATGTTACAAATACATGAGGAAAGCTGGGTAGTTTTGATACTTGTAATTAAAGATTTTGTATAGCGTCAGTTATTACAGGCATAAGAAGTAGCACTATTTTTATTGCTCGAACATGAATGTGGAAGGACTCATACTCTTTATGTACAAAGTTTTAAAAATATTGATTTGTTAATTGGTTCTTGAGAATACTCAAGAAATAACGGTTTTTAAAAATCTTAAGACGGCTGTCGCATTTTGTCACCTTTCTCGCTCACACCACGGGACCAAATTTTCAAGAATGTTAAATGAAAAGATGCTTTTCTGAAAAAATGTAAGTAAGTAATCAATTGGCGAACTAATAAATTATATTAATTTAATAGGTAATTATTAAAAACATATTTTTATTGTGGCATTTATTTAACTCATCTCTAAAACAGATCTTAATGTTATACTTATTGAGCTAAGTTTATTAGATATGTAACATAAATTGATTATATTTTTCAAAAAATCATCTTTTCATTTAACGTTCTTACCGTGTGAGCGGGAGAGATGACAAAATGCAAGAACCCTCTTAAAAGGAACAAAACAGCTGATGAACAAATATCGTGATAAGCCACGTATACGTAGTAGTTAATATTATTACAGTTATAATTTATTTTACTTTGGGAGTGTGCTATTGCATTTATTTTGTCGCATAAAATCGCGCCGCGCCGCTTCCAATGTGCCTGTGCGCTTACAGTCTGCGGCACTTTTATTGTAGTGCTAACAACCGAGATTGGCGAGGCGACTGTTGGACTTAAAAGTCGCAAAAAGCGTTTAATTATATTATTGTCGATGCCTTTTATCAATCATTGTAATTTAATGTGTACCCCATTAATTATGGGCATAAATTTTTCAATCGTAAAGGGTCATAAAAATGATACCTATAGAGAGGAACAATATAGGTCCTTAGTTGTTCTTAGTGGACAAATTTGGTTTATTTAAAGTGGTGTATGAGCAGATAACAATGAGTTTAGGTACTTACGCTTTGCACTCTGGCGCCTTACATGGTCTGACAAATATCATAACTTACTGTCCTACCTACTATCGGGGCTCGTGGCTAAGTAATAACAGCCGCACGGGTCGATCCATCGGGTTAAGCTACGCTTGCCGGGGTTGTCCGTGGATGGGTGACCATTCTTTATATACCGAGACTCCTCCGTGCCTCGGAAAGCACGTTAAGCCGTTGGTCCCGGCTGTCATTCGTGGATCTTTGACAGTCGTTACGGGTCGTCAGAAGCCCGAAAGTCTGACAACCAGTCTTACCAAGGGGTATCTTATTACCCAGTAACTGGGTTGTGGAGGTCAGATAGGCAGTCGCTTCATGTAAAATACTGGTATTCAGCTGCATCCGGTTAGACTGGAAGCCGACTCCAACATAGTTGGGAAAAGGCTAGGCAGATGACTGTCCTACCTACTATGTAAGTATACAATTATGGTTTTTGCGTGGCTCTTGTCTTCTTGTTATGTAGATCGAAATCAGTCTAAGAGTATCTCCGAATTATTCTAGCCACCCAAAATTAGAAGCACCAAATAAAAAACATACATGCATACATGCTAACACGCACACCAAACTACAACGAACTGCACCTCACTTAGTGTACACATGTTTACGAAATCGGCCTCACGTTATTGTTGACAGCGCTGTCTTGGTTTTTTATTTGATCTGAAAGCAATGTAAAGAGTATTCTGTCACTGCAAAATCATCATAATCATAATCATAATCATAAATTTTATTTGTGGAACATAGGTATACAATAGGTGATACATAAAAAGAAAATAGTACGCTATGTTTTGTCTTAAGACAATCATCATTATTTTCTCTATCTGTCTCCATCATGAGTTCATGACCGTCTAATACCACTCAAAAAGACAGCTCATCTTTGCTAATAACATCAAAACATCTTGATTCTACTACAAAAGATACACAAGTATCAAGTCTTTTCACTCTCACTAATCGGGGGTCTATTCTCAAAAAAAGTTTTTGCGAAAAACATCTTGAGCATTGAGGTTACTTTTAATACTTTACTGAGGTAGCTTTAATACGTCGATGTGAGGTATTAATTGTCTATGGCTTAAGGTTTTCGTGCGTTAAATTCTTTTCAAGTAGCGCTTTGTTCGACTGCACATCTGTATCTTGAAAAAATTTGCGATAGAGTTTTTTGTCTATCGGTTAAAATTCGTGTATAAACTCGATTTTGACGTTCAGCTGAGTAAGAGATAATAACTGATGCTGAATTGAAGTAGGTACTTATACCTATTAGTACCTATAAAATGTTTTCAAACGCGCACTTTCTTACGTCCAAGAAAAACAGAAACATGAAAATCAAAGAAAAATCCATAGAACGTTGCGTGGTAGAACTTTTAAACGTCGTAAACGAGCTTAATAAGTCAAAAGTTCGATAAACCATTAATTAACACAAGGAACTCTCAAGATTCCCTAAAAATTCTTGGAAACATTTATCCAAACCAACTACTTACTACTTACTTTTTACTTAACCAATTTCCCAATTACAAACAAAATATTTTATCGACCAACTCTAAGGCTTCTTTTTCTTTAACTTTCGACTACTTCTGTAACTTACGCAAGCAAACTTTACGTTCATATAAACAGGAATATATACAAATAGGGCTACAAAGGCTGGGCCGTTGCTCGCTCAAGCAGGGAAGGGCCATATGCTCCGTAATTTATATACAGTTATTGATCAAAAGGTGATGTCCTTTGGTAGCCATTCAGGCGATATGCACAGCCCCACCGAATTGTTCTCTATTAAGGGCGATAAAATCTTGCGAAGGGGCTATCGTCTTAACGGTTCGATAGTGTTCCACTGGATTAATTATCGAGCGGTGCGGTTCGCGGTTTTGAGAATAGGTATCTTAGAACAATGACTTTGTTTTGCGTTGGGTGTGTTGAAATGTAGTGGTGTGAGTGTTGCCATTTTAAAACTACAAAAACATTTAAGCTAGAAACTACCAATTACCTACATACCTTCTAATAAATTTATGTTGACAATGTCGTTGAGTTTTCGGCAAACTCCAACTCGATCTGATTATCTTTATCAAAGGAATTCCGAAACAGGTCTTATAACAAAGAAGCATTTAGAAAAAAAAGACGATCCAAAAAAAAAACCTAATCCAAGTAGCGCAAACTTCAACCCTTTCTTCGAGGCTTATTCGCTATTATCTAAAAAACTATCATCATAGTACAATGGTACTACTCAAATTTTTACCTTATTTTTCCCCATACAAAGTATTTTATCATGTGAATACTGTAATCCCTTGCAAAAACCCGCTTTTCGGTACACCTTGATTACCGCTGGCGCCAGTTCGGTTTTCAAATAATTTTAAGTTGATTAAAAATCATAAAAGTTGATACTGGCCAGTGATAAAACGGCGCTTTCGGATTTCGAGTTGATTGGACGCATTTGTTTTTCTTTTTTTTGTTTACTAAGTTATAGTAGGTTCGAAAAGATTTTTTGAAGATTTTTCTTCGGGTTAGAGTTTTTCCGACACCTTGATCAATGATAAATCTATTTTCTAGCAGCTGGCCTATATTTTATTAAAGAGGTTACAGTCTTAATTGGTTGTAGGTAGCGATATATTTTCCTATTCCATCACAAACAAGAATGGCCGTGTCTACTTAGATGGCGATTGCTAGAGATGTATGGAGGAAGAGGATATGCTGCACCGACCCCGAATTGGCATTAGGGCCAGATTCTTCTTTGTCGTTCCCTCAATGCTGAGCATCGCGACCACAATACATACGACGCGTGTCCAAGCTATGCGGTCTTCTGATCGCGTCTGACCATTTTGCCGATGATCTGTCTTCAGGGCGTTTTCCTTCCACCCGGCTGTCGCAGCCTTATGAACTTATAATACTCGTATACGTAGGTACGTAGATATATTATCAATAACAATGACATGACCCTCCTTCTTCTTCTGAGTTTCGATGGCAATATAAATAGAGTCAGCCCAGAATTTGGTGACGAGTTTGGTACTAAAGGTACACACGGCTACATATCAAGCTATGAATTTCCAGTATAAGCGAATCTCGCACTGAGTAAGATTTCCGTACAGTGAGAGGTCAACTTATACTGGAAAATTATAGCTTGATATGTAGCAGTGTGTACCAAAATAGTAGGAAGCCAAATTCTGTTTAAAAGCGTCCATCAGTTTCTTTAACGTGCAGGCCACGCTGGACACGATTAAGTCACAGTATAAATATGGACAGTAGAGAAACTACGAACAAACGTATGAAACAGCACACACACACAGACACGCGCATCGACGAGAACCTTAAAGCTCGCTACAATAAATATACTGAGAGCACCGCGACTATCGCTTGGGGCCTCGTCGGTGCGCGCGTCTGTGTGAGTGTGCCGTTTCAACCGTTTGTATATTTCCTTACTGTCCATATATTTCTTGTGATTAACCCCTCAAAGGCCAACTGCACCCCATGTGTGCATAAGGAAAAACCCTTTACATAATAGGTACAAGTATAAGCTTATATGTAATATATATAAACGTAAAAAAACATCATTCGATGGAAAAAAAAATCATCCTAAGTAGTTGTGAACCTATGGGGTTCGCAACTAACCCCCCCCCCCCCCACCCCTAGGGGGTTTTGGGTTTAAAAAATAGTAAATAATTTGCGTTTGAGAGGGTGCTCCATTGCTGAAACTTTAAATACAGATGAATTTTAATTCGACTTACCTCTCATTAACGACTAACCGACCACGAGGGGTAAACAATGTCAATTTAATGTCCCCGTGTCAGTAGAGAAAACGAAACAGTAGTGCTATTCTGTAAACATCTCACCGTGATAACTCGGGTGAAGTGAGCGTGAAGTGAGCCGTCATTCCACATAATGCTAGGGGTTGACACTATTGACAGCTCACTTTAAGATCACTTCACTTATGTTTTCACGGTGATGTATTTACAGAATAGCACTACCAGCACTTTATTCTTATTGCCCTATAACTTAACTGACCTATTAAACAGTTTCTTGTTGACATGGACAGATACAAAATAGTATCGGTGTAGCATTACTATCCATTTGTCATCTGACCCAAGCTGGGGTCATACGCGGCAGTGTAAACACAGCCGTTTTTCAAACGATAGCGTGTACACACGCCCTTATGTTTTACTACTTGTTCGGGTTTGTATAGGGCTGTCAAAGATCAAAAAGTTTTTTTACATAGCTATTACAAGATAGCATTCTTAGTTAGGTAGGTAGATACCAGACTTCGCTGAAGGAGTTGCACGAAGGCTGCGCTGACGTTCATGTTCGGGGTCACCAGTTTAGAAGCATGAGGAACAGGGTGTAAAGTTCACTCATGTTCCATTGAAAAGGGAGGATCCTCCGACCAGACGTGTATCGTGTCTGGTGGGCAACTGCCCGACGGTTGATGTCGGGACGTTGTATATATGCTAGTTGCACGGTAAACTCTAATTGCGCGATGCAGGATTGCGTGACGTCAGTGGACGCGTAGTAACGTAGTTCGTATGTGGCGATGTAGATGCCGCCACATCATCTCTTTTTACAAAATACGAAACCTACAATAATATTATTACTAAAAAGGTCAAATTAAATTAGTTATCGAAACTCCGCAGACGTATCAATATCTAAACACGACAAAATAAAAATAAAAAAAGAAATACAAATAAAATGCATCAAATATTTCTTTCCTCTGCGGTCGCTGACCCCAAAATAAACTCATCAAATTAATATTTTCTATTTTATCGTGTTTTGCTAGCTAACTCAATTTGACCCTATATATTTGGAAGAAGACAAAAATTTTGTCTTTTAAATTAATTTTAATTTTTGCGGCACCATCGATACCACAGCCTAACTTCATACAGTATACCAAGACGAAGGTCTTGCGGCAAGATTGTCAGGGCTAATGTCTCGGTCTGCCTTTAAACCTTTCAATGTCAAAGCCGATGAACCACTGCATGTAATAAATACATAGTTACTCTGTGTTGATTCACTAAGCGGGTTTCAATACCGCTCTAAATTACCTGTCGCAGTTTATTCCGCATTTGGTTATGGCTTTAGCACTAATCGTAACTTTGTAACTCGTCAGGCTTAGGTCGTCAGGGTTCAAAGGTTAGAATTCATTTATGAATGCAATAGAAAGAGGACTTTATTAAGGCCGGCCAAATACCTACAGTCGGAATTCCGTTTCGAAATATCGATTCGGAATTTCGAAGGCAGCAAATCCATATCTATACCTACTCGTATCCTGGATGACTTTTTTTAACGTCTTGAAAAAAATTGGCTATAATAAGTGGACGGAGTACAAGCCTATGGCATACATTTTTCAAAAAAAAAAAATTAAAAATCTAAATTCAAATCATATGTAGGTCGCATAAGATTTGAATTTCGATTTATTTAACTTTTTTTTCAAAATTCCTGTTTTTATTGTTCTAAAATGAAAAGTTTACATCGAATTTGTAGTATTTATTGATACCTAAATCATTTTTTATGACTAAGCTATTAAAAAAAAAAACTAGGTATGCCATAGGCTTCTACTCCGTTCACCTAATATAACCTATTTTTTTTAAGACGGTAAAAAGAGTCATCCGGTACCTATATATAAAAAGAGAAGTCCTACTCATCAACGCCCAGCCAAAGCTTTGAACCTAGAAAGCTGAAATTTTGCACAGAGGTTCCCTTGTAACGTAGACAAGGAATAGGGAAGGATTTCCCGGTAGTACGTTCACGTGGGATATTTTCCGATATACACGCGGACGAAGCCGCGGGCAAAAGCTAGTACATAATAAATTCGAAGGCAGAAAATTTCGAACGGAGAACTACTTACTGTACGTGTGAGATCCTTGATTTTGTATGGATTTGCTGCCTTCGAAAATTCCGAATTCCCTATGTGAGTTAATTATCTCACATTTCCTTAAACCTTTTTTCCCAAAAATGCATCTCCAAACAACTTTTTTCTTCTGTGGCAACCCTCAATATTTCTCGTCTCGGATTAGGGCTTCGGTGACGTAATCGATAGGCTAGTGGCGTAATCCGGGCGGGACTCGATGCGGTCGTGTCTATACGTATGCAGTGCAAGTGTGGACAGCACTAGTTTAAAAAACAATAACCTGATTGTTTCCGCGTGTCTATGGTTCGCGGAGTTTTTGATCATGTGAGGGCTAATTATTTTCTTTTATAACAGCCGCACGGGTCGATCCATCAGGTTAAACTCCGCTTTCCGGGGTTGCTCCGTGGATAGGTGACCATCTTTACATACTGAGACTCCTCCGTGCCTCAGAAGCACGTTAAGCGGTTGGTCCCGGCTGTCATTCGTAGATCTTTGACATTCGTTACGGGCCGTCAGAAGCCCGAAAGTCTGTTAACCAGTCTTACCAAGGGGTATCGTGTTACCCAGTAACTGGGTTGTGTAGGTCAGATAGGCAGTCGCTCCATGTAAAATTGGTACTCAGCTGCATCCGGAAAGACTCCAGTCGTAACGAGTGCAACTAGCTTAGCCTTTTCCCAATTTTGGGGATCCTAAAATGATTGGGAAGAGGCTAGGCAGATTGTTCCTAAGTAAGTACCACGTTCTTTGACGGTGTGTAGTATTAGGCTCTGTGTCAACACCTACGATAGAGTTCCTAGTATCTTACTTGGCAGATAATTTCATACAAATTCTGTTCCATTTTTGAATTTATTCAGTAAGTAGTGGCTACACGGACATCGTGAAATAGGCCTTTAGACAGTATAAATTCCTATTTGGTAATTCTTCTTTTCTGTATCATCAAAACTGTTCCCACCAAGCCATGAAAACGTCACAAACTGACTTAGACGGACAGACACTTTCTCATAAAAAAATATAAGTATGAATGCAACCAGACTTCTCATGCCAGTCACGCTTTATATGGAATTCGCCTAAGGATAGTCGCAGTCATTTGAAGCCATTTGAAAGGCTATTTAATTGCGGTGATGGTTGATGGTTAGCCAGCCAATGAGCGGGTGGTATATGGTTTTAATATTCCACAGTATGTGGTGATCAGTCGAGGCATTGCTAGGTATATGTTACATATATGTGTGATAGTAGAATATATAAAAATATAAGTAACCCCTTGGAGCTCTCAAAATGATGAGGATAAAAATACAAAGGCAGATCCGTCTACTTCATAAAGTGACAGAAAATATATTTTGGATTCGATATCCATGTCTTTTTTTTTCAGATTTATTCAGATTTATTTATTTGCCAATAATGTAGGTACAGGTATAAGATGGTACATCACTAATTGCTTCCGCTACATTCTACCTTACGGCATGCAAAGACATAAAAACTTAAAAAAAAAACAAACATACAATATTCATATAAATCATGCAGTCGTAAAAAGTAAGGATACATTTTCATCTAAATTAATAATTAAGTCATTCTGATTAATAATATAAATTCTCGTATAATATTAGGTTGGGGAAAAAGTTTCTTCGCATTTTTTAAGAAAATTCAAAACATTTTTTAATATAATTATATTATTTACATTTATCTAAAGTATGTAGGTACCATTTTGTTCGACAACTTTTTGCCATCTTGTAGGTAGGGACATGATCCCATTGCTATAGAAATTTTGGGACTTCTGATCAAAATACCGCGACAAGTGGTTTTGGCAGTCCTCTCGTGATGTTAACCTGACACTGCATATAGAATTCTGAAGAGACCGAAACGGGTGGAAATCTGAAGTTGCAAGGTCAGGACTATACAGCGGATGCATTAACATCTCCCAGCCAAACTCTCTTAATTTTTTCTGAGTGGCTAAATAAGTGTAAGGTCTAGCGTTATCATGATAAAAAACCACACCCCTTCTGTTGATTAATTCCGGCCGCTTTCTCTCAACTTCTTGCTTTAATCTCATCAGTTGTTTGCAGTAGAGTTCAGAATCCATGGTCCTGCCTGGTGGTAACAGCTCATAATGAATAATGCCCTTCCAATCCCACCACACACACAGCATCACCTTGCTGTGAGTTAACCCGGGTTTCACCACAGTCTGTGAAGCCTGACCGGCCTTTGACCACGACCTTTTTCGCATGTTCTTGTCGTACGTGTTCCACTTTTCATCACTAGTTATCAGCTTCTTCAAAAATGGTTCGGTTTCATTACGTCGTAATAAAGAATCACAAATGAGTATACGGTTCATTAGGTTTCTTTCAGTGAGCTCGTGAGGTACCCAAATATCGAGCTTTTTTGTGTACCCAGTTTTTTTAAAATGGGCCAAAACTGTTTTATGGTCAATTCCCAGTTCTTCAGCTACGTCGTAACTACTGATATGCCGATCTTGCTCCACTTTTTTAAAAATGGCATCCATTTTATCCGTAATAGGGCGACCAGAGCGACGTGCATCTTTGACATCAAAATTTCCGGATTGAAAACGCTTAAACCAAATTTGTGCTACTCTTTCAGACACTGCACTGGGTCCATAAACATCGCAAATTTTTTTTCGCGGCTTGCGTTGCATTTTTACCTTTTTTGTAGTAAAATTTTAAAATGTATCGAATTTCTTCATTAGATTCACTCATCTTGACAGTACGAAAAACAAATGAAAATCAGACATTTTCCTAATTTGAATTTGGAATTATGTTCTTTAAAATTTAAACTTTCAATGATACCAAAACCAGCCAGATACAAGTAGTTTAGCCAAAGAGATTTTATTTTAAGTTCATACATACTATAATGCGAAAAGACTTTTTCCCCAACCTAATACTTTTACTTTACTTTACTTATTTATTTACTTACTTACTTTTACTTTTTTTACTTTTCTTGTTCTTTTTTCTTAATAATTTTTGGTGTTTGACTGTACTGTGATGATGATTATCTAGAAGTCACCCATTCACCCGACTAGGGTTGCCACCTTTTTTTGGGAAGAATAAATTACTTTTTCATTTCGGTAGAACTAAAAAAAAACATTCGTGTCGAATTAAGAACCTCCTCCTTTTTTTTCGTCGGTTAATAAAGTAGGTTCACAGCATAAAAAAAGAGTTCTTATTTGTTTTTTAGGTGCTTTATTTATCTTTAACACAAACTTTTTGCAACATCATCATCATTCTCCTGCCCAGCTGTCATTCGTGGATCTTTGACAGTCGTTACGGGTCATCAGAAGTCCGAAAGTCTGACAACCAGTCTTATCAAGGGGTATCGTAATACCCAGTTACTGGGTTGTGGAGGTCAGATAGGCAGTCGCTCCATGTAAAATACTGGTATTCAGCTGCATCCGGTAAGACTGGAAGCCGACCCCAACATAGTTGGGAAAAGGCTAGGCAGATGATGATCATCATTATCTTGCCCTTATCCCAATTTATTTGGGGTCGACCCAACATGTCTTGTTCTTCCATGCTTTTCTTAGTCATCAGCTTATAGTCACGGTCTTTCTAGCGATATCATCTTTCACACAGTCCATCCATCGTTAGTTTTTGCAACATTCAACAAATGTTTGTCTGTCTTGAAGATAATTACAGCCTCTTTGCAATCAAAGTTTAAATTAAAACATAATGAGCGCGTTTTTTATTAAATTTAGGGAAGCTTTTTTCCTTACGTCTCTTCATTTTACATTCCTAAGGGATAACACTCTCCCAGATATCGCTGAAGTGGCAGGCACAGACAAAATATATGAAAATATTTTTTTAAATTTAGTGTTAATTTATTTTATTTATTTTTGTATATACTTTATTGTACCTACACCAGAAAATAAATAGCAAAAAAAAAATACATTAAAAATGAAATTAAAAAATAATAATACTTAAATTAATTTATAAATACCTAAATAATTTAGTTTATCTAGTCTCATAAGTATTCACAATCAGTAAAAAGCCTGTAGCAGTCCGAGTTATGTAAAAAGAGTATTTTAGCGTACTTTATTAAAGTACCTGAACCTACACGAAAAAGAGGACTACTCTATTTTAGAATACCTACGGGTGGCAACCCTAACTGACACTGACAACTCCCCGGTTATAGCAATCGGGAAAAAAAAAACAGAGATTTTTTAAAGATTTTTACTGAATCTCCAACGAGACCGAAAATAATATTTCACATTATTTGAAGGCTTTGTTTAAAATAAAAGGAAAAAAATAAAATGTGTGTTAGTGCATGTGCAGTTCCCACAACACGCGATACTTTGCAAATGTTTGCGCGCCTGAGTTGGATCAAATATTTGTCTCGGATCAAGTTGGGATCAAATACATTGATTTGGCACTTCACTACAAATGCCGCTACTATTGGAAACTCACTTGTGTCCATTTATTTTTAATAAAAATTGTTTATAAATGGAAAAAATTATGAAAAGTTAAAAATAACGAAAATTTTGAAAATAAAATAAAATAGAGCAACAGCGAAGACTGGCTGTATAACTGCCAATAGAACTTTTAGGCGATTCACAAAAAGGCATGATAATGCTTTTTGTGCACTTAACAGCCCATAACATCCGTTAAAATTTCCTTTTTTTTCATTAAATAAATAATTTACATTATACTACATAAAAGATAGCTTGATCTCTGCGACATATGTCAAACTGACATTCCTAGGGTTGTCAGGATACAAAAATTGTCGATAGAAATTATCGACATTTCTTACTATTATCGATGCTAATGTAACATATAATTGGGTTTAAGTTGATTACTAACGTTACTAAATTAAACGAATATTTCAATATAAAATACATTTATTCTCTTAAAGGAGTACACTCCAAATGTTACATGAGTAGGTGAGAAATTGGATTTTATTTACTCACTATTATTTTAGATCAAATAAGTACAAATGTAAATAATTTTATGCTATTAAAATATACAATAAAATTAAAGAGATAAATAAATTTTAAATTAAGTTTTCTTTAAAATATCCATATTTTATAGTCGTGGTCACGATGATTCATCGCCCATCACTAATAAGGTCGGCATGCCCATAAAGTATGACATTGACAGGTACTGTATGTACTATTATGAAATTCAGGACTTCATAGGCGTGATTTTACTGACAGCTGTCGCAGAGATCAAGCTATCTCTTATGAAGTATAGGTATACCTAATAAGTCTCTCCTTGAACTCGATAATCTCAACACTATTTCCCCACTATCGAGAATCGAGAACCCATTGTAAACACAGCTAATCTATTTGCCGGCCAGTATTGACCAAGCTCCCTCGCTACATGTAAAAAGTGTCAAATGTTGTGCACCTCTGTTTTGGCCAAACTTTCGCTGCAAATATTTGAGTTTCGCACTTGACGGATTCTGATCCGTAGGGGAACAGATTTCTGAACGAATCGATAGGAAAGGGGAAATGAGTCAAGTATTGATATTAGAAGTGTATTATTTGGGTTACCTTGCAAAATTAGGAGATATAATAGGGGAGTAGGTAATTTACTATGATTTTCGAAAGAGACATGTAGACGGATTGTGGGAAAATATGGCTAAGAAAAAGAAATAATAGGTACTGGGAGACTTTCAAATCATAGCCTGTTTAAATTCTCAAAAATTAAAAGGAGTCTCATACACAACTTAAAACAAAACACTGCTCAGAACACACATTATAACAAATCAAAATACAATTTAAAACAGCGACAAAAAGTCATACCGTGCATTTTTCTCCGAACAATTACTGTCGCCAAACTTGTCACAACAATATTTCTCCTTAAAAACATTCACTGCGAAAATCGTAACACCACTCGCATCCGGAATCGCAATGCCTTGTAGCATAGTGTCAGACAGAGACGGTAACAATTTTTATTGTCGGCATCACAGGTATTGAAAACAAATAAATAATTCAACAAAGCTCAAAGGGAATGCTGGCGTATCGCGTGAGGGCTGTGCGTGTCGACGCGCCGGCAGCCATTTTGTAACCCAAAAATTGGCGGGAAAATTGAGAAAACGACACTTCTATGTACCACAAAGTCTAATAAACTCACACGTAATTTATGCAAACGACCACACGCCCCGGATTGCTGCGGAAGCATTAAAAAATAAAACAACGAAATTATTCCGAATTATTTTTTGAAATATTCGAAATGATTCTCGGAGCGAAGTTCGTAATAAGGAGATTTTATTGCGGGACCCAAAGTTTTCAGTTTGATGTGTCTATTAAATTCTTTGCGGTTATCAGGTAAGATATATTTCGGAGCTTCTATCGGATTCTTTAAGTTTACGGCGTAAGAATAGTTGAGGAAGAATTTTATAGATGAAATTCGTTGAAAATGACTATGCCAAACTATCACTGGCATGACCTACCTAATATTTCTAGGAAATTAGAAACCTACAACTTGGCATTTAAAATGAGGAATAACTTAGATTGGTATAGGTACTTGAAAATTCTCACTTAATTAAGTACCTAGTTGTTTCACCATAAAATTTTCTACCTACCCAAACAATTTGTCTTAGAATCCAAATTAAAACAAACAAATTTTTCTGTGAGGCAACCTACATACCATCCGTAAATTACATACCAAGCGGGGCAATCGCTTTCCCTTTAAATTCATTGAAACATTCTTACGCTCACACCTCAGCAGTAAATAAGAGGTGAAATAAAAAAAACCGCAAAACTTAGAAACACTCAAAGTTCACTTTTATTTTACGTTTAGTGCCTATAAAAACGTCAGTGAGAACATACTTCGTGAAATTCGAGGTTCACAACTCACGGAAAAGTAGCAGCGTGTGACAATAAAATGTCCAATACAAGTGGTATTAGACTGAAACCTCCAAGATGGCTCGGAAGCACGCATCCACGCCAAATCACCAAGCTAGCAAGACCTGCCCCACCTTAAAATTTCTATCCCAAAGTACCCGAAAGTTTCCCGGATTTTTCGCCACGTAGAGGTCTCGATATTCTGGTCATAATATGGCTGTCGGTGTCTATATGTGGGCGAAAGGGAGGCCAAATCACCTATTATTAAGGGGGGTGCCAAACTAACGGCTTCACGTGTTGTTCCTTTTTATGTGTTCCGTTTGAACAGCACGCTTGATGGTGTAATTTAGGTGTAAAAATGTACAGAGTTTATTTAGTTAAGTGGATATTTTTTAGGTGGAATAATGACGGAAATGATCTTAGGATAGGCGCCCATTAAACAATTCGAAATGTTGTAAACTTTATGACTTTACTCAACCAGGCACAATTAAGTATCGTTATTATTAAGAACACATTTTCATCATTCCAAACACGTTAGAATCTAGAAAATTATTTGATGGAGTAATAAAACGATTAAATTAGTTAATTACGAGAGATAGGCTTTTTAAAAGGAGTAGCGTAATATAACGAGATGATAAATCCAAAAATTGCTACAAATACTGAATAAGAAACTTTTAGTTAGTAATATATTTTTAAGCCAAACCAGATAGCGAAGGAGGTAAATCCAACGTAAATGTAGGTAGGAGTGTACAGAATATGTTTTGCGTCAAGTTCCGACATAAATATTGTAACAAAGGTACCTCAGGGGACCGTACTGAGAGCCGACAGGGAAATGAAGAAATGATACAGAAACCAGGCATGCCTCTCAAATATTCCAAAATGTTCTGGAATCCTATGAATTTTGTAACATCTGAAAGTAGTTTCGGCGATTTGAGCAAGGTATGTAAAGATCATTGGTTCCCCTTCGAAATGCTTGTTTGGGAATTAGAGCAAATCCAAGATGGCTGACATCCCCAGAGTGAGGGACGTAACTAGTCAATTTTCTGTTTTTAGGCCTAGCAAGCCAGTAGACATAATACTTATAATAGTTGTTCCTCACTGTGACCTCGTCTTGTGTTCTTCTTCCACATTTTTACTTTCGTGATGAAGAAGTATCTACAGATAAAATGTCAGAACACAGACTTAGTGAAACATTTACGATCTTCGCTATCAAAAGTTACATCCTTATTACTTAACAGTTTTTTTATTTGGTTACTTAAACCCAGTGCTACATAAAACTCTATCTTACTTTACCAGTTTCACCAAAAACGATATCAAACCGCATGAAATATGACACAAAGACTCTGACCATTCATTCTGCCACAATTTACATAGAAAAATCGTAAAAATGTCGGGTTTGACACACGGAGCGCGTCATTTGACGGCTATGACACAGCCCTTATGTCACATCGACATCGGATGCGAGACGTCGATGGTACCAAGGTCATATTTTAATGATACTCATTAATTAAAGAGAAATGGCATTGAATTTGTTAGCTTCGTCGTATATTTACGTAAATGTTTGTTGGGGAGAATAATGGTGTCATTTAGGAAAAAACGGAGGCAGTGATGTTTTTTGGTTTTCTAACTGTAGGCCATCAATTGGATAACTGTGACATTGTAAGAACGCGAAAAACTCTTTTATTATGTAAATAGATAAGACACACTCTTCCTTGTACTGTAGAACGTAATCAACATGTACCTAATTTATTTATTTTTTAAACTTTTTCAAACGCTTCCCATCGACACATTTCCACGCAACAAAAATAAAAAGAGAATCTAAGACAAAATCTATTCAAATCTGGAACAATATTTGCATTTGGAACAAAATCGGAGCAAAAATATAAAACAAAATATGAGACAGTTGAAAACCGTTTGTTTAAAAACACGTAGCTTATGAAATTCGAACTCGCGATCCAGTAATACCATAAAATACGATTGAAAAGCATTCATGTCATGATATCGGTAACACCCGAGCAAATGTTCCAAGTTTAAATTTTAAAATTCGTTGACACTTCATGTCATTATTATGTCAGTGTTGCTTTTTTATTTTACTTTTTAATCCGATTTGGAAACGGTGTGAGTAAGCTTTTGTTTAACGTTGAATAGGGGATGATGCCAATTTCGACTTAGTAAATGAGTTGCCTTCTTTAGTGCCAAAGCTATTAGATGCTATTTACTTGAATAAGGTCATCGTTGATTTTAAGCGTGCTCAACTACTTACTACTAGAGAGAGTTTACTAGAGAGTCTTTTAGGCTTAGAAAAAGGCAATAATTAGTTTATCCAATCAAATATTTCTAATCGTCAGAGACTTCTCTCTTATTTTCCAAGACTGCACCTTTTTCTTCGATCTCTAGTTGTCCATTTAAAATTCAGCTACACATCCGAGCAAAAATATTTACACACTCAGAAAATCTTCGTTCACAAATATTGCTCTACCAGCCCCAATAAGTGCCCCTCTAGTTTGGTAACAGCGATTCCGTTATTGCCTGTCGTCGTGTGAGGAATTGAGGAATGTCTGGTTGTTTCAACATTTCTATTACACTGTGTAGCACTCACACCTGTCCCTTGAATCGTGAAAACGTCAATTTTACATTTTCCGCATTCTCTAGTCGCAAGTTTATTTGATATTCACTCTTATTCTTGTCTAGGGCTGTCAAATTGTGGGGACACTTTGTGATACTAATAATAGGTAAGTATTTACCTATGAAATTGCCGTTTTGTATGAAAAAATTTAAACTAATTTTTTTCATGCTGTTTTTATTTGTATTAATCGAAGTAATCACCCATGCAATCAATGCATCTTTGCCAACGCAGTGGCAGTTTATTAATGCTCTTCTTAAAGAAATCAGCTGGACGGGAGGCAACAAATTCTTCAAAGGCATTTTGTACTGCCTCTCGGGTATTGAATTTTTTTCCCGCCAAAAAATCGGTTGAACGGACTGTAAATAAGGTTTGTTTAAATGTAATAATCTTATTGTAAATGGAGCCAAAATCATTGTCGACTTGACTGTACCTGCGCGGTCTGCACTCGCAGCTAACTTCCGAGCCGCCATTAAGTTTGAATCGAACTATACCCAGTGTGACTCCAGGCTAAATTTACTTTTTCACACTTTGTTAAACATTACACATAATACCGAAGCATTTTATATCTTTACATAGGTAGTATAAAATGAAGTCGCTTCCGCTGTCTGTTCGCTTAGATATTTTAAATTTCTCAACGGAGTTTAACGCAGTTTTCAGCAATAGATAGAGTAATTCAAGAGGAAGGTTCTTAAGAAGAGAAAAATTGGAAAAGTTGTCAGGAAAATTAGAAATTTCCGGAAAACTGAAAGTACATTTTATATGAGAATTTTGTATGAATTATTGAAATTTGAACAGGACAAAGTCTGTCGGGTCAGCTAGTCTATTATAAGTCGTAGTAATGATAGTCATAAATTCATGATAAGTACAGAGTATTTTGACAAAACTTGAAATACATGTCATATCAACCCTACAGAGGAAGGTGACGCGAACGTCAAAAAGAAATACTTTAACGCGCGACTCGCGTCATAATATGACGGAGCGCGAATATTTTGTATATTTTTACTTTATTTCTACTATTCGTTTGAAATGAACGGTTTATTTCATATTTTTATTGTCGAGTGTTTGTTTGCATTGTTTTTCGCACTCTAGTGGCCATTTTCAATAACCTCTCTATTGGTGAAATTGATAGGTCTATTCATGTATTAGGTACTAGCTTTAGCCCGCGGCTTCGCTTGCGTGGATGTCCGAAAATATCCCACGGGAACAAAAATACTTTCATAATCCTTGTCTCATTATAAAGCTAACCTCTGTACGAAATTTCAGCTTTCTAGGTCCAAGGGTTAGGACTAAGCGTTGATGAGTCAGTCAGTCAGGATTTCTCGTTTTATTTATACAGGGTGTTAGGTTAAACGAAGGACATACTTTAACGGAGTGTAGTACTCATGAAAATGAATAACATTTACCATGGGAACTAACCCTGAAATATGAGAAAAAAATCAGCTGTCTCGTACATTTTGCTCGAGCAGGTTTTGCACTCCGTAGAGAACAGCTGATTTTCTTTTTCATATTTCAGTGTTAGTTCCATGGTAGAAGTTGTTCATTTTCATGAGTACTACACTCCGTTAAAGTATGTCCCTCGTTTAACCTAACACCCTGTATAGATAGATAAGATCAAACTTCTATTTATAAGCAAGCCATGATAGATTTTCAAATATTCTACTTAGACACTTTATGATAGAAAGTTACATCATAGTTATAAGTAATCTATCTCGCAAGATTATAAACAGTCGACAAATTGTAAACTGTACCATACTGCTTAAAATATAACGTATTAATTTTCGATAGTTTATAATCTATCCATGTCAAACCGTCAAATTGTGCACTTACTGACAGGCTTCACACTCTGTCCGATTTTATCACTTGTAAAATTGTGAACCGTCCCTGATTGGTAGGTCTAGCCGAATTGGTCGCAGTAACTAAGCCAAGGCACCCCGACTAAATATGTTAGGTTAGAATTGTGTACAACAGCGTGCGAGCCAAGCGAGCGGTGCCGCGGCAGTGGCCGGCGAACGCTTCTTCCAAGTTGGTCGCAGTTACTTGGCTGTTTAGTATTAGCGCAAGGTGCGTTTGTCGCATGCTAGTTTGATACCAGTTCACAATTTGTCGGTTTTCCATGGATAGATTATAAACTATCAGAAAATAATGCGTTAAATTGTGAAAGGTTTGTTGCAGTTCACAATTTTCCGATAGTTTATAATCTCTCGAGATAGACTATAAATAATCTGTTCATTCCGATATTTTTGACGCTAATTTCCATTTCCATTTTCATTTTGACAGTTCAACAACATTCATTGCGTTCTTTACGTTGTCGAGCAGACAAATTTTTCGAACATAGGAAGTCATTTAGATAAAACATGTATGGATATTTATTTAAATGTAATATAAACATAACCTAAAAATAACAAAATTATATCCTAACATAACTAAAACTATTAAAAAACTAAAATATGGCATCGAAAAATTCCTCCGCATCGTTGTCGACTGGTAAAGTACCCAAGAGACTGGCGGCATTGCCACGTTGTATGGCAATGCTAAGTTTCTGGCCAAAGTAAAAGCCAGCTCTTGGGTCACGGGAAGTGTCAACAAGCCGCTTGGAGATTTCGTTGACATTCGTTAGATTAACTAAATAGTATTTAGGATTAACAATTTGCTTCAAAATGATTCAAATTCCGATTGATAGTGTATTACTCAATTAAGGTGCTATTTTCCACAAAATACTTTATTGTAGGTACTCCAAACTTAGGTACCTAGCTACCTACCTATTTAATCTAAACAAGGTTCAACTCACCATCCTCTAATCGCCTCATCAATGCGTGTCAGTAACCCTGACGCTTCCAAATTGATCGTCACATTTGGGCGGGCCTAGGGCGGCGCCCAAACGACGGGCCGTGGGCGGGAGACGGATTGCGGTCGACAGGTCGTTCGCTCATCTGCTAGGTCACCTTTTTATATTAATTTATTGTTGAGAGGACTAGAAAAAAGGTTTTTGTCAGTATTTGTATGGTAGCTTGAAACGGGATATTTATTAGAGCTTTAAATTATACAGGGTGTAAGGGAGAGCCTTCCGCAGACTGTTAGGATGAATTCAGTATACCTATCATACTGTTGCGATTAAATAAAAGATGCTGATAATTATTTTTCAATACATTTCCTCGAAAACTGGTTCATATCGCACTACGATTAGGTTCACAATGCAAATAAATGCAATGCATGCGTGTGATGTTTCACACGCGTGCGATTTTTCATTTTCCAACACGTGTGCGGGAATAAAAATTGCTACAGATAACTTATACCGATACTTAGTCCAAATTGGTTCAATGCTTCTATTCACACCGTCTCGCGCCAGTTTCATTTTGGCACTTGGCACCGGCAAGTGCCAAAATGTCCTCTCTATTCGGAGGTGAATGTTTTTTTTTAAATCTCGACAAAGAGATATGCGTAATATTTTTTGAATATTTAAATAATGTTTATAAATAGAATATCATCAAAAACCATGATTATTACAATAAAAAAAAATGTTTATGAACAAATTAACATTTATTTGTGTTCTAAACTCAAAAATATTTGAATTTTCTATTTTTCACATTAGGCTGTTTATCGGCTTTATACCTTTGCTTCTCCTTCAACCTGGCGAAAGCAAAGCGCGGAAAAAAAGAAAATTTAAATCATAGTTTCCAAATAATTAATGACAAAAATATTTTTCGTTATTTTATTTCTTCAAAAGTGTATTGAAAATTGTCGTTTGATACACGTGGACATTTGTTATTGCAGTTCTCGGCTCAAAAACAATTTCGCCTACGGCTCGTGTGTTAATTCCGCCTCGAATGCAATAACAAACATTCTCCACTTGTATCAAAATGTAATATTTTCAAAAAGTTTAATTACTTAGTACACGGTACACGCTTGAAAAAGTGAAACGAAAATAACTTGGAAACAGTGTTGCAAACAAACATAATTAATGTTGCCAACTAAATGTAATTAATTACATTGCCAGTTTACAATACATACTATAAGAGCTAATTTTTCAATAGTCAGATAAGATAACTCTTACCTGAAGAATAGATATTTCAATTTGACCGCTTGTGTGTAGAAAATATGTCAAACCTTCATATTTATTCTTCGATAAGAGTTATCTAGCTATTGAAAAATTAGCCCTTAGATGACCGGTACATGAAATTATTTCAGGAACGTTATATGAATCCAATAAACCTCACGCTATGTATCGTTACCGTGGCAAAACGCACGTAGCGAACGGCAGCGCAGCTAGCCTTCCGCGCCATTTCACGCGTCGTTCGTTAGAGTATTTCAACATGCATTGCTGATTTTTTGGTTTTACCTGTTTTATTTACTTAAATGGAGTGCTGCGTACAGAGAATGTAATTTGACATTGAAATAATGGACTAAAAACAGAAAAGACGATAAAAAAATTAAAATTTTCCTGAGAAATTTTCCGGTGCAATATGATTCAAAATAAGGAGCTGAATGCACCCTGTTAGTTTGCCGGAGGGCTGTCCCTTACACCCTGTATAATAGGTTGGGGAAAAAGTTTCTTCGCATTTTTTAAGAAAATTCAAAACATTTTTTAATATACATTATTTACATTTATCTAAAGTATGTAGGTACCATTTTGTTCGGTAACTTTTTGCCATCTTGTAGGTAGGGACATGATCCCATTGCTATAGAAATTTTGGGACTTCTGATCAAAATACCGCGACAAGTGGTTTTGGCAGTCCTCTCGTGATGTTAACCTGACACTGCCTAAAGAATCTGAAGAGACCGAAACAGGTGGAAATCTGAAGGTGCAAGGTCAGGACTATACGGCGGATGCATCAACACCTCCCAGCCAAACTCTCTTAATTTTTGCTGAGTGGCTAAAGATGTGTGAGGTCTAGCGTTATCATGATGAAAAACCACACCCCTTCAGTTGATTAATTCCGGCAGCTTTCTCTCAACTTCTTGCTTTAATCTCATCAGTTGTTCGCAGTAGAGTTCAGAATCGATGGTCCTGCCTGGTGGTAACAGCTCATAATCAATAATGCCTTTCCAATCCCACCACACACACAGCATCACCTTGTTGCGAGTGAACCCGGGTTTCGCTACAGTCTGTGAAGCCTGACCGGCCTTTGACCACGACCTTTTTCGCACGTTCTTGTCGTACGTGATCCACTTTTCATCTCCAGTTAGTAGCTTCTTCAAAAATGGTTCGGTTTAATTACGTCGTAATAAAGAATCACAAATGAGTACACGGTTCATTAGGTTTCTTTCAGTGAGCTCGCGAGGTACCCAAATATGGAGCTTTTTTGTGTACCTAGTTTTTTTCAAATGAGCCAAAACTGTTTTGTGGTCAATTCCCAGTCCTTCAGCTACGTTGTAACTACTGATATGCCGATCTTGCTCCACTTTTTCAAAAATGGCATCCATTTTATCCGTGATAGGGCGACCAGAGCGTCGTGCATCTTTGGCATCAAAACTTCCGGATTGAAAACGCTTAAAACAAATTTGTGCTACTCTCACAGACACTGCACTGGGTCCATAAACATCGCAAATTTTTTTCGCGGCTTGCGTTGCATTTTTACCTTTTTTGTAGTAAACTTTTAAAACGTATCGAATTTCTTCATTAGATTCACTCATCTTAACAGTACGAAAAACAAATGAAAATCACACTTTTTCCTAATTTGAATTTGGAATAATGTTCTTTAAAATTTAAACTTTCAATGTTACCAAAACCAGCCAGATACAAATAGTATAACCAAAGATATTTTATTTTAAGTTCATACATACTATAATGCGAAAAGAGTTTTTCCCCAACCTAATATTTAAACATTTTTCAGTTTTTTCAAGGAAATATGCACATCCTATCCCTACCATATATTAGGTCTTTACCTATGAAATTGCCGTTCTGCAGTACCTACTGGCCAAAATGGTAAAAATAATTTTTGTTTGGCTAAGAATTCTAATTTCAAATTAATTTTATTTTAAAAACATGGATTTTTTTTTCCGAAAGTAGTCATTTGTTTATTGATTAGTGTTACATTTTCATCGCATTTCAATCTTTTTCGTCATCATGGATACGTTAAAAATTCGAGTAATTATGGAATATGAGTACCGTCGTGGCAGCAACGCGGCACAAGCGGCACGCAACATCAACGACGTTTACGGAGCTAACACTACAAACCAACGCACCACTTGTTATTGGTTTGCTCGCTTCCGTTCTAGAAATTTCGACCTGAAAAATGAACCTCGCGGTCGTCCGAAGACTTTGGTCGACAATGACGAATTAAAGGCGATTGTGGAAGCTGATGATACACAATCTACGGCTGAATTAGTAGCAGCTTTCGACGTTAGCGTCAAAACAATATTGGTCCATTTTGGTCCATTTGCGTCAAATTGGCAAGGTAAAAAAGCTTGACAAATGGGTGCCCCACGAACTCAATGATCGCCAGCGCGAAGTACGCGTCGAGACGTGCCTTGCACTGCTCAACAGACACACAAATGAAGGAATTTTGAACCGCATTGTTACCTGCAATGAAAAATGGATTCTGTTTGATAACCGCAAGCGCTCAGCAAGTTGGTTGGATCCTGGTTCAGCACCTAAACAATGCCCTAAACGAAAACTTACCCCTAGAAAAGTGATGGTCACTGTTTGGTGGTCTAGCGCCGGTGTGATTCATCACAGCTTCTTACTAAACGGGGTGAGCATTACTTCAGATGTGTACTGTGAAGAACTGAACACAATGATGGAGAAGCTGGCACATCTCCAACCAGCATTGGTCAATCGCTCGTCTCCGCTGCTCCTGCACGACAACGCGCGACCTCATACTGCACAGCAGACGGTCTCCAAGTTGCAAGAACTGGGGTTGGAAGCTCTCCGTCATCCGTCCTACTCACCAGACCTTGCGCCTACAGACTACTACTATTTCCAGAATTTGGATAACTTCTTGGCGGGAAAAAAATTCAATACCCGAGAGGCAGTACAAAATGCCTTTGAAGAATTTGTTGCCTCCCGTCCAGCTGATTTCTTTAAGAAGGGCATCAATAAACTACCACTGCGTTGGCAAAGATGCATTGATTGCATGGGTGATTACTTCGATTAATACAAATAAAAAATGCATGAAAAAAATTCGTTTAAATTTTTTCATACAAAACGGCAATTTCATAGGTAAAGACCTATTATTTCGACTGATCTTTTTTCAGAACAGAATGCTAAACCATCAAATTCAATTTTAGTTCGACACTTGCTTGAATGATCGTATGTCAGCCTGCATTACATAAGGTTGACCTTTGCATGAAACCTTGACAGTGCCTATTGACGAGTACCGGAGTACCTACTAGGTACCTAGGTAGCACAAAATAGAGAAGTTTGGAAAGAAAAGTCTAATGCCCTTTTTCACTCAGACTTGCGAACATCTAAATGAACTTCTAAATATTATTTCACTGTTGTATTTTCAACTCTCGGCACTGAGCCTTGCGTTGAAAATCCAACAGTGCACTTTTATTTAGGCATCCATTTAGGTGTCACTTAGTGTTGGTGAAAAAGGGCATTAGTAAGTTTTCCTGCTGTGAGACATAGCTTTATTTTTTAAAAAAATACGCGATTAAAACATCTCATACTTACCGAAAAGATTTGTTGTTTTAATCGCTTTGAACTACTTGAACGAATAGCGCATATTCCAACAATATTTATTTATTTATTAAAACTTTATGCACAAGTAAAAAAATACTGTACAAAAATATTAAGGACGCTGTTACAAATCATTACTTTTTTACACAAAAGTATGTTTATTAAATAAAATGCTTTGCATTCTTAAAATGGTTTTTGGCCAAATTGTTGATAGATAGGTGTGCATGGTACGATTCTGAACTATAAATATAATTTTAGATAGTTAGTTTCTCAATAAATGTACCGGAGTGAAAATATTTACTTCGGTACATTTATTGAGAAAATGTACCTATTTAAAATTATATTTATAGTTCAGAATCGTACTATGCATATCTATCAACAATTTGGCCGAAAAACATTTTAAGAATGCAAAGCATTTTATTTAATAAACATACTTTTGAGTAGAAAAGTAATGATTTGACTACCCATTTGTAACAGCGTCCTTAAGTTCAAATAATATTGTAAATTTATTGTACAAATATGTATATTCAAAGTTCCAGCTCCAATGTGCAGCATTTTTGAAAGAATGCAATGTATTAAAACAGTTTATTGCTATAAATTGAATCAACAATAAAATTTATTTTAATTTTAACTTCAACAAAATATTTCTCACACAGCACCTGGTACCTATAAAAAAAAAAGATAAAATCTCAACAAATTCAGGTGTTTTTTTCCATTACCAATCAATATGCATCAACTATCAACATTATCGACGAAGTATCGACAAAGACCGGTAGCTCCTTAATCCCTTTAAGATAACCGATAAACCGTACCGAAGTATAAAACTCGAGTGACATTCCATGTACTACATACGCCATAAAGTGATCAAAGTATTGATTTCAATGATGGCGGCTCTTTGGTGGTCTGACGTCATCACATAATTCTTATTTTAAATTTTGATATTTCAATTTGAATGCCGATGCAATGAGTTTCGATATTTAAATTCGATTTTGTTTGAATGTGGTTTGTTTGAAAATGGAATGCATTTGTTTTTAGGTTCGAATGTAATCAAAGTAATGAACGCGTTTTAGTTTGTTGTCATGTATTTGGTTTCGAAAATGTTTAAAAAGATCGTATTATTTTACTGCATTAATTATATTACGACAAAATGTAATAATACCTTTTAGCAGATACGAGTAATTAGAAACTTCCAAAAATGAAACTATTTTAGATGTTCTTATTTGATCGAAATAACGCAAGATCCTAAAAATACAGTCACCAATTAGTTCTAATTGGCCTACCCGTCACTAGTTTTAAATGACAAACGAAATGATTCGACAAAAACCCAAAACACCTCTACATTAAGTGATACCAATCGGCAAACAAATTAAACTTCACTTTTGGGAAGCATCCTAAAAATTTCCTTAACCGCTACCGTCACACTTTAATTGTACACCTGAACAAATTATTCAACACCCCTAGTTCACAGACATAAGGTTTAAATTCAAATGAGAAATTAGTGTGACAGCCGTAGAGGTAAATTTGTTTTCCTTGAGCGGATGTGTGGGTGTAAACGTGTACAGATAGTTGAAACAAATAAAAGTAGGTGTGTTTGTGTGGGTGAATGAGCTTCAACCGTTGATAAGGCTCAATAAAAAGTTGAATTTAAACACGTTATCGGCGTATCGGCGGCCTATTGGTGGTCGGTCGTGTCGAACAAGGAAATGGTTGGAGTAGCTTTTTGATTATTTTATAGAATATCGATTTTTTTCTGCACATAATTATTGCCCATTCTATTGCGGTATGCGCATTGACAAACTCCCTTTCCCAGATATTATGGTATTGCTAAGCAATTTCAGAAAGAAAATTCGGAGACTTAAAGGCTGCCAAACTAGTTACAGGTTAAACGTTATCAGGGGTTTAGTAAATTAGGGATCTCTTTTATCTTCCATCTCTATCTTGTTCAGCATAAATCAAAGGATAGCAATAGTTTAAGTTTGTATGTTACTGTTTAACCACAGTCTATGCATCATACAGTCGTCCGACGAAGCCCGAGCTGCATACGAAGTTCGGCGAACTATGTAAGCAGCTCGGGCTTAGCTTGGTTTAACTGATTAACATCTATTAAATATTTGCTTTGATTTGAATTGAACAACATAGGGCAAGTATCTATTCAGATGAATAGGGTCGCTCTAGTAACAATTACATAAATCTCTCAACGCCAAAATCTTTTCCTGACTTGTTTGATATCGATGTGCAGTCTCACCACAAAACATCAGCATAACACAATCATTACACCCCCATTTCATTTAATCTCAAACAAAAAACTTACATAAAACACACCCTCCACCGCTCTACTCCAAAATAAAAGGCTCAGTGATACCAAAAACTTAATCTAAAGTACACTTGACCACCTTAGTCCTATCTCACCCATTACGAGCAATAAAAGGAGCCAGGCTATCTTGCTCGCTACCGCGGCCAGATGAAAGGTGGCCGATACCGCTAAAATCGTCATTTGTTTTGTCACCACCGGCTAATGTCGTACGATGTTAATGCGGTAGGTGGGCTGAGTTGAGTAATCATGTGAACAGATTTGTGTTGGGAGTGAAGTGGTGTTGTGACTTTTTTAGGGAATTTTTGATATTTTTAGGTTAAGTATATTTAGTTGGAAAAGAAACTTAACCCAACGGTTGGAATGAAAGTTTTCATGTTTATTTGATTTTTTATACTACTACCTATTCTTCTGTTAAAATTTCACCGTGAAAACTTCGGTGGAGTGAGCTGTCAAATTGGCAAGTTTTCACGGAGATATTTTACACAATAGGTCAGCTGATATTAATCTGACGCTAAAATCGTCATTTATTTTGTCACCACCGGCTAATGTCGTACGATGTTGATGCGAATCAGTCCACCTATGTTTGAGTTGAATAATCTTGTGAAGAGATTAGTGTTCGGAGTGAAGACGTACTGGAACTTATTTAAGGAATTATTTCTGGTAGAAAATATGTTTTTGAAATTCTGATAGTTACTGGACTAGAAACTGATTCCTGTGGAAAGTTACAAATTTTATGATGTTGGGTGTATAAGTACTAATATTTATTAATCTAACTCTAAAATCGTCACCGGTTTTGTTACGAGTGGCTTAAGTATCAATCAATCTGCCTAGCCTGTTCCCAACTATGTTGGGCTCGGCTTCCAGTCTAACCGGATGCAGCTGAATACCAGTATTTTACAAGGAGCGACTGCCTATCTGACCTCCACAACCCATTAACTGGGTAATACGATACCCCTTGGTAAGACTGATTGTCAGACTTTCGGGCTTCTGACGACCCGTAACGACTGTCAAAGATCCACGAATGACAGCCGGGGCCAACGGCTTAACGTGCTTTCCGAGGCACGGAGGAGTCTCGGTATGTAAAGATGGTCACCCATCCACTGACCAACCCCGGCAAGCGTAGCTTAACATGATGGATCGACCCGTGCGGCTGTTATTACTTAGCCATGAGCTCCTGGTTGTGGCTTAAGTATATAGGAGTGGCTAAAGTATAATGTTTGTTTATCTTCACCAAAAAAGTTTTCCACAGAGTTGTGATGTGTTTGAAATGAGCCGTCCATCACCATAGAACAAAGTGCCTCAACAAATATCATTAACATAAATAGCTGCTCATTGCACGCCACTAAAGATTTCACTCATCTTGTATAGTCGCGAGCATAAATATGTACAGACAGCACATCAGGGTATACCAAACTGTCAAATTTCTCCAAATGATTTTAAACCTTAAAATGTTGACGGTAACGTCCAAAATCGAATGAGAAAAATTTGACAGTTTGTAGTAACTTGACCTGCTGCTGTGTGTAGGTACATACTTTGCGGAATTCAAAAGCGATTAACGTCAAATATCAATTTGAATTTTGAAATAATATAACAGTTTGTGTTAAAAGATTTTCGGTCTGCACAACACCTTTGAATTTTAATCAGTAGTTTATGGAGGAAATCGTTGTTCCATTTCGCTGACTGTACTTACTTACTTATTTTTGCTCGCGATTGTAGGGTACTTATTAACTCACTAATTATTTACTGTTAATGTGTTAGTGACACATGTACACACACTTGACATTATATAAGCTGAGTGTTCACTGTATTTAGAGAAAATGCTTCCTCATTTTATTTTTAAGCTGAGTGTTCACTTGCTGACTGTTCTTTAGAGAAATTGCTTCCTCATTTTATTTTAAACTAGCTTTTGCCAGCGGCTTCACCCGCGTGGATGTCGGAAATTATTCCACGGGAATCTACAACCGTGATAAAAAGTATTATATGTGTTAATCCAGGTTATAATCTATCTGTATGCAAAATTTCATCCAAATCCGTTCACCCGTTTTTGCGTGATTGAGTAACAAACATCCAAACATCTTCACAAACTTTCACATTTTTATAAAATTAGTAGGATTCGGTAGTAGTGTCTGAAAATTTGTGCATGGAATAATGTTTAAAAGATTTATCTGTGGTTTCCAGCTAAAACAGCAAATACTAACTTCGTATTGCTATGAGTGTTATACATCATTCTCTAATATTGAATTAAATTGAATGGAACGCGCAACGGTGATCTTGAGCCTCTTTCTCTAAAAACTCGATATCTCTTGCAGAAATATTGAGTTTCTGAAAACCAAAAAAAATCTGTTCGTAAGTCTCACGCTATAAAAGTAACTGCTGTGATTGGTTGCCCGGACTAGCAACAACCAATTATACAGGGTCAAATTAAATTAGCTAGCGAAACCCCGCACACACGTGATGGATTTCGACATTTAGACACCATAAAGAAAAAAAAAGGAGCTCGTGGCTAAGTAATAACAGCCGCACAGGTCGATCCGTCAGGTTAAGCTACGCTTGCCGGGGTTGGTCAGTGGATGGGTGACCATCTTTACATACCTAGACTCCTCCGTGCCTCGGAAAGCACGTTAAGCCGTTGGTCCCGGCTGTCATTCGTGGATCTTTGACAGTCGTTACGGGTCGTCAGAAGCCCGAAAATCTCTGACAACCAGTCTTACCAAGAGATACCTATCGTATTACCCAGTTACTGGGTTGTGGAGGTCAGATAGGCAGTCGCTCCATGTAAAATACTGGTATTCAGCTGCATCCGGTTAGACTGGAAGCAGACCCCAACATAGTTGGGAAAAGGCTAGGCAGATTGAAAGAAAAAAAAAATATTTGATGATTTTTTTGGGATCATCTCCCACGGGTATGTAGGTAGTGTCACTTGAAATATCAGTTTAAAAAATGTTTTTATTTTTGAAAACTTCTTAGACGTGATAGGTATCAATATTATCTAAACAAAAAACAAAAAACAGATTTCTCAACTCATACTTAGTACAACTCATACTCATAGTAACAAAACTAACAGTAGTCGTTAATACCAAAACAACATACATCAAATCTTTTTATTAACCGACGAAAAAAAAAGGAGGAGGTTAATTCGACTCGTATTTATTTTTATTTATTTTTTTTTTGATGTATGACCACGCATAACTTTTTACAGAGTCGTCCGATTTGAAAAATTTTTGTTTTATTCGAGAGGGTGTACATCAATGTTGATCCCATATAAAATTGATTAACTTTGCAGCGGTAGTTTTTGAGTTAGCTTCAATAATATGTATTTCTTCCCCACTTTTATATGGATGATGTTCTAGTTTGTTTTGCAGGTAGTGGTATAAGAATTTCTGTGGGGTATGTACCACAACTAAAAAGTGAATAATAAAAACTTTTTTACAAAAAAATACAACCGACTTCCAAAAACAACACCACAAAGTAAAAAAATAACTTTAATTTCGGAAATCGGCGATAAAAAACGAAAATACATTTAACTAGACACCAACTTCCGAAATTAAAGTTATTTTTTACTTTTTAGTGTTGTTTTTGGAAGTCGGTTGTATTTTTTTGTAAAAAAGGTTTTTTTTGTCATGTTTAGATATCTTTACCTATCACGTCTGCCGAGTTTCGCTAGCTAATTTAATGTGACCCTGTATTTCGTGTCATCAGATTTGACAGAAGACTAAGTTGACAACGTAGCGTTTTGAAACCTAAGGCTACATGTCTAAAAGTTTTTACTAAAAGAAAACATAGCACCAGTTATTTCGCATACAGCCGGCTGCTTCCTATGGACAAGGGGTCCTGGTCATAGTGCTAATTGCCTTCTCCTAATGAGCGCGACTTCGCTTAAGAACAGCGGAATTCATAATAGGCGTAACGTTAGTTAAAATATTAGAAATGCGGGGTCGACAACATTTTTGTGAAAATAAGCTCATCAATTTTAGTCACAAAAAGTTTTTCTTTTTTTACCCGACTGCGCCAGAAGGAGGGTTATGTTTTTCGAGAGTATGTATGTATAATTGTTTGGCACGCTCTGCGGCCTGAACGGCTCGATAGATTTTAGCTTAAGAGATGTCGTTAGATTCCTATTTACTGTGAGAGTGACACTGGGTATATCAAAATAAAAAAAAAAACAAAACGGTGGATTTTTGGCGCCAAATTATGTCTTAATTTTTTTTTTTTTCAAAACCTGTAGAGTGGGATATCAAAATAAACGGTTTTAAAAGAGATTACAAAAATACATAATTGACTGAATAAAATCCTTTTAAAAGTAAGGTGCGCATTATAATGTATTGATCGTAATTTGGTGATATTATAATACTTATATATATTTTTATTTTTCAAATGTCGTAAGTAGGTACTTTGTGATTTGGTGGTAGCTTTTGGTGAAATAAATCTAAAAACTATCGTTCCAAAAAGGGTAGGTAGGTTCCTATAGCAAATACTTTCTGCTTTATTTTGCAGATTTTTCTAGTTTACAATCAATTTTGTTTAGTGTTAACAAACGTCTAGTTGACTATTTATACAAAGAATTTAAAAAACGAAACGATAAAAAAAAACAATCACATTTCTAGCTAAAGCTACATCATCTGCTTAGCCTTTTCCCAACTATGTTGGGGTCGGCTTCCAGTCCAACCGGATGCAGCTGAATACCAGTATTTTACATGGAGCGACTGCCTATCTGACCTCCACAACCAAGTTACTGGGTAATACGATACCCCTTGGTAAGACTGGTTGTCAGACTTTCGGGCTTCTGACGACCCGTAACGACTGTCAAAGATCCACGAATGACAGCCGGGACCAACGGCTTAACGTGCTTTCCGAGGCACGGAGGAGTCTCGGTATGTAAAGAATGGTCACCCATCCACTGACCAACCCCGGCAAGCGTAGCTTAACCTGATGGATCGACCCGTATGGCTGTTATTACTTAGCCACGAGCTCCTTCTAGCTAAAGCTACAACAACGGAAATATTTTTTCAAAATTCAGATTTGTGTACCTACTTATTCCAAAAAAGTTTAGCGACACAAACGCCAAAGGATGAAGAGATAATAATCACCAAGTATTAAGTATGTTCTTTTTTTTTAAAGACACAGATTATAACGGTGTCGGTCATCGAAGCGCGAATTTCGGTAGCTGTTCGACGGTATCCGATCCATATTCGATTCGAAAATACATTTTATCTACATAAAAAAAAGGTTTAATACCTCATGAATTGTAATTTGCAGGCACTTATTTTTTGATATGACCTTTTTGATGCTTTTCGTTTTTTTTTTTAATAAGTATTAAGGATGTAGGTATTTGTTATTGTGAGTCTCTCCACAGACAATAGCTCTCCTTCCATCTTGTATCGCATGCCCGGTCACCACCTGCACACCTGACGTCAGCGAACGGTATTCGCGGTGCTGAATTTTGGGGCAAACCAATTTTAAAAAGTATTTTTTTTTGAGTTTTTTTTTTTGCCATCGACACGATAAGAAGAAGATTGTATTGAAAGCGGAGACTGAAAGAAGTGAACAGTTTAGGTTGTAGAGCATTAAAAGCATAATTACATCACATTATTACCCATAGCAGCATTCCACGTAAGGATGTAGGAAGTCTCTTAATAAAACCCACCTAAAAACCAAAACCTTAATCTCTTAACCCATGAGATATTAAAAACTTATATACCTATATTCTTACAAAAAAATATCATTCACTCATTCATTCATTCAAAATATAGCAAGATACTTTTGGCTAGAAAACGAGTGACTACCAAGATGAGAAGTATGGAAGAAAAAGACATGTCGCGCCAACCCCAAATAAATTGGGATAAGGGCAGGAGGATGATGATGACTTTTATTTAAGGCTAAGTCCGCAGGCATCCTATTTGTAGGCGGTAATATATACATAACTAGAAATTGCAAATGGTTTGCTGTGTAAGTACAGTACAACTATTTTCTTAATGTCCCTCGGCAAACTTCGTGTTTCGTCAGTCGTCGGTTTTCTATCAATTGCCCTTTGCACTTGGTGCAGACACATATAGAGTTGTTAATACTATCTTAAATTAATGTAATTTATTTAAAAAATGGGAGGAAAGCTGCTCAAGTCTGACGAAAGACGAAGTTTGCCGAGGGACATTAAGAAAATAGTTGGATAGTACTTACCTATTGTTCTTGCATATTATTAAGTAACATGTTGCAAGTTGTGTATCCGTCATTTTGTCCATTGAAATTGAAAATCAATGTTGTCACTATTATGTCAAGCAATATTAACATTAAATTCAAATAACACAAATAATTTGCCCTAATTTTGACGGTACAGACACAAAATTAGCCCTACCCTCAAAATGAGACTAGACACAATTTACAAAACCGGTACCTACATACTTACCGCGGCGTTCATAAAGCGACCGAAACCCGACCGAACATTGTGCAATAATTGAATCGCATAATAACTGCGAAAATAAATTCGCATGAGGCGATACAGCCCATAAAGGAGTCTTTATACTAAACAAATCGGCCTCCTTGAGCTTCGGTCTCCTTTGAGCGCAAACGCGCCGAAAGACCGAACGAATGAACGAGAGAACGAATGAACGAGCAGTTTTATTTGTCGTTAGTCAGTTATAGCCAATGAGTTGGACGCAGATGTGCAATTAGTCTGGTTTCAGAAAGGTGTAAGATGGTCGGCTTCTTGGATGTGGAAGTGGACTTTCATAAAATGGTACTTGGTCGGTGTAATGGTTGTTTATTGTAGTATTTCGGGTTTTAATATTAACTTTCATTTTTCGATCGATTTTTATTAACTTAATTTCGATCTTAACCTGAAATGTCAAATAAAATAAGAGCATGCACAGCGTTTATGACAAAATCTTTCCATGTAAGTTCTAAGTTAGAATCTAACCTCAATCAATCTGCCTAGCCTTTTCCCAACTATGCTGGGGTCGTCTTCCAGTCTGACCGGATACAGCTGAATACAAGTATATTACATGGAGCGACTGCCTATCTAACCTCCACAAACCAGTAACTGGGAAACACGATACCCATTGGTAAGACTGGTTGTCAGACTTTCGGGCTTCTGACGACCGGTAAGACAGTCAAAGATCCACGAATAACAGCCGGGACCAACGGCTTAACGTGCTTTCCAAGGCACGGAGGAGTCTCGGTATGTGAAGACACGTAACTTAACCTGATAGATCGAACCATGCGGCTGTTATTACTTAGCCACGAGCTCCTCCTAAGCTAGAATCTAACCTGTGGTTGTAAATAAATCTAGGCTGCTACGCTTCATCTGCGCTTGTGTCTATACTATACTGAAGATTTTGATTCTTAATTAGAAAGCAATTACCTATACTCCTAATGACTAAAAGAACAAAACCGTTGGAGTTAGTGTTTAGTGATAGTGAATAGTGTAAATTACAAATGTGCCAAACAAACACAAGAACGAAGTGTATTCGCCTTAATAGAGACAATAAGAAAAGTGCTATTGGACACATTCTTAGTAAAGACAATTTAATAGTTTAGGATATAATTTATTTACTTATTAGCCTATATATAAGGCTACATTGAATAAGATCAGGGTCCATCCTATTGATTAGGCCTAGGAAAAGGGAAAAAAAACCCTATATATATTTTTATAATAAGGATTCACAAAATTAAAACAGTATGTTCTTCTAAAATTCTAATCCTAACAAATCCTGCTATCCTACTTCCTACTAATATTATAAATGCGAATGTTTGGATGGATGGATATTTGTTACTCAATCACGCCAGAACGGCTAAACGGATCTGGATGAAATTTGGCACAGAGATAGATGGCAGTATAGTATATATATATATAGTCTGGAGTAGCACGTATGCTACTTTTTATCCCGAAAAAATGTACGGTTCCCGTGGAATAATTCCCGACACCCACGCAGGCGAAGCCACTGGCAAAAACTAGCATATCACACTATATCATCACACAAGGCGAAAGTTTGTGAGAGTGTATGTGTGTTACTTCTTCACGCTCAAACGGCTGGACCGTTTTGGACGTTTGGTATGTAAATACCAAACCCTGGATTAATACATAGGCTACTTTTTATCCCGGCCTAGCAGCTAGTACTATTATAAATGCGAAAGTTTGGATGGATGAATGTTTGTTACTCAATCACGCCAGAACGGCTGAACGGATCTGGATGAAATTTGGCACAGATATAGATTATAGTCTGGAAAAGCACATACTTAAGCTACTTTTTTTATCCCGGTAGTACTTTCCCGTGGGATAATTCTCGACAAACACGCGGGCGAAGCCGCGGGAAAAAGCTAGTAATTTATAAATAGCTGCCTTCTTAATATTCACCTTTATTAAATTCTCCCTTTTGATCAATATCAACAACTCGTCATAAAAGCTGTCGCGTCTGACATTAATCCCACTTAATCTTTGAAATGAATATAATAATAAAATCAATGAGAAGTTGTCGTCATTTAGCGTGCGCTTGCGGCCTTTATTAAATGCTCTTTGTCACTGCAGTTCCATACGATACAGTTCAAAGAATTGTTGCTATAATGAGCGTAATACGGTAGTTTTAAATTCATTGAGTTGATTGGGAAAAGAGACCTTAGATCACAGAACAGATAAAATTGTTCTGTGTCTTAGATTATGCTGGAATTTAAGCTTCATTTACACGGTGCAAGTTTCGGGATCGTTCAATAGCAATAATCGTATTCCATAAATCATGTTCAATTTTATAGCCATTCAAGAATTGCATGCAAGTATTTACACGCGTGCGTTTTTCACAAAATTTGCTTATAATAATTGAATGCAAGTTTTGCAATTTAATAAAATCGCATGTGACTTACACCAATGCAAAATTGCAAGATGATTATTGCATGCAAGTTTTGCCTCGTCTAAACACAGAGTTGCACGTACTTGTACAATTGATTTAAATGTTAAAATCCGTATTTGCGCTGCCAAATATTTCATTCAATTTTATTGAACGTCTTGTTTCGTTCGTACATGTTTGAATTACTTATAGAACATTTTCATGCCAAAATTGAATCCGATTTTATTGTACGTGCGATTTTATTGCATGCAATTTTATTGTATGTGCTGTTTACACCTATACCAGTTTTAGACGGCAACTAACTTGCCCGTAGCGTGCAACAATATTGTACGTGTTGTTTTTGGACTTCAGTTTTATGGTATGCCACAGGCAATATATTTGTACCGTGTAAATGGAACTTTCGTCGCATCGGTTGACTGAAAAATCTGCGAAACAAACGACTAATGATGCTAGGCGAGCTTTAATTTACCTGATACTACCTATTCTAAATACTATTCCGATCTATGATTCTGATGAATATTTTGTCTATGGATGGACGTTAGAGTAAAGAATGATTTTATGCTGAAGATCACGTCTACACGAGTAGTGTTAATTATTAGAGCATTTTCTCAATAACTTATGTGAATTATTTAGATTATGTTTTTAATACCTAGTGTAATTAATTTGTAAAGTTATGTCTAACGCAGATAAAAAAACTGAGAATCACGCAAAAAATATCAAGTGTCACCATTTTAAAGATAATTTAATTATTTATCTTTTAGTATATGCGTTTTAATATAATACCTTTTAAGTTACGTATAATAAATTAATAATGCGTCTAATTTGTGACAGCGCTCCATGATGGGCGAGTCCTATTACTGGGTGGACGACGACGCGTTGCGTTTGCTCAGCACAGAACATGCAAGCTAACCACTCAAGGCCATAAGGCTTTGAAGGAGTTAGTGTAAAATTAACATCATGTTCATCATCTGCAGTTCAGTACCTTCACATAAACTATATACCTACGTATAGACTTCCACAAGTAGGTACCTACTTACCATAAACTAAATCTATATTTTTCCATGTGGCCAGTTTGTTCCATGATTACGGCTAAAAGCTACCTATTAAAATGTTTACAAGACCTACAAGTACCTATTTGAACTTCACCTTTTAGTTTTTTTTTTATTCTTTGATAGTAATCGAATCGCCCGCATGTTCGATTCGCGCGAATCTTGAGGCCCGCATAATTTTCAATACCTTTTCTGTACTACATACAAAAAACTTGCATATTACAAAAAAGGTTCATAGAAAATTAACTGCTGGAGTGAACACACACGATAAATTGAAACCTTTAAAAGGTAGTCATTTGTTTCTTTAAGTCTTTATTTAAGGGTAGTTTCAAATGTGGGTGCTACTTTTAATATAGGTAATCGTCTTTGCGACTTTATTAATACTGCATCGCAAAGTTTTGAGTACGAATGTTGATGGCTATAAGTAGGGGAAAACCAAAGAAACGATGGATTGGACTGTGTGAAAGATGATATGTCTAGAAAGGAGGTGACTATGACTACAGAGATGACGGCGTGTGACTAAGTAATAACAGCCGCACGGGTCGATCGATCAGGTTAAGCTACGCTTGTCGCGGTTGGTCCGTGGATGAGTGACCATCTTTACATACCAAGACCCTCCGTGCCTCGGAAAACACGTTAAGCCGTTGGTCCCGCCTGTCATTCGTGGATCTTTGACAGTCGTTACGGGTCGACAGAAGCCCAAGTCTGATAACCAGTTCTTAGGTAAGTATCATCATCTGCCTAGCCTTTTCCTAATTATGTTGGGGTCAGCTTCCAGTCTAATCGGATGCAGCTGAATACATGGAGCGATGGCCTATCTGACCTCCACAACCCAGTTACTGGGTAATATGATACGCCTGGCATACCAAGGGGATCGTATTACCAAGTAACTAGGTTGTGGAGGACAGATAGGTACTCGGTTCCAACATAATTGAAAAAAGGCTATGCAGATGATGATACCGAGATGACGACTATTAGATACCTAAGTATGGAAGAAGAAGACAAGTTGTGTCGACCCCAAATATATGGGGAAGAGTTAAAGAAGGAATAAAGAACGATCAATGCTGCATCGCGTTTTGGCGACCTTCAACGTTCGGTCATTCAGTGGCAATAGCAGAATTGCTCGTCCGTTTCAGAGTTTCCAAAAAGCTACTAATTCGTTGATTGCCAATGCTTTAAGTACCATGTTATTTACACTAAGTTCTGAAGTACTTACAAGTTTTTTTTTCCTTATGGTCCTTCGTGTGTTTAATAGCTGATACTATTTTGCATTCATTTGGTGCAAAACGGTTTAGGATAATAATGGAGTAACATTTTTCCTCAGAATTACCTCTTGCCGTGTGCTTGACTGCTTTGTCCTTAAGAGTCCTCATCGTCGTTCGCCATAATGAGCGTGACGATTTAAAGGTTTATTTTCGCAATTATCAATTTGCTTAAGGTGACCTCTGGTTGTGATGGAGACTCCAGGAATAGCTTTGTAATACAACTGTTACTCCTTCTATGGCTCTCACAGCGACATATCCATGTAGGTACACCTACTCCTAAGGAGTTTCTCTGACTCTGAAAAGTCCATAAAGACATTTTTCCGTTATAAGGAGGACTTTGTAGGCCGATATTTACATCTATGTATAGCTTATCTCAAAACGGTGAAGGAAAACATTGTGAGAGTCAAATATTCGAAGACATGTGACATCTACCAACCCTCACTGGGCCCGCGTGGTAGATTACAGCCCACTCCCTCTCGAAGAGAGGAGGCCTATGTCCCAGCAGTGGGAACATTATAGGCTATGCTATAGCTTATCGATCTATGTAGGTACTTATGTAGAGTCCAACATTTTTAATTTCCAATAAAACTAACAAGCCTCCAAGTCAAGTTCATAGTTCTTTGTCCCTAATGAGACTAACATCTTTAAAAATTAAAAGAGAAGTCCTGGCTGATTGACTCATCAACGCCCAGCCCAAACCATTGGACCTAGAAAGTTGAAATTTTGCACAGAGGTTTCCTTTATAATGCAGACAAGGAATAAGGAAGAAATTCCCGGTACTACGTTCCCGTGGGATATTTTCGGAGATTCACGCGGGCGAAGCCGCTGGCAAAAGCTAGTATACAATAATACTTCTGAATAGTCCCCAAGTCATAATATTCCCATCGCTACTAGAATATTTTACGGTCATACGAGAGCCCGGGACCACCACCATCGAATCTTAAATTTTCCGAAACATGATCCAATTTCTAGCTGACCTTTTTCATCTCCTTCTTTGCCCTAAAAACACTTACTACAAGCTTAAATCCTCCTTTATAAATTCCCAACAATCCCAACATGCATTCCAATAGCTTCTGAAGAGAAGTCCTCAACTCATTTAGGCACTACCGATAGCTAGTGCTACGAGTACCTAAGAGTGAGAGAGAACATCGAATATTTTACGGTCAAGCGACACGGACCACAGGACTAAAATCTTCTGTATTACGTCCCCAACTCGTTAACGAGCTATCGTAGATTAGTCTCTATCACATTTGGGCCCTTACCTACCGAAGAGTGAGAGAGAACATTGAAATATTTACGGTCATGCGACACGGACCACTGACCACCACTGTTTGAATCTTTACTTTTCCGAAACAGTCCAATTTCTAGGGCACCTAATTACACTAAAGGCCTAAAAAAACTCCTTTATAGTCCTCAACACACACTCAAATTGTTACAGTACGACAACGTTCAAATTTTTCATCGTCTATCTTCGGAAAAACCGAAATATAGCGAATAAATTGTGACTGTCGTCCAATAGAAATTGATTTATATTCCCACCTAAATTATTATAGACTGACTCACTCCCTTGTTGGACCAGTCACACTTAATTCGGCAAAGTTCGGTTTTCCGAAGATAAACAGAGAAGTTCCTAACACAATAATTTAAGTACTGTGCTTCCCATAGCTACTTAAGAGTGAGAGAGAACATTGAACATTTAACGGTCATGCGACACGGACCAGGGACCACCAGAATCGAACCATTATCTATTTAATTGCCAGACTTTAAACACGTTTTATATTTAATTGAGGCGCTTCCGAGTCGGCTTTACGAGATTAGGCGATACACGGGTTAGTGAGGCCGACTGATAAATCTGTTGGCGCATGAGAAAGTTGATTAAGAGTGGGTTCTCTGTTTTTTTTTCGGAGTTTTTGTCTTTGATTTATGTTGTCTTTGGGTAGTAAAAGTTTGTTGTAAGGATTTTCATGTTTTTGAAGATATTTGAGGAGGTTTCCGCTGTTGTATTTTCTATTTGTTTATGGTTTAGTTTGATGGCTCTGCTTTTCTCGTAATCATGCTCTCTCTCCCGCTATTGCATTGACTAAATACTGTTCAACATCATCATCATCACTGGCAGCTTTGTTCCACCCATTGCTGAGTATAAGGCTCCTCCTTTTTGTGCTATGCTTTTGACTAAATACTCTAATTGAGTTTCAGTTCTGGCATTACCATTTTTTGGTTTAAGGCTCCACCTATCTACATATACCTAACTTCCGCATTTTCTTTTTAGTGCTATTTCGGTAAAATGGTATGGTAACTTTCATACAAGACTTACTATAGGTTTCCTTTGAATTAACAACTTCCGTCTTATGAAAAAATCTTTTTGGAGGCATCAAAAGTTTTTCTTACCTTAAAAATGCCCAGTAGCCGGTACACCAACAATACCTTATTCACACACCAAATAAAATTAGTTTTTCATAAGTCGAAAGTTGTTGTCGAAACCCGTAGTATCAATTTGACGGTTCTCTTGCACTGATGAAGCATTTCTCTTAGCTTATAAGTTAACCAACAGCAACAAAAAATTATATCCATAATTTATTGAACAACACCCAAATATTAAACACCTCCTTTCACCCCTTTAAATCCCAAGAGACACCAACCCATCTCTCTTCATACTATTACACCACTTTATCCAATTTAATAATACTAATACGAATATTATTATTAATAATGCGGCGGCCATTACTGCCGTGACGTAATGACGTAAGCCTGTTTCAACTAATCCGTTGCATCCATTGTGTCACCACCCTTAGTTTGTCACCCTAGTTTTAACACCACAGCTGTCAAAATGCTTGTAAGACTCTTATTATCATGGATTAGGGTTGAGTTTTGAATGTCTATTGAGCTATTTGACGGTAAATTAGGTTATGGGGAATATGCTAGGGTCATAGACGAATCGTGTTTTCGAATGATTTTTTTGATGTAATTTTTATACTATGTGGTGTTACGAAATATTTCAGATAAGCTGGGAATTGGAATAGGATGAAATAAGATAATACCAGAAAGACATTTCATTGCATAACCATCTTTACGGAACTATACTTACTTCCAAGCTTATAAAGATTATTCCCATTTCCAAACAAAAAGTGATGACTTTCGTGTTGAATTATCCAATCAATGAGCTCAATGAGCAGCAAACAGGAAACAGTTCAGACATTCTCAGAAACTGAAGTAAAAGGAACAATACTTATTGAGTAAGACATCAGTCCAAATAACATAATCAGACAATAATATTGCTAATGCTGGGACACAGGCCTCCTCTCTTCGAGAGAGGCCGTAATCCACCACGAGGGTCCAGTGCGGGTTGGTAGATGTCACATGTCTTCGAATTTTTTGGTTCTAGAAGAGGCCGGTTTCCTCACGATGTTTTTCTTCACCGTTTTGTAAGCAGTGGTGATGAAATTATTTACACAAAATAAAGCGCCTGCCTGGGTTCGAACCTACGACCTGCGACTCGTAAGTCGGGGCCGTTACCACTGGGCCACCATAGCTCCTTAGCTCTCATTCCAAATGCCAGGGTTAATTCCAAATCAAACTTAAGTTACAATGAAGTCAAAGAGAGCACCAATCAATCTTATACCCTGCTCACTTGAAAACCATAACTTCCTTGACTTAAGACACATTATAGCATCTTCAAGAGAACCTTCGACTCGAGAGGTATTCGCTACATCTATTGCTCTATTGACACGAGGGTGACAATCAGATTACCGCTGCGTTCTGATTGGTTGACAGCTCTGACGTCACGGGCCGTCCGGTCACGCCTACCCACGCTCGAATTACCGGATTAGAATGTCCGGCACTGTCCGATACTCCACTGTTGTTAGGATGTTGCCGATTGGCCGACTCGGTACCAACAATCGATTCTAAGAACAATTTGCATACTCGATTATCGTAAGACGGAATCGGTTAAATTTAAAATGTTGCAGAATGATCCCCATTTTAGTAACGAGTACGATTGAATAAAAAGTTGGTGGATAAATTATTAAATTCAGGCGGTAGTAATACCTACCACTTCAAAAGTCAAAACGAAACCTTGTCAATTAGCAAATTTTCAACTATTTATAAATCTACCTACATGCCGTTTCTTTTTTCATCAACTCTGTAAGATTTCAGCCATCATAGAACTTCAAATATAAACAAACCGATCATTTTCTTAGACTGATGCTAACTCTTCGCAACGCGTTGTTAGCAACATAACTGACTTCGACCAATCAATCTGCCTAACCTTTTCTCAACTGTGTTGGGGTCGGCTTCCAGTCTAACCGGACGCAGCTGAATACTTTACCTCCACAACCCAGTTACTGGGTATCTAATAATACGATACAACTTGGTAAGACTGTTTGTCAGACTTTCGGGCTTCTGACGACCCGTAACGACTGTTAAAGATCCACGAATGACAGCCGGGACCAACGGCTTAACGTGCTTTCCGAGGCACGGAGGAGTCTCGGTATGCAAAGACGGTCACCCATCCACGGACCAACCGCGGCAAGTTGATGGATCGACCCGTGCGACTGTTATTACTTAGCCACGAGCTCCTTCTACATAGTTGACTTTGACCATCTTAATCAAAATAATGTATATTTGACAATAGATTAGCTTGTTTAAAAACAATTAAGTCATATTTAAATCTTGATTCAATAAAGTACCCATATCTCGAAATAAGTCTAAAAAGCTTTCAGAATTCAGCTCCCGTCGGATCGCACCCGTTCAAGATTTTAATACAAGCGCCTTTTCCCCCCTTTAAAATTATTTTCAAAGTTACTCTGAGCCTGTAAAAATTCGGTATCATTCAATAAATTGTAAAATCGAATTCATCCCTTTTGCAATTAATATGACTAGATACATAATATAACTTTTTTCGAGCAAATAGAAGACAAATCAATTTCGCCAAACGAATGAGAAAAAGTTAATCGTACGCCAATTTGCTTAGCCAATATCAATTTTTCTCTCAATAGCATCAACGTAATCAAATTTTAATAGACCAGAATTTCAAGACCTCACATTTTCATCCATCTTCATCAAAATTAACCGCATCAAACAACACCAGATTCTGATCCCTTCACTTACAAGTTACAACCAAGAACTATCTCTACAAAATTGACATCTTTTTTCCGTGTCATTCTCAGAACCTTGGCCAAAGTATTCGTCGAACAATCTAGACTGAAAAAAGTTCCTAGCTAGAATACTGTTCGCATTCCGAGCCTCGGTTTGGGCTACAGTGGCCAGGTAATTGCGCTGCGCTTGGCGCCGTCTCCATTCTTGCTCCTTTTTTGACCCCGAGGCCCTTAACTCCTTTTTTTATACTCCTTTTTGTTCCCAGTTTGTTGGTTTTGAGAATTAGCATGTCTTATTAACATAACTGTCTGATAAGAGATTGGTGTTTTAACAGCTTGAGAATCAGAAGTCGGGGAGTTGAGAGTTTTGATTCTTATAGGATTTGTGTGCGGTATTGAATTTTGAGTTTATGCAGTTTTGAATGTGTTGTCCCTAAAGAACTAGCTTCATTTTTATTGAGGCATCCTGCAAATGCTCTTTACTGCCTAAACAGATAATAACATGTCCCAAAACCACCAATTTGGCCGTCGCCATTCACCAAACCATGCTCAACCCATAAATCAACCGTCCAGTTAAAGTTTTAAACCAACAGATAAAATATGCGTCTGCGCCGGTCACCGAATCGGTAATATTGTTAACAAGGAGTAAAATAACTACAGAGAGGAAACCAAAACGAGAATTATGCATCATCTCGGGAATTTCTCAATAAGAGGTGTACGCGTGGGGCCGAGCACGCCCCGCGGCGCGCCACCGGCGCCTGCGCGGCCGACCCGCTCGCGCATGCCCGCGCGCCCTCGCCCCGCGCCCCGGATCCGCGCGGGTGGCGGCGCGCGCGTCCTCCCCGCTAACCCACCTTTAAATACAGACCTCGCAACCTATATCATTAATCTATTACAAACCTCATATCGTGCGCTCGTGTATATGAAGTCAAAAAGAGAATTCTTTTTTTTTTTCAATAGAATTCGTTGTCGGCCCGCTGCACGGTGAAAGGTAACGATGCTATGAGAACGATATTCGGTTTTATGGCGCTTAATTAGCGTTGATCTTTCGCTTAGTCGGCGTCTCGTCGCGGCGGAGGGCTGCCTTATAAGTCTACGGTCCGCCTTTATTGGCCAATATCTTCGGACGGGATCGTAGATACTTCAACTAGATGTCATGCTGGGTTCGTGAGTGGTTTAAAAAAGGTCTATCATTACTTGCGAATAATGTGAGTCCTTTAGTTGACTTTGTAGTGACCTGATGTTCAATGTTATGGGTGTCGTGGTGGCGCCCCGGGCGTCCGGTGCGCCTGCGCACGGTCCATTCATATTTTGTACAACTGCCCGCTAATTACAGCTTACGGAGCTCTCGCGATCGTTGGCTGATTAAGTTCTTGACATAATGTTTTTTCGTTTAAAAATGTTTTTGGGTTATTGCTGTCGTTTGTCAACGATTTGTCGAGGACTTTTGAAACCATTTTCCCATCAAAGGAACAAACTTAGCTTTAACTTACTTATACAAAACTGCAGCTCTTCAACTAGTCTACTAATGACGCAGTATTGAGAGGCAGAGTCAAGGGAAAAGCCTTACAAAGCTGGATCAAGAAAAAAATCTCAATTGATTGCTCTGGTCTAGCCTGCCGTACTGCCTATATCATCCGAGGCCTGCAATTTCATATAAACACAGCTCAAGCAACAGTAAATTAATTTCTGATGCCGTAGTATTAAGTTATAAACAGTGTTTACTCACAATTACCAGATACTGGAGATCTCGACACCGGTTCTGTGGTTTTTGATAATTTACAGCGGACGCACGTGTAGTTAGTTAGTTGTTACGAAGCGATTAATGGTTATGAAATGTTTGTTGATAGTTCCTACTTGGTGTTCTTATAAATTTGTCTTTATTGCTGTGTTAATTATTGCGAAGACTTCAGTTGATCTAACAACAGCTCTTAATATACTCTTCTCCTCTCTTCTTTTTCTCTTCTTCTTTTTTCTTCTTCTCTTCTTTATTTCTTCTTCTTGCTCTTCTTATTATCTTATGCTCTTAACATTTTGCCAAAATTCTATGAAAAACAACCGTCTTTCCCGATAGATAGAAGAAACAAAAATATAAACAGAAACATCACAAAAACCTTAATAGGTTTGTCCGGATGTTGAAACACTTTAAGCAATCTTATACATGTTAACATTATTCTTCTCCTAAGTCAAACTTAAGACTAAAGAGGATTCTAAACAAAGGACTTTTAACTTGAGTATAGCTTACAAAGTTTCCTACTAAAATTCTAGTACTTATGCCCGTTTTCACCAACCCTAAGTAACACTTAAACGAATTCCTAAATAAAAGTGCACTGTTGGATTTTCAACTCTAAGCTTAACAGCGCCGAGAGTTGAAAATCCAAGTATGCAATAATATTTAGGGATTCATTTAAGTGTCACATATGGCTAGTGAAAACAGTCATTAGTCTTTTAAAAATAGATTCAACAGAACAATTACAGTGTGACAGTATATCAATAGTATATGTATCTGTTAATGTATACGATTGATCCCAATACTTGTGATGCTTCAATTTTGACCAAGATTCTAGCTTCCCCATACGTTTTGACCTGACCCCATCCATATTGGGCGATGCGCTAAGGTAGCCCGCGAAATTTAAATTTTCTTACGTTTTTTTGCAATTTGCAGTTCTGTATTAAGTTGTATGTTGATCAAACTAAGATTAGCGACCGAATTAGAATCATCAATACAACTCTCTAAGTTAGAATTGGCTTCAAATGTCATGAAGTAGTCATTCAATAGGGTAATATAAACTTATGAGAGTTGTATTAGTGATTTTAATGACTATAATTCTTTAAATACGTACTTGTAACGGTCGCGAATCACATTTTGATGAACGTACAAACTAATACTGACCTGCAAATTGCAAAAAAAGTTAGAAATTTTGAATTTCATGGGCTATCCTGACATATTCACCTCAAAATGAGACCCAGCAAGACTTGATAGATCTCAAGCAAGCGTACCAGGAGTCCAGGACCAATACATAACAATAGTTTCTCCAAAGTAGGTACCTACCATAACATCACTCGTTCCCCGAAGGCTTAAAATATTATAATTTATTCAACATTACTTGTTTATTATTTTATACCGAGAATCCAGAAATTTCAATACGTTTTGGATTTAGGGAACATGTTAATCTCGGTTTTTGGGTATCAGCTGCGAAAGATATCCCATCGTTGTGTGGCCCGAGGCTAGAGAGTAACGTGTTGCTTATAATAACACTGCTATCAATCCATTGTAAGGGGTTATTTTTCGTAAATAGAGAGGTACCTATACATGATTAGGATCTTCATAAAGAGGGAACGGTTTTAACCGGAGTGGCTACGCTAGTTTTCAAAATAACATACGTAGGTACTGTCAGGAACGTCAGTCAATTAGTATCTAAGTGTGCTAGGCAGATTTTTGACGCATTTCACAGTCGTTTCGTTTTTATTTTTACCTTTATTGTATAAATACCACCATTTGAAAGTGTCTGCTTTTCTAAATGAATGAATGAATGAAATGCACCAGCGTAGTTTGACCAGACTCGATTACTCGAATGAGCCCAAAGATTCACACTAGCCCCTGTTGCCTCATGTTACATGGTGCAACAGAGACCATTGTATATCAAGGAGTAGACCGGGAGGCGCGGTAATGGTAGGGAAGACGTGTCCATAGGATATGGAAGGGATAAAGAGCCTGCCAAGTATGCACCGTGTAGGTAGTAAGCAATGGATTTGTAGACAGACGGGTGATGTAACTATGGATGGGCTCATCTTCAGAATTTGAAAGTGTCTGATTATCAGATCAATATTTTTCCAACTGTCTGTACAATACAACGTGTCGTTTTGCATCCTCGTCAAATTTCAGGGTGTGGTACAGAACATCAAACCGAACAACTTTCTCCATGAGACCAACATCATATTCGCGAAAAATTTTCATATTTTCAGTCCCATAGAAAACTTCAATACCTCTCGACGCAACTGTATGGGACGGCTGATTATTTTTTACCCTTAAAGAAGGACGGCCAAATCGTACCTGACGACGAGGGGTGGTGTACAGATATGCCATATATATGAAAAAATCCACTATTTTTAAGGTCTTAGAAAACATAAGAAATAGATATTTAAGTCGCCAGAAAAAAAAGATATGCACATTTTTTTGTTTATAGCATAATTTGGAAATTATTTAGAATAACATGTTCAGAACGCACCTATTGACGATTCATTTTGCTTAGGAAATGATTTAGTACTCAAGGATTATAATTATTCACGTTTTTTTGAATAGTTATGATATGTAATTCAATTCTATATACTTTTGTATCAAATCAACTAGTGCTGTTTTTATTATGTATTGGATTCTTGTCATAAAAATAATTATGTTGGTTCATAGTAAGTATCAGCATTTTATTCAATTACATACAACGGAACGTCATAATATGTCATCGACGCGCGCCATTGATTGACAGTGTCAATCACACGGGTGTCAATTTGACACCCAGCGGCGATCATTCGCAATTTCGCATTGTTGTTGTTGTTAGTGTGACTATTGTGATACGTACTGTACTGTTTTGGATTTCCTTCTGTTGTTTGACATTGCATTGACTGTTTTACGGACTGATAACTACCGCTTAGCTTCGCCGCTGTCGGATAAAAACTGTGTGTCGTCTGCCTAGCATTAAATCGTCTTATTTATTTATTCTAACCTCAAAAGTATTTTTTTTTTCATTATTTAAATATCTTGGCTATTTAGATATTATTGTCGAACGGAATGGTGTTTACTACATAAAAAATAAAATCTCACTATAATTTGTTTGTGTACACTGAAAATAAAACTCAGGTCCAGCTTCTATAGAAATTTGGCCGATGTTCTTTGACAAGGATGCAAAACGACGCATTGCATAAATCGATAATATTGACAAGTCACCCAAAAGACCAGCTTAGTCTTCAGGATTTATAGAAATACAGCTGGTTGAATAAGGTGTAGGTAATTAGTTTACTAAATCTTTTTGTTATAAATCCCGCTATTCTTAATGTCTTTACAAAGCACAAAGTTGCTACAAGAGGGTTTATGCCAATTTATGAGTAGCTCAACACTAATGCGTGTAAAAATATTAACCATCTTCAAACACCACACCATTGTGAGATTGTCAATAACACCAAAGTATTGCTGGCCTTTTGTGAGGAGCTAGATCGAATAATCGACTTTCCCACCCGTTAGCTACGCAAAATACGCGGTTTGACGTAGTACTATTATTTATACTGTGTTTCGGACACCAGAAGGCCAATTCTCGTACCTAAAAGCGTTCAAATTCAAGTCGCAATCTCATTCCAGCGACAATCAAATGTCAAAAATGTAGGTAAACGCTTTACAATTTTTGACTGATTGAGACTGAGATGAGTTTGCGAACGTTGTTAAAAATACAGGAATTGCCTCTGGCCGTACTACCTACCTACCTAATTACCTATCACCACACCAGTAACTAAATTGCTAGTAATGACCAAGGAAATTACACCTTTTTACCGTTCAAACATAAAATAAAATATCCGATACTTACAATTTATACAAACAACAAAAAAACAAGAGCCAAGTCCACACACAATAATGACAGCTGTATCAAGAACGAGATAAATATCTATAAATACGTTATAAGTCTCTTATAAATGCGTTATAAGTCTTATAAGTTACTTCGCTTAATGACCGCCCACTCGCACAGACCAGTTAATTTGATTTAGATGCTACATACTTCCAGTTTTTATTTATTTATATTTTATGATAAAAATAAACTAGTCTCTAGAAGACTCGAACTATTTGTCAAGTTTCAAAAAGTCAATCGGCCTACTCCTTTTCTTTCTCTATAAATAAATTAAAATAAAGAATTAAATTATGTTTATTTATCTTCACAAATTACATTTTTTATTAAGTTCTCCTTATTAAGTCCTGGAGCTCTAAAATATAGGCCTAGGCTTAGTTTAGACTCCAGATCTTCCAAAAATTACAAAATTTTGACTGAATACCCGTCATTTAGTCAACATTTTGTAATTTGTGGAAGATCTGGAGTCTAAACTAATCCTAAGCCTATATTTTAGAACTCCAGGATCAACCCATCATATCTCAGCACAGAATATTAAAGGTTGTCACAACGTGGTAGAATTGCGAGTGATTCAGGGTGTGTATATTTTATGTGGCATGCTCATAGGGTACTTGAAAGGATTATACCTACGTTCTTCTTTCCTTCTAGGTAACTTCTGTTGCAAAGTAACAAAGTCCTCCTGATATGTAATCTATGAAAAGAGTTACAAACAATGATTTCTGAATACCTAATCACATTTGGCAAAAAAAGCAATCTGTGGTTTTTTGAATTTGTGATTGATGGTTATTTATTACTCATAAATTCATAATCTCTCAAATTAAACATTTTAATATATTCGAAATACTATTCCCAATTATGTTATAAAATAATCATTCAAATTAAATACAATAAAAGTAGTTTTTTTGAATCACTAGTAAGTAATTAAGAAAACAATGACATAATCTAGAGACGACAAAAAAAAAAGAAAAAGAAATCTCAACCATATCCGGCGAAACCGATAAAAATTCAAAAAACGTTCACAAAAATTGTAAACGTAAATCAGAAAACGACGTCGAAGTTCCTTCCACCATAATTAAAGTAATTTAGCACTCTCTGTCTCGAACCTGCTCTGTCCAATGTTTGTTTTGCAGGCGAGAACTGACCATAACCTATTATTACCATCTCGTTATACTTTTTAACGTCCAGGAGTGGTCAACATTTGGTTTACTAAGAAATATTATAAGTTTGGCGTTTCAAAGTGTTTCTTGTAATTTCGTGCACGCTATTTGGTTGAGTTTTAAATATTTTGTTGACAGTTTGACATGCCTTGGTTGCTACTAGTTCCAGGAAATTGTGCCAAGTTTGAAAAAGATTTATAAGTCTGTCATTACTGCAGCACTATAAGTAGGTACTTACCTACTATAGTTTCCTATAAAATTCTAACTAATATTATAAATGCGATAGTAAGTTTGTTTGTTTTGTTACCATTTCCCAAAATAAAGTATACATAATTCCATAACATTTCCATGCATATTACAAAACCAATTCAGATTAAATCCTAATTACATTCTACAAGTACATTCGATACAATATTATTTTAAAATAATTTATTTTATAGTATTTATTTTTGTATGATTATTCAGTTATTATTTTTAAATTCATGCTTTCATTTAATATTATTACTTGATTAAATTACAAATTTTTAATCATATTCCAATAACACATTTGTAAACATTGATATTTCTAGGTATTCAGGTACTCATTATATAAATTTTAATTCGGTTTTTCGGAACACTGAGTCACATTATTGATGCAAGTATATTATTGGGCCCATTTCTGTGTGTAGGCCATCTCCAACTCTTTCCAGTGCTGTCTGTCTTGTGCTTGGCGAGTCCATTGTAGATCTGTATCCGTATAAGTACCTACGTACCTACTATAATATCCTATGAAATCGTAATTAAAAATAGTTTCTAATTAATTCCCAGGCAACGAAAAAGGACATAAAGTCTTACAAATACCTAAATGACCACAAAACCTCACAATTTACTTCCCCGTCACACACAACCGCAAGTTGGTGACCTCCTCCACCAACATTAAGTTCGATCGCCGGCGGCGCAGGCGCAACCAGTAAAAACGTGTTGTTATTATTAATAATCTTGTTCATTGAGAACACTCGAGCGTGCTTGTTAAGCTATGAAGAACTTCTAAGAAATGTACCTATCTATAGGACCCTCCACGATGGGACACCTTAGCTATATTGGCTTCTTTGATGTTTTCGGCCTAGCCTTGAGTGGGTTCATCCTATTTCCGGCTCTATTAGTATACCTAGAGCTACCATTTTAGGGTACAACAGTGTCTGTCTGACTGGATGTGGTCAGTTCTGTCGTCCAATGCATACTTAGTTGCTCGTGCGAGATGAGCTGTACCCAATGTGGGCAGGTTTTGGAAACCTTCATGCTACCTACGTATTAGGCTATTAATTCTTTTAAAGGTGTAAAAGGAATCGGTCACACTGGTTTTCAGATATATTTAATAACCTAATGTCAAGTGAATAATTATAAATACCTAACTTACATTTTCATCTTGTTACTTGTATGATTTTCAGAGCATTTTTTTAGTACCGATGGGCGATTAACAGGCACTTATATGTGATATCACCCATAACTCTGCTTACTCCCTTAGAAAAGGAGTGAATGCCCTGTCAGGCGATAAGAGCCTTTATTCTAAACAAACTAAAGTACGTTTTTTCTCCTTCGTAGGAGCTCATCTATTGCCAAAGTCAACGGATGTTGTCAAAGTTGCTGTGGCCCAACGCGGGTCCTAGTGCGCCCAGAGAACCCCACTCAGACCATTTGGTTAGTAGACATTTTTTGTTTTATTAAAAAAATATCTAACATAGAAAAAATATTTTCTCCAAAAGGTTGGTAAACGCTGACTTAAACATGAAATTAGTAAAAAGAAAACAAAAACACCAAAAAGGTTGGCAAACGCTGACTGTAACAGTGACATTATAACTAAAAAGGTTTCGATCTCCTGGCTTCAATAATGTTGAAAGGTTGTTAACCACTGTAAAAAAAAACACGTTCTATAATAATCTGTGTAAACCGCGAGTTTTTATTAAGATTAATTTCTACTTATTTCGTTCACTGGATTTAAAATAACTTCAATAGGTTTTCCAACGTTTTGTTTCAAGTTAAAAATGCGTGACTCTTGAAAGGGCTTTGAGTTAAAATAATACTTTTTAAATGGCTGACAAGCGATGACGTATGAAGTCATTGTCCAATCACATTTAAGATAAATGGTCAATTTCTTACACGCACGTTTGTGTGTTACTGGTCGAACAAAAAGTTGTATGTTTTTATTACAATTATCGAAATATGACGGACTTCATAACTTTCCGTGTAACTTTTTTTTTATTTGAACAACTTTTTTCCTCGCCTCAATCAATCTGCCTAGTCTTTTCCCAACTATGTTGGGGTCGGCTTCCAGTCTAACCGGGTGCAGCTGAATACCAGTATTTTACATGGAGCGACTGCCTATCTGACCTCCACAACCCAGTAACTGGGTAATACGATACCTCTTGGTAAGAATGGTTGTCAGACTTTCGGGCTTCTGACGACCCGTAAGGACTGTCAAAGATCCACGAATGACAGCCGGGACCAACGGCTTAACGTGCTTTCCGAGGCACGGAGGAGTCTCGGTATGTAAAGAATGGTCACCCATTCACAGACCAACCCCGGCAAGCGTAGCTTAACCTGATGGATCGACCCGTGCGGCTGTTATTACTTAGCCACGAACTCCTTTTTTCCTCGCCTATTAGCAGTAAAATTAGCATCACTAGGTATTGTGTTTCAATAATTTAATATTTATGATAAGAGAAAAGATGTTCCTAATTTATGGGATACATGAACTTAGTAAAAACCTCAAGTACCTTACGTATCACCTGCCTTGAAGATACAGAAGATACAGAAGCTACAACAAGAAAATACAGGACTACGGAATCAATTGAAATAAACTTGTTACATTGAGCTGTGCCAGCAAATTGCTTGAAATGTTTTCAATTTTATGGAAGACTAGCTGTTGCTCGCGACTTCGTCTGCGATCCAGGATGAAAAGTAGCCTCTGTCCTTCTCCAGGTTATGGTCTACCCATGTGATAAATTTCATACAAATCCGTTCAGCCGTTTTAGCGTGACAGCGTAACAAACAAACAAACTCACTTACGCATTTTTATAATATTACTTAGTTAGGATGCGCAAAGGTAATCCGCGATATTAAAATTTTCTTGCGTTTCTTGCAATTTGCAGGTCAGTGTCAGGTAATATATAATCTTGATCAAAATATGACTCGCAATTATTACAAATAGGTATGTATTATGTAACTATAAGAATCATCAATACATCTTTCTAAGTTACATTTGTTCTAAAATATTGATTTCGAAAATTTGAATTTCGCGGGCTACCTGTGCGGCTCTGTTCTTACATTTTTTTTACAAAATACTGAGAATGGCCAGATTGTTTTGAATGGAGCAGATTGGAGGTGTGGTGGAAAAGACTGGAGACAGTTGGCCTGAGAGTAAGTCGGACCAAAACAGAGTATTTGTTTTGTGATTTTGGCGGACTCTCCGGTCCTGTGCCCATATCTCTTGCCGGAACGCCCTTACCGATCTGCTCCGACTTTCGGTACCTCGGGTCGCTTGTCCAAGGGGATGGCGAGGTAGACCGAGACATAACGCACCGGATCAACGCAGGATGGATGAAATGGCGACAGGTTACAGGAACAACTTGCGACCCACGGATGCCCCTCAAGTTGAAGGGGAAAATTTACAAGTCCGTGATAAGGCCTGTCGTACTTTATGGATCGGAATGCTGGACAGTGAAGAAGACGGATGAAAAAAAATTGCATGCAGCGGAGATGAGAATGTTGAGATGGATGTGTGGAGTGACAAGAATGGATAAAGTGAGAAATGAGTATATAAGAGGAAGTTTGAAAGTGGCGCCAGTGACAGAAAAGTTGAAAGGAAATCGTTTGTCTTGGTATGGGCATGTAATGAGGAGAGACGAAACGCATGTGACTAAAAGAGTGATGAATATAGATGTTGATGGATGGAGAGGCAGAGGAAGGCCAAAGAAAAGATGGATGGATTGTGTGAGGAATGATATGAAAGAGAAGGGAGTGAATGATAGCGTGACGGTTGACAGGGGAGAATGGAAGAAGAAAACGTGTTGCGCCGACCCCAAGTAATATGGGATAAGGGCAGGAAGAGTACTGAGAATGGCCCAGAGACAATTCTCAGAATTTTGTTGATTCCTGTCAGAAAACTGAACTAATTAAACAGACACTAAATCAGGTTAGTTAAAATGGTGTTAAAAAACATGCATTTCAGCCCTTGACCCAAATAAACCCTTTTATAAAGTTACATCCTAACTGTTCTTTAAACCCTTTTGTCCAAAATTTATAGAATCACCCGCGTGACGATCATGTATGTTTTCCCGCGTAAATATTTTACGGAAACCGTGTAAAAGGCCAAAAAAGGGTCTAAAACGCCCTCCATAAATAATAGAATCATTAACATCTGCTGTTATGACCGGGTCATCAATTTTTTGCCTCCAAAATAGTTATCCGTTACTCAAATAGCTTTGGGCGTTCCTAGACCATATTTTAACGGTTACTTTTTTAATTTTCGAAAAGTGATCAAGGAGATTTCTCTTATAGTTTATTTTACACTTATTTTTGATTATCAGTCTCAGTCTAAGGGCTCATTTAGATAATTACATGTTGCCTTTATTTCACCTTAAGGCGACGATAAGCTGCTTTTAATGATTTTTAACTAAAGATCACGTCTAAACGAGTAGTGTTATAATGATTTGGAAAAAAACATATGTTATATTAGAGCATTTTTTTTTAATAACTTAATATGTGAATAGGTATTTTAGATTGTGTAATTAATTTGTAAAGTTATGTCTAACGCGGATAAAAAACTGAGTATCGCGCAAAAACTATCAAGCGTATTTTTATGAAACCTTCACCATTTCAAAGATAATTTAATTATTTATCTTTTAGTATACGTGTTTTAATATAATACCTTTTGTTTTATGTGTAATAAATGTGAAATGAATAATGCGTCTAATTTGGGACAGCGCTCCTTGATGGGCGAACTATATTACTGGGTGGACGTAATCTAACATATGCATCATATTTATGTATTCCACAAAAGGTACTGTTACTGATTTTCCAGCTTAAGCTTGTATTTTGGATAACAGTTTTCAGCCGCATGAAGTGTCACATAATAAAATACGAATAAATTGGTTTGAATGACGCTGCAGTAGGCTTACAATTTATAAGATAACTTTACGTAGAGGCGTTGCGTGGGCTCAGCAAAGAACGCAAGCTAACCACTCAAGGCCGTTGGCACTTATCTGCGTCTTAAGTGATTTGATTGTCTTTTGTCATTTTGGTAAACCTAGTTAACATACAATTCGACAGTAGCTTTACTAATCACTGGGTTGATTAAGCTTTCAGAAAAGTAATAAATCTCCAATTTCTAAAAGATGGGAAATAAAACTTTTGATACTAATAATGCCCTCTAATAGTAGTGATGGGCTCATGGCTAAGTAAAACAGCCGCACGGGTCGATCGATCAGGTTAAGCTACGCTTACCGCGGTCGGTCCGTGGATGGGTGACCATCTTTACACACCAAGACTCCTCCATGCCTCGGAAAGCACGTTAAGCCGTTGGACCTGGCTGTCATTCTTGTATCCAGTCATATAGTATTACCCAGTAACTGGGTTGTGGAGGGCAGATAGGCAGCCGCTCCATGTAATATAGTGGTATTCAGCTTGATCCAGTTACACTGGAAGCCGACCCAATCATAGTTAGGAAAAAGCTAGGCAGATGATGAATGACCTCTAGTAGTACCGTAGTAACGCAACAAAAACTAAAATATTACCTAAGCCGACGTTCCCACGGACGTAAAACGCGTGCTGGATTTTCAACTCTAGTTGTTGAGCCGAGCATTGAAAATCCAGTCCGCGAAAATAAATCGCCGCGATATTTTTACGCCCGTCTGAACGCCGCCTTACATAATAACGCTTCATACAAAATCTTCCATACACACACCTTAGGCTATGAGCATTTAAGGGTAATTTTCGCCACAGAAATTGTTATTAATGTTTGTGATCGCATACTTTAACCGTATTGGGGCCTCCATACATGCTGTCAATTTATGGATTTTTTGTCTCATACTTACAGCTTGTGAGGTCTTTATATGGACTAGTGTATTCGCGTGACTACATCTGTCCTTCTTTTCTTTATATAACTGTTAGTGACCTGTTGGGAGATACCATTTGTCTTGTAATGTGTTTATTGCTTGGTTCTTGTAGACAGACATCAATTGTTTTCCTTTTTTCAGAGGTAACTGTCTCTCTTTATTTGGTTTGAGATTGTTTTAAGATTCTGGTTATGATAATGAAATGATTTAGCGCGAAAGCATTTCTAACTGCTCCCGCCACAATTCGCACGTTTCTGGCAACGCCTCTCGCTCCCGCTCAGCCAATATGGGCGAGTCTAAACTTCTAGAACATTCTAGAAGCTTCCCTAAAAACAGATGACGCGCAGCCTTATTATTGACATTTTTAGCTGACTGTCATCCGACAACTATGTTGCTATTACTTTTCCCAACTATGTTTGGGTCGGCTTCCAGCAGTCTAACGAGCGACTGCCTATCTGACCTCCACGACCCAGTTAGGTTAATACGATACCTCTTGGTAAGACTGGTTGTCAGACTTTCGGGCTTCTAACGACCCGTAACGAGTGTCAAAGATTCACGACTGACAGCCGGGACCAACCGCTTAACGTGCTTTCCGAGGCACGGAGGGGTCTTAGTATGTAAAGATGGTCACCCATCCACGGACCAACCGCGGCAAACATAGCTTAGGTTACTTAGCCACACTGTCAGCAGCTGTCTACTGTCTAGTCAGCAGCTCGCACGGTGTAAACCAGCCATTATTCTCTCACGAGATGACATTTCAGAACTTCCACTGCCATTTCCTTACTTGTCGCTTTTATGACTTCAACTAACTCATAAGTAAATATTAGCTTTTTTATATTTCTTCAGAATTATGATAGCGTATCCACTAGTAGACTGTTCACACATTCTTATGATTTTTTAATTAATGCTCGGATAAAATAAAACTTGCAATCCTTGCCGTGTTTGCAAAGTGCGGTTTATTATTAGACTAGAGACCTGCCCCTGCTTCGTACGGATTTTACGACTTAACAAAACATCGAGATTTCTATATTATATACAAGATTAATAATAACGTATTAAAACGTAAACCTGCCTGAATAAATTCTCTAAATTATGGTTAAAACCACGTCATCAAAATCCGTTGCGTAGTTTAGAAGATCAACGTGGTTACACAGACTGGACAAGTGACTTTAATTTATATGATGTAGGTATAGGTGGGTAGATTGTACATTCTTTACAACAATGTAATGTAATTTTATTACTGTAAAATTACATTCAGTCCGTGTTGTATTTATTGCTTTTCTTATTGTTTATAATGGTGACGTCAAATCGTGAGAAATACCTAATAGTTTAAGATTTTATTTTCTTCCTATTTTTCAATGACGACTCGGTTAAATCTTTGTTTAATGTTATCATACATTTTTCTATTTGAATTTGTTAGAAGGAGACTTGATAAACGAATGTTTACGTAAATAATTATATTTTGTTTCGTTTTTTATTCATAAGTAGTTTGTACGTGGCATACATAGCTGTCTTATAAACTAAAATTAATGTTAAAGAAAACACCCGTACAACAATAACAGGGGTCATAGGACTCCCTTTTCCTAAACTAGGCAGAAAGATCTGTCTGTATCTTAGGAAAGAGTATCCTTTTATAATGGGTCTTAGTGGCCGTTACAAAATAATTGGTACGTGCAGTGGGCGAATAAAGTACTTATCTTAAATTTAAGGAAGAAAAAAGTTTATTTTCAATATATTTTTAGCACAATCAAGTTGACTTACAGCTATTTTTTTAACAGTTCCAATAGACAATTTTCTAGTTGTTACTCATCTCTATCCTCAAAAAGTATTCTAACCAGTCATAGACAGAAAAAAAAGGTGTCCGTCTCAAAGTGCCAAATATAAATAATTACGTCCCGATGCAATAATTCAATATGGTCACTCTACTAGCCGGAGGCGCCAGCGATCATCACACCAAGGTGTCTGCAGCCTAATTATATGGACGCGTACTCTTCAACCAACACAAATATTTGTTATACCAACACCTACCAAAGATTATACAACTCTAGCTACATAGAAATAGAGTTCAAACTCCCTTGACAGTTTTTTAACCTCGTTAAAGACACAGCCAAAAAAAAAGGTTGGCCCCGAAATTGGCGTAAAAACTTAGTTAATTATGAAATGATTAGGGGTTTGTTACCAAAACTAACAGGCGTTTGTTATAGATTAGGTAATAAATAGTTATATTGTCGTTAGTTGTTTGTTTTTGTGAATGACATGTGTTTGTGGAGCTCGTAATTGGGTGTATAATGGTGGAAGTGTCTATGGTGTATTGTGCTTTTTAAATTGAGGTGATTAAGAGGCATAGGGAATGATGTGTCAGCTGTTTGACCTCTACGGTGATCTTGTTAGGGTAACTAAAAATTACATTAAAATCTGCCTAGCCTTTTCCCATCTATGTTGGGGTCGGCTTCCAGTCTAACCGGATGCAGCTGAATACCAGTATTTTACATGGAGCGACTGCCTATCTAACCTCCACAACCCACCAACTGGGTAATACGATACCCCTTGATAAGACGGTTGTCAGACTTTCGGGCTTCTGACGACCCGTAACGACTGTCAAAGATCCACATATGACAGCCGGGACCAACGGCTTAACGTGCTTTCCGAGGCACGGAGGTGTCTCGGTATGTAAAGATGGTCACCCATCCACGGAGCAACCGCGGCAAGCGTAGTGAGTGATGGATCGACCCGTGCGACTGTTATTACTTAGCAACGAGCTCCTCTTAACTAAAACTCATTGGTGGGAATCATTTCCGACTATTCTAAAAGCAGATTCTCACTAGTTTTTCGTCTCCTCCCAACTAAATATAAAAGCAAAGTATGTAGAACCTACAGGGGTTATATTTTCGTAGAACACCGTATCGGTTAAAGACATTCGATCAATCACAGAGCCAATCAATTAGGAGGGGTTCACGCTACCCTCGCGTAGGGTTAGCAAATTATACGTTTGAGAACTGTCTTTATTAAAGATTGCAGTTCAAGTGGAGTGTTTAGAGATTAGTGATACCGATGTTACTGTTCGGTCTTTGTGACCAATAATTGGTATAGATTATAATAAATTTATTTATTTATTTATTCTTCTTTATGGTAAGTTATGTCGATAAATAGATTTAAAAAAAAAAATATTGCTTACAATTGCCATTTACAAGCTACCACAAATAAAAAAAAAGAAATATAATAAAAATAATAAAAAAAAATCCTAAATATAACTCAACAATTTTTTCTGAATAAAACAAAACATAAAAAGATCTTTATTGGTAAGTATCTAATAATCGTGACATTAATTGTGCTTTAGCACAACACACTGTGTGTGTGTGTGTGTTTTTTACTGTTTTAACAGTAAAAAATAAAAATATTATGCACATCTTAATTTATTAATGATGAATAAATAATACTACAGTAAGTGCGGGTTACTTTGACACTAGGGCATAACTTTGGCCCAAATCGAGACAGATGTTTACTGTCATTAAATCCACACAAGGTTCCGCAAGTACGCGTCTATATCACCATCTAATAGTTACCGAAGGACATACGACGTTCGGTTGTATGGTCGTGACACTTCGGGCAGTTTATACAGTTGTCTCGATTTGGGCCAAAGTTATGCCCTAGACTCTAGGGCCTAGGAGTCATAGTAACCCGCCCTTACGGTACTCATTGCGGTCTATAACAAAGTATTCTTTGTTTATAGTTCATAATAAGAACCATAGGTCCCCCGTCCCTGCTTCGGACCATTTTTAACCGACTTCAAAAAGGAGAAGGTTCTCAATTCGTCGGAATCTTTTTTTTTTCTTTTTTTTATGTATGTTCCCCGATTACTCGAAGATGGCTAGACAGATTTGGTTTTTTTTTTTGTTTTATTCGAGAGGGTCCCATATAAAATTGATTAACTTTGTTTCGGTAGTTTTTGAGTTAGCTTCAATAATATGTATTTTTTCCTAATTTTATATGGATGATGTTCTAGTTTGTTTTGCAGGTAGTGGTATTAGAATTTGTGTGGGGTAGCTACTACAACTAAAAAGTGAAAAATAAAAACTTTTTTACAAAAAAATACAACCGACTTCCAAAAACAACACTACAAAGTGAAAAATAACTTTAATTTCGAAAGTCGGTGGCAAAAAACGAAAATACATTTAACTAGACACCGACTTCCGAAATTAAAGTTATTTTTCACTTTGTAGTGTTGTTTTTGGAAGTCGGTTGTATTTTTTTGTAAAAAAAGTTTTTGCGAATAAACAAAACATCGTGATTTCTTTAATATTTGTAAGTTTAATAGCTACCTAGCTATACCTAGCCTTTGTATTATTCTCGTAAACCTGCCGGAATCAATTCTCTATAGATGGTGAAAACTACATCAGAATCAGTTTCGTAGTTTAGAAGAACAACGCGGTCACACGCACAAACCTATACGAAAAGCGAATTACACTTACTAGAATATATGCACACATATTATTTCATCCTTAAAACAATGGACGTCTTCAAATGTTTATTAATAATAACTGACAGATGCTTCTTATTGTGTAAGGTGTAATTTTAATCGTCCATAACCTCTTAAGGGATCATTGTACTGATCATTAAGAACAACTTTTATTATGGGACCAAACCTGAAATCGCGAAAAAAATTCAGCTGTTCAGTACATTTGTCTACATAATATCTAACTCGTTAAAATGTAGGGAGCAGCTCATATTTATTTCGCGATTTCAAATTTGGTCCTATAGTAAAAGTTGTTCATAGTCATAAGTACAATGACCCCTTAAGAGGATAAAGACGATTATCATCCTCAATCAATCAATCTGCCTAGCCTTTTCTCAATTATGTTGGGGTCGGCTTCCAGTCTAACCAGATGCAGCTGAATACCAGTATTTTACATGGAGCGACTGCCTATCTGACCTCCACAACCCACCAACTGGGTAATACGATACACCTTGGTAAGGCTGGGTTGTCAGACTTTCGGGCTTCTGACGACCCGTAACGACTGTCAAAGATCCACGAATGACAGCCGCGACCAACGGCTTACAGTACTTTCCGAGGCACGGAGGAGTCTCGGTATGTAAAGATGGTCACCCATCCACCGACCGACCCCGGCAAGCGTAGCTTTATCATCCTCATCGCAGTTTATAAAACTTGTTGTCTGTTTCTCCGTCTTCTGATGTAGTTCCGGTTAAAATAAATAACTATCTTGGCTGATTAACTTACATATCATCACGCCAGTAATCACCGAAAAGTTAAGCAGGGTTTGTTAAGCTATAGTACACCCACATTGCGCCAGTTATGTTTAAGTTGTTGAAGTATTTTATAATCTGTGACAATAGATACTTCTAATGTCAAACACGTTCTGCACTTCCTGTTCCGTCCTGACAAGATGTCTGTTGTGTCGAGGTTAGCTAGGATTAAGCTGTATACAGGGTGTCCAGTAAATAGCACGACATACTGCAGGGGGTGATAGCTTGGGTCAATACCTACCGAAACAACACAATATATGTTCAGCAAAATCTTACGGATTTACAGTTTTACAAAATTTTCCGAAATATCGAAAAATCTCTATCTTGAAACAGATTTTTAAGCATCTCGTAATGAAACATTCCTTTTCTATTATTTTTTTTACATCAAATTATTCGTGAATAGTTACTTTACTCATTGATAAGTCTTTTTTCTATCAAAAACAAGAATGTTTTCAAGAAATAGTATTTTTTGTTTAAATTTTCACATAACGATTTTCTTTTCGCATAACTTTAACCTACAGTGATGAAAAAAAATCCATAAGATTTTGCTGAACATATATTGTGTTGTTTTGGTAGGTATTGACCCAAGCTATCACCTCCTGCAGTATGTCGTGCTATTTACTGGACACCCTGTATAATAAACTGATAGTTATTAAACGAATCCTTTATTTATCCATCACAAGTTCTCACATAAGTCCCATGTAATAGAAGGCGCGCCTATTGCCATCAACCGTGCACAAATGCAGACTCCGGGCTGCTACTGATAAATTCCTGATAGAAAAACATAATAACACTTTGCCCAACCTAGGAATCGAACCGAGGACGTCGCAGTAGCGACCATTAGACCAGCGAGACACTGATTAGCTTATCATTCAAATTCACAAAAATATCCTTAGATATTTATAATCGAACTTTTTCGAACGACATCACTATTTTTTTTTTTACTCAGTTTTTGACTGATTTGTCAACCCTAGCCCCCGTAATATCGCAGTAGCTGGCCCATGGGATTAGCTACGCATCCCGTCGAAGTAAGCGTGTCAGCTACCATAACCTATCCGTCGTTATGTAGAATATCGGTAACCATTTATTTTATATGGCAATATTAGGGTTTGTGTTTTATTTTATGTCGTTCTAGCTGTACCCGGGACTGTGTTTGCGTGGATGTCGGAAAACAACTTCCCCTATTAGATCGGATTTTGATCATAATTTGAGTTTTAATTTTTTGCGAAGAACCCTAATTCCTTTTCTAAAAAAAAAACCTTATAATAGTTATCTGCCAGTCCCGTTAAAATCGGTCGAGCCGTTTCGGAGATTAGCCGGAACAAACAGACAGACAGACAACAATTTAAAAAATATTTTTTTGTCAGTACCGTAATACTTTCATATGCATTTAGTAAAAAGTGGTTAATTTGATCATACAAACATACACTTCAATTTTATTTATTTGTGTAGATATTTCTTAAAAGTTGTGTTAATTTTTAGTGAATAGGATTATTTTACAATTATTTTACAAATTGCCTAATTTCGGTTTGTATTGGGTAATTTACTGGTAAAAAACAAAAAAACTAATTTATACCAGTCTAGTGTCCCACTGCAGGGCAAACGCCTCTCCTCATGCAGAGAAGGCACGAGCATTGCTCACCACGCTTGCTCGAGACGAGTTGGCGATTTCAGACTTATATTAACTACAAGTCCAGGGTTTCCTCCCGATGTTTTCCTTCACCAATGTCAGTATGTGCAACATAAACTCAACTGTTACTTTCGAATTAGTGGATAAATGTCGTAGTTCCACCACAATTTTATATGAAATGGTTATATTTCAGGGCGCTCGTGGCTTAGTAATAAAAGCCGCACGGGTCGATCGACCAGGCTAAGCTACGCTTGCTGTGGTCGGTTCGTAGATGGGTGACCATCTTTACACACCGAGACCCCTTCGTGCCTCGGAAAGTACGTTAAGCCGTTGGTCCCGGCTGTCATTCTTGGATCTTTGACAGTTGTTACGGGTCGTCAGAAGCCCGACCCAGTAACTGGGTTGTGGAGATCAGATAGGCAGTCGCTCCATGTAAAATACTGGTATTCAGCTGCATCTGGTTAGACTGGAAGCCGACCCCAACATAGTTGGGAAAAGGCTAGGCGGATTGCGGATTGATTGCTTGTATTTCAAGAAATAGAACAATATCATGATGTGGTCTGGCCAGATTATTGAATACTTAACGTAATAATTCTAATGTCTTCTTTATTCTTACAATAATATTATTTCAAGGAAAGATTGTACTGAAGATTAATTTAATAGGTAATTAATTCTTTGTTCGTCATTTCTTTGCCTCAAAACTATTCAACGATATTTTTAATTTTCCTAATTTAAACAGCGACAATTACGGAAAATAACGTCTTCATTGATTTATACTATACTAATTAATTGATTAACCACAAAAGATAATAAAAGATCCGGAAGTGAGATAAACACTCGAATTTTCATAATTATTAATTTTGATACACATAGCAAATATTGATCTCAATCAAATTCCAATCTTAACGTTACAAAAATAAGGTTTAATTTTGTGTGCCTAAATGAAGGGTTCTGTAACGATGTGCACACGCATCGGTCGACATAGTTGTGCGTTTTCGACGGCAGGTGGCGCCACGCCATTGATCATATAATTTTATGAGCCCCGAACTCATTTATTATAGTTATAAATATAAAGAAGGTTCGTTTGTTTTGTTCAAGTTTTGAATTAGGCTTTGTATTCTGAACAACGGTGTATCAATTTGTTATTAGTATTTCATTGTTATTGGGAGTACCTATTTTGTTGAGTTAATAATAAACTTCAGTGACTTAGTACTTAGGATCTTGTCGCTAGTTAATAACAGCCGCATGGGTTGATTGATTAAGTTAAGCTACGCTTGATGTGGTTGGTCCGTGGATGGGTGACACATCTTTACATACCAAGACTCCTCCGTGCCTCGGAATAGTACATTTTGGTATAAGTGGAGAATTTTTGTTATTGCATTCGAGGCGCAATTAACACCTGAGCCGTAGGCGAGGTTGTTTTTGAGCCGAGTACTGCAATAACAAATGTCCACGTGTATGGAATGACGTTTTTCAATACACTTTTGAAGAAATATAATAAAATAAAAATAAATATTTTTGTCGTGAATTATTAAGAAACTATGATTTAAATTTTCTATTTTTTCCGCGCTTTGCTTTCGCCAGGATGAAGGAGAAGCAAAGGTATAAAGTCGATAAACAGCCTAATATGAAAAATAGAAAATTCAAATATTTTTGAGTTTAGAACACAAATAAATGTTAATTTGTTCATACCTATACGTTTTTTTTTTATTGTAATAATCATAGTTTTTGATGATTTCTATTTATAAACATTATTTAAATATTCAAAAAATATTAACGCCGTAAAGCATATTAATCTCTTTGCCGAGATAAAAAAAAAAACATTCACCTCCGAATCTCTATTCGGAGGTGAATGTTTTTTTTTACCTTTAATTAGTCCAAATTGGTTCAGTGCTTCTGCACTGAACCAATTTGGACTAAGTATAGGTACCTATAAGTTATCTGTGGCAATTTTTATTCCCGCACACGTGTTGGCAAATGAAAAATCGCACGCGTGTGAAATATATTGCATTGTGAACCTAATCATAGTGCGATACGAACCAGTTTTCGAGGAAGTGTATTGAAAAGCATGGTAAGCCGTTAGTCCCGGCTGTTATTTTTGGATCATGGCAACAGAAAAATCGAACGGCGGCGGCGGGAAAACAAATGAACAACTGATTTTTTTTTTAAATATCATGCTTTAATATACAATTCATTTGAATTTAGAATTCTAAATAGAATGAAAGATCTTCACACTAACCGGTATCAAAAATCGACAATTTCATAGGTAAAGACTTATAAAGTTAGAACTACTTTCCAACCAAGTGTCAAAATTAAATAGATGGTACTTAAAGTCCTACCAACTTATCTGTGAACTGAAAGAGGCGGCACCGTCGATGCGTCGACACAATCGAATGACATGCGTCGGCACAATCGAAGACATTTCAACATGACGGCCGTAGTTCCAATTTTCGCCATTTCACAGATAAGTTGGTAGGAGTGTACTCACTAGACCTGCCATAAAATTACTAGAATATCCGCTCATCTAACTAAAAAGACTATAAAAAGATAATATTTACCATCCCATCTTACCTCTAACCGTTCCATTAACGCCTTTTCAGATTCACATTAAAATGTGGAACATTCGCATGGCGCCTGTCATTATTCTCCACATCAAACTATCCCGCTACCAGTATATCTTGGTCTTTCTTTCCATCAACTGTGTTTAAAACGGCAGCTCTTATAAACATGGTCCCATATCCCATCACCATTACAGGTAGAACTCTCTTCTCTTGCCCTAGCTTTGAAATGGCGACTCTTGTCAAAATGGCCGTGTGTAGTGATTTTATACTTGAGAAAGGAAGCTTTTATAGTTTAATATCTATTATTATGTATACGTAGATATGTTTAATGAACAGTGTAGTACCACAGTAAATATATGAACAGTAAGGAAACTACGTACAAACGGTTGAAACGGCACACTCACACAGACGCGCGCACCGACGAGGCCCCAAGCGATAATCGCGGTGCTCTCAGCCTATTGTGGCATAAGAGTTTCGTCGGTGCGCGTGGCTGTGTGTGTGCCGTTTCGTACGTTTGTTCGTAGTTTCCCTACTGTCCATATTTACACTGTGGTAGTACTAACAGTACCTTTTACTGTCACAATTTTCTGGATAGTGCGTATGGAAATGACTTAACGTGTCATGCTTCCCGTGTTCTCGTCTTTTTATTATCATTGCTAGGATGCTTGTTAGTTGGATTCAGCTTCTGTTATAGTGCTGTTTGATCTTATTTAAAGGCTTAAGATAACTTTTCTTGTTAGCTTGTTACAGTCCTTTACAGGACTTCAAAAGTTGAAGTTATGAAAAGTTGGTTGATGACAGTGAGCTCTTTCTGATCAGTGATTTTTGACATTAGTGATTACGCCTGTGGGAGCCTGCGAAATTCAAATTTTCTTGCGTTTTTTGCAATATGCAGGTCACTCTAAGGTTGTATCTTAATCAAAATATGATTCGCGACAATAAGAACTATGTAAGTTACATGATTTTAACGATAAAAATCATGAATAACTATCTTCAAGTTAGATTATCTGCGGACTGGTCTGATTTCGGAATTCAGACCAATCCGCAGGAAATTTAACTTAGAAAGATGTATTGATAATTTTTATGGTTAAAATTATATAAATACTTAGTTCTTATTGTCGCGAATCATATTTTGATTAAGATACAACCTTAAACTGATTTGCAAATTGCAAAAAACGCAAAAAAAAAAATGAATTTCGCGGGCTCCCACTTGGTCTAAAAAGTTATCTACTATGCCTATAATAACAAACACCACGATGTTGGTTTTCGCACGTAGTCCCGTGTTACAGCTGCTACTCGTAGCAGTAGATATTATCTTGATCACGTTTCATCTAAAATCCTTCATCAAGTTTACGTACATCTAACATTACCAGCATAACTTGAACCATACTTATCCTTTCAGCGTTAACACCGTGCATATACCACACAGCCATTTAGCTCGAGTGTACACTAATACAGATTACATTCGCCGTTAAAGGGTGTGTACACACCGCTGTTTGCGCGCCGGCCTGGTCAAACGTTAACTCTTCTGTGCCTACCTTTAAGTATATCCCCAGTAGTTTTGATAGTTTTAATTTTATTACTGCTGAGTGCTGCGGCTTATTGCAGTTCTGATTTTGATCGTTTTAGTTTTTTTTTTATTTGACCGAGCGAGCGAAGCGACATAGCGAAGCTACGAGTATATGGGTTCCTTGTTGACTACGAAACCCTAAAAACGAATCGTTTTGCTTACCAATATGGTAGCATTTTTTATTGCCAAACTGAGCATATAAATACATTCGTAAGCTAATTTTACCTGTGATAGCTACTTCCATATGGGAGGGTCTACTATGAAAAGCTACAACGGTCCGTAAATTATAGGAATCGGCCATAAGACGTTTCGAAATTTTTACTCTAGAACTTCCTAACTATACTTTTTAACCGACTTCAAAAAGGAGGAGGTTATCAATTCGTCGGAACCTTTTTTTTTTTTTTTTTTTTTTTTATTTTTTTTTTTATGTATGTTCCCCGATTACTCGAAGATGGCTGACCGATTTGGATTGTTTTTGTTTTATTCGAGAGGGTATAGATCACAGTTGGTCCCATATAAAATTTATTAACTTTGCTTTGGTAGTTTTTGAGTTAGCTTCAATGATACGTATTTTATCCCCACTTTTATATGGATGATGTTCTACGAGTACTTTGTTTTGCAGGTAGTGGTATTAGAATTTGTTTGGGGTAGGTTCCACAACTAAAAAGTGAAAAATAAAAACTTTTTTACAAAAAAAATACAACCGACTTCCAAAAACAACTACAAAGTGAAAAATAACTTTAATTTCGGAAGTCGGTGGCAAAAAACGAAAATGCATTTAACTAGACACCGACTTCCAAAATTAAAGTTATTTTTCACTTTGTAGTTGTTTTTGGAAGTCGGTTGTATTTTTTTTGTAAAAAAGTTTTTATACATTATCTCATGAAGTTTGCGAGTCGTAAGTCGTAACAGACATTGTTAAAGGTATTTCTGCTTATTACATTACAGCCAACAGGCAAGGCTTTTTACATCTCAAATTTCAGCTTTCAAACATCGTTAACAACTTCTTGAACCTCGTAATCACTACCCCTTACGACCTTACCAGGTCTCGAACCTTGCGTGTGTAAAGGACCACTTTCCACACTTCAGAAAAGAAGTGAAACTAGTAGTTTTAAACAACTTCGGGCTGTCAACATCCGACAGTTATCTGACACCTGTTCAAACTTCTTGCTATCAATCCTCATGTCAGTGTGGAGCTATCAGGTGTCTCTGAAAAAACAAAGGTATTTAACGGGACCGTCCATAGATCAAATGTTTGCGTAGTGAGCATAAAGGTTTTAGCTTTGTAGACTACTTGTGGCTTCCTGTTGTTATTGGTTCATAATGTTTTGGTAAAAGTAGTGCAACTAAAACAGTGTAAACAGTGTTACCTTAGGTAATCATTGTGCGTAGAAATGAGGATATTGACAAAAGTCATTTATTGAAAAATTTAGAAAAAGAGGTAAGAGGATCACACAATAGAAATGTGTTTTTAATAATTACCTATTAAATTAATATTATTTATTAGTTCACCAATTGATATACATATTTCAAAAAAGCATCTTTTCATTTAACATTCTTAAAAATTTGGTCTCGTGTAAGCGAGAGAGCTATCAAAACGCGACATGTGAACTGAAGGACCAAACAAATGGTACTTTCAGAAGACATCAAAGTGCCTAGATTGAAAGTAACATAATCATGAATGGCTTAAATAAAACAGCAAATAAATAGAATAGAATAGAATAGAATACTCTTTATTATGCACACCATTTAAATTACTGTTACAATTTTACAATGTTGAAATTTTACATACGAGTGACACAATGGGCGGTCTTATCGCTAAAAGCGATCTTTTACAGACAACCTTTGGATGGAGTATGGGGACAAGGAGAGACAATTCTGTCAAAAATTTTTTTGTAAGCATTATTCCTACCAATATTACTCCATCAGCATTCAATATCAACAGACAGCTAAAACCAGCATTAAAACAAGTAAAATCAATATTATATTTCTATATATCACCAGCTATTGGCTACAAACAAAATAATTAGATAATAATTACTTGCAAACCATCTGCCATATACACATTAACAACAACAGTACATAATAGCTTATTTATCGAGGTACATAGGTATGTAAGTGGCTGATACGTCGTAAGAGTCGTAAGAGCGCGCAATTCTTAATGATATGCATCAGTGGGTACACTTATTGAGTAAGTACGGTTCGCAAGTTAAGTGGTGTGTCTTTGCAAACGTATTTGGGGTCATGTATGTCTTTAGTGATGATTGTGTCTTTTTCCTCATTGATATCGTCATCGTTTTTCTGATTGTGATGATCAGCTTCTAGCCCACCAAGATCCGTCTTATCAACTGAGTTCTTCAAGGGGTTAATCTCTCTCTCTTGATATATTTTAATCTTAGTCCATTCTACAAATTAAAAATGATGGTGTCCCTATTCTATGGTTCATGGCAAGAATCTGCATCCTGTAGATATTTTAAAAGGCGAAGAAGGAATAAGGATTATTTAGGATCCTCACCGATTCTCCACTACATGGTTCTATAATTAGTAAACCTCTGCCTACAGCAATCGATTGCTTGATATACGTTTATTAAGTGTTTGATTGTGAGTTGCAACAAAATTCTCCTAGCGCTATCTAATGAAGATATCAATTTTGTGGCGCATTCATAAATTAATATCCTTTAGTGATATATCACAACTAACTTTATACGCGAAGATGAAAACTTATCCAGCATTTGCTGTAACTTGCAATAAATTCTGCATTTAACTGCTGTTTCGACGTTTACTGCTTCAAAATAATTAGTTTTCCATATTTTAGCTTTACTCTCAACTTAATCAAGAACTAAATAGTTAGTACGGTGAGTACAGTAAGTGGTTGACTGTACGTCTCGGGCGGCACCTGTGTCGGCGTGGATGAAAGCGGCGTCGCTTTGTGGCGAGCCGGCAAATATTTATTTTAATTTAGTGGCCGCCCGCCGATCGCTCGTTAATCGCTAATGGATGCTCCCGCGCATGTGCGATTGTTCTGTGGTGTGCAGCCATGGATTGGTGAGAGATTTTTGATAAGTTTGCTGAGTTAAAGATTTTTACGGCAATTTTTTTTGAAAAGGGGTCTTGTAAGTTTTCTTTTTCTAGTGTACTTGATCATTTAGGCACAGATTATTAAGCCCACTTTTGTACAATAACCGCCGTTAGAGATGACCTGGAGACCACATTAAATTACTGATGCTTCTGACGTTCGTACTGTCTGTAAAACATTAAGAATAGACACACTCCTGACTCCTATATATTTATCAATCTTATCAATTGCAAAATAAAATTATTCTCTCTTATACACCAAACATTATGAAATATACTTATTTAAAATAATATAATATGTAATATAGAAAATAAAATATTCATAATGTATAATAAACAATAACATAATTTAATAATAATGGAAATACTTCTAAGATTTTCATAATAATTACCTACAATATTCTTATGCAATACATAAAATTAAAATAACTAATAGGTATACTCTACCTATATACAGAAACCCAATAATATATATATATAATTATACACTCAATTAGATACATCTAATAATTTATAATAATATTGAATTGCTTGAATTACTACTACTACTACTAGGTACTACTTGCCCTCTTCCTCTCTCCTAATTTTGCTGTGCCCGACAGGGTCCATATTGATATTTTGCTTTATTACCTACACCATCTAATTGATACATATGGAATGCAATAAACAATTATTGAGTATCTTCCTCAACAAGTGACATAATAAAAAACTCCGGTCCTCAGAATCCAAGAATTTGCACTTCATGTCATCAAAAAGATTACCTACTGTTCACGATGCGCCTCTTCGTAAGTCTACCGTAGATTACAAAAACAGATAGGCACGCCGTCAAGATATCGTTAATGGAAGCTGCTCCTACGCATGCAGGATTGTTTAGCTGGTGATTAGAATGGTTTTGAAGTTAAGGTGAACTGTGACAGTCGTGATTTTGGTGAAAGGTTGTGCGCAGAAATATGACAAAACTTTGTATGGTGGTATACATTATGAAATCTTCTGACAACCAGTCTTAACATGGTAAGACTGGTTGGAGTATCCCTTGGGGTATCATATTACCCAGTAACTGGGTTGCGGAGGTCAGATAGGCAATCGCTCCATGTAAAATACTGCATTCGGTTAGACTGGAAGCCGACCCCAACATAGTTGGGAAAAGGCTAGGCAGATGTTGAAAAAGACATTGTGAAATCTTCAGTTATAGTTGCTCCATGCAAAAAAAAAAAACTGGTATTTAGCTTCTTCTGGTTGCAACCCTAATTACTGTTTGCAAAAGGCTAACTAGGCAAATGATGATGATGAGATATTAAACAATCTGGGTGCGGCATTTGTCTTCGTTTTGTCTTTGCAATTTGTAAGCAGTGCAATAAATTGCAAAGCAATCTATGTTAGATTACGCCTGCTAAGAGCATGTTGTCTTCTTGCCATGTCTGAACAATGCGGATCCTAGGACCGGGACCAATCTGTAGAACAATTTGTCACGCGACTTCAGTCGCTTGGTCAGCACCCTAAAGCTCCATTTACATTGTACAAGTTCATTTCCTGTGGCATACCATAAAATTGAAGGGCGATTAACTGGCACCGTCTAAAGAACACGTACAATTAAGTCGCAAGCGATTTTATTGAATGGCAAAACTTGCATTCAAATATTTTGTATGCCATTTTATGGAATCGCAAGCGTGTAAACACTAGCATGCAATTCTTGAATGGCAAAATTGAACGTGCTTTATGGCATGCGATTATTGCTCTTGAACGTTCCAGAAACTTGCACCGTGTAAACAGAACTTTATTGGCAGGTCACACACTTTCACTCACAATACGAGAGTTTTAAAGGATATTGCCAATAACGCAACGCACGTGGGTGAACTGTCAAAATGAAACCCAATGCGATCAATTGTCATTTATATAAATGTTACGCAATTTCGAGGAGCTCATGTCTAAGTAATTTCAGCCGCACGGGTCGATCCATCAGGTTAAGCTACGCTTGCCGGGATTGTCCGTGGATGGGTGACCATCTTTACATACCGAGACTCCTTCCTCCGTGCCTCGGAAAGCACGTTAAGCCGTTGGTCCCGGCTGTCATTCGTGGATCTTTGATAGTCGTTACGGGTCGTCAGAAGCCCAAAAGTCAGACAACCAGTCTTACCAAGGGGTATCGTATTACCCAGTTAATGGGTTGTGGAGGTCAGATAGGCAGTCGCTCCATGTGAAATACTGGTATTCAGCTGCATCCGGTTAGACTGGAAGACGACCCCAACATAGTTGAGAAAAGGCTAGGCAGATTGATATGTGTTACGCAATTAGCCCGCGGCTCACGTTTAAAAGTTCCGTTTGGGGTCGAAGATGGTCCAGCAATCCAGTAGACAATGATAATCCCAAATACCTTCTTATGTACCGTCATACTCCAATAACTAAAAATCGATATACCACCTTAAAAACTCTAAAATCACAAACAATAACGCGGCAAGCGACTGCCGCATTTGATCCAATATTTGTCAATGCTTTTTGTGGTAAAAAGGGGCATTAGTGAACCCCTTCTGTTGACTCAATGCTAAGACGGTTTGCTTGTCAACTGTTGGCCACAAATATTGGTGGTCGGCTCCTCTGTAGTAATCCGGCGTTTGTTTTAACTTAAGCTTCGAGAAATATGTGGCTACTTTCACGCGTTGAAGTGAGATATGTGGTTTAATTGTTTTTAGTGGGAATTTAAAGGGTTATCCCTAAAGTGGGAAGTTGAGAAATGGGAAGGCACTTTTCTTTTGGTAGAGTTCTAGAAAATTGAAAGATGAAAATAATTATGATTTTATGAATTTTCAGGAGCTGTTTGTTTAGCAAATTAATTAATTGACATTTTTTAAATTAAATTACCCTTTGACGTCACTAAAAAATATTTTCCTATTCAAAATATTATTTTATTAAAAGAAGGCCTTACCTATAAAAATAAAACAAAAGGATTTTGTTTTCTTAGAAAGATTTTGTTAAAAGTTACGGGTGGAGTTTTCGCTTACTTATTTGATGAACGGTTTACTAATATAAAACTCTGTAACAGTGATAGTTTAAATACTTAAATAAAAAAATAATGATCAAAGACTGGAATGGCTGCAAGATTCTCCCCTCAAAATATAGGTACGTAAGATTTTTTTCGAAAAACGGATCGAAATTGTGCAAAAACCTGTAAATCACAGATTCCATTTTTAAATACGTTTTGGTCGCATTCGAAAATGGCGGCTGCAAATCTTATAGGTAGGTACCACTTCCTAACTAAAACATGAAGATGCATCAGTCGAATTCAATCGATACTGCATAAGCTTTGCCGAAATCTCGTCTTTGCCTGATCGAATTCCGAACATTTGCAATAAAAACGTTTCTATAGACTCGAATCACGTTTCGATAGCGTTCTGCGAATTAAAATTACAAAAAGCGAGACCGAGACGGCAGTTGCGTTCCGTACGTGGGAGAGAGTAAATGCATCGTCGCATCCACGCCCCTGCAGGAATAAAATTCAAAATAAGATTTCAAAGGAAGTAAAAGGAAAAACAAACAAGGCTCGGGTTTCTAGTAGGTTAGAACGAGACGGAGGCATGTTTGCACGCTCCCTCGACGATTGGTTAGTTGATATGAGTTATGGCGCGTATGCTTGCCGCGCGAATTAGCCATTTGGCGCGAATGTGTGGGGCGACGGGCGGCAATGCGTCGCCTAGAATGCGATTACGTGTTCTATATTTAATTCTATTTGGTTGGGATAGGTCTCGTTCTGATTAATGTTAAGTATTTATTTTGTCGCTAATATCATAATAATTATTTAATTATTTCTATCTATAACTTCAGATAATAATTAAGAATTAATCATGAACACTTCGTAAAAAACAAACAAAAAAAAGAAGTTATGATTTTCACATACTTATCAATATTTCAGGCAAAACTTGCTCTTAAAAATAAGCGCAAAGATTAGAAGTTGACATTTTAAAAATTACTTATGGGCATGCAGCGCCATCTCGTAGCGAATAGCGCAACTACTGAACGTGACAATTTACAAACATGCAAATGCCGACTTTCTGTTATCTTAGTCATAACATCGAAACTTAGTACATAATTAATAAACCAAATTAATTCCATTAAAAGATTTTCACATTATATCATGTTACATATGAATCATAACATCAATCTCCATCTTAAAATCCGTAAAACCATTCACCGATTCTTAACAAGGTACCGAATTTATGGTTTCCAGAAAATCGTAAAACCCGTTCGAAGTTTCGGTTTTTTAATAAAATTACGTTATGAATAGTTGCGCCATAGACAGTTCATCAAAGAACGATCAACAAAATTATTGTTTATGATCTGTGAGCGTGGCGAAGCGATTGTAACGGCTAGACTAGTGGCGCCACCCGGCGCTAGTTACTTTGAACTATTAGTTAAGGATTCTGGTTTTATTTTTATGTCGATACGATGTAATTAAATTGATCAAGAAATGTCTAGAATCGTAGCGCGTAGTTTTGATGTTTTTGTGGTTAGTTGATTGAATTGTTATCTAAAAGCACTAATAACTGGAACACGTATACTGGAATTCTTAGATAGGTAGGCAGGAATTAAAATAAAATAAGTTCGGAAAGACAGGGAATAGAATAACAAGTTTAAATGGATTTGTAGAATTGTAACTTTCAGCTGCAAGTAAATTGAAATGAAAACACAACGGAAATAAATATAACGAACAAATAATCGATCAAACGCTCAAAAAAAAAATTCAAAATTCGAACAATTAACCAGATGTCGTCACATCCTAGAGAGGGGCAATTACTTTTAATCGATACTCGATGCATCACTGGCGCCGGACCACCGCGCCATCGATTTACATATAAATTTGTTGTCCAACCGTAAAATAAAGAAATTGGACGGACCGATAAGAGCCCGGTAATTAAAGCCGACGTAAGGAACAACTATAATTTTATTTTAATGTTATCGTTTTCGGGCTTAATGCAGTCGTTCGTTAGCATAAGAAGAAAAAAAAATCGTCTTTATGGTGTCGTTTGTTCCTGATGAGATGATCAGAGCGTCAAAATAGATATTTTAAACAGTTATTTTAATGGCGCTGTAAATTTTGATGGAATAATTCGAAGACATAAGATTTCTTTGTCATCTTTTGTTATGAGAAGCGATTCATCTTGTTGAGTGTTACATTCTTATTGACGGTAGAAAAGAGGCAACATATCTTAAACATGCTATGACACGTTTAAGAAATGTTGCCTCTTTGTCACAACTTGTCTTCTTTGCGACAATATTATTTTGCGCCAGTGAGTTCTTCGGGTGTATATTATTAGTTGTTTCGAGCCCAGCGTTGCCCGGGTGAATTTCATGTCTCTATCTCCAGTAGTTTAGGCTGTGTGTTGTCTGTTTTCATACAAAACTACCATCCAAATATCCTACTTTTCCGGTAAATTTTCCAAAAAAACATCTGTCATAAAAGCCTTGTCTTGACAATTACAAACGCAACAAAAAAAAAAATTACCTAGCCAATTAGGTGCAACCGTTCTGAAGTGATGCGCTTACATAAATCGGCAATTGATTTATACTATAGGTAGGTATATATTACACGTTTGTCTTGTATTTTTGAAAATATTCCAAATAAAGATCGCATTACACGAGGTGTGAGATGGTCTGGATACTGTCTTTCTAGATACTGCCATCAGCTAAGTATAAGTACCCTGTACCTACATGTGTCCACATTTAACACATCATGTGCATCTTCTTAATCTATGTCCGCTTTACTTTTTAAAACACCCATGGGCAACCATAGACCAAAACTCAAACTCACAGATATTTATTTCAATTAAACCATATTTACAGGCACTTTTGAATTGCCATGCATGCACTCGGTCAGTCAAAAAGATAGGTAAAGCTAGCTGCTCCCGGATTTACTCTCTTCAATAAAGGCTCCTACAGACAGGCGCGACGCGACGGTGCGACGCGATTCTGGTAGAATAATTCCATGAAGTTTCATTCGGACGGCAATGTCGCAAACTCCACGTGTATGAAAACCATATGAAAACAAACGACCGTCCGTGAGCAATACGACAAACGCACCACTTCGGCACCGCAGCGGTCCGACACAAAACGTTTAAATTGAAAGCGCCCTAAGAGTCGCGTCGCGTCTATTTGCGGGAGCCTTAAGAATCACAGAATGAAGCCATTGCTTAAAAATCTTACCCAATACACTCTTGATTAACATTAATTGTATTAATCCACATAGGAAGTGCTTCAATCAAACTGACAGCAAACAGAAATCCGAGTATGAGCGGATGTTGTCATATTCAATTGGTCAAATCTAATGAGAGCAATTGAATTTAATGGGCCGGCGCTAACTTGTAGGGGACTGCAATTAGTCCATGAAAAGTTTTTTTAATAAACAATTACATACTAAAGTTGGGACTGTTACTTGATTTTTTGCCTAGTAAGTAGTGCTGCCAACTAGCGGCACCATTGAGAAAAAAATCATAAGGCTGGAGATATGGACAGAACATTGTGAAGTTTCACCATCTGACTAAAAACGTGAACTTAGGAAATTTCAAAATGTTCCACATCTCCAGACTTATGATTTTTTCTTAATGGTGGCGCTAGTTGGCGACTCTACTCGCTTTAATAAAAATATTAAATTTACTGACAGACAACGCAGTCTAAACCGCTGAGTCTAGAAGCATGGAAGCACAAGAGTTCCTTAAAATAATTAAGAAGATCCTAAAATGTTCCCACTGCTGGGACACAGGTCTCCTCTGTTCGAGTGGGCTGTAATCCACCACGCGGGCCCAGTGCGGGTTGGTAGATGTCACAACATGTCATCGAATTTTTGGTTCTAGGACATGCCGGTTTCCTCACATGTTTTGAGAGCAGTGGTGATAAAATAATTTACACAAACAAAAGCAGGGTTCGAACCTACGATCTAGAACTCGGTAAGTGGCGGCCGTCACTTACAACTGAGCCACCACTGCTCTTTAATTTATTCTAGCTTTATTTTCAACTGTAAATAAATTTGCTGAGGAGGATGCGCTCTGGTAGGCATCGAAATTAATTTTTTTTTGCGTTTTATGCCATTTGCAGGTACGTCAAAGGTAAGGTCTTGATCAAAATATGATACGCGGTAATAAAACATATGTATTTACATAACTTTAATAATAAAAATCATCAATACAGCTCTCAAAGTTTGATTTCGTGCAGAGTCGTTAGATTTCGTTCGTTCGACGAATCTGCACGAAATCTAACTTAGAGAGATGTACTGATGATTTTTATGGTTTAAATTATATGAACACTTATGTTTTAGTGCCGTTTATCATATTTTGATCAAGATACAACCTGTCACGGACCTGCGAATTACAAAAAACACAAACAAAAAAATTGTTTTTCGCGGGCTACCACACCGCACTCCCCTTAGGAGGTAACAAAATTAAAGTGTCACGCGTCGTAGATAGGTAAGTGGGTCTTTATAAGTAATTAATGCATCTTTTAAGGTTAAAAAGTAATGCTTCTCTCAGTAATACAAAACAAAACAATGCGACCACACAGCCTTAAATAAACCAGTAGGTACACCAACAACAAAAAAATCACATAAATGAGCACAGCTCCAGCACAAGTCACACACACATCTCAGAACATGGGAATAAGCAGAACAAGCTAACTATCGAACCAAAAAGCATCATACATTGTCATGAATATTGATACACCCATCGTACTGGCCGGTGCACAACCGCCATTGAATACCAATATCAGTTTTGCATACAAACACAATTTTTACAATACAACCTAGGACCATTGTGGTCACATTCTAGACGGTATGCGATCGTAATATGAAATGTGCTGGTTAAAATATGAGTTGGATTTAGTTAGTAGGTAAGATATTGTGCAGTTGTAAGGTAGCCTGGGATCTTTATATACCTTGGAACTTCAGGTTATTTTGTTTGAGAGTTCGTACAGCAGTGGTGGCCCAGTGTCCCCGACTTAGGTACGAGTTGTAGATAGTGGTTTCGAACCTCATCACCGCTGCTCTGAAAAATGGTGGAAGAAAATATAGGAAAATATAGGTCCTAGAACCAAAAATTCGAAGACATGTGATATCTACCAACCCTCTCTGGGCCCGCGTGGTGGATTACGGCCTGCACCCTCTCACAGAGAGGAGGCCTGTGTCCCAGCAGTGGGAACATTATAGGCTGATTATGATGATGTTCTTACGAGGTCATGATCATGGATTTTGATTGAACTTGATTTGGAATGTGGTGAGGCGCAACCCCAAATGAAATTGTCATTTACTCACTAGGTACCTACACACGGCTACACATCAAGCTATAATTTCCAGTTTACACTGACCTCTCATTGTAAGGAAATCCTTATACAATGCGAGATCAGCTTATGCTGGAAATGTATAGCTTGATATGTAGCCGTGCGTACTTCTGTAAGTGTTAAGTTTTATAAATTGTTAAAATTATACAAATTCGCAATTTTCAAAAATTTAATTTATTTTCTGAAATACCTACCTAATAGGTAGTTTCTAAAAAATGGGTGATGGCCACTTCCCGTGTGGATATTTGCGAAATTATAATGTCGTCAAAAATAAGCACACTTCTTAATACAGAACAATTTTAGAAAAATAAACGACGAATGATCCTCTAAACCTCAGTATCACATTAACTCAAGTCATACAAAAAACATAAGTACGTGACCACAGCGCAGTTATAGACAGTGCGACCAAGCTACAGTGGAACACTGCGACAGCGGTACGTAGTAATTTAGTGGCCGGGGGTCGCGCGACCTGTCATTATGTTGTGACAGGGCTACCGCGAATCAAGCGGTAAACGTTTTAAAATTGGAAAATGGTACTCAGTTTAGCTTACGTCTGAAAATTAATTTAAGGATTCGGACATGGCTAGATAAAATGCATTGTTTTGTGGTTTTCCAAAAGGACATATTGGCATTTTGCAGCATAATCATCTCTTTCCTTTATCATTGCAAATACATCATTTAATTTCATCATCGGAGGGCATCAGTAACTAAACAACAGTCCCATAAAGAAGGCTAAGGTCTTTAGGTGATAAGTACAGACGCCAGCACATCAAGCTACCCCAATATGTCAAATTTCTTTGATACATTTTCAACTTTACCTCAAAGGAATAAGGTTCATATTTAATTGGGAAAATTTGACAGATTCGGGTAGCTTGATGTGCTGGCCTCTGTACAATTCTGCACAGTTCACGATGACGTTCATCATTCGTTTCATTCATTCGTTCATCATTCAGTCACGACTAAAGAAAATATAGGTGCTTTGACACTTGACAGGTGGCCGGACCTGACGTCTCAGTGCTGGCACCTAGTGAACACATATCGGAAAACCGTCATTGCCATGCTCGTCGCATGGCAATTATCGGATCAATTCCCCATAATTTTTAGTTAGTCTCTGCTACTGCCAGCCCTACCTATTAAGTAATATTTTAACACATAATTCGCGGGCGTAACCGTGTGTTAACATGTGTCTCTGAGTTCACGACGCTTGTCAAACGTATCTAATATTAAACGAAGGCGTGTCTGTCTGTCACGATTTTGTCAACTTCAGCATTTCGTAAAAGTTGTAGTGGATTAAATGCTATGTGTCGTAGTACAGCTGGGTTAAAGTTGAAAAGGTTATATTCGGTCGGAAAATGGAATAAAGCAGACTAAAGCTTCAAGAAAACTCGTAGAATAATTCTCGTATTTTAAATTCTCCTAGGTATTAAGCTGCAAGAGATCTCGTAGAATTATCTGAAGGCCGATTCTCGTACTAAGCTGCAAGAGGTCTCGTCGAATTATCTGAAGGCCAATTCTCGTACTAAGCTGCAAGAGGTCTCGTAGAATTATCTGAAGGCCGATTCTCGTACTAAGCTGCAAGAGAACTCGTAGAATTATCTGAAGGCCGATTGTCGTACTAAGCTGCAAGAGATCTCGTAGAATTATCTGAAGGCTGATTTTCGTACTAAGCTGCAAGAGAACTCGTAGAATTATCTAAAGGCCGATTCTTGCACTAAGCTGCAAGAGATCTCCTAGAATTATCTGAAGGCCGATTCTCGTACTAAGCTGCAAGAGAACTCGTAGAATTATCTGAAGGCCGATTGTCGTACTAAGCTGCAAGAGAACTCGTAGAATTATCTGAAGGCCGATTGTCGTACTAAGCTGCAAGAGGTCTCGTAGAATTATCTGAAGGCCGATTGTCGTACTAAGCTGCAAGAGAACTCGTAGAATTATCTGAAGGCCGATTGTCGTACTAAGCTGCAAGAGAACTCGTAGAATTATCTGAAGGCCGATTGTCGTACTAAGCTGCAAGAGAACTCGTAGAATTATCTGAAGGCCGATTGTCGTACTAAGCTGCAAGAGGTCTCGTAGAATTATCTGAAGGCCGATTGTCGTACTAAGCTGCAAGAGAACTCGTAGAATTATCTGAAGGCCGATTGTCGTACTAAGCTGCAAGAGAACTCGAAGAATTTATCTGAAGGCCGATTTGATTTCGGAAATCATGACATTTTAGAACATCTACATGACAACGTATTATGCTGTGGAAATGACAATAAAGTTGTCTAATCAATAGAATAGAATACTCTTTATTATGCACACCATTTAAAATACAGGTATGAATGTTGAAATTTTACATTGGGTGACACAATCAATAATTATATCCTACGTTTTCACAGCTTAAAAAGTTACTGAATAAAGTTAGGTAGATACCTCTTCTATAACATAATCGATTTATCAGAACGTGATACCATTACCTTGTAAAAAAAGGGGGTTGGTACTATCCTTCGAAGAAAACTACTTTTCACTGCAAATCCGCGAGCATAACTATATTAGGTACGTTCCTAGATAATCATGCATACCTAGTACTTAATCACCAATTACGTTATACCACTTCTAATAACAAGCGACATCGCAAGTCACAACTAGTCATAATAATTCTATTACAAACGCGAGCCAATTCCCATCGATCACCCGATTATTATTGCAATTTAAGGCTAATTTCCCTTGAACGCGATCACGCTAAAAGATCGCGATGTGTTCATGCATCATTCATAGGTGCAGACGACAATGATACTTAATGACACGGGGGTGGAAGCGTTAGCGGAATTTTAAAGATAGGTTATTATTGTAATATGTTACTGATAGCAGGATCGATCGAGTTATTGGACATTTTCTTTTATGTTAGTTAATTTTTCACATATCTGCTTTCATACGAGCGTTCAATTAATAACTTTCATAAAAAACTTAACAGCTTCTGAAGTCGGTGCCAAGCTAAGGTGCATTGAAGAATTGAAGACACCGACTTCAGAAGCTGATAAGTTTTTTGTGAAAGTTATTTTATTTGTGTTTGGTTTTTGAAGTTGGTTTTTACTTTTTTTAAAGAAAATTTATTTTTCCATTTTTAGTTGAATATACAACTACTTATTTATGTAAGCCCAAGACGAACGAAAAGAAGAATCATGAAAATCAGCCTAAAAATGCCGGAGATACAGTACATTTATGCCTATGACTTTGTACATAAGAACAATTACATAATGTATTATATACTAAAACCTTTCTGAAACTATGTAGATCACGTGTCACGTATGAAAGAATTATCAAAATTGGTTCATTAGTTTTTGAGAAAATCGCGGACAAACAACCATACCAACCATACATACGGGTCGAATACAGAACCTCCTTTTTAGAAGCGGTTAATGAAATCGGTTAAAAACAAAAAATGTTTTTATGATTTTGCTTTCTATGATCAATGATCGTGGTGACACATTATTAAAATGAACACGGAGAAAAAAGCAATCAGAATGCTAATGCACATTTTCATTTAAATGAAATGAAAATACTTGCTTTAAACTTTTGAAGCAAGTGTATCGTACCCTATTATAATAAAAACAATTGACTATCGAAAAGGTGACAAACTTAAGGATGTGGTACATACCACCAAACATCATCGCAATCGTAAAAAAAAAACCGGCCAAGTGCATGTCGGACCACGCACAATGAAGGGTTCCGTAGTTGGGATGAATTTATCTTAAGAACAAACTTAACATTGTAGTTGAAAAACATGTTCTCCTATACATTCCAACTGTAAATGTAAGTATGTACTCACAATATTGATAGATTTACCATGTTATTTTAAGATCACAGACTTACATTGGTTTTCCTGTAATCTACGGGTAAAGATCTATTTTCTGTATTTTTTCAAAATTTTAGGCTCAGTAGTTTCGGAAATAAGGGGGGGGAATGGTCAATTTTCGTCTATTTTCTTAAATAACTTTAAAACAATTTATTTTAAAATTATAAAAAAATATATATTTGAGGTCCTTATAGTAACCCCTTTCATTTGACATGCCACATGGTGTAGTTTGCAAACCATTTTTTTTAATTTTCTTATTTGCCCCCCAAAAGTGACGTCTATATTCGAAATTCATTTATTTACTTTACGCGTCCGTTTTTGGGTCACAGAAATTCATATGTGCACCAAATTTCAACTTAATCGGCCCACTAGATTCGGAGCAAATTGGCTGTGACAGACGGACAGACAGACAGACACACGAGTGATCCTATAAGGGTTCCGTTTTTTTCCTATTGAAGTACGGAACCCTAAAAATCAGTCGTCCCTTACATTATTTTGGTCAAAGTATTGAAACTTTGTATGGGATGACTGATTTTTTTTTACGATTACGCTGGTGTTGGTCTGTACCACATCCTTAAGTTAGTGCACATTATTCTGGTACACCCTCTATTCGCCATCATATGTTACTTCCTTAGTGTTAATACTTCGTGGTTTATTTGAAAACAGGAGGTAGACCACCACCTCTTAAAGCAGTATTATTTTAATCTTACATGAGTGTGGGAAAGAGATGGAGCTAGACGTCCTGTATAGCTCCATCTCTTTCTCACACTGAAGTAACATTAAAATAATACTGCTTTAAGAAGTGGTGGTTGGCCCCCAGAACTGCATAGGCCCTTGTCAATCGCTTGTCTAGTAAGGGAATCGTAAATTACCAGTGTCGTAAACTATTGGAATATGTTAGAAAATTCGCTTGTTTGTAAGCCTCATGCGTGTGAGGTGAATGGCGATAAATACACAGTTGTCATGTTTTACATTATAGATTATTGGTTCAGCATTGAGGCTAATCGTTTGAATACTAAGATACTCGTAAATGATGTAATAGTATCTCTGTTTGAAACTTGTTTATGCTCTTTTCAGATGCAACTGTTTTCTTGTATTATAAGCGTTTTTCAACATGGTGCTGGTCGGCAAAATGTCAAGAGCTATCAAAATGTCATTAACTTCATTAGAATTCCATACATTTCGATTGAAACTAATGTGTTTTTCCTGAATCAGTGAACCTTATTAATGTATTGGTAACTCTACGGGTGAAATTTTAACGGTTGTTTTCCTCTTAAAGGGTCATTGTACCCAACATTATAAACAACTTTTACTATGGGACCAAACCTGAAATCGCGAAAACAAATCAGGTGCTCCCTACATTTTGACGAGTTTGTTGTAGACAAATCAAGATAAATGTACTGAACAGCTGATTTTTTTTTCGCGATTTCAGGTTTGCTCCCACAGTAAAAGTTGTTTATAATGTTGGGTACAATGACCCTTTAAGAGGAAAACAACCATTAAAATTTCATCCTGATTTATAAAAATATGAAAATTTAATGATGCTGGACATTTTGACAGCTCTTTGTAATAATGAAACATTCCTTATTTAAAAGTTTCAAATACCATTTCTATCCCCTAACTACCAATTCTACTCACACCTGAGCCATGCGAGCACTTTCCTAAGCTGTCTAAAGTGTGTTACACAGACGATCCTGAACTCGATGCACAAGTACCAGCCCAGGTTCCACCTGGTGAGGGCCAACGATATCCTGAAGCTGCCCTACTCCACCTTCAGGACTTACGTCTTCAAAGAGACGGAGTTCATCGCGGTTACCGCGTACCAGAATGAAAAGGTAAGCATTACTGTCTCTTTAATAATTTTTCTAACTTTTAGCTTCGCCCACATGGAGCTCGTAAATTATCCCAAGGGAACGTACTAACGGGGTAAAAAGTATCCTGCGTCCTAATCCAGTTCATGGTCTACCTGTGTGCCAAATTTCATCCAAATCTGTTGAGCAGTTTTAGCGTGAAAGCGTAAAAACAAACTTTCGCATTTATGATATTAGTTAGGATTAGGATTACAAATAATAAATATTAGGTACTGCACCCTACTTGCGTAACACATTATCAATCGGAGTTGGTTTTATTTTGAAACAAATTGCTAATCCATTGCTTCATATGTTCGAAAAATGTATCTGCTCGACAACGTAAATAACGCAATGAATGTTGTTGAACTGTCTGAAACAAACTCCAATTGATAATGTGTTACGCATTTACGATGCTGGTTTGGATTGATTCGCTGAAGGGAAAGGTAGGTACTGCGGCAAAGGACTCTCTTTCAAAAAGAGACAAGGGTAGATGCAGGGATTGACTCTTGTTTCTTAGTTTTTCATTAGTTGCAATAAAAAATTTGTACATCCAAGTCTGGTTTCAGTTCCTGTACCTAACCAAACTGAGCTGGTCACTCTAGCAGCGCGTAGCGAAAACGGTAAACTGTCCAATGCCACTACAGTGACGCAAAATATTTTTTTTGGACAGCGCGCTCTTTGATATTTTTTTGGAATTTTTTTAATGCAGCTAGGTACTGCTAACGTTTTTGTATTGATAGAAAGCCAATAAAATTCCTGATCGATAAATATTACGACTCGTTTTTCGGGCATCTGTACCAATTAGGAATTACATCAGCTATTAGCCGACGTTCGCACGGACGTAAAAATATCGCGGCGATCTTTTTTCGCGCACTGGATTTTCAACGCTCTGCTTAGCGCCGAGAGTTGAAAATCCAGCAGTGTGTTTTTTCTACTCGCTGGGATGTACTCTGTTGGTTGGATTCTCGATGCTCGGCTCAACACCGAGAGTTAAAAATCCAGTGCGCAATAAAATCCCGCCGCGATATTTTTACGTCCGTGCGAACGTCGGCTTAGGTTAGAATCAGTTTTAGATTAAATTGGCTTTTTTTTTTCTTGCAACATTTCCTTGCGATTTCAGTTTTGGAATAGTTGATTAAAAGTACCTAAGTCCGTTTGAGATCTCGATGTTTTCAAGAATTACCTTGGCTTTTCACTTTCTGAATCTATGACTACAGTTACCCAGTAGGCAAAGGAAATAAACTAGATTAATATTTTAAAGACATTAAAATTTTACTACCGTTTTCATTACTTCCCGTATTAGTAATCACAAGTAAATGAAACAGTTTTATTACAATAATATATGTAATTGCATAGTAAGTAGGTATATCCAATAATGATTCAAGTAGGTAAAGTTCTCGGGTTTCATAACATAATAATTATACATAGAAATAATTATAAGCAAGATGGACATTTGAGTAGAAAGAAAGAAAGAAAAATATTTTATCTGGCACATAGCATACAGTAGCATAAACTAGGTAGGGTCAGTGTAAAAGCACTTTTTACTTTTTAAATTCTTGGATTATGGTCTCTTACACCAGCACATCCTAATTGCGTTGCATTATCAATCGGAGTTGGTTTCATTTTGACAGTTCAACAACATTCATTGCGATATTTAGGTACGTTGTCGAGGAGATAAATTTTTCGAATATATGAAGCAATGGATTAGCAATTTGTTTCAAAATGATTCAAATTCCGATTGATAGTGTGTTACGCAATTAGGGCACCGGTTAATAAAGACTTAAAAGACTGTCAAATTCATGTTAATTGCAGTGGCTGAACAATAGCAAATAAAATTAAGTCTTTTGACGAATTTTTGAAAAGAAAACTACTTACCTACATAAAAACAAATGTCTAACTTATTAATTGTTCACAGATAACACAATTGAAGATCGACAACAATCCGTTCGCGAAAGGCTTCCGGGACACGGGAGCCGGCAAACGAGAGAAGAAGTAAGTACCTAACCCTTGGAACTAATTGGAAGTCCCCCACAACAGTAGCAAATCTATGTAGCTAGACACAGACACATGTCATGTTGTCAATATCCAATTACAAATGGGAAATATGATGCGTCTATTATATACGGTTTTCAGCTAATGACTAATGTCTTGATCAGTGAACGATGTAGACAGTTTAACGAATAGTTTAAAATTGGAATATGTTTTTTGATAACTCCATTTACTTACTACTCCATGACACAGTAGACGCTTTCCATTTTCGAAATCAATCAAAGACAACGCAACCGACGAAAACAAATACGTTTATAAAAAAGATCTTATTACTTAACGAGCCCGAAATAAAAATAAACGATTAAAACTATCACTTAATAGTCCCTTTCCTATATTTTAATACTTAATTGCTTAATTTATTACCTTGTAAACAGAATGAATGGAAAAAATATCTGTTAATATAAAACTCCACTTGGTAGGTGGGCTTCAAAAAGACAAATGGCGGCGCAAACTGCCGACTGACTATTTAAGTAAAGTTAAAAGCTAACTAAATTAGCGTGGTATCTGTGAATCTTCAGAATTAATTAGGACAGGGCGTCGTTTCCGAGTCCCGAGCCGTTGAAAATTCAAATTAAACCAATCGGGCGCCTCCTTATTCGTGTTCGGGGTTTAAACACGGTGGGTAACGCTCGAAATGGTGGAGTCATTCGACTTGGCGCTTTTTTCCAGCGTCTTTGGCGTGCAAGGGAGAAAATTGGATTTCCGCGATAAAATCAGCTTTAGTTTTTTTTTCTTCGCCGTATAATTTGCTCGGCTGTGGGGATAGGTTGCCGTTCCGCTACCTTATTTGAAATTCGAACAAGAGCTCAATTAGCGGGCGATACCCATCTGTTATGGCGCGCATCGTTAGCTCGGATTAGGACAGCGTTTTGTTAATGCAATTGAGGTTTGGTAGCAAATAGTTTTAAATGTTAATTGTGTTAAAAGATAGTGAGAGGAGCTCGTGGCAAAAGTAATAACAGCCGCACGGGTCGATCCATCAGGTTAAGCTACGCTTGCCGGGGTCGGTCCGTGGATGGATGACCATATTTACATACTGAGACTCCTCCGTGCCTCGGAAAGCACGTTAAGCCGGTCCCGGCTGTCATTCGTGGATCTTTGACAGTCGTTACGGGTCGTCAGAAGCCCGAAAGTCTGACAACCAGTCTTACCAAGGGGTATCGTATTACCCAGTTACTGGGTTGTGGAGGTCAGATAGGCAGTCGCTGCTTGTAAAATACTGGTATTCAGCTGCATCTGGTTAGACTGGAAGCCGACCCCAACATAATTGGGAAAAGGCTAGGCAGATTGATTGTGTTAAAAAATAGTGTTAATGTGTGTGTATGTTCTGACACAAAAAACGTAAAACGAGAATAGTGTTCAGGTATTTTAATTATAATTAAATAGAGCTCGAAGGCAGTGGATTAACATATTAGCACTTTTAAAATACGTTAATCCAATAATACGTCTTCTATAGCATAATTTTAGCTTGACTTAATAGACTCTTAATTACTTCAAAGGACATTTTTACACATTTTGATACCTTCTAAATTACCAAACACCACCAATATCTATCCACTAGGATACCTTCAAACCGCTAAATAACATGAACCGACCACATCCGGTAGCGGAAGCGATCCTAAATACGCTTACACAACGTATTACCGGACAGTAGCCGGACGGCGGCCGTGCCGGACGCTGCGGACGAATCTTCACAAAATGGCGGCCGGAAGCGCGGGAAACGTGAGCGTTTTGACAAACGCCGCGCTCGGAAAAGCCGGCACCGGGCCACGGACACATGCCGCATAACACATCCGGCTATAGGGCTGCCAGCGTTAAATAATTTATATTGTTGTTTAGTTAAAGTAATGAGGCCGTGGGTAGAGTGAGAAAAAAGGTTGACTTAGTGAAAGGGCTTCCGGATTTGGTGGTGAAATAAACTGATTTAGGAATTTACGTTAACGTGGCTTATCACTTGCATAGCATTTCGGATGAAGAAAGCTAGTTAGCGGTTTCTACTGCGCATTTTTAATTAAAATGTTTTTGCAGTTTTTAGGTAGGTACAGACTACAGACGCCTGCAAGCAACTACAATCTGTCAAATTTCTTTAATAGATTTTCGTCTTTATCGCTAAAGCATTAGGTTCAAGGTTGATTGGGAAAATTTTACAGTTTCGGATGGCTTAATATGCTGGCTACCATGAATTACTTAAACTTACCATCTCTACTTTCAGTTAACTTTATGGTGTTAATACTTACACATCGCACTTACTCTCTACATAATAAGAGTTTTGTATAAAAATCAATTGAATTTGTGGCGAACCAAACTAATATCTATGGTTCCCACTGTTAGTAAACTGATTTAACTAGTTGGTCTAGAGAGTTAGTCGATGGTTCACGACAGAAAACAAGTGACTTAGGATATTGAATCACATTTAAAAATACAATAATTAACTCTGTGTGAATAACTAACTAGATTCTTATCCTGTGTAAATTTTAAACATTTTAGTGATCGTCCAATCAAATATCGGTTCAGTCCCTTTCTAGATTGTCACCAAGTTCCACCACAACTCCTATCTCAAAATATACCGTTCATTGGACCATTGGACCTACCACTGTCCACTGATGAACATCAAAATTTCTGTGATGAACATAGAAACACACTGTATATTGAATGTGTTCAATCACCCATTCATATACAGGGTGAATTTTCCAAGAGGGCATGGATGGCCTTATCCAAAACTATATATAAGAAATATAGCGAAAATAATCAAAGGTTTAGTTTTTCTCAAAATTGCCCTTAGTCTTGAAGCCAATTTTGATACAAATTAAAACTGCATCTAGGTATTTTTAGTCATCCACGCACAGTGGAAAAATTCAGCCTGTATGTATATCCGGACAACCCTACTTTATTCCTACGAATATCAGCCTGTTTGCGACATACCTAAGGTATCACACAAGGTTGTATCCCTTTGATATCGCCCACCGTAGTGAGAATGCCCTTTTATGTCGCAGGCTCTAATTAAGACGGGTCCTACGGGTTTGAGGTCATTTTAGAGGTTCAAAGTTGTGGGTGATTCCATTATTATATGTGACAACGGCCGTGGGGAAAGGAGTCTTTAGTAATTTCGTATTGGTTGGTCTTGATCCTACTTAAAATCAAGTTCTGAATAAAGTTACTACGCAAAGGAAGCTAAAAAGATTTCAAAAAATCAATGCAGCTTATTGTAAAACGCCACCGTTGCTGAGAATCACAGCAGTTTTAGAATTTGTTACTTATATTCTGGGTAAAGTTCAGGAAAAGTGCATTCCCGTTGTACTTTTAATTTTTTAACTTTCTAGGTCTAAAACAGGAGCTTTAAACCCTTTAATTAATTTATATAAAAAACCTTTCAGGAAAAAAATACAAATCTCATCATCATTATCAAAAGCAAATCAATCCAGCTCATGTAAATTACAAAGAGGTCGATTGTAGTAAAGTCCCCAAAAGTTTAATTAAAAGTTCTTATCATAATCATAATCATTTTATTATCAGGCAACTAGGCCCATAGACAAAATACACAAAATTATCATAAAAAAACAACAATAAACTAATAAATAATAATAAATCTTATTATAACTATAATTATACACATAACGTCGGGGTCGTGTTTCGCTGCGTGGTGGTGTCGCGTAACCGTCCTTATTACGAACGATTCCTCAGGCTCTGCGACCTTCACAAGGTCTTCTCCTTAGCCTGTCTAGCCAAAACAAACTAGCTTACAATATCTTTAAACACAAATAACACGAGAATCAAAACACCTACTTAATATACTATCCTTGTCTCCACAAGAATAGCGTGTGGCGCCCCCTTGTGGCTTCCGTACTAACCGCGACGCTTTAAGGGATAAAAATTTGGCAAAATTACAAGGCAGGGCCACCCCTGTGTCGCAAGTTTACATTGTAATGTGGACACCCTAATGTGAACAGTTTAAGTTAGGGATGACAAAAATTAGAGTAACTTTTTTGACAGTTTAATTTTGTGTCATGATTTTTTTTGGGTACCTATTTTTAACTACGTCAAGTCATTTTTTAACCAACGAAGAAAAGGAAGAGGTTCAGGGTCGACACGTATTTATTTTTTAATGTTTGACCACGCATAACTTTTTATAGAGTTGTCCGATTTGAAAGATTCTTGTTTTATTCGGGAGGGTATGCCTCGAAATTGGTCCCATGTAAAATTTATTGACTTTGCTTGGGTAGTTTTTGAGTTAGCTTCAATAATACGTATTTTTTTCCTACTTTTTATGTCGATGATGTTCATTTCATAGCGAAAAATAAAAACTTTTTTAAGTCGGTTTTTTTTTTTTTTTGTAATAAAGTTTTTATTTTTCTGTTACGTGTGATTTCAGTAATGTTCGTTATGGCGACACATAGCTACCATATCTGTCTAGCCTTTTGCTAACCACATAATATGTTGGTGGCGGCATAGGTATTAATAGTTGGTAAAACCAGGTTCCGTAGTGAATAAGGAAGGGTTCCTTTCGCCATGTCATGGGTACAGTTTCGCCATGTCCGTCTGTCAGTCCGCGGCTTATTTTGGATACTCTTAGTACGTACTAGAAAGCTGTAATTTGGAATGGGTATACATTTTAATCACGATGACAAAGCGGTAAAATAAAATCTTGAAAAAAAATAAATTGTAGGGTAGGTACATACCTCCCTTCCACGTAAAGGGGGGATGATCTTTTTTTCTCTTCTATCCCATTGTGTGGGGTACAGTTGGATAGGTCGTTCAAAAATATTGCGGGTTAAACAATTTTCAGATTCAGGGATCCGGTAATGTACCTAATATTAAGCTTTAAAGTTAAGAGTCAAAAAAAAAGTTAAGAGCTTTAAAGTTAAGAGTTAAGAGTTTGTTAAGAGTCAAGTGTCCCAGCCAGCTAAATGGTTGTTTTTGGTTATGTGAAACAATTCACGGCAGTAGTATATAAACGCACGAAATTAAAAGGTAAACGATCACAGCTAAGTAGGCTTTACAAGTTAACGAGTAATAGTCGACCAACTTAAATTTGCAGTTGGAATGTATGTACAATGTTAAGTTTGTTCTTGGGATAAATTCATCCCAACTACGGAACCCTTCATTGTGCGTGGTCCGACACGCACTTGGCCGGTTTTTTTTTATGTTACTTCTCAAAACAGGTTACGCAAAGCTCAGCGTTTTATTAGACCGTTAAACTACTACAGGCAAACCTGGCTTCTATTTGAGGATGGGAACAAAAAAACATTAAATATGTTGACAGATTACTTTTACATATCTCGATATGGAGATACATATAGATGGTTTTAATATTAAAACCATCTCACAAAATGAAATTACCACAAAAAAATAAAACATATTCAAAACAATACCTAACTAAACCGCACCAACCCTACACACCAAGGGGTGGCACAAATTAAATTCTATCAGTCGACAATGAGACGAGTTAATAAAAACGAATTCACTACGGAACCCCGAAACCCAAGATGGGACCGTATTTAGGGATCAGTAAAACAATGCAAATGATAAAGAGTTGTTTGTTCAACGGGTGACAGAAGGCAAATAATTGCTTACGCTTTTTGTCTTTTTTGGGGTGAGCTAAACGTTTGGGTCGATCTCTTTATCTTTTTTGGTACAGTTTAAAAATATTGTACGCATTTAACGCGGGAGGGGAATTGATATGTTCTGCTGAACCCTTCTGTGGTAGAATTTAAAAAAAATGTTGATAGGACGTGTTATTTTGTTGTGCATTTAAGATATGATCAATAAAAAAGTACTTTTAGTAGAAGATTAGTCAAGAGGGGCTTGTGGCTAAGTAATAACAGCCTTGCCGCGTTTGGTCCGTGGATGGGTGACCATCTTTACATACCGAGACCCCTCCATGCCTCGGAAGTTAGTCCCAACTTTCATTCGTGGATCTTTGACAGTCGTTACGGGTCGTCAGAAACCCGAAAGTCTGACAACCAGTCTTACCAAGAGGTATCGTATTATTAGAGGGTTGTGGATAGGCTCCATGTTAAATACTGGTATTCAGATGCATCCGGTTAGACTGGAAGCCGACCCCAACATAGTTGGGGAAAGGCTAGGCAAATGACGAATTGAAGATATCAAGTTTTCCGGTCGCAACCTGAGGTCCAGTGACTCAATTTATTTACACTCAATGTATTCATTCACTTAACTATTTATCTTACTACTTAATTAACTAAAAGTGGTGTTCACACAATTCAAGCCACGCAATTTAGCGCCAAAACACTTTCAAGAAAGCAATCAACGACCACTTTTCGCGGCTTTCCCAAAATTGCTTCCCATTTGACTACCACGGCCACCTTTACTGAAACTATTAGCTAAAACATTGTAGTAATGGCGTCGCGACGGTGTCTCAAATTTCACCATCATTAGAAGATGATTAACCTTTGGGCGGCGGTCGGGGGTCGATGCGACCCATTACCTCAAATGTCAAATGATTCACACCCCACGTTGCAAAGACATTTTGGATGGTTTAAAATAGTTTTAGGTTTTTTAGGAAGTATAGTTTAAAGAATGTTAAGAATACAACCTTAGGGTATTTTGGGAATAATACCTACTTAACAAAACATCCATTAGGAAATGTCTAAGAACCGAACCTTTGGTTAAGTCAAGATTTGAAGTTAAACGTGTATATACACTGTCGTTGAGCTCTTTATAAGTGAATAGTGTCCTGTCAGTGTACCGGCCACCATAGGAACATTATTGGCGTAGTAGAACGAACCCCATTAGACCAAAAATGACCCATTTGTGACCCTGTCTTGACCAAAATTGTCCCATAAATAAAATTTACCTCTTCATCATTGGATAAATTTTTATCGTCATTTAAATATGATGTCTCTGGCCGTTCCATGTGATTGGTAGTTTAAATAAGTAAATAACACGAGTAGTCTGTCGGTGTACCGCAGGCAGGCCATGCTGACGGCGCGCTCGGACAACCGGGACGACGACGATGAGCGGCCCCTCGATGTGGGGGGGCCCTCCAGTCCGCCCCCACCGACGACGTCTGCACAGCACAATACCAGCTGTAAGTACCATTAATTGTCTTTTATACCACAATACTGTGATCCTGTTTAACGATCTCCGGATATATGGTCTACCATCGCCAAATAAATGTAAAAACGGAATTATATAATTTAAAAAAATCGGATGAGTTAACCATAAGGTTTTCGGAGATGGTGAACACTTGAACAGACTTCGGCTTTCGGGAATTGGAGGAAAGACTTCCTCCAGATCCTGATTTTTTTGTATGTTGGTCAATCAATTAAAATGGAGAGCAGGCCCAGTGGTCACGGCCCCGAATTACAAGTTGTAGGTCGTGGGTTCGCACCCAAAAAGGCACTTTACTTTTTTTTAAATAATTTAACATCACCACTGCTCTCAAAACGGTGAAGGATAACATCGTGAGGAAACCGGCATGTCCTAGAACCAAAAATTCGAAGACATGTGACATCTATCAACCCTGGGCCTGCGTGGTGGCCTCACAGAAAGGAGGCCTGTGACCCAGCAGTGGGAACGTTATAGGCTGATTGTGTAATTACGTAATCAAAACGGTTATCTTGATTTGGCTGCATTCTTGAATTAATTATGTTTTCAGAAACTAAGGGTAAGCTCTTCAAGGCATCGAATCTAACTTATTACGAGGCAGTGTTCTTAAAGCTACCAATTAACATAAAAGTATGTGTGTACAGTCAGCAACGAAAGTCGATTACCACTTGCAGTTTTTTAATCTTAATTATTAAGCGTAATATTTAATTCAAATCGGAACAGAAGTACTTAAAATTTTAAGAACATTAACTCTTAACAGAATTTAGATGATGTCAAAACGTAGCAGTGTTAACCGTAACTGTTGCTGACCGTACATGCTAGCCAGGCACCAACCATGCACCAAGATTCCCAGGTCCAACCAAACCAGAGTTAATCTCTGTATAACCGATGTCAAAGCCTAGAACATAAATAATAGCTTCATTGTCATTTCACAGGCATTTGTTAATATTATGGACCATAATTTTATGTAACCGTATTGGTGACGGGTGATTTCCGGACGCAAGCGTTTACAGGGTTAACGTAGTTTGATTGATTCGCTGAGTGATTCAGTTCATTCGTATTGCGTCGTGTAATGTCGATAATGATGTCGTTCTAATTTCATATTGCTTGTTGTTAGCATAAAATTACGGAGCATTATTTATGCGACATGGTATGATCAATGCAATGGCTATTTTGTTCAGAATGCGTAACTTCTGATGGTGAATCTCGAGACTTATGTACTATGGACAAAACTTAAGCATGCTCACTTACTTTCTAGTCTCTATGACACAGGGAATCCTAGTATGGAGGCTAGTGTTATGTGAATATTTAATGCTTAGTTCTTAAACAATAGTTTTTTTTTTAATTTTTTTTTTTTTAAGAAAATATTCCTATGAGAGCGCAGCTCGTGACAAACGAACATTGTGCGAGCGAGTCGTGAGCCGTGCATGCGATTATCGCCTTTGAGGCGATCATGCGGAACTTTGGCCCATAGTACCTATCATCACACAGATAAAGGGTTTTAGGAACTGTCTCTTCTACACTCTCTTTTATGGATCTGAAGTGAGGATCATTCACAACCTGTCCACATTGTTGGACATAAGCTTCCTAGTTCTAAAGCATCGTTCTCTTGCAGCCTGGTTCAGTTCGAGCGGAGGTGGCGGCGACTCGGGCGCGGAGGAGGGCATCGAGGCGGGCTCCGACTCATCGTGCTCGGCGGGGCGCGCGCCCTCTCCTCCTGCAGGCCCCTCGCGCCCCTCGCCAGCCCCCGACGTATCGCTGGGCCCCCCGGTGCATCCGCCGCTGCTGCCGTACCTGTACCCACCGTCGCTGTACCCGCCGCCGTTCTTCCCGCCGCATCAGATGCCGCCCGGGTTACTGTTTAACTTGCATCCCCTGCTGCAACAGTACTCGTTGCCGCCGCCGCCGGCGCCGCCCGGTCCTCATGGCACGACGTTGGGGAAGGCGCATCGGTTTGCGCCGTACGCGCTGCCGGGGCTGGGGTCCGCGTTCGAGCAGGTGGCTCCACGCGCGCGCTCGCTGAGTTCGTCGCCGGCGCGGCCGCGCGCGGGGTCGCCGCTTGCGCGCGCCGCGTCGGCCGACCCGCCGCCGGACGCGCCCAGCTCCACCACGCCGGCCACGCCGCCCGCCTCCGACCTCAAGAGCATCGAGCGCATGGTGAACGGCCTGGACGTGGAGACCGCGGACTGAACGCTAGTACTGTACATACGTGTATTTATATGGTGGGCCCCGGCCGACGTTTTGTATCGTTCCTATTTTGTTTTTTCTTTCGAGTTCTATTCGGGTCGATATTCGTATACTGATTGTATATAGTTAAGCTTACATTAGGATTCACGATGTAAGGTTCTGTGGACGGACGATGTCGCGACCTGACTCCTACGTATATTCTCATCAAAACTTATAAGTAAGTACTCAAATCTTTCTAAAAATCTCAATCTATGTTAAAATCTTTTTAGGCAATAGCTTGGTTATCATAAAAAGTTCTTACTTATGTTGCATGTCGTAGTCACTTTGGTCCTTTTGACAAATCCCACAATTCCTAGTTTGTCTGTTCGTCCTCGCGACACCGCCCGTCAATCGTAGCAACCATCACGTTAGCGACACATAGCAACACTGCAATAGCAATAGTTTTAAATTATACTCTGATTTCGACTGCCCACGGGTTGTAGATGTGATGTGCAAATAAAAAATAATACATTTTGGAAACTAATGCTTGTCATCTCCATGCAATAGAAATGTAGTTCACAACATGTATTGCATGCAGATGAATTCAAAAAATTACAGGATTTGGAGAAAAAGTAGATAAAGGGATGGTTAGCAAAAAAGTTTAGCAAAATAACTCGGTGGTTATTGTATTAATCTTCTTTGTAAGCCATAACACATTTATGAGGTGTCTTCTTTTTCACTCTTGCATGGCGATTTTCTATCGACTTCTACCTATAAGATTATCGCCTATTCCCATCCTCAGAAACAGACGGGTCAATTATCGTAGGCCATCTAAAGGCTACGTAGCATATTTTAATTCTTTCGCCATACAAATTAGAATTTCAAAATGAGAGGTTTTTGATTTATTTAACTACATTTTTTTTAATTGATTTGATGATTCGTTTTTTATATTTTAAATGATTATTAAAAAGAAGTTTATTTTTTATTTCATTTAGACGATTGTTTTAGTCGATATTTTTATTACGTCACCACTACAAACCGTTTTGTCGAAAAATTCATTTCATTTCCTACTTTGAATAATTAAAAACATAATTAATAATATCGCTTGATTTTGTAAATACATTTTGTAAGGTATATATTTCCGTGTTTAACTAATAAATAGACATATTTTGAAAATATGTTTTGTCAATTGTGCTGTGAGATGGCACGAATCCGATTGCTGCTTTCGTAAAATAACAAAAAATAAAACTTTTTGGAATCCAATTTTTACTACGAAAATAGTGAAAATTGGGAAGAAATTTAAGAAAAAATGCGCATCACTCTGGTAGACAGTGACTTATGTTGAACTATTGTAGTACTTACTACCTACATAAAATTAAAATTAAAACAGACAACACCTAATGTTTGAGTGCAATATTCAATAGAATACAAATTAAATTACATTCACTGTCATTTTCAAAAAAAGTGACAATCATAATTAACCATCTCCCTTTGAGCCGAATAAAAAAATTACAACATAAGGCATTGTATACACGAAGCCTAAATAATTTGGTACTTATTTATAAATTTTTATCTTCAATTGGCAAAATATAAAAAAAGATTTCCAAAGAAAGCAACAATTGGACGCGTGCAAAAAACGATTGATAAAAATCTAACTGTAAGTTAAAGTTTGTAATATATAGTTAATAAATATTGTAGTTAAAAATACAAAATATATAATTATAATAATTATAAAATGAATATAATTTTCCATGGAATTTCATTAAACTTAAGCAGGATAACAGACGTTCGGTAATTAATAGAAGTAACTGTTTTAGTACATATTGACCTATTATTTTTTGTGCAATAAATAAACAATTACTGTCGTAACATTAAGTTACATATTCAAGCCCGTTATTTAGCTAAATTGCTAGGGATATAAACCAAACGTCGGTTAGTTGGAAACTTCACTAGGAATTTACCTAAATTCCTATATTAGTGTATCTAACTGCAACATCTTCAATGAAATGGAAACACCTCGAGGGCTTTTTCATTTCACCTATTAAAGAATAATTGCCCAGAGCTGGACATGTACTTATTAATAATCACCACAAACGTATGGAATAATCACTAATCACCAAGCTTAGCGAAAAGTGTGGTAACATAGGTCAATAAGTACTGAAGCCTAAAAAAACTGTTTAATTTCATTTTATATCTATATTTACTTACAATATTACAGTTGTCATGGTAACCAGTGATTTGATTGCAATTAAGAATTGTTCTTTTGCCATTTTTCTACAAAAAAAAAAAAAAAAAATAAGCTTTGTGAAATGGAAGGAGACTGTAATTTTGCAACAGTTGTAATTAAAAATTATTCATTAAAATATATAGATAAATCTATTGACAAAATGAGAATTGTTTTCTTTCGATGTTTTTTGCCTTTCTCCTGTTATAGATATTTATAATGGCTGCCGAGCCAGAAATTTTTTCGAGTTACTTCGTAATACTGCCGTCATACTCATTTCTATTACTTAGGTACTTCTGTTTACACTGGTGAGGATCTCATGGCTATGTAATAACAGCTACACGGCTCGATCCATCAGGTTAAGCTACGCTTGCCGGGGTTAGTTAGTGGCCGTGCCTCGGAAAGAACGTGAAGCCGTTTGTCCCGGCTGTCATTCGTGGATCTTTGACAATCGTTACGGGTCGTCACAAGCCCGAAAGTCTGACAACCAGTCTTACCAAGGGGTATCGCAGTACCCAGTTAATAGGGTTGTGGAGGTCAGATAGGCAGTCGCTCCATGTCAAATACTGGTATTCAGCTGCATCCGGTTAGACAGGAAGCCGACTCCAACATAGTTGGGAAAAGGCTAGGCAGATTGACTTCTATTTACACTATTTGAAGTCTAGCAATCCTATTACCACCAACTTTTGAACATAACTCACGTGGTGCAAAATGATTGCAAACCGCAATCAAATTATGCGCAACAATAAAAGATAGTAAAATAATTTGAACCTTCATTCGCCACTTACGATTGAGTTCCTAGTAAATTACTTGGCAGATAATTTCATACAAATTCTGTTCCATTTTTGAATTTATTCGGTGAGTAGTGGCTATTCGGATATCGTGAAATAAAGCCCTTCACTTACTTGTAATTACAAAGTATTTCACATAAAAAGAAAACACTGGAGGCATATTTCACGATGTCCAACTAGCCACTACTCACCGAATTCAAAATTGGAACAGAATTTGTATGAAATTATTTGCCAAGTAAGTATAGAAAAAAGTAATCATAAGTGGTGAAACAGGACCCTAATCTTCTGTCAAATGGTAACATTTACGTCAGTTTGACAACTACATTCGCAGTTTCTCAATGTCGTGTCCTACTCTTGACATTAACACCATCTAAGATCCATTGAAAGGACATTAAAGTTGATCTAAGCCACAGTATAATTAGGCGCCCACTACGTTTAAAAGCGAAACCTTGATGTTTCCGATGCCAATCCAAATAAAACGTAATCTCCATCGTCTTCGCAACATGAATGGACATCAAACTAGCTCCCAATCTCCCTCGTTTATCAAACCAACGCTGACACTGTGCTTACATTCTTATCCTAAGTACATCTGTAGAACGTTTCGCGCTGCACCTCAGCTCGCCAGCTCGCCCAGTCATCATAAAACTAGTTTAGCATACAAAACTACTAAGTGGGTGAATAACACGACGACAATCAGATAGCAAGCAACCAATTACGTACGTGACACCTCGAGATGCCATCGTACTAGTGTTGGTACCTACTCGGTACCCAATTACTGGTGTACGCTGTTCATGTAATTGTTGGTAAAAAAATGTTGTTTATGGAGTACAGTAAAGATGTTAGAGATTCTGGACGTTTTTATTGTTGCTGATTGTGTGAGGTTCCTTTATGGGGCCAGTTGAGTTTTTTGGGATTTTACTTTCTGCTGTTGGTGGGTGGGGTAAAAGTTATACTTCGCAAAAGTATGGTAGATAGATACATATATGAATCACTTTATTTGTTGCAACACAGAATAAGAAACAACATAAAAGCATTGATAAACACTATACTCAATTGGTTTAGGAAACACGTGTTTGGATAACCGACTAAACGTAATACCTGTCACTTCAGTTGTCATTACTAGTCATGGTACGACGCAGTGTAAGTTGTACTCTTCAATTTAGCAACTTTAAAATTGCTAAATTGTAACCGATGGAGTATCTACTTAAAGGTAATTGCATAATATAAAATACATGCACAATTTAGCGAGGTGTTGCCAATACACAGTGTGTACCAGAAAGGTGTGGTCTTTAAGGGACCATCAAACTGATCAACTTTCTCCATTGGACCAACATCGTAATCGCAAAAAAAATATCAACTGTCCCATACAACAATACCTAATCGACCTAAATGTATGGGACGGGTGATTATTTACAATAAGTATTAAAAAGAAAAACATTGAAAAGAAAGAACGTGACTATGATATGGGGTTGACTGCCCCACCAAGTTATCCCACCAGAAAGTCCAAAGTGGAATGCTTAAATTTTGATATCCACTTTGTCCCATTATTCGGTTTATTACCTACCTATACCACAGCTGGTAGAGTTGTAGGTATACGAGTATTTATAATAATACTGTGAATGGTCAAAAATAATCTAAATGTAAGAAAATCATGTCAGCTTTTGACTGAAACTGACTTTCTTAAACTATGATATTTTTTCTAATTCACAGCATTATTTAATTTCTCAAATCTAATAGGTACTGTGAGGGCTCGAACCTCACAGTAGGAGATTTACTAAATAAATAATAAAACTAGAGGGACTCTATTTAAATGGGGATGAAGCTCTCTATATTTTAAGCTTCATCTAAATTATAATTCACACTCCTACTAAATTAGTTCTACGCGGAGCCCTCACCAGATTCTATATGTCATCCCATGAAGAAAACGAGAATCCTTTCTTGATAGAAGACATTCCATATTTGAATGATTGAATGTCAGCCAGTATTATATTGTCAAGGCTTGATCAAAGCATCAAACCTCCACAGTACCTACTACACTAGCAGCCCTAGTTAATTTTTTTCACCAATATCGATGTCAGCTGCATGCATAGCTGCTGGGCAAGTCTCCACACGGTGGCTGCCTGAGGATGGACGGCGCGCCGAGCCCGGCCCAGGAAGAGGTGGCGAGACGACCTAGGCGCGTACCGCAAGGATTGGATTGAGGTGGCCCTGGAAAAGGATGCTTGAAAGGATTTGGGGGAGGATTTAGCTCAGCAGTGGGACAGTGTAGGCTGATATATAAAAAAAAAAACCGGTTAAGAGCGAGTCGGACTCGCGCATCGAGGGTTCCGTTCCGATTTCTGAAAAAGTGTGCTATTTAGAGACATCGTTTTATTTTTCTTGTAATCTTTACATAAACTTCTATCACATGAATATATATCTATAGTATTGAAAATTAAAACTTAATTTTGAAATTATTATATTAATTATTTTATTGGTGTTCCAACTGTATTTAAATTTGAAACTTCATTTGTTAAATTTTGCATGCCAATACTCAGGCAGAATGTGCACGGGCCAATTTATATTTTTTTACCAACTTTTTGTGAAACATCTATATTCTATGCGAATAAATGATTTCATTTGATTTGATTTGATTTGATGAATAATTTCAGATTTTTCTCTATGCAAACTTCGGAGATAAGAGGGGGGAACGGTGTTTTTTTTTACATTTTTCATCATAAGTCGAAAACTATATGCGTCCTATAAAAAAGAAAAAAATGTTTGAGAATGTGCAAACAGCGCTCTTTCATATTATTATGATACCCCACATTCCTTAGTAGCGTCGAATTTTTAAGACCCCTTTCCCTTTTTCTTTTTTTTTTTCGTTTTTCTGTCCCTGTTGCAAAAAAAAAAATATGTATGTTTTTATTTCTTTCTTATTTGCAAAATAGTATGGCAAACGTCATCTAACTCTCCCAAATTTCAAGTTGATAGCATTAGTACCTAGTTCTTGATATATCCGGCTGTGACAGACGGACGACATACAGAGTTACACCATAAGGGTTCCTTTTTACCGTTTTGGTACAGAACCCTAAAAGCGATTAGTGGGACAGAGTAGACATCAACATTTTAAACATTCCACTTTGTTAATTTGGTGGGTCTAAGTGGGAAAATCAGGGAAAATCAGTCAGGAGGAGCTCGTGGTTAAGTAATAACAGCCGCATGGGTCGATCGACAAGGTTAAGCTACGCTTGCCGGGGTTGGTCCGTGGATGGGTGACCATTCTTTACATACCGAGACTCCTCCGTGCCTCGGAAAGCACGTTAAGCCGTTGGTCCCGGCTGTCATTTGTGGATCTTTGACAGTCGTTACGGGTTGTCAGAAGCCCAAAAGTCTGACAACCAGTCTTACCAAGTGGTATCGTATTACCCAGTTACTGGGTTGTGGAGGTCAGATAGGCAGTCGCTCCATGTTAAATACTGGTATTCAGCTGCATCCGGTTAGACTGGAAGCCGACCCCAACATAGTTGGGAAAAGGCTAGGCAGATGATGAAGTGGGAAAATCAACACACGGCATCACCTAAAACCTAACATACAGTCCTATCAACTTATCTATGAACTGAAAGAGGCGGCACCGTCGATGCGTCGACACAATCGAATGACATGCGTCGGCACAATATCGAAGACATTTCAACATGACGGCCGTAGTTCCAATTTTCACCATTTCACAGATAAGTTGGTAGGAGTGTACTCGTAACATCCTCTAGTCTTATAATTTCGCTCGCGAACCAGTCTCCTCACATTTTATGACAACTGAATGTGTTCCCAGTAGAACATAGAACGCAGCATCCGACGCGTGATGATCTGTAGATAAGGCCTTATCGTGCGCACGTTGCGTTGGTGCGACTTGCGAGGTGCTCCATGCGTGTGTGCGCGCCTAAGTTTTAATGTAAAGGCTTGTTTAAATAGTGGAGATAGTTTTAGAAGCGAAAACAGCTAAATCGTCAGCTGACTCCTGTAGCTACCTACTAAGCATTTGATTAGCATTATATGAGGAAAGGAATAGGTATCACCTATAGCAATTTAAAAAACAGTAGTAATTATTGGTATATTATTGATTGTAACGAGAACGTACTAGACGTTCTGATTTATAAATTGCAAGTGTATGATTCGATCTATTACTTTTACTGAACTGCATGTGTAGTAGGAGTGGTGGGGACAAAGAGGAGACATCGGCTGTGACATCGGCAACATCGGGTTCCGATACATTTTCAACTATTAAGCCATCATAATATCTGGTATCAACCAACAATAAAAACTTTTTTACAAAAAAATACAACCGACTTCCAAAAACAACACTATAAAGTGAAAAATAACTTTAATTTCGGAAGTCGGTGTCTAGTTAAATGTATTTTCGTTTTTTGCCACCGACTTCCGAAATTAAAGTTATTTTTCACTTTGCAGTGTTGTTTTTGGAAGTCGGTTGTATTTTTTTGTAAAAAAGTTTTTATTTTTCACTTTTTAGTTGTGTACCTACCCCACACAAATTCTAATACCACTACCTTCAAAACAAACTAGAACATCATCCATATATAAAAGTGTGAAAAAAATACGTATTATTGAAGCTAACTCAAAAACTAACAAATCAAAGTTAATCAATTTTATATGGGACCAACTGTGATGTATACCCTCTCGAATAAAACAAAAAAAATCCAAATCTGTCTAGCCATCTTCGAGTAATCGGGGAACATACATAAAAAAAAAATAAAATAAAAAAAAGGTTCCGACGAATTGAGAACCTCCTCCTTTTTGAAGTCGGTTAAAAAACAGGCCAAGTGCGAGTCGGACTCGCGGAAGGGTTACGTACCGCCCCGTACTATCGACAAAACTTAAGCATGCTCACTTAAGAAAATATTCCTGTGAGAGCGCAGCTAGTGACCAACGAACATTGTGCGATCGAGTCGTGAGCCGTGCATGCGATTATCGCCTTTGAGGTGATCATGCGGAACTTTGGCCCATAGTACAATAAGTAACATTATATATCTTAAAAAATACTTCAGTTTAATAAAACACGTTTCTTTCATGGAGAGTAATGGAGACCTTTAATTTTAACTTTTTTTTGTTTATTATTTGTTGTTGGCTCGACCAAATCTCACGTGAGACTTTCCAAAATTCGTATTTTTACTGTAAGTACCTATACGTTAATTTGTGCTTGATTGAGTTGGATTTATTGCAGGTGCTTATTTTTTATAATAATTACCCAGTTTCCTCGCAATTTTAAGCCATTTCTTGAGAAAAAAAATTACGTGATATTTGAGAGCACGTGAGATTGGGATAGATTCAGCTCGACCCCCTTGCCCCCTGAACGCCTCACGTAATTAATGAACGCCCCCTTTCAAAAAAATCGCCAGAAAAGCGTACCTTCTGCACGCACCTTTACTTGCACCAAAAAGGTTTTAAGAAACGAGTAAATGACAAACTTATTGACACTATCTCTATGATCTGCGAGGTTGCTGACCTCGCGGATCCTAGATATAGTGTAAGGATCAATGGTAGGCGGAGGACAACTGGTAGATTACACTTGGAGAAACAAGTACAAGATGGCCACTTTTATAATAGTTTCCGGTAGTAATAGGTGTACAGGTGACAAGAGAGCTTTACTGGTTAGTTTCTCATATTACAGTTGTGCAGTAACGTTTTTAGGGTTCCGTACCAAAATGCTAAAAAGGAACCCTTATGGTGCGACTCAGTCTGTATGTCCGTCTGTCACAGCTGGATCTCAAGAACTTCTAACGCTATCAACTTGGAAGTTTGGAACAGTTTTAGATGACGTTTGCCGAACTATTTGGCAAATAAGAAAGAAATTATATTTATGAAAGAGCGCTGTTTGCACATTCTGAAAGATATTTTTCTTTTTTTTAGGCCGCATAGTTTTCGATTTTTGATGAAAAATGTAAAAAAAATACCTTCCCACCCCCTCCCCCTCCTCCGAAGTTGGCATAGAGAAAAAATTTAAATTATACAATGTGATAGAAATTTATGTAAAGATTACAGGAAAAATAAAACGATGTTTCTAAATAGCACACTTTCTCAAAAATCGGAACGGAACCCTCGGTGCGCGAGTCCAACTCGCTCTTGGCCGATTTTTTTAGGAACCAAACGGTGACATGAGGCGAGTATGAGTGAGAGGACATGGGTGAAAGTTCGTAGTGCATAAGTTCGGACTCGCCAAGATACTTCGGCCGTAGTGTACATACGGTTACACATCAAGCTATACAATTCCAGTTTACACTGACCTCTCATTGTAAGGAAATCCTATACAATGCGAGATCATCTTATACTGGAATGCGTAGCTTGATCTGTAGTCGTACGTACCTTGTACTCTTGTACAGTCAGCAACAAAAGTCGTTTAACAGTTGAGTTTTCTAAATCTTAATGATTGAGAAAAATGCTTCATTAAAATCGGAACAGATGTAAATTTTAATGAAAATGAACTCTTATCTAATAAATGAAATGCTAAAAAGCAGGTTATCATATCATTTTGTGTTAATTTAGATGATGTCAAAAAGTAGCAGTGCTAACCGACTTCTGTTGCTGACCGTTCAATAAGGAAGCAGTCAAGTCGTTTCTTCCAAGGCTTTTTTCGACGATTAGCATCAAAGATATAATAGGTACCTAAAATTAATAGGTAGGTAGGTACACTATATGACTATTTGGGGAAATCAGCTTAAGAAAAGTTTAGCTATTTCTCTATAATGTAAGTAAACCTATATTCTTATTATTGTCTTGATAGTGGTAACACAAACAATAAACAAACACAACAGACTGCAGGGCGATTTTGATAATCTAGATAGACGCGACAGGAATGCAAAAATGGCGCTCATTTGAAATTCTTTCGATGTAACAACATAAATTGCGATAAACCCACGTTCATGCTACACATACTTACACTTTATTATCTGAGGACCGATCGCGCAAAACTTTGTACCTACCATTTATTCGTGGTCACTTAGAAGTGGTAGACCGGGACTGATGTTTAATTTCTTCATTACTCATCTCCTTGGTGGTGTGGTGTGGGTGGCTCAGTGGTAACGGCCGCGACTTACGAGTTGTAGGTCGTAGGTTCGTAATCCGACAGGCACTTCTTGGTCGCGTACTTCATTACTGAAGGTTGTGTCCCTGAAAGGCCTTCGTGACTTTATGTATGATATTCTTCCACTTCGTTCGGTTCTCTGCTTCTCTCAGGGTGGTCGTAACAGAGAGTCAAGTGAGGGTGGTTACATGGTCTGACTAGCGGTTAGGTGACCGGCCGCGAGGTCTTTTCCCATCTACCTTGCCCATCACCACCAACTTTTCAAGGTTATCTGGTTCCCGACGGGCAATGTGACCAAAGTAATCGAGAATCCTTTAATAACAGATCGTGGATCGTATATCTCGTATGCGTAGTTGCTCGAGAATAGATTTGGTCGTTCTCTTGGCGGTCAATGCTATGCGGAACATTCTTCGCCAACACCACATCTCAAAAGCGTCTATATTTTTCCTTTCTATTGCCCGAATCATCCACGACTCTGAGCCGTAAAGGAAAATCGAGAAACCAGTGTCCGGACTAGTCTCATCTTGGTAACATTGAAGACCTTTCTGTCCTGCCAAATTCGTGTCAGCTTAGTCATCGCAGGTTTAGCCATTTGAATCCTTCTCTTGATCTCTCTTTTGCTTCCTCCCTGGTCAGTAAGTAGCGATACGAGGTAAGACAGCCACTTTACTTGGTGTAAATTATATCGTCACCACTGCTTTCAAAACGGTGAAGGAAAACATCGTGAGGAAACCGGCATGTCCAGAACCAAAACTTCGAAGACATGTGACATCTACCAACCCACACTAGGCCCGCGTGGTGGATTACGGCACAGTCCCTCTCACCGAGAGGAGGCCTGTGTCCTGGCAGTGGGAACATTATAGGCTCATTATGCTCCCGCCTTGGGTCCTCGGCAAGAGCTCGTCGGAAAAGTTTTACCACCATACCTTCCACCAAGCTGCTTGTGGCTAAGTAATAACAGCCACACGGGTCGATCGATCAGGTTAAGCTACGCTTGTCGCGGCTGGTCCGTGGATCTTTACATATCAAGACTTCGCCGTGTCTCGGAAAGCATATTAAGCCGTTGGTCCCGCCTGTCATTCGTGAATCTTTGACAGTCGTTACGGGTCGTCAGAAGCCCGAAAGTCTGACAACCAGTTTTACCAAGGGGTATCGTATTACCCAGTAACTTGGAGGTCAGATAGGCAGTCGCTCCATGTAAAATACTGGTATTCAGCTGCATCCGGTTAGACTGGAAGCCGACCCCAACATAGTTGGGAAAGGCTTTGATGATGACGATGATGTCCTTCCGCCAAACAGCATTCCTGTCCCTTGCAGCTACACTAAATCAGTAATTTTTTGATTATTTAGTAATTGATATGCGAGTTTGTCAATTCATACGTACAGTCAACAAAAGAGATATCTAGGCAGGGTATACTAACATATTTGTAGTAACTAACATTTTTTCTTCTCCATAGGGACCTACTACGCTTTGGAATGGGCAACTAGCTTCATCTTTCTGACTGACCGACCCATTGACAATTCAAAAGTGCATGTAATTGGTTTATTTGAAATAAATGCTTTCAGTTTGAGTTTGTATGTGAATTGCTTCATGTTCAATTTTATATATATATTACTTTGTTTTTACAATACTCCTACATTGTAACACACCAACACAAAATTGTATATTTTCACGAAATTGAACATGAAGCAATTCACATACCTACCACCTAGTACCACCTAGATATCTCTTTTGTTGACAGTACCTACTTTCTGAGTTAATTTTGAATATTAATGGGGAAGGTCGGGCAAAGCTAATTGTAGATGGTGTGATCATAAAACAGGTCCTTGGGGCTTAAAATAAATTTGACATTTCCTTCATTCATGAGTTATTCGTTTTAGTTCACTATTTCGTCATTTTCGTTTATTTCAATATTTTTAATCAAGTATTTGACATGGAAAATGTCACAATTTAAAACCTTAAATACCTATTTCCTCATAATCACTTTCTTCAAAATGTTTCGAACTCTGTTTATTTTTTTTTTTTATTCTTTACGAATAGCTTTAATCCACAATCTTCTAATTTTAGGGTCTTTTGGGAAAATTTCGGAGTAATTAGGAACAGAACAACATGTAATTTTCGCTAAAATGAAATAAAACCACCTCCACAACACACCTACGGCACCGCCATTTTAACAGTTGCCTTCCCCATTGGTAAAGGCAAACATCTAGATATAAGTTTGAAATCGCCAACTCGTCTTGAGCAAGCGTGGTGATCAATGCTGGTGCCTTCTCTGTATGAGAAGAGACCTTTGCCCTGCAGAGGGACAATAATAGGCTGGTATTACTATTACTATAAGTGGATAAGTATTTGCTTATTAAAAATACCTTGTTTTAAATGGTTTTCAAATTGATAGAATTTTTTGATTTCGACACTTTCCAACAGCATTGCGCCATTTATAATACTAAACTATACCGTTGACCCAAACCATTTAAAATAACCATTCTATTTTATCTATTTTTCCTTAAATTCTTTAACCAACACTTAATTTTATTTAAAATCCCAAACTTAACCCTTTTCTTAACTCAGATGTCAATTATAAATTCGGCGTGAAGAAGTATTTTCGGTATTTCAATTCTGGGCGCGAAAATAAATCGAAAAAATCTCCTAACAAGCTAGAGAGGCCATTATAATTAACTGCTAAGGGTTATTTGGTAGTATTGTCTCTTTCTTTTGTGTGGAGAAGATGTATCTTTGTCTCGGTCACTCTTTGGAAGTGGCGACACAAATCACCTGAGACAATGAGAAGACAGTTGGCTGTTGGGTCAAGGATTAACAAGTTTTGGATAGTCAGTCAATTAAAATAATTTGGAATATTAAACTCATCTACTATAAGTACGAGTATAAATAAAGATGGCTAAATGTGTTGCTAAGCGCAACACTCGAGAACGGCTGGACCAATTCGAGTATTTTTTTTTTCAAATATTCGTTGAAGTCCGAGGAAGGTTCTTATTAAGAGAAAAATTGGAAAAGTTGCCGGGAAACTGAAAGTGCATTTTCTATGGGAATTTTGTGTGAATTATGGAAATTTGGACAGGACAACGTCTGTCTCGTCAGCTAGTATTGGCATAAAAATGAAGATGGAAGAGATTTCAAGGTCTGGAATAGGTAAACCTACTTACAAGACTAAATGATATCGAACTGTGATGAATAAAAAAATGGGAGCAACTTGAAGTTGCTCCATTACTTACCTACTTTCCGGTCTCGGTTTACTCAGGATGCTTTCCTCCACCATAGAGTAAAATAGATACCTAAGTACCTACCTGAAACATTAAGAAGAATAGTGAAAGAAGTTTTTTTTTTTTTTTTTGCGAAATCATAGTTACTACTACTGGTACTTACTTACTTTTCGGTCTCAGTTTTCTCAGGATGCTTTCCTCCACCATAGAGTACTTAATGGTATTCTCGACAAAGTAGATAAATTAAATAGATACTACCTGAAAAAATCAATCTGCCTAGCCTTTTCCCAACTATGTTGCGGTCAGCTTCCAGTCTAACCGGACACAGCTGAATACCAGTCAGCTTCCAGTCTAACCGGACACAGCTGAATACCAGTATTTTACATGGCGCGACTGCCTATCTGACCTCCACAACCCAGGAACTGGGTAATACTATAATCAAACTATACTAAAATCTGACAATCAGTCTTACCACCAAGGGGTATCCCCCTTGGTGGTAAGACTGATTGTCAGATTTTCGGGCTTCTGACGACCCGTAACGACTGTCAAAGATCCACGTAGGACAGCCGGGACCATAGGCTTAACGTGCTTTCCAAGGCACAGAGGAATCTCGGTATACAAAGTTGGTCATCCATCCACGGACCAACCCCGGCAAGCGCAGCTTAACCTGATGGATCGACCCGTGCGGCTGTTATTACTTAGCCACGAGCTCCTGAAACATCAAGAGGAAAAGTGAAACATTTCCTTTTGTATTTCGACATCACCATTTACGCATCTGACCCATAGATCTCCGAATTACTTAAATATGCGGCTATGGCGTCTTCGTTACATAATACTCCTTCAAAATTGCCTCGTATTATTAATACAATTATTTTGAAGGCAAGTTAAGGTGATTTAACAAGAAAAAAAACACAGGATGTCGTGCCCCACAAGAAGTTAAACTCCATTTAAGGGAATAAATTGATGAAAGAATGAAGACTTGGAGTTATTTATGCGTAATTATTCATGATTTTGGTTCGGACAAGATTCACTTATGGCGAAAACATGGCTGACTTGACTTAACTTGAGCTACTTGTGTGTTTACGTAAATTGATTAACGTTTTGCTACTTAACGAGCAAGGGCGTCTCATAAGATAATTTCCTCTACATCAGGGCACACGTCAGCAGTATGACCTTCAGCTGGTGTAGAGTGACCTATGGAGTTTCAATAGAAGAGACCAGCTTGTACTGGTTTTGTTACCTCTGACGTGCGGCCTATTGTACACACAGCAGTAGGTCAAGTTACTACAAACTGTCAAATTTTCTCATTCGATTTTGAACTTAACCATCAACATTTTTAGGTTTAAAATCATTTAGAGAAAGGATCATGGGCAAAAATATATGAAGCCTGGTACTCGGTCCAATAGCCATAATATATATATCATTGGAAAGGTCTTTTTACAAGGATTAATGATAACCGAGTCGCTTGTCTCCATTTGCTGTCGGAACGGAGTTATTTTATGTTAAGTATTTTTTTTTTTTTTTTTTGTTTTTGTTTCATTTTGTTAAGATAATGGTGATATTATATAATTTTCTTCTATAGAATCCTGTGTTTGTTGATTAATAGATACTAAAATGAATAAACACTCAGGAATAAAAAAAAAATAGAAAAAGTAAGAAACGTTATTTATTTTTTTAAACATTATTATCAACAATAATGACATCGTTGAGGAACGCTGCAGGAGCAGTGAAGCCTGTCTGGCATATCCTAGATACCACACGATTGAAACTATATGAGCACAAGTGCCGATTGTTCGTCGTCCGGTCAAACACGTGCAGTAATAATTGCATAAAATGTTATGGATATTGGTTTCGTTTTCATTAACATTGTTTTTTACTAATACATAACAATAATAAGTTCTTGACCGTACGTGACGTGACTGTATGCGTCCGCGTAAAAGCCAAGCATCTTCGTTTATACCATATTCATTTCAATCTTGGAGTGCGCTTTCTCTATATACTTGTAGAATGTATAGTCCATTTGATAAATGCTCGCTGCAGTAGGATCGGGCTAGCTTCAGTTGATAGGTGCCCAATGAAAGTAAAATAATCTGTTCTTCCGTCAGTAGTGGGAAGTTCTGTATTTCGTGACTTTCTATTCTTTGAAAATCCGCTCTTCGGTGATTCAAATGTTTTCTTTCAACATAATCATAAAGTAGATTCGGGGAATCAATTTTCTCCCTGATTATGTTTAGGAAGGCCTCTGCGTGAATGTTGTCATCGATGGGTATGTGGAAGTTATTAAACATAGCTGCGGCGATTTTAAAATCAATGAACATTTTTGGTAGTGTTTTATTAAAATATTTTTGCCGCAAAAGCCTGAAATCTCGTTTGAACCTCCCGTTCACCACTTCCACTACCCACCGGCATAGTGTAACTGATCGAGCTTCATTACCTTGCTCAGTAGTTAGCTGTGTCTCCCATCTGTCTTTAGATGGTGGAACGTAGGATTCATATCCCCATGCTTCGATAGCATCTAAACTGTCCCGGAAGCCGCGATCTAATATGAAGACATCGTTCGGTTGAAGAAAGCAATGCAATGGGTTTTCTCCATCATTCATTATATCACTCATGATGTTCGCATCAGTCTTAGTGGCAGCGTATGGTCCCAAAACATCGATTATATAGCCATTGGAACACACAATTAAAAACGGCTTCAGCAAGTTCTGGAACTTATGCAGGCTATAAGATAGACGCTGGAACAAAAAGTTCGATCTTTTATTGATATATATATATATATAAGTCCCATCGCATATAACGATAGCTTTATTGTTTTCTTCATTGCCAAATAACCCTCTTGGTATAGTGAGGTTCTTTTCTAAAACGTCGTTTCTATTCATATGGTCCACTCCCAAGTGTAATATTACATATTCATTCATGAGGCATTCGCGCACAATAGTTAGTAAACGTTCCAGCTTTCTTCGTGACATATTAAATAACGTCGCTAGTCTTTCATCTGAGTCTCCGGTACGTAGTTTCGTCAGATATATGCCTAACGCAGTTCGAGGCTCCTTGCACCTCCCACTTAGTGAGGGTGTTTGTTCTAATATGGAATCAAACTGTTCGCATTTGCGTCCTGTCCAAAAGTACATATCCTCGTTGCTTAAAGCACCTCTTGTGTTGAAATCTAGCCTAGGTCTACGATTTAAAGCCATTCTCAACATGTCACAAACGTCCCTAAACTGTTGCGCATTGAAGTTATGTGTGACATTGCAGAATTGAGGCAGCTCTTCCCAAGCATTGCTCTCAAGGTGTTGTCCACATACTCTAGCACCGTCAGGAATATATAACTTATATTCACAGAAAATGTGAATCTTGATCGTCTCTGGTATTCGATGGCGGGTTGCGTTTTGGCAAGTGTTAAAGATACAATGCCCTGGAGTGTTTGGAGCTCGAGTGTAGTCTGGAACCTGAAGCTCTCGTACATTCTGTTCTACTTCTGGTATGACAGGTGGTCTTCCTACAACGTTGTCAATTCTCTGCCAACATCGGTGACACACACGTCGTGTGTTGTCGAACTCTACCTGAAAATGGTAGAATACGATCTTGCTGATGTTATGTTGTATTTTTATGAAAACATTTAAAACAATGCGGTATGTAGGTATTTAGGTCTAAAGTCATGGCATACTTGTATTGTTTTCATATTTTAAGTAATGCAAGTAAAAATATATCTTATGTATAGCCGATGTGACGGCTTAGTGAATAGATAACAATAGCAAACACACAATAGGTGGTCAGAGAAGTGTTTTAATAAGAAGAACTATAAACGTGCGAACTGAGTCATAAAAGGATTAAAGGATTGTGAGAAAGCTGCACAAGTCATTACTGATATAAAGGGATGCCGCTCGGAAGCAGGTAGCTAGTACTGCACGTGTTTTTTTTTTGTATGAAGCGAACACCCTTAGCTACGGACCATACAGCCGCGCTACATAGAAAATAAACACGTGCAGCTGGTAGTTTGCAGCTCGGTCGGAAACGCACTTTTACACACAACACTAGAGTAGTTCAATAAGACCTGTAAGTGCGAGCAAGAGGTCCGATTAAAATGATTTAGGGCTCAATTCGCACGTTTGTAATGGCTCAGGTATAAAAATATAACAGACAATAATAATATAAACAAACCGCTTCTAAAAAGAAAAACTGAAGCTGGTGAAGTTCGAAATAGTTTAATGAAGTATGTACTAACCTCCAAAACGGCATGTTCTCGTATATAAGCCACAAACTCGGGGTGCATTCTTGTAAGATCATCAGTTAAAACATGCTGTTGGTATCTAGCATGATGTAGGCCTCGCCGACACATCACACAGTTGCGATTTTCTTCCATAACGATGTTCTAGATCGATAAGCACTACAATAGTCCACAACCCTAGCCAAGATAAACATTTGTAGCGGGTAACAATGTCCAAAAGGGGCGCCGGGGTCAGTGAAGAAAACGGTATAAGTACTAGGTAGAATAAACAGCTGCGGAACGTCGTTTCACGCACAGAACGATACAACGACTAGTGAATGTCGCGGCACAAAAGGCTGTCCACTGGCACAGCGCACCACCTACCCCACCCCGCGGCTGGTTCCCTATCCCCGAGGTCTATAGTCACCGTTGTAACAAAAAACAGAAATGTTAAAGATAATACTACTTTTTTATGTAAAAAAATATATTTTCAAAAGTCTTCACCATTATCATATCATATCACGATATAATGCATGAATAGTAACACAATAGACGTATAAAAAAAGAAGGACTCCGCGCCACGCATATCGAAAGTGAAGCACCGTACCGATCTATGTGTGCGTGATATGAGTACCTGCAAAGACGCCGTCGCTTGTGTCACGTAATGGCGTCCGGTTGGCATGATGTAAACGTGTGCGCGAGGCGTGTTTGTACAAACGGTCCTGGCATACTTACTGTGCTTCACTTTCGATATGCGTGGCGCGGAGTCCTCCTTTTTTTATGAGTCTATGAGTAACACAATACATTTCTCGTTTTAAATAATGTTGTTTTACATTGTTTTTTTCGTATTTCAACCATGATAGGTATGTAATATTATCGTACTTGCAATTATGATGTTAACTAAAACTGGAACTTTTGGGGGCTTGCCGTGGTTTTCAGACAAGGATTTGGGACATGTCGCCATAGTAAATATTTTTCCTGATTAAAAGACCTATCCAATGACACCACAATGATTGCTATTGGAGCGAGTACCAAAATGCCCATTCTCCTTTGACAGTTGGTAAAACCTGATGTGCTGTTGTTTGTACAATACGCGACAGATATAATAAAACTTGGAGTATTAGACAGTCGTGGCTAAGTAATAATAGCCGCACGAGTCGATCGATTTGCTGTGGTCGGTCCGTGGATGGGTGACCATCTTTACAAACCAAGACCTCCTTGGATCTTTGACAGTCGGCACGGGTCGTCAGAAGCCCGAAAGTCTGACAACCAGTCTTACCATGGGGTATAATTATTACCCAGTAACTGGGTTGTGGAGGTCAGATAGGCAGTCGCTCCATGTAAAATACTGGTATTCAGCTGCATCCGGTTAGACTGGAGACTGACACCAACATAGTTGGGAAAGAGCTAGGCAGATGATGAGTTGTAAAATTAAGTCAGTTCATCACAATTAAATTATAAGTGGAAGAGGTCTGATGCAAGGTATAATGATGTTTGATTGATTTTTCTTTGATGATGATGATGATGGTTGGTTTAATAATGAGGAAAGTGTTTTTCAAGACCGGTGTCGCAGATTATAAATCCAATGAAATAAACTATACTAGAGAATTTATAATCGATGATGACCGAATTTGAGTAATTAAAATTTTTAATTACAATATACAAGCTAACACTAAAATCTAGTATTAGTATGTACAAGTATATAATAATAAATAAAAAAAGGGGGAAAGCTCATAGATGCATAGAGCCCTATGAGCTTTCCCCTTTTTTATATTTTTTTCAAAAATTCGTCCGCATCGCTGTCAATGGGAAAAGTTGACAATGCTAATTCTTTGGGCTAAAATAGGCCAGCCCTCTAGTCCCGTGAAAAGTTGACCAACCGCTTGGCGATGTCCCAAAATACTCGATAAGCACTCGGACCCCAAGCACAGAATAAATAACGTACCCCAAAGCCCTAGAGTTTTAACCCCAACCGGCTCAAACATATAGCTCTCAATAAGGTTGTGCCGTTTGAGGTTTTCTGCTTTTGCAGCAGATGCCCCAGCACAACCCACTATGCTAGGAAGGCGAAATGGTGCGAGGGTGTTGACACAGGTTGCATCCCAAACCAAAGGTCTACCGAACTTCCTAAGGCATTATGGTCATTCCGTTTGGTCTCTTCCCAACTTTGCGGGCCAAGCCTTAAACAGCTGGCAACCCGGTGACAAGAGTCCGTGCCATCCGACCACCGCTCTTGCTGCAGGATAGGCCGTGGTGTCCGAGGCAGTCTACTCCTTCACCGCATTGACAGCGATGTGGAGCCCCGCAAGGAGCACTCAGATGCAAACATGTAGCGAGCCGGAATGTGGTGTCACTTAGCATAGTACCTATGTTCGATGACGGTAGCGCCTGAAGCTAGAGGCCCGCCTCCCATTCTCATTTGGGTAACAATTTTGCTGATAACAATCAATGCTTGATCGATTATCTACAATGACTTTTTTCACATCAAAATGAAAGTTGCATTTTCAGCAACGAAAGCCACACCCACACCCACACCACCCCCACACCTACACCACCACACCCCCACACCACCTTGCCCACACCCACACCACACTACCACACCCACACCACCACACCCACCACACCCACACCCACACCACCACACCACCCACACCCTGGCCTTGGCTTTGTGGCCTTATCCACACTTACACTACTCCTAGGAATGTATATCTTTTGCCTGCGGTTTTCGCCGCTCAGTGGCTCAGCAATTAATCGCCACACTTCAGATGTCAGTAGCTCTTTCTGTTTATCTTCGTACTTGCACAGACAATCAAGCCGCATTTTTTACATAGTTTTGCATTTTTTTCTAATAGAATCTAGAAGTCGTCTGCACGCGTAGCATGACGGTGTTTTGTCGACGGAAGAATAGACAAAATGACGCATTGCCAAGCTTAGACGCGAATGAATTTTGAAAGAATGCTTCTTCAATCTATCATTTTGTCTATTCTTCCGTCGACAAAACCCGTTTCTACGGCGGTCATGCTAAGCATGCGTGCTAATACTAACTAACTACGTTATAGTAGATCTCGTGAGCTCAAACTTTGTTGCAATCTACCACTAAAATTATTTAAAACGGGATATTTACCATGGTTTTTTTTTTCATCAGATCCTCACCAAATTTTTATGAGACCAACTTAAAGTAACCTTTGAAATAAAAAAAAACCATCTATATCGGATCTCATAAGGCGGAAATATCCAGCGGCCCCTTTTCGGAGGAAGTACCCCTCCAATCAAAAATTCCCCCCGAAAAACAAGTTTCGTCCAGAAAGGTAGTAAATTACGACCTGTAGAGGAGTAGCAACAAACACACAGACGAAAGCAAATTTCGCCAGACTTGAAGCAGAGACGCTTCGCTCGCTCGGTCAATGCTGCCGGGGCCACACCAATACGTCAACGTCAATGCTCATCATTACCATAAACATCACGGTAGTTATATTCGGTCAAGGATTGGTCAAATTACCGCGATAAGTTGTCGCTACACCTAAAACCTACGTCCTTCATCGCGATAATCAACGGCATATCCCATTGATGTGGCCCCGACTTGAGGATACTAAGATTTACTTTGCCTTTAAAAAAAAAGTAAGAAGCTAGCTCTCTTCTCGTTTTGCATGGTGACGTTGTTGTGACAGCATAATTTGAGCTGATAACGTTTCCACTTCTCAACGCAGGCCTCCTGCACCCTAATTGCGTAACACACTATCAATCGGAATCTCAATAATTTTGAAGTAAATTGCTATTCCATTGCTTCATATGTTCGAAAAAATTGTCTGCTCGACAACGTAAATAACGCAATGAATGTTGTTGAATTGTCAAAATGAAACCGATTCCGATTGAGCCCCGCTGTAGTCCTGTCTGAAGCGCGCCGCAGGTAATCCAATCCACGACGCGAGCCCAGTTGGTAGATGTCACATATCTTCAAATGTTTGGTTCTATGATATGCCGGTTTCCGTATGACGTTTTCCTTCACCGTTTTGGGAGCAGTGGTGATAAAATATATTACACAAAGTACTTAAAGTGCCTACCTGGGATCTAACCCACGATCAAGTACCATATTAAATATTTTATTTCACATAAACCTACACATGGGCACTTATGAAACGTCAGAAGCTAGGTGCACGGTTCCAAATTTGTCGTTTTCTATGGAGTAGAGCCGGCAAGAAACAAATATTATCTACACTTCTGGACACATCTTTTGGCCCACCTTGTATTTTCAGTTTCGTTTGGTCCTAGCTAAAATTTTATATTAGGTCGAGCAAAAAGTTTTTATGCAGTTTTGAACCTGGCACATTCACAATTTCATTCAATAGTCTTTTTTTGAATTTCGAACACAGAATTTAAAGAAACAAAAGACAATTTGGAGCCTGTTTGTTGATATCAAACAATCGAATACTAAGAAAACTTGGTTTTATTGGTTTACTTGGATTTAATTCTTGAAAAAGTGATTGATATCTTTGGTTTTGCAACAAACATTACTTATTCTTAACATTAAGGTGAGGTTCTATCAATAATCTATGGATACTTCACCTGAAGTCGCCGCCCAAGCTGTGGCACTTGTTCAGGCCGGACACAGCCAAAGAAACGTGAGTGCTCAACTTAATTTAAGTCGATCTGCGGTCCGAAATGTTTATCGGAGGTACCTAGAGACTGGCGGCTTTGTTCGTCGCCAAGGAAGGCCACGATCTCGGGTCACAACTGAAAGGCAGGATCGATTCATCGTGACGACCAGCTTGAGAAATCGTCACCTTACCTCCATTGAGATACAAAACCAACTTCGCGACTTCCACGGAGTATCTGTGAGCGCTCGAACTGTTCGGAGAAGGTTAAAAGAACGCGATATGGTACCACACAAGCCAGCTAATGGCCCCAAACTAACGCGAGCCCACCGAACAGCGCGCCTTCATTTCGCACGCAGTCATTTAAATTGGACACAGCAAGATTGAAGCCGTGTACTCTTTTCTGATGAGTCTAAAATTGTGTTACATGGCAATGATGGAAGGAAGAAGGTCTACCGACGTAAGGGAGAGCGTTTCGCACAATGCTGCTTTGAAGAGAGGGTTGCTTATGGCGGTGGCTCATGGACTGTCTGGGGCGGTATATCCGCGAGCGGCAAAACTCAACTTGAGGTTGTTACAGGACCACAGCTGCCAACATTAAATGCTGAAAGGTACATTCGTGAGTGCTTAGAACCTCACGTGATACCATACGCGGACTATGTGGGCCCAAATTTCCTTTTTATGCATGATAATGCAAGAGCCCATGCGGCCGGCATCGTCAGGGAATATCTTCGGGATGTGAACATCACAGTTATGGACTGGCCAGCCAGAAGCCCAGACATGAACCCCATTGAACACATGTGGGACGAGCTAAAAAGACGTGTTAGGGCTCGTCAGCCAGTTGCCCAGACGATGCAGGAGTTGAAAACTGCCATAGAAGAGGAATGGGAGATGATCCCTCAAAATTTCATAGAGCGGTTGATAAACTCTATGCCTAATCATATGAGAGCTGTGGTAGATGCCCATGGAGGCAACACGCGTTATTAAATTAAACCTTTATTTGATAAAACATGTTTTTTATTCAAAAATCAATTGCCTTTAACAAGGCGCATATCCGACTTGTTAGGCGTAGCTCCATGTCGTATGGTATTCTGAATTCAAATTTAAAACAATACGATCGAAAAAGATGGTAAAATGTATCAGGTTTAAAACTGCATCAACAGTTTTTGTTCAATCTAGCAATCATATTTCGGTAGGGCCCATCGAAACCTAAACTCTAAGGTGGGCCAATAGATGTGTCCAGAAGTGTATTATCTTTTAAAAATAATGGGCTTTTACAATATTTTCAAATAACAGTGTTAATAGGTATGGGAGGATAGTGTAGGCCACCAGGTACCTACTTAACAAAATTCGGGGCCGTTGTCACTGGACCACCATGACTTGATCCTCTCCAAATCCATATCGTCAGTGGACGCCACCCGCGATCGTATGGTACCGTCAACTACACGAGAAAATAACAAAACCGGCTAAGTGCGTGTCGGGCCAGTAATAAGGTTCCGTAGTTGCACAATAATGCGGACTATGAAGAGGGCTTTTTGTTGTTTCATGAATATTTAAACGGTTTCGGCGGCTCACAACGTCTAAAAACGGGCCCACATAGGACGATGGTAACTGAAGAAGGAGTTATAAAATCCAACTTCACTAGTGAAATAAGAAAAACTATTATCTATTTGAGTACCACCGCGTGTAGAGGCAAGCGGTTGTAATAAAGATTGATAATCAGCGTCGTGGAATGTCTTACACAACTAAGAACGTTCTAAAAGTAATTTTTAATGGAATTTGTACGAAATTTTAACTTTTCAAAGTGCTTTTTTGTTAGAGTCAAGTGTCACCCACACTTGACTCTAACAAAAATGAGCACTTTAAAGCTTAATATTTCAGAAACGGATCCCATAATCGAAAAATTGATTTTTAAACTCGCAACATATTTGAAAGACCCATCCAACAACACCCCACACCTTGGGATAGACGAGAAAAAAAAACATCCCCACTTTACGAGTACAGAAAGTACCGTAAAAAAAATTTTTTTTCATGATTTTATTTTACCACTTTGTCGGCGTGATGAATATGTTTATCCATGCTAAATTATAGTTTTCTAGTACTAAGAGTCTCTGAGCTAAGCTGCGAACGGACGGACAGACAGACGGACGGACATAGCGAAACTATAACAAGTATAACAAAAAGGAACCCTTCCTTGTTGACTACGGAACCCTAAAAACTGACCTTCCATAGTTACACTCACAGAACAAATAAACCTTTTTATCTGTAGTGCTATTCTGTAAACATCTCACCGTGATAACTCAGGTGAAGTGAGCGTGAAGTGAGCCGTCGTTCCACCTGTAGTGCTATTCTGTAAAAATCTCACCGTGATAACTTAGGTGAAGTGAGCGTGAAGTGAGCCGTGATTCCATTTGATGCTAGGGGTTGACACTATTAACAGTTCACTTTAAGGTTACTTCACCTAAGTTTTCACGGTGAGATATTTACAGAATAGACCGGCTGATGCTAGAGGTTGACACTATTGACAGCTCACTTTATGATCACTTCACTCATGTTTTCACGGTGAGATATTTACAGAATAGCACTTCTTACACTGGTATTTGCTACTAGTCTTTTGAAGAAACATGAAGTCATGATAACTACCGGAAAACTAGGGAAAAATTACGAAGACATAATAGAAATAGACAACCGTCGTTCAATTAATGAATTATGACCAATTATGTCAGTAATCGCAACATCTTATCTGTGAAGTTGAAATGGCACCATTGTAGGCAAGGTGCTATAACGAAACGAACCTTTGTCTGTCTGTAGAGACTAATTTATAATTTTTTTATTAGCGATATACATGTATACCTAGTAGATATGAGCGCCGCGCCGGCGCGCCGCCGTCGCCGTGAGTTCATGTCGACGCGTCGCCGCCGAGTGCAGCACGCGGCGCGCCGTCGCGGCTACTCACAACTTGCTTTCTCGCTCGCACGCGCGGCCCGACCGCGTTAGTTCGCCTAGTCGTTTCGGCACACTCGTCGCTTACGCAGTCGAGTTCAATATTTTACCGAGTAAACGTGTATTATTGTGTTGTGTTAACGATGGCAGCAACTTCGAGATGAGATGAGAGAGAAATGATTATTTTTCAGTAAACGTGATCTCCAATTATTATTTAGAAGACTGTAAAATTGTAATTAATAAATACGTTCCTTTATAAAGCTTTTTTTGGTAATATGAATATGGTTTTCTTTATGTTATTTTTAAGAAAACTCCCTGATAAAAAAAAAACTCAGGCCCACGACCGGCCACGCCACGCCGCCGCGACGCCGCCGCCGCTGTGGAAATTAACAGGCCACGCCGCCGCCGTGGAATTGGCCATCGGCGCTCATATCTAATACCTAGTACACCATGGCCCGTTTAGGCTTTCGTGATAAGTGCGATTACCACATTGTATTGGTTTAAATAATTTGATTCTCTTACGAACTTTAATAACAGTTCACTTAAAATGAGATACTTACATCTTAAGTGCTTACATCTAAGGTGCTTACATCTAAGTAATAGTTCAGTGTGATACAAGGGTGCATTAACCTACACACCCGTGTATCACACGACGTTTTTCAACACAATTGTGGGAAATAGTAAAAGACAAATCAAAGAATTAAATATGTTTGAGAGTAGTTTTTAACATGGAATAAATTGACCACAATGTAGATGGTTTATATTTGCCAGTCAATTCATGAAAATAAGCTAACAAAACATGTTCTGAAAATGAGTTAGTTTTCTTTTGTTTTTTCCATAAAATAAAATTATCGTAAGACGCCATATATCTTTCTCGAGATTTTGGGGGCAAAATTTCATCTTGCGCAGTTTCGCCTCAGATAAAATATCGGGTGGAGTTAGTTCCATTTCATCACTTGTACTTGAACTAACATTAACAAAAAAAAATTAATTTATCACACAAAAATTAAAATTTTCAGAAAATGGCGCGTTTTTGCAATTGGACATATTTTTTTTTACAACGAAAACAGCCTATACAGCCTATTCGATTTTTGACAAATGTCGATGTGAAATTAATTAAATTAAAACCGGTAAATAAATATATTAAACAACCATTTAAAAGAGTTATGACAATCCAATGTTAAGACGTACGCACCGATTCATTTTTCCTCGTATAAAATCTATCCCGTTTTATTCTATGTATGAAAACTCCTTGCTACTAATCTTTTTAACCGACTTCAAAAAGGAGGAGGTTCTCAATTCGTCGGAACCTTTTTTTTTTAATTTTTTTTTTATGTATGTTCCCCGATTACTCGAAAATGGCTGGAGCGATTTGGATTTTTTTTTGTTTTATTCGAGAGGGTATACATCACAGTTGGTCCCATAGAAAATTGATTAAATTTGCTTGGGTAGTTTTTGAGTTAGCTTCAATAATACGTATTTTTTCCCCACTTTTATATGGATGATGTTCTAGTTTGTTTTGCAGATAGTGGTATTAGAATTTGTGTGGGGTAGGTACACAACTAAAAAGTGAAAAATAAAAACTTTTTTACAAAAAAATACAACCGACTTCCAAAACGAAAATACATTTAACTAGACACCGACTTCCGAAATTAAAGTTATTTTTCACTTTGTAGTGTTGTTTTTGGAAGTCGGTTGTATTTTTTTGTAAAAAAGTTTTTTTTAAATTGACATCAATTTAAAACTCAACTGCAAAACTAATGATCGAGCTCGTAAAAAAAGTCACGACCGCGTAACAGAAAGATGCCTATGCAAAAGATTTAATTTTCGAATCATTATTATAGCCTCTGAAAGTACTCCTTGTTTGACAACTGTATTGAAAAATAGATTATCATATTTGCCTCTGGGGTGTTGGTGATGTTATAGGGTACATACATGTTTCTTGAGTTTTGTCTTATTTTTATACTATCATACTCCTTTATATCTTCCGGTAAATTGTTGAACAGCCGTGCTTCCCTCAACCAATATTGTTTTTTTGCCGTAATTAGTCCGCGCCCGTGCAGTCATTAGTTGAAACTTGTTATTACACATACTTAATGATCACGTCTGTATTCTATGAAGGGAATAATAAACTAGCTTTTGCCTGCGGCTTCGTCCACGTGGAGTTCGGAAATTATCCAACGGGAACGTACTACCAGGATTAAAAATAATCTATATCTTAATCCAGGTCTACCCATGTGCCAAATTTCATTCAAATCCGTTCAGCCGTTTTAGCGTGAAAGCGTAACAAACAAACGCACATTTGCATTTATAATATTACTAGCTGCGCCCCACGGTTTCACCCGCGTAGATCGGGATGAAAAAAAGCTATGTGTTAAACCAGGGTATAAGCTACCAAATTTCATCCAAATCGGTCCAGATGTTTGAGCGTGAAGGAGTAACAAACACACACTCACAAACTTTCGCCATTATAACATTAGGATTCTCTACACCCACATTTCGCCTTCGTTAAACATATTTAAGTCCTTTAGGGGGCGAGCCTATTGTCATCATAAACCATGCACAAACCCAGATGTAGCTGCTACTGACAATTTGACAGTGCGAACGTATTTTTGTCGTCTCGACCCTTTATTATATTTGAACAACTAATCTAAGCAACGCAGCTAATCACAGCACCAGCTAAGTTCCTAATAAGCAACGCAGCATTAAAGTGATAGCAACTATTATTTTCTTTTTTTTTTCTTTCATCACTTCTTCACTTTTAACTTTTAGTTAAAATGTGTGCAATGGTGTGGGTTACATGTTCGTTTAATCTTACTTTAAGTATTTCCCTGTATTCTGCGGCATGTAACTGTTTTTGTCCCTAACAAATAAAATAACAGCTAGTATGGACACTACAGCCGGTTTTATATTCAGCCAACGACACAAAAAAATAAAAAAAAAATAATTGAATGATTTTTTTTATTTGATTTTTTTTTTAAATTTATTTTTGTTTCTTGTTTTCAAACTTTTACTATTGTGTTTTTAGTTTAGTTGGTGATCTTCCTGTGCGAATCACAATAAATACTTTTTCTTTCTTTCTTTCTTATTCTTTCAAAATTTTCACGACATTACAGGTTGGTAGTAAAATCCTAGTAGTTAGCTAGATAAACTATTGGCACAAGAATAAAAAACCGAGTTTTTTAGTCTCGTGCTATCGGCATCCTCCAATAAAACGTATCAGAAGAAACCGCGTCAAAACCTAAGTGTACAATCAATTACTTCGATCACAATGTATACCAATTTGCAAGTTAATTGGTATAACTATGAGAATACAATTAAATGAATTACGGGCTGCCCGATAACCGTCCATAGATTGATTGTCATTCATAATGGATGGTGGGAATTGCTTCATACTGTCCGTTATTAGTGTTGCGGTTACACGCAATGTCTGGTGGTTTAGGACTGATCGCCACGCCCTTAGAGTCTAAGGCTTAGACTTCTTTGTGACTTCATTAGTAAGGAAAGAGTGGGGTCAGGAATATGCTACGAGTATAGACTTGTTTTTTTTTTTCCTGAAAGTCTAGGTACAAGGCTTGTTGTACACCATTGCCACAGTGCCCCAGATTTTTGCACACTTAATTTAACTAAGTGGCTAGGTAATAACAGCCGCGCACGGGTCGAGCTGTCAGGTTAAGCTACGCTTGCCGGGGTCGATCCGTGGATTAGTGACTATCTTTACATACCGAGACTCCTCCGTGCCTCGGAAGCCGTTGGTCCGGCGGCGTTACGGGTCGTCAGAAGCCCGAAAGTCTGACAACCAGTCTTACCAAGGGATATCGTATTATACCCAGTTACTGGGTTGTGGAGGTCAGACAGACAGTCGCTCCATGTAAAATACTGGTATTCAGCTGCATCCGGTTAGACTGGAAGCCGACCCCAACATAGTTGGGAAAAGGCTAGGCAGATTGATTGATGTTTTGTGACTTGACGGAAAGAGTGGGGGGGAAGGAATATGCTATAGATTTGTTTTTTTTTTTCCCTGAAAGTCTAGTAGAACACACACTTAATTTTTTACAGGCAGGAATAGCGAGGATATCGATTCGCCATATTCTGAAATCCATCATCTGCCTAGCCTTTCCTCAACTATGTTGAGGTCGGCTTCCAGTCTAAGCGGAAGCAGCTGAAGACCAGTATTTTACATGGAGTGACTGCTTATCTGACCTCCAAAACCCAGTGACTGGACTTACTGGGGTAATACGATACCCCTTGGTAAGACTTTCGGGCTTCTGACGACCCGTAAAGATTGTCAAAGATCCAAGAATGAAAGAAAGAAGAAGAAAGAAGAAAGAAAATACGTTTATTTGCGGTAAACATGACGCAAAGGACAACAAAATAAAATAACAATGTAAAAAGTAAGTTTTGGGGAAAATATGCGTCACATCTACGCAAAACGGCTACCGCTCAGCATAATGCCGCGACCCCATAATGACAGCCGGGAGCAACGGTTTAATGTGCTTTCCGAGGCACGGGGAGTCTCGGTATGTAAAGACGATCACCCATCCACGGACCGACCGCGGCAAGCGTAGCTTACCCTGATCGATCGACCCGTGCGTCTGTTATTACATAGTCACAGATGTCTGTACTTAAATGATTTGGTTCCAACTAATTTAACAGCGCTCATTGTTCTAGATATCTTTCGAAGTTATAGAACCTAGAATCGACCGGGGCTAAAGAAAAAAATAATACAAAATTGTCCATGCTCTGACGCTCAGATAAAAAAACAAAAGCATTTAGCTCTTTACTTCTGATTTTGCTTAACTTACATGGGACGTTAATGAGCAAGATCTGACTGAAGCATCAGTTAGCAACACAAACCCATGAATCGACTTCAAGACATCCCTCCAAAACAACAGAACTCCACAAACAAACGAAACAAAAACTTAACCTCATTTAATCGATAAGAAACATCGATTGTAGTATCGATACCTGTAAAAAAGGGGGAATGTAATCGATTAAGCTAACAGAAGTTGCCCATCGTATATATCAGGGGGATACTCGTATTTTAGGGCTTTTTCTGTCGAGTACCAGAGCGCTCCAATTGTGCTGGATAGAAAAAAATGACAGTTTTAAGGCGCGTGCAGACAGACGGAGGAGGAGTCGGAGGGTCGGATGGAGGTAAGGCGGAAGGATCGATTGTGTAAGTTCACTGAATTGTAAAGGGGAAGTACAGTTTTTTTAAGTTATGCATTTACTAATAAAATAAACAAATAGAATAGAATATAGAATAGAATATATTTATTTCACTAAAATTACATTCAGGTGAATTGAAATTCCTGGAGCTCGCACTAGGATTCCCTGTGTTGTGAGATTCAGGCTCCTTCGTTCCGTTAACATTTTTTCGAAATTTACATTTTAAAACTAAAACTAGGTACTTATAAATAAACTGTACATGTATGTTGCTGTGATTTGTGTCAGTTGTGTTGGTGTTGTAAGAGTGTCTGGATGTATGTTAGTGAGTGCACGTGTGTTGTGAATTGTCAATTTAAGCTAATAAACTTTCTGTCATGTCGTAGAAATAGTCAAATAAATAAGTTGATAGGGTAGACAGGGATGCATTGTACCTATTCTGGGGTAAAAACATTAGTGCAAGATTTTCTTTTCACCTGACCTAGGAGACAATTCAAAGATTCTTACACTGTCCTCGTCGTAGTAGATGTCTTGTAGTATCTTTTATACAGGTTCACGTATAACCAATGTTTTAGAGGTCTGGTTAAGTTCGAAAACCGTCGGAAGATTCCGATAAAATTCTTTCCTAAACAAAACTTTCTCTCATAATGTAATGTGTAATGTAAAGATCCTAATTAGGTACATACTTTCGTTCGGACTTTGGACAACTTAAGGGGACTACAGAAACTAAACGCAAGTTTTATAATACCTAAAAGTCATAAGATCCACTGCAGTAAACAAAATCAGAAAAATATATAATATTCTTCAGGATATTATGCTAGTTAGATAAGTGTGTTCAAAATCACAAAGATACCTCTAAAAATGCCTTTTAACGATTAAAAACCATACACATAACACATGAAATCATTCTGATTTTTTTTCAGATTCTACAAGCAACACGTAATAGTGTTTTAATTTTTTTTTTGTTCCTGTACTCCCCTTAAACTCCTAAGATTTCTCTCATGTGCACAATCCTTTACAAAATTCGTTCCTTTCCCGAATGGCGTTACGGACAAAAACTGATGAATTTGGCGACATTTCGCCGAGGGCGCCACTGGTAACGAATGTTCGCCGACGATCGTCGTGTGCCACGCCGACGGTTTTTGCCATTTTAAGGGAAATTTATTAAAGAGTTGATGTGTTATTTTGTGTTAGTTGTTAACTGTGTTTCTGGGGTTGTTATTTTTGGGATCGGCGACTACAGAATGCTACAAAGTTCTCAGGATTAAAATAGGTGTCTCACTCTTATTCCCTTATGCTCTTTAAAGTCACACCATTTTTATCATTCCCTCCTTCATTTCATGGCGTACAGTTAAGCCTGTCACAAAGACGGTTGATAGCAATAGGATTGTCTGCCTACCCCTTTTAGGGGTATTTTCCATTTCACTCAAAAGGTGCAAGTAATGCCGTACCTGCTTCTCACTCCGTACTGTTTGTGACAACAACACACCACCTTGATTAGCGCACTAGTATAGTACCTACATATCGCTTTGCTAATGATTGGTGTCACAATCAGCGGAGATGTCCATAGGCCATTATTTCCAGGGCCCAAAGCTCCCTAACATCTCCGATGTTCCGGTTCACTTTCGTCTAACCATCTTCGAAGTTCCGGTTCACCTAATACGACTAACCATCTCCAAATTTCCGGCTTACTTTCACCGAAGTTAGATCGGAAATTATCGTTGGCATCCGAACGCTGGGTTCCCTTTCGGAGAAACCCGTGAACGTGTTGTTGTTATGTATGTTTCTAGTTCTCATGTTAACCTTTTCAACCTAGGAGAGAATTTGTCTTGCTATCTCGGTCGGACTATCTCCGTTTTTGAAGTAGGTAACGTTCTAATCTTCAGAAACTACACTACATTTAAGATAACATTTAGCTTAACAAATGCCAATAGCTTTAATGTATTAATTCTATTCCAACTCATCTCATATTCATAACTCCACCACAAAACACACATTACACAGGTTTTCTGTTAAAATTAGATGTTATACACAAACTATGTCGTCACGTTCTCGTGTCGTGACGCGTTGCCCGCGAGAACTCACGACAACCCGTCTAGTTCACGTAAACGGTAATAATATACGTATTACGTGAGATTTTCTACTGATTGTGTATCTTGCACAATCGTGGCTAAATAGGGATGGGTGTTGTGACATTGTGGGAGTGAGGATTTTATGTTTTCAAGATGGCGCCTGAGAGTAATATCTCAAAATGAGCTGACGGAATGTCAGTCGTTAGAATTGGTTGGTTGCATTTTATGATGTTCCTACTAAACAGGTATTAAAACACACGAAACTCTTAAATCATAATCAGAATGATTTATTAAAAAGGATAGAAAAGTTATTTAATTTCGTTTTTCCTGTGCGTCGCTATTAGTTTTACTAGCTCCAGATCTTCGGCAAAAGGGGACATTTAAAGACAGGCTATTGTGTCTACCTACGAATATCAAACATATTGCTGATAGATTCGCTAGGCGTTGCAACTCCGTCTAATTTTTAATGCAATGCTAACACCATTCATAACAAAACGGATTGTCGATCGTCAATTGTTCAATACTATATGCACAATAGCAGACGATGCTCCACTATTACACCACGCAGTTTACTCCTTCCGGATACCATCATTGCTCCAACTTATCGTCCCACAAATCAATCCAGACCAATTTGCCGAGACACCTCTTACAACCAGTCCAATTGCCTGTTTTACATCGACGAAACATCTTCAAAATTCGTGTTTTAAATAGCAAAAAACTTCTCATTGTGTGCCAAACGATCAATACAAAGCAATAATTTATGACATCCTATTTTTTTGGCCACAATTGTCTCGTGGCCAGGCCAGGAGACCACGTTGCATACATAACCAGGATACTGAGAAATTAATCGCCCTGCAATTTAGATCGACGTCCTGCTTAGTTCTCATGGGTACGACGGACATGCATTATGGATGCAGTTTTTGGGAATAATCGGAGTCATAGTGTGGCAGAGGCTCGTGGCTTGCCGCGGTTGATACATGGATGACCATCATTACATCCAAGACTCCGTGCCTAGAAAAGCACGTTAAGCCGTTGGTCCCGGCTGTCATTCGTGGATCTTTGACAGTCGTTACGGGTCGTCAGAAAGTCCCGAAAGTCTGATAACCGGCTTTACCCAAGGGGTATCGTAATTACCCAATAACTGGGTCGTGGAGGTTAGATAGGCAGTCGCTCCATCCAGTTGCATCCGGTAAGACTGGAAGCCGACCCCAACATAGTTGGGAAAAGGCTAGGCAATGATGAGTACGGCAGTAAATAATAATGTCAGCTTGTAATTTTCTTCGGCTAAATGGACCAGGACAGGACAGACTGGATGCGGAACTGATGAACCGAAAGCTTTGGCGCATCTTTGAGAAGCTCCATAACTAGCAATCAAGTTAGATTGTAAATAAGTTGAAAGGTTGCAATGATTATTCGAGGAGCGGAACACCAGCGGAACATCATTGGGTTTCCCGGTTTCGCAGCGCCCTTAATACTACTCTTGTTTTCTGTCTAAATAAGTATTGGCAGTCCAGTGATTCCTCATGATATGTTTCGTCGTATGAAACGAAAGAGGCTCTTTATCCATCACCATTATTCTTCTACCCTGATTCCGATTTGTTTGTGGTTGGTGCAGCATTTCTTCTCCTTCCACAGATTCTTTCTTTATTTCAACTAACCGCCTACTACCTAATGCTCTAAATTTCTATTACCATAGCTATTAGGTACAGTGCAAAATAACACCAACATCATCCCAGACGTGCGCTCGCGACGGGTGGCCCGATCTATTTCCGACAATTCCCGAGAACTGCCGAGCTCTCCCGAGCTACTGCAAGATTACCTGCCGTGATACACATAATTAATGGGGCTTACGACCCCGATGTGTGTCTTTTCGCATGTTAATACACGTTTACATTTATCTTAATCACCGATTTTTGTGGTGATGGTGATTGGTGACGGGTGAGTGATTCTGATCTGTCAGACTGATATGGTATAACTTGTATGTTAGCTTGCTATTATTAAAAATAACATCTAAGCTAAATAATAGGGATGCCTGGGTATAAAAAAAAATGTATAGTCTTTATAATATTAATAATACATATATCCACTTTAGTTTCTGTTAGTGAGGAGCTCGTGGCTAAGTAATAACAGCCACACGGATCGATCCATCAGGTTAAGCTACGCTTGCCGGGGTTGGTCAGTGGATGGGTGACCATCTTTACATACCGAGACTCCTCCGTGCCTCGGAAAGCACGTTAAGCCGTTGGTCCCGGCTGTCATTCGTGGATCTTTGACAGTCGTTACGGGTCGTCAGAAGGCCGAAAGTCTGACAACCAGTCTTACCAAGGGGTATCGTATTACCCAGTTACTGGGTTGTGGAGGTCAGATAGGCAGTCGCTCCATGTAAAATAATGGTATTCAGCTGCATCCGGTTAGACTGGAAGCCGACCCCAACATAGTTGGGAAAAGGCTAGGCAGATTGAATACATATATCCAGTTTCTGGGTTGTGGAGGTCAGATAGGCAGTCGCTCCATGTAAAATACCTACTGGTATTCAGTTGCAACCCTGAAAGCCGACCCCAACATGTTGGGAAAAGTCTAGGCAGATTGATAGACTAGTTGATTAATACAAAATTACTTAGATAAAACGCATTATATTTGGGAAGTGGGGTTTCGTTACGTCATAACTATAACAAACTACGTATAAAATCTGGCAAATAGTGACGTCAACTCAATGTATCGCCGTAATCTCTTGATTACGTAAAAAACCAGCCAAGTGCGTGTCGGACCACGCACAATGAAGGGTTCCGTAGTTGAAAAGAATTTATCCCAAAAACAAACATAAGAGGCGGTACACGAAATTTTGTCGATTTCGCTGATTTACGTGATTTTACAGGTATTATACTATATTTCTATAAGTTTTAAAGCACTATATGAATGAGCATTTCAATTGTGATCTAATGTATGAGCTACTTTTTTATTTTTATTATTTAATTTTGATTAATCGACTTAACCGGCGACTGTTTTGTGAATTTTTGCTGTAAGAGGTTTAGAATATCACATATTTACGAATTGTTTTGACTTCTAATGGGTAAGGAAGAATTACAATATATTTGTCTGAAAGTTGTTTATACAATGTGTGAATCACTTTTTACTACTTTCATATAAAATTTTTGAGTAAAAAAATATTTAACTGAGTCAAACTATAAAGAAAATGGGCAAAGAATTGCTTTTGATTTCGGCTACTTAGAACTCTCGTTCAAAAAATTAAAACAACAGAAATAAACTTCAGTTCAAAATCAATCCATTTCTTAAAAAAAAAAGCAAAATATTAAAAACATTTGGTATTCAAAAATCTCTTAAAACAACCTAATTCTCGCATTTATAAACTCGACACAAAATAAAAAAGTAGCTTATTCATTAGATCATAATTGAATCTTTCATGTTGTGCATTAAAATATATAGAAATACAGTATTTTAACAGTAAAAAAAACTAAATAGCTAAATCGGCAAAATTTAGTCGATACGATTTTTTATTTAGTAGTATAGTAGTATTTTTCGATAGTATTTTCGATTTTAACATTGTAATCCCAAAAAAAGTTTTTTTTATGGGATAAAATTACAAATTACCAATTTTCTGACGTTTTCTCCTCTATTTGTGCTTTGAGACCTTACTTCTTGACAAATTTCATTATTCTAGGTCAACGGGAAGTACCCCATAGGTTTTGATTTACTTGCAAGTATCGCATAAATGGTTGTATTTTTATATTTTGTTGACATAGAAGATTGATTTTTTTAGAACTCTAAAGACCCTTAATAGACCTACGCATTTGATATTCATACACTTCATACACTTCTTACTTCACAAGTACACACACACACACACACACACACACACACGCGCGCGCACACACTTCATGATTGTAATTTTTATTCTATATATTTAAATAACTGTGCCTTTTGATATTCTTTGTCGCTACATTTTTAAATAACCAACGGTATAAACCTAGTTTGGGAGCCAGGGGACCTATGTTTGAGACTTACGTTTACTTTAAATATGTCATGTATGTAAAAAAGCTGTCTCTTTTTGAAATAAAGAAAGAATTTATTTTATTTATTTATTTATTTCAACTTGATACCTCCACGCGTTCCTGAGAAAAAGGATCTTGACAGGCTGATAATCTTGAAAATTTTTTTTTATGCGATAGAATTACAAATTAACATTTTTCAGACTTTTTCCTTTACTTGTGCTGTGAGACCTTGCTATTTGCCAAATTTCATTATTCTAGGTCAACGGGAAGTACCCTGTAGGTTTTGATTTACTTGCGACAGTTGCGAGTATCAAAACGTGTCGCGAAATGGCCGCATTTTTTTATTGCGTTGACTTCGACGCTTGATTTTTTTAAAACTTTAAGGGACCATAGACTTACGTATTCGATATTAATTTCAACTTGATACCTCCATGCGTTCCTGAGGAAAAGGGTCTTGACAGACTGACAACGAAGTGATATTATCCTACAAGGGTTCCGTTTTTTCCTTGTAACGTACGAAACTCTAAAAGTCACATTCGCTTTTAAAAGCTCTAAAAATCGATTTACTAATTATTTACTCGATTTTTTATTTCTCAGATAACCTGTCAACACTGTCCTCGTTCAGATAAAAACGTAAATCGATATTAATTTCAACTTTGTATCTCCACCCATCCCTGAGAAAAAGGGTCATGACAGACTGACAGAGTAATTTTTTTTTTTATGTGATAGAATTACAAATTGACAATTTTCGGACTTTTTCCTTTATTTGTGCTGTGAGAGCTTATTTCTTGCCAAATTTCATGATTCTAGGACAACGGGAAGTACCCTATAGGTTTTGATTTACTTGCGAGTATCAAAAAATGACGCATAAATGGCCGTAGGTTTTCATTGCGTTGAGTTAGAAGCTTGAGTTTTTTAGGACTCAAAGAGACCATAGACTTACGTATTTGATATTAATTTCAACTTGATACCTCCACGCGTTCCTGAGAAAAAGGGTCTTGACAGACTGACAGACAGACAGACAGACAGACGGACAACAAAGTGATCCTATAAGGGTTCCGTTTTTTCTTTTTGAGGTACGGAACCCTAAAAAAGAAAAAATACGTGTCCAATATTTTTTAATAATATACATGACCAACAAAAAAAAATGTTGCTTGTGTTAGGAGATAATGCAAAAGTCCACCTTTTCGGACTTGCGACCAAACGCTCTTATGCTTAAGTTTTCACGGTTGGGCTATTACTAAACTGTTACAGTCAGACATGTTGTGGTACCAATTATGAAATCAACCTCTAGGTAAGGTTGATTTCATATTACACATACACCAGCAGATTAGAGTATGCACAAAAATCAATTTAAGGGATTGCTCAATTATTGAAATATTCATCGTTAATAAGAAGTAAGTTTGTAGTACCTAAGTTTATCATAGCCTCGAGTAAGTTATCAAGAATAAGTCCGGTCCGGAGTCATGCGAAGCGATTCAAAAATCGAACTCCGAACTCAAGCTTGCAAATCGCGCGTGCAACTGATTACGAAACTTCGTAAGTTTGTATAGTTCGTATTTGCAACCGAAACTCTCACGTTCGAAATTTCAATAAAATTGGAAGCCGTTGGACGCTGGACAGGGACGCGTGACAATTTTATCGTCTGCGTCGCCTTCCCAAGCCGTCAGTTTGCCGCCAAAAAACAAAGCAAAACAGTGACAATTGGTGCATATCCTCGACGAATTATCCCCGTTCGGCGCCTTTGTCCAATTGAAACCTTTATTTTACCATTTTTGCCGTTTTTCCATTCTCATTTGGTTATTTATCTTTTCTTTTTAGGAGTGGACAATGAGCTGGGCCGCTCATTATATCGTCGCGAGTTAGCACGCCAACCTATACTAAATCTCCGTTGGAATTCTAGCGAATTACCTCAGTTACATGGCCCGTTTTTTCACTGTGATTGATTTGAGTAAAAATTACTTTTGGTTTTTTCGAAGACACAGTAGCTGACGTTGGCTCTCGATTTACTTTTTTTGGTGCCGAATGACGGATTGAGTTTTTAAAGTAAGGACTGATTTTGCGTGGAATTGTAGACGTGATACGCTTCAGTGATTTGTATTGTGTTTATTTTGAAATTGATTGTGAAGTCAGTGTTTGATCCAAAAGATTGCAACCTCTGCCTTATCTTAGATATATTATGATCTTTTCGGCGTAGATAATATCTCATCCTTATCTGCAACATTATCGTAGGCGCAAAAAATACCAGGGCCCCAGTTCTGTATGATTCCCCTGCACTTATATCTTACCACGTACAAACGTGTCTTGTAGAAACCCCTTTTTATACAGGGTTAGTTTTCAATGACTAGCCAAATTTTCACAGGGTGTTCTACCCATGATTACAAACAACTTTTACTATGGGACAAACTTTGAAATCACGAAAAAAAAATCAGCTGTTTCATACATTTCGGTCGAGTAGGTATTGAAACAAAAAACTTTTGTATGAAACAGCTGTTTTTTTTTTCGTGATTTTAAAGTTGGTCCCATAGTAAAAGTTGTTCATATTCACGGGTAGAATGCCCTGTGAAAATTTGGCTGGTCATTGAAAACTAACCCTGTATAGGCAGGTGTCATAGAGAATACATTATTAACAGATGTCGTGATTAGTTCAAGGAATTGACGTAGTTTCGATCTAAGAATTGTTAAGTGGTCATAGTGAATTAGGGCCCAGGCCGGTTTAGCTATATGAATATTATTGGAACTGGGGAATATCGATAAAGGCTAATATCCCCGTATTCATAAAAAAAACAAAAAGCTCTAGTAGTTACAGAATTGTTTTATCTTCTTAATTCAAACTCAAGTCATAATTCGAATGAAATTGACAAAACACTTCTTCTTTATTAGGTTTATTGAGCGTTTTAGTTTTTTTTTTTTTTTTATGAGTCGTCACTCTCCTGCCCTAATCCTATTTGGGGTCGGCGCAACATGTCTTTTTTTCCATACTTCTCTATTATTCGTCATCTCGGTAGTCACTCCCATGTCATCTTTCACACAATCCATCCATCGTTTCTTTGGTCTTCCCCTACTCTTATAGCCATCGACATTCATACACAAAACTTGCCTCACGACATTTTCCTCACTCCTCCGCATCACATGCCCATATCATGACAACCGATTTCCGCACAACTTTTCAGTGACCGGTGCCACTTTCAGACTTCCTCTTTTTTATGAATAAGGGCATATAACAAAGCCTTTACGACATTCTCCAGTTCCACACAGTCGTCTTGCAGTTTTATATTTAAATAATTGTTTAAGTAGGTACTAGATTACTTATACCTAACTCATTAACCGACTTCAAAAAGGAGGAGGTTCTTAATTCGTCGGAACCTTTGTATGTTCCCCGATTACTCGAAGATGGCTTGACCGATTTGGATTTTTTTTTTTGTTTTATTCGAGAGGGTATACATCACAGTTGGTCCCATATAAAATTGCTTCGGTAGTTTTTGAGTTAGCTTCAATAATACGAATTTTTTCCACACTTTTGTATGGATGATGTTCTAGTTTGTTTTGCAGTTAGTGGTTTTAGAATTTGTGTGGGGTAAGTGCACAACTAAAATGTGAAAAATAAAAACTTTTTTACAAAAAAATACAACCGACTTCCAAAAACAACACTACAAAGTGAAAAATAACTTTAATTTCGGAAGTCGGTGACAAAAAACGAAAATACATTTAACTAGACACCGACTTCCGAAATTAAAGTTATTTTTCACTTTGTAGTGTTGTTTTTGGAAGTCGGTTGTATTTTTTTGTAAAAAAAATTTTATCTAAATGCTCTTTTACCTAAACTTCTGCCAACCCCAAATAGGAGAAGGGCAGGAAGAGGATGATGATGTTCTTCAACCTAAACAGTTAGGTCCTTAATAAGGATCTCATATATCCGTAATAGTCCGAGAGCCAATTTGACCTTCGCTATAACACAAAATTGTGATGAAAATGCAGTCGGAAATCAGACCCCAAAAATTATAGACAAACGTTAACATAGATAGACATACTTATCTTAGTCTTTTTTAGGGTTCCGTACCCAAAGAGTGCTAGAAGGAACCCACCAAGGGTGCGGACTAAGCCTCCGCTGTCCGTCCGTCCGTCCGTCTGTCTGTCAGAGAGCTGTATCTCATGAATAGTAATAGATAGATAGTTGAAATTTTCACAGATTGTGTATTTCTATTGCCGCTATTCCAACTAATCACATTAATATTATAAAGGCGAAAGTTTGTGAGTGTGTCTGTGAGTGTTTTTGTATGTTTGTTACTTCCTAACGCTCAAACGGCTGGACCGATTTGGATGAAATTTGGTATGTAGATAGCTTATACCCTGAATTAACACACATACTACTTTTTATTCCGGTCTACGCAGGTGAAACCGCGGGGCGCAGCTAGTACTTAATAAAAATAAAATAAGGTTAAAGGGTTAATAATTCATTCAAATATTAATATTAATTTCAATGAATAGAAAAAATTTATTTCAGTTATCTTTACAAACTTCTACAATATATATATAATCTTACATAGAGGCCTCCTTTTAAATATAATAAATTAAATACCTGTGCTAGGAGACCCCAAAATATGTAGTGTCAAATATTGTACTGTGATATTGAACCACTCGTGTGCGAGTCCGCCTCGCACTTGGCTGGTTCTTTAATGCTGAAATTGAAAGCTTATAACAAAAATTAAATGATTTTATTTGATAAATATTACAATATTGGGCTTCCTCATTTTATGAAGCAACTTAATTATTTTGAAGATGGCATAACTACCCGAGGCGTCAATGAGCCTCATTAGACGCTTTCAAAATTATCATCAGAATCTGAATTTCACACAATTCAAACCATTATTTTTTGTAAGTATCTCCTCTAGAAACTTTAGAGTTAACGAATCCAGCAGCAAAGAAATCAAATTTTGAATCAAGACAACAATTTATCACTTCTATAATTCCCAAAAATAATTCTATTTTACGAGCAACCGACTCACTGTCTATGCCACCACCCTCGTGGTTGACCACAATCCTCCGTGACGAATCTACGCCATCAAATAAAACCTACGCTTTATATTCGACACCAGCTCCACAATAAATGTCCAAATATTTGTTACTGAGCATTTGGCGAATTCAAATACAACCGTGACTAAACGCCCTTAGATTCCCTTGAGATCGGTCAAGGTATCCGACACAAAGCAAAACCAACCTTAAATCCCTTTAACTATAGTTGATTTTTCCCTGACGGCTTTTGTAAAGCTTTATTTCCATGCTGAAAGTGACCATTCGAAATTCAAACTTACCTTTTCTAATAACGAGACATAATTTTGAGTAACAACGTCTCCTGGACTATAAAGATTTTGATCAAGCAAATTTCAACTTTCTGTTGCTAGTGTAGAGTTTTATATCGTTTGGCTAAACGTGTGGGTGAATGTTTAAGATACAATTCGTAACGGGTACGCCGATATTGGCCAGGAGATAGAGGATAAGATTTATTCGGCACGGGACCTTCATGGTGGTTTTCATATCAAAATTAAATATCTCGTTGGGGGAAAGAAATTTGCGGAAAAATATATTTTTATTATTGTCTGTTATTGCTATTGACACTATGTTTAATTAAACGAGGGAAAGGGAAAACTAATTGAAGAATATTTGTATGAAAATGTTCTTGTTTGGAAGGACCCTCCACAATTTGACATACGGTATTTTATGCAATATTTTCACTTTTGTCACGGTCTTCCTTGTTTAAAGTCATTCTCATCATATATGGTGTCATTTAGATGAATGTACTCCTAAAGAAAAAGAGTTATTTTTTAAGAACAAGACAATTTTGAGCAATCTATCAAACATTAGAATTTTTTTTAACATAGAATCTGCAAAATTCCTGCCAAACATTGGCTCAAACACCAGCCACACCTACCAACCTTTTTGCTCCAACATTGGCATCAATCCTGTCCGCGGTCACACCGCTGATGAACCACTGGGTGTGGCCACACCGTCACGGCTGGCGCCGCGCGACAATGCGACAATTTTCACGCGCCACCGCGCGACGCGTAATGACGCACGGAACACGGTGGAACACTTCACGTATTGTCGATGGCATTAAAAGATACCAATCATTCAATTGTGCAGGCGATCGGTAGACGAATAAAGCTTGAATGGTGTATTCAGTGGCTGCTGATGAGGTTAAACGTATGACTCGTTTTCAGTTGGATATGATAGTCACCAATAAACGAGGAAGTAGCAGAATGATAGTGGCTTCTGAGTATGTACAGCTAAGGATGTCCTTACATTGATGCTTGCCTGCCTTATAAAGGGAATTATTTTCGCAGCACAATTTTCACACTTCATCGCTTGATGCGACCCGCAGTGGCTTGGTAATGATAGTAGCACGCGGTGGAGTGAACATTTTCATATTGAGTGCTGGCATTCAAATACCAATGCTATTAGGAAGTTCCATTCAAAAGATGATTCAGCTATTTAAATTTTATCGTTTTTTAAGAACTGCCGAGTAAGTTATAATAACCGTAACCCCGAAATTCATTTGATAGGATCTAGCAAAAGCAGATTGGACTTAGATGAAGGGTTAACGGGAACACTTTGCAATCAAACAGTTGCTTAGAATTTTTAAGTTTTTCATAAGAATGTAACTGACAGGTCATTTTACACAATAGGTATTACACCCATTTTTCAAAAGTGTCTCAGTTAGATTTTATAGTGCTAATAAGCCACAAAAAAAACACAAATTCAATCGATATGTGCCACAAAAATGCATTTAAATTTTACATTTTAAAATTTCACGCGTAATTTGACGAAAACGCTGGACGCAGTGGACGTCATATTGCTCTGTGGTCATGACGTCATCGTCAGTTGGCTGTATAAACAAACACTTTAGCTGATCAGTTGACAGTTGACACTTTTTAATTTACACAGCCGAATGACGAAATAACATGGCGGCTACTTTCATGGTGTTAGAAAACAGATTAAGAAAACTGAAAACTTTGAATTGAATTTTAAAATTTATATTGTTATTTTATGAACTAAAACTAACATTTTCCGAGTGCTTTTTGCCTAAGCTATCTAAATTTTTAGATTTTTTCTCTTATAGAGTAAAATACCGTATTCAAAACCATTTCACAACTGACAAAACAGTCTAATTTATAATCAAATCTACCAGACCTATACTTATCAAAATTGACCTGCTTTGTACCCCATCACTTGCTTCACCGGAAAACTGAACAATAGCCACACTAGCAACAATCAGAATCCATAATTCCCTAAAATTAAGTAATAAACACCCATTTCCTAAAGAAGTGGTCTGATGACGTCACGGGAGAACGACGAAACACTTAGCCATAGGTAGCGGAACGCAGGAAACGCGCGATATTTATTAGCGTTTGATTTATGCGTCGTCGATATAAGGCGCGGTCGCGATGTGATGCGCTCCGCTGGTTTTGTGGACACGTGGTTTTGACTGGAGTTGGCATTTTTTTGATGATATTTTTGTTATTCAATATTTATTTTAAATTGTTTTCAATAAATAAATTGTGTTGTTTTTACCCGACTACGGCGAAGCCCAAAAGGAGGGTTATGTGTTTGACCTGTATGTATGTAAGGATGTATGTATGTATGTATGTCCGTTTCTTTGTTCCCTCGTAACTCCTAAACGAATGAACGGATTTGGATAAATTATACGTCTTTAGATTTGTCTCGGTAGCGCGAGTGTCACTGGCTACATTAAAATCAAAAACAAAGTAAAATGTCGGATTTCGGGTGCCATATTGTGGAGATCAAAAATTTTTTTTTTTCTAATACCATCGAGTGGGATATCAAAATGAAGGGTTTTAAAAAGAGATTACAAAAATATACGCAACTTATATGGTTAAAAGTAATTCAAAGTGACAAATCGTAAAAAACACGTAAAAAAAGGCTTGGCTGTTTTTGTGCACTTGATCCAAAAAAATTACTCTGATGACCAAAACTCCTTGCTAGAACTAAATCGTCTGCGAAATCTTTCACATTTGTAAACTAAAAAGCTGGAAATAAAAAAAAAGTAATTAAAAAAACTAAAAAACCCGACTGCGGTAAAAAACTGAAAAGCTAAAAACAAGCCCATTTTAAATTAAATAAAAGTTGGAAGCAGGCGGGACCCATTTGAGTTAGAAAATATAAAAAATGGAATGGGTCCCGCCTGCTTCCAACTTTTATTTAACTTAAAATGGGCTTGTTTTTAGCTTTTCAGTTTTTTACCGCAGTCGGGTTTTTTAGTTTTTTTAATTACTTTTTTTTTAATAAAGTAGTGTCTAGAACTCTAGGCAAACCAAATGGCAAATTGCAAAGCTTTTGATTATAGTTCAGTCATTCAATCTGCCTAGCCTTTTCCCAACTATGTTGGGGTCGGCTTCCAGTCTAACCGGATGCAGCTGAATACCAGTATTTTACATGGAGCGACTGCCTATCTGACCTCCACAACCCATTAACTGGATAATACGATACCCCTTGGTAAGACTGATTGTCAGACTTTCGGGCTTCTGACGACCAGTAACGACTGTCAAAGATCCACGAATGACAGCCGGGATAAACGGCTTAACATGCTTTCCGAGGCACGGAGGAGTCTCGGTATGTAAAGATAGTCACCCATCCACGGATCGACCCCAGCAAGCGTAGCTTAACCTGATGGATCGACCCGTGCTATTGATTATAGTTGCTTAGTTCAAAATAGTAAAGGTTAAAAATAACTTTTACTTTGCCTGAATCCTCATCTTATGTAGAATCCCAGGCCCAGGTTTAAAGGCATCAGAGCGACTATTGGAACGAAGTTCTATAACGGGGCTTCCGGCAGGAGTAAACTGGTAGAAATCGTCACGTAACGAAAAAGCGTTATGCTCGAAACTTGAAACGATACTAGATGGCTCTGATATTAATACATATAATACAGGTACAGTGGGCTGCATCAATTAGGTACCCAAGTTGTATTAAAATTTTAATACAACTGGGGTGAAAACCCAAACTCAAACTCAAAGCATTTATTTCAAATAAACCAATTACAGGCACTTTTTTTCAGTTATGCACATAATGTTCAGTTGACTGAGAGCTGACTAGCTTTCAACCCAAGCCATTCCACAAAGTCTCTAGTAACATTTTAAAAACTATTTGATTTTCTCCCTACCAAAAATATTTTCACCAGTTTTTTCTATCCACCCGACCGTGTGTCGCGTCCGTTTTCACGCGTCGCTGCGACTATTAATATTCAAATTGGCGCGATATGTCGCCGCCGCTGTGTGAACCCACGTTTAATTTATATGGTATTGGTGCGCTTCGATGACAGGCTCGCTGTATCAGATGGACTTTATAGCGTCATCCATCGACTAGCTGAGTGTGTCCAATTTTTTATCGATGACAAGCATTGCGCTTACCAGTATACGATAGCTATACATTTCTATTTCCAGCTGACCTCTCATTGAATAGAAATCAACTTATACTGGAAATGTATAGCTTGATATGTAGCCGTGTGTACAACTTTTGGCGCCTAAATGACATAACAGGGGGGCGTTATTGATAAACATTTTTGAAATTGATACAGAATTGACGGTTTTCTGAAATGACGTTCACTAGGTGGCAGCAGTAAGACGTCAGGTCCGCCGCGGGCACCTGTCAAAAGTGTCAAAGCTCCTTTTCTTTAGTCGTGACTGAATGATGAAGAAATTAATGAAACGAATGATGAACGTAATCATATATTTTTATGAATTTTTATTCAGTGTCGAAATGGAAGATTTCTTGTCAAAGTGGCGCCAGCTGGTGGCGTTAATTTTCCTGAAGGAATTACAATGAGGGTTTATGACAAAACAAGATGACGACGTTAGTTCTGGTTTTGGTCACGCGACAAAAGAACCCTGTAGCGTTGTATTTCGTTAGGCACTTGTCTTGAAACCTTTGATTTTGCTTAAAACGTCGCTTGCTGCGTCTTTGCGGCTGCCCTTTGGGAACCTTTGACGCTTGCCAGAATGTGGCTAATAATAACAGGCGCGTAAAAAGAATAACTTACATAATATTCTTTCTGCCGATCTATTCTGTAAAAATTTAGGTAGTGTGGAATGATAGAGCTCACTTTCATCTAAGTTTTCACGGTGAGATTTTGACAGAACAGCTCGTCTGTTCTTTAGTATGGAGATTATCAGTATGAAAGGCGTTGTCAATTTGTCACCGATAAATTTTATATTACTTGTTTGTTTTTTTGTTTGGTCCTACGACCAAACAAACAAGAAATATAAAAATTTTAGCAAAAAAAAATTAAAATTTTGCAGCAGAGCAGAGGCTAGCCGTAGCTAGCTACTGCTAGCCTCTGCTCTACTGCAGTGCTATTCTGTACAAATCTCACACCGTGAAAACTTAGGTGAAGTGAGTTGTCATTCTACTTGATGCTAGGGTTTGACACTATTGACATCTCACTCCACGCTCACTTCACTTAAGTTTTCACGGTGATATTTGTACAGAATAGCACTGCTGCACTTCACGGTTATCACCAAAGACTGCTTGCGAACGGTTGATTGTAGACTATTTCTTCAACCTATTTGTTTCATATCCTACAATTTGTGTGTCCCTAGCCACGGTTCCGTGTGTCGCGTCAGTTTTCACGCATCGCTGCTGCTATATATTTATTATTCAAATTGGCGCGATCTGACGCCATCGGCTACCGGTGTGAACCAGCCATTATAATTATTCATTTGTATCATGCTGTATTTGTATTCAAATTTAAACTACTATTTGGAGTTTACATAAATGTAATTTAGGCACAACTAAATATTATGTAGGTACTAGTCGATAATGTAAGTAAATACTTATTGGTTACATAATTGTATTAGATATATAACTTATTGATATAGGTAATATATTCAAACACACGAAAATACATATAACATGTGTTAAATAATGACTTCTTCAAAGAATGGTTGCTTTGCTTTCTTCCATCTCATATCGCAAAATCCTAACTACCTAATCCTAATCTTACTACACTATTTTAAATGCGAAAGTTTGGATGGATGGATGTTTGTTACTCAATCACGCCAGAACGGCTTAACGGATCTTAATGAAATTTGGCACAGAGCTATATTACACAGCACACATCAATCTGCCGAGCCTTTTCCCAACTATGTTGGGATCTGCTTCCAGTCTAACAGTATTTTACATGGAGCGACAGCCTATCTGACCTCCACAACCCAGTAACTGGGTAATACGATACCCCTTGGTAAGACTGGTTGTCAGACTTTCGGGCTTCTGACGACCCGTAACGACTGTCAAAGTTCCACGAATGACAGCCGGGACCAACAGCTTAACGTGCTTTCCGAGACACGGAGGAGTCTCGTTAAATAAAGATGTTCACCCATCCACTGACCAACCCCGGCAATCGTAGCTTAACCTGATGGAACCACCCGTGCGGCTGTTATTACTTAGCCACGGGCTCCTCCTTACTCCTTACACAGTCACACAATGTCGGTTAAAAATAGTGTCGCGCCTACACCCAAAAACTTATCGATTCGAATCGATAGCCCCAAATAGTTTGACCACCACTTTTCGTTTACCGTCTGATACAATACAATAGTAAACGCATATGTTTTTGTGCATTCTCATTTAACGCTAACCGACACACGAGAGTACGCTATATAACCTATAATTGTACTCTATTTATTGCTATGCATGGCACAGGGGAAGCGGTGGAGTCGGTATAATGTTGTTTTGTTTGAAAACGATGCTTTTTTGGTTGAAAGTGAGATTGTTAAAGGTTTTTCCAATAGAAAATCTCGGAAGTAGACTGATTGGTTGGAAATAGGCTCACTCCCAACAGCTGGCAAAATGCTATGAAGTGCTTGGTCTTACATCTCTGTCTACCTCTCGAATACATGTGTGAAGTTATGTTTAAGCACGTGCGCTGTGGTAGCCCGCGAAATTCGTATTTTCTTGCGTTTTTTGCAATTTGCAGGTCCGTGTCAGGTTGTAAGTATCTTGATCAAAATATGATAAGCGACAATAAAACATATGTATTTACATAATTTTAACCACAAAATCTTTCTAAGTCAGATTTCGTCCGGATTGGACGGATTTCGGAAATCGGAAGAATCCGGAGGAAACCGAACATAGAAAGATGCGTTGATGATTTTTATGATTTGACACGGACCTGCAAATTGCAAAAAACGCAAGAAAATTTGAATTTCGCGGGCTACCACAGCGCATCCCCCTTAAATAGAAATACTTACTAAACTTTTCTCCAGCATTCAAAACTCCTCAATGTGCTAGTTACACTCTCTTCCTCTTATCTTAATCACTCTCTCTGACAATCTTGACTCCGTTTAATTTCTCAACGGTTTTTCTCCATCTGTTACAATGAGTGGCCTGGTGGGATGCGGCGCTGATAGCTAGGTATCTCCCAAAGCCATAGAGAATTGGACTGAGCGTTAGCCTCAAAAGTGACACTCTCTAGAAAGAGACAAAGCGAATTTGCGGCCAATACCAGCACGCGTAGCATGAAGACTTTGTCGACGGAAGAATAGACGAAATGACACATTGCCATGCTTAGACGCGTAGAATGCATAGAAATATTTCTACAATATGTTATTTTGTCTATTCTTCCGTCGACAAAACCCTTTTCTATGATGGTCATGCTAAGCGTACTAAAAAGACAACTACTGGACGCAAATTCACTTTGTCTCTCTCGTACTTTTCGGTCTGTATTCACTGCACAACTGAATACGGAACGCTCACTCCATTCACTATATCTATGGTATCTCCAGCACGTGTGGCATGATCACCATAGAAACGGGTTTTGTCGGCGGTCGAAGAACAGACAAAATAGACTGTAGAAAGATTTCTAACGTCTAAGCATGGCTTTGTCATTTTGTCTATTCTTCCGTCGAAATAACCCATACCTACGACACCACGACCCAGCACACCACCAATCACCCACCACACAACCACCACTACCACCAACTACCATGCCTATGAAACCACAACCCACCAATACTCACCGCCAACCACCCACCAACTGCTTTCAAAACGGTGAAGGAAAACATCGTGAAGAAATCGGCATAATTAAAAATTCGAAGACATGACGTGACATCTACCAACCCGCACTGGGCCCGCGTGGTGGATTACGGCCCGCTCCCTCTCAAATAGAGGAGGCCTGTGTCGCTGCAGTGGGAACATTATATGCTGATTATTTACATGGGGCTACTAAAATATCCAAGAAAATAACCATTGTTGCATCAAAAAAAAACTACAAATCACAGCCTCTCCACGACAGCAGCTCTCATTCGTAATAATAAACGTTGAATGTATATTATTTGATGCAAAACCATGTGAAAATGTCAGCTCAAACGATTGATTGCGAAGTAATTTGCCATGTTGGCGCAATGAATAATTGAATTTACACAGAAATTGTATTTAACACATCATTACGACGTTCACAAAAAAGATGGGCAGGGTTACCCGCTGTCGGGTTTGTGGTAACGCGGTAAACTTCACTATTGCACTTATATGGTAACGTGCAGCGTTCTAGGTGGTTTCTTGGAATATGATAAGTGATAGTTCTGTAAGAAGTGTTAGTTCTAGAATCTAGGTGGATATTGTAAATGGGTTGTTCGTCATAGAAACTAGTATCTTAAACATCACGCATCATGGTTTTTATTAATGAGTATGAATTCGATAGTTTATGTAGGTAGTTAATGACGCTGTTACAAATGGGTAGTCAAATCATTACTTTTTACTTCGGTACATTTATTGAGAAAATGTACGTATCTAAAATTATATTTATAGTTCACAATCATACCATACACATCCATCAACAATTCAGCCAAAAAACATTTAAGAATGCAAAGCATTTTATTTAGTAAACAAACTTTTGTGTAAAAAAGTAACGATTTGACTACCCATTTGTAACAGCGTCCTTAAGTGGGAACCATCTTCTATACTTGAGTATCGATTTGTTTTTATTATCTGGTGAAATATTTAGCTATAGGTATCCATAGCATAATAATAAGCATAATCAGCCTATAATGTTCCCACTGCTGGGACACAGGCTTCCTCTCTGTGAGAGGGAGTGGGCCGTAATCCACCACGCGGGCCCAGCGCGGGTTGGTAGATGTCACATGTCTTCGAATTTTTGGTTCTAGGACATGCCGGTTTCCTCACGATGTTTTCCTTCATCGTTTTGAGAGCAGTATACGACCTACTCGTAAGTCGCGGCAATTACCACTGGGCCATCACTGCGCTTTTTTTTTTTTTGAAAGAAATATCCAAAGAAAGGAAAATTACTAAAGTTCGTTAGATTTTTCATCTTAATTTTTTTACACTAATTGGTAAAAACGATAGCTTTAGGTAATTTTTGAAATAGGCAAAAACTATTTGGCTAGAACTCGAATACTTGGGTACTACAAAAACCACGATGCTACAATGATAAAATAAAATAGCAACCCTACCGCTCTCGCACACGTATTGAATGTAAAACACAGATTTTTATTAATTCGCTGAGAACGCGCGAGAGGGCGCTGTTAATCTAGATAATGATATTGAGCTTTGTCACGCCATCGTTGTACTTATGTGGCTCTTATCTACTTTCATTAAAGAGACGCCTATAGGTGCTTGGGTGGCGGAACGAGTACTTGCAGTAGCATTGACTTTATTATGTATCACAATAGTATCACGTGGAGGAGCTCGTGGCTAAGTAATAACAGCCGCACGGGTCGATCCATCAGGTTAAGCTACGCTTGTCGGGTTCGGTCCGTGGATGGGTGACCATCTTTACATACCGAGACTCCTCCGTGCCTCGGAAAGCACGTTAAGCCGCTGGTCCCGACTGTCATTCGTGGATCTTTGACAGTAGTTACGGGTCGTCAGAAGCCCGAAAGTCTGACAACCAGCCTTACCAAGGGGTATCGTATACCCAGTTAATGGGTTGTGGAGGTAATATAGGCAGTCGCTCCATGTAAAATACTGGTATTCAGCTGCATCTGGTTAGACTGGAACCCAACCCCTACATAACTGGGAAAAGGCTAGGCAGATTGACTAGTATCACGTAGGGTATTCGATCTATCAAAATGAGTGCATTTTGGTGTGTTTTTGACAGATCGATGCGTAAGTTTGCGCTAAGTGTCATCTGTGTATCGTGCATCGATCGAAAATAGAAGTTCGCCAATGACTTTTGAACATCAGACTAGTTTCATTTCATGAAGATCGATTTCACAGTTACCTAGGAATTTCGCGAGGTGCAAAAAAAACCAAGAAACAATAATTCAAGCAAGTAAGCTCTCTATGCTAACCAAAATATTGCCCCTACTATTACTTACACGTATCGACTAAATATGCAAAGGGAAGAAAAAATATCTGGACTTAGATTTTTAAAAAGCCAGGACCCTGATTTTATTAGGGGCTAGTATGAAATTGCCGATTTACACTGAAAAATTGAAATTCGTTTTTTTTTAATTTAACATATTTATTTAATCAAAATAATTACCATTATTATCTGTACATTGCTGCCGCAATAGGAAGGTCATATAAGCCTTTACGATAGAACTCTCGTGATCTAGATTCGACAAACTGTGTGAAAGCATTTTGTACTGCCTTCTGAGAAGAAAACTTTTTCACGTAGAAAATTGTCCAAATCACGAAAAAAAAGGTGGTCCGTTGGAGCAAGGTCTGGCGAATACAGAGGGTGACGAATGGTTTCTAATTGCAGTTCCTGTAGAGTTAAAACGGTTTCTCGTGCTGTATGAGGTCTCGCGTTATCATGGAGCAATAATGGTGAAGATCGATTCATGAGTCGGGGCTGTTTCACTGCTAGTTTTGCTATCATTGTTCAGAGTTCGGCACAGTAGACATCTGCCGTTATTGCTTGAGCAGATCGGAGAAAGATATGTGAATAACACCATGCTGAGACCACCAAACAGTTACCATTACCTTTTTATTGGTAAGCTTTGCTTTAGGACACTCTTGCGGCGTTTGACCTGGGGTCAGCCATTGCATTTTTCGCTTACGGTTATCGTAAAGAATCCACTTTTCATCACATGTCACAATTCGATCCAATATTCCTTCATTTCTGTATCGATTCAACAAGGCAAAACAAGTTTCAACACGCGTTTCTTTCTGCAGATCAGTCAAATCATGAGGCACCCATTTCTCATATTTTTTTTATTTTATTGATTTGACGCAAATGAGTAAATATTGTTGGTAAGGTAACGTTAAACCATGCCGCTAATTCCTGGGTAGTTTGGCTCGGATCGGCTTCCACCATCTCTTTCAATTCATTGTTATTCACCCGTGTAGGCGGTCTTCCACGTGGTTCGTTCTTCAAATCAAAGTTTCATCACGAAAGCGTTTAATCGTTTAAACCAAAATCGCACGGTGCGTTCATTAGCAGTCCCCTCTCCAAACGCAACATTGATATTGCGAGCTGTTTCTGCCGCGTTAGTTCTGCGTCGGAACTCGTATTCAAAAATAACTCGAATTTTCGAAGTATCCATCTTTCTTGTCTAAGCTGAATAAAAAAAAACAACTGAAAGTCGATAATCGAATGTTGCACATTTTTTAAAAGAAGAACTTCGTAGGTATCATGTGATAAAGTTTCACTCAAAAATCTCAAACCATGAAGGCTCTATGTCAATTCGAAGTTCCTAATACAATAAACGGCAATTTCATACTTTAACCCCTATTATTTCACCTCTTTATTAAAACTGTCCAAACACAAAAGGAAGGGTCCTTTTGTGTTTGGACAGTTTAACCTAACCACAACTTCCGTCGATAAGCGATGAAGTAATTACAACCAAACACCATGGACTCCGGGGTCAGGAACCATGGAGACACACCTCTTAGCGAAATCGTCACACAGAGTGGGTGTAAGGTTTGTCACGTTAAGGGAATAGTGCTTTGATTATACTCGCACTCTTTTCCTAAAGAATTACTTAGGTAACAGTTTGTACTAGTCAATTTACTGTAAATAAGTTTGAAGGTCGTAAGAGGACCATGTTTCTGGCAATGAACTGGCTCAATTTACTCAGCCTGTCACACACAGTCCACTACTGGACTTCTCTCTCCCAGGTTATGCCACAACACTCTGTCCTCCGCCTTCCGCATCCAGTCTGTCCCAGCCATCTTTTTAAGGTCGTCGGTCCATCTAGCTGGGGGCAGGGACCATATAACCTCGGTTAAGAATTAAGTCTTTCGAAGGGGTAAGCCGTTTATGAGGTTACTTTTATCATATTTAACTCCTTGAATGGGTTCTATACTTGAAACCCAGTGAAAGGGTTAAACCTTCATTAAGATAACCTTTATAATATAAGGGTTTTGTTCGGGTTACCATATTAGCTATTTGCAACGTATGCCCACCATCGAGAGATCATATTACATTGCTCCGAGTCGGAATATTTGGTATGCTGTTTCCTTTTCAAGAGAGTTCAAGTGAAACCCACATCGTATGAGTTTTTATTTAACCGCTTAGAAAAACTCTATCGACAAGCCTTTCAATGGATAACCGAAATGGTCTCTGGCTGGGGGGCGTCCCACACTATGCTTGCCAATACGTGGTCTCCACTAGAGGTCTCGTGTGCTCCACCGCCCATCGGTCCTTCGACAAACATGGCCAGCCCACTGCCACTTCAGCCTACTTAGTCTGCAGCCTATGTCGGTTACTCCGGTTCTTTTCCAGCTGCCACTTCAAGTGATGGGTGAGAAAATCACCGTCCTTCTGTGTGTGCTAATCAACATTAAGACTAGGTAGACCAACTAACCTTCTACCAAGGGTGATGATAGTGATGTTTCGATCATTGTAACGATTGGCATTTTTTCTGGATTAGTTGCTCATGTAACACCATGTCTCTTTGATATCCATTATAGTTTAGGCTTTAGATCCTCGCAGAAAATAACTTTTCACACGAAAATTCATACCTCGACCGTTAATTTGTATTTACTTTTGTCTGAACGAGAGAGAATTGAAGAACACTTCCTTTCTGACTTCAGATTCCGATGAACCCCACCATAAAATCGATAATAGACCACAGTTTTTCTTCCAACATCCAACAAAAACCAGCAACAAAAAGCAATTGCGACAAAAACTATGCGTACACGCAGCAAAAGTGACAACCTTAACTAATATCTCGTGCACTGTACAATTTTCTAACTCCTACTAAATTGTTACCTGTCACCATTGACGAGGTAACGACGTCGTATCGCTATAATAATTGTTCCAGTATATTGTCACTGTTATTATGGAAGAGCTGGGAGTTCGCTAGAGTTGAGGAGTACGTTGTTTTACGGTTTGAGTGAGTTAAGTAATTGCTTATGTCCGCGTCTTGGGATGTAAGTTATTAATTTGGATGGCAGAAAACTCATGCAGATCTTTTATTTTCTAGCTGGCTGAGTATAATACTATAAATTCAATCAGAGTAGGAGGTGTATCTGTTCAGTTTGCGAAGTCTAAAAGGTCACCAGCAGACCTACCATATTTACCTAAGCATAATCAGCTTATAACGTTCCCACTACTGGGACACAGGTCTCCTTACTGTGAGAGGGAGTGGGCCATAATCCACCACGCAGACCCAGTACGGGTTGGTGGATTATATAAACTTAATCGGACTACAAATTCAATAAACCAATCTCAACATTGCACCTAAAAGCAGGATCACTATACAAGATGATATGAATGTTGGTAATGAGATGAGAGAGCCCAGTACAAGATAAATGCAAAATTATCAGGAAAAAATTGAAAATGATTGAATTGATTTGATTGGGAAATTTGAATTTGATTTTTTTTTTAAATTGAGATGGAAGTCTGGCAGTTTCTGGGAAAGACATGGCAATACTCAAGTATATTATGTCCTGTGTTCTGGGCGTCTACCGTTTCCTGGGAAAAGGCCTCGCTAACTGGCTTCTTCCTGGAGTTTTCACCACAACATGAGATATTCTCACATCCTCATCATTCATCATTTCATCTCGATGAGACATGTAACGACCCCAGTAACGTAATGATGACGAATGAGTCATCAGTCAGTTGAACAATTTCTAGCAGTAATAAGGATCAAATTCGCAAAACACATAATTGTTAGTACCTATGAATCTGACAGGTATCAGGAACACAATCTCTCAACGGCCGGACTGTAAAGGCGGGGATACACATCCCTGTAGTTTGTACAAAACTATGCAAGTAGCTTGCATGCCATTATGACATTCACCAATCAGAAGCTATTATGGTACATTGGTATGCATTTTTGTACAAGCTACATGGATGTGTATTCCTGCCCTAATGGTTTATGAAAGTCGTATTGCTAAAAATGGTGCGACCGTTTCTCGAGCGCGACCGAATGGATGCCGAAGTTAGATGCCGCCCTAAGGAGGAAGGTACCCACGGTACATTTTTTTCTTGCAGATTACAGACATGATACACAACGTATTATTCCTCTATCCTAATTTGAATGACATTAGTTTGGATTCCAATATAAAAATAGGGATGTTCCGTGTTCGTTATTGTAATTTTATTCATGCTTTCCTCGAATAATATTATACAATCAGCTTCCATATGCCATAGACCATTAAATTCTCTGTAATGTCACAAAACACATAGTTTATATTGTGTCTTGTTAACACACAGATAACCATGCTATCTAGATCATTTCGTTCCGCCTTTCAATTAGTCTGTAGCAGATTTTTATCAAATCATTATTATCGTTATGTTCATCCTGCGATGGTCTACTATTGTCAATAGTCATTTACACAGTGGCCAGAGTTGGCAAAGGCTCGACAATGTATATCAGGAAAATTTATTATGTTCAGCTATTTACGGCTGATTATGAGCTTAATGATGATGATAATGAATTGGACGCCATAACAAAATGTTGAATACCAGTAAATGCGATTATTGTAAGGTAGTTACTTCACAGAAAGATGGTGTTTCTGTTGTCATGTTTACTTCTGACCACAGAGCACTTTATCTTCTGACTTATGGAACCCCAAGTGGTGACCTACCACGAGGACCCTGCATTATTTTCAAATAACCGAAGATTTACATTCTTAATTCGAAAATCCAAAACGTTCGAAACGTCAACCGTTCCGGATGACCGCCAAGCGCGGGGTGACGCAAAAATATAGCTACCTCGTCACCCCAACTCGATACACTCGTGGGAATCGATTACGAATCGATACGAGCTGTAAATCGTATAATGATTATCGATATGCCGATAAGGTTGTTTAAATCGTGTTGTGTCACTCTGTAATGGGAATTAAAGACAATATATTGGGTTTATGTTATCTTGTTGAAGAATCTATAATGACTTTGGTTTACAAAAGCTTATTTGGCGAATTACTTTGACTGTCCTCTTGCAAGTGAATGAAGTGACTAATGCCCGATTTTGTCATACAGACCTTGAGAGTGCGTTTCCACTGACGCGAAGCTGGGCGGACTGGAGAGGAGTGGACCGTGAATTATCAATCATAGTGCTCGAAATTTCTCGAAATTTAACCTAACCTAACCTAACCCATTTGGTCGCTTAGTTACTGCGACCAATTCGGCTGGCAAAAGGCTAGGCTGTTTGAAAGGCTAAGGCTGCGACATAATATACATAATAGATATACGTAATAGACGTACCTAATTTCAAAGAAAACAAGCAACTATGTAGTTTGTGTCATGATTTCCAAATAATAAGTTTTTTTTTTATTTTAATTACCTACTTTATATAAAGTTGAAAGTATGTGATTTGTCTCAAATGATTATGTATCCCATTCGCATCGAAAGGTCGCTTCTCGAAGTTGTGAAGCAGTATGTCTACCTAGGGCAAGTCATCCAGCTCGGTAGACACAACTTTAAGAAAGAAGATGACAGAAGGATCCAGTTGGGTTGGGCAGCATTTGGAAAACTTCGTCAAGTCTTTTCGTCACCTATCCCGCAATGTTTGAAGACTAAGATTTTCAATCAATGCGTCCTGCCCGTTGTGACATACGGTGCTGAAATGTGGACACTGACGGTCGGGCTGGTCCACAAATTTAAGGTCGCTCAGCGCGCTATGGAGCGGGCTATGCTCGGAGTTTCTTTGAAGGATAAAATCAGGATAAAGTTATCCGGAAAAGAACCGGAGTAACCGATATAGCTTGCAGAGTACGCAAACTGAAGTGGCAGTGGGCTGGCCATGTTTGTTTAAGGACCGATGGCAGGTGGAGCAGACGAGCCCTGGAGTGGAGACCGCGTATCGGCAAGCGTAGTGTGGGGACGCCCCCCAGCTAGATGGACTGAAGACCTGAAGAAAGTGGTTGGGACAGACTGGATGCGGAAGGCGGTGGACAGGGTGTTGTGGCGCAGCCTGGGAGAGGCCTATGAGAGCAGCAGACTGCGATAGACTGAGTTAATTGATTTTATATCTATGTATTCATGAACTTTGAAAGTGTCTCATTTGACAGTTGCCGCCAAAATTCTACTGGTTTTTTTTCTAGCGGAATGGAATGGAAACATGATGTTTGGGAGCATTGTCTAGTTTCTAGTCAGTTCGCTTCGAATCTCGGAACTTAAAGGTTACCTTGAAATCTAAAGTCTGTCTGTTATTTATTGAGAGTTTATATAATTTGTTAAATATTGCTATCTACTTCGCGCGCTCGTGTAATCACCACTGGTGTAAATATAGAATGTTTTGTTACCCAATCACCCCTCAGTAAACGTCGATACCAGTTTCTTGAAGGATTACATAACAATTATGAAGTTACTTCAGAGTTTTGAGAGGGGGACTTTTTATCCGAAATGCTGTACTCAGCGTCCATGTTTTTGTAAAGTTGGAAACTGATTTGTTTGTTTCCCGGAAAAAATAGAGAAACTGTTACGATTGCCGACAAGGTACTTTAGTGTATTCCAGATTTTCCTAGTTCTTTTAAAAGACTCTGAAAACTATTTACAGGTTATTTTTTTCGGAAGATGAATTGGTTATTTACACTGACCTCTGAAGACTACACTTCGATTTTGGGGAAGATACGAACGCGTTCGCACCATCGAACATCGGTCGGCAGAATGTAGGAATATGTACAGGTAACAGCACATCAGCCAACTGTCAAATTTCTCCAAATGATTTTAAACCTTAAAATGCTGTCGGATAAGTTCAAAATCGAATGACAAAATTTGACAGTTTGAAGTAACTTGACCTGCTGCTGTGTGTGTTGACCTAACAAGTATACAGGAACCAAACGTTACACGTTTTTCTAAAATCTATCAGAAAGCTCAATAAACCACATTAGTATGACTGAAATATGACAAACCTGAAACCATACATCATCTGCCTAGTCTTTCCCCAACCATGTTGGAGTTGTCTTCCAGTCTAACCGGATGCAGCTGAATACCAATATTTTACATGGAGCGACTACCTATCTGATATCCAGAACTTAGTAAGACTGGCTGTCAAACTTTCGGGCTTCTGACGACCCGTAACGACTGTCAAACATCCACGAATGACAGCCGGGACCAACAGCTTAACGTGCTTTCCGAGGCACGGAGGGGTCTTGGTATGTAAAGATGGTCACCCCAACCCCGGCAAGCGTAGCTTAACCTGATGGATCGACTCGTGTGGCTGTTATTACTTAGCCACGAGCTATTTACTAACTACTCTAAACCTGAAAACATACGTGAAACTAAAAAAAAAGCCAATATCGCATTCCCAAAAAACCGAAACAATTTAAGCATCCATAATCCCAAATTAAGCTACCTTCGCCCGGTGACTGAACATCACCCTACATGATTAAGTGACATCTCCCGAACTGCCGAAAACTCCAGTGAAGCTCGTCATGGAACTTCGTGGTGGTATCAAAGGTCATCAGAGTGGAGGGTAGCATTTAAAACAATGATAACATCGACCCGGAGCGACAGACGCTGAGCTACCGAATCAATATTGGGGATCAAACGGCTGTGGGATGTATGTGTGTAGAGTTGTTGACACCGCATGTGTTTAGGAAAATGATTTTGTTTAATATTTTTTAACAGTAGATAGGAACTTCAAACTAAGTACTTTTTGACTTGTTACAGTATGTTGATTCTGTAAAATTCAAAGAACAATTCGCATCTCACATCGCTATTCACTGTCACTCGTAAAATAGATGCTTTTTATTTGACACTTTGAATCGGGTTCGAGTGCGAAGTGAGCGTCGAAGTGACGGGGGAATTACTAAGGTAATTCCCCCGTCACTTCGACTTCTTACGTCATCTCATACTTTATCTGTCAAAATATTATGGTCAGTTTAGTTCAACTCGCTGACACGCTCGCAAGGGTAGCGCTAGTGTAAATTCGAATTATCAACAGAGTTTTTAGAATGCCAATCAAGAAACTCACAGCGGATTCAGATTCGAAGTTTAGAATGAGGTCTTACAGAATCACACGGCTGGTCTTCATTACATCATCATCATTGTCCTGCCCTTATCCCAATTTATTTGGGGTCGGCTCGACATGTCTTTTTCTTCCATACTTCTTCTATAAGTACCTCGATAGTCACTCTCTTTCTAGCCATATCATCTTTCACACAGTCCATTCATCGTTTCTTTGGTCTTCCCCTACTCGTATAGTCATCACATTCATACTCAAAACTTTCCTGACGACATTTTGCTCATCCTTCCGCATCACATGCCCCCATACCATGACAACCGATTTCCGCACAACTTTTCAGTCATTCTTTATATGCCTCTACTAAAAACAAGAAACTTTTTTTTCGGATAATGATTTTCTCTTCAAAAGAAGAGCAAGACGATTTGTGAAAGAGGCAAGAAAGGAAGTATTCTCGGTGGACTAATGATGTATGAAAGATGTGCTGCACTTACCACTATTGCGAAAAAGGCAGGTGGTTAGTGGAAGGCCCATAGAGGGGAAAAGGTTAGCCAGTCAGAAAGGCTGTGAGGTAAATTAATGTGCATATTCGTTCCATTGCAGAGGCTAGTTAAGTCATCATCATGTGCCTAGCCTTTGCCCAACTATGTTGGGATCGGCTCCCAGACTAACCCGATCTGCATCCGCTCTATCTGACCTCCACAACCCAGTTACTGGGTAATACGATACCCCTTGGTAAGACTGGTTGTCAGATTTTCGGACTTCTGACTACCGCAATGACTGTCAAAGATCTGACTGACAGTCGGGACCAACGGCTCAACGTGCTTTCCGAGGCACGGAGGATCTTGGTATGTAAAGATCACTCATCCACGGACCAACCGCGGCAAACGTAGCTTAACCTGAACGATCTACCCGTGCGGCTGTTATTACTTAGCCACATGTTAGAAGATTGCAGATTGTATGTGTAGAAATAGACAGCTGCCTGAGGATTACGATGAAGGTTTTAATTGAGGCCGTTATAATTTGTTATCGCCACGACTATGCCAGTGTTTGTTTTCCTCATTATTTTAGATCTTTAAAGCAAATCCTGTCAATGCGGTATCATCATCTCTATACCTTTCTGTCCGAGACTCAAAGCCCCTATAAGAAATCGGTCCGTCTCAAGAGATAAATATGTAATCTTAATATAATTGCGTCAGTACAAACCGGGTCGGTCAAACACGACCCTCGTTCATTTCCCGCCCTTATTGACTCTTTCGGTTGGCTGAGTCGTGGCCGCGACACTAGCAGTGTTGCTACGTACACTGATGGATTGCCAGTGAGAAAAATGTTTTTATATTGAGATGGTATGAAGGATTTTGCGACATATAAGGTCGGTTCTAATAAAGTTATGCAGCTTTAAATGCCTATTTTCAGTGCTCATTTTGCACATCTCTGCAGAATCGTGTAGATATAGGCTGTCAGTATTTTGAAGGCTCAATAATATTCAAATAATGACAGTCAACTACTCTAGATGTAGGCATGTCCAGGCACGAAAGAGAAAAAACTGAATGTAGGGTCGTCTCGCCTCGCTGTCGTCAAGAAAAGAAGATTGTTTAAAGATTGAAACTGTTAAAAGGAGAAAATAGATTCCTTTAACCAGTTTTCAATACGAAACAACTTTCATTTCCTGAACATTTAAAACCTTTATTACTTGAACCCTCACTGCAATAAAATCACCCTACAATATCAGTTAAAATGGCACCCATTTGCTGGCAACACAAGCGAGAGATTCGCGAGACGAATGCGTCTCGTGTGTGCGTGTGTCTGTGACTGATGTTACAAGTGATGAAGTGACGCGTGCAGTTGGCGAGGCGGACGTGGATTTTTAATTGTCTCCTTGTTTTGGTGGTAGATGTTAGTCTTGGATAGTGGAGACGAGGCGATGTATGTTATGATAAGGATTGTAAATAATCTTCAGCGGTCGTTGATATTTAGACTATTGACGTAGGTACAGTCAACAAACGAGATATCTAGGCAAGGTAGAGTAGGGTAGGGTAGTTGGACTCTGTTCCCAATTCCGGTGGGCTACTATTTTTTATTTTTTTAAATGTTTTTTATAATGTTAATGTATTTTCTAAGGAAAAAAATGAATAAACGAAATAATGGTATGTGGGTCGTCTTAGGTAATAATCATAACAACTACAGTAAAAAGCTTTTTTTCAGAAAATTACAGCTATAGGGTCTGTGCATCTGCCTCCGACACACTTCTAGGCATCCGAATGTGTAGGAGATGTGTAACACACCGTAAAGTATATAATATACACAAAGTTACATTTACAAGACTAATAAAAAGAAAGAGTACATCCTTACATGTGTTTTGAAAGCTGCGGCATGGGAATTATGTACGACAAGAGTCTGCTGCAAAGCGAGATATTGACATTTCAGGCCTTGAAATATTAATGCATGTGATGCTTGTACCTTCACATACACCTGGAAATTGGTTTCATTTTGAAGCTTAACATGCTAAAGATCATCACTGTCTTATAGTCATTACTCAAGGAATTCATAAAAACCCTACCTATCCATTTCCATGACAGCTATACACATATGCTAACCGTTAGAGCAGAAAGATTTATTGTTAGAAAACCATAATCCAAACACTGAGTTTACAAATGTTAGAGAACATGAGCAAAAACAAAAGACAGTCAAAAGTTAGTCCAAATGTGAGGAATCCATTACAAATGTAGATGGTGTATGTGACTAGACGCAGTGATAAAGTGTCGACAGTGGATCTGGCGATGCGGAGTCCTGCTTGTAATTGAGAGCCCCCGTTTGTGTGTGATTGTTATCTGTAGCAGCGGAATGGGGAGACAATGGATGTATTGACTGTTAAAAGTTTATGATACCAAAGGGTCTTTTGACTATGTCATATAGACAATATCTAACTAGATGTGTAGATAAATTAAAATGGAAGATTTTGTATTATAAATATCTGCCAGACTTGACCAGAACTCAAATAGATGAAACATGTCATTGGATGGATTATTAATACATTTTCATGGGGACACTAAACACTCGTATCACACTTTGGCAAGGCATCAAGCAGGTACTTTTAGCTTCTATAAATACTTCAACTAGTGCTCCTGAAGAGTCCCGCAAATCGCTTTCTGGAAACCTATGAAGACATAAATATCATATTGGTGTTATTTATTCAACGTCAAGAAACCCTTCCCCGTCAAGACTTCAGATCATAGCCGCCAGCCATAGTCTTGAAGATATCCTGAACTATCACCGCCTGGACTGGGAGAGACCTATCTCCACACCAGAATAAACCTGGATAGCCATACACCCTCCTTGCACGTTTCGCGTTAGCGATCACGCCCGTCGTCGGACGGGAATCTGTTGTGCAAAGTTATGTTGTTAGCAATAGTTTGGCGCAAAGTGACCTGATTAAGAGAATTCCTTTGATCTCATCCGTAGATTATTCAGGTATAGCTTGTCCACTCTGAAATGACGCGCCCCCCTACCGCACTTACCATAGTATACAAATACAAAAGTACATTATACAAAACTACGCAGGTATACAAATTTATGTAATGTAGTGGGGCGCATCATTTCAAAGGGGACAAGCTCATAGTATCACAGAAGCAAACCAAAGAGCAATTGAAAAAGATTGTACAGTTTTCGGACGCTTTACATTGCAAATGCTTTACATTCTTATTTTTTTTTTTTACCCAAACTGTTGATAGATGTGCATGGTACGATTCTGAACTATAAATATAATTTTAAGTAGGTACATTTTCTCAATAAATGTACCGAAGTAAAAATTTTCACTCCGGTACAATTATTGAGAAACTGTACCTATCTAAAATTATATTTATAGTTCAGAATCGTACTATGCACATCTATCGACCGTTTGGCCAAAAAAACATTTTAAGAATGTAAAGCATTTTATTTAATAAACATACTTTTGTGTTAAAAAGTATTGATTTGACTAACCGTTTGTAACAGCGTCCTAAATACAGGAATAAAACAAAAAGATTGCTTGTGGCGGCGTGCAGCTATGAAGGAAGTTTACATCTTACCTTCTGCAGACACCTCAAAAGAAAAAAAACTTAAACATATGCAAAAATACTGAATAATACCCACTTACAAAGCAGCGACCCGCTGACATGTGCTAACAGATGCAATAATTTCAAATTCGTGTCACCACTGAAATATGACTTCCCATCGACAGCTCCGAAACGGAAAGGCATTAGTATCAAAATCTCATTACTCTTCGACCGTCGGAAACTTGCTCATAAAATATTTCTGGACTAGTTTAAATTGACCTTTATTGTAGTAAAAAATGTCCCCGGTTTCGGCGATAGTGTTCTGTTTTGTAGGGGAGCGGGGGGTCGAGGTAAGCTGGTGGCAGACGGTCAGTGTTCAATTGATATTAATGACATCACTCCACCTGGTCACTGGATCCATCCACTCGGCTTACATGCAACTTAATTGAAACGTTTTTCTAAAACATTTCGCCTGACTCTTGCAAATGTCATGTTATACTATAAAATTCATTGTCGATTATAAAAGGTTGGTCATTCTGTTATGTAATTTGTTTCGCTTATTTATTGAGTTCTATGTTTTTATGCGATGTGTTTATGGTGGTTTTATTTTAAATAAACTATTGTTATACTTCATGCATGTAGTTTAAAGTAATATAAGAAATTGCTGAATGGGAAATGCCAATCGCCATAGATCTGTTATAAATTATCTGAACCGTTAATTTTAAATGAGTTTTTTTTTATTTCTGACAATATCTTCAATGTATTGGTCTTCGTTTACATCCAACTTTAAACGATCTATGACATTGTAAAATACATCACAAAATGTAACACTTTTATTGACTCTTCCATAAACAATATTTCAAACACCGTTCTTTGACAAATTCATTTTTTTTCTTCCACACTTGAATACAGTTTCCGCTCGTGTTTTGTTTTTTCACTATGTTTAGAAAAAAACGCAGTATCATGTAAACAGTCGCTTACAAGGTGCCACATAGTGATTACTGGTATAATGGAGTGTTAACTTGCAATAGACACCTGATCCCTGCCCGTACTACAAGATAATCAATTTATAAGTAGCACTTTCTGATAGCTTAATGGCTATACTTTATTGCTCGACTTCTTTTTCTTGATGGTCGATATTGGTTGAAACTAACACTCTCGTTGTGTTCATAGCCATGGCCTTAAGGCAGGTAGTGCTGCCAACTAACGCCACCAGTGAGAAAAAAAAGTCTGGAGATATGGAACATTTTTAAATTTCCTATGCTCACATTTTTAATCAGTTGCGTGGCGGATGGCTTCTGATGACAGAAGGTGAGGTCAGGGGAGCCGCCAAATTCCGGTAAAATCCTGATGCTATTGAAGCTACTGAACCACTAATACGAAGACCACTTCTGGTAAAGGCTATCCTGTGCCGTTAAATAAGTGCATCATCCACAGCCTTGTATCTGGTGTTCCGTGAAGTGATAGCAATAGATTAGATAGCATATACACGCGTGGATAACACTGTTAAAGCAAGGTCGTACCTATTATACAAAATTCCAACAGCACCCCTTACTGCATCCCCTTTATTAGCTAAGTGGCGCACACGCATGATTGCCGTGACTGCGCGCCATAACGACACCCGGTATGTGACGGACGCTGTCATTGTCACGGACATAGACTAGATAGAGGTACGGTGACCATGCGATATGGATTTTGAGATAATTAGATTTAGCAATGATTCGGATTGAAGAAGTGTGTTCATTCGGGAAAAAAAGGATTCTATGAGCTTTCACCCATTTGAATTCTTGACAGCTTATAGGTACAAGTATTTTGATCACTTATATTTCTAACATGAACTCAAGTGGATTAGACGCTAAAAATAAAAAAAAAAAATAAAATGTGATATAAAAATTATGTAAGCTTATGTACACTCAACAAAAGAGATATCGAGGCAGGGTAGAGTATTTGTATGTGCATTGCTTCATGTTCAATTTTATATACAGGATGTTTGGTGCATCGTTTGCCAAATTGAATTGGCCGAAAGAAGAGGTCATTTGCTATCGCTTCAGGCTCAAGTACTCATTTTTGGCCACACCGGTTTTTTTATTACAACTTTCTAATTTTTATTTTGAAAAAATCCAAAACTCAGCATTAAAGCTTAAATTAAAAAAAAGTTTTAAGTGTAGTCGTCAAATTTCATTTTTATTTACATATGTACTGTTGTATGGCTCTATCAAATTTAAAATTACTTGCCAGTTACATCTAGTTTTTTTTTAATAAATCACAAAGTTTTTGGAAAAATAAAAAATGAACTTAAAACTCAACTTTAAATAGCTATAAAAAAAAAACTAAAAGCGATCGGGATCTTCGAATTATTTTAAAAAGTTCTCTAGTCTATCCCCTTTCCAACGGTATGCAATGTGTTAAAAAACTCTTTTAATATCTTTAATAATTAGCTAAATGTGTAGTCGAGACACATCAGGCTGATATTGGATATTACGTTTAAAACACTAGTTTTCGCATAAATTACATGCTATTAGTAGATAGATACTGTTATCTCACGTCTTACGTAGTCTCTTATCTCGTTCTTACATAGGGAACTTTCCTCGAAATTGAAAAAAAAATACATTATTACAAAAATAATCATTTATTAATAAGTAATTTAATTACATACTAATCTTACAAGTCTTGTTCAAACTGTCTACCACTATTGCGTATGCACGCGCGACATCTTCGTCTTATCTCAACTGTAGTGGTGCGTAAACGCATTTCTGCTTTGATCGTCATGAAAGCCGCCTCAATGCGTTGGACTAAATCATCTCTTGTCTCAACTTCCGTGGCGTAGACGAGTTCTTTGGCCCGTCCCCAGACGTAAAAATCCAACGGAGTTAAGTCTGGAGAACGTAGAGGCCAAGGAATAGGGCCATCCCTCCCAATCCATGAGTCCGGGAATGCATCATTCAAGTACTCCCTGACGGTTATTCTCCAATGAGCGGGACAACCGTCATGTTGGAAAACAAAAGACCTGTCTTCACTGAAAATTGGCAAATCAGCTAATAATAAGGGCAACTCTGTTTGCAGAAATTCTAATTCTTGTAAGATTAGTATGTAATTAAATTACTTATTAATAAATGATTATTTTTGTAATAATGTATTTTTTTTTCAATTTCGAGGAAAGTTCCCTATGTAAGAACGAGATAAGAGACTACGTAAGACGTGAGATAACAGTATCTATCTACTAATAGCATGTAATTTATGCGAAAACTAGTGTTTTAAACGTAATATCCAATATCAGCCTGATGTGTCTCGACTACACATTTAGCTAATTATTAAAGATATTAAAAGAGTTTTTTAACACATTACATACCGTTGGAAAGGGGATAGACTAGAGAACTTTTTAAAATAATTCGAAGATCCCGATCGCTTTTAGTTTTTTTTTTATAGCTATTTAAAGTTGAGTTTTGGATTTTTTCAAAATAAAAATTAGAAAGTTGTAATAAAAAAACCGGTGTGGCCAAAAATGAGTACTTGAGCCTGAAGCGATAGCAAATGACCTCTTCTTTCGGCCAATTCAATTTGGCAAACGATGCACCAAACACCCTGTATATTACTTTGTTTTTGCAATACTCCTACATTGTAACACTCCAACACAAAATTGTATATTGACACGAAATTGAACATGAAGCAATTCACATGCAAATATGTTAGTATACCCTGCCTAGATATCTCTTTTGTTGACTGTACCTAAGTACCTACTTATCGTTATTAACCCGTCGCGCGCTAATTAGCAGACACAATTGAAATTCTATTGTTATCTGTACACATGGTGTGCAATCGACATTTTAAGAGTTAAAATAAGTAGGTAGGTACAAAAGTTTCATTCAGTGTAATGGTGACAGAGAATGTCCTTGTAGAATCTAGGATGACGATAAAAACTTCGATGGAGCACAATCTACGTCATCACCATCTACTTTACAAATTATTTGTCTCGGGTTCCCTCTATCTGGCAGAATCTTCTTTAAACGAATGCTTTTAAGGCATAAAAATTATTTAATATAATTATTGTTTGGCTGAATGTTTATAATATATGTCCGAATTTACAATGGCATATTATTAAGATGGCAGAATTTTATTTGGCATAATTACCTTTGGCAAAGTTAAAATTCCGTATAATTTATTTTAGCATAACGTTTATTTAGAGCGATGATTATTTGGTACAATTTCACTTGTGAAGATGGCAGAATTTTATTTGGAATAATTTTATTAGGCATATTGCCATTTCTATAAAATGTGATCCTGCCGTTTTGCCGAAGAGATTTTGACAAAATTTCACTACCCAAACAAATTTTAGCAATCTTTTTTTCTACCAATGCAATATTTGGAATGATTTTAGTACGCACATTTTCATTTGGTCAAATTTTTACTTGGCAGAATATTACCAAGGATTATGTCATTAAGGCATTTGGTCTTTAGTCAAATGATTTATTACAGCAAACAATCTTTAGACAATAAAGGTTTGGTCTTTTAATCAAATAATTTGTTATGACAAAAAATATATAGGTATAAACTGTGACCTTCTTCGCACGAAATTATATAAAAAAAAAAATATGGAAAAAAACATTTAGCTTATTTTATTTGCGTAAAATGTGTTATTCCAACTGAAATATTTGACTACATAAAAATTGGTAAAAGTACTAGTTGGTACACAAGTTATTGTTTTGCCAAACATTAGGTTTGCTTTACAATTATTTATTTGTAAAGAGATTTTTTGCTAATTAATAATTTGGCAAATGAAATTATGCTTAAAATTGTTTGGGAAGTGATAATTTGTCAATTTCTTTTCGATGAAACAAGGGTAAAAACCTTCCTTCCTTTGGGCCTTTAAAATACATTTTAAATCTTAAATTAAAATTAAAATACTGCCATAAAAAGTCATTATGTTGTGCCACAAAAGTTAGTGATAGTAACGAATCGCTGCAAAACCGACTCCACCTAGTCTTGTCTGCCCTACCCTAGAATGTAATTTAAGCTCGCGTATGACCGCCAGAGCCCCGCAGCGTCGGAGCCGTGACAGAAACCATGCCTGCTGCATGTTGCATGCTCGCTTGCATGCTGCATGCTTGCTTGCATGCTGTATGCTTGCTTGCATGCTGCATGCTTGCTGGCATGCATGGTGTATGCTTGTTTGCATGCTTGCTTGCATGCTGCATGCATGGTGTATGCTTGTTTGCAAGCTGCATGTTTGCTGCATGCTGGCATGCATGGTGTATTTTTGTTTGCATGCTGCGTGTTTGCTGTATGTGCGTGGCGAAAACAAATCGTTAACAAATCGTTAACAAACGTTAAGCTGTTGGTCCCGGCTGTCATTCGTGGATCTTTGACAGTCGGTCGTCAGAAACCCGAAAGTGACAACCAAGGGGTATCGTCTTACCCAGTAACTGGGTTGTAGAGGTCAGGTAGGATACTGGTATTCAGCTGCATCCGGTTAGACTGGAAGACGACTCCAACATAGTTGGGAAAAGGCTAGGCAGTTTGATTGGTTATGTTAATTAGTAGGTAGAGGTACTTACTCAATAAACCTCGATGTGAACGAAGTCTTGAAACCTGGTATCACGAACAATTTTATAGACCCCTTTTCTAACGTCCACCATGGTTACCCTTCTCTCTATCAATCCGTACCGTGGCGTGCCCACCTTACGGTCACCGTGCATTGTTTGGCGCCTCTCAACTCATTAAACCACCATGCATTGTCCCATGCAATTGTATCGAATAATACGGTGGGCCATTCAAATCCCATTTGATTAATGTCCGAATTCTATTCGATTATCGAATAATTTATACCAATACGTTAGAGCATTGTTTGTAAATACATGGGTGGATTTAAACAGTTGTTTTCGTTACAATAGGTAGTGGGAGTGTCTAACAAAGACTAGGTAATGTGCTCCATTTTCTTTGTCAATTACTGACGCCATAAAAGCACCGTCAAATTGTCAAGTAATGGGGTTTGGACATTCTTTTATTCTCTGTACGTTGACAACAGAACACTGGTTATAGGGATGAATCATGACATGGAGTGTATATATCGATATGATGTCGATTGTTGACGATCGAATAAAATTGTGATTATTCGAAGTTGAAATACACCTAGAAATTAAGTAACAATTAAAATCTGGTAGTAACTTGACTACTTCTGGCTCTCTAAGTTTATTTGTATAGAGCCATTTTGATTAGTTTTGATTCTATTAGATCAAACTATCTCTAACAACACATTAGATATGATGTAAATAATATTGAAGACAAGGGAATTTGAAATTAGTAGCCAAGAAAACGCCATTCAACTACCCTGTGTGGCAAATTACAACCATAATAAAAAAAGCGGCCAAGTGCGTGTCGGGCCACGCGCAGTAATAGGGTTCCATAGTTGCACAATAATGCGGACTAAGAAGAGGGCTTTTTGATGTTTCATGAATATTTGACTATTACTCGTAAACTTGAAAAGCCTACTTAGCTGTGATAGTTTTCCTTTTAACTACCTAAAAAATACTACTACCGTGAATTTTTTCACCCATCCAAAACTGACCGTTTAGCTGGCAGGGGGGGATACTTGACTAACAAAAATTAGCACTTAATATTTAGCTTAATATTTCAGAAACGAATCCCTAAATCGAACAATTGTTTTCACAAACCCGCAATATTTTTTAAAGTACCCATCCAACAACATCCCACATCATGGCGTAGACGAGAAAAAAAAAACATCCCCACTTTACATGTACAGAACGTACCATAAAAAAAAAATTTCATGATTTTATTTGGCAACTTTGCAGGCGTGTTGAATAATTATGTATATCTATGCCAAATTATAGCTTTCTTTATGCGGACGGATAGACGGACAGTCGGACGGACATAGCCAAACTATAAGGGTTCCTTGTTGACTACGGAACAATAAAAACAACTAAGGTAATCATTCACCTATCCAACTATAACTATAACCAACGACATAGACAAAAAAAAAACTTCAGTAACTTAACTAATAGAGCAATAAACGACACATGATGAACTTTAGAAACTAACTGATAATTCTGAAGTTAGATCAACTGACATAGTTAGGTACAGTACAGTTCGCGTGCCACACACGTAATGGCGGTGTGATTATCTGCCGGTAGGGGGCGGTGGGACGCCAGTTTATATCGATATGATATCGATTGTTGAATATCGAATATGATTATGGATTAATCAAAGTTGAAATAAGCTTAGAAGTATTTTTGTGATTATATTTTCATGAGGAGTTCTTGACTATGCAATAACAGCCGCAAGGGTCGATCCATCAGGTTAAGCTACGCTTGCCGGGGTTGGTCCGTGGATGGGTGATCATCTTTACCGAGACTATACCGATTCTCCGCCGTGCCTCGGTAAGCACGTTAAGCCGTTGGTCCCGGCTGTCATTCGTGGATCTTTGACAGTCGTTACGGGTTGTCAAAAGCCCGAAAGTCAAAATCGGTTGAACGGACTGTAAAAAAACTTTTTTACAAAAAAATACAACCGACTTCCAAAAAAATACTACAGTGACAAAAAAATTTTCTACGGGACCAACTATGATGTCTCGAATAAAACAAAAAAAAATCCAAATCGGTCTAGCCATCTTCGAGTAATCGGGGAACATACATAAAAAAAAAGGTTCCGACGAATTGAGAACCTCCTCCTTTTTGAAGTCGGTTAAAAAGATTTGTTTAAATGTCTAATGTAGTAAATGAAGTATAGGTAGGTTGTAAGGTCGATAGACCTTGTTAGTTTAGTGGTCGCAAATGCAACTGCTGGACATGGGGTGCTGGGTTCGGTCAAAGGTTGGGGCAAAATGTTTTTAAGTTTTTTTCATTAGGAAATCCTTAACAGAGTTCCTCCGGAAATATACTGTATTTGTGAGTTTGTATGTAGGGGGTAATCTTCGGAACTACTGATCCGATTCCGAAAATTCTTTTACTAATGGGGAGCTACAGTATTGCCGACTGTCAGATATATTTTTTTTGATTTCATACGGACGAAGTCGTGGGCAGAAGCTAGTGGTGTATAAAAATTCGATACGTCACCGACATTCAAATCGGATAAGCCAACCCTAAGCTAAAGATTCACCCAAAAATTACACCAATCACTCAAAGTAGGGTAAATAAAAGTTGGTGAAAAATGAAAAATTCCGTGTCATTATTTAACGAGCTGTGTCTGTCAGCGACGCAGACTTTTTGTTTTTTTTTTAAATAAGGCAAACGCATCAGCTATTATGCCTAATGCGAGGGGCGATAGTTCGTGCACGAAACTATGTTTTTTGACAGTTGTTTTATAACTATCTGTGCGTAGCAATAACGCTGATAATGGCTAGAAAAACGTTCACATTTTTAAATAGCATCTAAATTTTTGATTAGGGATTTAATTGCTTGTATATTAGCTTCTATTCGTGAATGAGCTTTAAAGTCGTTTTATTTTTCTTGCTTTTTTTGTACCAGCTACGTATGCATGTTTGTATCGATGACTGTAATAATAAAAACTTTTTTACAAAAAAATACAACCGACTTCCAAAAACAACACTACAAAGTGAAAAATAACTTTAATTTCGGAAATCGGTGTCCGATTAAATGTATTTTCGTTTTTGCCACCGACTTCCGAAATTAAAGTTATTTTTCACTTTGTAGTGTTGTTTTTGGAAGTCGGTTGTATTTTTTTGTAAAAAAGTTTTTATTTTTCACTTTTTAGTGGTTCATATGTGCTTACCCTTTCACAGCGTACTGGCGTGATGTTATGTTATGAACTGGTGTAAACAACAAACAGACATGAGATTTCAGCAATCCCAGTCCATTTGCTATCATTTATTGAGGAGTTCCGTTGCCTATCTCAGAAGTTCTTCATCAGATCTTCACCAAATTGAAATGGGACCACTCCAAGAAAGTACTCTTCCAAAAACTATCCAAATCGCTTCAAGTGTGCCTATAAAATTGGAAGAGTTCTCTCTATTTCTCCAGGATCCCATCATCAGATCCTGACTTGATGATCATGGGACCACCTGGGAAAAATACCCTTTCAAACAAAAAAAAAATAATCCAAATCGGTCCAGCCATCTTCGAGTAATCGGGGAACATACATAAAAAAAAAAAAAAAATAAAGGTTCCGACGAATTGATAACCTCCTCCTTTTTGAACTCGGTTAAAAACGAATCGTGATATTATGTTCCTCAGTACCTAAAGGTGCTCCCTCACCAGGATCATTCGCGTGTAATGTAACATTGCAGATTCGACTTTCAGCATTATATTACAATTATAACTGGCTGACGAGCATTCATGTGTAATCTAACATTACAAGTGGAGCGCATTGATGTTACAAGTTGTATCAAGGTATTTCACATTGTATCACTATAAGGTGCGCATTGTAATGCTCGATTTTCCTCCCTCACTGATGTAATGCTCGAATCTGTAACGTTACATTACAGGCGAATGCTCCCGATTAGGGAGCACCTTTATGTACCATCGCGGACATTTGCGGTGAACTATTTTTCAACCTTAATACCTTAGCAATAAGGTCGAAAAGTGGTTCACCGTAAATGTCCGCAATGGTACCTACATACTTAGGCGGAAAGGTGGGGGGATGACCAGGACGCGTACCGTGAGGCTGGTTCGAGGTGACGCTGGAAAAGAGTTCCTGGAAGGACTTGGGGGAGGCCTTTGCCAGCAGGCTAAGTAAAAAAAATGTACATAAGGTAGGTATGCGAAATAACTATGTAGGTACTGAAAAAAATACATCACCAAACCTGAAATAGAGCCCTAATAATAAGGATGATGCCTGGGTAAAAAAAAAGAAATTCTATTTAGTCCGTCTGTCGGATAATAAAAAAAACTTTTTACAAAAAAAAACAACCGACTTCCAAAAAAATACTACAAAGTGACAAATAACTTTAATTTCAGAAGTCGGTGTCTTTGGATCTGTATTTTAGCTTTTTGCCACCGACTTCCGAAATTAAAGTTATTTTCCACTTTATAGTATTTTTTTGGAAGTCGGTTGTTTTTTTTTTTTTTTTTTTGTAAATAAGTTTTTTATTTTTTACTTTTTAGTGGGGCAGTCTGTAATTTATCTATAGCCTAATGTCAACTGCTCATCACCATTTACAATATATTGCTTTTCCCGCTACAAGGACGTTAATCGTTGATGAGTTCTCCCAGTAAGGAACCAGGAGAACTGGAACTGAGGGTGAAGTCACCATCAGCTCCACTTCAACATATTAGGTCTTTACCTATGAAATTGCCGTTCTGCAGTACTGGCCATTTCAAATCAAAATAATTTTTGTTTGGCTAAGAATTCTCATTTCAAATTAATTTTATTTTAAAAACATGGATTTTTTTTTCCAAAAGTAGTAATTTGTTTATTGATTAGTGTTACATTTTCATCGCATTTCAATCTTTTTCGTCATCATGGATACGTTAAAAATTCGAGTAATTATGGAATATGAGTACCGTCGTGGCAGCAACGCGGCACAAGCGGCACGCAACATCAACGACGTTTACGGAGCTAACACTACAAACCAACGAACCACTTGTTATTGGTTTGCTCGCTTCCGTTCTGGAAATTTCGACCTGAAAATTAACCTCGCGGTCGTCCGAAGACTTTGGTCGACAATGACGAATTAAAGGCGATTGTGGAAGCTGATGATACACAATCTACGGCTGAATTAGCAGCAGCTTTCGACGTTAGCGTCAAAACAATATTGGTCCATTTGCGTCAAATTGGCAAGGTAAAAAAGCTTGACAAATGGGTGCCCCACGAACTCAATGATCGCCAGCGCGAAGTACGCGTCGAGACGTGCCTTGCACTGCTCAACAGACACACAAATGAAGGAATTTTGAACCGCATTGTTACCTGCGATGAAAAATGGATTCTGTTTGATAACCGCAAGCGCTCAGCAAGTTGGTTGGATCCTGGTTCAGCACCTAAACAATGCCCTAAACGAAAACTTACCCCTAGAAAAGTGATGGTCACTGTTTGGTGGTCTAGCGCCGGTGTGATTCATCACAGCTTCTTACCAAACGGGGTGAGCATTACTTCAGATGTGTACTGTGAAGAACTGAACACAATGATGGAGAAGCTGGCACATCTCCAACCAGCATTGGTCAATCGCTCGTCTCCGCTGCTCCTGCACGACAACGCGCGACCTCATACTGCACAGCAGACGGTCTCCAAGTTGCAAGAACTGGGGTTGGAAGCTCTCCGTCATCCGCCCTACTCACCAGACCTTGCGCCTACAGACTACTACTTTTTCCAGAATTTGGATAACTTCTTGGCGGGAAAAAAATTTAATACCCGAGAGGCAGTACAAAATGCCTTTGAAGAATTTGTTGCCTCCCGTCCAGCTGATTTCTTTAAGAAGGGCATCAATAAACTGCCACTGCGTTGGCAAAAATGTATTGATTGCATGGGTGATTACTTCGATTAACCCGTCGCGCGCTAATTAGCAGACACAATTGAAATTCTATTGTTATCTGTACACATGGTGTGCAATCGACATTTTAAGAGTTAATATAAATAAAAAATGCATGAAAAAAATTCGTTTAATTTTTTTCATACAAAACGGCAATTTCATAGGTAAAGACCTCTTATGTATTGTATGAGCATAAATTGCTTAGCAATATTTGAATCGCAACCCGTGAAATACATTGAGTAGTTCCGATGCCCATCTGTGGTCTTCCTCTTCTGTTCCACTTCACCAAATGGTGCTTTCCGGGAGCAAATGCACGAGTTACTATAAAAAATACCCAAATCACAATAGGTGTGCCTATAAAAATTTAAGGTTTCCCTCGATTTCTCTGGGATGCAATCATCAGATCCTGGTTTCCTTATCATGGTACCACCCTTCCCACCCAAAGAATCATCAAAATCGGTTCATAAACGACGACGTTATCCGAGAACACATAAAAAAAATATATACATAATATACGGTCGAATTAAGAAATTTCCTTTTTACAAGCTTTTATTTTTTAAAGTCGGTTTAAAATATTAGACAGGTATTTTTTGCTTTATCATATTAATAAAAAATTACTTGTGCGGGCTCGCTACGTCACTTCTACGTATAAAATCTAGCTAGCCGTGACGTCATGCCATATTTTAACTCAATGTATCTTGATTAGGTACGTAAAAAAAGAAAAAAAAAATACGTGTCCAATATTTTTTTAATCTACATAACGGGCAAAACAAAAAGTTTTTATCATCATCCCTATTAGGTAGGTAAGTATAAGTACTTTGAATACAAAAAAGTTAAAAGTATAAACACTACTTACTGACAAACACACACACACACACACACACACTGTAACACTACAGCAACAACACTACTTATCTGTTTTACTGATTATTGGGTCACCAAGATACAGGCTATGCCTAATTTGGAGCCCACAGCTATTTCTTATGTTGTATAGCTTGTGTGTGTGTGTGTAAATAAATTATTCTATTCTATTCTACTTATGAAGGTTCTTGTAGGAATAATTATAATTAATTAAAATTACAACGGATCAATAAAACAATTGATGTGCTCCTCATTAGTTTTATTTGCCATAAATTAACGATTGTTATAATGCTAATAAGAAATTCAAATTTTTAATTATTCAATGTGACGATATCTTTGTGTTTAATCAGCCAATTATTTCCCGTTTTATTACCCACATGTTATTAAAGCGTACAATCGATTCATTACGTTTAAAATTAACAGTTCTAAACAGTTTAGTGTTGCCTAGATAATCATCATACAAGCATGCGCTACGTCTACCTAATTATTATAGAAAAACAACCCATAATTTTGCTATTTGCCAACTGATCCGATCGTTTTAACCCCAACTGAACTGCCATTAAAATTATAAAACGTCATCACGTTCACAAGTCAACAGCGACACTTTTACATCGTAAAAATGGCCGTTTTTCTAAAACCAATGAACTGAAAACTATCGAGCGTGTGATGGGGTGACCAAATAAAGATAATTATAACTGCAATAAAAAACATGTTGCCTATTCCGATTGGTATCACCGACCTACAGGGTCGCGGGCAGGTGCAACCATTTATACCATAAATATGTCGAGGTACAGCATATTTCGAGCCTCGGCTAACATACCTACATTATATTAGCACTACTAGGAACTGTCGTTGCTACATTCTGGTCTCCATACCAGTTTTTGTTGCCGCTTTTCCCGCGGTAACACACGACTCGTTGCTGGAAGGCTGTTAAATCTTTTGAATAGTTCCCGAGTGAGAACATGGGTAAAAACTTGGTGATTGCTGTTTAAAATCACACTGCACAACTTAGCGGGGAATTATGTTTATTATTTTGTATGGTACAACAACTATGACACCATAAACTTTAATTACTTAAGTAATATTAGTAAGAACACAGTGTGTCGAGACATTTATGTAGGTAGGTAGAGATAGGTAGGTACCTATCGGGTGTTAATCACTATGGTCCCAAGTTAATGGACAGGGTCAAGTTAAATTGGCTGGCGAAGCTCCGCAGACGTGATAAAACAGATTTTATCAACTAACACTTCATGTAACAGCACACTACCAGCGGTCACTGACCCCAAAAAAAAAATCGTCAAATCTTTTTTATTTTTATGTTGTTGTGTTTAGATATCGATGCCCATCACGTCTGCGGAGTTTCGCTAACTAATTTAATTTGACCCTGTAGATGGCGTAAAACTTTTGTGCCTTTGAAACACTTTTGTAGTTCTCGGAAAATTGCTCTTTTGTGACAAAATAACTATTTCCCAAAAATTATACTAATTTTATTTGAATTCTGACGCCATCTTGATAAATTTACCGCCAAAAGTGATAAATGACAGATGAATATTTTTTCTTGAAATGTCACCTGCACCACTAGAGGAGCGACACGCAACAAATTACTAATGTTCGGTCAAGCTAAACGATTATTGCTAGCGACGTGTGTCGCGAACAGAAATGCGTGTAAGAGGGGAGACACGTTAGTAGCTGGACAGGGCAACTATACAAGGGAATATTAAAAATGTATGGGTATCACTTGCGTATGTTACCATAAGGGGTAAATGGGGCTTCCTAAGTGGATTTAATGGATAAGGACATTACGAGTGTTGACTAAAAATAACGTTAGAGCTGAATTGATACAAAACGTCACCCTTTTGATATTTCGTGAAATAGGAAACGAGCACAGTACCACTACCTACCTAGGGAAGAGCTCAAAAGTGCAAACGGTAAACGTGTAAAAAAACCAGCCAAGTGCGAGTCGGACTCGCGCTTAAGGGTTCCGTACCATTATCTATAAAAACGGCAAAAAAATCACGTTTTTTGTATGGGAGCCCCCTTAAATATTTATTTAATTCTGTTTTTTAGTATTTGTTGTTATAGCGGCAACAGAAATACAACATCTGTGAAAATTTCAACTGTCTAACTATCACGGTTCATGAGATACAGCCTGGTGACAGACGCATGGACAGCGGAGTCTTAGTAATAGGGTCCCGTTTTACCCTTTGGGTAAGGAACCCTAAAAAGGAAAGACGGTACTTAGATGACTTAGTAAAAAGCTCAAAAAGTTTATTGTGAATATACTAACTTCAAAAATATCCTATTACTTATTTGGCTTATTAAAAGAGCATCAGCCATGGCAATTTCGACAGCTAACAAAATGACAATAAATTCGCACTGAGAGTACCACGTGTTCAGAATCAACAATGTGTATTCTTTTTTCAAAAACCGCCCGTGACAAAGAATCAACTGATTACTAGTGCGGTGCGTGTGCCTAACAACAAAGAAATTAGTCGAGTTCACGGTACACTAGCGATCGGACTAGGGGTAGCTGATTTAGTCGATTTATAACGCACGGCCGCTCAAACTGAATCGAGTGATTGGTGATGTCAATGCAGTGCGGACGAACGCGGTCACACGCAGTCGGAACGGTGGGCGAACACCGTATCTTTATTTGTTACGAAATAAGAATTCAAATTAACGTTTAGTAACATCTGTGGCAATTTTAAGAAACACTATAGAGTTTCTACTTATTTTTGTTGGTTTCAGAAGTGTAAAATAATGCTTTCTCCAGATCAAGCCTTTCAGCTCATATGAAACCAAGATGTGGCTAGGCTTCTTGTATGATCTTACTTTGTTGTTAGTAATGTCTAATGAAGCATTGATTAAAGCTAAAGTCATACTTATAACGGCAACTAAATCAAGTTTCGAATAGAACGACAACAGTAACGACTTACTAATCTAACAGAAGTGTCAAACACAACTTTATATTGTTATTTTATCTGTTTTATTGCACTTCTAATTCCCCACACACAAGCTTAACGACCAAATTAACTAAGTCCAAATTATTGTCCGCCAAATGTCATAAAACGTATACAAATACACAGTCGCATGTTTACTTTAAGATATCAATCTTGAGAGCCCATTGGCCGTCGAATCCGCGCGAACCCCTACTGATAATGTTTGGAAGTATAAATGAGTTCGATATAGAAAGTTTTGTCATCAAATTAAGTAGAAATAACACTGTGGAGTTCATGCTGGCGTATCAACCCTTATCCGTAGGCCATAAAGTTCAATTTCCTTTGTGTAAATGTAAGGTGCGTTTGGTGGTTGTATCGGGTGGAGCGACATACGCTGATAAAAGCGCGCCTCGGATAGGAAGCGCAATAAAGCATGTCAATAATTGGGAGGGATGCGCCACTGTTTGGTCGCCAAACTTCAACATGTTTCTATTTGATGACTTTGGGACTGTTTCTTTTATTTTTTGGTCAATTTATGATATTGATATCTTGCATTTAGATTGAGTCTGTGCTTGGCTGAATGAACATAAACAGAAAGTAAATAGGTAAGTACTGATCCTATATATCCATCCTATCCTAAATCCCGTTTAAAAATCATTAAATATTTTCGTTTCCCTACCTTGACCTATGAACTAAACGTGACATTGGCTAAATGCACAAACCGTGCGAAGCCAAAAGAAAAAGAAAAAAAAAAAAGTGTTAAGCCATCAGTTCCAAAATTAAAATGAATGATCCTTTTTTAAATAAAAGACAGTAGGGGAACAACATTCAGAACTCGCTTTTTTTTCTTATTTTTTTTTAATTTTCTTTTTTACTTTTTGTCTTGTGTTGTGTGGTTGTTCTATACAACGTGTCGTTTTGCATCCTCGTCAAATTTAAGGATGTGGTATAGACAATCAAACCGAATAACTTTTTCCATGGCACCAACATCGTAATCGCGAAAAAATAATCAGTCGTCCCATAGTTTTCTATGGGACAGTTTGATGTTCTGTCTCATTCTTTGATGTTCTGTATCACACCCTGAAATTTGACGAGGATGGAAAACGACACGTTCTGTAGGTATGTACAAGATAAAAGTGTCCACAACATTTTCAAGAAATAATAAAAGCCAATCCAATAGTCTAGTGTCCCAATATGAACACATCCCAAAGACAAGGGGAGTAGTCTGCGTCTTCACTCTGTAATTTATGACGTATACCAATTTGTAGCAGTCGTATTAAAACGGACGTAAACTGTTGAATGGCCCGAAAAATAGGGTGGCATCCCTTGCATAGTTTATTATAACATTGTTTATGCGTTTATTATTTTATTGCGTCGCTGATTTACGTTTTTATCTGAACGAGGACAGTGTTGACAGGTTATCTGAGAAATAAAAAATCGACTAAATAATTAGTAAATCGATTTTTAGAGCTTTTACAAGCGAATGTGACTTTTAGAGTTCCGTACGTTACAAGGAAATAACAGAACCCTTGTAGGATAATATCACTTCGTTGTCAGTCTGTCTGTCTGTCAAGACCCTTTTTCTCAGGAACGCATGGAGGTATCAAGTTGAAATTATTATCAAATAAGTAGGTCTATGGTCCCTTAGAGTCCTAAAAAAATCAAGCTTCTAAGCCCACGCAATAAAAAAATACGGCTACCTATTAATGCGACATATTTAGATACTCACAAGTAAATCAAAACCTATAGGGTAGGTACTTTCCGTAGTCCTAGAATTATGAAATTTGGCGAGAAGCAAGGTCTCATAGCACAAGTAAAGGAAAAAGTCCGAAAATTGTCAATTTTTAATTTTATCACATAAAAAATATTTTCAAGTTTGTCACTCTGTCAAGACCCTTTTTCTCAGGAAGTTGGAATTATTATCAAATACGTAGGTCTATAGTCCCTTGGAGCTTTAAAAAAAAATCAAGCTTCTTAGTCAACGCAATAAAAAAATACGGCCCTTTATGCAACATATTTTGACACTCGCAAGCAAATCAAAACCTATAGGGTACTTCCAGTTGACCTAGAATCATAAAAGTTAGCAAGAAGCAAGGTCTCAAAAAGGTCCGAAAATTGTTAATTTGTAATTTTATCACACAAAAAATTTTTTTTTTGGGATTATACAATGTTAAGTTTGTTTTTGGAATAAATTCTTTTCAACTACGGGACCCTTCATTGTGCATAGTTCCACATGCACTTGGCCGGTTTTTTCTGTGCAAGCAATGAAGAATTATTTTCGGCAAAAATAGGTGCCGATTGTTTTACCTACGTCATGAATTAAGTAAGTAGTCTTGTTTATTAAAAGAACCACTGGCAAAGTAGCTAAAGCTTAATCTGGGAGTAGGGATGTTTTACTGTGTGTAGGTATTGGCAATGAATTATTTTCAGCAAAAATGGGTGCCGATTGCTTCAAATCATTTGTAGTAAGTAAGCTTGTTTATATTATGAACCACTGGCAAAATAGCTTAGCTTATTCTAGACTTCTAGAGAGTACCAACATACCGAGGTATCTATAGCATCTTATAGCACTTTGTAGCATAAAAAATAAATTAACAATTTTACTAGCTTTACCTGTAACTACTTATGTATTATAAGTACTTATTAATAAGGCCCTTCATATACCTACTTAATTATGGAAAACTGTTTCTTAATAACGATGATCAATTAAAGGAACTAGCATGCGAAAGACTTGGTCAACCACATCTAATAGTTTTATCACTGAAGTACTTACCTAATAGGTAATGAACTAGAAAACTACTTATCTGTATAAGTATCTAAAAACGACGATTAAAGAATTAAAAAAAAATATTAAATATAATATCAGTGTTCTCTCATAAACCGGCACAAACCAGCACAAAGTCACAAACGGTGTAGGAAAAGCTCATGTCGACTGTCATAAAAGCCAGTTGGCAAGACAGCTATTTCATTTGGTACTTACATAAGTACTAAAATAAATTCAATATAAAAATCAAATGAAGAATCGTGCCATATTCACTAATTGCATTGCCTAAACAGCGTAGTGTCGGGTTATAAACCAAATTATAACGCGCCATAACCTCTGTGCCAACTCACTCGTGTAATGGCGCCAAAATTTTGGCGGGAGCTTACCGATGGCAACAGCACCACTCTATACAGCCAGACGTTTTGACTAACACCGAGAGCGTTAATGGTGGGTGAACAATAAAATACATTTATGCATTTTTATTAATGTCTCGACAGCTATTTAGAGCATAAAGTACTTACGAATAAAATGGTTCAATATTCGTAATTGCAAGTAACATGATCGTAGTCCAGTGAAGGGAAATGCTACATATTTTCAATGCAAGTTTATCGTGTAGTACACCACACACAACACAAACTCTGTGACAATTTCACAAAATTTTAACCAACAACGCCAACGCGCCCCTGTCAATATCATTCAGCCGCCAAAAGACTCTTGTAGCCGCTTGTAGCACTATATACACAGATATGGTGTCGGAAAATTAAGGCACAGACTTACAGACCATCAAACTGAACAACTTTCTCCCGGGGACCAACATCGTAATCACGAAAAAAATATCAGTCGGCCCATACATTTGGTCGGTCGTATTGAATTTCTGTATGGGATGACTGTTTTTTTTTATCACGATTACGGTGTTGGTCCCCGGGAGAAAGTTTTTCAGTTTGATGGTCTGCACCACAACCTTAATTTTCCAACACCATATCTCAGACACCCTACATAAGTGCTTTTGAAAATCAAGGAATGTTTTGGCGAAAAATCGCAAAAAAAAACATATTGATATCTCTATTTCTGTCAATGTATTACAGAGATATCAACATGTTCTTAAGAGAGTACTGACCGCGCAGTGGCGCCCTCATCGTTTGTTTGGTTATTTCTTTTATTTTAGAATGAAAATGCAGAAAATAAGCCGGAATAATTGTGCTCCACATGACTATACGTTATTATTACAAATACACATAGTAGCTTTACTTATATTGTTTACTTTTATTATAATCGTGAAAACAGAAAAAAGTGGCCACCATTTTCCGTTTTAATGATTATAATAAAACTAAACAATGGTGCCGATTCTGTTGTACACCAAAATAAACTAACTAAACTATCACTAAAATTCCTTACTTTTTGCTATGAGAATCTTAGAGCTATTCTGCAAAAAAAAATCCTCTAAATTTAATAACAATTTTGACACAACTAAAATCGAGTTTGACAATCGTGACTCCACGTGGTATAGTGCCTGTAGTATATTTGACCCGGTGGCTTTAATTGGAACTAACGAAATCACTATGAAGTGACAGGCTTGTCACATTTTGTTCACCGACATCGCTGTCGTTACTGGGTGAAATATATTTTAGAGCTGGAGGGACGCAGGGAGGGGGCAGCTTCAACGTGTTTTATATGGAATGTAGGTACCTTTTTTTTTGGTACCTTTTTTTTTGGTACCTTTTTTTTGGTACCTTTTTTTTGGTACCTACATGTTGAGTGATAGGGGTCTATGAGTCTTATAAAGGGGGGCCAAATTTTCATTAATTTTGCGATAGGACTCACCGTTTTCGAGATATATGCAAAAGAAAAGAAAAAAATACACTACTGTTTTTGCATCCGAAGTCAAGGTCTCGGTGTGAATTTTAGTTCATGTCAACTAGTTTTATGCCACACCTTTTTAATCGCGATTAAATATAGTCAGATTTAGTTTGACAATTAAAATTTTAGGTGAAAACAGTCAAATTCAGAATAGCAAAATTGCCATTTTCACTAAACTTAACTCCGTACAATCTTAGTCCTGTCAAACTAAAATATAGTTAAGTTGTGTCACTTTAGTCAATTTCAGAATGGGAAATCGTCGTTTAACAGGAATAAACTAAATTTTAGTGATTTTTAGTCTAGTTTAGAGGCATTTGTGACAAGAGAATCGGCACCAATATAAAGCTACTATTTGTAATAATAACGTATAGTCATGTGGAGCACAACTATTCCGGCTTATTTTCTGCATTTTCATTCTAAAATAAAAGAGATAATCAAACAAACGATGAGGGCGCCACTGCGCGGTCGGTAGCCTCTTGACTGGCGTTAGGTTCTTTATAAATTGCTTCTTAGGCCCGTGCAACTGGTCACCACCCTGTATAAGTATGTAAACTTTTTAATAACTACTTACTTATAATTCAGCTGATGGCAAAAATTGCGGACACAAAATAATATTTATGAAAAAAAACATTCTGTCAATACTTACCTTTCATTGCATCAAAATTTCATCGTTTTATACAAAACAATAAATGTAATAAAAACAATAAAAAACCTAAAAAATTACAAAAAAAAAATCATTAAAATGTGCTGGTTAGGATGGGCAATGGCGTTTTCTTTGCTTTCATACATTTTCATGACACCAGGGACGCAGCCACAGAAAACGTGACTTGTACCGAGTTTTGATACGTGAGCGACTTGTAGCAATTTTTCTATAAGTACAACGTGGAGAAGGTTAAAATCGACGAAGCAGAGAAGAGATGTAGATCTGCAAGAATGTGAATTGTAAGAATCTAGCGATAATTATACTGCTACACATCAAGCTAGATATTTCCAGTTTACACTGACCTCTCATTATAAGGAAATGCTATACAATGCGAGATCAGCTTATACTGGAATTGTATAGCTTGATCTGTAGCCGTGCGTACTGGGTACCTAATAACTCAGATTACAGATTCTACTAGCTTTTGCCCGCGGCTTCGCCCGCGTGGAAGTCGGAAATTATCCCATGGGAACGTACAAACGGCTCCATTATGTACTTAGCCCCCCGAAATACATGAATATGGGTTCAAATCCGTGATAGCCCGAAGTTGGTTTTTGTATTTTGCAAAAACATTTTATTTTAATGTATTGTTTTAGTGATAGTATTTATTTTTTGAAAGTCTATTTTTATTATTGCCTTTTTAATAAAACGTTAATTACTTTTATTATTCTCGGAGGAGCTCGTGGCTAAGTAAAAACAGCCGCACGGGTCGATCCATCACGTTAAGCTACGCTTGCCGGGGTTGGTCAGTGGATGGGTGACCATCTTTACAAACCGAGACTCCTCCGTGCCTCGGAAAGCACGTTAAGCCGTTGGTCCCGGCTGTCATTCGTGGATCTTTGACAGTCGTTACGGGTCGTCAGAAGCCCGAAAGTCTGACAACCAGTCTTACCAAGGGGTATCGTATTACCCAGTTACTGGGTTGTGGAGGTCAGATAGGCTGTCGCTCCATATAAAACAATGGTATTCAGCTGCATCCGGTTAGACTGGAAGCCGACCCCAACATGGTTGGGAAAAGGCTAGGCAGATTGATTTACTTTTATTATTGCGTGTAACGACAGGCAACAATAGGGTTAACATTTACGAAGAGTTAATCAGCGACTAAATAGATCAGAAGTTTATTTAGACGTTGATTAACTCTTTGTTGACCAGAGGTTTATTTAGAGTGACCAAAACATTGTGAACACGACCATCAAACACGTATCATCTGAAGAAACTCAGGACCCTATTGAACATTTAAAGTGTTCGATGTTCGTGTTCACCAAGTTTTTGTTCGCTCCTGCGAAAGTACGTGCCTTTAGATTATTCGTAACGAATTCAATGTTGTAGCAGTGTAACATTTTAAAACTTGGGGGGTTAACACATACTGACGCTGTGTGTACATGTGAACGTACTTAGTGCCGTCCGATATAACTGTGCAAACTCAAATCGCTACGATATATTGTTGCCGTGTATGGTGGGCTAAAAGCTCCCCGTCAGCATGATTATTTACAACATCCTCAACAATCATCGTCATATTTCAGCCAATTTACATAAAACTTTAATGAATTACCTACCTACACTCTGAATCACTCCTTCCATTGGTGAAAACTGTATGAAAGTCCGTTCCGTAGTTTTTGAGTTTATCGCGTTCAAACAGACAGACAGACGCGGCGGGGAGACTTTGTTTGGTTAAAATTTATTATGCCAGTCACTAATAACAAATAACTTTTGACCGAGTGTCCATCGTTCAAAGTTATATTATGTTGTAATAATTTCGTCGTGTAAAAACGTCGAATGAATTAAGGACTAAATTTTACCTCAAGATACGAACTGTGACTACATTTCCAATCCCTTAAATCTCTTAAAACGAGGTAGTTACACAAAAACTTTACTTATATTATTTGTGAATTTTAAAATCAACCCCTATTTTACCCCCTTAGGGGGTGATTTTTCGAAAACGGTCTTTCCTACCAAAAGCATAAAATTGAATTTTCATAATTATGACTAACTTAAAAAAAAATGCTGGGTTTCCCATTCAAACTTTCACGCCCTATATCACCCCTTGTAGGATTATTTTTTAAGGCAAAAAGTAGCCTATGTCCTTTCTCAGGGTGCTTTCCTTGCCAAATTTTATCAAAATCCGTGCAGTTTAGTGTATTTTAAAATCAACCCCTGTTTTACCCACTTAGGGGATGATTTTGCAAAAACGCTGAACCTCATATTTCTTAAAAACTTTCACGAGGTAAACAGGTACCCAGTTTTACATATTTATTTCTTTGTTTCCTACCAAAAGCATACATTTGAATTTTGAAGAAATGCTGGGTTTCCCATAAAAACATTCCCCTATATCACCCCCTGTGAGATTAGTTTTGAGACAAAAGTAGCCTATGTCCTTCTCCAGGATGCCATCTATAGCCTTGCCAAATTTTATCGAAATCGGTTTAGGCGTGAAAAGGTAACAGACGGACAGACAGAATTACTTTCGAATTTAAACATAGGTATGTATGGATCGATGGATAATCTGAGCCTAATAATATTTTGTGTTGCAAATCAATCATCATCATTCAATAATCACCTGTGTCTATGATGTAAATTGTACTCCTGAACCTTAGACTAAAAAATAGTCTGTCTTCAACATTGAAAAAACGAATACAGTGTGCCCAGTTTACCTTGCTCTTCAAGGTCCCGTCTCAGGCAAACTTATCTGAAACTTTAATTTTAGTAGGTATCCTTGTCGGCAGTTTACAGTTGTATGCTTACAAATGATGTTTAATTAGACCACTAACATCATATTTTCTATTTCAGAACCTCTCTCAACTCAAAACTAAAAAACTTGTGAAAAAAGTCCTAACACAGAAAAAAGCGGGTAACTAGATAAATAGAAGTGATGAAGTAATAACAGCGAGGAATGCTTCCTAATACTAGAAAACTAAGGGGAATGTCCAAGTCCATGTGCAGTATAGAACATGCCATGAAAAAAATAAAAATAAGTTTGTCAGTTTGTTGAAATCGGATTTTATTTTTACATTCATTCATACAGTAATTAGCGCACATATCTATAGAGGAGCTCGTGGCTTAGTAATAACAGCCGTACGGGTCGATCTATCAGGTTAAGCTACGTTTTCCGGGGTTGGTCCGTGGATGGGTGACCATCTTTACATACCGAGACTTCTCCGTGCCTCGGAAAGCACGTTAAGCCGTTGGTCCCGGCTGTCATTCGTGGATCTTTGACAGTCGTTACGGGTCGTCAGAAGCCCGAAAGTCTGACAACCAGTCTTACCAAGGGGTATCGTATTACCCAGTTACTGGGTTGTGGAGGTCAGATAGGCAGTCGCTCCATGTAAAATACTGGAATTCAGCTGCATCCGGTTAGACTGGAAGCCGACCCCAACATAGTTGGGAAAAGGCTAGGCAGATATTGAATTAGCGCACATATCTACATAATGCCAGCCTATAATATTCCCACTGCTGGGACTGTGAGAGGGAGAAGACCGTAATCCACCACGCGGGCACAGTGCGGGTTGATAGATGTCACATGTCTTCGAATGTTTGGTTTTAGTACATGCCGGTTTCCTTACGATGTTTTCCCTCACGTTGTGAGAGCAGTGGTGATGAAATAATTTACACGTAAAGCGCCTGTCTGGGTTTGAACCTACGACCTACAACTTTTAAGTGGCGGCCGTTACCACCATAGATAATAGATTATATTAATGGTTACCACTCATAAGTACTCATACTTAATTAATAGGTAGTTAAATTATTAACTTAAAACTCAAACCAGGTACTCCTACGTTCTTATTTAGAACCTCTTGTCTGAGGGAGAAGTATGTAGTCCGAGTCCGGAGTTCTGAGATCACAAGTCGTTCATTCTTCCTATGGGAAGGTCCGGCAAAGCTAATTGTAGATGGCGTGATCATAGGCTAGGTCCAGGCCTATAATGAATTTGACATTTCGTTCATTCGAGAGTTCGGTTTTAATTCACTATTTTGTTATTTTCGGTTATTTCAATAATTTTAATCAAGTATTTGACATGGAAAGTGTCGGAATTTAAAAACCTTAAATATTTCCTCGTACTCAGTTTCTTCAAACTGTTTCGATCTGTTTATTTTTTTTTAAATCTTCATGAATATTCCACAATGTTCTAATTTTAGGGTCTCTCGGGAAATGGTGGACTTCAATTTCGGAGTTACTCCGACGGAGTATATAAGAACACGCGCGACGCGCCATTTTCGCAAAAATAAAATAAAACCACCTAAGCCCAGAAATCGAATTCGAGATCAAAAATGTAAACAGAGGTGTTGCCAATTTTAAATAATAACCTCAATTGCGCAGTTTGCCAAAAAGTACTAAACATAGTGCTAAATTGTAGGCATAAGTATCTTAAACTGTTAAAATATAATATTGCACACAGTTTTCAACTTTAAAGTGACGTAAACTACGATCCAAGAATAAAATATAACTGTTTGAAAAATAATCGTGCAAATTATATGCTACTGGCAAGAAGGCAATGGTCTAAAACATTTGGGCTTCATTTAGTGATTTCAACTAGCGAAATGCCTTGCTTCGCATGGGTGCTGTTTAATAATGAAATAAATGAGAATTTTCTTACACACAAACCTTGTCCTGGTAAATTATGAACAGAATAAAAAAGAAATCGGTCGAACTCTTCTCAAGTGATGATGAATCATCATCTTCCTGCCCTTACTCAATATTACTTGGGGTCGGCGCAACACGTTTTCTACTTCCATTCACCCCTATCAACCGTCACGCTATCATTCACTCCCTTCTCTTTCATATCATTCGTCACACAATCCATCCATCTTTTCTTTGGCCTTCCTCTGCCTCTCCATCCATCAACATGTATATTCATCACTGTTTTAGTCACATGCGTATCGTCTCTCCTCATCACATGCCCAAACCAAGACAAACGATTTCCTTTCAACTTTTCTGTCACTGGGCGCCACTTTCAAACTTCCTCTTACCTATATACTCATTTCTTACTTTATCCATTCTCGTCACTCCACATATCCATCTCAACATTCTCATCTCCGCTGCATGCAATTTTTTTTCATCTCAAGTGATGATTATACGACGAAAAAATTCGTTAATTTGAATTACTAGGGAAATGTTGACTACCGCTGAACTGTCACTTTGACAATGACATTTCTTTGTTTACATTTTTATCTCGAATTCGATTTCTGGGTCTAACGTCTTGTATCATTAATTAATTAGCTTGTGCTGATAACTACAATGATGTATTACCTTACGTCATTGGAGAACTAGATATATACGACACCGCCATTTTTTGAGAGTTGCCTTCCCCATTGAAGTAAGTACTTAAATACGTACCTCCTTTGATTGAGCTGTTGAGTGTATAGAAAATCAAACAGTAATTAGACCGGGACCTGGAACGCAATGTTTATGTTCTATTCCTTTTTGTTACACTGTGAAGTCTGCTCTTTTTGTCTCCAGTCATGTTTCAAATATCACATTGATGAATTTTGAAACGCTACTGATAAAGTGACATGCATGACAAGTGCTGTTTGACATGCGGCCTCAGCTGTTTATTTTGCATAATGCACAGTGTTTATTTTCTTTAGAATACAATTTGTGAGTAAATATTTAGGGGTTTATGAGTGCTGGTGATTTCAACACATCAATATAAATACTTTAACATCAAAATGAAGACTTAAAATAAAACAATATTAACTAAATGTTGCATTAATGTGAGCAGGTAAAACGCGGGAAGAGATTTTTAGTGATTAGTGACTATTTTATGTGATTTTTAAGGACAATGGCTGCACAAATTGAGATATCCGACGATGATGACAGTTTCAGCGGGCCTAGTTGCTCCAAAACAGTAGAAAACGATGCTATGGATGATGCAGTTGCAATAAGTAGTGATGAAGAATTCAATAATATGTCGACCGAAACTGTTACACTATCGGACGATGAAGAGTTCCCAGAAGTGATTATCAAGAAAAATAAGGCGATTAAGTCATTATTTTCATCAAAAAATAAACCAGGAAGTGTCAAAAAGAATCAGAGTAAGAAGTTTCCTGTGAAAGCCTTGTTTCCTCAGAAACAAAATGTTAATGTTACTGTTGCTAAGGCTCCACAGATGAGACCGCCCATAGAGGAACCGAAAGAAGTGTTCAAAAGAATGATTGAAGGTGTTAATGTTATGTTGCCCGTGAATCCTTACGGCAGTCAGGTGGCGTTGATGTCCAAGGTGATTATTATTTACTTACATATTCTATTTAACTTATGTATGTACATCTACATACCAAGTAATTACTATGATACTAGTATCTCCAGCAAGTTTGAAAGGAATGCCAGAATATTATTTACTCTTGAACCCAGTCGGGTAATCAATAAAGAGGAGCTTGTGGCTAAGTAATAACAGCCGCACGGGTCGATCCATCAGGTTAAGCTACGCTTGCCGGGGTTGTCCGTGGATGGGTGACCATCTTTACATACCGAGACTCCTCCGTGCCTCGGAAAGCACGTTAAGCCGTTGGTCCCAGCTGTCATTCGTGGATCTTTGACAGTCGTTACGGGTCATCAGAAGCCCGAAAGACTGACAACCAGTCTTACCAAGGGGTATCGTATTACCCAGTTACTGGGTTGTGGAAGTCAGATAGGCAGTCGCTCCATGTAAAATACTGGTATTCAGCTGCATCCGGTTAGACTGGAAGCCGACCCCAACATAGTTGGGAAAAGGCTAGGCAGATTGATTGAACCCAGTCGGGTAATCAATTTGAACACCCTAGCCATGCCATTGCATGGTTGCACCTACAATTTATGCGAACCTACTTGGAATACTTGATGAAAATACAGTCAAAACTGTTTATAACGACTTTGAAAGAACATCAGGATTACGGTTGTTATAGCCGATTGTCGTTACAGTCAAAAACTATGTTAAGTAAACAGAAATGCTGAGACCTAAAAATTTTGTTGTAATAACCAGTATGTTTAATGTGGTTATATACGGTTTCGCCTGTAAGTATGTGTCATATTTCATCTGATATGAGCCAACATTGTAAAATTCCAAAAACAAATCCTCTGACTACAAATACACACATCAACACGGTCTAGGGATATTTTAAAAAAAGTGAATTACTATCAATGTGTTAATTATTTATATGACATGTATATATTTAAAAGATGCGTTATTTAATATTCTACCATTTTTTAATAATGGTTAAGGTACTTAGATTAAAATTTCAGGATTTTATGGAAAAAAAATGAAGCATAGACGGAAACCGTATATGAATTAACTTTTAATTTGTGAGTAAAAACTGAAAAAAATAGAAAAATCATTTAATTTGTGTTTATAAACTTGAAGTTAGTAGTCTGAGAAAGCGCCCATGATGTTCATAACACATCGGCAACGATTCGGCATGCTCAGAACAAGGTTGTCAATGTATTGCTGCGGAATATTGTCCCATGTCCTTCTGAGGTGCACAAAAAGTTGATCTTCTGTAGCCAGATTTTCAGGAACTTCCTTCAGAGCTCTTCGTTGCAGCATATCCCACGCATGCTCAATGGGATTTAGATCTGGCGATTGAGCAGGCCAGTCTAAGGCCCTAACATTGTGTGTATGTAACCAAGCTGCTACCGTTCTCGCCGTGTGTGCCCGGGCATTGTCGTGCATGAGCAGGAAATCTTCCCCATTTGTGTTCTGTGGGGCAAGATTACGGGCCCCAGCACCTGTTGGACCTATCGTTCTGCCGTCATATTGCCCCGCACCCAATCGTGATCCGTCCGTCCTCCAAGACGAATTCCTGCCCAAACCATAGTTGTTCCTCCTTGGTATGGGTGAACTTCCTGAGGGTTCTGGAGACGACTCCATCGTCCAGGAACTCGCCAAACACGCGTCCTTCGTGAATCTGGATGGAAGCCGATCCTGGATTCATGCGTGAACAGCACATTGGACGGCCCCCGTCCACGTGGTTCCGAACCCATTCTAATCGTCGTCCACGATTGCCTCTCCGTAAAGGTGGGACCCGGAGTGGTCTACGAGAGCGTAGATTGCTTTCATGCAGTCGCCTTCTTACAGATTGGTCACTCACAAGCACTTGGTGTTGCACTCGCAGCCTTTGGACCAATTGAGTCGCCGTTGCATTTGGTTGAGCTCGCGCAGTAATTTGCAAAAATCGGCCTTGTCTGGGGGTAGTGATGCGACTTGGCCCCCGGTGCCTCTCCGCTACTTCACCTGTGGCACGATAGCGTGTCCACAATCTTGAAATTACATTTTGGTGGGTCCCTATGGCCTCAGCAACATTACGCTGAACAGACCCAGCTTCCAGCATTCCCACAGCTCGTAACATCTCCGCCCTCGTCAAATGTCGGCGTTGCATGGCTATAATACCTCAATTTTAACTTTATCTTTCGTTTAAAAATGAAAAAAAACTAACTAAACGTAATTCGTATTGTTTTCTAAATTTCGCACAAATGAAAATTCCCTCTCCTACACATCAAGACATTTTTATGCCACCGAAACAAAAGAATTTTCAAAAATTTGAATTTGGAATTAGTCTGAGATAAATTACAAACAAATCGGTGTATAAAAGATTCCAATGCGGCCAGTACTTTTCGAGTTATTTAAATGAGTATGAAATATCCCTAGACCGTGTTGATGTGTGTATAATATGCATTTAGTTAAAATTAAATGCCAGGGTTTGTCCTTGGATGGGTGACCATCTTTAAATACCGAGAATCCTCCGTGCCTCAGAACGCATGTTAAGCCATTGGTCCCGGCTGTCATTTGTGGATCATTGACAGTTGTCATCAGAAGCCCAAAAGTCTGATAACCGGTCTTACCTTACTCAGTTTCTGGGTTGTGGAGGTCAGATAGGCAGGTAATAATAGGTAATACGGGCTGGTATCCGCAACTCCACGACAATGCGCGTATTTTGCGTATGGGTGGGAAAATCGATTATTCGATCCACCCCAGCTCCTCAAAGAAGGCCAGCAGCGCCTTAATATTACTGACAACCTGACGGAGGGTACCTGGGTTACCGAAGTACTTTGCCCTGTATGCGGCGACCATCGGGCAGTTTAGAAGCTCATGAGCTGCTGTCTCGTCGTCCTTCATGCAGGCCCTGCACAGCGGACTGTCTGTGACTCCTATGACAAAGAGGTGTTTATTAAATGACCCATGGCCGTCAGATATGCAGTCGCTCCATGTAAAATACTGGTATTCAGCTACATCCGGTTAGACTGTAAACCAACGCCAACATAGTTGGGAAAAGGTTACACAGATTGAATAGTTAAAATTATTTAATTTTAACTATTCAATCTGTGTAACCTTGTGTATCTGTGTAACACACTTTATAATATGTACACTTTTCTTCTACAGATCATAAGTGGTATTAAAAAGGGAGAGAACTGTATACTTGAAAGTCCAACGGGATCAGGGAAGACACTTGCTTTACTCTGCGGAGCCCTGGCTTGGCAACAGCATGAGCAGCGTAAGTTATTTTTGTGTATATTTATTTTATTCTAAAGAAAGCTTATAGAAAGGATAGGAAATTTCAAAATGTTCCATATCTCCAGACTTATGTCAATCTCTCGCCTTAAGTAGTTTGTCATGCATGCGTCAGGGCGCTCATGGCTTTTGTGGCCGAAAACGGACTGGCATTCGCAGTGCTACATCAATTGCCAGCTTGGACATATTTGAAAGAGATAGAAATTTCCTACGTCCTTCCTTAGACTTATTAGAGAATGCTCATACAGTAGTAGTAGTAGTAGTAGTTAGTTGGGTAGAGTACCCAAGATTCGTCAGAGCATGATACTCGTCAATGCAACTGCACAAGCAACTCGGCCCTAACAAAAACTTTACCAACAACAATTTATTCAAACAATACTTTCCTAGCAAATATTGCCTTAGAAACGTAAAAAGCGACAATTGATCACAAGTGTCTTGCGTGCATCCAAGGCTTGTAGGCCGTAGCTTACATATAAATCATGGGCTGACTGTCGCACGACAAAATCGTACAGCCTAACACGAAAATTGCGCTTCACCGATATCGAATGCATTTGTTGCATGCGATCGCGTTCCGAAGGATAGAGACGTAACTGCTATTTTTAGACGTTATATAAATTTTTGAATTAGGAACGGAAGGATTTCTTTTTAATTTACTATGGTGTTCGATTATTTCGTTTGGTTCTTTGTGGTTGTTTATGCCAAGTGTGATGACAAGTACCCATTCTTTTTTCTGCCTAGGTATGCTAAAATCCGGAATGTCTTATCGACACCTGTCAGTTGAACAATTTCTAGTTGTATTAAGGATCAAATTCGCAAAACACATATTGCTTCTCTTCTTCGTCTATGGAGAACTAGGTACCTACTAAATGAGGACCAACTATCGCGAATGTTGTGATTATGGAATCATAACATTCGAGATAGGCGGTCCTTATTTTAAAGTGTACTTTTAGTCACGTAACAGGCTTTGTTTATGTTTTAAACTTATGCCAAAATATTCACGAACAATATTACAGCAAACGATCGAGCAGGTCATTGTGATGCAGTTTTACACCGAAACTTGTACACACTCGAACTTTATCGTTACACCGAAATATTTCGTCACGGAAGTGGGCGAAATTTGAAATTCGAAGAGTTACATCATCGGAACTTTCGACATCGAATTCGAGGGGTTCCGGAGTTTAATTGCGTAATCCGTAATTCTTACTTCGATTTATGTTGTCCTAGTACCCGTGGGGTGGAGTTGTTGTTTTGAAAGTTTCCTTTATGCGAAATTTTGAGGGAGAAGTTTGTTTTAAAAGAAATAAGGAAATATTACTTCATGAGCAGGGTAAAATTAGGAAGAACTACGATTGAAAAGCGTCTCTAATTCCTAACAGTACCTACCTATGGTTATCCTGTTTGAAAATATTTGTAATATACCCCATTAACGTTTAACAAATGAATTAAAAATGCAAACAAGATTTCAATACTTAACAGTTTAGTGACTTTATTGCATAGCATTACAATATTTAATTAATGCATGTTTACATTAATTACTTATAAAGGTGGTACAAAACGGTCACATTTTTTCCCATATTTACATTTATTATTCCCTTGAAAACTGCGGTGTGGGACCATTATCTATTTCTATGGGCAATTTTATTTCTTATTCCATACAGGTATCAATTTATTGATGTTTCATACGTAATGGCTTATTAATTGGGCTTCGTACCAGCCATGTCTACAAGTTTCTTGTCTTTGCCAACAGAGATGTTATCTATGAAATGTGTTGCCATTATAATCGCCATTTTAAATTCAATAAGTCATTATGATCTTTGTCCAAGCTGTACAACTTTATCTCGAATTTTTCTTGGTGTGGGTAATTAAGGAACGTAGAAATGGCAACTATTTATATTGCCTTTTTTCAAATGAATCTACCGAACAGGTGATAGGTTATTTTGTTTTGTAATGTGTGCCATTTCAATACTATAAAAACCTGTGAAAATAATGAGCACCTTGATAGCTGATAAAACCCGTAATCATTAGAGTCAGCAGGATGTTAATTGCACTTGTGAATTGTGATGATATCAATGTACGCACGGCTACAGATCAAGCTCTACATTTCCAGTATAAGCTGATCTCGCGTTATATAGGATTTCCTTACAATTACAGGGCAGTATAAACTGGAAATGTATAGCTTGATGTGTAGCCGTGTGCACTAAATGTCGATTACACACCATGTGTACAGATAACAATAGAATTTCAATTGTGTCTGCTAATTAGCGCGCGACGGGTTAAATTCTGTTATCAAATCATAAATTCAGTCTACCTGATAAAACGAATAACGATGCGACGATTTTTTTTTAAATTATCAAGAACATTCAATATATTGATATAAATTCACGTACTTACCTATGCAATTAACATAAACAATATAATAAATAATTAATAATTATCTATAAACGTATCTCTTTATCGTTAGAAATTGCATAGATGTAAAAAGCGAACTGGGCGGGAATAACAAAATGACAGAGTCAATTACTTCCACATGCGAAAAAAGAGAGCGCAACAATGCGCTGGAACCAACGTAAAAGCGCCAAACCAAATAAAAATTGTTTAAAAATAAATTAAGCTATTTATCAAAAATATTTTCAGCCAGAGTTTTCAATTACATAATACGCATATTTTGAATACAATTTTGCAATGAAATTAGGATTCTAGAGTTACAGAAAAAAATATAAAAAAATAGAGGTGTTTTCGGAATTAAATTCTATCGAGGCAATTTAACCCAATTGCGTTTTCCTTCAGTCAGAGTAATAATCAAATAGTCAATATATCCAAAAATTTAATTAATTCACGCTGTAATAGTGACATAAATGGTTACGAAAAATCCCCTAATTTATTTTGGTATCGCCCTAAGCCGATGCAAAAATTCTATAAGCTTAACGAACAACCTGTAGCATAAAGTCCATCTCGACTGTATTACCTATAAAAAAAAAAAACAATTAAAATTGTGATTTAAAATTCGGTTGACATTTTAAAACGCCCCAATCGTTTGGTGAGAATCGTCGACCGCCGGGCATATGGTTTTGGCGGGCGACAGACTCCACTAGCATTTTTGGTCACGAAAATTTCGCGCCCAATTTTCTTCGTGTCAGAGTTTTTGACGGCTCAATCGCGGCTGCCTTAGTCTGGGCCCCGAACACGGAAGTCTGAGGAAAACTTTTGACAGCTCCATGAATTCGGCAACCGGCTGCATTATGACAACACAATGACTTATGCCATCATGCTTTGTTTTTTCTGTTTTATATTTTAATGGCTTTAAAGTTTGTTCGTCATCAATCACGCCGATGTTTGCGGTATCAACGAATTTGCAGTACATTCCTCCACCCCTATCGAATTCAGTCCACGACACCTAAAAAGCTATCTTAATCCAGAACGCATCAATTACCCGCGCGTCCCGAAACCGCGCGCGTCGTGACACTCCGCCGCCCCTAGACATGTCTTTGAATTTCGTTTCTCCCTTCTCCGTACTCTCCCTTTACTTTTTCCCGTAGTTTTTTCGTTCCGCGTAGCTGGCAACCCTTTTACTAAATTGAATTAGAATTCTGAATCTACGACGCGTTCGCTCCGAACCATAGTTACAAAAAAGATTTCTATGCTCCGAACCGTTGTCACACGAACGAACTAAATCCAACTGGATCGTAAAGATTTGAACTATATGTTTTGTGTTATATTATAACGCTGGAACTGGTACAATTTTCCTTAGGACTTCATTGTTGAATTGATTACAATGTCAGACGCTACAAATATTTATGTGAATATGAATACATTGTATAAAAATATTATCCATTCTCAACGCAACCTTTTATGCCCGCTGGTGTTACATAAACATATTCGTATATGACATAATCAAAGCTTTATAGCAGCTAATATGTGATTACATCGAATAAAATCCAGCCGGAGCTATCCGCTGGATGCTTAATATGGCAGGTATATTTTTGCTTAATCTCGATCTTAATGTGTGCTTGGGACGTCGGTAGAGCTCGCTCTATTCCGGCACACCTCTCCCGGTGCCGCCGCGTGCATAAATCGGCCTCCGCAGTTGCTTACTCTCAATCTTAATGTCAATTAGCCTAATTTGCATCGCCAGGGCCGCACAGGACCGGTGGGAAACCAGCCGTCGCATCGAAGACACGACGTTGAATAAAAACGTTACAGCTTAACATATTTTGTTCATATTATAGTTACTTTATGATTTTATGCGTAAGTTCGTAATGTGGGTGTAGTGCGTGTATGCGCGCGGTCTGGGCGCGTGGGCCAGCCCTGCCGTCGGGTTTATCAATCCAGCATCGGTTACCTCCCGCGTCGCGTTAATTCCCGGCAAGGGTTGCCGCCGATGTCGTCTCGTCGTAAAATTTATTTACGACGCCGCCGGCCGATTATTGCTACGACGTCGCTCTTCGCCGGTTCATTTGCATAGAAATTTATACGCGGTGGATGATTCCCTTCGTTCGTACGTTTCCGGGTGTTCGATAGTTGGGGTGTCGTGGGCCTTCAGGATTGGTATACCTATTGATCGTTTGGTTTGTTACAGTGAATGGTAGCGAGTATCGAGTGCCAATTACGGCATAGAGTGCCTAGTAACCTAGATTGAAAGCTTTGTTTTTGCGGTCTAGTACTTTTTGCTACATGATAGATTGATGGAATGAAAACTGATTGCACTTGACATATTTCTGTGACCGAGTTTCAGAAAAGCAAACAGGGATCTGCCATTTTTCGATTTCGTACTCTGTCTGTGACAACGCCACCTTTTGATATTACCAGAAACCTATCTCTTACTGCACCCTAATTGCGTAACTAATTGCGTATCGATCGGAATCGGTTTCATTTTGACAGTTCAACAACATTCATTGCATTGTTTATGGTGTTGAGAAGACAAATTTTTCGATCATAAAATCATTGGATTAGAAATTTGCTTCAAAATGATTCAGATTCCGATCGACAGTGTGTTACGCAATTAGGGTGCGCGTCTTCAAACTTTTACTTTTTAAATACTATTGAATGAGATTCATCGTAACTATCGAATGAAAGTTGTAATCCTAAAGAAAAAATGTTTGATGGCATGACGAGCTTTGTCATCCATCATCTAGCTAAGTTCTAAACATTGTTGGGTTATAAAGCAAATGCTTATTCGATTCTGTAATTGTCGTTTATACTCGTAGCAAGTTAAATCGTCGGAAAACGGGGTTCCAAGAAATTCCAAGAAACCCACAATAGCTGTCAGATATTTATCAGTACCTATTTTAAATGAATAAGTCTTTACTAATTGATGCATGGGCAGCTTTATCAACTAATGAGAGTAATAATAATAATCGAAAAAAAAAACAATCTCAAAAATGAGAAAAAAAAAACCATCATCATTCAACATTCGTTCATTTTTTTTTTTTTTGTAATAAGTCGTTATTGAGACTATGCGTTCTTAGACTTTTGAAGTTCACCTCAAGACAGACGAGCTTCAGTATAAAGAATTCCACGCAAACGGTGAGCAGTAAGAAGCACTTGTCATGTATTTCTCGGACGTTAGTCATTGCGGTGTCGGGTCGATCCATCAGGTTAAGCTACGGTTGCCGGGGTCGGTCCGTGGATGGGTGACCATCTTTACATACCGAGACTCCTCCGTGCCTCGGAAAGCACGTTAAGCCGTTGGTCCCGGCTGTCATTCGTGGATCTTTGACAGTCGTTACGGGTCATCAGAAGCCCGAAAGTCTGACAACCAGCCTTTCCAAGGGGTATCGTATTACCCAGTTACTGGGTTGTGGAGGTCAGATAGGCAGTCGCTACATGTAAAATACTGGTATTCAGCTGCATCTGGTTAGACTGGAAGCCGACCCCAACATAATTGGGAAAAGGCTAGGCAGATTGATTGAGTCGTTGCGGTATTAACGCTGCTCCCTGAAATAACACTGACTGACTTTAAATTCCTCAACAGTAATTGAACAATATCATCAATGAGAAATTTAATTTATACGAAACCAGAAAGAGAGTTCATTCAACTAGAGATGATCCCATGAAATTACGTATACCTGTAAACCAGCGGTATACAGACTGTATCAGAAAGGTGTGGTCAAAATTAAGCGTGTGGTACAGACCATCAAACTGAACAACTTTCTCCATGCGACCAACATCGTAATAGCAGAAAAGTAATCAGTCGTCCCATACAAAACTTGAATACCTACTCGACCCAATTGTATGGGATGACTGATTATTTTTTGCGATTACGATGTTAGTCCCATGGAGAAAGTTGTTCACTTTGATGGTCTGTAGTCTGTACCACACCTTTCTGATACTCTGTATATTGCTGTAAATAATTTATTTATTTATTTATTTATTTATTTATTTAATAAAAATTTTCAAATTGTCAATTTTTATTTATTTAATAAATAATAAAATAAGAGGACGTGAGCTGTGTTAAAAGATGACCTCATCTCAATCTGCCGAGCCTTTTCCCAACTATGTTGGGGTCGGCTTCCAGTCTAACCAGATGCAGCTGAATACCAGTATTTTACATGTAGCGACTGCCTATCTAACCTCCACAATCCATTAACTGGGTAATACGATACCCCTTGGAAAAGCTGGTTGTCAGACTTTCGGGCTTCAGACGACCCGTAACGACTGTCAAAGATCCACGAATGACAGCCGGGACCAACGGCTTAACGTGCTTTTCGAGGCACGGAGTAGTCTTGGTATGTAAAGATGGTCACCCATCCACGGACAATCCCGGCATGCTTAGCTTACCTTTAAAGGAAAATTTAAGATGTGAGAACACAAAACTGACACACATATTCTGGACTTTAAAACTCAGTAACAACACATTTTAAAACCTTTCTTTTCCTTTGTCCTGGACAGACAAAAAAAGCCTTAGTTTTCTCTCATAATGCTATGTAAACGTATGGGGCTGAAACATCCCATTACAGCCGAGTCGGTGTCGGCCCATATGCTAATGGTAGATATGCGAAACACAGTGTTTTTCCAACCCGAACCATATCATGTCCTAACGATAAATACGGCTTAAAAGGTGATGCGATGAGTTGAAGTGCATCGATTGAAAATATATTTAAATACTTTTGAATTTAGCTTGTAGCTAAGTAATAACAGCCGCACGGGTCGATCCATCAGGTTAAGCTACGCTTGCCGGGGTTGTCCGTGGATGGGTGGCCATTTTTACATACCGAGACTCCTCCGTGCCTCGGAAAGCACGTCAAGCCGTTGGTCCCGGCTGTCATTCGTGTATCATTGACAGTTGTTACGGGTCGTCAGAAGCCCGAAAGTCTGACAACCAGTCTTACCAGGGGGTATCGTATTACCCAGTTAATGGGTTGTGGAGGTCAGATAGGCAGTCGCTCCATGTAAAATATTGGTATTCAGCTGCATCCTGAAAAGGCTAGGCAGATTGATTGACTTTTGAATTTAATAAGGTCGTTTCATGTTAAGGACTAATTTGAAAGAAGCTCATTGCAAGAAGGAGACTGCAGCAGTAACCTTGATCATTGATAGTTTATTGTAAGTAAGTATTCTTCGATTAGATAAGTATTTCAACATTAATATGATCAAATAGTTTTTGCTTCGCCCGCGTGAATGTCGGAAAATATCCCACGGGAACGTACTACCGGGAATTCCTTCCTTATTCCTTGTCTACATTATAAAGGGAACCTCTGTGCAAAATTTCAGCTTTCTAGGTTCAAGGGTTTGGGCAGGGCGTTGATGAGTCAATCGGTCAGGACTTCTACAGGGTGTAAGTGTAAACAGTGGCAATATTTTAAGGGGTCATTGTACTCATCATTATGAACTACTTTTACTATGTGACCAAACCTGAAATCGCGATAAAAAAATCAGCTGTTCAGTACATTTATGTTCGCATAATTCATCAAAATGTAGGGAACAGCTGATTTTTTTATCGCGTTTTCACGTTTGGTAACGTAGTAAAAGTAGTTCATAATGATGAGTACAATGACCCCTTAAAATAATGCCACTGTTTACACTTATACCCTGTATAGATAAAACTATCTAAACTGCGAACAGTAGACCTCACGAGTACAAACTTTTCTGCAACAATTAATATACCACTAAAGTTATTTAAAACGGGATATATAGCATATTTTTTTTATCAGATATTCACCAAATTTTTATGAGACCAACTTAAAGTTACCTAGTTTGATCTTTCAAATACAAAAGAACCATCGAAATCGGATTTCATAAGGCGGAGATATCCAGTAGCCCCCTTTTTGGAGGAAACCCCCCTCCAATCAGAAATCCCCGGCAACAAAAAAAATCTATAAAGTCGTAAAACCTAGTTTCGTCCAGATCGGTTATACAAAATAAAATACGACCTGTAGAGGAGTAGCAACAAACTGACAGACGAAAGCAAATTTTGCCAGACTTGAAACAGAGACACTTCGCTCGCTCGGTCAATAAATAAAATTTTATTTTTTATTTCCTTTATTTCATTTACATACATATTTTACATTTTTAAATATTAAAAAAAAATAAAAAAACATTTAAAAATAATATATTTTTTATTCAATCAACTCAGCCAATCGCAGTCCACTGCTGGACATAGGCCTCTCCAAGGTTGCGCCACAACACCCTGTCCTCCGCCTTCCGCATCCAGTCTGCCCCAGCCACTTTCTTCAGGTCATCGGTCCATCTAGCTGGGGGGCGTCCCACACTACGCTTACCGATACGCGGTCTCCACTCGAGGACTCGTCTGCTCCACCGGCCATCGGTCCTTCGACAAACATGGCCAGCCCACTGCCACTTCAGTTTGCTTACTTTGAAAGCTATGTCGGTTACTCCGGTTCTTTTCCGGATAACTTCATTCCTGATTTTATCCTTCAAAGAAACTCCGAGCATAGCCCGCTCCATAGCGCGCTGAGCGACCTTGAATTTGTGGACTAGCCTGACCGTCAGTGTCCACGTTTCAGCACCGTATGTCATAACGGGCAGGACGCATTGGTTGAAAACCTTAGTCTTCAAACATTGCGGGATAGGTGACGAAAAGACTTGACGAAGTTTTCCAAACGCTGCCCAACCCAACCGGATCCTTCTGTCTGCTTCTTTCTCAAAGTTGTATCTACCGAGCTGGATGACTTGCCCTAGGTAGACATACTCCTTCACAACTTCAAGAAGCGACCCTTCGATGTGGATTGGACTCGGCAAGACATGCGAATTGTACATGACTTTCGTCTTGTCTAAATTCATGCCGAGGCCAACCCCCCGAGAGGCTCCATTATTTTTATTATTATTAAAAAAAAATAAGTTTAAAACTAAAACCCGACTACTGAAAAATCACGCTCTAAAAAGCATGAAACAAGAAAATATTCTCATCTGAAATTAGAAAAAGACAGACAAATTAAAAATCCGCAGTCACACGTAATCGGTTCGATTTATCCCTAACATGCATGACGTGTGACTCCGGATTTTTAATTTGTCTGTATTTTTCTAATTTCAGATGAGAATATTTTCTTGTTTCATACTTTTTAGAGCGTGATTTTTCAGTAGTCGGGTTTTAGTTTTTAAACCTATTTTTTATTTAAATTATTTTGGGGTTCCATATAATACCGTGATAAAGTAATATATTTGCAGAGCCACTTTACATTTTTAAAGAACAATAATTATACATGTATTTTGAATATGTTTGGCTCACATCTAAGGCGTAGGTAATTTTATAGAAATTATTCCCAATTATCGGGTGCATGCAAGCAAATCCGCGAGCAATAGCTAACAATATATATATATATATATATTTTTGAAATGTGCTAATTAAGTTCTTTCATTTAACAGGGCATGATTAAAAAAAATTTTTTTTTAGTTCATCACTTTATGTCTTCTAGAGAGCGCCATATTCAATTTAATGTGACGTCACATAGCCTATAACCAGCGGACGATCAAGACGCTTCTAATGATACCTCATTTGTCAAACATGATAAGCAGTTTAGAAGTTATGCGGGAACAGATGAACATACATACATACATACCGGTCAAAATCATAACCCTCCTTTTTGCTTTGCCGTAGTCAGGTAAATAGTTTGTTAACTAAGTTGATTATGGTTAAAGAAAAGAACGGAGGGAATGGAGTTGACTCGTGTATTACTGTAGGTAACATTATCTCTTCAAAAAATAATAGGTCCCTTTTGACAGCCCATATCGTTTCATATGCCAAAGAGAGACAAACATCTTCTTCCGTATTTATCCTACAAAAACGTCTAATAAGAATAATAATGAACATACAACAAACCGACAGTTGCAAACCATATTTTAAAGAACATAAAATCCTCACCTTGATTGGTATTTATATTTTGGAATTGTGTAAATTGGTGCGTAAACATCCTGATACATACAAAACTCGAGGAGATACACAAACAAGCCATTCGTTCCGTCATAAGAACAGATTAAATTTACCTCGGTCCCATCTTAAAATGCACTCTTCTAGTCCTTATTCTATGTCAATCAAAATTTACAATAAATTACCAGAGAACTTAAAACAAATAGAAAAAACAAATATATTTTTAAGCAAAGTAAAACAATTTTTAATTAATAAAACCTACTACTCATTAGACGAATTTTTAAATGATAAAATTTAACTATTTTTTGACTAATAATTTGACTAATTTGACTGGAGGAATACCAAACTATTTCTGGTTTTGTCTTTTCATTAATATTGTATATTAAATAAACAATAAATTATTTAGTAAATATATGACATTTTAAAATAACAAATATGCACCCAATAAAACTGAAATACAATAATGTTACAAATTATAAATACATAAAATAAATAATTGAGAGATATATACTAAATATAATAATAATAATAATAAATCATTTATTTTAATAAAAAGCAACAATATAAATATAATAAAATAATCTACTAATTTCCAATTTACTTTAGTCTTATGGAATTAAACGGTTTAAATAATAAAAATGCACCCATTAAATAAAATTAATATAACTGGAATATAATAATATTACAAATTATAAATAGATAGAATAAAAAAAAATATATAAAAAAAACGAATGATAAAATCAAATAAAATAATTAATTTCTATATAAATTAATGATATGATTACAACGAGAAAAGTCTACCTATTTTAATTGTTTTAGTGTTATGGATAAAAGCGCTCTTCCTCTCTCCTACCTACCTATTTTTATAATTTTGCTGTGCCCGACAGGGTCCATAATTGTTTCTTCCAATTGTATTTTAACACCTGCATATGTACATTATGGATTGCAATAAAGAATTTGAATTTGAACATAGCGGGACAAAGAGGGACACCCTCATGTCAAAACGGGCCTCTTATTTTTTGACAACTTTAAGATATTGAATGATATCTTTATGCTTCGTAATTAGCAGATTACATCGAGTTTCAGTAGTTGTGGCAAATGAACAGGTTCTCGATATCATATTAACGCTGTTTGAATACAATTCGAAGCTAAACGTAGTATCTTAGTGGAAAATGGTCCTAGAATTGAAGTATCTCTTGAATGTACTTTACGTTGTAGTTTGGCACTTGAAAGCTAATACAATCTTACTGAGAATGTAGCGAGAAATACTTTGGAAATTGCCTAGCGTATTGAACTGAAACATTCATTATTGGATAACTTATAGTCGGTATTGCTTTGACCAAACGAATTTCAAGCAAATACGTGTCTGGGTCATGCAAAATTGGTTTCAAATATTATCTTGGTCCGTGGATCGGTGACCATCTTTACGTACTAAGACCTCTCCATGCTTCGGAAAAAGCGTTAAGACTTTGGTCCCGGCTTTCATTCGTGGGTCTTTGACAGTCGTTACGGGTCGTCAGAAGCCTGAAAGTCTGACAACCAGTCTTACCAAGGGGTATCGTATTACCTAGTTACTGGGTTGTGGATATGCAGTCGCTCCATGTAAAATACTGGTATTCAGCTGCATTCGGTTAGACTGGAAGACGACCCCAACATAGTTGGGAAAAGGCTAGGCAGATTGATTGACGCTTAATCATAATAATGAACTGAGTCAAGAATCGTTGGATGAAAAATTGCTCCCTGCTCGAAAGAACACATAGCTAGAAAAGAAAAAAATCGTACTAGATTCAATCGAGAATAGAAAGATTCCGCGTAACATTATCTGGTGACACAAAATAAAATCAGCTGTACCTATCCTACGTTTTAACAAGTAATATGAACATAAAATGTAGGGAACAGCTGATTTTTATTCGATTTCAGTTTTGGTCCCATAGTAAAGGTTGTGCGTTATTTAAGGAGCTCCTAGTCGGCGGCTCGAACTCGTTGGTGGCGTGGCTATTATCATGCATGCTATTTAGTTAGTTACTTTATTTATTTAGTTTTATTTATTTAGTGTAATAGGCAATGATTTATAACGAAAACGAGCGCGTAAAATTCCATGAACAGACCTTTGGGCGTTTAGATATTATTGAAAGTCAAAAATACTGGATGTATTTATGCAAAATAAAGTTATTTAAATTTTTGAGTAAACTATCTATCCCTATACGGTAAATATTTTGCCATTTTCATACTCTGGGAGCTATTTATTTATCCCCAAAGATGCGTTAAAATTTGTGTTGAAATATGGAAGTTTCGACGATCATAACTTCCAAACCAATATTTTTTTTCTGATTCTGCTTCCATACAGGGCTAGATAATGACAAGACGAATTGAAATATTGGTGCCGATTCTGTTGTGCACAAACTAAACTTAATTTAGGCTATTGCTAACTTTTTCTCTCTATTATGACAAGAAAGGGACAAAAGTAAATTAGAGCTGTCAAATTAGTTAGAACTAATTTTTCCTTAGACATTTAGACGACACGTAAAAACATGTCGACTAAAAAACACGGTGAAGCGCAAGGCGTGAACTAGTTTGACATCTCCAACTTAGTTCATAGCTATAGCCGTCCTTCTCTCGCTCTGCCTGTTAGTAAAAGATAGCGATTCTCTAATTTTAGTTTAGTGCGTTCACAAGAGAATCGACACCATTTTCTAGTTTTTAAAGTACACCGTCAAACAGACGAGTAGTCACCTTACTACGTTTGTATGGAAGAATGAGCGACTAACGTGCCCATAAGTTACACCTTGTAGATGTGAAGATTGTAGCAGGTGTAGCTGTGTTAAACAAAGAAAATTCAATGAAATGTCAAGTCTAAAACCCCGCACCATGATCAGTCGTATCGTCCTCCCAAAGTTTTATCACGCTCGGAAGTTGCTCCGTGCCGTGACAATAAAAGGGGTAGGCAAATTTTGAATATTTAAACATGCATTTACTTTGTGAACCGTAGAATAAAAATAAAAATCCTTCGATTACAGGCCGATGGTAATGTTCGATAGTATTTTACGTGGCTTCCGTTATAAATTTCCCTGCCTTCCCTTCGCCTTCTCCATTGAATTTATCGATAGCTGTAAACCTTATCGCTTCTGCTTGATCTTTATCTATGTTAGTGTGTTTAAAAATATGTCTTCGAGGATGAAGCTTGCTTTGAGACGCTTTCGCAGTACCTTTTTTGTTGTTCTTTGAAAGTTTGGTTGAATGTAGATCTTTTATTTTTTGTAAAAATCTCAAACCAAATTGTTTATTTAACAAATCAGCATTGTAGTATATGGTAATTTAAAGGTAGGCAAATGAGTGTACTAAAAAAACTACAACTGAAATCGTGGTGAGGTGCTGCATGGTGGTGCTGGTGGTGGTGTTATTTAGCTTTAGAAAAGCTTTTTTAATTTTTTAATATGGATAGGATCCCACACTACAAAAGATGCTTTTGAATAAAAATCTAAATCTTTTTATTACTAGCTGATCTGACAGACGTTGTCCTTTCCTTTCCATAATTCATATAAAATTCCCATAGAAAATAAACATTCAGTTTTCTTCTTTTTAGGGTTCCGTACCTCAAAAAGAATAAACGGAACCCTTATATTATAGGATCACTTCGTTGTCCGTCTGTCTGTCAGTCAGTCTGTCAACAAGACCCTTTTTCTCAAGAACGCGTGGAGGTATTAAGTTGAAATTAATGTCAAATACGTAAGTCTGTGTCCCCTTAGAGTTCTAAAACAATTAAGTTTCTAAGTCAACGCAATAAAAAAATACGCCCATATATGCGACACTTTTTGATACTCGCAAGGTTTGGCAAGAAGCAAAGTCTCACAGCACAAGTAAAGGAAAAAGTCCGAAAATTGTTAATAATTTCGGGATTACAATTTTAATTTTGTTTTTGGGATAAATTCTTTTCAATTACGGAACCCTTCATTGTGTGTGGTCCGACACGCACTTGGCCTGCTTCTGTTTTTTTAGGATACTAACATTAGTTTTAGATTTTGTTTTCTCTGTGGTCTGGCAATAAAGGTTTTATTATTAAAACAGTCTTCAGATCTTAAAAGTTGGTGTAAAGGATCAGCTTCATTGCACTGATTAACCAAACTGACGCTGAAACTCGGTTTCCACACTTTTCATTAAGATTGTAGTGTTCAGATGAGAAGCCGATACTTGCTACTATCGTGGGGGAAGAAATTGTTCTTTCACTTTTTACTTTGGCAAAGCACTACAAGTTCATCTAACTTTAAACCAAAGATGCTTTAATAACAAAGAGCAAGAAAGACTTGAGAATTACGAGTCTTATCGAAATCATTTTTAAAACCGTTTCTCGCTAACAATTTATTATTTTACCAGAATTTATAGGTATCAAATAAAATCTACATTTTAACATCGTCAAGATAATCGCGTGTCGCCCTGATTACTCAAATTCCTATTCTATAATGTGAAAGCGAACGTTAAATGTGTTTTAAATTCACCATTTTTCGGTATCGTAAACAGACAGTGTCGCGTGATTGGGGTTGAACGAATTTTTACAGTGTAATACTGTTTATTTTATTGTTTTGAGACGCTAATCTTAATTTCGTTTTATGTTTTGCTTTAAACAACTATTCGATTTGATTTTATTTATTTATTTATTTTAAGGAGAACCAACAGCTATAACAGATAGATAACAATTGAATATAAAACATAAAGCCAATTACATTTTTGATTATTTGTAGAAGAAATCTTAAGATCAATACAAGCACGATAGAGAAAAAAAAACACAAAAACAATATTATATAAGTACCTACACACATAATAATAGGTTGGGGAAAAAGTTTCTTCGCATTTTTTAAGAAAATTCAAAACAATTTTTAATAGTCATTATTTACATTTATCTAAACTATGTAGGCACCATTTTGTTCGATAACTTTTTGCCATCTGGTAGGTAGGGACATGATCCCATTGCTATAGAAATTTTGGGACTTCTGATCAAAATACCGCGACAAGTGGTTTTGGCAGTCCTCTCGTGATGTTAACCTGACACTGCCTAAACAATTCTGAAGAGACCGAAACAGGTGGAAATCTGAAGGTGCAAGGTCAGGACTATACGGCGGATGCATTAACACCTCCCAGCCAAACTCTCTTAATTTTTGCTGAGTGGCTAAAGATGTGTGATATCTAGCGTTATCATGATGAAAAACCACACCCCTTCTGTTGATTAATTCCGGCCGCTTTCTCTCAACTTCTTGCTTTAATCTCATCAGTTGTTCGCAGTAGAGTTCACAATCGATGGTCCTGCCTGGTGGTAACAGCCCATAATGAATAATGCCCTTCCAATCCCACCACACACACAGCATCACCTTGTTGCGAGATAACCCGGGTTTCGCCACAGCCTGTGAAGCCTGACCGGCCTTTGACCACGACCTTTTTCACACGTTCTTGTCGTACGTGATCCACTTTTCATCACCAGTTATCAGCTTCTTCAAAAATGGTTCGGTTTCATTACGTCGTAATAAAGAATCACAAATGAGTACACGGTTCATTAGGTTTCTTTCAGTGGGCTCGTGAGGTACCCAAATATCGAGCTTTTTTGTGTACCCAGTTTTTTTCAAATGCGCCAAAACTGTTTTGTGGTCAATTCCCAGTTCTTCAGCTACGTCGTAACTACTGATATGCCAATTTTGCTCCACTTTTTCAAAGATGGCATCCATTTTATCCGTAATAGGGCGACCACAGCGACGTGCATCTTTGACATCAAAATTTCCGGATTGAAAACGCTTAAACCAAATTTGTGATACTCTTACAGACACTGCACTTGGTCCATAAACATCGCAAATTTTTTTCGCGGCTTGCGTTGCATTTTTACCTTTTTTGTAGTAAAATTTTAAAATGTATCGAATTTCTTCATTAGATTCACTCATCTGGACAGTACGAAAAACAAATGAAAATCACACATTTTCCTAATTTGAATTTGGAATTATGTTCTTTAAAATTTAAACTTTCAATGATACCAAAACCAGCCAGATACAAATAGTATAGCCAAAGAGATTTTATTTTAAGTTCATACATACTATAATGCGAAAAGACTTTTTCCCCAACCTAATATATAAAAGGTACAAAAACACTATGCAGTTTAGAAGAAGTCAGTGACTGCGTGCAGTATTGGTTTTGGTGGCAAATGGATCAAATGAGAACTCTTTACAAAGAACATTAAAATCCTTACTCGCTCGCACCATATATAGAAAAAAAAATAAATAAAAATAATTTTATTTTATTTATTTTATTTTATTGTAATCGGAAAACAAACAGTATTCAACTAACAAATTAACATCAAACTTATCAACTAGTAACCAATTACATGTTTTCGCATTTAATCTACTATGAAGAGCAAACTTGTTACAGAGAAAAATAAAAAGAAAGAGAGAAAAAAAAGAATTACAAATGTGGTATGTACCTTAAACAATATCATACAATCATAATAATACCTCGTCATGAAGTGAAATAAAACAGTTATTGAACCAATTCGAAGCAATGTTTAGTACGTAATCGAATAAATACATGCGGCTTAGTGGTGAACAAGTCAAGTTCAGAAAAATCAACCAATTTATTATAGGACTTAGCGCATCTTATTAAGAACGAATTCTGTCTGTAATTTGTGCGGCAGCGGGGGACGTTAAGAAAAAGAAATAAAAAGAAAGAATAATAATAATAAAATAATAATATAATATCATTTAAAGCTTCTGAATTGCCAAGATGGCTATTACGGGTTGCATCAAGTGTTTATTTATCACGAAGTATTTCCTATTCCTTTGTTTTTTTACAGTATACTCCCATAACTCCCATTTCATTGCTTCAATCGGATGGATTCATCACTTCTTTCAGTCTTTGTATCTAGAAAAATATTTTGCTCTATTCTTAGGGCTTAAGTACCTATGCCAGTTCCTATCTTACTTTTTATCTATTCGATCACGTCTATGTGATCTACTCCTCTTCTGAAATATTATTTTCGTATCACAAAATCCGAGATTCAAATGTCTTTCATCCCTTTCTCAAACAGCAGCGTATTTTCCAACAAATCCCCATTCTATTTATATTCAGCGTAAATACAAAACACAAATGAAATCGGTATAAATATGCGTGTTTGATGGCAATGAGGACATTAAACTAGATATGAATGAGAGCGCTATAACTCGCTGTAATCGGGCAGCGTTCCATAATGTACTATGTGTTATGTTTGCATAAGTAATGCTTAGTGCCTCTACGGAGTCTGAGAGTAAGCTGTGTTGAGATTGACACTGTTTTACGGTTATGTATGTGTTTTTATTAGTGTTGAAGACTTCGAGTGTATTTGAGGTCATATCTTGTGTTGTTAATATGTATTATACCTACTAGTAAATTACAATAAAATTCAAACTGGCAGACTTCATACTCTTCAACAGTGTGAATTTGATATTCTTTAGGTATACCTTGTATTTTAGACATCTACACGACGAGTCCTTTTTTAAACACGATTGTTTTTATCTAACTTTCTTTCTAAAAGAAAAACCGGCCAAGTGCGTGTCGAACCACGCACAATGAAGGGTTCCGTAGTTGGGATGAATTTATCTTAAGAACAAACTTAACATTGTAGTTGAAAAACATGTTCTCCCATACATTCCAACTGTAAATGTAAGTTTGTACTCACAATATTGATAGATTTACCATGTTATTTTAAAATCACAGACTTCTTATAGGTTTTCCTGTAATCTACAGGTAAAGATCTATTTTCTGTATTTTTTTCAAAATTTTAGGCTCAGTAGTTTCGGAGATAAGTGGGGGGAGGGGGGAATGGTAATTTTTCGTCTATTTTCTTAAATAACGTTAAAACAATTTATTTTAAAATTATAAAAAAATATATTTGAGACCCTCATAGTAAGCCCTTTCATTTGATATGCCACATGGTGTAGTTTGCAAAACTTTTTTTTTTAATTTTCTTATTTGCCCCCTAAAAGTGACCTCTATATTCAAATTTAATTTATTTACTTTACCCGTCCGTGTTTGGGTCACAAATTACCAGTTTTGTGTACCGAATTTCAACTTAATCGGTCCATTAGATTCGGAGCAAACTGGCTGTGACAGACGGACAGACAGACAGACAGACAGACACACGAGTGATCCTATAAGGGTTCCGATTTTTCCTTTTGAGGTACGGAACCCTAAAAAAAGAAGTTGAAGACAAGTATTGTTTCAATACATACGTAGATTGATATTATTTTGTTCGCTGGTGCTAACACAGTTATTACTTAATTACTTTTCAGGTTTGTCTCAATCAAAGAACGTATTAATTATCTTCACGATGAACTTCTTCGCATCGCCCATCACTTCTGTAACCACAGTTACCTCATCATTCTCCTGCCCTTGTCCCAATCTATTTGGGGTCGGCGCAACATGTCCTTTTTTTCCATACTTCTCTATTATTCGTCATCTCGGTAGTCACCCCCTTTCTAGCCATGTCATCTTTCACACAATACATCCATCGTTTCTTTGGTCTTCCCCTACTCTTATAGCCATCGACATTCATACTCAAAACTTTCCTCACGACATTTTCCTCACTCCTCCACACACCACAGTTACCTATACAGTCATAATTCCACCAACTAACAGAACATCCCCTATATCCTTAGTTTCATATAAAAATTTCTGCTCATTATTTAGTTTCCGAGCCCTTTATTCGTTTACAAGTCATTATAATTACGTTACGTTCATACACGATGGTTTCGTGAGCGCTGACGCTTACGCCGCTAATCGCTCATTTCAACGGAGCTATTTGTTATTTTTTTTTAGGGACCAGGCTTGTGAGACCTTGTTTTTTTAGGTCTGTCGACTGTATTAATATAGGTACTTAGTTATGTTTGCGTGGTTCTACAGCGATCATTATTAGGATAAAAAGGTTATAACGTGTTTTCGACATGACATGACACACGCAGAAATTAATCTTCTTGTCTACAATTTCTTTTGAACAGCATATATCTGTTTGTCTTACTACCTCGTCTTCATTGCTTAACGCCCTATGTGCTCTTCCAATTTTAAGTTGTCTTTTGATTTTATTCTTCTTTACTAATCCGAATAAATAGTGTTTCTTCTCACCAGTCTCTCAAAGTCATAGGCCTGTACAATCATTAATTATATCTCTCGTTCCTAATGTTACAGTTGCATATGCTGTGTCTACATCAGTCAGTTTTGAACTTTCATACTACGGCTTTGAGCAGAATTTTAGTGTAGCTAAAAATATAAAGTAATCATGATTCATATTGTCGAATACAGCTCACGGAACCCACAACCGTTAAAAGGACACCCGTTGTCATTTTTTTAAGGTTTTTCTTTCTCGAATAGCATTCGGAATGGTAATTTTACAGTTTTGAGCACGTCAATCTATTAATGTGATGGGCGCTTGGCATTATTCGTTTCGTGACTTCAGTTTAAACGTTTCGTTAAGGAATTAAGGTGGGTGTACACAAGGCGACAAAAATGGGCAACACAGCGGGAAGCGCTAAACATCCTACACTTTCCCTCAACGTTGCACGTGAGCCTGGCCAACTATAGTGTGACGAACAAGACTCTCTTATTATAGTTAATATATCCGTCAAGCTAGGCGGCTTGCGTCAGGCGGTTGACGGGCACAAGCATTCATTATAAGTGCAAGAATGCACCAATTTGCTTGCACGGCGTGAACTTCAATATTCCATTTTTGTAATTAGCTTACCTACATCACATTCTTCAAAGTTGTTTACTTTGAATTCCGCAATCCCATTCATGCTCTCTAGATTATACACGGTCAAATTAAATTAGCTAGCGAAACTCCGCATACGTGCTGGGTATTGACATCTAGACACGATAAAATAAAAAAGTCACCTGTCACGTCTGTGAAGTTTACACATAATAAACTGACTACATGCAGTCGATGACCCCAAAAATAAAACTCATCCATTTTTGTTTTATCGTCTTTAGATGTCGATGCCTACTACGTCTGCAGAGTTTCGCTAGCTAATTTAATTTGACTCTGTATAATGTCCCAAAAATATAGCCTATGTGTGCAGTGATGAGAAACAATTTGAACAACCAGTGTTGGTAATATGACCCATTTTATACAAAAATTTTATCATCATGTTGCCCAAATCTCAGGCAACGATTTGCCCAAATTGCTTAAGTGAACACACAGCTTTATTTGTATGCCCCTTTTTTAAATTGTCCTCCCGCAGTTAGTTAATGTAAATTCAGGTTGTTCTGCGGTATCATTATTGATAGGTGATTTATTTCAGGGGTGACTTTATAGTTTTTAGCGTTTGATAACATCGAAACTAACTACTTTTGGTATTAAAATACGTATTTTGTACCGCGATTTGACGGGGTTTGAAGTTATTTGAAGAGGGTTTTTACTGATTCGGTGTGGTAGTTGCCTTATTATTATTACCTTGGAGCTTTGACACTGCTTAGAAGCACTTGTTTATTTTATTTTGTTACTAATTTATGTAAAAAACTGAACCTGACTTGGTTTCCGTACGTCTTTTTCGGGTGACCACTAAAAATCAGCGCTGTGCTGTGGGTCCCCATAGCACAGCATAATGCTGAAAGGAAGCCTTCTTGTCACAGTTATGATGTGTATGTAGATCTATTAAAAAAATTATTCTTCTGTTATATATTATATTTTTATTTCTTTCTTTTTTTTTCTTTCTTTCTTTATTTTGTTTTTTATTTTTCTGTATTTTCTTATCTTTTGTATGCACGTGCTCTGACAAATGAACCTATTTTCATTCACTGTACTAGTAGTAGTACATTAACAAAGTAAATATTCTGTTACTGAGCTTGTAAAGCTGATAAAGCTCATATTTAACCGACGAAAAAAAAGAAGGAGGTTCTCAATTCGACACGTATTTTTTTATGTATGACCACGCATAACTTTTTACAGTCGTCCGATTTGAAAAAAAATTGTTTTGTTCGAGAGGGTATACCTCAAAGTTGGTCCCATATAAAATTGATTAACTTGGGTAGTTTTTGAGTTAGCTTCAATAATAAGTATTTTTTCCCCACTTTTATATAGATGATGTTCTAGTTTCATTTGCAGCTAGTGGTATTAGAATTTGTGTGGGGTAGGTACCACAACTAAAAAGTGAAAAATAAAAACTTTTTTACAAAAAAATACAACCTACTTCCAAAAACAACGGAAGTCGGTGGCAAAAATGAAAATACGTTTAACCAGACACCGACTTCCGAAATTAAAGTTATTTTTCACTTTGTAGTGTGTTTTTGGAAGTCGGTTGTATTTATTTGTAAAAAAGTTTTTATATAACTTACATGCTTAAATAATAGCTAACGGTTTTAAAACCTTAAACAATATACTTACCAGCTTAATATAGTACGTTTCATGTGAATTATTTTTGTAACCCCTCAATTAATAATATGTCTACCTTAACTTGATACTGCCAACGCCATCTAGTGAGTAGTAGCAGAACTAAACATCGCTTGATGGCCGACGGACTTGATAAAGACCCTTTTTGTTTTGTTTAAATAAACCTGCTGTTTATTTTTTGTTAATTATTATTATTTTACACTGTGTCTAGAAAATTGGTCCGTGGATGGGTGACCATCTTTACATACCGAGACTCCTCCGTGCCTCGGAAAGCACGTTAAGGCGTTTATCCCGGCTGTCATTCGTGGATCTTTGACAGTCGTTACGGGTCGTCAGAAGCCCGAGTCTGACAACTAGTCTTACCAAGGGGTATCGTATTAACCAGTTACAGGGTTGTGGAGGTCAGATAGGCAGTCGCCCCAAGTAAAATACTGGTATTCAGCTGCATCCGGTTAGATAGGCAGATTGACCGAGTCTAGAAAATGCACTGTTATCCAGCTCAGATCAAAGCTCTAAGTGCAAACTGATCTATAATAAATTTATCTAGATTTTGTGGTGTAGTGTAGAACTCAGAAGCACTTGAGCAATTAATTAAAAAAAAAAAAATAGTTGTTATAGTGAATTTGATTTGAATAAAAAACGAGCAATTTTCTAAAGTTTAGAGAATAAAGTTTGTTACCGGTATTTATAGTCAAAACGATATTATTGTAAACTAGCTTTTGCCCGCGGCTTCATCCACGTGGATGTCGGAAAATATCCCTCGGGAACGTCCTAAATCCTTCCTTATTCCTTGTCTACATTATAAAGGGAACCTCTGTGCAAAATTTCAGCGTTCTAGGTTCAAGGGTTTGGGCAGGGCGTTGATGAGTCAGTCAGTCAGGACTTCTCTTTTCATTTATATAGATTATTTCTTGGGATCTTTATTACAAATCTACGTTTTTCTTTAAGTTGCGTATCAAGTAAAGGTTGTAGATTTTTTTTTATCACAGGCTATAATTCACACACCATATTATTATTATACCTACTGCGAATTAAAAAAACCGGCCAAGTGCGTGTCGGACCACTCACAATGAAGGGTTCCGTAGTTGAAAAACATTTATCCCAAAAACAAACTTGTCATTGTAGTTGAAAAACTAGAAATCCCAAACATACATTTTTTATGCGATAAAATTATAAATTTACGATTTTCGGACTTTTTCTTTTACTAATGCTGAGAGACCTTGCTTCTTGCCAAATTTTATGATTCTATATCAACGGGAAGTACCTACACTAGGTTTTGATTTACTTGCGAGTATCAAAATATGTCGCAAAAACGGTCGTATTTTTTTACTGCGCTGACTTAGAAGCTTGATTTTTTAGAGCTATAAAGGACCATAGACCTACGTATTTCATATTAATTTCAACTTGATACCTCCACCCGTTCCTGAGAAAAAGGGTCTTGACAGACTGACAGACAGACAGACACACGAGTGATCCTATAAGGGTTCCGTTTTGTTCCGTTTTTTCCCTTTGAGGTACGGAACCCTAAAAATGAATTAAATGTGTAAAGTGCGTTGTATTAAAGCAGGAATGTGTGCCGTTGTCGTTATTTGACGTTGGATTATAATGCTTCTGATAAATTTCGCTTAGACTTGGGTGTACCTACATTGTGCTACATCTAGTTAATACAACCACTGCCTTCCAACTAATTGATCATCAATATCTATAAAACGGCCTTAAGCTCTGAGTTTGTTTCGACATTTCTTCTAAGAGCCTGTCGATCTTCTACAGGCTGGACTTCGGATAGTGTGCGCAGGAGCTCCACGACCCCCCCCCCCTTCCCCTACCTCCCCCTTCCCCCTCCCCCCCCTCCCCCCCCTCCTCCCATTTACTACCGGATCACCAGTCGTACTGCAGGGTATCTTTCGCACTTGGTTTATAACCCAACCAGTCGTGCTCAGCGCTTCTCCTCCACATTTATTGTGCGCATAGCCAGTGTGGAACTCTCTGCCAGCTTCTGTGCTCCCTCCCACATCTAACCCGTCTGCCTGCCTGCAAGCAAAAGTGAACAGGCATCTTCTGGGCACGCTCGTTCCATCATAGACCTCATCCATCGCTTTCCATCAGGTGAGATTGAGGTCAGGAGCAGGCTCAATAAGCAATAAATAAGAGTCGTATAGGAAAAATGTCAAAAAAAATAAATAAAAGTGATTTAAATAAACTAAATTATAGACCTTATGATAGGTACAAAAATGGTATGGAATCTTACAGATTCCAGTTCGAATTTCGAATTCTGCTCATTGTCCCTTTGGCCATCATTTCTTATTCTCCTTCAATACGCCACCACCGCCCATAGATACAAGAAATATTTTTTTTATATTTCTATAAATAAAAAAAATAATAAATAAAATAAAAAATTGTTTATTGTCATAAATCAGCAATAGTTACAAATTTGTATTCGAAGTCTCCTTTTAGGCAGATAATGCCTGTGTTAGAAGGCTCCGCTCTTCCAAAACAATGGTATAGTTATCTAAATTAAGCGTGTTCTAAGCCACCGCCGCATCGATATATTCTTCACAATTTGTCTAAAACCGATTGCAGACCTTAATATCATCCAACGATCTCATTAAAGTCGCCGTGGTCACGAAGTTAAGCAGGTTAAAGATATTTACAATTAAATAGGTACAAGGTACAAAGAAGATAATAATTTAAAATAATCAGCTGATCAGTAAATGTATAATAAGGGTTCCTAACAATCCGATATCTATACGAGTATCTATATCTTCTTCTATTTATATAAAAATGAATGCCTAAATGTGTTGTGCGCAAAAATCGAGAACGACTGGACCAATTTGGCTAATTTTTTTGATCGAAGATTAAGCTACGCTTACGTTCGTGGATAGGTGACCATCCGTTACATATCGAGACCCTTTCGTGCCTCGGAAAGCATGTTAAGCCGTTGGTCCCGGCTGTCAATCATAGATCTTTGACAGTCGTTAAGCACAAAAGTCTGACATCAGTCTTACCAAGACGTATCATGTTACCCAATAACTAGTTTGTGAAGATCAGACAGGCAGTCGCTCCATGTAAAATACTGGTATTCAGCTGCATCCGGTTAGACTGGAAGTCGACCCCAACATGTTGGGAAAAGGCTAGGCAGATTTGTTGAAAAACAACAGCAGACCAAGAATACGACCTTATGGTGCACCTGACCCACAGTCAACCCACAGTATTCTCTGACATTAAGCCATTGTAGAGAGAACTCGGTAGGAATAATTAGGTACTGAATACATCTTTTACTAAGATGTTCTTTACCCGACTACGGCAAAGCCAAAAGGAAGGGTTATGATTTTAGCAGTCTATATATGTATGTATGTATGTATTTACGTGTGTTCCACCGTAGCGCCTAAATTACTGAACCGATTTTAATGAATGAGGTATCAATAGATTCGTAATAATGGTCCGGGTGGCATAGGCTATATAAATTCTCCCTTTTAATATGGTGGACTTTACATGTTTTCTAACCACGAAAAAAATTAAATTGAGATAATAATGACATGTTTGGTGTCAAAAGAAAGGTCTTGACGAGCTCATTACAAATATGTATATATGTCGTATTGTTTAAGTAAATAAATATGTTTAAATTGTTAAAATTAAGTAAAAGTGGAGGTAAATAATATTAATTTAATTGGTTATAGACCGACCACGGCGAGCGTGATTTTTCAATAGTCGGGTTTTAGTTTTTGAACTTACTTTTTATTGTCTTAAATGATACGCTAGTTTTAAGGATTGAAACTGAGGATCAAATTCTGATGTATGCTTCAAGCATTCTTTTGATAGAGAATTTGTAAAAACTGTGTTTACATGACAAATTAAAATTCTACAAAACACTTTACCTACTGAAGAATATTATAAGAGTTTTATTTTATTTGCGTATCTGCGCAAGTAGTATTAAAGATAAAACACATAAAGTGAGCACAGAAAATGAAAAACCAACTTACCTTATTTGCTTTGCCTTATTCGCTTCTAAGAACACGATCTTACAAAACATGTTTCACTGCCATCTTTTGCCATCACCTCGAACTAACTCAAGTTAGCTCACACAATTATTGTTAACAACGCCATCTATACAAACTTTGGTACACTATCTCGCCCTACCCTTAGCTACCCGTGAAATCCTACGGGATTCCCTAGATTCGCGAGAAAGCAAAGTTTAAGGAGAGCTAAAATGGTGGCCCTAGAAAATCGTAGGGAGTACCTACTCGGTAATTGAGTTGATGGTACCGATGCCAATGAATAACGATTTCGAAAAAACCAAAAAGTTTTTGCCAACATTAGTCTTATTTTTAACCGACTTCAAAAAGGAGGAGGTTATCAATTCGTCGGAACCTTTTTTTTTTTTTTTTTTTATTTTTTTTTTTTATGTATGTTCCCCGATTACTCGAAGATGGCTGGACCGATTTGGATTGTTTTTGTTTTATTCGAGAGGGTATACATCACAGTTGGTCCCATATAAAATTTATTAACTTTGCATTGGTAGTTTTTGAGTTAGCTTCAATAATACGTATTTTTTCCCCACTTTTATATGGATGATGTTCTACGAGTACTTTGTTTTGCAGGTAGTGGTATTAGAATTTGTGTGGGGTAGGTTCCACAACTAAAAAGTGAAAAATAAAAACTTTTTTACAAAAAAAATACAACCGCCTTCCAAAAACAACTACAAAGTGAGAAATAACTTTAATTTCGGAAGTCGGTGGCAAAAAACGAAAATACATTTAACTAGACACCGACTTCCAAAATTAAAGTTATTTTTCACTTTGTAGTTGTTTTTGGAAGTCGGTTGTATTTTTTTTGTAAAAAAGTTTTTATTATGAACATTGATAGAATCCTTGTTTTGGATGAATGCTTCACAGATTTATTGACTTCTTATCAAAAAGGACTTTTTTTCTTTTATCGTGTCAGATTAGCAGCCAGTAAAAGAAGTAAACGCCAACGTCGTGGGCGCCAAGATAGATCAATGTTGTTGCTTAGGTAATTTTAAATACTTCGCTTTCTCACAGAGAGGAGGCCTATGTCCCAGCAGTGGGAAAGTTATAGGCTAATAATTCTAGACCATTTCAACTGCCTTCTGTGGATTAACCGTCCTTTTTTTCAATAGTTAAGTACTTTAATTGTTTCGTGCGTTCCATTGTGTAATATTTTTAATCTAAGTATTTTTTGTCATCTCCAACACAAACAAAAACTCAAATGATTACTTCTATTTAAGTTCGACATTGGTTTCAATAATAACACGCACCCCTTTAGAGAAAAAAATCCTTTGTTGGCACACAATTGGCAATTTGGCATATCAATGGCGCCATCCTATGTATTAATTACAAAGCGCACCGACAACCCTGCTTAGCGTCGCTTTCAAGTACGTACACCCCTGGCAAACGAATAAATCGTCCATGACAATATCAACTTTAAACTCTATCACCAAGGTTTATATTTGAATATCATTCATAAACGAATTAACATGTAAAAGGCCCACATCATTAGTTCAATTTATTATTCTATCCTCCTGTTCTTAGAATTCATTTTGGGTTGACCAAACTAAATCGCTAGGGGTGTGAATTAAGATATTATAAAAGGGACAAATAGGGGGAATGTGACACGAAAAGAGCTTAGTGTCAACCTCATATGTCTTTGAAGTTACATGTAAAATAGAATGGGTAGCGTGTGGGCTATTTATTTAGTACAAACGGTGGGGCGTTGTCGCATGTAGTGACGTCACGTGTACAATGACATTTTTGCTGTGGGATTCTATAAATAAACCCCTTTGTAATGCTCGGAAAAGATGGGCGTAGTACATGGATTTGTTGTGCAATTTTGTCGGGTTGTTAAGGATTAACTATGGAGATGTTGAAATGTTTTCAATTTATTACGGGTTTATACCCTGACACCCGAAGACTCGACGATATAATGTTTTGAACGACACTAGTGTCAGATTATGTTATAGTAGAGAGAGAGAAGAGAGAGCTTATAGTATAGTTAAAATCTCGCTGCAGACTCGGTCATAAATCATTCGAGTGTTTCGCTCTCTTTTCCACTCACGGGCCTTATGGGCAGGCCACGCCCACACGTAGTCCTGTGCATTACTGCAGTCGATGAGTGATATCGATAGTTTTATATATTTATAAATGGGTGATAGAAATAAATACACATTTTTTTTTTATTTTATTACCAAATTTACTACAAAGCATATTAAATATATAAACAAAAGAACGTATATATAAAACTAAAAATAGAAAATTAAAAGTCATCGTCATCATCATCCACATGAATGATGAACTCTTCGCATAAATGTGCTTTTCTTAAGTCTTCATCTTGCAGCAATTCTGCATGTTCCACACATTTTTGCCAATTTTCAATGGAGACATTGGAAATGGCTTCATCGACTAACTTCTCGACATCAGCTATCTTGAAGGTTTTGTTTTTCGTTGCAACTTCATTTTTTATTTGAGCCCACACCAATCACCAATCGATAATGGCCTTGAGTGCGCGCAACTAGCGCACATCCCTACTCCGATTATGATTTATGACCAAGTCTGCAGCGAGATTTTAACTATAGGTACTATAGTACTTTTTACGAGCACAGGAAACTCGAACTTCAGAACAATCTCCTTAATAAAATCTACACTCTAATCTCTCTTAATCTACTTAATAAAAGTTTTCTGACAGACAACGCACGTCGTAAACCGATGGATCTAGAAGCATGAAATTATGCACAGAGTTTGTATCGAAAGTGAGCATTAAGGGCGAATTTTAGAAAATTCATCCCCTAACGGGGTTAATTAGGGTAGGTACTTATGAAAGTTTGTATGAAAGTTCGTTATTTTTGCAGATGGGAAACTCCATCGAGCACACAATCAACCTATAATATTCCCACTGCTGGGACCACAGAAAAGATAATTTATCTGTTCTGTGGCTGGGACACAGGCCTCCTCTCTGTGAGAAAGAGTGATTTTTAATCCACCACGCGGACCCGTGCGGGTTGGTAGATGTCACATATCTTTGTATTTTTGGTTCTAGGTCATGCCGGTTTCCTCACGATGTTTTCCTTCACCGTTTTTGAGACAGGCGCTTTTCTTTGTGTAAGTAAATGATGAAATAATTTACACACAAAGAAAAGCGCCTGTCTGTTTTCGAACCACAACCACCCACATGACTTGTGAAATATAACATAAAGTTAAAACGTATCTATGCTTTGTGTTCAAAACTATTATTTTATAGCCAATTTCGGCAGCCTCCGCGTCGACTTCGAGCTTTCCGTGGCTCGGAAAGCACGTTAAGCCGATGGTCCCGACTGTCATTCGTTATGGGTCGTCTGAAGCCCGTAAGTCTGACAATTAGTCTTACCAAGGGGTATCGTATTACCCAGTAACTGTGTTGTGGAGGTTAGATAAACAGTCGCTCCATGTAAAATACTGGTATTCAGCTGCATCCGGTTAAACTTGAAGCCAACCCCAACATAGTTGGGAAAAGGCTAGGCAAATGATGTTCGAGCTTACCTAGCGAGTTTGTCTATACCTACGCGTGACAATAGGATTCCAGGCGGGATCCGTAGTCGGTTCTAATCTTGTTGTAAACCTTGCAATCCTGCGCCACTTTGATTAAACCAACGGATGTTTTATGCAATTGGAATCGGCATATTAATTTTTTGATCCATCTCGGAATAACTTTGGTGAAAAATATTGGAGAATCGCCTTTGAGGCACCGTGTTTGCGTTCAGGGGCAAAATGTCCAATTCTCAAAATGTCCAACGGTGTCAAAATGTTCAAACCCCACAATGTCCAATTGTCAAAATGTCCAATGTTTGAGAATGTGGTAAATGTGTTCAATAACTCATCAAAGCGCTTTTTTAAGGCATAAGAATGACAAACAATAAATTCAAACTACTGAAAGAACTCCGTACAGGTAAATAAGCAATGTTGTCATATAGGTATCTATAACATATATATTTACCTTTACGAAGTTCTTTCAATATTTTGTATTTATTGTTTGTCTTTCATAACTTCTTATGTCTTAAAAAAGCGCATTGATGAGTTATTGAACACATTTACCACATTCTCAAAGATTGGACATTTTGGGAGTTGGACATTTTGGGAATTGGACATTTTCAGAAATGTACATTTTGACACCGTTGGACATTTTGAGAATTGGACTTTTTGCCCTTGAACGCGTGTTTGTTGCAGCTTTATTAAAACTTGTAAGATTAGGATAACAGATAAAAATATTTAACCAACCTTTACACGAATGAAACTGAACGTGACCAGCGCGCTTCTAATCCGCGTTCAAGGGCTGTCAGTGTCAATATTTCACAACAATGATGACACTGACAGCTGAACGCGGTTTAGATGTGCTGAACGCGTTCAGTTTCATTGGTGAAATTCGCTCTCAGTATGGGCAATTTCTGTAAAGTGAAAGTTGTATTTGATGCTAACCATATAAAGGATCTGAGGGGCAGTTCCTGTATTTTTAACAACGTTCGCAATCTCATCTCAGTCTCAATATATCAAAAATTGTATAGCGTTTACCTACATTTTTTACATTTGATTGTCGCTGGAATGAGATTGCGGCTTGAATTTGAACGTTTTTAGGTAAGAGATTGGCCTTCTGTTATGTATCGTACGTATCAATTGCCTTTGCATGTTCCCATTTGAACTTGATTTTTTATCCATATGTAACCAGTTTGAAAATTGTGTACTTTTAAAAACATAAAAACCGACTTCAAAACCTAAAACGAATAACTTTCATAAAAAAACTTAACAGCTTCTGAAGTCTATGCCAAGCTAAGGTGCATTGAAGAATTAAAAACACCGGCTTAAAGTTATTTTATTCGGTTTAGGTTATTGAAGTGGGTTTTTACTTTCTTTTAAAGTAAATCCATTTTCCATTTTCAGTTGAATACCTATACAAAATTATGTACATAAGCCCAAGACGAACGACAAGAATAATCATCAAAATCCGCTTAGAAACGCCGAAGATACAAGTCAATTTGCCTAGACTTTTCCCAACTATGTTGGGGTCGGCTTCCAATCTAACCGGATGCAGCTGAATACCATTATTTTACATGGAGCGACTGCCTATCTGACCTCCACAACCTATTAACTGGGTAATACGATACCCCTTGGTAAGACTGATTGTCAGACTTTCGTGCTTCTGACGACCCGTAATGACTGTCAAAGATCCACGAATGACAGCCGGGACCAACGGCTTAACGTGCTTTCCGAGGCACGGAGTAGTCTCGGTATGTAAAAATGGTCACCCATCCACGGACCAACCCCGGCAAGCGTAGCTTAACCTGATGGACCGACCCGTGCGGCTGTTATTACTTAGCCACGAGCTCCTCGATAAACGCCGGAGATATAGTACCTACATTTATACATAAGAGTAATTACCTAATATATTATATACTAAAACCTACCTGAAAGTATACATATATAGATTGCTAGTGAAAGAATCATGAAAATTGGTTTGTTAGTTTTTGGGAAAATCGCGGACATAACATACTTACGGGTCGAATACAGAACCTCATTTTTATGAAGTCGGTAAAAACGAATCCAAGATTAAATAAAAAAATGCTGAATAAAAAGCATAAATAACAAGATAAATCTAAGGCCCGGATTCCACCAAAGCGGAGACGAGACGAGAGGAGAGGTGATGTGTTAAACAACCAATAGAATTTCGTTATTCACACATCTCGTCTCCACTCAACTTCAGTGGATACCTGACCGGAGATGTATCATATTTGTATGGCGCGATCGAAGCGGAGATGTGAGCTGCTGTGCCTCGCCGAGATTGAGCTGGGTGGCAGTACAAAGCGGAGATGTGAGCTGTTCCTCGCAAGCTGGTGTCGGCGCACAGCGGAGAAAGAGATGTGAGTGGCACCGCTAGTTCCTCCCGCGTAGCACAACCCAGCCAGCTCAGTTCCGCTCTAGCCAGCACACATCTCCGTTTTAGCCAACACACGTCTCCGCTCCAGTCTAGCCAGTACGCATCTCCGCACAGCTTCTGTGGATACACCCTAGCTGAAAAACATCTCTTCTCGTCTCCGTTTCGAACATCTCCACTTTGGTGGAGTCTCGGCCTAAAACCATGTAGGATTTACTGCTTATGATACCTATAGACCTAATAATTACCAGAAGGCCTTGCATAAATACAGAACGAAATAGTACATTTCGATACAAGTGGAGAATTTTTGTTATTGCATTCGAGGCGGAATTAACACCCGAGCCGAAGGCGAGGTTGTTTTTGAGCCGAGAACTGCAATAACAAATGTCCACGTGTATCAAACGACGTTTTTCAATACACTTTTAAAGAAATAAAATAAAATAACGAAAAATATTTTTGTCATGAATTATTAGGAAACTATGATTTAAATTTTCTATTTTTTCCGCGCTTTGCTTTCGCCAGGTTGAAGGAGAAGCAAAGGTATAAAGCCGATAAACAGCCTAATATGAAAAATAGAAAATTCAAATATTTTTGAGTTTAGAACGCAAATAAATGTTAATTTGTACATAAACGTTTTTTTTTATTGTAATAATCATGGTTTTTGGTGATATTCTATTTATAAACATTATTTAAATATTCAAAAAATATTAACGCCGTAAAGACGCATATATATCTCTTTGCCGAGATTTAAAAAAACATTCACCTCCGAATACATACGGTGTGAGTAGAGGCATTGAACCAATTGGCGGAATTCGTGAGGGTGACTCTCGATTTATTAAGTAATAAGTGATAATCTGTAATCACATTATCGCATTGGGTGTGGACCTGTTAAGATAGTGTAAGATTGGATAAATACATAAATAAATAAAATTTGGATTAACTATAGGTATAAGTTATCTGTGGCAATTTTTATTACCGCACACGTGCTGGAAAATAAAAAATCACACGCGTGTGAAATATATTGCATTGTGAACCTAATCGTAGTGCGTTATGAACCAGTTTTCGAGGAAGTGTATTGAAAAGTATTTTTCTGTATACCTACTGTAAAGTTCAAACACTACGTACCTAGTACCTACTACAAACAAACCCAACTCCTTATATACCCCGGTTTTCATAATACCCCAAGTGGTGCTGAAGTGTTCGGTGTAAGAGCACAGGAAATTGATTCGCTCTACACGTCACTCTCAGGGGGGACAGAGGACCTGCAATGACGTTGAGTGATGCATGGGACTTGAAGGAGGTTATGTGTTTTGTTATGTACCTGACGGAGAAGTATATGGTGGTGGGACGAATAAGTGGTTTCTGAGATTGGGTGTTCTTTGTTAACTCTGAACCGTAAGTGGTAATGTGTACTCTTCAAATCGGTAAATAGGGCTGAATTTCAGTATGTAATGTAGACCAAATGAACATCTGGTCTAAGCAACCTGGAGTTTTTGTTTTGTAGTTCTACACGAAGTCGCTTTGAATAATCAACCTTATGGTAGGTAAATATGAAGTTTGAAAGAATTTAAACAACTTATAGGCCTAGATCCTACATATACTAGGCCTATATGATATTTCAATGATCACTTAAAAACGCAAATCGAAGAAATATGAACTGTCTACTTCAGAATTCACGATGCAAAAGATATTGTAAGTATTAGATTTCGCAGAATTTAAAGTTTGATATTCCTAGAAATATCCAGTATTCAGACCATAACAATACTAGCCTATTATTGTCCCACAGCAGGGCAAAGGCCTCTTCTCATACAGAGAAGGCACCAGCATTGGTCACCACGCTTGCTCAAGACGGGTTGGCGATTTCAGACTTATATTAACCACAAGTCCAAGTTTCCTCACGATGCTTTCCTTCACCGATGTCAGTAATGCCCAAGATAAACTCAGAAAGTACATATGAATTGTTTTGTTGAGACACATGAATGCGACAGCATATTTAATGACGCTGTTCAGTAAGGCTAAGCCTTCCACAATGCATTCCTACTAAACTACTAGACACTTGACATAAGCATCTGCTGAAAACCGTCACTCGGATCCAAATCACAAAAATAACGAAACAAATGACACAAAGCTTCACTAAACCAACACAAGCTACATAACATACGTGCATGTCTCTCACATTAAAAGGATTGCCCTCGTACAAATAGTGAATTGTCAGTATTGTCACAAAAGCCGTCGCCAACAATGGCTGTTCGACTTGTAGTTTTTTTTTCAGATGTAATAAAGTTTAATCCGAAAATCCCCGCAGGCAAGTGGATGTTGTAGGCCAATTATTTGTGGGTAAGACGATCCTTCAACAGTGCCGTTGTGTTGGGAGTTATGGAGAGGCTGTTGTGGTTAAAACTTTTTGGTATGAGTAGGTTTTTCTTGATTCTTCTAATTTGATTACGATGTTTGTATCTTTGGTAAAGGACGATTGGCTCAAAAGAATTCTGGGTTTCTTGGTGTTCACTAGTATTTTAGTAAATTCATTATTAGGATATCAAGTTTTCGACTGCTCATATAACTTAAGCTGAAACCGGTGACAATAAATAATCTGTTCATTGTATAATATGTAATTATCTATATCTGCCTAGCCTTTTCCCAAATATGTTGGGGTCGGCTTCCAGTCTAACCGGATGCAGCTGAATAACAGTATTTTACATTGAGGACTGCCTATCTGATCTCCACAACCCAGTAACTGGGATACGATACCCCTTGGTAAGACAGGTTGTCAGACTTTCGGGCTTCTGACGACCCGTAACGACTGTAAAGATCCACGAATGACAGCCGGGACCAACGGCTTGACGTGCTTTCCGAGGCACGGAAGGGTTCTTGATATGTAAAGATGGTCACCTATCCACGGAACAACGGCGGCAAGCATAGTATAACATGAAACAACATGAACAATGTAGACTCCAGACGCAGCTTAAGCATTAATCTCAGCCTCACAAAGGAACGAAACTTCATAATTCGAGTTAGGTCAAAGCCAAACTAACTACAAAGTGCCTCTATTCTCCAGTTCAACTTTTAAAGATGTCGACTCCACTAATCTTAGTAGTTCAACTCGCAAAACAACAAAAATGTCTTCCGGCTTTCTCAACAATTCCTTCGTTCAATAGCTCATTCATTGTTATCGCGACTGCACGATTAAACGCGGTGCGACAAAAAAATCGCAAATGATATCCGCACAAGTTCTAGTGTTACTTGAGATAAATCTTATTGTGGCAATCATAGTTGCATTACAAGGCAAATATTCTTCTGCTGACTATTCCACCTCTATTTCTACGTCTTAAAGTTTATTTTTGTTTGATTTGGGTGTAGTTTAATAATGTGTTGCGTTTTTGATCGTCGTCACAGATAGTATTTTGACATTTTCATCCCATTTTGCTGCATTGTCACCGCTGCAGGCTAATCGTCTGGAACGATGCGACAATGCGATTCATTGTCGATTCAATGTTTTTGTTATGTAATGCGTTTAGAAGAACGTATCACTGCCATAAATGAGGTGTTATTTTACTGCTACTCAATTTGTGTAAGTTTATTCTGAGGTTTTACGTTTTTAAATTTTTAAAACGAATTCAAGAATTTATGAAAATTAACTCATGTCTGGATAAACATTATTAGGTAGATACAGTCGTCACTGTACAGATAGCTTCAACGTTATCATAATAACGTATACCAAGACCTAAAGCATTGTACCGAGATGAAACGAGTAATTAATTGGTTATTTATTTATTTATTAAAGGCTTACCAACTAAACACATACACAGCATTAACCCAGCGTCTTAGTCATAATATAGATGTCGCATGTATCTAAATTATAGGAAAGCACGACACTATCAATTAGCGTACTAACACATTATACGAAGAATAAAACATTAAACACTAAAACAAATTAAAACAATTAAAAAATTATTTGAATACTTACTATGAAATTGATATTAAATTTTCTTCTTACAATTGCTAGGTTTTTTTCTAAATAATATTTAACAATTTACATTTTATCAAAGATACTTTTCCTGAATATACATAATTTACCACCGAAAACATCAAAATCGCAACTGTGGAACAAGTCATTGCATCTTCTGAGTATATAGGAAAGGGGCGCATTGTATCCGTATTTATTTCGACTGGACTTGATCCAGAAAGGTCTATATCCTGGGTTATCCCCGATACTAACCGCGTTAACACTTCATTGCTTACGTGTAGGTTACCATCTCTGAAGAAATCTATGCCTGACTTATGAAGTTACAAAAACTTTTTTACAAAAAAATACAACCGACTTCCAAAAACAACACTACAAAGTGAAAAATAACTTTAATTTCGGAAGTCGGTGTCTGATTAAATGTATTTTCGTTTTTGCCACCGACTTCCGAAATTAAAGTTATTTTTCACTTTGTAGTGTTGTTTTTGGAAGTCGGTTGTATTTTTTTGTAAAAAAGTTTTTATTTTTCACTTTTTAGTGGTTCACATGTGCTTACCCCTTCACAGCGTACTGGCGTGATGTTATGTTATGAACTGGTGTGAACAACAAACAGACATGAGATTTCAGCAATCCCAGTCCATTTGCTATCATTTATTGAGGAGTTCCGTTGCCTATCTCAGAAGTTCTTCATCATATCTTCACCAAATTGAAATGGGACCACTCCAAGAAAGTACTCTTCCAAAAACTATCCAAATCGCTTCAAGTGTGCCTATAAAATTGGAAGAGTTCTCTCTATTTCTCCAGGATCCCATCATCAGATCCTGACTAGATGATCATGGGACCACCTGGGAAGTATACCCTTTCAAACAAAAAAAAAATAATCCAAATCGGTCCAGCCATCTTCGAGTAATCGGGGAACATAAAAGGTTCCGACGAATTGATAACCTCCTCCTTTTTGAAGTCTGTTAAAAATGCCTGATTTTCACCAAGATTGCCCAGGGTTATAAGGATATATTAAAACAAATACATAGTACTAAGAAAAAATACATTGCTGAATGAAATATTTGTATTTTAATTAAACAGCGTCGCTAACGTAAACTAATAGTTTTGAAAATACAAAAGCGCGCGCGCGAGAAGGCGAATGAGTTAGGCCGCAAATTCGGAGCAGCGTTTCTTGTATCGTGCAGTGGAGCGTCTAAGGGTATACTAAAATAAATTTTGCGTTTTTAAAATTCCTATAAAACCAAAATATGGAAATCAATTTGGTTTTACAGGAATTTTAAAAACTCAAAAATTATCGATGTATATATACCCTTAAACGCTCCATTGCACGCTACAAGAAACGCTGCTCCGAATTTGCGGCCTTAGTGAGCGACTGATTGAAACAAATAAATGGATGGAACCACAAAACAGATTATCTGTTCTGTGGATGGAACGGACACGGACCCGGCGCGGAAGTTCAAAATGACTGACTTAGAATAATGCCTGATCAAGTGCTAAAATGTCTGGCAAATCAGGCGAAAGCCTGGCATATGGTAACCCTACCTACTTACGTGTATATTTCAATATTACTGATCAAATTCACCATCTAAATTCATCCAGGTGCAGCTTCAGTTCGATCTCATACCGACATACCAAAACACAGTAAATACAAAACGGTTGTACAACAAATAATTATAGCAATAACCCAATGAAAAGGCGCCAAAGCCAACAATGGACTCCGTTGAAAATATCCTTATCCTTGAAATAAGATTTAATAACGTTTTGTTGGAACCCAATGCTCTTTTAACAAACCTCTTTGTCGAACCTATTTGTGCCAGCATCCAGTTTATCCTGACCTCCTTCGATTCTCGTCTGTACTGATGAACTGTGTTCGACAAAGGTGTAGTGGTATTGTTTAGGAGTTCAAGTTTCACTGGTACTATTTCAACAGCATCTTCCGTTTGATAAGTTGTTTTTTGTTATTAAAAATCTTTGAACACAATTGCGCTGGATTCGGGTGCTGCTGATTGTATTGTTGTGTTGGTACAACTGATCTGTTTGGATTGTTATTGCTCATGGGGGCACAAAAACTTATAATCACTGACGGGTTGAGAGTTACTGGCTCGGCTTAAAACTGTGTTCGAGTATGTTTCTTTTCATTTAGTATTCGGTTTTGGATGGGATGTTAAAGGTTTACTTTGGCGAATACTTTGGCGCTATATCTTCTTTGAAATAAACAGGGTCAAATTAAATTAGCTAGCGAAACTCTACAGACGTGATTGGTATCGATATCTAAACACGACACAATTAAATATTTGATGATATCATTGACGGCCTTGTTAGTGTTGTTAGTTGAAGTGTGAGTTGATAAAATCTGTTTTATTGTGTTGCATACATAAGGTGCTATAAAAATATCTGCCACGGCTGCAATGGGAGACAGTATTGTGTATATAGATTACAATAGTGAAGATAAATTATTGATCTCATGTCATCATTTTTTTTCATACAAATAAATGTGTGAATTGATTTATTTAAGAAACCGTCTCGTAGTAATTAGTGTTCATTCACAGAACTGTTAGAAAGAGGTAGGTAGCAATTGTTTTCAATGACGAAGCGACACATCGCGCGTAGTTTCTGAACCACGTTATGCAGAATAAAGTAAATGTTTATTTAATTACTTTATTTTCTCAAATTGATTAAACTATTCCGGGGTACGAAATTTCTTCACTATTGTAATCTTTATACATAATACTATTTCCCATTGAAGCCGTGGCAGATATTTTTGTAGCACCTATACCCATCACGTCTGTGAAATTTACAAACAAAAAACTGATATTTTAAGTGATTACACTGGTTTATGACTCCAAGAAAAAAACATCATCAAATTAATTTATTTTTATTTTATCATGTTAGATAACGATACCCAGTACAATAACGCGTTCAGGATGTTGATGGGGTTGCCACGGTTTTGTAGCGCATCAGGTATGTTTGCAGACGCTCAAGTAGATGGCTTTCAAGCGATACAGCGCAAAAGAATAGCGTCTTGCGTCCCAACAGCGTCCTGCAGCTCATTGCAGGGAGAATGGATGTGGATTGCTCCTTAATGCAGCATTGGACAACACTACATCTGCGAGTAATGCGGTCCTGATTCAATGTTTTTATTGTTTTGTGTCTATGTCTGTTTCTTGTGTTCGTATTATATTGTTTTATTGTATGGATGGTTACAATAACTGTGATGTACTTGTAATTTATCTGAAATAAAATTAATTGAATTGAATTGAATTACGTCTGCGGAGTTTCGCTAACTAATTTAATTTGTCCCTGTATATCTTTAATCGACTGAAGTAGTTTTTATTGAAAGGATAATTTGCCAATATAAGACAGAATAACAATAACTTACCAATAAGAACAACTTATTTAGATAAGTAAGCCAAGCCAGTGATAATAACTTTATTTATTCTGCTTGTATAGGTATCAGAAAGAAATCACACTAATATTTATAAAGGCGAAAGTTTGTGTGTTTGTTACCTCTTCACGCTCAAACGGCTGGACCGATTTGGATGAAATTTTGTATGTAGCTACCTTATACCCTGGATTGACACACAGGCTACTTTTTATCCCGGGTCTACGCAGGTGAAACCGCGGGGCGCAATTTTAATTTTCTCTTTCTAGTAACGACAGTTTTTACTACATTACCTATAAGCTTTGCACAGATTTGCGGATCTACTTACTTATTATGTACTACAACTTCATCACACGAAAATCAAATACTATCTTCAAATGCCGAATCCCTGTAGGTAAGTCTTAAACATCACTAGGCACATAACTAGTTTTGCCATTACTGGTATTTATTCAGGGTGGCTGGGGGTTGCGGTCGGGTCCGATGGCCCAAGGCATCAATATTGTCCCTGTGTTCAAACGTGCCACCCTCGTAGGCGGAGAGCTATAGCAACCCTCATGGAACATGTGGATGTAGAAATTGTAGGATTTAATGTTGGAATTGTGTTGTCTTCTTCTTTTCAACTGTAGCTACTTACTAATAAGGGTCAACTTAGTTTTTAAAATGGCAATTTTAGCGTGAAGGAAGAAATAAATAATTTCTATTTGATTAGAAAACGAGAATATTATTATGAAAGATGTTTAAGATGCCGTATACGAAATTTTGTCGATTTCGCTGATTTGCGTGATTTTACAGTCAAAATACTGTATTTCTATAAGTTTTAATGCACAACATACTCGACGCAAAATGAAAAAGTAGCTCATTCATTAAATCATAATTGAAATGATCTTTTCATTTCAATTATGATCTAATGAATGAGCTACTTTTAGGGTTCCGTACCTCAAAAGGAAAAAACGGAACCCTTATAGGATCACTCGTGTGTCTGTCTGTCTGTCTGTCACAGCCAATGTGCTCCGAATCTAATGGACCGATTAAGTTGAAATTTGGTACACATATGAATTTCTGTGACCCAAACACGGACGGGTAAAGTAAATAAATTAATTTTGAATATAGAGGTCACTTTTGGGGGGCAAATAAGAAAATTAAAAAAAAAAGTTTAGGAAACTACACCATGTGGCATGTCAAATAAAAGGGGTTACTATGAGGGTCTCAAATATATTTTTTTATAATTTTAAAATAAATTGTTTTAAAGTTATTTAAGAAAATAGACGAAAATTGACCATTCCCCCCCCTTATCTCCGAAACTACTGAGCCTAAAATTTTGAAAAAAAAATGCAGAAAATAGATAAATAGATATACATCTACAGGAGATTACAGAAAAACCTATAAGAAGTCTGTGGTCTTAAAATAACATGGTAAATCTATCAATATTGTGAGTACAAACTTACATTTACAGTTGGAATGTATGGGAGAACATGTTTTTCAACTACAATGTTAAGATTATTCTTAAGATAAATTCATCCCAACTACGGAACCCTTCATTGTGCGTGGTCCGACACGCACTTGGCCGGTTTTTTTTATTGTATGTCGAGTTTATTATGCGAGAACTAGGTTGTATCTTTTGTTTCAGGAAATAATGTAATTGATTTTGAATTGAAGTTTATTTCTGTTGTTTTAATTTTATGAAAGAGAGTTCTAAGTAGCCGATATCAAAAGCAATTCTTTGCCAATTTCTCAAAAATTTGACTACATATATAAGTTGTAATATTTTTTTTACTCAAAAATTTTTGAAAATGGTCAAAAATTATTCATAAATTGTATAGACAACTTTCACAAGAATACATTGTAATTTTTCCATACCCTTTAGACGTTAAGACGATTCGTAAATATGTGATATAAAATTAAAAAAAAAAAAAAAAAAAAAAAAAAATAATAATAATAATAATAAAAATAATAAACCCGCAGGGCAGCATGTGGCGAGCTGTTGGGCAGTAGCGACCCCACGGACCCTATTTCCCGGGAGAAGTCTTGTTCTTCACCTCTGGCTTGCCTTTATTGGTCGGCTGGAGTGAACACTGACGGGAATAGAGCTCCCACCTCATTCTTGCCTTTATTGGCCGGCTTGAGTGGAGATTCGCAAGAGCAAACGTGCTCGGAGGAAGGAAGTATTCCAGTAAGTGCTTGTAGGGATCTTGACCATCTTCCGGGCTCTGGGATTGTTCTGAGAGCCGTGGAATACCTCTCCACTCCTCAAGCACCTCAGGACATGTTGCCCCTTGCCGCTACGTCACTATGTGCTAGCGACCGTTTCCGGGGGCCCATTATTGAGTGTGCAAGTCACCCCCTGCCAATTTATCTGTGTATATTATATAACATTGGTCAGGCAGGGGACATAGTTCTTCCATAGTTCAAGGTACCCAATCCATGTAGCCACCCAAACCCATAGGCCCAATGTGTTTTGTTTCCATGTTCTGCAATAGTCCTGCACCAACCGGGGGTTGTCCTTGGGTGCACTTGCATAGTGCATACAGGGATAATCGTCGGCTGGTGCCTCCTCGTCATTTGAAATTGTCTAAGGGGCCTCTGCGAGTTGGCTTCGGCCCCTCGTACGCCTTCCAAAGGTCCGGGACCCCAGGGTCCCGAGATAAGCCAAAGAAAAATAATAATAATAATAATTTGTGTAAAATTCACAAAAGCCGGTTAAGTCGATCGATCAAAATTAAATAATAAAATAAAAGAGTAGCTCATATTACATTATATCGTAGGTAATTGAAATGATCTTTCATGTTGTGCATTAAAACACTTAGAAATACTGTATTATAACTGTAAAATCACGTAAATCAGCGAAATCGGCAAAATACGCGAAATTCAAATTTACTTACGTTGTTTGCAATTTACAGGGCAGTTTCAGATTTATGTTAGATTTGTTCTAAAATGTCATTATTTCCGAAATCAATGAAACAACAGGCAGACAGGTTAGGCTGCGGTGTGTACACCCACATTTCGAAAAACAGTGAGAGAGGGAACATCGCATATTTTGTTAACCGACTTCAAAGAATGGAGGTTTCTCAATTCGACCGTTTTATATATATTTTTTTTTATGTGTGTTCGCGGATAACTTCGTCGTTTATGAACCGATTTTGATGATTCTTTTTTTTTTGGAAAGGAGATATCCCAAGGGTGGTACCATGATAAGGAAACCAGGATCTGATGATGTCATCCCAGAGAAATCGAGAGGAACCTTCAAATTTTATAGGCACACCTATAGCGATTTGGGTATTTTTTTATAGTAACTCGTGCATTTGCTCTCGGAAAGCACCATTTGGTGAAGTGGAACTGATGGGGAAGACCACAGATGGCCAGTAGAACTACTCAATAATCGTATTTCACGGGTTGCGATTCGTTATTGCTAAGCAAATTATGCTCGTCACAATACATATGTTGAAGTGGAGCTGATGGTGATATTACCGTCTGTTCCAGTTCTCCTGGTTCCTTTCTGGGAGAACTCCTCAACAATTCACGTCCTTGTATCGGGAAAAGCAATGTTTTGTAAAAGGTGATGAGCAGTTGACGTTAGGCTATTATAACTTAGATAAATTACAGACTGACCCACTAAAAAGTGAAAAATAAAAAACTTTTTTTACAAAAAAAAAAAAAACAACCGTCTTCCAAAAAAATACTACAAAGTGAAAAATAACTTTAATTTCGGAAGTCGGTGGCAAAAAGCTAAAATAAAGATCCAAAGACACCGTCTTCCGAAATTAAAGTAGGTACTTAATTTTTCACTTTGCAGTATTTTTTTGGAAGTCGGTTGTTTTTTTTTTTGTAAAAAAAGTTTTTTATTCAGCCAGCAGCTATATTTCAACAACTTAAAATTAGTAAAGATACTACAGTATGTAACTGACTCGACAGTAGGTACTGTAGTTTCTGTAACGTAAATACAAAATCTTCATAATTTCCTCTCAATAAAATTGATCGCTCAAACGTTTTCATAATAACTTGGCTTGTCTGACCAAAACCCGGAAGTTTACTTGGGATCACCGGAATAATCAAATAGCTCTTCCTCTTTAGGATTCCATGCTTTGCTGCCATGGACTTCCGCTGAAATGTGGTTAGACAGACCAAGTTATCTGAACCTATATGGTCCTTCAACGTTCTGTTACTATAATATGTTACCTGGCTCTTCGGTTATTAGGGGCATGTGCGTGTCCTGTGTCCCGGAATCGCATGAATTTTTGAGTGGTATCCTCTCGTTGTTCTGTTCCTCTACCTATCGATGAAGATTGTCATGGACCATGCTAAACGATGCGTTAAATTTTGATACTTGTTTCCGCCACTAACACTAGGCGAAATCCACATGAAAGCTTAAATAAAAGCGCGGTGTTGTATTAGAAACCCTCGACACAACTTCGAATGTTGAAAATCCAATAGCGCGTAAAAACGGCTATAAAACCCTTCGAAGATTAATAGGCTAAATAAGTTCAAACACGTTTGCTGATTAACTGGTTCAATGCTGTAATTACAGAAACAATTAAAAAGCCACTGTTACTCGCGTAGATCTGCGTTTCCGGCAGCCGAGTGATTAACTGACTTCTAAAGTCGACTATATAGAACTACATAATATTGTGTTGGCCTGAAGTGCTGGTTCCAATAATAAATGCAAGGTTATGTACTAGGAACTTTAACAAAGCCTTCGAAGTTTGACGCGAAATCCTGATAACTTAGTACTGATAAGTAGGTGTTATTAATGCCAGGTTAATGCTAAGATGATAAATTCAAATAATTCGCAAAATAGTTGTTGATAACAGTTGTTATGAAGTGGTTACTGAGTGCAGATCTGTCTATAGTTTCTGTTTTAAAATACGTTGGTAGCAGGTCGCTACGAGGGTCGAGTACAAATGTAAAAGAATATCTTCAAAAGCCTTTAAGTAGGTAAATAAAATATGAAGGTACCAACGACCCATCACACACCATACAAGTATATAACAGTCAATCAATCTGCCTAACCTTTTCCCGACTATGTTGGGGTCGGCTTCCAGTCTAACCGGATGCAGCTGAATACCATTATTTTACATGGAGCGACTGCCTATCTGACCTCCACAACCCATTAACTGGGTAATACGATACCCCTTGGTAAGACTGATTGTCAGACTTTCGGGCTTCTGACGACCCGTAACGATTGTCAAAGATCCACGAATGACAGCCGGGACCAACGGCTTAACGTGCTTTCCGAGGCACGGAGGAGTCTCGGTATGTAAAGATGGTCACCCATCCACGGACCAAGCCCGGCAAGCGTAGCTTAACTTGATGGATCGACCCGTGCGGCTGTTATTACTTAGCCACGAGCTCCTCAGGTATTACAAATATATAACAGTCATTACTTACTATTTTACGATTCTGCAAGCCCTACCCTAAAGTGACAATCAGTCAACAACAAAAGACTCGAAACCACGTAAACCGAAACGATTTGATCGAACCTCGTCATCGCTATACATCTCCATAAAACCTAAATAAAGTACATTGGAGTACAACGTCCAAATTAGGCGCGAAATCGCTCACGAGGGCTCGCAAAAACCTCGTTAGAGCCGCCATGTTTGTTCGGCGACAGTAAGGGGCGCACCCTCTATGTACACAATCACCACACAACACTGTCCTGTAGAACGGACTTTTGACACCAAACCAACCTCTATCACTACTAGCTAAAGCTCAAAATCCTATGTGCCGTTTCATCTAAACGCAAGTTGCTGTGGCTAAGGGTGTATGTGCTGGGCCAGGGTGTGGGTAACACCCTTGTCGCGTTGTGCGACGGAATAGCTCGTATGTGAAATGGATATGCAATGCGATACTGAAAGTGATATTCATGGAGGTGACACGAGAGGACGAAATTATATTTTTACTCTTTATTTTCTTTGAAATAAAATATATCATGCGTTGAAAATTGCCTCGTATAAGCCTGGTTTCTATGTCCAAATTAACTCAGTAATCGTGGCAAATAATGCTAATAATTCCTTTGGAAAAAACCTAAAGACAATTCTAACATTAGGGATGATGCCTGGGTAAAAAAAAAAGAAATTCTATTTAATCCGTCAGGTAGATAAAGCAAAAAATACGTATCTTATTAATAAAAAATGCCTTAGATAACACGCATTAAAGTTGGGGCTTGGGGGCTCGCTACATCACTTTCGCGTTTAAAATCTAGGCAGCCGTGACGTCGTGCCATATTTTAACTCAATGTAGCGCCGTAATCTTTTGATTACGTAAAAAAACAAAGAAATACGCGTCCAATATTTTTTAATAACTTACATGACGGACCAAAAAAAACTTTTAGTCATCATCCCTTTTTCTCCAAATCAAATGAGTCTTATGAAGACTTTATTTTCATATCTTCCGTTAGTATTTGTTTTAAACAGCACATAATGATCGGTAACTTAAAGGAATATATTAAGTGTTGCCCTCAGGCTGCTGCAAGCTGGCTATGAATATTATAGGCGTCTTCTTTCCGCCACTGACTCAATTTGCATGATATAGTAGGAAGAGCACGCATCTAACCTACCTATACACCGAACACTTCTCCGGCAGTGTCATTCATCTCTGTTCTGAGTGAAGATCGCAGTTTTAAGCAGAACTTTTTGACCTTGATGATTACGGAACTCTTGTATTTTCTGATTCCTTATTTTACTACTATCTTTGATTTAATATGGTAGTTTCCAATCTTAGATGAGTGTGGCTACACTTTTTAAGAATGGATACGAAATATTTTAGACGAATATTGTTTCAGTTTGATACTAAAAGTTTGGCTCGTCTGTTGTCTGCAATGTCACAAAGTAAAACCAAGATTTAACATATCACACTTATCTTCACGCCCGTATTCCACGAAGGGTAAGTCGACATTCGCACGGACGTAAAAATATCGCGGCGATTTTATTTCGCGCACTGGATTTTCAACACTCTGCTTAGCGCCGAGAGTTGAAAATCCAACAGTGTGTTTTTTCGACGCGCTAGAATGCACTCTGTTGTTTTTAAGTTGGATTCTCAACGCTCGGCTCAACAACGAGAGTTGAAAATCCAGTGCGCGATAAAATCCCGCCGCGATATTTTTACGTCCGTGCGAACGTCGGCTTAGGCAGAAGGTACCTACTGCACACCCACATTTCGCCAGTTACATTGTAATAAAATAAACTCTTGTAATGTCTTTCGATATAACGTAAAACTTCTTCGATAAAACGTAGAAATTAGTTCAATTTGGTTGGTTTACCATAAAACCCATACATTGATAGGTACACTCTTTATAGCGCAACAGCCAATCTCTATTATGAAGAAATACGTTCATATTTAGACGTCAGTAAATATATATTTTATCAGCATTACTGTTTATATTACCAGTTTACTGAATCTTTCGAAATTTCTAAGAAAGACACCTGAAGGCCAATTCTCGTACCTAAAAATGTTCAAATTCAAGTCGCAATCTCATGCCAGCGACAATCAAATGTCAAAAATGTAGGTAAACGCTATTACAATTTTTGACAGATTGAGACTGAGATGAGATTGCTGATTAAAAATACGGGATCTGTCTATGAGGTCGTAAACAGCCGCCTTGCTTTTGTTATTGTTAATTGCCTAGAACACGTGCGACACTACTCTTGGATTGTATTGTCTTTAGGAATGTTGGCCCCAGTTACTAAACACACTAGGCACCTCTCGTATTATCAGTCGTAAAAAGTATTGTGATTAGTATTTGGTTGTTTCTCTTTCTTCACTCCACATAACGAAAACAAATGTCCCTTGAGTTTTGTCATGAAGAGTTTACACTGACACTGTATGTTTAAGTAATGTATAACCAAGATTTCGCAACGTGAATTCTCATCCAATCCTATAAAACTTGGCTATCTACCTAGTGACGAAAAAAGCAAGGTATTCCAATATCTGATACTTAGTCCGAAAAACATGCAATAACGAGAAATTCTCCAAAAGAATGAAATACTTGTGCTGGGTGGCTGTAGTCATCATCAGGGCACGTATCGATTGCGATTAGACCCTCTGCCACCCTCGTAGTGTAAGGCTGACGCATACTGCGAGGGAATAACGCTTGAAGATCGGAAAATGGAAGAGAAGGACGAGAGAGTTAGAGGAAGTAATCAATCAATCTGCCTAGCCGTTTCCCATCCCCATTTTACATGGAGCGACTGTCTATCTGACCCACAACCCAGTTACTGGGTAATACAATAAATATTTTATGTGTGACATCAAAGTAACATTCAAGATGACAATGTCAAAAAAAAACTGAAAAATACCCACTACAAAAAATCGCTGAACATACATGGGGGTATTTTCGAATATCCCTCCCTACCCTAGATATGAGGAATTCAGATTCAGCTTTTTGACGTCACTATTTGGACCAACCTGTATAATGCAGCATCTATAATCGTATAATAACCCTCCTTCGGCAAAAAAAAAAAAAAAAAAATTTGACTCTCCGAACAATTCTCAAACTCAAAGCATTTGTTTCAATTAAATTAATTACCACTTTTGTAAATGTCAACGAGTCGGTCAGTTAGAAAGTTGAAGCTAGTTGCCCAGTTCCAAAACGTAGATCTCTATGGAGAAGAACGGGCAAAAAACTCCACGGACACTCTTTTAAATCAAGATAAATATTACAAAATCCTGGGTACATTATTCTTTGTTGCTTCTATAATGTGAGAGCAATGTAAAAAAAATAAATGTTTAAAAACAATTCAAAATATAAGATTAAAAATATGCCCTCCAGTCTCTACTGACGGCGCCCGTTCACGAATATGACATTCTAAAGCTTAGCCGACGGACGGTTACCACAACTGTTTAAAAGTTCTCCATCCAAATACCAGTCGACCCTTACTTTGAGAGGACGAATTAATTCCAGCAATTAATGGAGGCCTTCGGGTCGAAGTGATCCTCCCCTGTTCGCAAAATTCAATTATTGATGCCTCCGTCTTTGCGGGGGTGCCTGAATAAGCCTGGGTTAAAATGTAGCTGATCCGACGAAATCTTTTAGTTTAGGGGCAAAGTAAATGGTGTCGGGGGAATATTACTTTATATTCTTAATGAATTTTTTATTTATTATTTATTGGAGTTAACGATATTTATTCGAAGTGCCATATGTTGCTACGCAGGATTCGATGGCAACTTACACTGGAAACTCTGTATGTGTCTATTGTTAGACCACTGTTTAAAGTTAATTCCATAGACCCATACATAAATCATGAAGGTAGGAGTGTAGCCAATTCTCGTACTTTAAAAATATTGAAATTAAAGTTGCAGGCTTATCTCAGCGAGAATCAATGTCAAACACTTGTCAAAATGTAGTTAAATTAGTGTTTTTTTTTTTTGACAGATTAGAATGCGAACGTACTTACCTAAAAATACAGAAATTGCTCCTAAAATTTCAACACTGGTTTTCAGCTACTTGATTCTTAGGGCGAGTACATATAGTAATGCCAACTAGCGCCAGCATTGAGAAAAAAAATCTTAAGTCTGGAGATATGGAACATTTTGAAATTTCCTGTGTTCACATTTTTAGTCAGACGAGCTAGAATGTTTTGTATAAAAAAATCAACACTAAACGTCCTAGGTTCGAAGCCTTAGCGTAGCAAAGGAACCCTAAGCTTCTTATGAAAAACTTGCTTCGGAATTTTGCTTTATTTACATATACGTATAAAAAAAAATTTCGAAAAGCGAGGCCGCTATAAACTATAATAATAACTATTCTCCACCACTCAAAGTTGTCGAAGTCTTTCAATTTCTCAGAAAAAGAACGCCAAAGTTGGCCATTTAACTCAAAAATCACGGTTGAAATGTAACACCTTGCGTCTTAAGCCACAAATAACATGTTTTGCAAAAAGGCTAAGTAATTTTGCTCTAATTAATTAATATCTCTTAAATAGTGGTTTAGTTCATAACGGCCTCAGAATTTTGAAATATGTATGGAATAGTTATAAAAAAGAATCTCATTCAAAACTATAAAACTACTACTAACGCTCAGAACAACTTTAAATTTCTCTTTACGTAAAATTTATACCAGAATAAACGTTAGTTCATGAAATTAAATTTTCATACTTTAAACAAAAAAAAAAAAATAAGACTATAATAAACGTAATTACAACTGCCAAATGCTACATATTGCGATGCGTCGCCGTGCTTCAATATATTACCTAATCTGTCAAAACGCAATGAAATTAGTTCTCACCTGAGGAAACTTACTTGAACGTTCCCATATCCTATCCGTGGGTGGCACCAGGACAATATTAGTTGTAAAAGAATATTACGAATCATTAACAAGAACGCCTACAGAATATTGTTAGTATTATCTGCCTAACCCACCTACAACAAAATCCATCACTTGTAATAAGACTGCGCTATTTATATCAGCTTCGGTAATATACGTATTCTCTTTTGCGAGATATTACGAAATATGAATATGGATATAGTTTAGATTTTTTCCTTGTTTGATTTAAGTGAGACTAGAAGCAACATGGCAGCAACGTCGTAAAAAATCCCATCCATATTATATCACCCGTCTCTCCACTATTCCAATGCTTATTTTACGGTGCATACTGGATAGGCTCTTTATCCCCTCCATATCCTAAGGGCATGTCTTCCCTACCATTACCGCGCCCCCCGGTCTACTCCTTGATATGCTATGGTCTCTGTTGCACCATGCAACATGAGGCAATAGGGGCTAGTGTGAATCTTTGGGTTCTTTCGAGTGATCGAGTCTGGTTAAACCACGCTGGGATCGGTGCAATTCATTCATTCATTCATTTGATTTAAGTGACGCTTTATAGAAGACAAGCTTTTTCACTGGTTTTTGAGGGCGTTCGTCGCTAAACCATAGCAGCGAAACTGCAGTAGTTCAATTCAACTGACTCGCATGAGGTTTTGCGCCGGAGGTGTGCTAAGGCCCTAACACTTTTGAAACATGTCTATTATAACCCCGATCAAGCTTGGGAAAACTCATTTCGTCACCTTTATTACGCAAGCTTTTCACAAATTCAGTCGTAATTGCTTGATTGATCTTTGATTGAGGATCTTTCGATGTAGAAAGAAGCTGCAATAAAGGTAAAATAGCTTCGAAAACAAAATATCTTCAAAATAATTGAGATAAACTACGCGCCAATTAAACGGATAAGTAACAAAATTCCGTAAAATCGGACACTCGTCGAGTATCTAGGTAAAACCTCCCCAGTTACATTTGAAACACTAGTTCGCAAATAACAAGAGAAGTAACGCAGGGTACAGAACGGCGAGCGACAGAGTCGAGCACGCTAATTGCCACTTGAGCGCCAATTACGGGACGATACGCCGACGATGCGGTGAGGTCTTAGGTTTTGAATTGCCTGTAGAAAATAATGAAGGTAAATGTGAGGTGAGGTAGGAAATATTGTTTATTGTACGCTGGGTTTTTGTTTATTGATTCTTTGTTGAGTATGCATTGTTTATTAGAAGATTTATAATGTATGTAATGTATATATGTGAAATAAAATCCTAAAACCTATGCTATGATTTTTGTGGCAACTTTTTTGACGTCGTTAGTTCCTTGTCTTAAAATTTCAATTACCTATACTATAGGCCATTGTCCTATAGCAGTACTTCTGCAGATTTCAACACACTTGAAAAAATACCTAAATCTACCAAAAACATAACAAACATCACATAAGCGACCCCAGTAAATAAGCCACGCGTAATTCTTGTACTAAGTCCTGCAGCTAAGTTGAAGGGTCCTGAATGAAGAGCGAGCGATGTGAAACACTCAGCCTGGCGCGGATTACCGAGCGTGGAGCGAGCCACTTTTCACCGTACGACTCGACAAAAGATGTCGTTATGTCGAGCGTTCCTACCGTGTGCACCACGCAGCCTTGCCACTCGAGTTTCCTCTTAAAAAAAACTTGGCGTATATGCGTCTAATACTGCATTTTATATGTGTAATTTTCTTTTATGTTTTATTTTGTAGACTTATGTGCGACGCTTGGTGTCGTTGAGTTTTCTGGTGTAATGTTTACTCGTTTAAATTGTTGGTATTGTTGTGACAAATAATAAAAAGTAAGTTCAAAAACTAAAACCCGACTACTGAAAAATCACGCTTGCCGCGGTCGGTCTGTAACCAATTAAATTAATATTATTTACCTCCACTTTTACTTATTTTTAACAATTTAAACATATTTATTTACTTAAACAATATGACATATATACATATTTGTAATGTGCTCAAGACCTTTCTTTTGACACCAAACATGTCAATATCATCTCAATTTAATTTTTTTCGTGGTCAGAAATTGACGTGTAAAGTCCACCATATTAAATTTAGGGAGAATTTGTATAGCCTATGTCACCCGGACCATTATTACAAATTTTTTGATACCTCATTCATTAAAATCGGTTCAGTAGTGCTATTCTGTAAATATCTCACCGTGAAAACATGAGTGAAGTGATCTTAAAGTGAGCTGTCAATAGTGTCAACCCCTAGCATCAGGTGGAATGACGGCTCACTTCACGCTCACTTCACCTGAGTTATCACGGTGAGATGTTTACAGAATAGCACTACAGTAATTTAGGCGCTACGGTGGAACACACGTAAATACAAACAATAATAATACATACATACTTACGTACATACATAGACTGCTAAAATCATAATCCTTCCTTTTGGTTTTACTGTAGTGGGGTAAAAATACCGAAATACAAAAGAGATTATACTGAAAATGTAGTCTTGCTGATCCTCAATAAATGGTTGTATTAACACACACATTGACTTAATGTGGCAGATTTTACTAAAGGTATTCATTTAGAGTCCGTTTACATATACTTAAGAGGATAAATCGAAGGGTGGTTTAGCTTGGTGTGTAAGTGAAATGGCGTTATGGCTGTCTAGTTTGAAAGCGCGAGATAGAAGACTCTCACGCACATCGTAACTAAACGCGCTTCGTTTAAATGTAGATGTATGACAAAATACTACTTATATAATATTTAAATAAATTTTTAGCATAGTAAGTAGGTACTTAACATAATTATATAAATACCTTCGATTTAAAGCAAATTTTACTGCAAAATAAGGAACTGTTTACGTATAATCGTATAAAACTGAAAATAGACGATGCTATTTTGGAATTTTTTTGCTATCGAAAAAGTTCCAAGTATTCGTGTTCGGTTTTAGTACAGCAGCAGACAAATAGTCAAGTAGGACATATGGAAAGTCCAAATGATTTAGCCTTAAACTTTTGGTTTTATAGGAATTTTAAAAACACAAAGTTTATTAATGTATTTCCTTAAATAAGTATTCATTTAGAGTCCGTTTACAGGAGGAGGAGCTCGTGGCTAAGTAACAACAGCCGCACGGGTTGATCCATCAGGTTAAGCTACGCTAGCCGGGGTTGGTCAGTGGATGAGTGACCATCTTTACATGCCGAGACTCCTCCGTGCCTCGGAAAGCACGTTAAGCCGTTGGTCCCAGCTGTCATTCGTGGATCTTTAACAGTCGTTACGGGTCGTCAGAAGCCCGAAAGTCTGAAAAACAGTCTTACCAAGGAGTATCGTATTACCCAGTTACTGGGTTGTGGAGGTCAGATAGGCAGTCGCTCCATGTAAAATAATTGTATTCAGCTGCATCCGGTTAGACTGGAAGCCGACCCCAATATAGTTGGGAAAAGGCTAGGCAGATTGATTTAGAGTCCGTTTACATTACTTAAATAAGTATTCATTAAGAGTCCGTTTACACATTGATTAGTGCAAGAAAGTGAGAAAATATTGCAGTAATCAGTCGGTAATAAAAATATTGCTTGAACCTCAAGCTGCCTCAACGCCTGCCCCTCCAACACCATAGTAACCATCATTATAATTTGATACTCCTTTGGGAAACCGCTATTAGCCTCTTCCTATTTGTAATAAGAATCTGTTTCTGGGTTATATACAGGGTGTTTGGCAGAACGTTGAACATACGAAAATGGTGGATAGGTGGGGTCATCTGCTACTTACTCAGCCCTAATTTATTTGGCCCTGGCCCCCTGGATATTTAAATATCTTTTTTTTTGCTTTCGTCTAGTTTCACCACTTTCTTAACTTTAAAGAGTACCTATGTTTTATTAAAAATGACTTAACTTACATAATTTCAATCGATAATTTAATTTTTACCAACCTTGCACTATTAAATTTCGCAAAACATTTCACTTTCCGTAAAGGTAGAGTTTCGTCAAAAATTTCCTACTTAATAAAATTATGAAATAACTCTTAAAGTTTTTTTTGTATAAAAGCAAATTACATATCATTAGAAAGGTCACACACTAGGGATGTTTTGCTAAAATTGGAACTCCTCTATCATTTTTTGTTTTTTTTTTTAATGCAAGTTGAAATTAAGATTCAAATATTTTTTACATCTTTCTGTAAGTTTGAGGACTCGTAAATTTTTTTTTTAGCTAACATCTGAATAAAGCCATAATTTTATAAGAATCTGCTAACATTAAAAATTAAAAAAAAAACAAAATATTGCCTGTTTTACTCATTTTTAATAAAAATTACACTTTAAAGTTAAGAAAGTGGTGAAACTAGAAGAAAGCAAAAAAATTTTTTTTTTAAATATCCAGGGGGCCAGGGCCAAATAAATTAGGGCTGAGTAAGTAGCAGATGTCCCCACCTATCTACCATTTTCGTATGTTCAACGTTCTGCCAAACACCCTGTATATGAGTAACCATGGAGTTTCCTGCCGGCTCTTCTCCATAGGAACGACCTATTGGAACCGTGCACCTAGCTTCTGACGTTTATTTATAAGTGCCCATGTATAAATATGTGAAATAAAAGATTTTGAATTGAGTTTGAATTTTTTGTGATAAAGCAGTCCACAGCCAAAAAGCGACGCTTGCCGCGGCTGGTCCGTGGATGGGCGACCATACCCAGACCCCACCGTGCCTCGGAAAGCACGTCAAGCCGTTGGTCCCGGCTGTCATTCGTGGATCATTGACAGTCGTTACGGGTCGTCAGAAGCCCAAAAGTCTGACAACCAGTCTTACCAAGAGGTATCGTGTTACCCAGTAACTGGGTTGTGGAGTTCAGATAGGCAGTCGCTCCATGTAAAATACTGGTATTCAGCTGCATCCGGTTTGACTGGAACCCGACCTCATAATTGGGAAAAGGCTAGACAGATGTGAAAACAGTGCACAGCCAACCTGGCAGAAAAGTTTAGAAAATAATGTATTATCATTGATTTTACCTTTTTTTTTTGACCAAACTGTAAAACATCTTTATCGTCCTTTGACTCTTTCGCTTCCTCCTAATAGGTACAGTTAGGGAAATTAAATTAAGCAAATGGACATCATCATCATCCACAGCCTGACTTCACCCAATGCTGGGCATAGGCCTCTCTATTCTTGTGGCAATCTCCACGCTCCTGTGCCAGCCTCTTCCAGGTTTTGCCCGCGATGGCAACAATGTCGTCCGCCCATCTCGCCGCCGGATGCCACTCTGTCACAGCCTTACTCCACCTATCATCACTGCGCCTTGCCAGGCGTCCTGCCCAACTCCATTTGAGTTCCATAATACGCTTTCCGATATCGAAGTCCTTCATAAGCATATGGATTTCATACAACTGTCAAAGAATGACAGTTGTGATTTGGATTTACAGACAATTTAAGTTTGTAGTTTGCCACCACATTCTTACTGGGGTATACTCGTATTAAAGTATAGGACCGCAATATTTTGCCATAAATCATTTTTGCTTTACATACCTACATACCTTCAGCCGCAATACCCAACTGTCAAGTACCCGCGATCATGAAATACAACCATATAGGTACAAAGTACGCACTAAGCTCCCCTAGATTGCTGGTACCACATGCTTAAGTAAATAGGTATTCATATGCTGAGACAATGTACTGAGGCATACTTTTATATAGACACTATCTACTCTAAATTGTTCTGTTTCTCTGGTACCTATTTTGTGTTTCCATGAAAAACAAAGTTTGTTTTTAATTGTTCTGCTGCGTTTTTTATTTCAGCACCCTAATTGCGTAACACATTATCAATCAGAGTTGGTTTCATTTTGACAGTTCAACAACATTCATTGCGATATTTACATTGTTGAGCAGACAAATTAGCAATTTGTTTCAAAATGAAACCAACTCCGATCAATAATGTGTTACGCAATTAGGGGATCGAAGCGTGGTTTTAGCTCGGTGTGTAAGTGAAATGGCGTTATGGCTGTCTAGTTTGACGCGCGAAGACTCACGCGCACCGGAATTTAAACGAGTACTTCGTTTAAATTAGATTTATGACGAAATACTATACTTAAATCAATTTTTAGCTTAGTAAGTTCTTAACATATTTAAATACCTTCGATTCAAAGCAAGTTTTGCTGCACAATAGGGAACAGTTTTTGTATAATCGTATAAAACAGAAAATAGACGGTGCTACTTTGGAATTCTTTTCTATCGAAAAAATTTCAAGTACCTAGGTAATAATGTTTCGGTTTTAGTACCTACAACAGTAGACAATATAGTCACATAACACATAATTATGGAAAATCCAAATGATTTAACCATAAATAAACATTTGGTTTTATAGGAATCTTAAAAACACAAAATTATCGATGTATTTCGTTAAACCACTTGCGTTGGCTGCGGTCGTTAAATGTATTTGGTCCTTTTCCTAAGCAATAATCTGTATCGATCGCGCCACCATAACCTGTAAAATAGTTGAGTTCAAATAAATCGTCGTAAAAGAAAAACAAGTCATAGATCAGAGAGGAATAAATACCTTGTTGATCGTTTTAGATTTTGCTTAATACCTAGAGGTGGATCAAGGGACCACAAATTTTGTAAGACTAGGTATTTTAAAACTTTCATTCATAAGACCAAATTAGAAAATCAGTCTGAGTTATCGTAAAAATTACAACAACCAGTTAAATAAAATCGATATTGCGATAGCCTTTATCGTAGAATCGATTTCATTTTAATTTATCGCAATTTTACACTGCATCACGGCGCCTCACGCGATAGCGTTCAGCGACAATGCCACGGTTCTCATTATTGATACTAATATTGATGAACTACCATTTTATGAGTTAAAATCACGCTAAAAGTCAACTTTAAACTAACAGAAAAGAACATGGCGGATAAATTAAAAATAGAAAACAAAGCGTTTTGTATTTTGATATCCATCATAACATCCAAAAAAGATACAGTCGAGCACTACCTGCTAAAAAATAAGTAGAAATCCAAAAAGACATTTCATCTAAATAAAAAATATTATCCTGAATACCCTGAAAACCAAAACTACAAATTATGGTATGGTTGGTGGTAATTATGGTGGTATCTTCGCTGCTCCCTTGTCCAGATCAATCAATCTGCCTAGCCTTTTCCCAACTATGTTGTGGTCGGCTTCCAGTCTAACCGGATGCAGCTGAATACCATTATTTTACATGGAGCGACTGCCTATCTGACCTCCACAACCCATTAACTGGGTAATACGATACCCCTTGGTAAGACTGATTGTCAGACTTTCGGGCTTCTGACGACCCGTAACGACTGTCAAAGATCCACGAATGACAGCCGGGACCAACGGCTTAACGTGCTTTCCGAGGCACGGAGGAGTCTCGGTATGTAATGATGGTCACCCATCCACAGTCCAACCCCGGCAAGCGTAGCTTAACCTGATGGATCGACCCGTGCGGCTGTTATTACTTAGCCACGAGCTCCTCCAGAACAGCAAAAAAATTGTACATCTAGGTATTAAGCGTAGATAAACATAGAATGCCCCTATGAGGGTGACATGGTCATACTGATGAAACCCTCTATAAATTAATAAAGATATTTTTAATAAAAATGGTAAGCTTCCGCTCATTGACTGGAAATTGGAAACACAGGTCGATTAATTCTCGCTCAATGACCAGAAAATCCCAATACACAACACATTTGCCAAAACAGTCGAAATTCATAACACAACACCGCTCCAACAAATTTAAACAGCACATAACATAACAAATCAAAATCATAAACAAAATTATACAGATCGTTCATGAATAATAGATGAAGCGACGTCCCCTACGTAGGTATCATTACTAGCCTCTTGTGCGTAATTAATCGCAAGCCTGGTCATGACGAGGCAGCTTTATTAAATTTTAGCGCTTTCACCCCCTCCGCCACCCCTGCTCCCCCTCGGAGTGAATAGCCCCATCACTTTTACTATTCACAGCGGACGGTGGATTAGCGAGATGAATTTCCTGATTCTCGTGGGGGTAAGCATGAATTGTGCGTAGTATCTATCTACCCTCCTTTACTATTGATGCGGATTTGCTCCGATTGCGTCGCGATTATTCAGCGATTGTTCGGCTTGAGACTTTTTTTTGTTAAGCTTTATAGATGTGTTGTGATTAAATATTACTTCGTGTTGGATATTTTGTTTTAACAAGTCAATAAATCTGTTAGGTATGTCATGAGTAAAGTTACCCCATGTAATGAGTTCTCTGGTTAGTGACAAAATGTCGAGCTTTAATCTCCCAGCCCGTCATAATTGAATCAAGCATTTCTTTGCTCCGTAATGTCGGAATTAATTTGCATTTTGTCGTGAATAATGCGATTTATTTTGTTAACTACGATGAGCTTATTACAGTGCTGAAATAATGACTGGGCAGCTCATTTATGTAAGTGTAAAATACTTTCTCTGGCATTGATTTCGTTGGCAGTACCGACATTGGCTATATTTTGCGAAGTTTTGACTTGAGTTGAGCTACAAATCTCCTTAAGGACGCTGTTACAAATGGGTAGTCAAATCATTACTTTTTTACACAAAAGTATGTTTATTAAATAAAATGCTTTGCATTCTTAAGGTCAGGTTGTTCGGGCCTGTAGGCCTTTGAAACGCTACCTCCGCCTCCCCCAAATGCAGCGCGACGTGTTTATTTACGATGCGCCGCCGACGATTTCGCAGAAAATCCATGCCACAGTGTAAAATATTTGCAGTTGATCAACTTAATTAGTTTTTCTTAGGTCGATATTTATTCCTTCGGTTTACATTTTATGGTGTCTACGGTGGAGTGAACTAAGATGATTACATAAAATGTCGTGAACTTATTTTCACATTATCAGATAACGATACCAACACGATTCGATAGCGTTAGGTTCAATTATTACCGGCCCCATGATATTGTTGAATATCGATGACCATCGCGACTCGACAAACAAGCACATTACTAAGTATCGACGTCTCGAAACCGGCAGTGCGAAAAATTTTGCTCAAGTGAAAGAATGCCCGCTACTCTCACCCCGCACTGTTTTCGCCGGTAGATATCGTGCCGATATCGGTGTCGGTGTATGTGGAAATCGGTTACAATGTTATGGGCATGTGATGCGGAGAATGAAGAAAATGTCGTCTGGAATGTTTTGATTATGAATCTGGATGGCTATACGAGTAAGGGGAGACCAAAGAAACGATGGATGATCTGTGTGAAAGATGATATGGCTAGAAAGGGAATGACTACCGTGATAACAACTAAGTAATAGAGAAGTATGGAAGATAAAAGCAAGTTGTATCGACCCGAAAAAAAATGGGATAAGTGCAGGAGAATGTAGATGATCGGTGTCTGTCGTTGACTACGACGATATAGGTGACAATAAAACACAATGTAAAAGCGAATTATTCCATTACTTCACTGGGCGGAGCAGGAAACGAATATAGCAGATAGTTTCAGATTTAACCTTTAAATGATTATCATCGCGCTAAATCTTTATGGAGTTAAGGCTTAGCGGATGGAAGGATGTCAATCGTGATATAATAATAACATAAGAACGGCTATTTTAGTCAACATTCATCCAAGCAAATAACTTAGTGGTTCGACGACTTCTTTGCAAACCTGTGGTTAAAAGTTCGATTCTCAACTGTTGATATTTTTTTCGATTCTTTTTTACATTTTGTTATACTGTTACTTGATAGTTCGTAGAACGTACACAGAATCCATGAAGTTTATTCCTTTTATATCATCTACGGTTATAATAAAAATAAATATCAATGGTTAGCTGACAGTATTAATGAGAAATCCCGTGTGTACAATCTACTGTTATATTTTTTAGCGATAGCCGGGTTCGTCAGGAATAATCTGTAAGAATCACTCAGTGTATCAGTGTTGTGCCATTATGTATTAAATGCAGGAACGGCACGAACAGGCGTTTACGAGTATTTATTCACTAAAAACAAAAAAACTTTGCAAGCAATGGGAAATTGCTACTGAAGGCTGCGGGTTTCGACCTAAGGACGAGCTGCTTCTCAAACGGACGACTCTCTGTATATTTTGGCTGCTAAGACCACAACTACAAACGTACTGTACAGGAAAGTTTCATAAAATATGGCTGTTGTTTTAGTATATTGTGAACGAAGTCGCGGGCGGAAGCTAGTTAGAGATAAACATGATTTTGAGGTAGTAAGGTGAAAGTTTCAAATTGCAATGGTTCTACTGGGTATCAAAAAGTCACGCAAAAGTAAATGTTAATAGAAATTTAATTTTTTCGTTAAAGAAAGATCTCTTTTGCAAAATTTCACGCTTCTAGCCCAGCGATTTAGGCTGTGGATTGTCTGTCAGTGAATATAAGAATTTTATCAAGTAGACAAGATCGACATAAATGGTGAATTTTCATCCCCTATTTAACCCCTTTAGTGAGTGAATGAAAAAAACAATAAGATTTTTATTAAGTACGGGCTAAAAATGGTCGTACTGCTTTGCTTCTGCTGTTACCATATTCTTTTGTTTTTGATGTCGACCACTGCTCATAAAGATAAGTAAATATTGACAACTACATATGAAGGAACAATTGCCGTTCTTTATTGTCAAGGGACGTACCTACTGCTACAGCTATAATTTATCGAATCTACTATTCTAAGACATCAAAATTAATTTAGTGTATTTTTTAACCGGCCCCGCTCATGTCGGATTGCCATCCCTTAGGACTATTAGCCTAAAAAAAAATTTCAAGTATCAATATGTTAAAAGTTACAAACCAACAAACATACGATAGGTACGTCATCGACTAACTTGCTTTGGAACATGGACACCGAGTGATAGGTACGGTTACCGCCTAACCAGGCTACGTTCACACGGCGCTATTTTTCAAGTGTATAGAATACGATATTTTATCGTATACAGTGACTTTTTGTACTCAAAACTGAAAGTTTGTTCACACAGCTAAAACGATACAAGAAAATAATCTTTTCGATCGACAATTTTTATCGTGTTCATGCATTAGGTCATGTTAGTATAGCACTTTTGTTTGAAACAACTCGACGAAATTCTCTGGCAGAAAATCGTCACGTAACGAAAAAACGTTTAAATGCCCCTACATGCGACTTTGTCTCTTTGTCTCTTTCTATTATATCTTGAAAGAGACTTTTTTTACTTCATGGGTGTCGTTTTCATGGTTTTCGAGGGAGCCAAAGCCGGTAGTGAAGTTAAATTGAAAATTCAAGATGGCGGCTGTGAAAATTTTGTGTTTGTGTTTTAAATCATACGTTAGAAGGAACTTCATTCCTGACGGTGGTCCCCGACCGCACATTTTAATTTTTTTCTAATTTTCATTGTTGTTGCCAGAGTGAAAGTTGATTATATTAGTATCCCACCGACAACCGGATACATTGTATTTATACATATTATGTGTAATTAATGTAGGATATGGTAGTAGCGAAGACAGTTCGATGGAGAGTGAAATAGTAATATGGATGAATCTGATGAAAAAATCTTAGAAAAATGTGTTTTAAAACTTCTTCATAAAGGACCATGATAAAAAATTATAAACTACTCGCGCTTGACTATAATTTTATCGATAATAATTTGCAATGTGTCTTAACACTATCGTAAGATGACAATTAAACGTCATCATACCACATATAAATAATCACATTTTCGAAAACGATATTATGAATTAAAACTATAATATAATTACGAGATATTTTTTCTGAGCTGTCGCAATTTCATATCTAATGTGTTCCTCTTTTATTTGAATTTTTTGAACAACTGCAGAGAGAGCGAATTTTTAAAAATTTTGACACAGGTCCAACCTCCATGACGTCCCGCAGGACTCTGATCGCGAGCGGATTTAGCCAAATTGACTAATTTTGAGTTTATTTAAAAAATTCTATTAAACTTAAAAATCCAACCGTTAAATTCCCTCCGAAATACGATTACCTCATGATACATGCAATTTTCATATAATTTTATGCTGTAATTAGGAAATGAAACGGAAAATGGTTTTGAAATCGACCATGTTTCGGATTTTTTTTTCATCGAGGAAAGTACAACTGATCGTGTTTTGAACCGTTAATTTCCCTCAAGCAAGGATGTATCTATGGCATATATTTTTTTCAGGACCTTAATACACTAATTTGACCATTTAAAATTGATTCTGAAAACAGGAAAATTCGGATAACCCCCCGTTAAAACGTTTTTTGGTCTAATCGTTGATAGATGTGCATGGTACGATTCTGAACTATAAATATAATTTTAGATAGGTACAGTTTCTCAGTAACTGTACCGAAGTGAACATTGTTAATTCGGTACATTTATTGAGAAAATGTACCTACCTATCTAAAATTATATTTATAGTTCAGAATCATACTATGCACATCTATCAACAATTTGGCTAGAAAACATTTTAAGAATGCAAAGTATTTAATTTAATAAACATACTTTTGTGTAAAAAAGTAATGATTTGACTACCCATTTGTAACAGCGTTCTTAAAAAGTGACATAAAAAGTCGTCGCGTCGGTGTATTTTCTTAATCCAGTACAAATCTGTAACTGTTTTCCATCTGGCTACCAGCAATTTAACAGAAAAATTGGTACCTAAATCAAATAAACTGGTAACACAAAAGCAAACGATCTGCCACATGCAGTGTTCCTTTGAACATTGGCATCTCATTTTGCGATGCTAATCAAATGTTAATACTAATGGCCAATTCCGATTCCCATTAGGGTTGACAACCCGCCCTTTATATAAAGCGTGGTATATAAACGCGCCCGCCCGACACATACACGCCCGAGGGTGTAATATTTTTCACCCCAACAAAAACATACCACGGTTTTAGCTGCGAGCGAAAGTTTCTCCCCTTTGTCCGTTCACAATGTGCGTACGTAATATTTTTTTTAATAAACCGGCTCGGTAAAGCACCAAATCGATGGCCGCGGGCAAATACGTCGGATCACACAGTTAATTATTGACACATCCGTTTTTTATTCGGCTCCCCGGCATCAAAGCGCCATTGTGGTCGTCTAATATAATTCCTTTTGTGTTGCACGCCACTGAAACTGGCTATTTCCTTACCTTTGTACTGTGTTACGTTTTGGGCGAGACGTCGCCTTTTGTTCGTACTGAATTATTGTTCTAAAATTACTGGTTATCAATTTTCTTGGGGATTGATCTTGAGCTGTATTGGACGTTGCCGTTGGAGGGCTTCAAATATGGCGTTGTTTGAGGTATAATTGAGATTGGTTAATATTTGGTTTGGTATTTGTTTTGTGATCAAAGATGAGTTGCGGAAATTATAAATGTCAGGATGTGATATGAATGGTGCTGATTTTGATGTGACAAGGATACCTTTATCTCCAGATTTTCATAGAAGTTAATTGAGAATAATAAGTGAATTCTATGAAAAAAATGCGAAGAGTTATAATATAAGTCAAAATCGAAAGATAATTTACGGAACTCCTGTCGTGTTTTGCCAAAAATACTTCGCGATAAGGTCATAGGTATTTGTTAGTACCACGCATATTAGTTGTTGTTATAGACGAAACAAAATTACTGTTTGCACAAACAAAGCTGTTCAAATGCCTCATACGTAGGAATTTCGTTCGTAACGACTTACTATTTGAAGAAAAGTCAGGACATGCTACTATACCTAAATGTTGTGTAGACACAATCACTTCTCATAACAAAACTACAGTTCTTATTGTTAACGCAAAAGGCAATGAAATAAATGGGATAGACTTCGTCGAATCTCGTGGCTTTTTGACAAATGACATTTTATTTACGTGATTTGTTAAATATAAAGTGGCCATTCTAAGGGTTCCAAACTTATAGCATTAATTCAATTAAACCAATTACAGGCACTTTTGAATAATCAAAAAGTCGGTCAGTTAGTCAGAAAAAAACAGTTGCCCATTCCAAAACGTAGATCTCTATGGAGAAGAACGGGCAAGAAACTCCACGGATACTCTTTTAAATCAAGATATTACAAAATACTGGGTAATTCTTGTTGCTTCTTTAATAATAAATGTAAAAACAATGTAAAAAAAAAAATTGATACAACTCGAAACTTTCGGTATGAGCATCAATATTAAGCATGCTATGAAACACTTGCACAGCAGTAATGACTTATATTATCTGCTGTGCAAGTATATTTTCTTGGACCTAAGGACCAAATTAAGCTAAAATATTTTTTGACCAGAGGGACTTGTGGCTAAGTAGGAACAGCCGCACGGGTCGATCAATCAGGTTAAGCTGCGCTTGCCGCGGTTGGTCCTTGGATGGGTGATCCTGACCATCTTTATATACAAAGACCCCTCCGCGCCTCGAAAAGTACGTCCAGGCTGTCATTTGTAGATCTTTGACAGTTGTTACGGTTCGTCAGAAGCCCGAAATTCTGAGAACCAGTCTTACCAAGGGGTATCGCGTGTTACCCAGTGACTGGGTTGTGGAGGTCAGATAAGCAGTCTCCCCCTAAAAAATACTGGTATTCGGCTGCATCCGGTTAGACTGGAAGCCGACCCGAACATACTTAGTTGGGAAAAGGTTAGGCAAATGATGATATTTTTCGACCCAATGTGAGGCATTTCATCTTATCGTCACTGTTGTACTTGTTGATTTAGAACATTATATCGATAAAAATACTTTGGTACAGCTTCTCTACAGACTGAATGATGCAAATAAAAGCAAGAAAACAATCTCACCAAGAGTTCTCACCTCGGCTCAAAGAACCAAACACCAAAAAAGCTCCATCAACTTTTAATCAGCGATCCTTCCACCGGGCGATGAATAATTGAATATTGAATAATTTTTGTGGTAATGAAATACAGAGCGGCGCTTACCGGCGACGTCACTACCTACCCCGATCTAGATAAAGGATTGAATCACGCTCGACACGAAAGTAACGGATACGATCGGTTTCCGATAACGTGTAGTAAGCACGGAACCTTGCCTCTTAAAAAAATGCCACCACCAAATAAAAATCGGTTCAAATATTTTATGTGGTTTTAAAAAGAGTTCTCGTACAAATCGATGGGCTGTACACGCATTTATAAAGCCTGTAAAGTCGTAAGCGTGACGTATTTTATTTTTATGATGAGTTCTATAGATTTTGAATGTTTGATTTGAATTTTAATGGTGATCGTATGAGCGTTTGGGGTAGGCTTGAAAATGTGGCTCCTTTTGTTTGAATTAAAGAACAGAGGCGTTGGATTTTAAGTGACTTTAGCTACTATAGTCTGTTTTTTTTAACAAACGAGTAATATTATGTCTCTCGCACATTTCCGAAATTGACAGAGTGAGATAAGTCATTGGTCGGGGTGGGGTCAACGCCTATGTTTTGTTTTGAAATTGTTAAGGCCTGTTCATATTAAATACTTCTAAAATTTACTGTACAGGAGACATGTCCGCCATGACTCACGCACAAACAATATCGTCTGGTTCACTCACTAAAACACGTGCGACGCGCAGATAGTCGATGACTCAACTGAATGTTACATGTAAATACAGCGTTTGGTTTGTGTGGAACGGACTTTATTTTGATTACGTGGACCAATAGCAACGCAGTCAAAATTTTCGGTACTCGTTTGTTAAAAAAAACAGACTATAAATTATCTTTGAGAATGTGGTTGTTTACCGGAACCTTCGCCGCAAGGAAGCGCTGTGTTTTTGTCACTTGAAGTAAACTTGAAGACTAAAGCGACCAATCGGTGACAAGAAAAAATGCTTAGCCATCTCGCGGCAAAGTTTTCGCAGCAGAATGAAAGTACCAAACAATTAGCGCCATCTACGCGGAACTAATTTGACAGTTTTCTTCCCCATTGGGATGTATTTTGTTTACTCTCATCTTTAAGTTACTTTCTTTATTAATTAAAAGTGGTGTAATTGTGAAATGCTTTATCATTGGAGCCACAATAATCTCAACAAATATACTACGTCGCAATACACAATATACTTAGGCTTCATCTAGTTTAATAATCTATTTCGAAAACACAAATTCGCTAGGTTCCAAAACCGCTAAAAGCTTAATGTATTTCCGATCAATATTGTAAGCACCTTCGAAATAGAGCAGTCAGATTTATTAGTACTTAGGATAGGAACTCACTAAATCATCCCTTAGTACCGATGTTGTCAATAAAACCAGAACCTAGTTAGACTATAATAGAATATAATGTACTTACTTTATAGAACACCGACATTTTAACACCGCATTATATGAGCGGTGTGATATTCTTCTAGTGTATATTTTGAGCTGAAATCAAGCTGTATATGAATAAATATCACGGAGTTTGTAGTTTTTGACACCAAAAAATGGGCAATGTTGAAATAAACCTATATGACTAGCTGTAATTATTTCTTTACATTGTTACAGCTGAGTGCCAAGCTAATTCTGCAGTGGCTAATGTAATTTTTTTTTTGTAGATTCTAAATATTGCCAAAAATAACAGCATTCAACTCAATTAAAATTTTAAATTCATTCATTTGCTGACTTACAACGTACAGCTTAAACCCGCTGCGTTAAAGCCGACGTTCGTACGGACGTAAAACAATCGCGGCGGGATTTTATCGCGCACTGAATTTTAAACTCTCTGTTTAGCGCCGAGAGTTAAAAATCCGAACGGGGATAAAAAGTAGCATATGTGCTATTCCAGACTATAATCTACCTATGTGCCAAATTCATCCAGATCCGCTCAGCCGTTCTGGCGTGATTGATTGAGAGATTGAGTAACAAACATCCAACCATCCATCCAAACTTTCGCATTTGTACTAAGTAATAGCACAGTCTATACATCATCAGGGCTCGGATACCGGTATATTTTTAGAAACGGTTTTGTCTTAAATACCTAAGAAACGATTTGTTTCGGTTACGTTCGAACGGAACATTATAAATAACGTTTTTGAAGCAGAACAAAATTTAAATCGTTCTCGATTAATAAAACGTTTTTAACCGTTTTTTCCATTTCCGATTAATTTAATGAATACGTAAGGTACCTTACTTAACTAAATAAGTTCATGCTTGTCACCGCACGCTCGTGCGCGGCTGCGTCCAGCGGAATAAATCGGTTTTTGAAACGTTCTTATTTCATTTCGTTCCGAACAAAATGTTGTGCAAAGAACTGTTAAAAACGTTTTAAAAACGTTATTTTAAATAACGTTTCCGAGCCCTGCGTCAGACAGTCGTCCGAAGAGAGCCTGAGCTGCTTACCTAGTTCGCCGAACTTCGTATGCAGCTCGGGCTTCGTCGGACGACTGTATGATGTTCCTATAGAGTGTGATCCTATCTACCTCAAATGGCTTAGCATAATCCTCCGTTATGTCGAAAATACTGCAGCAATCATTTTGAAATAAATATATGGTAAAGTTGAGGATTAATGTTAAGTTTATTGACGAAAATACGATTCAATAAAAATTTCTCAATAGAAAAAAATCCAAAGTTACCTCCAAACCGAACAATAAACCGCTGGTATTCAAAAAATATTTCAAATTAAATCACGAAACTTTGCATACTAACTGAACTAACTATAAAGCAGATCTTATGTTTTATTTTTTTTTCAAATTACCATTATTTTCACCGTAAAAAGCAATTACCTAAACTATCGGCGCCCAGCACCGCACGCAGTCCGCGAGCAGTATCGTGCGAGCGAGATAAAAAGCTGAGATAGTATGGGCTCTTAACTAACAAAATGAGCGTAAAGATAAACAGCTTAAATCCTCAGCGGCGAATTCAAAGACCAGTGTAGGGTTAAGGTCTTTTCACAGACTTGAAAGCGTGCGAGGTACTAGCGGCGTAACGCGATCCTCATACAAATCGGCACAGCCGCAAAGCTTTGTCTTAGCCGCACTTCGCCGCCAATCATATCACCACTTATTGAAATAAAGAAAGAAAATAAACTTATTGAACTGTTGAATCTTCCTTTTTATAAGTCCTTTGAGGAGCAGGCGGCGAAATTTTAGAATTGGATAAAGGATAAAGAGCGTATTAGTCCAAGATCCCAGATCCGCCAGACCTTATTTTTTTTCTGATTAACAAAATGTATGGGGTAGAGTAGTGTTAGTATGTACTTTGAACGTACGCATACCTGCTAGCTTGGGCAGACGTGACGGCTAATTTTCAGGTATCAGGTACCAAAGTTACGTAAAATATGACTTGCGAGCTTTGTGTCTGATAGCATTGATTAATTATTAATTACTAACAATATTCTGTAAAACAAACATAAAAATCAGCAGTCGGACTAAGAAAAGTGAGTAATATTTTTACGTAACTTTGGTACCTGATACCAGAAAATTGGCCGTCGGCCCAAGCTAGCAGGTATGTGTACGGTCAAAGTACAAACTAACACTATTCTATCCCAAACGTTTTGATAACCAGAAAATAAGTAAGATATGGCGGCCCTGGGATCTTGCTCTATATTGATGGCATTGAAGATGATTGTTAATTAAGGAAGCGGAGAATGATAGAGCTTTTTAATGAAAGTTTAAAAAATTGCAGTCCTTTCAGTTATTTTAGTAGTTTTTGATCTTTTTCGTAGTTGTAATAAGGTTGATGTTGGGATGCTGACAGACGTAATGTAAGTGCTCATATACACTAGCGGCACGTTGCCAACGGCAGAGGCAACTGCAGCCGTCGACACTGGTCGGCGGTCCAGCTGCAGCCGTCGACGCGTTGGTGGTTCCGTCGACAACGTGCCACTCGTGTACAGTATATGAGCTCTAACTGCGACTGTGTGTGACATCGAAATGATGGTAATACAAAAAATATCAGCTTGTGACTGTCAAAATGCAAGGGGGCAAATCTCCAACATACAGTGAGCACTCTTGCTTAATTCTTATATCATGTAAATTAGAATTAAGCATTAATACCAAGACTGCTCTGTTGGAGATTTTAGACCATGAAATCCAGATTTAATGGTGACCCTCGTAAAGTGAAAAAGGGTCGAAGTGACAGAAAACTCAAAGCATTTATTTTGATTAAACTATTACCGGCACTTTTGAAAAGAAAGGTCAAGAAACTCCATGGATGGACACTCTTTTAAATCAAAAATAGATAAATAGATAAACAGTAGAATTCTGTGTCTATCTTTAAAAAATATACACTTATTTCCAAAAATATTGTCCCAGTAATAGTTTCAACAGTGTCGTGCTTCATTTAAACTGTACTTTTTTACGCTCTCAATGTTTTCGCTTTAAAAATATTTCGAGAGCATTCACACCATCGATGCTGCGGCCGATAGAATTTAAAAGGTTTGTAAATATTCCACGTGTTTCGCATACAGAATAATGCTAAATATATTTTATACTTTCATATACCATTTATGAAAAGTTAGCATTTAAGTAAGTGCATAGAGCCAAGTCTACTTATCTGATAGTTGTCTATCATATTGATGAAGATATTATAAATAAGGAATGAAGGCTTTTTCCGTCTTATTACAAAACAAGGTTCATCTTCAAACCCACGTTTCAACCATGGCCCCTTATTTGAATTTCGAACTTTATTCCGACACATTAAGTGGTCAGTTTTACAAAACTGACAATTTAGTACCGGACTAAGTTGTCAGTTTTGAATAAAGAACTGTATTTCTATCACAGCTAGGTTATTATTACAAAAACTAGCTCGATGGTTTAAACCATGACAGAAGAAAAACCTCGTTTTGTAATAAGGCCTTTTGAGTTTAAACTTACATGGCGGAAATTATTGAAAATTTCATCTATTTCTATCAATCTGCATAGCCTTTTCCCAACTATGTGGGGGTCGGCTTCCAGTCTAACCGGATGCAGCTGAATACGAATATTTTACATTAACTGCCTATCTGACCTCCACAACCCAGTAACTGGGTAACAGGATACCCCTTAGTAAGGACTGGTTTTCAGACTTTCGGGCTTCTGACGATTCGTAACGACTGTCAAAGATCCACGAATGACAGCTGGGACCAACGGCTTAACGTGCTTTCCGAGGCACGGAGGAGTCTCGGTATGTAAAGATAGTCACCCATCTACGGACCAACCCCGGCAAGCGTAGCTTACTTGATGGGTCTACCCGTACAGCTGTCATTACTTAGCCACGAGCTCCTCTATTCATTGCTCCATCTATTTCTACTGGTCTAGAAATTGGTGATGTCTTGAAGAGACATCTTGATAGGAACGTTTTTGACAAGTTACTTACGAATCTCGCAAGTTTTATTTTCTCTACAGAATTCCAAGCGTGGCATTGCATCATTTTCAGTGATTTAAATGGGACTCCTATATTCGGCAAAGGTATATGTCAGCCTCATTTATATGTCCTTGTGTATGTTTATTGTTGAAACAGCGAGTCATTTATCATTCCATGTGACTTATCGTAAAACCGTTTTACGATCAATGGTTTCCGTATTGGTCTAAAAACGAACGAAAACAAAATAAATCTGGTTATCCTTGTGAAAGTGAATGGGCTATATGAAATGAAAGTATGTTGAATGCCTACATGGGATTTTATTGCAGGGGCTATGTCTTTACATGGGATTTTATTGCAGGGACTTTGTCTTTAGAGAAGATCACTTCTGGTGCCGTCTAAGCGCAGTAGCGATTGCTGCTGAATATGGGACGTCTGGTACTCGGGTGTATCCCTTACACTGGTTACTTAACTGTCATAGGGGTAAAAATCACCATCACCCATGGCAGATAGATTGAGGATCACAGTTCGTGATTAAGAGTGACAGAGTCGTCTTTCCTCGAAGTAGATGTTTTAACTCGGCTTAGTTTTTGTGAGTTGGTGTTTACACGAGCATATGCTCGTGTAAACACCAACTCATAAACCGACCAACGATAAACCGGTTGCTAAATTATCTTTAATATTAAAGATAATTTAGCAACCGGTTTATCGTTTTCATCTTCTAACTCTATTGTAACCAGAAGTGTACCCAATGTTAGCTTAAGTTCTGATCAGTCTTTCATTTGACCATGGCAAACTTTTTTTAACACTCGTGCCCTAAAGTGGGATGCCGCAAGGCACTATTCTAGGCACGAAGCCCGCAATATAAAAGTTGATTTCACTAAAAAGCGAAGTACTTTCTGCTTTCGAAAGTAATATTTTGTTGTCGTTTCCTTGTACCTACCAGAATTGTGCTTCTAATTTATGAGCAGGCGTATTTCACTAGCGCTTTTGGTATCATTTCTAAGCATTGTCATTAGCATAAAACGGTAAGGCGATACCTACCTAAAAAGATTGTTTGGATAAAATACCTGTATTTCCAAATGTTTCGTTAAAACGTCTTTGTAATGGCAGCAAAAAAAGGATCGCAATGTACTTTCTGAAATTGAAACGACGTAGCCGACCGTTGTGTTCGGCAACTTTTCATGCCTAGTCAGACCCTAATGGAAATGACAAGTCTAATGTAACAAGTAACAACTGAAAACATCCCGTTGGACGGATGTAACAAAGCATTCATTTTCTGATGGCGGTAATCTCGCCGAAGGGCGGCATTGTTCGTCATTTTCTCTACGGGCCTATATTTTTTTTTCGTATTCTCTTTTCGAAAAGAATAAAAATTGTGAACAGTATTGTCGCGGCGGAGGCTCGCGCCGTGATCGCGCAAAAAGGAGCCCTGGATGACAACGAAATGACGGGAGCGTCCGCGGGTGGCCCCCCTCCCCCTCTTGTAAAAATGTCGCCGAGGGAGGGGCGGCGTGCCTACGACAAGACGGCATTTTTACACACCGCCACTGAACCGGCAGATCGTATACACCGATTTGGGATCAACAGAAATTGAACCGTGTCACGTGGAGCGAAACCTTATAACGGCTTGGTGGCGTGTTACTTGACTTTTTAAAACACGAGCCGTGTTTGCGATAAATCGATAAGTATATACGCTACACGCCAGCGGCAGAGGGTACAAATTGCACGGATTTTACAGTTCTTTGTGTTGACACTCCAGGGGTGGGGTGTTTAGTGGTTTCCGTCCGATGTTTTAGGAAATATGAAATTTTCGGTTTTAATTCTCATACGACGTTTTCGTTTTGATGGCTGTTGAGTTATCACTTTTGCTTTATAAATTTTGGATACCTACCTATATTTTCGTGGACGGAATTTGTAGCGATTATGTTCCATTCTTTATTTGATTTTAAAACTAGGAAATACGATGACATAAAACATAACTAAGAAAGAATGTTTTGCGAAGGGTGGCTCTCGACTTTAGAATAATACGAGATCCACTCATCAGACGAATGGAACAGCTTCATAAATCTGTCGAACTGCGTTATTCCGGTTAGACTGGAAGTCGACCTCAGAATTAAGACAAAAACGCCAACTATAGATAAAAAGGCATCAACAAGATATCGATGACGATTTTTTTCGGTTTTCGTGTAGCTGGAGTCAGGAGGAGCTCGTGGCTAAGTAATAACAGCTGCACGGTCGATCCATCAGGTTAAGCTACGCTTGCCGGGGTTGTCCGTGGATGGGTGACCATTCTTTATATACCGAGACTCCTCCGTGCCTCGGAAAGCACGTTAAGCCGTTGGTCCCGGCTGTCATTCGTGGATCTTTGACAGTCGTTACGGGTCGTCAGAAGCCCGAAAGTCTGACAATCAGTCTTACCAAGGGGTATCGTATTACCCAGTTACTGGGTTGTGGAGGTCAGAAAGGCAGTGGCTCCATGTAAAATACTGGTATTCAGCTGCATCCGGTCAGACTGGAAGCCGACCCCAACATAGTTGGGAAAAGGCTGGCAGATTGATTGTGTAGCCGGAGTCACACATCATTACCATTAGCTTAGCTTCGGTTCCACATTTGTTGGGAGCAAGTTTTTGAACGTTAAGAGGATATATCGAAGCGTGGTTTAGCTGGGTGTGTAAGTGAAATAGCGTTATGGCTGTCTAGTTTGACGCGCATCATAGACTCACGCGCACCGGAAATAAACGCGCTTTGTTTAAATGTAGATTTATGACAAAATGCTACACTTAAATCAATTTTTAGCTTAGTAAGTTCTTAACATATTTAAATACCTTCGATTTAATGTAAATTTTACTGCACAATAAAGAACTGTTTATGTATAATAATCATATAAAACAGAAAATAGACGGTGCTACTTTGTATTTTTTTTTTGTAGCGAAAAAAATTCAAGTACTTAGTTATGTTTCGGTTTTAGTACTGCAGTAGACAATATAGTCAAATAACACATAAGTATGGAAAATCCAAATGATTTAACCATCATTTGATTTTATAGGAATTTTAAAAATACAAACATCGATCCCCTTAATATCATTGTCACATTAACATCAAGTTCAAAGGTTGAGTATAAAACCAAGTTCAGACAATTAGGTACAAATAGAAGGTCAAGGAGGTCATAATTCATCGTAGTACCTACTTATTGTTAATGTTACAAAGGAGGATGCTACTGTCCAATGAAAATATTCTTCGTGTTGATCTTCTCAAGCAAGGTAATTCTATCATCATCAGCACCATCTAGCAAAAAGATGTCCACAGCTGGAGCATATACCTCCTCCAAAAATCACCAAAACACAGACAATCCTTTAAACCAAAATACTTACGTAATAAGTCTTTCATTCTATTTAGAATTCCAAATTCAAATTAATTTTATAATAGCATGATATTTAAAAAAATCTGTTGTTCGTTTGTTTTCCCGCCGTCCGATTTTTCTTTGATATCGATGTTTCTGTAACCATAGAAAAATCGAAATGGTGCGCTAGTTTCGAATATGAGTTCCGTCGTGGCACCAACGCTGCACAGACAGCACGCAATAAGTAAGGACAAGGTACCGCAACTGAACGCACGGTGCGTTTTTTGTTTGATCGCTTCCGTACTGGAAGTTTTGATCCTAACAGTGAGCCCCGGCGAAAAATTTCAAATCCAATGAGGCAGCGAAAATTCATCGCTTCCCGTCCCCAGGATTTCTCTAGCAGAGGCATCAACGAACTTTCATTAAAAAACTTTTTTACAAAAAAAAAGGTTCCGACGAATTGAGAACCTCCTCCTTTTTGAAATCGGTTAAAAAGACAACCGACTTCCAAAAACAACACTACAAAGTGAAAAGTAACTTTAATTTCGGATGTCGGTGTCTGGTTATATGTATTTTTGTTTTTTGCCACCGACTTCCGAAATTAAAGTTATTTTTCACTTTGTAGTGTTGTTTTTGGAAGTCGGTTGTCTTTTTTTGTAAAAAAGTTTTTATTTTTCACTTTTTAGTTGTGGTAGCTACCCCACACAAATTCTAATACCACTACTGCAAAAGAAACTAGAACATCATCCATATAAAACTGGGGTAAAAATACGTATTATTGAAGCTAACTCAAAAACTACCCAAGTAAAGTTAATCAATTTTACGAGTAACTTTGAGATGTACCTACCCTCTCGAATGAAACAAAAAAGTTTTTCAAATCGGCCGACTGTAAAAAACTATGCGTGGTCATACATATACGTGTCGAATTGAGAACCCCCTCCGTTTTTTTCGTCGGTTAAAAATGGCAAAAGTGCATCGACAATGTTTCTATTAAAAAAAAAAAAAAATATAAAACGGAAATTTCATATATAAAGACCTAAATATATTTGTTACAGATCGTATAGGTCAAGTCCAAGCTCAGCAATACTTCACCCAATTCCCGGAACTGCAGCAGGAAGGAGTGGCAGAGTACATCGGTAGTCCAGTCCACCAGAAGACTGATGTTACTCCTGAGAAGCTGTTCAGCAAGAATAATTTCGGTAAGTTCATCATCATGGTGTAAAGACGTCCACTGCTGGACGTAGGCCTTCCCCAAACAACGCCGTAACGGATAAGCCTATTTGAAGGATTAATCTATAGGCAGATAGGGAGTCGCTCCTTGTTAATTCAGCTGCATCCGGTTTGACTGGAAGCCGACCCTAACATAGTTGGGAAAAGGCTAGGCAGATGATGGTGATTTGAAGGATTAAAAACATATTAACTTTGTTTCTTTAGTCGAAAAGGCAACGTCAATCATATGTATATCTATCCATACTATCCATATTAATATTATAAATTCGAAAGTAACTCTGTATGTCTGTCTGTCTGTCTGTTACCTTTTCACACCTAGACCACGGAACGGATTTCGATAAAATTTGGCAAGGTTATAGATGACATCCTGGGGAAGGACGTAGGCTACTTTTTTTTTCTCAAAAATAATCCTACAGGGGGTAATACAGGGGATGAAAGTTTGTATGGGAAACCCAGCATTTCTTAAGTTAGTGATAATTATGAAAATTCAAGTTTATGATTTTGATAGGAAATAAAGAAATAGGTATGCGGTTCAGGGTTTTTGAAAAATCATTCCCTAAGGGAGTAAAATAAGGGATGATATTAAAATTCACAAAACTGCACGGATTTCGATAAAATTTGGCAAGGCTAATATATAGATAGCATCCTGAGGAAGAATATAGACTACTTTTTGTCTATGTTGACTTCCAGCTTTAAGCCCATCATACACGGCAACGATATATCGTAGCGATTTGAGTTTGCACAGTTATATCGGACGTCCCTATTTTTTCCACATGAACGTTTTCGTGGGATATTTTCCGACATCCACGCGGGCGAAGCCGCGGGCAGAAGCTAGTAAAGTCGCTTTTCGTTGCCGTCTTTTATCATTTAGAGAATTTATTCCGGAAGGTTTGTATGTATAATACATTAATAGTTAACTTATATATAATATAGAAATCTTCATGTTTTGTCAATTCGTAAAAGCAGGGCCAGCACTCTAATTGCGTAACACATCAATCGGAGTTGGTTTCATTTTGACATTTCAATATTTCAACAACATTCATTACGTTATTTACGTTATCGAGCAGACAAATTTTTCGAACATAATTATGAAGCAATGCATTAGCAATTTGTTTCAAAATTATTCAAAAACCGATTAATTAATTAAGCTGCAGCTCGCTAGTAAGTACATGCCTATAGGGGTTACGCTTACGCAAGTAAGTAAGTTATATGTATATCCGTCGGTGGCTCTTTCGGTCTAATCTTTTTGCTTCCAACCGTTTATTACAACAACAAACACAAAACAACAACAACAGCAAATACAACAACAAACAACACAACACACAACAACAGTACAACAGTAAATAGAGTTTTAAATTAAGTACTTTCACCCTAAGGACCAAAACTCTATAAGTACCTAACACATACCTACATTTATTTGGGTTATATTTCCTTAACTGGCTTGACATGAGCTAAATTAATCAAACTCCACTGACGCTCTTAATAAAAACAGCTTTTTTTAGTCTTCTTGAAGCATATTAAAAATCCAAAGTCCTTTCCTCGTATCAAAAGATCAATATCGCACCCGATGACGATTAAACTCATTGAAGAATTACTTCTCGTATCGCACTCGTGCACGTACGGACGCATCCGAAGCACGAAGCGCGCGCGCATGCATGCGCGATGGCATAGTCTCACGTATGTTCATACTTATGACTCAAGATAATACTGCTAATGAAAAACGGTGATCGGTAAAGCTCTAATGGTCATTTACGGTAGGGTCATGCCAAAATCAAATGGAAAATGAAATTGGGATGGAAAACTTTAAGTAAAAATGCGACTTAACTGTAAAAATCAATCTGCCTAGCCTTTTCCCAACTACCATGTTGGGCTCTGCTTCCAGTCTAACCGGATACAGCTGAATACAAGTACTTGACATGGAGCGACTGCCTATCTGACCTCCACAACCCTGGCAACTGGGTAACACGATCGCCTTGGTAAGACTGGCTGTCAGAATTTCGGGCTTCTGACTGCCTTAACAACTGTCAAAGATCTACGAATGACAGCCGGGACTAACGCGCTTTCCGAGGCACGGAGAGGTCTCGATATTTAATAGACGGTCACCCATCCACAAACCGACCGTGGCAAGTGTAGCTTACCTTTAGCCATGACCCCCTTCTAAATATAGGTAAGTGGTATCTGTTTTATTAATTTATTAAGAGTTAATTTGTCTTTAGAAAAGATCATCCATAGACAAATTGCTCAGAGAAAAAAAAACTCAAAAGCTTAACCCGTTTATGGATTTTATTGAATCTAGGCTGGCTTTACACATCCGGAATTTGTCTGAATTCATAACCTTAATTCCTGTACCTCAACATCATCATCATCTACAGCCTGACTTCACCCGCTGCTGGGCATAGGACTGTCTATTCTTGTGCCAATCCCTTCGCTCCTGTGCCAGCCTCATCCAGGTTTTGCCCGCGATGGCAACAATGTCGTCCGCGCATCTCGCCGCCGGACGCCACTCTGTCACAGCCTTATTCCACCTGTCATCACTACGCCTTGCCAGGTGTCCTGCCTAACTCTATTTGATTTCCATAATACGGTTTTCGATATCGAAGACCTGTATGCGATTCCTCGCTTTCTAAAGTCCTGCTGCTCGCTTTGTAAATCCTGAACTGACTATTTTTACTTGAGGTTACCTACTTCATAAAAATCGCAATTTTATACCTTACACAAACACGAATCATCAGCCGTTGATTCCCCCGCATACAAGTGTACAAAAAAAAAAACTACGCAATCGTATGCGCAAGAGCATCGATCCTCATTCCGCCCGAATGCCTTTCCATATTCAAATTATCAGATCTGTCGATCAAGGCGCGAACAAAACGCCTTTATGCTTGTAAAATTAAACGTATTAATACTTATTACAAATGCTCGGCTTTTGTTAAACGTGTGCATCTGTCTGTCTGTCCGTTGCTCGATTGTGTAGAAGAGGGGTTATGTTTCGTAGCGATGATCTTTTGTGAGATGTTATCTACGGATCTACCGCAGAATAACGGTAGCTTGTTTGTTTGGAAATTGATTGTAGTAGTCTGTGATTGTAAATGGAAAGAATCAATCTGCCAGCCTTTTCCCAACTATGTTGGGGTCGGGTTCCAGTCTAATCGGATGCAGCTGAATATCAGTATTTTACATGGAGCGACTGCCAACCTGACCTCCACAACCCAGTAATAAAAGATCCACGAATGACAGCCGGGATCAACGGCTGAACGTGATTTCCGAGACACGGAAGAGTCTCGGTATGTAAAGATGGTCACCCAACCGCGGCAAGCGTAGCTTAACCTGATGGATCGACCCGTGCGGCTGTTATTACTTAGCCACGAGCTCCTCAAAGTAAATGAAAAGACGATGGGAGAAATTTTATTCTACTTGAGGCATGAAAAATTCGTTGTGATCCACATTGATTGAACGTAGTCCTCTGTAATAATTAACATATTATATTTTTCCACTCTTTAACTTTTTTCTAGCTGACCCGACGACGTTGTCCTGTCCAAATCTATACTAAGTATAATAAATAATAAAGCTGAAGAGTTTGTTTTTTTGAACGTGCGTTTGAAGCTCTGGAACACCAGTCGGATTTGGAAAATTCTTTTTGCATTTGATAGCCAGTTTCATGAGGACGACTACATGCTATTTAACTCAAACTCAAAGCATTTATTTCAAATAAACCAATTACAGGCACTTTTGAATTGTCAATGGGTCGGTCAGTCAGAAAGATGAAGCTAGTTGCCCATTCCAAAGCGTAGTAGATCCCTATGGAGAAGAACGGGCAAGAAACTCCACGGACACTTTTAAATCATAATATTTTTACAAAATATTGGTTACATCGTTCATGTTGAAAATATACATGTGAGAACAATGTAGAAAGACGTGCACGTTAAAACGCGTCCGTAATAAAAAGATAAAAACTAAAACAACAAAATTAAATATTATAATTAAACATAAGCCATGGCAGCTAAGAGACGACCAGTCCCAACTGACGGCGCCCGTTCACGAACATGACGCTTTAACATCACGCTATGACCTTTAGAAGCCGAGCAAAAAGAAAAAAAGTGAGAAAGAAAGCTAAGCGAAAACGATGTAATAGCGTGGGCAGGTGATGCGATGCTACGGGGTGGGTCGGGGGAACAAGAAATTTTACGCGGACGAAGTCGCCGGCAGTAGCTAATCTTCAAGTATGAGAAAATTAATTTTCTTAATTTAATTTTTTTTTTTTTTAATTTTTCCGATGTTTTAATAGTTATTCGGAGCGGAGACAAATCCAACAAATCAACGATTGTAAAAATCGGTCCAGACGCTCTTGAGTTATAAATACTATAACTAATCCGACTTTATTTTATATTAAGAAGATTGATTGATCCTGTTTTTGCTGTTAAAAGCCTGTGCCAATTAATTAATCGGTTACATTAGGGATCGTCAATTCCAAAATACAATTTTTATAATAGTTTAAAATTTTGAAGCGCGTTATTAATATTTTGCCTGTGTGCTGTGAATAATGCTGTTGATTACATAATTTTAAATTTTCGTTGTTTGTATTCGTATCAAAGTAGCTGACCTGTCAGACGTTGTCCTGTCAAAATTTCAATTTCGATTTTTCGGCTGTTCCGCTGTTCTTTTTCCTAAACCCCCCGTATTCAGACGAACAATACAATTTTTTTTAAATTGAAATCGTTTGAGCCATTTTCGAATTTTTGCGAGGCTAATGCACGGTGATTGATTTTTATAGAGATTACTTATGTAGTTTTCAAATAAAGTAAAATAAAAAAAAAATGTTCAGATTTGTACACTCATTGTGAAATCAAAAACTGTACTTACACTATCCTGCAATTTAAACATAACCAGTTAAAAACTTTTAAAAACAGACATAAAATTCCTTTGCCTACATCAAATTTAAGTCTATTTCTCATTCTGTAAAATATCAGCACAGTTTATGAATCCTACCGCATTATTCAGTGTATTTGAAGTCGACATTTTACAAAATGTTTGAAGCTTCCAGAAGACTAATACAATTTGTAGCTCAAAACTTGAACACTAATTTTACTTTCGTGTTCCTAGGTCATAGCTACTCACTCGTAAACAGTATCAATTGAAATGGAGGCGGAAATAAAATTATAATATTTCAGGAAATCGCAGTAATCAGGTACTTTATGGGCACGTTCAGATACTATGTAACTGACTATAAAACTTTTGAATAGAAAGAATGAAAAATGCATGTTAAGCACCACGCTTGCTCAAGGCGAGTTGGCTATTTCAGACTCGTGAAATGGCGTTATGACTGTCTAATTTGACGCGAAAGAGGTAGAAGACACTCACGCGCACCTGAACTAAACGCGCTTCTTTTAAATGTAGATTTATGAGTAAATGCTGTAATTTGATCAATAGCTTAGTAAGTTCCTTCCTTATCTAGCCGCCTATCTTCGATTTAAAGCAAATTTTACTGCACAATAAGGAACTGTTTATGTTTATACATAAACAGTTCCTTATTGTGCAGTAAAAACAGAAAATAGATGGTGCTACTTTGGAATTTCTTTCTGTCGAAAAAATTTCAAGTACCTAATCATGTTTTAGTACAACAGTAGATAATATACCTAGTCAAATAACACATATGGAAAATCCAAATAATTAAACCATAAAATTATCGTCTATACCAGAATGATGTATAACGTAGGTGTAGGTGACGTTCTGTAGTTTCTCTGTTGGGGAAAAGGTGTGAGTTTATGAGTGATGATGATTGACTACCTATAAATCCGTACTAATCTAATAATAATAATCTAATCTATAATAGTAATTTCATACTGATGTATAGGTACGGTCAGCAACATATGTCGATTAACACTGCTACTTTTATACAACATGTAAATTGATACAAAATGATTTGATTATCTCCTTTTTTCCTAAAATACCTATATAAGAGTCTAGTAGATCTTTAAATTTTACTTCTGTTCCGATTTTAATTAAATGTCTTGCTCAATAATTAAGATTTAAAAAACTGAAGTGTTAATCGACTTTTGTTGCTGACTGTACATAAAACTAGCTTTAAAACGAGATTCATGCTTGAATACGGACTTGAAGAGTTGAAACAACAGTGGTTTTGAGATTAAACAAATTCGAATTCTTCATCAAATCTAGATCTGCCTACCTACTCAATCGAGTCTAACCTAAATGGGCCGTTTTTTTTGCAATTTGCAAGTCAGTATTACGAGTAGGTTGTATGTTGATCAAAATACGATTAGCAACCGTTAGAAATACTTCCTATTTACATTCAAATAATCAATACCACTCTCTGGGCTACCCTGGCTAATAACATTCTTTCTGGACAAGATTAGGTCAAGCTTCTGTTTGAAACTCCCTACAGAATAATAAAAACTTGGCGCCAAGTCTTCGCCTTGAAGGACCGAAGTCGCAGCCTTGCATTAAACTTGAAATAGTGTTCCAGTTTTGATGAACTCAAGTAAAGTAGGAATACGTTTTCGTAGTTTCTTCTTTACTTCTTTTTATGTTCATAAGATGGAGGTTTTATAAACTTCTACCTACGTTTCTTAAAACTGTTGCTGTTTTCTTACAAAACTTTAAAGCAATTTTGCCTTATTGTTTTTAGGTAAAGAATTAAATTGATAAAATACCCCATGCGTCGGCGTCGCGAAAGCTTATAATAATTTGACTAAAAACTTTTACTGACAAGAAATCATAGCAGAACCAGCACCCTCACAATCTGAATGATTTAGAAGCATAATGCTAATCAATCGCTTCATATGTTCGAAAAATTTGTCAGCTCAACAACGTAAATAACGCAATGAATGTTGTTGAAATGAAACCCATTCCTACTGTAAGTCTGATACAAAATTACCCCAATGATCCTGTTAACAGACTCAGCAAATTCTACGAAAAGTTGACGAATATAATTACTAGACAGTTAGACATTCTTTACATCCCCAAATCACTGCATAAGCATCTGCCATATAAACCATAATGAATAATTAATTTATGTTCGCATTAATTTTAAATCAGTTCACATCTGTGTGTTCATTACAACGACTAGTGTCTGTGTGTGTGTGTGCAAAGCGTCGTCCAATCGTCACCTCGCGCGTGAATTGTAGGCGTGGCTTCACACTCCGGCTCGAGGTTCCATGCGATCGATTTTATTTGAGACGCGGCTGTGAAAAAATTTTTGGTTGTGTGTGTGTTCTTCGCAGTTGGTATGGATAAATTGAATAAGTATGATGTGTTTTCTGTAGTTTGATTAATGGTTTGGTTATTTGAGAAAGTTGTGATTGATTCTGTTTTTTTATAAGATTTAAAATCTTTGTAAGTTAAACCTGTTAAATTGTTTGTTTTTAAAATTTGAATCAAACCGCAACTCGTAGCGCTGAAGGCAATCGTTCAGTGACTCCATCAACCGTCCCATCTTTGATAAACAACTAACTTAACAACAAAATGTTGGAATTTTTTAATGCTAAGCGATTCCTAGACACGATTTCCATTTCGGGCAGTAGTTTTTTCCGTAAAACATAATTGGCGTAATGGCGGTGAGCTTTACACCTGTGCCTAGATACAAGGTGTAACTTAAATAACGCACAACCTCTTAAGGGGTCATAGTACTCATCATTACGAACAATTTTTACTATGGGACCAAACCTGAAATCGCGAAAAAAATCTGCTGTTTCCTACATTTTGACGAGTTATGCGAACATAAATCTAGGGAACAGCTGATTATTTTTCGTGATTTTTGGTTTGGTCCCGGAATAAAAGTTGTTCATGATGATAAGTACAATGACTTTTAGAGATTGTGCGTTATTTAAGTTACACCTTGTATAGGTGTAATTTTGTTTACGAAAGTTTTTTGTTTTAATAACTGGTATGTTCTATGTTCTAAATATGTTATAGGATTTGGTTTCCGCACTTAGTCCTTCATGTGGACCATTGTGCGTGGGCCATGGCGGCCGTCGGGGGTTTATTCCAACCATAATAATAACTGGTATTTTAGGCTTGAACCCCAGCATTATTTTTGGATATTTATTATAAGCTTAAGGAGCTCCTAGTCGGCGGCTCGAACTCGTTGTGGCGTGGCTAATATGCATGCTATTTAGTTACTTTATTTATTTATTTAGTTTTTTTTTTATTTAAGTAGTAGGTATTTATTTATTTAGTTTTTATGTATATGTTACGGTAAATGTGATTAATTGAAAATTATTAATAATTACCTCATGATTTGGTAAACGTGAATATAAAATTGGAATTCATCACTTTTAGCAGTTGTTATTAATAATTCACTACTCTCGTCGGTAAAAGTAATAAAATTAAATAAGACTCGAAGTTATTTGTCCAGTAGGTATTTATTTAAAATATCACAGTAACTTACAAACACATAACTAAAAGAAACTTGCATGCAATCGTTTATTCTTTGGTTTTGCTTAAAATTATGTACAAATAGACTCCGTAAAATCAACATTAAAAATTAAAATCTTACTTCTACTTCTTATTTCAATAGCTATTTATTGATAATACCTACCACAATACTTAAAGTACCGAACTAAAATATTAAATAAACTTTTTTAATAATCACCGTTAAATGTGATTAATTTCTTACTTTTACCTCGACTTTCGGAAATTATTATTATTGATAAACAATTATTAATAATTTTCAATTAATGACACTTACCGTAACATATATAATGAAATAGACGATGATGTAAGTATAACGAAAACGAGCGCATAACATTATTCATGGACAGACCTTTGGGCGTTTAGATATTATGAAAAAACTACTTGATGTATTTATTTAAAGTAAAGTTATTTGAATTCTTCAATAAATTATCTATCCATGTACGGTAACAATTTTGGCATTTTCGTTCTCCAGGAGCTATTAATTTACGCCCAAAAATGCGTTGAAAATTAGTGTTGAAATATGGAAGTTTTGATGCTCATAACTTCCAAACCAATATTTTTCTTCCGATTCTGCTTCCATATAGGGCTAGTAACGACGAGAAAAATTGAAATAATTTTTAGTTTTGAACGTACACCGCCAAACAGACGAGTAATCACCAAACTACATTTGTATGGAAGAATAAGCGACTAGCGTGCCCTTAAGTGCCGGTGGTCATCCAATAACTTTTACCTCTCAACAAACACAACTACAGCAGAGAACGAACACACCAGTATAAAGTAAACTGTTAATTTTCTGAACTTCACACCCAGACTCCGCTTTTTTATTTCAGCAATTTCAGCTTTCAGCTTGAGAAAACCACACTCGAGTTGTTCTTTCTATTCTTATTTACATTACCGGTGTAGCAAGCGTAATTAGAGTGTGTACAGTCAGCAACAAAAGTCGATTAACACTTGCACTTTTTTAATCTTAATTATTAAGCGAAATATATCATTCATATCGGAACAGAACCATCTGATCGGTATCGGATCGGTACTTAAAATTTTAAGAATATTAACTCTTAACAGTTAAACGAAAAAAAAGCAGTTTATCGAATCATTATGTGTTCATTTAGATGATGTCAAAAAGTAGCAGTGTTAACCGACATGTGTCAGCAACAGAAGTCGGTTAACACTGCTACCTTTTAATAGGTACGGTCAGCCGTATACCTATTAAAAGGTGATCGTGACTTAAATAATAACAGCCGCAAGGGTCGATCTTCAAGGTTAAACAACGCTTGCCGAGGTCGATCCGTAGATAGGTGACCATCTATAACATACCGAGATGTCTCAGGTGCCTCGGAAAGCACGTTAAGCAGTTGGTCCCGGTTGTCTTTCGCAGATCTTTGACACTTAATGTTAGTCAGAAAGTCTGACAACCAGTCCTGCCATGGGTACTTATAGTCTTACTTAGTAACTGGGTTGTGGAGGTCAGGTAGGCAGTCGCTCCATGTAAAATACTGGTATTCAGCTGCTTCCGGTTAGACTGCAAGCCGACCCCAACATAGTTGGAAGAAGGCTAGGCAGATGATGAAGGTTATAGGTACACAAGGACCACCAACTGCCCAACTCTTCACATATCTGTTTTCTTCATAGCCACATTTTAATCTAGAGTATTACTTACCAAGTCTTTTTGCATTGCCTGTTACCAGATAACAAGGTAAACGGAGCCCTATATTCAAAGTTTTAAGGCTTCATTTTCAACCCAGCAGTGTAGTTGGTACCTTCATTAATTTTTTTTTGTGATACCTGTGCGAATTATGAACGAACAACCACTGTAAAAATATTGGAACAGTTATCGATTATTTGCGATGGTAGGTATTTAAAATTATAAAGAGACTGTATGAAATAAATTAAAAAATAAATATGTCTGAGCACCATTTAAAGTTGTCAAAAGTATTTTAATGTATCATCAGGACCTGAGTTTTGAAAATTACTACGACACTGGAAGTGTTTTTCTTGAGTCCTACAAAATAAGACAAAGCTTGGACAACCATTCGATTCCAATAACATGATAAAAAAAAGATCTTTATTTGCCAAATAAAATATATCAAACAACCTTGATAATATCAGTCCCCCCCTTAGTCTTTCAAACGCAAAACCTCCTCTAACAGAAAATGACCAAGCCCCAATAAAAAGCCGTATATTACCAGAAAAAATCGAACCAACTCAGCAGCCACTTACACCATCAATAAAACCCCGAAACTCATATCCACAGTCAGCATATCGCCCCTTACGGTTAGCAAACAAAAAAAGTGAAATCGTGACATTTCCCTTCTACATTTAGGCACCTAAACCGTTTGCAAACAGCATTGAGACCAGGACGCGAGTAAATGAACGAGGGGGGGCCGGAGGGGGTCCTAAACAAAAGGTGCGAGCCCCCTGCCCACCGCCTCATCGACCCGGGCCGAAGGGTGGTGTGTGCGGTTACCATGGTTGAGGAGAATTTGTGGAAGAATACCAGGACATGGCGTTTTATCCCTTGACTAGCTGCGCCCGGCGGTTTCACCCACATAGACCGGGATAAAAAGTAGCCTATGTGTTAATCCAGGGTATAAGCTATCTACATACCAAATTTCATCCAAAATGGTCCAGGCGTTTGAGTGTGAAGAAGTAACAAATACACACACTCACAAACTTTCGCCTTTATAATATTAGTGTGATGAATAAGTATGAAGTGATTTATGCCATTCAGGGGCCGTACTGTGACTGAAAAAATATCATAGATCCATCATGGTTCCGTTGAGAAAAAAGATGGTGCTATAGGTCGTATATATAGCTTCGTCTCTCTCTCACACTGTAATCATGATGGATCCATGATCTTTTTTCACGTCATAGTACGGCCCCAGTTCATTCCACCGCCTCGTAAGGAACGCTCCTTACGAGACGGTGGAATGAACTCCACAAAAAAATCCCTGAAATGTTCGTTATCGATAAGTTACTTGGACGAGCTATGATCGGTCCCAAAACAACCTACCAAGCCTTGCTGGGGGATGCGTTAAGGTAGCCCGCGAAATTCAAAATTTCTTACGTTTTTAGCAATTTGCAGGTCAGGTTGTATGTTGATTAAAATATGAGACCCGGCCGTAGCTAATATGGCTTTACAGAATTATAATAATGAATAACTACTAAACTATTTTGATATTGCACGATTCGATTTATTAGTATTTATTACATTATAAACTTTTTATTTTTGTTTGCAAATCGCTGTTAACAAACACAGTCAACTGAAATATTTGTATCTTTTGTGTTGTATATGTGGAAGCTTATCATTAGCAAATTATCCTGCCTATGAATGATTGTTAACTATGATATTAGTCTGTAAGCTTACTGTAAGAATAAATAAATAAATTAGAATCAGCAATACAACTCAATAAGTTAGAATTGACCTCAACCCTCACGTTTTCATGAAATCATGAGGTTTGAGGTCAATTCTAACTTATGGAGTTGTATTGCTGATTTTAATGATTATAATTCTTAAAGCCATATTATCATATTTTAATCAACATACAAACTGACACTGACCTGCAAATTGCAAAAAACTTAAGATTTGAATTTCGCGAGCTACCTTAGCGCATCCCCCTTAATACATTTTACTTGCATACAGGGTGCATCATAAAGTTGTGGTATAAGGGTGTGGTACAGACCATCAAATTGAACAACTTTATCCATCTTGAAACTTGAATTCGCAAAAAAAAAATCCCTACATTTATGTTCGCATAACTCGTCATAATGTAGGGAACAGCTGATTGGTTTTCGCGATTTCAGGTTTAGTCCCATAGTAAAAGTTGTGACGAGTACAATGACCCTTTATCGGATCGAACAGGGTTTTTGTTACACATTGTATATGCTCTTATTTGGTTGAAGTGGCGGTGCTTGGAGGAGGCCTATGTCCAGCAGTGGACGTCTTTTGGCAGAAATGATAATGATGAAGATGATATACTCCTAAAGGACTCGGATCATCGTCATGGGTTTGAAGTTTGAACATTATACAAGCTAAAAAGAAGAATGACCAAATCATTATGGGAAGTGGTGCATTTGGTATACCGCGGCCATCGTTGGAACCTCAGTCAATATTGCAAAAACTTATCACAAAAATTAATTGATAAACGATTTTTCTACAAGTTCGAGATAGTATTTTGAACTTGAATTTATGTAAAAAAAAACCGGCCAAGTGCGTGTCAAACCACGCACAATGAAGGGTTCCGTAGCTGGGATGAATTTATCCCAAGAACAAACTTAACATTGTAGTTGAAAAACATGTTCTCCCATACATTCCAACTGAAAATGTAAGTTTGTACTCACAATATTGAGAGATTTACCATGTTATTTTAAGACCACAGACTTCTTCAGACAGAAGGTCTATTTTCTGTATTTTTTTCAAAATTTTAGGCTCAGCAGTTTCGGAGATAAGGGGGTGGAATGGTAAATTTTCGTCTATTTTCTTAAATAACTTTAAAACAATTTATTTTAAAATTATAAAAAAAAAATATATTTGAGACCCTCATAGTTAAGCCCTTTCATTTGATATGTCACAGGGTATACGAGGGCGGCACTGAAAATTTCGGGAATCAAGGAAGTTACAACATTACTATTTAAAAATGTATTTATTGCTCTTCGAAGTATTCTTCGCGAAATTTGACACATTTTTCCATACGATGGAACCAGTCATTGAAGCAACCATTCCATTCGGAAGTTGGGGTCTCCAAAATGCCGTTTTGTAGGCGTCCACAGCTTCTTCAGGTGATGAAAATCTCTGACCACGCAATTTATTCTTTATTTTAGGGAAAGTATAGAAATCATTAGGGCTTAGGTCGGGGCTGTACGGCGGATGGTCTAATAATTCTATGTTTTCTTGCTCTAAAAACTCTTTTGTTCTGTGCGCGGTGTGAGAACTTGCATTGTTGTGATGGAGGATGATGCGGCGGTTGCAATTCTCTTTACGGAGTTCAGAAACGACCTGTGGCAAACAAATGCTAGCATACCATTCTGCATTAACCATTCTTTGTCCCTCAAGAGGAATAGTCGCAACAAGGCCGGTTTTGGAGACAAACGTGGCCACCATTATTTTTGCAACACTCCGTGAACGAACAATTTTTGTTGGCTTTAACTCATTTTCGAACACCCAAACTCGTAACTGATTTTTTGTTTCGGGTTCGTGCGCGTATATCCAGGATTCGTCACCTGATACGATGTTGTATACAGCATTTGAGGATCCTGCGTGGAATCTTTCGAGAGTTCTTACGCACCAAGTAACGCGAGCCGCTTTTTGCTCTTCACAGAGCGAATGCGGTATCCATCGGGAAAACAACTTTTTTACACCTAATTGTTCTTGCAAGATTATTTGTATTTGACTCATGCCAATGTCTAAAGTTGCCTGAATTTCGCGGTATGTCACATGTCATCTTCCTCAATCAGCTTACGCACAGCATCAACGTTTTCTTGGGTGACTGCAGTTTTTGGACGACCTTGACGGGGATCATCACTGAGCTTGACACGTCCACGTTGAAATTCAGTAAACCAGCGATAAATTGTGGTTTTGGATGGGGCTTCATCACCAAATGCAGAAATCATCCGGTTAACACACTGTTTTTGTGTTAAACCACTTCGAAAGTCATAATAAATCATCGCTCTTGAATTTTCTCGAGTCAATTCCATTTTCTCAACGACTAAACAAGTTTGACAAAACCTTGTGACAAGACCGAGAATCTTTTTTTAAATAAATAAATGGTATTCGATTTTTAAAACCAAGGAGTTTTCAATTAAAAAGATTTTAATATGACAGGAACAGTGGAAATATTCCATTCCCGGTACTTTCAGTGCAGCCTATGTAGTTTGCAAACCTTTTTTTTTTAATTTTCTTATTTGTCCCCAAAAGTAACCCCCATATTCAAAATTTATTTATTTATTTTACCCGTCCGTGTTTGGATCACAGGAATTCATATGTTACCAAATTTCAACTTAATCGGTCCATTAATTCGGTTCAAATTGGCTGTGACAAACGGACAGACGAGTGATCCTATAAGGGTTCTACTTTAACTTGTTTCAGACTGATGTTACTGAATATTAACTTTTGTTCGTCATATTATTCTGCATCTAATTAACAATGTTTGGTTGATGGTCGAAAAAAAAATTAAAATGGCGCCATTTTTGGTCATTGGCTTCTGTAGCTGTATTTCGTTATAATTAAATCATATCTTTTAAAATTCTTCTGGCCCTCTTCCAATCAATATTTCTCAAGAGTACGAATCCGCTCTTCTAAAGTTTTCAGACCACTTGAGACCACTTGAACGGACAAAGCAAGCCTATCTAGGAATAATGTGGAAAGATGAAAACCCACAACTCAATTACAATCGCTACGAAAGGACCAAAAACCATTGTAGCTGGGTGCTATGAGTAACATCTTCAAGGATATGGTGCAGTTCATCACCTATTCCACAATGTTGATTCATACAGTACCTATCGCTACTATGGAACTATGAATCAAATACAAAAAAACAAAGCAGACCTGCAAAATCCCAACGCATATGCCCCCTACGTCCGGGGTGGTTGTGCTTTTTCGCGGCGCGTGTCACTTCGGAGGGTCGGGCGCGGCCGCCGACACTGCGGGCGTCGGGATCCCGCGTCCGGGCGCCGTCGCCATGGCAACGACACCGCGACACCACACCCACCCTCGCCCACCCCCAGCCAAGCCAAAACAACCTCTAACACAACAACATACGAACCATTGCTCACTTATATACCACAGACATATAAAGCGGGTGGAATGGGTACATAAGAAGGCACGGTCAGGCGATGTAAATAACGCGAGATAACTTCGAGAGGGTCTAATGGAATAGGGAATCGTGTTTTGGAAAGTGCCCCGGAGAGAATGTTCTGGGTTGTTAACTCACGATAAGGGCCGCCATCCATGTTAAGTGAAAGTCGATATGGGATTAACTTGCCCAAATTTGATTACACAGACGTTTCGGTTTGTAGTTGATGAATTGACGGGGTCGCGCTTTAAATATTTAGTTTTGGAAGGATTAATAGATCTTATCGTGTTATTTAGCTACTCGTGGGGGGGACAGATACTCTTGCTAAATCTGGTACAAAAACATGTTCAGATTAGTGCTCTAGAAACATGGAAACCACACGTGTCACAGATGTGGTTAAAGGAGTAAGTAGCAACTCTAACACTCTCATCAGAGGGAGTTGCGTTTAAGATACGAAAGAATCAGGAGTAACATTCGTTCAACTTCGTTTTGTAACTCCTTGGGTGCGCTGATCTTTCACACTTCTTGTTTCTTCTTCTTGTTTGTTGTTTGCTTTTCATACTGTTTGTTGACATAATTACTGTTTGCCTACTAGGCAGGACATAATGGAACTGTAATTTACCTAACATCTGTCTGTATAACCTATGCCACAATAAAAGATTTGATTTGATTTGAACGTTACTTGTCACGTGCTGGACTAAATTTGACAAGAATAGAAAACCAGCCAATTACTGTCCCACCGCAGGGCCAAGGCCCCTTCTCATACAGAGAAGCCATGAGCATTGATCACCACGCTTGCTGAAGGCGGGTTGGCGATATCCTATCTTATACTATTAAATGAGCAATATTTGTATAAGTATATAATTTCGTTAGCAGATTTTTTTCTAAAAATATTGAAAATATTTGTAATCACGTTCTCGAAAACGGCTCTAACGATTTCGATTAAAGTTGCAATATAGGGGGTTAAAAATCGATCTAGCTAGGTTTGATTTCTGGGAAAGTTCGTTTTCTCTATTTTCACCCGAGCAGAGTTCGGTCGTCCAAACACTCCAGGTTTCCTCACGATGAGTTCCTTTACCGATGTCATTGTTGTCCAAGATAAACTTAGAAAGTAGGTACAGTCAGCAACAAAAGTCGATGAACACTTGCAGTTTTTTAATCTTAATTATTAAGTGAAATATTTAATTCAAATCGGAACAGAAGTACTTAAAATTTTAAGAACATTAACTCTTAACAGTTAAACGAAAAAAAAACCGATAATCGAATCATTTTGTGTTAAGTTATATGATGTCAAAAAGTAGCAGTGTTAACCGACTTCTGTTGCTGACCGTACTACATATGAATTGACAAAGTCACATTGGTCTTCAACCTCAACATGCATGAGAGGCGAGGACACTAAGCAGGATGGCCTGTGAAAAGAGGTCCAAAAGAAAATTGATTTTAAAAAAATAATGAAACATGAAAATGTTTAATTAAGGAGTTCCTACGGCCACCAATACACTGATTTAATTATATTGTGCCGTGTGATTTTCATAGACGTTTCCCCACAGAGCAAAAAGCAACTGATGATGTTTTTAATTTTTCTGAGACGTTTTCTCTTTTTGGTTACAAAAAGGGTAGCTTAGATATAATTTATTGAATTATAAAATGGTTGCCTTTTGCCGAGTCGGGGCTGCAAGGCATGCATTGTTTAATAAGTAGGTAAGTTATTTTTTTTTTTTTTTTTATCATTATTTTTATTTTTTTTTTCGTTATTTTTTTTTTTTTTACGTTCAACATGGAGAGTGCTTTATATTTCTAGTAGACACTGTTTTTCTTCATTTCACGAAAGTTATACTTTTTTTGTAAGTATTACTTTTAAGAATATGTAGAAAATCAAAATCCACTCAAGTCTAATATATTGAAATTGATTTTGATTTCATTGGAATTTTTTCAGGGGATGAAAATGAAACTGCTTATTTACCCTTATTATTACCCTGCTTATTTAGCCACTTGTACTCCTCGTTATTATGATTTTTTTTTTTTTTGGCCGGACCATACCTGGGAACTTTCTGGTGACGGAGATATTGAAGGTCAAAGCTCCAATTTTTTGACGTTTTTTTAATGGAAACAATTTTCTAATGTTATTACTTAACTTTAAATACTCCCACCATCCCTTTACAGTCAGCGTCAAAAATATCGGGACGAACAGACTGTTCAAAATTATCTAAACAACTATGAAATTGAAATATTAACTCAATGAGACAAGGAATGTTTCAGAATGCAGACAGTACACGACAACTGTCATTCTGACAAGAACTTTATCCAACTGAGATAAAGTTTAATTTTCTTAGCTGTTGAGATCATTTTGAACAGTCTTTTCTTCCCGATATTATTGACGCTGACTGTACCATTGCATGCACCCATAAGCACAATATTTTGCGTGCGTTACATTGCCCACTGCTGTAAACAGCGAATTTTAAAAATAAAAGTTGTTTCCCAGCAATTATTTTTGCATATGCGTAGATGACGGATTTCTGGATCCTGAGACACAGGGCATCCTAGTGCGGGATCCAGTGTCATACCAATTTTTTGTAACATGTTTATGAATCAATAAACTTTCTTACTTTTTTTTTAACGGCTTCGTGATGAGCGTTACATCCTGTATACAAAAACCTTTTACTATGAGACAAAGTCCGTGTGTGCCTTTTAGTCTATCAAATTATAGAGGTATGAGGAGTGTAAAGTTCACTCATCCTCTACAAAAAAGGAGGATCCTGCGACCAGACGGGTGTTGTGTCTGGTGGGCAACTGCCCGACGGTTGATGTTAGGATGTTGTACCTATACATGGCAGTCGCGCGGTAAACTCTGCTTGCGCCATGCAGGATTTTGCGTGACGTTAGTGTGACGCGTAGTTCGCATGTGGCGATGTAGATGCCGCCACAAAATAAACACATTTTTTTTCTTTCTATTTTGATTTTAATTACAATTAGTGCCTACTTACAATATAAGCTTTGCTCTTGTCACGAGCTATATTATGAGTTTTATGAGTATATGTCCTTAGTTCAAATATATTAGTCAGTTATCAAGCGAGGCTGAGTACCCAGAGTGCACACGGATGTAACTAGATACAAGGTCAAATTAAATTAGCTAGCGAAACCCCTCAGACGTAATGGGTATATAGATATCTAAACATAATAAAATAAAATAAATTATATATGTTTTTGGAGCTCAACGACCGCTGCTGGTAGTTTTACTAGAAGTAAGAGTTGAGGAAATCAGTTTTTTATCAAGTCCGTGAAGTTTACCCAAAAAAAAATTTCAACAGATATTTCAAGTAACAACAATAACTTAGGTCATTGACCCCAAAAAAAAATCAAATCAATTTTATTCTTGTTTTATCATGTTTTTTTTATATCGATACCCGTCACGCCACTCACAGGTGCCTGAATGGAATTGACAGTTCCTTCATTTGGTAGTTGTTCTACCACGTAATGTCTTTTCACTATTTTGTCCAATCCTTCAGCTGAAGTCGTCTGAAACATAATAGAAAAGTTGAATATAATCATCGAACCAATGATTAAAGTATTTCTACTGCGTCATTTGGATAACGCAATTATTATTTGGGCAAATCTGTAATCATTTCAATGATTTTGTGGTCAGTCATTTAGAAAGCACAGTATCTTACTGCCCTTATCCCATGTTACGTGGAGTCTGCGCCGCCCCCACGTTTTCTTCTTCCATTCTCCCCTGTCAACCGTCACGCTATCATTCACTCCCTTCTCTTTCATTTCATTCCTCAAACAAACCATCCCATCTTTTCTTGGCCTTCCTCTCCCTCTCCATCCAACAGCATTTACAGGGTGTAAGTGTAAACAGTGGCAATATTTTAAGGGGTCATTGTACTCATCATTACGGACAACTTTTACTATGGGACCAAACCTGAAATCGCGAAAAAAATCAGCCGTTCCCTACATTTTGCCGAATTATGCAACCATAAATGTACTGAGCAGCTGATTTTTTTTTCCGCGATTTCAGGTTTGGTCCCATAGTAAAAGTTGTTCATAATGATGAATACAATGACCCCTTAAAATATTGCCACCGTTTACACTTACACCCTGTATATTCATCACTCTTTTAGTCAAATGCGTTTCCTCCCTTAATAAGTACGACACACGAAATTTTTGAAAATTTCGTCTTCGTAAAGTGTAGTCTCACCTATTCATACAATATGTTTGAGTAACTTCATATGCCATATTGAAGGCCACTATTTTTCTTTTGTTAATAAATAAATGGATACTTTCAACCAGGTAAGTACATGAAGTAGTTTCCCTAGGTTGCAAGTCAAACCACGGGTATGAATTAGTAAGGAAATAAGGTATATTGTTGCGTACCACTGTCATCTTGTCAGCGTAAAATTCTCGGATGTGTTGAGATATCTTGCCATTTTCACCCGTCTGTACATGTATCATTATGTTATCCACTATTGTTATTACCGCCTTCACCTGTAAGACAAATATTCCTTTTTCTTGATTTCAATAAAAAGTAAGTTCAAAAACTAAAACCCGACTACTGAAAAATCACGCTCACCGCGGTCGGTCTGTAACCAATTAAATTAATATTATTTACCTCCACTTTTACTTATTTTTAACAATTTAAACATATTTATTTACTTAAACAATATGACATATATGTATACATATTTGTAATGTGGTTGTCAAGACCTTTCTTTTGATACCAAACATGTCATTATTATCTCAATTTAATTTATTTCGTGGTCAGAAAATTACGTGTAAAGTCCACCGTATTAAATTTAGGGAGAATTTATATAGTCTATGTCACCTGGACTATTATTACAAATCTATTGATACCTCATTCATTAAAACCGGTTCAGTAATTTAGGCGCTATGGTGGCACATACGTAAATACATACGCTGCTAAAATCATTACCCTTCCTTTTGGCTTTGCCGTAGTCGGGTAAAAAAGTAGGAGGTTATAATTATGTTCGTCTGTAAGTATTTATTTTTTATGTAATAGGTTGGGGAAAAAGTTTCTTCGCATTTTTTAAGAAAATTCAAAACATTTTTTAATATACATTATTTACATTTATCTAAAGTATGTAGGTACCATTTTGTTCGATAACTTTTTGCCATCTTGTAGGTAGGGACATGATCCCATTGCTATAGAAATTTTGGGACTTCTGATCAAAATACCGCGACAAGTGGTTTTGGCAGTCCTCTCGTGATGTTAACCTGACACTGCCTAAAGAATTCTGTAGAGACCGATACAGGTGGAAATCTGAAGGTGCAAGGTCAGGACTATACGGCGGATGCCTTAACACCTCCCAGCCAAACTCACTTAATTTTTGCTGAGTGGCTAAAGATGTGTGAGGTCTAGCGTTATCATGATGAAAAACCACACCCCTTTTGTTGATTAAGTCCGGCCGCTTTCTTTCAACTTCTTGCTTTAATCTCATCAGTTGTTTGCAGTAGAGTCCAGAATCGATGGTCCTGGCTGGTGGTAACAGCTCATAATGAATAATGCCCTTCCAATCCCACCACATACACAGCATCACCTTGTTGCGAGTTAACCTGGGTTTCGCCACAGTCTGTGAAGCCTGACCGGCCTTTGACCACGACTTATTTCGCACGTTCTTGTCGTACGTGATCCACTTTTCATCACCAGTTATCAGCTTCTTCAAAAATTGTTTCGTTTTCATTACGTCGTAATAAAGAATCACAAATGAGTACACGGTTCATTAGGTTTCTTTCAGTGAGCTCGTGAGATACCCAAATATCGAGTTTTTTTGTGTACCCAGTTTTTTCAAATGCGCCAAAACTATTTTGTGGTCAATTCCCAGTTCTTCAGCTACGTCTTAACTACTGATATGCCGATCTTGCTCCACTTTTTCAAAAATGGCATCCATTTTATCCGTAATAGGGCGACCAGAGCGACGTGCATCTTTGACATCAAAATTTCCGGATTGAAAACGCTTTAACCAAATTTGTGCTACTCTCACAGACACTGCACTGGGTCCATAAACTTTGCAAATTTTTTTCGCGGTTTGCGTTGCATTTTTACCTTTTTTGTAGTAAAATTTTAAAATGTATCGAATTTCTTCATTAGATTCACTCATCTTGACAGTACGAAAAACAAATGAAAATCACACATTTTCCTAATTTGAATTTGGAATTATGTTCTTTAAAATTTAAACTTTCAATGATACCAAAACCAGCCAGATACAAATAGTATAGCCAAAGAGATTTTATTTTAAGTTCATACGTACTATAATGCGAAAAGACTTTTTCCCCAACCTAATATATGTTCATCGATATTATCGTCAATTGTGCACCGACTTTGAAAAATAGCTCCACTTTGATTGATGAATGAATGATCGGTAGAATACAGTGACACTGGCTATATTTTTGTTTTTTTGAAAAAAATCAATATGGCGGCCGTATGGCTCCATTTTGAAAAGTGAAAGAAAATTTTTTTCTTCAATTATTATTTAAATAGGTTTATAGAGCGTTTTAGTTTTTTATGAATAAGAGGGTAAATGTCAATGTTCACCAAACAAACAGTTTTATCTCTCACACAGACAAAGTTGAGACACTACATACGAATTTTAAAAATCGAAGTAATTACCTTCGTTCCATCAGCCTTCAGTTCTTCGAACTCCTCTCCCGATGTAAAATTGATGGTCGTGTTGGCCATTGGTGATAAAAACTGGTACGTATACGTCCCATCCTCGTTGTGGGTCAAGATCTGCGTCTGGCTCAGCTTCAGGGCCACTTTACGAGAGAAATACCCAACTCCTGGAAAGATGAGAGATTTTTGTTAATAATTTTAAAATATAAAGAGTCTTTTGGATTTAATAACTAGGAACTGCAGCAGATTGGCAGATAATTCTTGCAGATTTGTTGAGAGAGTGCACAACCTCCATCCTTTTAGAAGAATAGGCGAAGCTACCGTAGATTAGAGAGGAGAAGAATAGTGCCAGAACTTCTTGAAGTAGTAAGAACTGGATTGGCCACGTCCACCTAAGCTGTGGAAAACAATTTAGAGAAGGACAAAAACGAGACACAATATTTCCGAAATCATAAATCGAAATCGGCTGTCATGGTATGGGCATGTGATGCGGAGGAGTGAGGAAAATGTCGTGAGGAAAGTTTTAAGTATGAATGTCGATGGCTATAGGAGCAGGGGAAGACCAAAGAAACGATGGATGGATTGTGTGAAAGATGACATGGCTAGAAAGGGGGTGACTACCGAGATGACGAATAATAGAGAAGTATGGAAAAAAAGGACATGTTGCGCCGACCCCAAATAGATTGGGATAAGGGCAGGAGAATGATGATGAATATTTCCGAAATCAGACCCAACACTGCAAATCTAACTTAGAGAGATTTATTGATGGTTCTTAGGGCCTGTTTCACAACTTACTTGGCAGATAATTTCATACAAATTCTGTTCCATTTTTGAATTTATTCGGTGAGTAGTGGCTATTCGGACTACGTGAAATAGGCCCATAAGATTATAATTATGTAAATACATATTTGTTATAGTCGCGAATCATATTTTGATCAAGAATGACCTGTAAATTGCAAAAAATGTAAGAAAATTTAAATTTCGCGGGCTGCCACTGCGAAAGAAAGCCTGAGACCTCATTGCAGCCCCATACCACTCACAAGGTAACTGCCCAGAATTCGTAAGTCCTTGGATAAACAAATATTGCCTCAAATAGGCTGCTGAAAATAATGAAAGTAGTATACTGGTAGTAGAATATTGCTATCATGACACTTTGACAGACAGATCAATATTCTACAATATGCTTCGTTTGATTGAATTCCTAATGCACTAACGCATTTCACACTAAGATACGACACGACTATTTGTGCCAAGGCATACAAAGCTAATCTTCCTTTATAGATAATTAGTATAATGAGATTGTTTATAACAAAGGATTGTTTATAGATAACTTGTTGGGTTTTTTTGTTGATCAGGCACGTAATGATGGCAGTTACTTTTCTATTTATGCTACTTGAACAAGGCTTTGTTATTCCGTCCATATTTGCGTATGTAGCAACAAATGACTTGCTCCGCCCTAACACTGTTTAAACAGAGCAAATATTGTTGTTTCAGTTTAAAAAGCACTAAGCAAATTATTCGTTCAAGAAACAGCCCGTGATATTTTGCTTTTTTTAATTAACTCCAACGTACTATGGGCCAAAGTTCCGCATGATCACCTCAAAGGCGGTAATCGCATGCACGGCTCGCGACTCGATCGCACAATGTTCGTTTGTCACTAGCTGCGCTCTCATAGGAATATTTTCTTAAGTGAGCATGCTTAAGTTTTGTCCATAGTACGTAACATACAACACAACATAACATTACGCCTTTATTACCCGAAAGGTTAGGCAGAGGTGACCCTATAGTACCTACACCCACATTTTAACAGTCCTTCAAAAAACAAAATTGTTAAGTACTTACATACATAAAAAAAAAAACAAAAAAATATATTATTATATACTTAAATTAATAATATTAAATTATAATTATGACGTATTTCTATGTATTTTACTGTGTGTACAGAAATAATAAAAATAAAAACATTACAACAACACTATAAGAGGACTAAATATCCAGAGTTGATGGCCAACCTTCAGTAATTGGAAAGGCACCAGAAGAAGATGTTAACTTTCATATAAAGCCACAAATACACATTTATTTATTTATTTACATGCCCAGAAGTATGGAAGTAGCCATAACAGCTTCTGATTGGTGAATGTCACAAACACAATGAAATGCAAGCGAAATACCTGTTTAATTTAGTACAATTTACTGGTACCTACTTATATGTTGTTAGGGCTTTAAAACTCACCAATAAAAGTCAGATATTCTTCGAAGTTTTCGGAGTCAACTAAAACATATCTTTTACCCAAAAACTCGTCCATTTCGGACGCGATACAAACACGTATGATACGGAGCAATGTTATCAGTCGCTGATAACTTATCGTTTTCTATTAGCATCGTATCTACTATGTGAGAGTAGGTACTTAATAAATTATCTTGCTCGATGCACGATGTTCAAGTACGGTAAGCGTCGGCGCAACATGCGAAGACATACTCCTCTAAATCTTCGGATTAGCATATACTTTTTTGTTTCACTAAACGGAAAGAGAGCGAAAGACATAGTTCCTCATCATCATTTCAAGCGAAAACATCCAGTGCTGGACATTGGCCACCCCTGACCTCCCCCAAGCACCACCAGTTAATAAAACCTAAATAATCAATCTGCCTAACCTTTTCCCAACTATGTTGGGGTCGGCTTCCAGTCTAACCGGATGTAGCTAAGCGAATACCAGTATTTTACATGGAGCGACTGTATAACTGACCTCCACAACGCAGTTACTAGGTAATAATTCGATACCCCTTGGTAAGACTGGTTGTCAGACTTTCGGGCTTCTGACGACCCGTAACGACTGTCAAAGATCCACGAATGACAGCCGGGACCAACGGCTTAACATGCTCTCCGAGGCACGGAGGAGTCTCGGTATGTAAAGATGGTCACCCATCCACGGACCAACCCCGGCAAGCGCAGCTTAACCTGATGGATTGACCCGAGCAGCTGTTATTACTTAGCCACGAGTTATCAAAACCAAAATATTTTATCTCAACTAATATTTCGATTTTTTGTGTTTATTTGATAAACTCAAAAAATATTCAGCCGATTTTAAAAATTCTTTTTGCATTTGATAGCCCAATTCTTGAGGAAGGCTAATATACCTATACATCACGCTAGGGCCTTTCGGAGTCGAGCAAAAAGAAAAAAAGTCAGATAGAACGCTAAGCGAAAGCGAAGTAATGGCGCGGGCAGGCGATGCGACGGGATGGGTCGGGGGCATGAAATTTCACGCGGCCTACATGGGCACTTACGAAACGTCAGAAGCTAGGTGCACGGTTCCAATTGGTCATTTCCTATGGAGAAGAGCCGGCAAGAAACTCCATGGTTACTCTTTTAAAAATAATTGGCTTTTACAATATTTTCAAATTACAGTCTAGGCCTGTTACAAGTACCTAAGTACCTCTAGCCTACATGCATCGTTATTTTTACGCCTACGAGTATATCAGATTTCGATTTTTATTTAAAACACAAAAAAAAAATACCAAAGGAAACGCATCTTTATAGAGAAAAACAATTGGTTAATTTAGAATATACTCGTACAACGCTAATCACCACCAACGGCTGAAGCGACTGTCACAAGTCCACTGGTTCTAGTCAGTGTTTCATGTTTCCCAGTAGAAAAGTGGCCAACGATGTAATCAAGTGTTGAAGTAGAGGCCAGCACAGCAAGCTACCCCAATCTGTCAAATTTCTTTGATGGATTTTCAACTTTACAACAAAGTAATAAGGTTCATATTCAATTGGGAAAATTTGACAGATTGGGGTAGCTTGATATGCTGGGCTGTGTACCTTCATAGTGAAAAATTCTAGCTTTGTCAAAGAAAAATGAACAAGGGCTTAGTGCGAGTTTTTATACTTACTCGATCGCGTTTACGTTAACGTTACCTTACGTCAATTTGTATGGAATAATTGTGTTTCCCATTATAGTCACCAGACGGCGCTTATTCAGTTTCAGTACAAATTGAAGTTTACGTTGACGTGATCGAGTAGGTATAAAAACTCACACTAAGCCCTCTGTGACTATCGCCATCTCTCCAATCACCTAGTGTGCGCCAGCAGTTACAGGTAACATAATGCCATTGTTTTTCCGTTATCAAGATAGGTATTGAAATATTATAATGATTATCACTTTGATCTTGAAATAAATGCTTAGGTAAGTGGCTGTTACGCGCAAAAGATCGATTTTCCAGACAAAGTAAGAGCAGATTTACCAGATCGGAGATTCATATTTCACTTTTGGGGGCAAAAAAGAAATTTAAAAAAAAGTTTTGGAAACTGTACCGTGTGACATATCAAATGAAAGGGCTTACTGTGACGATCTCAAATACATTTTTTTACAATTTTAAAATTAATGTTTTAAAGTTATTAAAGAAAGCAGACGAAAATTTACCATTCCCCGTCCCTAGTTCCGAAATTACTGAGCCTAAAATTTTGAAAAAAAAAAAAATATACACTTATAAATTAAGTCAATATCAATCTGCCTAGCCTTTTCCCAACTATGTTGGGGTCGGCTTCCAATCTAACCGGATGCAGCTGAATACCAGTATTTTACATGGAGCGACTGCCTATCTGACCTCCACAACCCAGTGACTGAGTAATACGATACCCCTTGGTAAGACTTGGTTGTCAGACTTTCGGGCTTCTGACGACCCGTAACGACTGTCAAAGTTCCACGAATGACAGCCGGGACCAATGGCTTAACGTTCTTTCCGAGGCACGGAGGAGTCTCGGTATGTAAAGATGGTCACCCATCCACGGACCAACCCCGGCAAGCGTAGCTTAACCTGATGGATCGACCCGTGCAGCTGTTATTACTTAGCCACGAGCTCTTCCACTTAAAATTTATAAGTAGTCTATGGTCTTAAAATAACATGGTAAATCTCTCAATATTGGGCGTACAAACTTACATTTGAAGTTGGAATGTATGGGACATGTTTTTCAACTACAATGTTGTTTGTTCTTGGGATAATTTCATCCCAACTACGGAACTCATTGTGCGTGATCCGACACGCACTTGTCTGGTTTTTTCTTTCTGAAATTACTTACCCAATTGTCTGAGTTTCTTCGGGGAAAACAGGTGTCGTTATGTTGTTAACGTTGATCATGATGACACATCACAATACTAAATCGTTATGATTATTCTACAGGCGAGAAGAGTATCTATCACAAACCCGAACAGAATGATGAATCAACAAGCAGCCGACAGGAGAAGACTCCGTATAGAGAAGACTCTGGAGAAGGTAGGTAACTTTGTTTAAAAAGTTAATCATTCAACTGAAAGCTCCAAGAGCCGATATTTCTCTTGGTTCTTCTTAGTCTTTAGCCTGATTCAATTCAGTCGTATCCAGGATAGATATTTTATAGTAAGAATCAAATCGAGTTTGATTCGAATAAGACCGCTGCATCATCATCATTTCAGCCAAAAGACGTCCACTGCTGGACGTCTTTTTTCACGACATATGCTTCCCCCAAGCACCGCCACTTCTACCGAAAGCGATTATGATTCGAAGATTTGAAACTTACCTACTCGAATAGAATTATTAGCGGTTTGACGATTATTCAAACGAGAATCGTTTCTATTAAGAACTCTGAAGATCAATCTGCTTCCAGTATAATCGGATGCAGCTGAATACCAGTATTTTACATGAAGCGACTGCATAGTGCATATCTGACCTCCACACACAATGACACAACCCAACTTTCTACTGAGTAACATGATACCCCTTGGTAAGACTGGTTGCCAGACTTGTGGACTTCCAACTACCCGTAACGACTGTCACAGATCTACGAATGTCATATTCCAGATCATGGTCTACCCGTGTACCAAATTTCCTCCAAATCCGTTTAGCCGTTTTACGCATTTTAAAAATACTTTGTAAACCATTCTAAAAAAAATATCTTTTAATTAAGACCCCTATCACATCCACCTTTCCCTTATCCTTTAGCAGGACATAGCGATAATATCCGCGTTGAAAAATAATCCTTTCGTATAACAATTACTCGGCAATTCGTAACAGATGTAACTTTTACACGAGCTTTTATCACCCCTTCATATTGGATTGGTCTCCTGACGTCACGGTTCGCAAGGGGTCTCGAATCACGATATTTTCATGTCACTCTCCGTGGACGTATTAACAGTAATGGCGTCGAGACGCCATGATTTATGCCGCCATCTTGGAATAGAATAGATTTGAAATTAAACGTCATGTTTTGTTGGGTATAGTTTTTCTTTGATTTGTTAATTTGGAAACGCCGGGTGGGGACGCCCTAGGCATAAAGTGACCTTATTGGTGATGTTCTTCAGAAAGGTCAGCTGCGTAGTACTCGCAACCGGCGTGCGTGTATGACACCTTGCCTCTATGTGGCCTGAATTACTCTACAAAAAAGCAAGGGCCCCCTCCATTTCTACGTCTAGGTCTATCTCCTTTAAAACTATCGTTGTTAAAAGGTAAAGATTATGGAAATCAATGGATGTCCAATTTCAATTCAATCCGACCTCACCTAGTATAAAAAAATATATTTTAACGTAGGTATAAAAGTGTTATTAAAACCAATTTATAGAAAACAAAATCTTTTATCAACTAAGACTCCTACCTATTTATTCATCTTTGTACCTAATATAGGTAATCATCTCAAACTATAAGCCATCCATCCTATAATCCATCTTATTACTGGTTGATTAACCAGACAGTAGGTATTAGTATAAACTAAACCCATTGCACCCCGTCTCGGCATCTGTAATACCATTCCGGAAATGTCGTAGTTATGACATAGCTCCACGATCCGCCTGCCTTTGTATTGTAGTGCATTATAAATGTAGGCACATAACAGATTGAGACTACGCTACGCTATGTGACGTTAATTGGAATGTGTTAGGGCTTCGGATTTCGTGAAGAGATTGTATTCTGCGAGGTCTGTGCCTGTGTAAAAGATTTTGCATAGTGAGAAATTCCGTAAACTAACTTACATTTAGAAAGTATTTGACCGTACTTGCTTCAAATATATTTCAGACCCATTGAATTTCTTCTTTCCACTTCTTGTTCTCACTAAACAGTTTTTGGAAACCTCCGCAGTAAACTGAATTTATAATTACCAAAAACATCATCCATCCTATTCCCACGTCAGTATTTCTCATTAATCAAATGTGAATTTTCAGGTGCAATTTTCATTGTTCCAGACCGAGAACCACTGGGTTATACATTAATTTTACCCGATGATGCTTTAAATCTGTCCTGCGACACCGCAGAAACCAGACATTCTATATATTTTTTTTTAATAATCCTTTTTCAAGAACGTAGAGTACCTATCCTAATTTCAACCTTTAAAGTTAAACCTTTAAATTGTAACATGACAATTTAAACAATTATCTTTTCAATAATTTCTGTAGGGATTATAACAGCCGTTAACTGATCTAAGCTACTAGAATGAAACACTAATAGTAGAGATAAGATAAATTCCTAATTCAATTACTTTTTTCTCTATTCTTCTAAATATGAAATAGAGTTTATCTCTTATTATAATTATAATGCCATTAACTTAAAACGTTCGTGGAGGTTGGTTGGCAAAGCGAAGCAAAAGCAACCTCTACAATACTAACTACACTAAGGCCGATTTGTCTTAGCCGGTCCAAATATAGGCACTATAAAGTTTCGCGCATGTTCTCTCACTCACACTCGCCTCATGTCACCATTTGGTTCCTAAAAAATCTTACTGCGCAGAAGTCTACGCGAAGTTCGGTCCTGCCAAGATAAATCGACCGTACTGTAGCTTTTCCGTTCCTTACGTCCCATATTTCCCGTGATGTAGCGTATGCTAAGCATGTCATAGATTTAATTCCGTAGAAACAATAAGCTAGGCTACTATGACTAATGAACGCTGATTATAAACGCGTACACACGTTCCTTCACGTAGAGCTGCCATGAGAAATACCTAGTTATCTTCTCTTTCTAATATGGTAAATACATTAAAGATGATTGGCATATTGTATTAATTTTATTGGATACAAGTATAAACTTCTTTTTTCGAGTCGATGGATTTTTAACCGACGAAAAAAAGGAGGTTCTTAATTCGACACATGTTTTTTTTTTTATGTATGACCACGCATAACTTTTTACAGAGACGTCCGATTTGAAAAAAAAAATGTTTTATTCGAGAGGTTTTTTCCTCAATGTTGGTCCCATATAACATTAATTAACTTTGCTTGGGTAGTTTTTGAGTTAACTTCAATAATACGTATTTTTTCCCCATTTGTGTGGGGTAGGTACCACAGCTAAAAAGTGAAAAATAATAACTTTTTACAAAAAAATACATCCGACTTCCAAAAACAACAGTGAAAAATAACTTTAATTTCGGAAGTCGGTGGCAAAAAACGAAAATACATTTAACCAGACACCGACTTCCGAAATTAAAGTTATTTTTCACTTTATAGTGTTGTTTTTGGAAGTCGGTTGTATTTTTTTTTTTTTTGTAAAAAGTTTTTTGTTACCAGTGGCGTTCTTTAGGTCTTCATAAGTGCAAGTGTATAAAACTTTGGACACTCCAACAGACGGAATTGATTGTTTGGTCAAGAGCTCCCGCACTCGCACTGGGTATCAGAGAGGGATCTATTACCCATTTAAGCAAAGCAAGCTTAGGAGATGAAAATATTAAAGGCTTAAGGATATTAAAAAAAAAAAAAAAAAAAAAAAAAAAAAAAATATTTATTTGTTCAAGACTTAAACCTTTATAACTAGTATTACATTTCTTGTGCAATTAGACTAGGTACTGGCAAGGTACAAAACTTGTGTAACTGGGCTTAAACTAGGAGGATTAGGATTAACTAGGAGGACTATTGCCGCCGGGGTCGCGGGTAGTTCGAAAGAGATACCGTGGCCCTGGCACGGGCAGCTGAAGGAACATGGGTGGGTTTTAGTCAGTAAAAGTCTGACACGCCCTCCCGCTCTGCCCAGAGCGGGAGAAGTCATTTGATGATTTCCCATCCACAAAAAAAAAAAAAAAAAAAAAAAAAAAAAAAAAAAAAAAAAAAAAAGGATATCACAAATCCATAGTATCATCGATTGGATAGTTACCTACAAGTTGACGTCGTCAATTCTTGATTGGACAATTAGACATTTTACATAAGCTTTTACTTAATGTGCTTACTCGTACAAATCGTGAAATCGAAATTATGTCGTATAGAAAATTTCGCTAAAGCTAGGTTTCCCAAGACTACCTCCATAACAAAGTATCTGGGAACGTAGAGTTTTTAATCTGGCATCTTTGTATCTTTATTCTTCAAACATCAGTTCAAGTATCAGTTTTGTTGGAGATACAGGTTCCTGCAAAAAAAACTACACACATGTATGATCAATGTTTAATGCTTCGTTTAATATCCAATTTTATTGGTGTATTCTTACAGGATCTCCGTGTAAGAATCAGGTGAAGATCCACAAGCGACCCCGTCTGGGTTCCGCAGAGTATGAAGACAACGGCAAAATGTCACTCCCTCACACTCCTGATAAGACTGTCAAGGTGGAAAACCCTGAAACGCCGGAAAACGTAAGGTATGGAACCATTTCTATCCTATTTTATATTTGACTTATAACATAGATTTAAATCTTTAGATTCGCCCGACCGCTTCAAAACATGTCACGTTTTTGTTTCGTTGACAATTAATAGTATTCTCTCGCTCAATCATACTGAAAATCGTATCTAACGTTCCATGCGGGATGTATGAGCTGAGCTCACTTTACCCAGCATGTGAGGGCAAATCATACGATTTAAATCTTTGACTTATAATGCATGATGAAGTTTTTTTTTAAGAGGAATTTTATGCTCATTGGCTAACCCTACAATCGTCCTAGGCCCATTCGTTTTGCTAAGCGATGACGGAAACAGTGTACCTAATTTTTTTTTATGCATTGGCTCATGAAAACTTTGTGGAAAATCATCGTTGTGGTGCTGGGTTGCATGCCTGTTTCAGCTGGTATGATTTTGTGTTTATTTTCTTTGCTAGATTAGTTAGTTTGTGGTAACATAAAGTATTAATGTTTAGTATTTTGACGCATGTGGTAAGACCAATTAGTAATAAGCAGGGTTGAGATGATTTTAATTACTGATTTTAATCAGTGATCCATATCGCTTTATAAATGAAATGATTTTTACAAATAAATCGTTGATTTATATCAATAAATCAGCCAAAAAGTGTCAAGGGACTTCCCCGACGTAAACTAAGGCGCACACATACGTACAATGCTATGTTTATCTAGATAGTTCGGGTATTGTTGCGTATTGAGAGTGCAAGGAAAAAGAAAAAAATAAAATATCGAATAAATCCGATTTAAATCGAATCCGGTTTTTTTAAATCATGATTTTTATCAACCCTGGTTATAAGTACCCTGGGTATAGATAGTAGTATACAGTATTTTCCTCTAATAAATAATTTCAAGGTACTTACTTACCTTTATATTGTAATATTTAAGTAGCATTTAGATATTATACAGAATTAGTTTTTGAGATTGTGCGACTTCTGACAAAACTGGAACATTTTTGAAAAACTGAAAATTTGACGCCAGCATCCTTTAACGCTCCCGCGGACGCTTGACGTCTATAGACGTCATAACAATAAAACTTCTATTGTATCTCGTTTAGCGTCCGCGAAAGCATGAACTGCGTTTGTCTATTTATCAGTTCAAAAACTCAATCTGTACCTCTATTTAGGAAGAACACAAACGAATGTATAAAGTCAGTGAGAAACTACGAATAGAACATATTAATTAAAGCATTTAATATACAGTAATCCCCAATGTTTTTGGCCGGGCTGAAGTGAGCGCGACCGCCATCTTGCGCCAGCTGCGCATGGTATCACCTTAATTTTCCATTCTGCGCATCGGCTCGCGCCTACTTTCAACCCGGCCAAATAGACTGGGGACTACTGTACTGTCTGTCCTACGCATACGTCCCACTTTCATTGGTCACACAAAAACGTGGGGTATACATCGATGACAGAGAAAAAAACGTTCGTCTGTGTTCTCCCTTACTTCTGTGTTGTATGTTTTAGTTGTTTTTAGAGCAGGCCGCACGTCAGAGGTAAACCAGTATAAGCAGGTCCCTTATTCTATTGAAGCTCTGTGCTACCTGTAGCCAACCGTATTGAAAGGGCAAAGCCCCAAACTGACCCACGCCACCCAATGCACAACTACGTTTTAGTGCACAGAGGCTTAAAAGCCGTAAAAGTTTTCTCGGGCGCGTGGGTCCAGCTAATAGCAATGCCTCTACAGCAATACGTTATCTCTCTGTCTGGTGGTCAGACATCTGAGAACCTGCCACCGTGGCTGACTTGGAAATCCCTTAATAGGCTACGAACCCAAGTCGGCTGTAGCAAATAGAATCTCTATATATGGAGGTTTATGAACGACTCGGACCTCAAGTGTATACAACGTGCTGCCGCAATCGCGACATTCCTTCAAAACGCTTGTAGAGCTAGTGGCCAGTAATCATATAAAATTATAAGATAAAATAATTAGTAAATTGAAAAAAAAACATTTTTTTTTTTCAAACAAACTAAATAATATCCAAAATTAGGATCACTCTATGCAAAAGACTCATTCATGATGAAGCTATTGTTCTATTCCATCTGGTAAAAGTTCGTTGTCATGGCGTGGCCTTTTTTTCTCATTCGTTTCAATTTCATCTCTGCGCTACAAGATGCTATTTTAGAAAATTGTAAATAAATCAATATATCTTAGTAAAAATAAAACGCGGAACCGTATACGCGTGTTAATTTAATGTCGCCATTGCAGCGGCACGTTGTATACGGCGTCTCTCCGCAAACAATGGCCCTACTTCCATCTTGCATCGTGTCACTTGTGCACTTGAGGATCTGATCTTGACTGCGTCAGTTTGCGTAGCAGAATTTTGGACTTAACATAATATTTGAATTTTCACAACCTTATTTGCCATCGATAGGCTAAGAAGAAGAAGCTAGGCCAGCTCAAGGGCAAAGTATTACCTACCAGTGACGTGCGGCCTGCTGTACCATTTATATACTATGTCCACTAGGTTATTCACTTTTGACGCCTGTCACTATCTTACTAATGAATATGTGTTTTGCGAATTTGATCCTTATTAGGTACAACTACAAATTGTCCAACTGACAGGTGTCAAAAAGTGAATATCCTAGTGGACAGAGTGTAAGTACTATACTGTTTTTGTTCTATTATTTAGTTTTGTTTCTTGTTTCGTTGAATAAGTAGAACATTAGACCGTTTGACCGCATGACGGTGGGGTGATTGGTGGTTCCAGAAACCTATACGGCCTGGTGGAAAACCTTCGAGTCTGCACATCAATGCTTGTTGATTGCAGTCTCCCCACCATATACTACGGTGCGCGCACACATACGCAGCTGAAGCAGGTCATCAAAGAGTTTAAGAGGACCTCATACTGTGGGATGGTGAAGATGACCCTTCTCTCTAGCAGGGATAAAAGCTGTATCAAGGAATTTGATAAGAGTCTCTGGAGCTCCAGGAATGATATGTGTAGGGCTTGCGTTAAGGTGAGTTTTATTGTAGCTTTTCTTTTATTTGTTTTATCATGTTTAGATCCATACCCTTCACGTCGAGTTTCGCTAGCTAATTTAATTTGATCCTGTATATTAAGGTCTGTTGGACCTTAATACAGGTAAAGGTGTAAAGGGTGTAGTCTAGCTATAATTGGATGTCAGAAGGCCAATTCTCTTACCTAATTACGTTCAAATAAAACTAACCTCGGTCATTACGCCGCTGTGCCAAGACTTTGTAGACAATATAACGAATTTGCTAAAACTACGAATTTAGACATCTGCGAGTCTCTGTCTAAATATAAAAAAAATGTTTAATAGATATAATTTAGGTGTCTCTAAATGTTATATTTTAATTTCTTATGTTTTTTGTCTTTTAAAAATGTATTAATTTTTCTCCAAATTTTACTTATTATTAATATTTTAACTTTGTTAGCTTAGTTGTTAACATTTTTGTGCATGCTGTGGTCTCCTATAAGTGAAGGAGTACACCTACTTAATACCTGATGTTCCCTTTATTTATGTTTCATGTATTGTGTACATCTTTTGTTGGAGATCCTAAATAAATAAATAACTAAATTCAAGTCGCAATTTCATGCCAGCGACAAAAAAAAAAAAAAATTAAATGAAAAATCAAAAAAAAAACATGATGAAATGTCAAAAATATAGGTAAACGGTACACAATTTTTGACAGATGGAGACTGAGATGAAATTGCGACCGTTGTTAAAAATACGGATGTTTTTGTAACAGATCATTCTATTTTAATTAAATTATTCTATAAAACGAACTATAATTAATATTATTCTAATCTTGCAGCCTATAAAAAAAAGCGAGAATAAGGAAAACTCGAACTGCGTATACTATGACAACCGCGCGGCTCTGCAGCACGGCTGCATGCCAGCTGCCTTCGACCTTGAAGACCTGGTGGAGATAGGCCTGGAGAAGGAGGCCTGTCCGTACTACGGCGCCCGGGCTATGGCCAAGACGGCACATATTGTGTTCTGCCCTTATAATTATCTGATTGATCCGAGTATTAGGAGTAATGTGAGTAGTTACCTTACATTTTTACTTTTTAGGGTTCCATACCTCAAAAGGAAAAACGGAACCCATAGAAGATCACTCGTGTGTTTGTCTGTCCGTCTATCACAGCCAATTTGCTCTAATGAACCGATTTGGTACACATATTATGAATTTCTATGAACCAGACGTGTAACGTAAATAAATGAATATTGAATATGGGGGTCACTTTTGGGGGCCAAATAAGAAAATAAAAAATTTCGCTAACTGTACCGTCTGACATATCAAATGAAAGAGTTTACCGTGACGTTCTCAAATAGATTTTATCATTTTAAAATAAATTGTTTTATAGTTATAAGAAATTAGACGAAAATTTATCATTCCCAATTTTAAAATTTAAAAAAAATACAGAAAATAGTTGAATACTTATGATTAACTTAACTTAACCCATTGGGGATTAAGTTAAGTTAGATTTGTGAGCAACCGCGTGAGAGCCGAGCGAGCGAAGCGAGTGGTACCGCGGCAGCGGCCGGCGAGCATTACTTCTAAAGTCTAGGCTGTTAATTAAACGGCTAAGCTAGTTGGCTGCGACAGCCACATGGCGCTCACATATTTACAAACATTATCACATATACATTTTCACATAATAGGTTGGGGAAAAAGTTTCTTCGCATTTTTTAAGAAAATTCAAAACATTTTTTAATATACATTATTTACATTTATCTAAAGTATGTAGGTACCATTTTGTTCGATAACTTTTTGCCATCTTGTAGGTAGGGACATGATCCCATTGCTATAGAAATTTTGGGACTTCTGATCAAAATACCGCGACAAGTGGTTTTGGCAGTCCTCTCGTGATGATAACCTGACACTGCCTAAAGAATCTGAAGAGACCGAAACAGGTGGAAATCTGAAGGTGCAAGGTCAGGACTATACGGCGGATGCATTAACACCTCCCAGCCAAACTCTCTTAATTTTTGCTGAGTGACTAAAGATGTGTGAGGTCTAGCGTTATCATGATGAAAAACCACACCCCTTCTGTTGATTCATTCCGGCCGCTTTCTCTCAACTTCTTGCTTTAATCTCATCAGTTGTTCGCAGTAGAGTTCACAACCGATGGTCCTGCCTGGTGGTAACAGCTCATAATGAATAATGCCCTTCCAATCCCACCACACACACAGCATCACCTTGTTGCGAGTGTCCCGGGTTTCACCACAGTCTGTGAAGCCTGACCGGCCTTTGACCACGACCTTTTTCGCACGTTCTTGTTGTACGTGATCCACTTTTCATCACCAGTTATCAGCTTCTTCAAAAATGGTTCGGTTTCATTATGTCGTAATAAAGAATCACAAATGAGTACACGGTTCATTAGGTTTCTTTCAGTGAGCTCGTGAGGTACCCAAATATCGAGCTTTTTTGTGTACCCAGTTTTTTTCAAATGCGCCAAAACTGTTTTGTGGTCAATTCCCATTTCTTCGTCTACGTCGTAACTACTGATATCCGATCTTACTCCACTTTTTCAAAAATGGCATCCATTTTATCCGTAATATGGCGACCAGAGCGACGTGCATCTTTGACATCAAAATTTCCGGATTGAAAACGCTTAAACCAAATTTGTGTTACTCTCACAAACACTGCACTGGGTCCATAAACATCGCAAATTTTTTTCGCGGCTTGCGTTGCATTTTTACCTTTTTTGTAGTAAAATTTTAAAATGTATCGAATTTCTTCATTAGATTCACTCATCTTGACAGTACGAAAAACAAATGAAAATCACACATTTTCCTAATTTGAATTTGGAATTATGTTCTTTAAAATTTAAACTTTCAATGATACCAAAACCAGCCAGATACAAATAGTATAGCCAAAGAGATTTTATTTTAAGTTCATACATACTATAATGCGAAAAGACTTTTTCCCCAATTACGATACGATTTTGACCCAAGTGTTTCCACCCACAGTTATCAATTGAACTGCAAGGCGCCGTAGTGATAGTAGACGAAGCCCACAACATTGAAAGTATCTGCCGAGAAGTCGCTTCTGTCAACATCACTAGGCAACAGATACAAAATTCTATTAAGGTCAGCTTTCTTTGCTTTTAATTTTCATATTATTAAAGTTGTGCGGAAATCGGCTGTCATGGTATGGGCATGTGATGCGGAGGAGTGAGGAAAATGTCGTGAGGAAAGTTTTGAGTATGAATGTCGATGGCTATAAGAGTAGGGGAAGACCAAAGAAACGATGGATGGATTGTGTGAAAGATGACATGGCTAGAAAGGGGGTGACTACCGAGATGACGAATAATAGAGAAGTATGGAAAAAAAGGACATGTTGCGCCGACCCCAAATAGATTGGGATAAGGGCAGGAGAATGATGATAATCTTTCCAACCATATATTTTACTTTAGCGTCCATGAAGTATTGCATTATTCGTCTATGGTTGCCTGTCAATAAATAAGGAACTTCACAACTTTCTTCAATTTAAGTCAAAAGTAAAACAAATGTTGGAAAGGGTATAAGAGCTGACTGCCTCGTTGGTCTTACGGTTGCAAGCGCTACTGCTGAGCATGAGGTCCTGGGTTCGATTCCCGGGTCGGACAAAGTGTCCGAGCGTGTCGGGTTTTTCCATCTGGAATTTCACAGTAGCAGTCCGGAGTCTGAATTTGTGCCCGGTTGATGACAATAGGCGCGCCCCCTATTACATGGGACTTGAACATAACTGGCGAAATTTGGGTGTACTATAGGTAGTTTGGTACTATTGACAAAACGGACGCCTTTACACCTTAAGGACGCTGTTACAAATGGGTAGTCAAATAATTACTTTTTTACACAAAAGTATGTTTATTAAATAAAATGCTTTACATTCTTAAAATGTTTTTTGGCCGAATTGTTGATAGATGTGCATGCTACGATTCTGAACTACAAATATAATTTTAGATAGGTACAGTTTCTCAATAAATGTATCGAATGTTCACTCCGGTACATTTATTGAGAAACTGTACCTATCTAAAATTATATTTGTAGTTCAGAATCGTAGCATGCACATCTATCAACAATTCGGCCAAAAAACATTTTAAGAATGTAAAGCATTTTATTTAATAAACATACTTTTGTGTAAAAAAGTAATGATTTAACTTTTTGTTACACTGATTCATTGAAGAAACCCTGCCCCTACGGTCCTTAGTTCTCGTAAAACAATAGAAAGTCGGAACGGCACTTGCAAGCAAAATTGTTTAAACATTTGAAATGTACGTGATTTTTGTAATAAAAGCTAAGTTCTGATGAGTAATCGACTTATCTAGTAGCATAACAAATCCCGGTTTAATCAATGAAAAGCGTTTAGCGTTAAATGCATTTAGAGATTTATGGTGCAAGTGGGCCTAAAAATTAGCCCAGGTTTGTGCGGGCGTATTTTTATCGCAGCGATTTTTTTTGCGCACTGGATTTTCAAAGCTCTGCTTAACGTCGAGAGTTGAGTGAGTTTTCTTAACGTGCTGGGATGCGCTCTGTTGGATTTATCAATCCTCAGGTCAATACCGACGGTTAAAAATCCAGTCCGCGAAAAAAAATCGCCTTGGCAAAAAATCTCTCGTGCGAACCTGGACTTACTTTCAGAATTTCCGATCATTTCTCTTTTTACGACAATTTTAATGAACCAAGAATTCTAATTAATAGTAACTAATTATCTGTGTATGGACCTATGAACAGGAGCTGGAGATTGTGTCGAACTTCCGCGTGGCCAATCAAGACGTGGAATTTTACGTCGACGCCTTACTGAAGACGCTCAAGAATTGGGATTACTGGTAATTTTCATTTATTACTATTTCGAGGGGCTAATGGCTAAATGATAGCCGCACGGGTCGATCGAAGGTTAAGCTACACTTGCTGCGGTCGGTTTGTGGATGGGTGACCATGCATTACATATCGAGACCCCTTCGTGCCTCGAAAAGTACGGTACGCCGTTGGTCCCGGCTGTCATTCGTATATCGAAAAGGACGATCTTTGTCAGTCGTTACGGGTAGTTAGAAGCCCGAAAGTCTGACAACCAGTCCTACCAAGGGGTATCGTGTTACCCAGTAACTGGGTTGTGGAGGTCAGAAAGGCTGTCGCTCGTTGTCGGTTAGACTAGAAAGTCTAACCAGAGGTAGCTGAAAACCAGTATTTAAAAAAAAAAAGCAAAAAAAAAAAGAAAGGAAAAACAAAAGGAAAGAAAAGGCTAGGCAGATGATGATTTTCGTTTCGTAAACCGGACGTAAGTATTTTAGGTTATAATTTTCTCGTTTTGGTATCAACACAATTATTTTTCTCGTCTAGTGGTCGCAAGCGCTGAGCATGAGCTCCAGTACGTCGATTCTGTAAAATTCAAACAACGACTCGCATCTTACATCGCTATTCACTCTCACTCGTAAAATAGATGCTTTTTATTTGACACTTTGAATCGGGTTCGAGTGCGAAGTGAGCGTCGAAGTGACGGTGGAATACCTTACTGAATGCCACTTCTTACGTCATCTCATACTTTATCTGTCAAAATCTTACAGTCAATTTAGTTTCAACTCGCTGACACGCTCGCAAGGGTAGCGCTAGTGTAAATTCGAATTATCAACCGAGTTTTTAGAATGCCAATCAAGAAACTCACAGCGGATTCAGATTCGAAGTTTAGAATGAAGTCTTACAGAATCACACGGCTGAGTTCGATTCTCAGATCGGGTAAAGTGTTATTGGGTTTTCCCATCAGGAATTTCACAGTAGCAGGAGTCTGGATTTGTGGCCGATTGATGAAAATAGGCGCGCCCCCTATTACATGGGACTTAAACATAACTGGCGAAATGTGGGTGTACTATAGCTACACCTCTGCCCAACCCTTCGGGGATTGCAGGCGTGATATTATGTATAATTATTTTACATAAGGCTTTAAAAAGTCGACATGTTTGTAATCCGTTGCGTGTTTCGTGCAGGTTCGAGAATCAAACTCCTCTAATTAACAAGCAGCCGGTGAACTACAACGAAGCGGTTTACAAATGGTCAACAGACCAGTTTGTGAACACTCTCAACAATCATAATATTGGGTACCAGCAGTATGGTGGTTAGTATTCATATTTACATTCTTCGTCAGAAAAAACGTGTGCGGTCGGTCGGGGGACCCCCGTCAGGAACGACGTTCCTTCTCAAGTATGTTTTCAAACAAAAACAAAAAAAAAACGTTTGAATTTTAAAACTTGAGACCTTGAAACTGACTTTTTTTGGAAGTTTCTTTTAGCTGGCATTGACTGTTCCACCCACCCACAGACACGTTTTTAAGAGGGCTGTCGCATTTTATCTCCTCTCTCGCTCACACGGGACCAAATTTTTAAGATTGTTAAATGAAAAGATGCTTTTTTGAAAAATGTAATCAATTAGCGAACTAGAAATTAGGACTGTTGTTAGGATTTTTTTTTTTAACGGATCGTTTATGAGTTTCACAGCGAAAGTTTTTTAGTATGATGGGTAGAATCACCCCCAGGACGGACTAAATTGCCATTTATAAAGTTGGGATTTTATTGTGGGAACGAGTGTGAGAGAGAAATCAAGCACACTTCGTATCAACAGATTTTGTAACTAGAATAACAACAAGTCATTTTGACATACCTACCAAGTTTTCAAACAAACGTTCGTAAGGATGTAAAAATATCGCGCACTAAATTTTCAACTGTCGGTGTTGAGCCGAGCATTGAGAATCCAACAGAGCGCATCCCAGCGCGTCGAAAAAACACACTGTTGGATTTTAAACTCTCGGCGCTAAGCAGAGCGTTGAAAATACAGTGCGTGAAAAAAAAATCGCCGCGGGGAAAAAATCGCTCGTGTGTACCTGGACTAATAAATCACAACTGTCATTCTTTGTAAAATTATCGTAGTGTGTACGAATCTGCTAATCAATTAATTTTCCTGAGTGTACATTATCTGTGCAGACTTCAAGCGAAACGCCGACAATTTCTGCCGTCGCCTGCGAGAAGACTCGCGCACGTTGTACGGAGTCACTCAATCTACAGGGACACTGCTGGAGGAAATGGAAATGGTCTTCGGTAAGTTATTTATTTATTAAGTAATAGCTTTTGCCAGCGGCTTTGCCTGCGTGGATGTCGGAAATTATCCCACGGGAACCGTTCATTTTTCCGGGATAAAATAGCCTATGTGCTGTTCCAGACTGTAACCCATCTCTGAGCCAAATTTCATTAAGATCCGTTCAGCCGTTCTGGCGCGATTGAGTAACAAACATTCATCCAAACTTTCGCATTTATAATAGTAGCAAGATTTACTACCTGTAGCCCGCGGTTTCGCCCGCATTAAGTAAATACTTCCCTATTTGAATCGGATTTTGTTCATAATTTCATGGGTTTTAATTTTTTGCGCGGAACCCTAATTCTTGTTCTAAAATAAAAGTAGCCTAAGTAACTCCTTATAACATCACCTATCTGCCAGTGAACGTCCCGTCAAAATCGGTCCAGCCATTTCGGAACAAACAGACAGACAACAATTTTTAAAATTGTTTTTTTATTATGTGTACCTATATAATACTAAATAAATACTTTAATATTATCAGACACAAAGGCCCATAGCATGTTAGTAACAAAAAATGAATTAAAAACCTATGTTAGTTGATATAAATTCAATTTAATTTAGTTTAGAAAAAAAAAATTTAAAAAAAAGAAATTAAAAATATGCATTATATTATTATTTTTATTAAATATGCATTTAGTAAAAAGCTGTTATTTTGAAATTACAAGCAGACTCTTCAATTTTATTTAATATTATAGATTTATCTATCTCTCCCCCCCTCCCTAACTAATATTATAAATGCAAAAGTGAGTTTGTTTATTTGTTTGATTGTTACGCTTTCACGCTAAAACGGCTGAACGGGTTCGTATGAATTTTGGCATACATATAGTTTATAACCCAGATTAACACAAAGGGCCTTTAATCTCGATACTACGTTCCCATGGGATATTTTCCAACTTCCACGCGGGCGAAGCCGCGGTCAAAAGCTAGTATATAAATAAAAATAAAACTAAAGAAGACTAGCTTCAGCCCGCAACTTCGATCACGTGATATTTCTTGTTTTAACATTAAATATATCCTATACCTCGTGTCACGTTACTTCGTTTTCACTTAGCGTTCTTTTTGCCTTTTTTATTTATTATATATTTGCTCGGCCCCTAAAGTTTTTTGAAAATAAATTATAGCCTATGTTACTTCTTCATAAGTTAGCTTTCTATTGGTGGAAAAATTGTTAAAATCGGTCTAGTAGTTTCGGAACTTATTCGGTACAAACAAACAAAAAAATCTTTTCTGTTTGTAATATTGGTATAGAAGAAATAGAGATAGTATATAGAATCAAAGTATTAATAGTTTTATTATTACCACAGGTTATCTTTTCCGCTGCGACTGCAAATACATGGATGACTTTAAACCGGCTTTAATACGACACATTACCGGCAAAACTAATTCGCTGTCAAACAACGCAGGCTGGAAGAATTCGCAGTTTAACGAGGTAAAATGTATTAAATATCCATAATAGTTTTCTTTAGGTAACGAATAAAATATTTCATACTATTAATTGAATACCTATGTGTTTTGCTGCTTAGGATGAAGATGGCGTAAGTAATTTCTTATTGAATAACTTTACTTAACAACATTCAAGTTCACAGAGACACAGAATAATAAAGTAACAGTAGTACGTCTGGGCAGTGCTCGTGGCTAAGTAATAACAGCCGCACGGGTCGATCCATCAGGTTAAGCTACGCTTGCCGGGGTTGGTCCGTCGATGGGTGACCATCTTTACATACCGAGACTCCTCCGTGCCTCCGAAAGCACGTTAGCCGTTGGTCCTGGCTGTCATTCGTGGATCTTTGACAGTCGTTACGAGTCGTCAGAAGCCCGAAAGTCTGACAACCAGTCTTACCAAGGGATATCGTTTTACCCAGTACCTGGGTTGTGGAGGTCAGATAGGCAGTCGCTCCATGTAAATTACTGGTATTCAGCTGCATCTGGTTAGACTGGAAGCCGACCCCAACATAGTTGGGAAAAGGCTAGGCAGATGATGAGTACAGTCTGGGCATTGCACCTTGAATTAATTACCTACGGCCGTCCGGTAGATAAATCTCCTTCCGTGCGTAACTGCCGCGCACTCGAACTACAAAGCGCGTGGAATCGGCCGTTTTCTATGAAGACGCACTACTGTGACATTATTATTCTGTGGCAGAGATAACTTCAAAGAATTGGGGAATGGGAATTTGATAAAAGTAAAATAAAAAAACTATTCTCGTAATGGCTGCTGTTGAGCTATCAGTCGAGCATCACTATCTCTTTACAATTTGTTCGCATGGGTGATTTTTTCTCGCGCACTGGATTTTCAACGCACTGCTTAGCGCCGAGAGTTGAAAATCCAACAGTGTGTTTTTTTGAAGCGCTAGGACACGTTTTGTTGGATTCTCAATGCTCGACTCAATACCAAGGGTTGAAAATCCAGTACGCTATAAAATATCAACCGTCCCAACCCGGGCTAATAGTTTCTGAACCTCTCATTCAAATCCCCATCCCATTTCAATTTGTTGCATCATGTTTTCAATTTCGTCCTGTACAAAACAAAATGATATTTTTTCACACGTCAATGTTAGGTTCAAGGATTCCTTAGGAAGTTTCTCAGGTATCTTCAGTTTGGCTGATGATTCTTCACCTCGGAACAGACCGACCTAGGAAAACTCTTTGAGTTTTCATGGGAGTGAGGAAAGCCGAGTCATGATTGAGTCGACTGGAGGAAATTTCGAGGGATTGTCTTGACGTGATTGATTGAGAATAACGATGTTAATCTTGAGAGCCAATCACGTGTGTAAAACCAATCACATTTCTAATTCCAGTGGGTAGCAAAGGACACTTTAACCCTCTCCCTGATGTGTATGAACCCGGCCATCGTGATGGAAGGCCTGCACCCCGCTCGCTGCATCGCGCTGGCGTCCGGTACCCTCACCCCACTGGTCAGCCTGCACTCCGAGCTCGCCACCAGCTTCCCGCACCGCGTGTCGCCCAACCACGTCATACCCGAAGACAGAGTGAGTCATCTGTGTAGTATCCCTCATCACCGTGTAGTATCCCTCATCACCTTTTAGTATCCCTCATCACTGTGTAGTATCCCCCATCACCGTATAGTATCCCTCATCATGGTGTAGTATCCCTCATCATCGTGTAGTATCCCTCATCACCGTGTAGTATCCCTCATCACCGTGTAGTATCCCTCATCATCGTGTAGGGTATCTCTCATCTCATCACCGTGTAGTATCCCTCATCACCGTTTAATATCCCTCATCACCGTGTGGTATCCCCCATCACCGTGTAGTATCCCTCATCACCGTTTAGTATCCCCCATCACCGTGTAATATCACTCATATAAATGCATTTACTGATTTGTAGTGCAAGTAGGCCTTAGACGGATTATTTCGCAAAGCTAAGACAGCAGATGGCGCCACTTTGACACGAGGTAATGAAAGCAAACTGTCAAAGGTGCGCGGCAACACTAAGGACCATCTTTATCCCAGGTATGGATCGGATCCCTCCTCGGCGACTCGTCGGGCCCGCTGCGCTACACGGCGGCGGGCGTGGACTCCCCGCGGGCGCGCCAGGCTCTCGGCGCCGCCATCCTGCGCGTGTGCACCCTCGCGCCGCATGGCGTGCTGTGCTTCTTGCCTTCCTACTCGCTGAGGGACAGACTGGTTCAAGAGTAAGTTTTAATTACGTTAACTTCAATAATTAAAAACATCACAAATGCACTACGGTTGACAAGAAATTTCGAGATTTATGAACACCTTAACCAAAACAAAGTGCATCAGGAAGCTAAAATTTGGGCTTAACGCTACAGAGCACGCCTACAGAATCATCCAAATCCTTCGGCGAAAGCGTTTACAAACCCGGGTCATAATAGGCGGCTGAAAAGGGTAGCCGTAATGGACCTTGCCAATGTCAGCGAGCTCAAGCTACCATAATATATAAAGAGGGAAATCTCGCTGGAGAAACCACTCGGCATTATCAAATTAAACAACAAAATCTGCTCATAGTCCAGGGACAGTCCGCAGAAGAAGGTACGAAAAAAAGGGGTCGGATCTAGTATCGTTTGGTAGGAGGAGGGGGGGTAAAAGGGGTGAAAGCTGGTTGGAATTGGGTCCCTGATTATAACGCTACCACTCTTATTACAAGGTAATGCATATTTTTCGAGAAATTAATAAAAATTAAATTCTAACCTCAAATCAGATAAATAGTGAAACGGAACGTTAAAATGTGCGATTGACAACCAAATCTGTACCTATCTATGGTGTGGTGGTGGTGGTGGTGGTACCTGTCTATGGTGTAAAATGTCGTGCAAAATTGTTGTAACGAAACGTAAAAAAACTATGCTATTTGCGTCATGTGTCAGTGTCATTTGTTTGTTTTATTTGCTTTTATAACAACCTAGAAAACCTGCTCAGAAGGAAGTTAGTGTACCCCACTTTATAGTTAAAATAGGTCGAATCTGTTCCAAAACCAAATCGGGCACCCCGACTCCACGTAGTCTTTTGCCTACTGCTTCTAGAATGCATATAAAAATCCGGAGGCGCGGAAGGAGAGCAGCCCCCGTCCGGCGCTGTAATAAAGCTTAGGCTAAAAGTTTTCGTTTTTAATGCACTCGAGTTCTTGACACAATGTCAAAATTAAATGCCCTTAAAAATAAACTCAAGAATATACCCATATATTATAAGAATATACCTACCTAATGTTTAATGTTTCAGTTGGCGAGAGTCGGGCGTGTGGGACGAGATGAACCGACTGAAGAACGTGTTCTGTGAGAAGAGGCACGGAGGTGACCACGAGGAGACCATGGATGTGAGTCAATCTGCTTAGCCTTTCCCAACTATGTTGGGGTCGGCTTCCGGTCTAACCGGATGCCGCTGAATACCAGTATTTTAAGAAAGAAAGAAAGAAAGAAAAATATTTTATTTGGGACACGCACAGGAAATACAGTAAAGAAGGAGCATATAAATGTAACAAAATAAACATTAAATAACAAAAAATAAAAAAAAAATCAAACTATAAAAAAGACCAGTGTGAGGCCAAAAAGTATCTCGGCATAAAGCTGCGATATTTAAAAAATAAATACCGCAACGCTGCTGCTAATTTTACATGGAGTGACTGCCTATCTGACCTCCACAACACAGTGCCTGGGTAATACAACACCCCTTGGTTGTCCCTTGGTCGGGGATAACCCAAGTATACAAAAAAAAAAAAACTGATATTTCAGGTGGCTACAATAACTGCGGTCGACGACCCCATAAGGATGAGCTCGTGGCTAAGTAATAACAGCCGCACGGGTCGATCCATCAGGTAAGCTACGCTTGCCGGGGTTGGTCCGTGGAAGGGTGACCATATTTACATACCGAGACTCCTCCGAGCCTCGAAAAGCACGCTAAGCCGTTGGTCCCGGCTGTCATTCGTGGATCTTTGGCAGTCGTTACGGGTCATCAGAAGCCCGAAAGTCGACCAGTCTTACCAAGGGGTATCGTATTACCAAGTAATTGAGTTGTGGAGGTCAGATAGGCAGTCATTCCATGTAAAATACTGGTATTCAGCTGCATCCATTTAGACTGGAAGCCGACCCCAACATAGTTGGGAAAAGACTAGGCAGATTGATTGACGACCCCATCAAATTTATTTATTTTTTGGATTTATTATATTTAGATATCGATGCCCATCGCGTCTGCGCAGTTTAGCTAGCCAATTAAAAATAACCCTAATAGTCAGAATGTCATCCATGTTGTATAATGGCTGTTATTGCTCCTTCCAGGACTTCTACCAGACCGTGGGCACTGAGAAAGGCGCATTATTATTCGCGATATACCGCGGTAAGGTGTCTGAGGGTATGGACTTCAAAGACCACCAGGCGAGAGCTGTTATATGTGTAAGTCATTATCACAGTATACAGGGTGTTTGGTGCATCGTTTGCCAAATTGAATTGGCCGAAAGAAGAGGTCATTTGCTATCGCTTCAGGCTCAAGTACTCATTTTTGGCCACACCGGTTTTTTTATTACAACTTTCTAATTTTTATTTTGAAAAAATCCAAAACTCAGCATTAAAGCTTAAATTAAAAAAAAGTTTTAAGTGTAGTCGTCAAATTTCATTTTTATTTACATATGTACTGTTGTATGGCTCTATCAAATTTAAAATTACTTGCCAGTTACATCTAGTTTTTTTTTAATAAATCACAAAGTTTTTGGAAAAATAAAAAATGAACTTAAAACTCAACTTTAAATAGCTATAAAAAAAAAACTAAAAGCGATCGGGATCTTCGAATTATTTTAAAAAGTTCTCTAGTCTATCCCCTTTCCAACGGTATGTAATGTGTTAAAAAACTCTTTTAATATCTTTAATAATTAGCTAAATGTGTAGTCGAGACACATCAGGCTGATATTGGATATTACGTTTAAAACACTAGTTTTCGCATAAATTACATGCTATTAGTAGATAGATACTGTTATCTCACGTCTTACGTAGTCTCTTATCTCGTTCTTACATAGGGAACTTTCCTCGAAATTGAAAAAAAAATACATTATTACAAAAATAATCATTTATTAATAAGTAATTTAATTACATACTAATCTTACAAGAATTAGAATTTCTGCAAACAGAGTTGCCCTTATTATTAGCTGATTTGCCAATTTTCAGTGAAGACAGGTCTTTTGTTTTCCAACATGACGGTTGTCCCGCTCATTGGAGAATAACCGTCAGGGAGTACTTGAATGATGCATTCCCGGACTCATGGATTGGGAGGGATGGCCCTATTCCTTGGCCTCCACGTTCTCCAGACTTAACTCCGTTGGATTTTTACGTCTGGGGACGGGCCAAAGAACTCGTCTACGCCACGGAAGTTGAGACAAGAGATGATTTAGTCCAACGCATTGAGGCGGCTTTCATGACGATCAAAGCAGAAATGCGTTTACGCACCACTACAGTTGAGATAAGACGAAGATGTCGCGCGTGCATACGCAATAGTGGTAGACAGTTTGAACAAGACTTGTAAGATTAGTATGTAATTAAATTACTTATTAATAAATGATTATTTTTGTAATAATGTATTTTTTTTTTCAATTTCGAGGAAAGTTCCCTATGTAAGAACGAGATAAGAGACTACGTAAGACGTGAGATAACAGTATCTATCTACTAATAGCATGTAATTTATGCGAAAACTAGTGTTTTAAACGTAATATCCAATATCAGCCTGATGTGTCTCGACTACACATTTAGCTAATTATTAAAGATATTAAAAGAGTTTTTTAACACATTGCATACCGTTGGAAAGGGGATAGACTAGAGAACTTTTTAAAATAATTCGAAGATCCCGATCGCTTTTAGTTTTTTTTTTATAGCTATTTAAAGTTGAGTTTTAAGTTCATTTTTTATTTTTCCAAAAACTTTGTGATTTATTAAAAAAAAACTAGATGTAACTGGCAAGTAATTTTAAATTTGATAGAGCCATACAACAGTACATATGTAAATAAAAATGAAATTTGACGACTACACTTAAAACTTTTTTTTAATTTAAGCTTTAATGCTGAGTTTTGGATTTTTTCAAAATAAAAATTAGAAAGTTGTAATAAAAAAACCGGTGTGGCCAAAAATGAGTACTTGAGCCTGAAGCGATAGCAAATGACCTCTTCTTTCGGCCAATTCAATTTGGCAAACGATGCACCAAACACCCTGTATAATAATTATAAAGGCGAAAGTTTGTGAGTGTGTTTTTATGTTTGTTACTTCTTCACGCTCAAACGGGTGGACCGATTTGGATGTAATTTGTTATGTAGATAGCTTATACCCTGGATTAACACATAGGCTACTTTTTATCCCGGTCTTTGTGGGTGAAACCGCGGGGCGCTGCTAGTTATAATATAAAGCTATCTTGCCTCCTTTACAGGGTGTACTATTTTATCCCAGTCTACGTGGGTGAAACCGCGGGGCGCAGCTAGTTATAATATTACGCTATCTTTCCTCCATATACAGGGTGTACTACTTTTTATCCCAGTTTACGTGGGTGAAACCGCGGGGCGCAGCTAGTTATAATATAAAGCTATCTTTCCTCCATATACAGGGTGTACCAGAAAGGTGTGGTCAAATTTAAGGCTTCTGCCCGCGACTTTGTCTGCGTTTACCGGGAAAAAAAAGTCCTATGTCCTAACCCAGGTCATGGTCAACCTATGTGCCAAATTTCATCCAAATCCGTTCAGTCGTTTTAGTGTGAAAGCGGAACAAACAAACTCACTTTCGTATTTAGCTTTCGCTTTTACTTTTTTTTATAGTCAGCTTATCCTAGGCCTCAAATCTCTCTCTAAAACCTACTGTTCTCGTGTCCAGGTGGGTGTACCATACCCGAACACATACGACACGGCAGTTAATGCGAAGATGGAGTACAACAACAAATATATGAAAGAGAGGGGCTTGCTCAACGGGAGGGAATGGCTACGAGTGCAAGCTTACAGGTTAGTACAGACCAATGCAAAACTGTATGGCGGCTCGGAATATGAGGCGAGTCTTTGCGCAGTAACACATTCACGTGTCAGTGGGAGGGGGGGGGTTGCGTACTAGCCGTCCCATACATTTTGACGGCTGTTTATTTCGTATTAACATAGAGGGTCAATTTGCTTCTGTCTGTATCACGAGCAAGAGTGAGCCTTATGGCCAAACGTCATATCAGATCAAAAGCAACTGCGATGTTTTGAAAATGAAAACTATTTCGCTCATTTCATTATATCTTTTTTTTATTGATGACATTCGATAGCGCGCGCAAAGGGTGCCAACGGAACCCTATTACTAAGCATCCGATGTCCGTCCGTTCGTCCGTTTGTCTGTCAGCGGGCTGTATCTCATGAACCATAATAGGTAGACAGTCGAAATTTTCACGTGTGTATTTCTATTGCCGCTATAACCAGGGACGTAGGCGGGGGGGGGGGGGGGGGGGGGGGTCAACACCCCCCCCACCCCGAAATGACGCTTACATTCCATATTTTTAATTAGCGATTTCTTACCTTATTCACCTATTTGTAGATCAACAAAGATGCACGTAATTACACTAACCATGGCGCACGCGCTGGTAAAAGTGGGGTTATGATGATAGATGACACTTAAATGAGTCAATGAAAATACTTTTCAATGCACAGCAAAGTAATAAACAATGCTTGAATAGTTTTCAAACTAATTCTAGCTTTCTATTCAATAAAGGGTCCTATTCAATACATAATAAACAGCGAAAGGAAATTCGTTCCAAGCTGATCATCTTCTTCCAAAGTCCATTGTAACGAGGGACCATTTTGGTTACCCATCAAAACGGTTTTCGATAGGGTTTTTCTAAGCCGTTAATCAAAAACCCATACGATGTGGGTAACCCCTTTGAACGGCTTAAATTAAGTCGTTCAAAAGGGTTTCACTTCAACTCTCTTAAAAACGATAACAGCGTAACATTCCGACTCGGAGCAATGTAATATGATCTCTCGATGATGGGCATACGTTGCAAATAGCTAATATGGTAACCCGAACAAAACTCCCATAGTATACGGGATGAAATTTAAAACATGTGCCAAATTGAAATGGGAGATTGTACTCATCATTATGAACAACTTTTACTATGGGACCAAACCTGAAATCGCGAAAAAAAAGTCAGCTGTTCCCTACATTTTGACGAGTTTGATGTAGATAAATGTACTGAACAGTTGATTTTTTTTTTTCCACGACTCATAATGATGAGTACAATCTCCCATGTCAATTTGGCACATGTTTTAAATTTCATCCCGTATAGGTTATCTTAATGAAGGGGAACCCTTTCACTGAGTTTCAAGTATAGAACCCATTCTATGGGTTATCCATAGTGAAGGGATAACCCTTTTGCTGGGTTTCAAGCTTACCCCTTCGAAAGACTTTTAACCGGAGTTGTACGGTCCCTGATTGTAACCATTACCCATCCGTTATACTTTCACAATGATTTCGTTGCAGAGCACTGAACCAGGCGGCGGGGCGCTGTGTGCGTCACCGCGGCGACTGGGGCGCCGTGCTGCTGGTGGACGAGCGCTACCAGCAGGAGTACTACACCGAACACCTGTCCAAGTGGGTCAAGAGATTTGTGAGTACCCACTTAGGTACTACGCATAATGTGTAGTGTACAAGATGTATGCCCAATGAAATGATAAGTAAAAATGTCGTGAGGAGAGTTTTGATGAATGTGGATGGCTGTAATGCCGGGGCCACATTATACATACATCGCCGTTGATTATCGCGTTGAAAGGCGATAACCGTAGGTGTAGCCACCACTTACGGCGATATTTTGACCGAATCTTGACCTAATTTAACTATCGCGATGATTAAAGCGTTTATGGGCATTGACGTTGACGTTGTAGTGTGGCCGGGGTATAAATAGAAGACCAAAGAAACGATGGATGGACTGTGTGAAAGACGATATGGTTAGAAACGTGGTGACTATCGAGATGACGACTATACTCTTTACATCCATTTATTTTTCTTTTGACATAAGGACGCCTATGAAGTTCCTTATTTATTGCCATTGACGAAAAAATGCAATACTTCATGGACGCTATGAAGTTCCTTATTTATTGACAGGCAACCATAGACAAAAATATCGTGGATGTTATACAACGTGACGTTTTGCATCCTCGTCAAATTTCAGAGTGTGATACAGAACATCAAACCGAACAACTTTTTCCATGGGACCAACATCGTAATCGCGAAAAAATGTTCCAACTGTCCCATAGAAAACTTAATACCTACTCGACGCAAATGTATGGGACGGCTGATTATTTTTTCACGATTACGATGTTGGTGCCATGGAAAAAGTTGTTCGGTTTGATGGTCTATACCACACCTTTAAATTTGACGAGGATGCAAAACGACACGTTGTATATAGGTGACTTCATGGTTCCTAAGTATAGTACCTACCTGTTTAGATTTTTAATTTAAAGTTGAAATCTAAGTCATACTGAACGTAAATTTTTCAATTTAGACCAACATTTTTATATCTTTCATCACAATTACGAAGCTGACTATTTACTAGTGATCATTTTTTTTTTACTTTTTTATTTATTTAGGTACACACCTCTGTCTAACCCCTCGGGCATGATGTTATGTTACAATATGAATTTCTCCACAGCTGGGCAGCAACCACCATACTTACGAGAGTCTAGTGGACAACACCAACGGGCTTGCAGCGTTTATGCAGAGAATGAAGATTGTGGAGGAAGAGGAAGGCTTCAAGAATGCCTAACGTTAAGTTACTGTAAGACTGATGTAAAATACTTGTAATAAATCAAGATTTAATCAACCAATTGATGTGTTGAATCGTATTGCGTTTCTAAATTGAAAATTTGAAGTCAACCACTTGTCAAACTCTTACACTCTTTTCTTCTCTCTTTTGACTCTCTTTTCTTGTCGAATTTTTGATCCGTAGTTAACGCAACCAATATAGTACCTAATGATTGAATTTTGGCTAAATGTGAAAGACTTAACATGAATGTTAAAAAAAATAACTAAATGGCATTTTGGCAAACACATTTAGCCAAAATTTAACCATTAGTAACTATGTTTAACCATTGGTTGAGTTAACTACAGATCAAGAAACCGGCCCTTAAGGCGCGATATTAGCTCAATATTCACAAAAATTGGTTTCTTGGATTGTCGAGTATGACGTAACGCAATGAAACTATCCGACGCAAAAAATACAGTGGACAGAGAAGGGTTTACAGAAAAATTTTAATCGAATAGAATAGTAAAAAATAATTTGATATTCGCAATAAAAATTGGATTTTGCTCCACTAAAATAAACTTTGGCGTCGAACATATCTGTATTTTCAGCGATAACGACATTCGTTTATAATCGGCGACAAACGCACGAATGACAGAGATTGCGGCGCGGGGCACATGACGTTTAACCAATCAGCGCGCAAGGTGCGTTCCGTCGCGTTCATTTATGATGCCAGTTCACAATTTGACATGGATTGATTATAAACTACCGAAAATGAATATGTTACATTGTAAGCGCAACACAAGTACCAGGGACCATTTTGGTTCCCCATTGAAATGTATTTCGATAGGGTTTTTCTTAGCTGTTAAAAAAAACCCATACGATGTGGGTAACCTTCAACTCTCCTTAAAACGATAACAGCGTAACATTCCGACTCAGAGCAATGTAATGTGAACTCTCGATGATGGGCATACGTTGCAAATCGCTAATACGAGTATAATTACCCGTACCCCTTATATTATATAGGTTATCTTAATGAAAGGGTATTATATAGGTTATCTTAATGAAAGGGTAACCCTTTCACTGGGTTTCAAGTATAGAACCCTTTCAATGGGTTATCCATATTGAAGGGATAACCCTTTTACTGAGTACTTTTTTTATATAGGTACCCATTCAAGGAGTTACACATGATAAAGGTAACCTCATAAACGGCTAACCCCTTCGAAAGACTTAACTCTCAACCGGGATTGTACGGCCCCTGACAGGTACAGGTACAGTTTACAATCTCACGAGTTAGATTATAAACTAACGAAGTTCATAATTAAATGGTGACATATACAAATTTAAATAGTGGGGCGCGTCATTTCGGAATGGACAAGCTATACTCGTGTATCTCACTATACGGCGGAAATTATATAGTTTATAGATTTGAGGAGAAGTCATTTGTAGATCTTTGACAGTCGTTACGGGTAGTCAGAAGCCGAATGACAACCAATGTTGCCAAGGGGTATCGTGTTACCCAGTAAGTGGGTTGGGGAGGCAATCGATCCATGTAAAATACTGGTGTTCTGCTGCATCTGGTTAGACTGGGAGCTGATCCCAGCATATTTGGGAAAAGGCAGGCAGATGATGGACTTGAGGAAACTGTTCTTTTGCAATAAAAAGCTTTATTGTATACTCAACATCGTAAATGGTTGTGTCACTTGCACGTTATAAAACGACAAGGTCTATTTGTAAAGCATATTGCATTTATTTTAGAATATTTGCTCGCGCAAGTTTAGTAATAAGTTTGTTTTTAATCTCGGCAAAGAGATATGCGTCTTTACTATAATATTTCCGACCGCAGTTTTGAGCTATATTTCCTTCCCTCCCAATTCCCATACAACAGAACGAGAGGGATGTATATCGCACGCGCCGAATCAGAGGCATCTCCGCTGCAGCGATAGGCAATCGCCGCACACATCCATTGTGACTTGAGAGAAATTATTGCAATGTTGAATCTCTGTTCTACCGCAACCGCACCGCAAAGCGCCGCGCCGCAAATTAATCCGCTACATTATCAAAAACTCTGAATCTTTTTTTATAAGTGTTGGCCGACACAAGTGTACCGATTAAAGTCCTCATGTAAAAGTGCACCACAGTGAAAGGAAGAAAATCAGTAAAACGAGGGACGACAGATATGGCTGTCCTTGAGTCAACGCGTGTCATCCAGAAGGTTCTCAAGTAAGTCCATCCATCCCTATTTTCTCACTCATAACCTCATGTTTCCTTTTGCTCAATTCTGTGTGTCGTCTAACATTCCACTCCGCGAATGGTCCTTCGAAAGCCGCTTCAACTTATACTTACACCAATATTGCTCAAAATTTAAAATAAGTTTGGAATTGTTTTGTACATTTCAATGTACATGTACACTGTACAGTCCCTGAATTTGATTAAAAACGGTGCCTTAAGGCGAAAGCGCCAGGGTAGTCCGCGAAATTCAAAATTTCTTACGTTTTTTGCAATTTGCAAGTCAGTATTAGGTTTTATGTTGATATTTGATTCGCGACCGTAACAAGTATGTATTTACAGAATTATAATCATTAAAGTCATCAATACAACTCTTTGAGACCAGGTAATCCTGTTGAATGACGTATTTCATGTAATCATGTAATCTTAACATTTGAGGATTGTACTAACTTAAGGAGTTGTATTACTGATTCTAATGATTATAATTCTGTAAATACATATTTGTTACGGTAGCGAATTATACTTTAATCAACATACAACCTAAGACTGACTTACAAATTGCAAAAAACCTGTCCTGGCGCTTCCCCCTTAAGTGTAATACAGGATGGCAGGGACATCGACGCCATAACCTTTTACCATGGATTCAGTACATGATTCTTTCTGGACCTCCCTTCGTTGAAATATTTCGTCATTTATTTTAGAAAAAACAGCTGTTGCCTACAAAAGTGACCTTTGCGGTTAAAATATACAGATCAGCGATTTTTTTTTTTTTAGAACTTATTATATATTTCAAAGCAGCGTCACATAATTTAGAAGAATTAAATAAAAGCAGAAAAAACACATCCTTATGCGGATGTGTGCTGTCATCTGTAACAATCTTCATTAAGTTCATAGTGATTTATTGGTTTTACAACATAGGGTCCATGTTCATATAACTATGTAGCATGGAATGTTTGGGTCGGGTGGGACTCATCATCTTCGGACGAGGCAATAACTTCGTATAATTACCGTCGAACTTCACTTACAGGTAAGTTCGTTTGACTATTCAATTATACTCGTTATTGCCTCGTCCTCAATGATGATAGAAAACAAGTGTAGATGTTCAAAGACGAGTTGTAAAATCAATAATTATTTATTTAAGAAAATATATAAAATAACACGAGTTATTTTTTAAAAATTTCTTAAGATACAAAAAAAAAATAGACCATTTTCTTACTAATACAAAAGATTCAGATTGAATTTTCGTTAGTACGAAAAAATTGCTTCGGAGAAGCTTCTATTGTTGATTAGGTCTATTATAAAATCTAGCAAAAATTGTTGACTCTCCAGTCCAACCAGCCGCTCTTCTAATATCGTCAATATTAACCCCCCTACTGTAAGCTGCTGATGTTTTTGCATGGCGGGTACTGTGTGGTGAGAAGGTGCTAATGTCAATTCCACTCTCTTCCATAGCTTTTTTGACCCAACGGCTGATTGTACTGGAGCTCACAGCTTTTTTAGTTGATATAAACAAATTAGTACAGTCTCGCAGACCTTTTGTTAATTCTAAATAATTAACCACAGCTGTAGCTGGGCATACTCCTAGTCTAGTATTAAAGAAAGGAACAGATAAAAAAGGTTGTCCACAATCCATGGTAACAGGCACGTCGATGTCCCTGCCACCCTGTATTATAAATGTAATCACGAACTACAAGTTTTATAATCGTGTAATGTGTTTGTTATAAATAAATAAAACAAATTATATTTTCTAACTTGGTGTTTAATTTATTTAATTTTAACTTTAGTATCACAGTTTAGGCTCTTCGTTGGAAGCTCCTTTTGCTTTTGAGGTAGTGATGTACGCGCCTCCGTTTTGCTTAAGCTGAAACAATTGGAAAAAACGCATTATTATGATAATTTTGGAGAATATAACAACTCCTGCTGAGCGGTAGCCGTTTTGCGTAGATGTGACGCATATTTTCCCCAAAACTTGCTTTTTACATTGTTATTTTATTTTGTTGTCCTTTGCGTCATGTTTACCGCAAATAAACGTATTTTCTTTCTTCTCTTTCTTTCTTTTTTTCTTTCTTTTAATTAGAAATTAGAAATTATAATAGTTTTTATGTATCATAAAACCTTGTGTGCTTTTTTTATTACGGGAGGACACTGGCTCCTGCAACACAGTTTTAACTAGTGCAGGAGTCAGAGAATTCCATATCTGATGTAACATCTGTTTTATGACAATAAATAATTTTTTAATTTTTTTTTTTTTTTTTTTTTCCTCTTGGGTGTCAATCGGTATAAAATATACCAGCTTTGCTTGGGTGTGATTACAAAGCCAAGAATAAGTCTGTGTACGGACTGTATATTTCGTTACGTCTGGTCACAAGAACACTGGATTAAATTCATCTAATTTATTTTGTACGTTTTAGGGCTAATTTTTCAATAGTCCGATAACTGTAGTCTGAAAAATAAATACTTGAATTTGACAGCTTTTGTAAAGTAAATATGTCAAACTGTCATATTTATTTTTCAGTTAAGAGTTATCTGACTATTGAAAAATCAGCCCTTAATTAACTTCACTTCCTGGAATTTTGCATGTTTTAAATTTGATCTACTTCCCGGTAACACCGGGAATGAGCTGCAATTTGGCATACTGTAACAAATCTACTAACCTAAAGAAATAAAAGGGAAAGATAGACTTGAAACAAAATATAATTTTGTAATAAAAGGTTAAAAAATACAGAATATATTAAAAAAAAAAACACCTCCCTAACTATCACACTCAGATTTTTAGTAAAAAACGAAACTTGAATTGGCACCAGGCCAGGCCAGACGACAGGCCTCGTCAGCTCCGAGGCGCGATGATGCTGCTTCACAGTCCAGTACGCGAAGATAAACAAGCAGCACAGGTAAATATTGGTAGAGATTTGTAAAAGACTTGATGCAGAGATGCTTCTTATTCAGAATTCAGATTCGAAAAAGCCCAGGTAGTCACAAATGTGGTAGTCCTCGCTTATAAAGCCTCGTATCAAAGTTTTTCACCACGTCTGATGTTTTCTCCTCGTTCTTTTTTAGTTTTTTCAGAGTTGTCTTTCTTTCAAAAATGCCACTTGTCAGTAATCGAATCTGCCAGAAATATCAGTATTCATTCAAGAACCTCTTCGATGAATTCTGAGAGCGTGTCAATTATTTTTATAAATCTAATTCAGGATACAGTTATTCAGTAAACAATCATAATTATCTATAAAATACAATATTTGAGCTAACATATTGATAAAAATAATTTAAATTATACAAATCAAAAGTAATCTTCATAGACTAAGCTAGTAAGAAACTCTATGAGAGAAAATTTTGAAAAAAAAGTAATGATAGCGTGACAGCCTGACATAAGTGTCATAACATTATAAATTAAGGAAATTGAAGAAAACAAATCTTTTTAGACCGATTCGCAAAAATACTAATGCAAAATCAATAACGGAGTATGAGATATACATATAATAATGAATGTGAAGTGTAAGTATATGATGTAAAATGTCTGTAGTACGTAGATACTATAATACGTATGTAAAATCGGTTATAATGCAATATTTTGGTACCATCGAGCTGATATGATAATGGAGCCGAAAGGTGGCCACAGGAGTATAGGCTCGTTTGATTCATCTTGACAAGGACTGGTTCTAGATGATATCCAGACTAGTAAAAGATTGATTTAAAAAAATAATAATAATAATACACTTGTTACACTGGTAACGTCACGTTAGGACATGGCCGAGCTAATGCAAAAATGAAGTTAGGACGGCATTTGAATTTGATTCGATTTTTTTGGGTAAAGAACTGATTTCAAGACACCATACGATATAAAAAGTTCGGAAATTTCTGAATTTTCACGCGCAAAATCTCCATACAAATTACTATGGCGAAAATTCAGAAAATTTCCGAAATTTTTACGCAAAACAGAAGTAATGTTATGGAAACAATGATTTCAAAAGTAATAAGTCAATGTATGGAAAACAGAAAAAATCTGTGCGTTCAGTTCTTTGTTGTTTTAATTTAAGTAAATCAAATTACGGCAGTACTTTTTGCACGTTTTTAGTGATACTTATTCAATTTTATTTATCCTCAATCCAATTTCCTCACTGACGGGTGAAACTCTTGAGCTAGCCAGACGTTTTTTTCCGTGGCTACTACTTTAAAGTTTTCTTTATAACTTATCCAAAACCCATAACACGATTTCCTAGTGCCAACCCTTACACTGTATACCCACCGCACCGAGAACGGTATCTATATCTATCTATCTATAGGTATGAGAACTTGTATACTTGGCCTTATGTCAATCCATAATACAATATTGCATCACTGTATGGGGAGGGGCCGCAAAGACGCATCTACTGAGCTTAGAAAGAGCACAAAGAGCGGTGCTAAAAGTGATGGCAAGAAAGCCCTACAGACATCCAACATCTCAGCTATACTCGGAATGTAAGGTCCTAACGGTTCGCCAACTCTTTGTGCTCAGAACTATTCTCAGGAAACATCAAAGCGTACCATTACCCAACCCCAATAGACGCAGCAAAATGCCTGTGTGCCCTAGCGTTCCATGCAAGACCTCCTTCGCAAGAAGACAGTACAATGTCATAAGCTGTAAGTTATATAACACCATAAACAAACAGCTCAACATTACTTCTCATAGCAGACACGAATTAAAAGGTAAAGTTTCTGAGTGGCTTCAGCTATTGGACTATCAGAGGACGGAGGATCTACTGGCATGTATTGCGTAACATATATCATACAATACGTCTAAACAAACTCTCACATACACACACACTCACCCCACACACACACAATCACAGATCACACACTTCTGATAAACATAAAAAAAAAACTAATCTAAAATTGGAAAACTAAAACTGAAAACTAAAACTAGATTATAGTATAAGATTACCTAAAATTATCTTATAAATTATAAATTGTAAGTCTACTGCAGCGTCATTCAAGCTAATTTGTTCGTATTTTATTATGTGATACTTCCTGCGGCTGAACACTGTTTACCAAAATACAAGCTTAAGCTTAGTTTGGGAGTCAGTAACAGTACCTTTTGTAGAATACATAAATACGATGCATATGTTAGATTACTTTAAGATTAATGTATTAACTGGCGACAATAAAGAATTTTTATTTATTTATTTATTATACTCAACACGCAACACGAATCAATTTCCAATGCAAGTATTTTAATATTTTGGCAGCGCCCATCCATTTGATTCAATCCAAATGAACTGACCGTGGTAGCCTAGCTTTATCAATTTCGTGAAAAATCTAATTTACTATTGCCAATTTTGCTTTAGCCCCCGCCCTCCCCCTTAATGTACTTACAACTTGGTGCAATCGACTGCCCGCTCGTGGCGCCTGAGATGACTCGCGTGCAGGAACGCTTTCTTGCAGATATCGCAGGAATACGGACGCTCCCCTGTGTGGTACCTGACAACGACACAAAACATTAACCACTACTACATGAGCACCAGCCTTCCAGGCTTCCGTGGTGCTGTGCGTGTGCGTTTGTGTTAGGGTGTGAGTGGGGGGGAGTTAAGACATAGGCTACTTTTTTTCTCAAAAATAATCCTACAGGGGGTGATATAGGGGATGAAAGTTTGTATGGGAAACCCAGCATTTAACTTAGGGATATGAAAATTCAAATTTATGCTTTTTGCAGGAAATAAAAAAAATATGTGGTTCAGCATTTTTGAAAAATCATCCCCTAATTTTGTGAATTTTAAAATCATTCCCTATTGTACCCCCACAATAGGGATTTATTTTAAAATTCACAAATAATATTAAGAGAAGAGAGATTAAGAGATTAGGGTTATTATTTTTAAGAGATTTAAGGGATTGGAAATGTAGTCGTAGTTCGTATCTTGAGGTAACATTTAGTCTTTATTTCATTCGACGTTTTTACGACGAAATTATTACAACAATTAACTTTTGAACGAGTGGACACTCAGTCAAAAGTTATTTGTTATTATAGTACGTTATGTTATTATAGTTAAAGTGTAAAAACATAATAAATTTTAACCAAACAGTCTCCCCGCCGCGTATGTCTGTCTGCTCTAGGCTGATTATGATGACTTGTTCCTTCTTTCTTTAATAATTACCTCTTATGTACGGCCAGGTCTGATTTCTTGAAGAAGCTCTTGCGACAGTCCTTATAGTCGCACGCATGCGGCGTCAGCCCATCGTGGTCGCGCTCGATATGGCCTCTCAACTGAAACAACATTATTATTTGGTGTTAATTATAATCCTTCTTGATTTCATCCACACAATGTCACACAGTCTTGGGTGATCCGAAATTTTATTTATTTTCTTAGGATCTCCAACAAAAGATATAATACACAACACAATACATGGCATAAATAATGTACAATATTAGGTATTAAGAGCGTTGGCTCCGTACGGCATTTCATACAAACTTTCATGAACCGATTTTAATGAAACTTCATACGCATAAGCAGGATACATAGGTCTAAAAAGTTACTTAAGAACATTTTCGAAATGCCTTATTTAAAAAAATATAATTGGAAATCTCCGTTTCTATGGAATATTTAAAATCGGTCGAATTTAGCTGCAACACTATTTTTCGAAAATGTTCTTAACTAACTTTTTAGAGCTATGTATCCTGCTTATGCGTATAGTTTCGTTAAAATTGGTTCATTCATTTCGATAAATAAGGACATGAAAGTTTGTATGAAATGCCGTACGGAGCCAACGCTCTTAAGGAGGATGCGCTGTAGTAACCCGCGAAATTCAAGTTTTTTTGGGTTTTTTGCAATTCGCAGGTCCATGTCAGTTTGTATCTTGATCAAAATATGATACGCGGGAATAAAACATATGTATTTAAATAATTTTAACCATGAGAATCATCAATACATCTCTCAAGTTAGATTTCGTGCAGGTTCGCCGAACGAACAAAATCTAACGACTCTGCGCGAAATCTAACTTATAGAGATTTATTGATGATTTTTATGATTAAAACTATGTAAATACATATGTTTTATAGCCGCGTATCATATTTTGATCAAGATACAACCTGACACGGACCTGCAAATTGCATAAAACGCAAAAAAAATGAATTTCGCGGGTTACCACAGCGCATCCTCCTTAAGGACGCTGTTACAAATGTGTAGTCAAATCATTAATTTTTTACACAAAAGTATGATTATTAAATAAAATGCGTTTCATTCTTAACTTCTTATAAATTTTCCTGTAATCTACAATAAGAGTATAAAACTATTTTCTGTATTTTTTTTTTTCAAAACTTTAGGCACAGTGGTTTCGGAGATAAGGGGGGAATGGTCAACTGTCATCTATTTTCTTAAACAACTTAAGACGATTTATTTAAATTATAAAAAAAAAACTATTTGAGACATACCAAATGAAAGGGCCTCACCTTTTCATTTGGTATGTCACACGGTACAGTTTGCAAAACTTTTTTTTTCTTATTTGTCCCCCAACAGTGACCCCCATATTCAAAATTCATTTATTTACGTTACACTTCCGTGCTTGGGTCACAGAAATTCATATGTGTACCTTTCAACTTAATCGGGCCATTCGATTCGGAGAAAATTGGCTGTGTCAGACGGACAGACAGACACACGAGTGATCCGGGTTCCGTTTTTTCCTTTTGAGGTACAGAACCCTAAAAAGGCAAGTAATTCCACAGTCATAACAGCTCTATATTAGATCTCATCATCGAACGTCCGTATTTCCGAAGGGAGACGATGACTCCCGAAGCGCATACTTTTCATTGGATTGTACGGATACTCACCATCCATGCGAACGTGAAGTTCCGCTCACATATCTGACAGCAATGCTCCAATTGCACGTAGGGCGTGTGGTGACTGCGCGTGTGCTTGTTGAGCGTCGAACGGTAACTGAAGCGCTCGCCGCAGATCTTACACTTGTGACGGCGGAGGGACGGCTCGTGGGTAGCTGTGAAAAAATAAGTACAAAATCAAAAGTCATTTATTCAAATTAAAAAAATAATAAAAATTTGGCTGAGAATCAGCTCTTTTTAAAGTCAAATTTACACAAAACAGTCCCCCAAAACGCCCGCCCTTCACAACTCTTTAGAAGTAGCGCAACAAACTCCCCAGCAGCGTATTATTATACACATGAGGGAATTGTTTAACTGGCGTGATTGAATAAACCCCTTTCAAATGAAGGTGTCGAATCTGCGGTGCGAGCACGGGCGTACCCAAGACGTTTGTGACAAGACATGATAAATTATGTCATGTCTTAGAATTTGTCTTAAATGCTAGCACGGGTCAACCATGTAACATAATCTAGAGGCGCGACATGCCTTTCTTGTTGCTAATTTCATACTGTGACATAATAAATTGAAAAAATTTTCATGTCTAAGACTATCTGAATATGCGACCAAATAAAATCTTTTTTTTTTTCTTTTGCTTTTATCTCGAAAACGGTGTGTCCTATCGCAAAAATAATGACAATTTGGTCCCCCTTTATTGTACCCATAAACCCCTAATTCTCAAAATGTAGGTACCAAAAAAAAATTATTTATTATTATTTTTCTTTTGTTTTTTGTTGGTTTCCACGCGCATATTATTTATATTTCTAAATATTGTACCTATTTTTATAAAAACATAAAAAAAAAACATTTAATAATATAAAAATAGTAATTTATGTGTTTACTTAGATTATTTATTTATTTCTATTTTTTAGTTTTGTTGGTTTCCACGCGAATTGTTTACAGTTTTAGATATGCATTTTTAAAATATAAAAAAACCCTTTAAAAATATAAAAAATAGTAATTTATTAAATAAGTTATTACAATATTTTTTTTTTGTTATCACGCGCAGTTTTTCACACAACTAAACCACCACCACATAATGCAAGAAAATTATTTATTGCCATTTGGTGCAGAGTAATTAGCAGAAAAATATGATTTTTTTTCAATTTTCAGATCTTATCACCACCTCCGAACGAACGTGATAAAATTTTTCTTAGTTACCGTCAAAATGTGACATTTGTGATATAATTGGTGCGCCCATATTAGCAAATAAGACATACGAGTCCCAACTAAACATCAAGAAGTTATGTCACATGTCAAGAAATTATGTCACGCCGCCGTGCTAGCATTTAAGATAAAACAGTTTTATCGCCCAAAATGTGATAAAATGTGTGACTCAAGCCATGTCACAGTAGGCCATGCTCGCCGGGCTGACGTTTGTAAGTTTAATAACTTATGAGAACACTAGCTTTTTCCCGAGGCTTCGCCCATGTTCAGGTCGAAAATTATTCCAAGGGAACGTACTACTGGGATAGAAAAAAGTATTCTATATTTTAACCAAGGTCATATTTCATCCTAATTCGTTCAGCCGTTAAGGTGTGAAAAGGTACAAAACAGACAGAATAACTTTCGCATAAATTATAATAATAATTAATAATATATGGAAGTATAGATTGGTTTATACAAAGTCAAATTAAATTAACAGGCGAAACTTCACAGACATGATGGATGTTGATATCTACAGTCTGATTTTTAATTCGACGGAATTCTGACATTTCAGAAGTGTTGTCAATAATAAAACGGTCCTACTAAAAACGGAACGCATTTAAGCGAAATTTAAAAAAAAAAACCTTTCTTAAATTTAAGGTTTTAATTAGAAAAAATAAAACTTAAAAATTGACTGATAATTTTAAAATGGTAATCAGATTTTTTACTATCAAATTATTGAAGTTACAATAATTAGTAAGGTTATTATTTTTCTCTCACAGGAATCCCTGTCCACTAATCCATAGGTTACAAACCTTTTTTAGGAATATCTTTTTGTTTGTAAAATCTTCGCTTCTTGTAATGACAGACAGACAACGATGATGATATTCGTGATAATGATACCTAAATAAATATTTAAATTAAAAAAATATGTTCTTTTACTCTTTTTTTCCATTTAGCCATATAAAATTAATATTTTAATTAGTGTGATTGAATGCATAGAACAAACGTATTTACATTGTCATATAGTTAACTTGATCAGAAAATTCTAGTCATTTATACAACTTATAAAAAGGATAAGACAGAAAAGGTTTTTGATAACTGAAGTGTCATAAAATTACAGCTGTCAGAATGCCGTCGAATTAAAAATTAAGACTGTAATGACGATGATAAAACTAAAACAATGACTTTATAACTCATAATTTCAACTAACTACAGTTGAAAGTCAATGGCCATTGGTAGTGTGGTTACAAGATAATATGAGTTTAGGAAATCTTTAATTTTTTTTTCACGTCTGTGAAGTTTTTTTGTCATTTAATTTAATTTCACCTTGAATGCAAGGTCACAATGGACAATGGGTAGATTTGATATTTCCCACCCATCTTTTAATAACTGGCCCACCACAGTAAGTAAGATAAAACAATGTATTCCTTACCTATATGAGACCTATAATTATCATTCTTATAAAACACCTTATTGCATGTTCTACAAACATACAACACTCTCTTTTTCGGCTTCCTCTTTATTACTTTTTTCTCTTCTGTAGCCATAAAACTCATTGGGGGGACACTCACAGACTCTTCAATTTTAACAACCATAGGCCTGTGTATGCGATCTTCTAGTTGCTCCTTTTGGGGCTCTTTTACTGACAAAGGCTTTTCAATCTTCACATAAAGCTCTATATTCGCTAGACTTACAGTCTCTTGCTTAATTTCAGGTATACTTGGCTCCTTAGCCTTATCATTAACTAATTCAACTCCTATATTTAACATGTCAGTCAATTGTTCAGCATCTATTTCGCTATTCAAACTTATTATAAAAGTATCATCGTCTTCTGTTGAAATGTATTGGACACTATTTTCGCCGATGAGCTGGTTCAAATTTGCAGCCAGGTTAGTACTAGCTTCTAAATCAACGTCACTCTCAAATATAGTAGCACATTCATTTACCGATACATGATTATGATTGTCTACTTCGCTAGTTTTTTCAGGAGGATTTAATATTTCTGGAGGATTCAGTAGTTCATCAGGTAAGTACTCAGCTTTGACATGGAATAAGGTGTTCATGATATCCTGATCCATACTTTTGCTTCCTTCAGTAAAGTCGAATAAAACTTCAGCATTCTTATCCGTACCGTAATCCATATCATTTGTGTTAGTATTAAACATGTGACTAGGTTGTATGCTATCAAAATCTATGTCATTATAGAATAGTTCTCCATCTAAAATGTGTAGTTGATTAATTTCTTTTAATAGTTCTATTTGCATTAAGTTTTCTGGGTTATTGTCGATATCGGGTGGATTGTACACGTTGAGTATTTCGTTTTGTGTCGACATGGTCATGTAGTCGTCTTCAGCGGATAGAATATCGTCCACTATATTGTCCACGATGCGGTTTGTGTCGTTTAAATGAGTTTTATCTTCTTTGTCGGGTTCGGGTGGTTTTGCGTTTTGCGCTACACCCCCCGTGTTGGTGTGTTGCCTGGTGGACAATGGAAAAGTTGATTAGAAGATCATCTAAGACACGTAATCTAAATTAGAGAAGCCAAGACCATAGTAAAAAGTATTATACTTTTCGAAATGAGACTAAGCAAAAAAAAAAAAACCGGCCAAGTGCGTGTCGGACCACGCACAATGAAGGGTTCCGTGGTTGGGATGAATTTATCCCAAGAACAAACTTAACATTGTAGTTGAAAAACATGTTCTCCCATACATTCCTGTAAATGTAAGTTTGTACTCACAATATTGAGAGATTTACCATGTTAGTTTAAGACCACAGACTTTTTACAGGTTTTCTTGTAATCTACTGGTAATGAAAAATTTTCTGTATTTTTTTCAAAATTTTAGGCTCTGTAGTTTCGGAGATAAGGGGGGAATGGTCAATTTTAGCCAATTTTCTTAAATAGCTTTAAAACTATTTTTAAAATTATAAAAAATATATATTTGAGACCCCCAAAGCCCTTTTATTTAACATGTGACACGGTATAGTATGCAAAACTTTTTTTTTTATTTTCTTAATTGGCCCCCAAAAGTGACCCCCATATTCAAAACTCATTTTTTTAGTTTACCCGTCCGTGTTTGGGTCACAGAAGTTCATATTTGTACCAAATTTCAACTTAATCGGTCCATTGGATTCGGAGCAAATTGGATGTGACAGACGGATAGACAGACACACGAGTGATCCGCGAGGGTTCCGTTTTTTCCTGTTGAGGTACGGAACCCTAAAAAACTACTAACATACAATACCTCCCGAATCTGCAGGCTAATAATTTTGATAGTTTTTGAAGCATTTCATACTTTCTACTAGTCACAGTTTGTCAATATAACATGCACATGAATCTACGACAAAAATTAATGCAAACGATTAATAAATGAGCTGTTGGATTTTCAACTTTCGGCGCTGAGCAGAGCGTTGAAAATCTAATAGTGCCCTTTTGTGAAAACGGGCTTAGAATTATTCTTGAGAATCTCCTAAGATAATAGCCTAGGCATAGATGTATAAAAAAGGCGGACAGATTCTCGCTAACAAAAAACTGTGTCTATCGGAGTCAGCCAGCTCGATGTACCTACACGCACACATTCACACATCAGTTAACCATTCGTAATATGGTAACGTATTCGTAATATGGTAATGTGTATACAGTATGGGGACCGCTTATATGCAATAATTTCTAGGACACACTTGGTATCGCCTTTTCTGACGATATACAAAAAATTAACGAAATCGGTCCAGTAATTATGTCAAAAAGTAGAGTTTTCATTTTGAACAAATTTAAACACTCTGTAGAATTGTATCACTAGGTCAATGATTCAATGAACCCTTTAAAATGCGACGTTGCCACTCAGTGCAAACTATCACGACGCTGTTACGTACCCATTCTACTTATTTGCCGAAATGTAAAATCGGTACACCTGCACGACAGGCTGGAATTTAATGTAAAAAAAAATAATTCAACGTTTGAGTGCGTGCGCAAAACTAAGCGTGTATGGGAGACGCAGCCGCGGACCGTTCCGCCCGACGACACCCACATTCGATTAATACTGTGACGGTACGGCCCACTACCTCTCACAGACACAAGACCAGTACAGACTGACTATGAAATTTAATGTTAATGTGGTTTTTTTTTCGGTATACTAGTACTTGGAATTTCCTATTGAACAACTTCCTTGGCCTGCCATGGTCGAAACTTTGTTTTGTTTTCACAAACATAATCCATCACTGGGACGCGCCAACATTTCCTGCGGGTGTACATCGGCAGCGGTGTCTTTTGGCGGCTTCTTTACACAGAGCGGCACAAGCCACGCGGCTTTCTTCAAAGGCGATTCCGCGAAATAATATTGCGGGGGGCGCGCGGGTGCGGGGTGCGCTCGCGCCACGTAGGGAAGCACACCTGTTATCGACTATTAGCTTCTGTTAAAAGGAATAAAGATAGATAATCATAAAAGCTGTTTAGCTTTAAATACTTAGGTGGTGCTATGGTGTTTTAAGAATTATTGTCATAATTCTAAAAACCACTATGCCCTGAGTATTTAAAGCTAAACAGCATTTTTGTTTAAGTGTGTTCTTATTAAATATTATTAAGTAGATTTAGAGATAAAATGCATAAAGTAAACAACAACAATTTATGAATTGTTTTCGCATGTTACATAGTTAGTTACAGACCGGCTCCCGGTGGATCGACAGACCCGATTGATACTCAGGATTACTCAGGAAGTCACCAACTTAACGGTAGTTTCGTAAACTGTTCAATCGTATTTTTAATGTCCAATTAATATTTTTAATTGTTAAAAATAAATATTTAAATTACACAAAGATACTTGTTTTCTAATGCCTTGTTTCGGTAGAAAGTAATTATGTGTAAAAAGTTATCGATAAGCGTTAATTACGATAATTGCACCATGTGCCCTACATTATAATATTTTTTCGCCATCTTGGAAGTTGCGTTCCGCTTTGTCAGTTCACCGATAGTCTTCCGGGATAGTGTGTGTTTCGCAGAGATTTCGTCTACTTGCGCGCATTGCTTCAAAACGTGATTAGCAAATACCAGTAAATTTAGTGCTTAGTTAGTTTAATTTTTTATCAGTGGAATGGACACTTATTAGTTTATTAGTTATTTTACTCTGTATGTGTGTAAATTGTGTTTTTAAGTTTTTTGTATACATTTTTTAAGGTGAAATTGACACTTGACTTTTGTGTTCGCGTGTGTCTTTTTAACAAAATGCCAAGACAACAGCATTTTTCACGCAACTCGCGTCTGCCCTACTAGTGTCCGGACAATCCTGGGAGCTGTCCAAAGGATCAGGGAAAATCAGCACATGAAGGAGTTGCTCCGCGTCACGTTCCATCCTCTTTTGAACACCGAGTCTTAGAACATTTCGAGCAGAACCCTTTGACAAATTAAAAACCATGGCTCTGGATCCTGAACGAAATTTGCTGAGCAGGCTTCGGGATAACATTGTGCGGCGATGTAACTTGTGCATTCAAAAACGTGGTGGACACTTTGAAAATGAGAAAATTTAAGTTTATTCTTTTTGAAACTAATGTGTAATATTGAAGTATTTAGTTCAGTTCAGTTATCGCGAAATAAACACGTGGCGGTACAAATGAACTTAGTGGATTTTATTTTCGTCGCACATTGTCAAACGAATCAAAGTGCCGGCGCCGACAAAAAAGCCGCCATGCCGCCCGCGTGCACCGTTGCCACTCTTCGCTCCTGGGGTCAAGGTACGTTGTCTAAACAGAGTGTTTACTTTAAGTGAATTTATTTTGATATTTATTTTGTTTGAAAATTTAACTTTTTTAATTTTCGGTTTTTTATTTATTATTTAATTTTTCTATACTTCTATGGAGTAATATTACTTGAGCTTTCAATGATTGCCAAGATGCCAATTCCATACTGTATATAAAGGTAAAAATACAGCATGTCTTGTGAAATGTGTGCGTGCCGGCCTGTAGGTATAGCGAGCTGGCTGACTCCGATAGACACAGTTTTTTGCTAGCGAGAATCTGTCCGCCTTTTTTTATACGTCTATGAGCCTAGGTGATATCATAGAAAAAGGAATAATACTTAAAATAGAAGTAAAATTGGGCGCGTATCATAAACCTCAAATCAGTACAATGTGGACCCTTACCTGACACAATGCTCCAACAAAGCGCTCTTAAACTGGAAGCTCATTCCACACACGCGGCAGTGGTTCTTACGAGTGCTCTTGTCCACAGACTCGCTCGGCTCCTTGATGTGCACGCAGTTTTGCGCGTGACGCTTCATTGAAGCCAGCTGGGAGAAGGGAGGACGATGGTTATGTAGTGTAACCATATTCATTCAGTTAGTCGGTTATAAAAAACACTTTTAGACATCAATAAATTCTATCTTTCTGTGGTATGCGCGCCCCTGGAAATCAGGATGGCAACCAACCGATTATCCTTTAAAGTAAAATTTCGTGAGCACATTCGTAAGAAACGTTTTTTTTTTGTGGGTGAGAATTCATCAAATGCCTTCTCCCGCTCTGGGCGGAGCGGGAGGGCTAGTCAGACATTTACTGACTAAAACCAACCCGTGTTCCTTCAGTTGCCTGTGCCAGGGTCACGGTATCTCTTTCGAACAACCCGCGACCCCGGCGGCATCGGCCCTATCGGACCTCACCACTGCTGGCATCTCTTTGATGCGCGCGTGGAACACAACGCGCCGTCGACCCGGGCCTGGTCCTTACCGGCCAGCGAGCGACCGGTGGCCGGGAATCGGCTATCGATTCCCGCCGCCCAGGGCGTCTCCTGCGGCGACTAGGGGATTCGTAAGAAGCTGGCAGTACCATCACAAAAACGTTAATGTTTTCCTATTGTTTGTCTTGTTTGTTTTAGTATATTCGTGTATTTATGTGTAAGTATTAAAAAAAATATCAGTTTCATACATTTGGGTCGAATAGGTATTGAAGTTTTGTATGGGACGACAGTTTTTTTTTTCACGATTACAATGTTGGTCCCATGGAAACAGTTGTTCAGTATGATGGTTTGTACCACAACCTTAATTTTCGCCACACCTTTCTGAGACTCATTGTATATCGAGACCCCCCCGTGCCTCGGAAAGCACGTCAAGCCGTTGGTCCCCGCTGTCATTCATAGATCTTTGACAGTCGTTACGGGTCGTCAGAAGCCCGAAAGTCTGACAACCAGTCTTACCAAGGGGTATCGTGTTACCCAGTAACTGGGTTGATGAGGTCAGATAGGCAGTCTCTCCATGTAAAATACTGGTATTCAGCAGCATCCGGTTAGACTGGAAGCCGACCCCAACATAGTTGGGCAAAGGTTTGCAGATTTTGTCTGTGAATAAACCTAATTTTCTTTCTTCCTTTCTAAAATCATTTGATATTCTACCTGTTTAAAACTGTTCCCGCATCCCGCACAGCAGTAAGGCTTGTCCCCACTGTGGCGCAGCATGTGGCGCTTCAGATTGGACTTGTCCTTGAAACGCATGTCGCATTCAGGACAGGCATGCCTCTTAACATCTGGTGAAAGGAAGAATTTATTAATCGTACGGTTAGCACTTTGCATTACCTGACCCCTCTTACAAAGAAGAAGAGGGGAAGAGGGGTCGGGTTATGCAGAGCACTGACGATGATCCTATCCTCTAACGACCGAACCCCTACCTACTGTCAGTAAAAAACAGAATGCTACTGATGATAGACAATATAATTCTATCAGAGGCGGATTTGCCCTAAGGCACATTAGGCCCGGGCCTAGGGCGGCCAGATATTAGGGGCGGCCAATCTGAAAAAAAACTGCTGTAACAAGAAATAACTGAAAGTACCTAAATATTCTAAAGACTCGCGCACATTATGGCGGGCCGCACTGCACCGCATCGTATAACAATAATCTTCCTAAATCACTCGTATATACAGGGTTACTGGTTATTGACCAATAGCCTCTTAAGGGGTCACTGTACTCATCATTATGAATAACTTTTACTATAGAACCTAACCTGATGTCGCGAAAAAAATCAGTAACTCTATTTCGATAAAAGTTGGCAATACAGTAAATTCATTATGCAGTCTATAAGATGGGTGCCTATTTTTACTACATGGCCTGGGGCCTAGGGCGGCCAAGACTGCAAATCCGCCTCTGAATTCTCTTGTCCCCATACTCCATCCAAAGGTTGTCTATAAAAGATCGCTTTTAGCGATTAGACCGCCCTTTGTGTCACCCTATGTAAAATTTCAACATTCATACCTGTATTTTAAATGGTGTGCATAATAAAAAGTATTCTATTCTATTCTTTTGTTTTATCTGTCTTAGATTATTGGGACTTTATAACCATAGATTGATGGGTTTTTCTATCTCCAGAACCTATGCCAAAATTGGTGATAGATAGCTAGGTTATTGAGTTCAGCCGTTAATATTGAACCCGTTTTATTCCGTGTACTTCACAATAATAATTGTGAGGCCAATTATTGGCTTCTAAAGCTCTGGCTAAACTGAAGCGCATCCCGCGCGGGATGCGGGACGAAATTCGCTCGCGCCGTTTGTACCAACAAACTAGTAAGGTGTTGAAACTGGCGTGAATATTATGACTTCCTAATCATTCAAACAATTGACGCACAGTCGCGTCCGACGCGTGATTCGCCTTGTTTTGGCCAGAGCAAAGAGAAAAGGAGAATGATAATACTGTATTTTTTTCTATTTTCAAAAGCCAGTCATTTAATTTTCAAGGCAAAAGACATTCTTTTGTCTTCAATACACCATAAATCTGCTATTAAAATAGGGTTGACAAAGAATCCTGTCTCAAGTAAATATTTTAATGTATTCCATGTTAACTTACCACTATGTATGCTTTTATGTTTCTCCAAGTCTGAAGGCTTAGTGAAAGACTTCTCACATTGATCGCACTTGTGAGGCCTGCAAATTAAAAGACTTAGAACTTAGAAGTAAGTGTGTGTGTGTGTGATGAGTTTACTGCAAGTAGAAAATACAAATTTATTTAGAAATCACTGTGCCTGCTGAGAGCTTATGGCAAAAGGTATCAACAATTTATTTGACGAAGGTTATGATGTCAGATTTTCCTTTGACCATTCATAGTCATTGTAAGGAGGGCCATGCCCAATGATGCTTTGTCTAATTATTGAATTTGAATAAAAGTTGGTAATGTTGGTCATATATTCACAACACACACACTACTAACACTTCACACAGTTAACCCGTCGCGCGCCAATTAGCAGACACAATTGAAATTCTATTGTTATCTGTACACATGGTGTACAATCGACATTTTAAGAGTTAACAAACCATGATAGCACCTGTCCTTAGTCCTGAGCAATCTCTAATTTAATTTTTGTACTCATTCAAACTCAAACTCATACTCAAACTCAAAGCATTTATTTCAATTAAACCAATTACAGGTACTTTTGAATTGTCAAGGGGTCGGTCAGTCAGAAAGATGAAGCTAGGCGCCCATTCCAAAGCATAGTAGGTACCTATGGAGAAGAACGGGCAAGAAACTCCACGGACACTCTTTTAAATCAAGATATGGTAACAAAATAATTGTTACGATGCAGAACGTTAAAAGCGTCCTTAAAAAAAACAATTCAAATATTTAAATATATAATGTCATTTTGTGGAAACCGGGCTGGCAAAGCTTAACTCAGGTTCAAGGTTACTACTTAACCTTTGTAATGTCCTTAGTTTTTACAAATGTAATTATAAATTACATGAATTGCAACTGCACTATACTGTTGAAATAAATAAAACTGGCCAAGAGTGTATCGGACCTCGCACAATGAAGGGTTCCATAGTTAGGACAAACTTAACAATGGTGCCGATTCTCTTGTGAACGCACTAAACTAAAATTAGAGAATCGCTATCTTTTACTAACAGGCAGCGCGAGAAAAGGACAGCTATAGCTATGAACTAAGTTGGAGATGTCAAACTAGTTCACGCCTTGCGCTTCACCGTGTTTTTTAGTCGACATGTTTTTACGTGTCGTCTAAATGTCTATGGAAAAAATAGTTGTAACTAATTTGACAGCTCTAATTTACTTCCGTCCCTTTCTTGTCATAATAGAGAGAAAAAGTTAGCAATAGCCTAAATTAAGTTTAGTTTGTGCACAACAGAATCGGCACCATTGTAGTTGAAAAACATGTTCTCCCATAATTCCAGCTGTAAATGTAAGTTTGTACTCACAATATTGATAGATTTACCATGTTATTTTAAGACCACAGACTTCTTATAGGTCTTCCTGTAATCTAAAGGTAAAGAACTATGTTCTGTTTTTTTTTTTTTTTAATTTAGGCTCAGTTGTTTTGGAGATAAGGGGAGAACGGTCAAATGTTCTTAAATAACTTTAAAACAATTCATTTTAAAATTATAAAAAAAAATATTAGAGCCCCTCATAGTAAGTCCTTTCATTTGACACTGGTTACAATTTTTTTTTTTTTAATAATAATTATCTTATTTGCCCCCCAAAAGTGACCGCTATATTCAAATTTCATTTATTTAGTTTACCCGTTCGTGTTTCGGTCACAGAAGTTCATATGTGTACCAAGTTTCAACTTAATTGGTACCTTAGATTCGGAGCAAATTGCCTGTGACAGTCAGATGGACAGACACACAAGTGATCCTATAAAGGTTCAGTTTTTTTCCTTTTGAGGTACGGAACCCTAAATATATATATAAATATGTTTCTAACAAAATAATATTGTTGTCTCATACTTGTAGTTCAAATGCTTGGCAAATAGATGCTGCTGTAGTTTCCACAGAGCCTCAAAGACCATGGTGCACTGCAGACACTTCCATTCTCTCTCCAGGGGCTTGTGAGTCAAGCCGTGTTTCATCAGCTGCTGCTTGGTTGAGAACTTCTGGTCAGGACATTGCTCTGAAACATAATGTAAAATCGCTTTACATGTTTGTCTGTGTGACCGCATTGTTCTTCTAAACTGTGCAACGGATTTTGATGCGGTTTTCACTATCATTTAGAGATTTATTTCTGGAATGTTTATATGTATAATACATTAATACTTAACTTATATATAATATAGAAACCTTCATGTTTTGTCAAGTCGTAAAAACCGTGCAAAGCAGGGCCGGGTTGCTAGTAGAATTAATAAATAGGAATAACAATAACCACTAGAGATGATAAACTAGCATACTTGGTATAAATTATATCCCTGACTTGAACAAAATGAAGGATTGCAGATGGAGGATTTTGAGGCCCCTGAATGTGTACAAAACAAAAGTAATAAAACAATTGAGAATGTTTTCATAACGAAAAGAAAAAGAACAGGTCAGTGGGTCGTCTTAGGCGAGGAGTTAAAGAACATACAGTACCTATGTAAAGCCTTAAATATTAGTCATAACTAACATAAACATTGTGAACACTCACCACACACCCAAAGGTTATCCTTGGAATGCACCCTCAAATGACCATAATACTTCTTAGCATTATCAAACTGCTTCTTGCAGATCTCACAGTGTAACGTAGTAGGTCCGTTCAAGTCGGGCTCCTCCAATGGTTCGTCTCCAGAAAGAAATTGGGCCAAGACATCGTCAGGGCCCAACAATGCTCCATGGGATGGTAAAGTCGCGTGCAACTCATCGTACGCACACTCCTGCGGCTTGATCCTCGATAAAAAGTCTGAAGTTTCCGAATCCACGAACTAAAGTAAGGATTTTTAGAAAACATCACGAATAATATAATCTTTCAAACTTTTGTAAACAGCTGTTGTCATGTCAAAAAATATAAATAAATAAAACTTACTGGGAGACTAAAAAATGGTAAATTCGAATCCATTTTCGATATGCATGAGATAGATGAAGCAAAGTCGGTAATATTATGACGGAGTTATTAATGATTATACGGCTAAACACTCGATTCGTTTGCCATGATTTCCTGACAAAGACATGAAATATTATTTTCTGCCAATCCAGCAATGATAATACTAATCTGTGCAATCCTGTAATGGTTTTTATTGACGTTGACGCACAGATACATAAGTCGTTGACGTCTTTTGACTTGACCACAGAGTACTTTTTTATATAGGGACTTGACTACTCTATTTTTTCGGTGGCGTAACCATAGACAGTGAGAGAGAGAGAGGAGCTCGTGGCTAAGTAATAACAGCCGCACGGGTCGGTCCATCAGGTTAAGCAACGCTTGCCGGGGTTGTCCGTGGATGGGTGACCATCTTTACATATCGAGACTCCTCCGTGCCTCGGAAAGCACATTAAGCCGTTGGTCCCGGCTGTCATTCGTGAATCTTTGACTGTCGTTACGGGTCGTCAGAAGCCCGAAAGTCTGACAACCAGTCTTACCAAGAGGTATCGTATTACCCAGTTAATGGGTTGTGGACGTCAGATAGGCAGTCGCTCCATGTAAAATACTGGTATTCAGCTGCATCCGGTTAGACTGGAAGCCGACCCAACATAGTTGGGAAAGGCTAGGCAGATTGATTGAACCATAGACAGTGAGAATGTAGACCAAAGTCATGTCCAAAGTGTCCATGCATGTAGTATTTCTCGTATCAATAAATCAAGCTATACATTTCCAGTATAAGCTGATCTCGCATTGTGTAGGATTTCCTTACAGTGAGAGGTCAGCGTAAAGTAGAATGGATATATAGCTTGATGTGTAGCCGTATGTTCCACCCACTACTGAGTACAGTGCCTCCTCCAATTTGTGCACTCGGACCCCAGGCAAACCCCAAACGGCTCAAACATAGAGTTCCCAATAAGGTTGTTTTTGCGCCGTTTGAAGTTTTCTGCTCCTGCAGCAGCCACCCCAGCACAGCCCGCCGTGCTAAGAAGATGAGATGGCGCGAGGCTATCAACATAGGTTGCTTCCCACACCAAAGGCCTACCCATAGAAATATAAAAAACAGCTACCCAACTTCCAAGGCATTTAAGGTCATTCCGTTGCCACTACCACTTCCCACTGTTGCGTGCCAAGCCATTGGGTTCTAAAACAGCTGGCACCTGGTGACAAGAGCCCAATGTCGTTAATGCTGGCGTGCCGTGCCATCCAATCAGCGCTCTTGCTTCAGGATAGGCCATGGTATCCAAGGCAGTCGACTCCTTCACCGTATTGACAGTGATGTGGAGGGGGCTCCACAAGGAGCACCCAGACCAGACCCAGACACAAACATGTAGCGAGCCATAATGTGGTGTCACCCAGCATAATTCCTATGTTGGGTGACGGTAGCGCCTGAAGCCAGAGGCCCGACTCCCATTCACCCACAGGCCCCACAGCTAACAGGCGGGCACGCTCAGCAGGATTGGTGGACGTATTCATAAGTTTATTCCGTACCAACCTGCAGAGTGGCTCATCCCACTGTCTCTGGGAATGGGTTCTCGGACTGAACCGTATCCGGGCAAGCCACTTCCAGGCGTTCACCGCATCGTTCAGACACGGCACTTAAGAGTCATCCTGAGAAGGGATTCTTGTAATTAACTTTTCAGTGATGTGGACCGAGAACAGGAACGTCGGTAGGCTTACACTTGAAATTTCGCGGATGCCGAGTCCACCAAAATGAATCTCCGTTTCATTCTCTATGTGTTGATAAAGTCCTTTTTGTGATATTGGAACAAGATGTGTTTTGACCATATCTCGTCTCGTTTTGCCTCAGCTAAGATATCCTATCAAATGTAAACCTAAAGTGCAATCCATAAGGTTAATTTTTGTATGATACGATTTTTGGAGAGCTCAGTCCTGTTTATATTATATTATAAGGTCCATGTTTTGACCGTTCATTATCACGTTTTTGTTGTTTCCCTTTAGGGAAACAACAAAAACAACGAACGATGATGTGTGATGGTTTACCATCTTGTCAGATGCAGCGGCGACGCCATGCTTTCCTGTACCCTTGCGTTGCGTAACACACTATTAATCGGAATCGGTTTCATTTTGACAGTTCAACAACATTCAATGCGTTATTTACGGTGTTGAGAAGACAAATTTTTCGAACAATATAAAACAATGGATTAACAACTTGCTTCAAAATTATTCAGATTCCGATAGACAGTGTTACGCCTGTGATCTAGTACATACTAATTCCATACTCTAGACTCGAGTTTACTGTCACGTGCCACTGTTATTCGTTTGTTTTCGAAATGACAGTCAGTGTTAATCTCAAATCTGTCAATTCCATCAAACACCAGCTGATTCAGAAATAGCAACGAAAATTTAAAATTTGGGTATGTCTTTATTTATCACGTATATACTAGCTTCTAGTACCTTCTAAAAAAGAAAATTAATCTAATTGCATAATACAAGCAACCCTAATTTGAATTTTACTTTAAATAGATATATAAGTATTATATTTAACAGTATCTAAACATTTTCACCCAGTGTTGTTGTGTTGTACCTTGTACCTATTTAGATAGAGTTATAAAAGTATTGACGGTGTAAAGCATTTCAAATACATACTGTATACTTTATCACAGATAAGAAATTTTATTGGTGATAAATAAACTCCTGTTTTGTGAAATATCATCCGACTTAGTAACAGTACCTTCTCAATCAAATAGCAAAGCATTTGTTACAACCCACATTATTGTGAACATTTTTTTAGGGTATAAGACATTCATATTATTTGTGTAAAAAATAGACAAATTATAATCATAAATAAGTACCTACCCCAAAAAATTTAAGTGCTGGCTAGAGAGAAAATACTTACTGGGATTTTACAGGAAATAATGCCCTGATAATTTTGTTCTGTCACAAGGAAAACCTTTGATTAACCCCTAGACTGCACTGTGAGTTTGAAAATAACGAAAGCCCTGTTTTTGCCTTTAGTTGAATATTATGAAGTTGGTTGGCATTCTTTGTTTTAGTAAAAAATAATTCAGGATATTTTATTGTAACAAAACAATATCTTTTTTAATTTTTTTTTTGTTTTTACCCTATGTATGCTTGAGTGAGCATGATATAACTATGTATAGCTAATTTGAGACTCCTGATCCAAAATCGTTTTTAACATTACTAAAATCAGATTGTCTACAGGCATCAGAGGACCTGTCATCCTGTAGCACTACATTACTTGATAAAATCCATAGCTTGGACTCGGCACATGTTGGTAGGTAACTAGATAATCATTTACTGTTTATTTATACCGTACTTAGTACTAGACCGATTTCACTAGCTCATTTGATTCAATGCATTCAGTACCAGGTGGTTGAACACCTAACAGATATCATACAAATTGTTCTGTATAATAACCTATGGTTGGACAAATCCAAAATTGAATGTCTATGTGCACTCGTTGCACAATTGTTTGTACCAAACTACTCAATCTCCCACCATTGATGAGTGGAATGAGAGAGTATAGAGTATATATGTTACTAGAGTATATTTAAGTTACTAGAGTATACTGGATGACTTTTTTTACCGTCTCGAAAAAAATAGGGTATATGTATTCGGTGAACGGTGTATGGCATATCTAGTTTTTTTTTTAATTAGAAAAAATCAAAATTCAAATCATAATGCAGGTTGCACATGATTTGAATTTCGATATTTTTAAAGGATTTATTATTTTTCTTCAAAATTTATGTTTTTATTGTTCTAAAGTGAAAATTTTACAATGAATTTGTAGTATTTATTGATACTTAGAATTTGTTTTCTGTCTAAGCTATTTAAAAAGAAAAAAAAACTAGGTATGCCATACGCTTCTACTCCGTTCACCTAATATACCCTATTTTTTCGAGACGGTAAAATAATTCATCCGGTATATGTTACTAGAGTAGGTATATAAGTTCTGTGGAGAGCGCCCTATACCCTGGACAAAGGGCGCGCGCAGGACTAGGGCAGTCTGCCGCCGTTCCTCGTCATATTGATTTAATTTTGGACGCCGTGCGTAAAAATCGATAAATCAAGGACAAATTGTGCATCACCGTGTGGTGTTACTCGTGCCTGCCTCCATGGTCATTGTCCCACTCAAAAAAACGTCTGAAACATCTGGGAAGCTGGCCGCAGCAGAGAAAAGGTGAGTCGTACTTAGATTTATCTCTGTTGAATTTGTTCTGTTGTAGTGGTGAATGAGCAGGGCTCCGTTTGTTCAGTACTACCTATTTCCAATTTACAACCAGCGTTTTCTTACAGTTCATGTCTCTATTCCACGCAAATATACAAGGTCTACAGGCAGTTGGGCCACCAACTTACCTGAAGTAGGTAGATGCATTGGCTGTTGCACCACTGACTATTGGTAGATGCATTGGCAGTTGCACCACTGACTATTGGTAGATGCATTGGCTTTGCATCACTAACTATTGGTAGATGCATTGGCTTTGCATCACTAACTATTGGTAGATGCATTGGCAGTTGCACCACTGACTATTGGTAGATGCATTGGCTGTTGCACCACTGACTATTGGTAGATGCATTGGCAGTTGCACCACTGACTATTGGTTGATGCATTGGCAGTTGCACCACTGACTATTGGTAGATGCATTGGCTTTGCATCACTAACTATTGGTAGATGCATTGGCTTTGCATCACTAACTATTGGTAGATGCATTGGCTTTGCATCACTAACTATTGGTAGATGCATTGGCTGTTGCACCACTGACTATTGGTAGATGCATTGGCTGTTGCACCACTGACTATTGGTAGATGCATTGGCTTTGCATCACTAACTATTGGTAGATGCATTGGCTGTTGCACCACTGACTATTGGTAGATGCATTGGCTGTTGCACCACTGACTATTGGTAGATGCATTGGCAGTTGCACCACTGACTATTGGTAGATGCATTGGCTTTGCATCACTAACTATTGGTAGATGCATTGGCTGTTGCACCACTGACTATTGGTAGATGCATTGGCTGTTGCACCACTGACTATTGGTAGATGCATTGGCTGTTGCACCACTGACTATTGGTAGATGCATTGGCTGTTGCACCACTGACTATTGGTAGATGCATTGGCAGTTGCACCACTGACTATTGGTAGATGCATTGGCTTTGCATCACTAACTATTGGTAGATGCATTGGCTGTTGCACCACTGACTATTGGTAGATGCATTGGCTTTGCCTCACTAACTATTGGTAGATGCATTGGCTGTTGCACCACTGACTATTGGTAGATGCATTGGCTTTGCATCACTAACTATTGGTAGATGCATAGGCTGTTGCACCACTAACTGTTGGTAGATGCATTGGCTGTTGCACCACTAACTATTGGTAGATGCATTGGCTGTTGCACCACTAACTATTGGTAGATGCATTGGATGTTGCACCACTAACTATTGGTAGATACATTGGCTTTGCATCACTAACTATTGGTAGATGCATTGGCTGTTGCACCACTAACTATTGGTAGATGCATTGGCTGTTGCACTGCTAACTATTGGTAGATGCATTGGCTGTTGCACTGCTAACTATTGGTAGATGCATTGGCTGTTACACCACTAACTATTGATAGATGCATTGTTATTCCCAATGTAAGTACTTTGACTTTTCCTTTTTTTTTTGTAGGTTCAAAAAATGTGCATCCTATTTATCTTTAATGGCACCCATATTGCTAAGAGCGACTACAGTTTAGTTCTGGTATCTAACAGGGATCAATACTATACCCGAGAAACGCAAAACATGGGTCCATGGAAGGAAGATCCTAACGTTTACGGAGGTGATAGGCTGCGTCCTATTTAAAAGCGATCGTTGTGCTAATTCGCGTTCACCGCGTTCATATGTCTCTTTTTGTTCGGTGAACCTGCGGGGTAATTGTGTTATACACTTACAGTAGCAATGGCTTTCATAATGGACGCGACGATCGCTTTTAAATAGGACGTGGGGTTACACATTTAGTAATACAATCATAAAATCATCTTGGCCGCAAAAAAAATCATCACGTCAAGTTCATCTCACAAGTAACAATGTACATAGGTTAATATTATGAAGTTGACATAGCAAAATTTTTTTTTTGTACATTCATCCATTACCTGGCCTTAAATATGGCTCATAGAGTTTTAGCAGAAAAAATCGGCTTTGTAGAACGTCTTCATTGTCACTCTTCCTGTGTGTGGAGTTTCTTGCCCGTTCTTCTCCATAGGTACCTACTATGCTTTGGAATGGGCGCCTAGCTTCATCTTTCTGACTGATCGACCCCTTGACAATTCAAAAGTGCCTGTAATTGGTTTAATTGAAATAAATGCTTTGAGTTTGACAGTCTGTTTCTAAATCGATATTTCATATTAAGTTAGGTACCTGTTAATATTAAACTACCCCATCATAGCCCTTATCTCCTAACTTCCGTGGTTAATATAGTCTTAACAGAATAGATATTTTAAATTCTCCATACGCTGATCCATGATGTTGAGTATTGATGAGTACTTAGATGGAGAAGGACACTTCTTATCTGGTCAATAGCACAGATCATTATCATACTGTTTGAAAGGTGTTTCCACCAAGTTCCCACTAACATATTTTTGATATCATCATACATAGGTATTACCATCATCGGAATTGTAAAAGAAACGTTTCTGTTTGAAGGGCGTGACTTAGAAGTCGCTGAAGGAGGTACTTGGTTGGCCGTGGCGCCCACTCGTAACAAACTAGGAGTACTGTTGACTTTGCCAGGAACCAACAATCCTGCAGCCAAGAGTAAGTACAAACGTGCTTTCCGAGTCTCGGAGGAGTCTCGGTATGTAAAGATCCCATCCACGGACCAACCCCGACAAGCGTAGCTTAACCTGATGAATCGATCCATACGGCTATTATTACTTAGCCACGAGCTCCTACCTCCTCCACGCACACCTAAATGACGACGCCTACGATTGAAAAGTAACCCTGTGAAACTTGTTTATGGTTTTTCAACTATTTAAGCACATTTTGAAAACACAAAAAGGCATTTTTGCTGCTTGTTTAGACGATTACGCTAAATTTAGTTAACGTGCAACATATATGCTACACAAACGCCCGCCAGTTCGATTGTGACTAAGGTCAATTAACTAGTCGAATGCCGTAATTACAGACACAATTAAAAAGTTTTGTGTCTCGTGTGGATCCACGTTCCGGCTGGATACGAAGGGCTAAGCCCTTGGTCCTAATTTAAGCGGCCCACGTCGAGGAGCGCGTACCTTATCTTCCCTTTTTTAAAAATCATTGTCGTCTATCTTCGGAAATACAAACACGCGATGATGAGATCTGATATGTTGTCCATGACTACAAAATTATGGATTAACAATTAACTCTATGCATTCCAAAAAACATTTCGAAACTTTTTAGGGTTCCTTACAACAAAAGGAAAAAACGGAATCCTTATAGGATCACTTCGTTCTGTCTGTCAAGACACTTTTTCTCAGGGAGACGTGGAGGTATCAACTTGAATTTAATATCAAATAGGTAAGTCTGCCTTGGAGTTAAAAAAAATCAAGCTTCCAAGTCAACGCAATAAAAAAATACGGCCATTTATACGTCTATCGCAAGTAAATCAAAACCTATAGGGTACCTACTTCCCGTTGTCCTAGAATCATGAAATTTGGTAAGCAGCAAGGTCTCACAGCACAAATAAAGGAAAAGTCCGAAAATCGTTTTGTATTTCTATCACATAAAAAAATATTTTCATGTCTGTTAGACTGTCAAGATCTTTTTCTCATAAACGCGTGGAGGTATCAAGTTGAAATTAATGTCAAATTACGTAAGTCTATGGTCCTTTGGAGTTCTACAAAAACAAGCGTCTAAGTCAACGCAATAAAAAAATACGGCCATTTATGCGACATATTTTAATACTTGCAAGTAAATCAAAACCTATAGGGTACTTCGCATTGACCTAAAATAATGAAATTTGGCAAGAAGCAAGGTCTCAAAGTACAAGTAAACGGAAAAGTCAGAAAATTGTTAATTTGTAATTTTATCACATACATTATTTTTTTTTGGATTAGGTACAATGTTAAGTTTATTTTTGGGATAAATTCTTTTCAACTACGGAACCCTTCATTGTGCGTGGTCTGACACGCACTTGGCCGGTTTTTTTGTGACAGATGACGATTCGCGACCGGAGTAATTCAACTGAGAGAAAACTTCATACAAACGCGCAATGGTAGGTGCAAAGCGTGGCAATAAAAACTTAGAAGCTATTCCTCTGTGGAGGGTTTACTCTCTGGCGCGACGATCGTGCTAATTCGGAAAGCGCATACTTAACTTTTCTATTAATTTTCTTCAGCCAGTAGATGCATGTATGAATAGACTCTACGGGAAGGGTACTCATTACTCAAGCTTACGTTCTCCGCACCCTGGGTAGTCAATTCTGCTACCTCTTACCTACTTGAATAACATATTTGTTCCACGGTAATATCTGTTTAATACGAAACAAGTAGAATTGTTGTCAATTACTAAGTACTATGTACAGACGCCAGCACATCAAGCTACTACAATTTGTCAAATTTCTTTAATAGATTTTCATCTTTATTGCTTATGCATTAGGTTCAAGGTTGATTGGGAAAATTTGACAGTTTCGGGTGGCTTGACGTGTTGGCGTCTGTACTTTATTACTTGGAGGTTCCAATGAGTTGGATCATTTGCTCAATTCTTGGGCGTTTTAAAAAAAGTTATTGACTAGGTACTTGAATATTGTAATTTAAGTTTTAAATATCGCGTCAGCCTTTGTCATTTGGCCAATCACCAACATTTGTAAATTATGCGGGAAGTTCTAGGCCAGGGTTTGTGTTAGAAAAACTAATGGTATCCAATCGTTTTACAGGCAGAGGAAGCATAGTAGCAGACTACGTTAAGTGCGAAAAACCCGTTAAAACGTATATTGAACAAAAAAGGAATTATGCAATGGACTGCAATGATTTTATTTTCGTATCGGCAGAATTCAGGTACACACGGCTACACATCAAGCTATACATTTCCAGTTTACACTGACCTCTCATTGTAATAAAATCCTATACAATGCGAGATCAGCTTATACTGGAAATGTATAGCTTGATCTGTAGCCGTGCGTACGTAGACTTCCTTTTTATTGTGACGACAGTGATGGAGTACTGGTGAGCGGTGGCGCGCCGGGCCTCTGGTCTTGGGGCCCTTTAAGCCTGAAAATAGATCAAAATCAAACTTAAAGCATTTATTTTAATTAATCCATCACTTTGCCATTCTAAAACGTAGTAGGTTCCAATGAAGAAGAACAAACAAAAAACTCCATGGACACTCACACTTTATTACTAATAACCGACCCCAACGTAGTTGGGAAAAGGGTACCTATAGACGATGCACTAAGTATATTTTAGAGCATCATCCCCCCTGCCTGCCCCTCCTACCCCTACATACTCTCCTGTAGTACACGCATTATTTGTAATTAATTGATTGTTTTGTCAGCCTCTTATATTAGGTTGGGGAAAAAGTCTTTTCGCATTATAGTATGTATGAACTTAAAATAAAATCTCTTTGGCTATACTATTTGTATCTGGCTGGTTTTGGTATCATTGAAAGTTTAAATTTTAAAGAACATAATTCCAATTTCAAATTAGGAAAATGTGTGATTTTCATTTGTTTTTCGTACTGTCAAGATGAGTGAATCTAATGAAGAAATTCGATACATTTTGACTTTTTACTACAAAAAAGGTAAAAATGCAACGCAAGCCGCAAAAAAAATTTGCGATGTTTATGGACCCAGTGCAGTGTCTGTGAAAGTAGCACAAATTTGGTTTAAGCGTTTTCAACTCCGGAAATTTTGATGTCAAAGATGCACGTCGCTCTGGTCGCCCTATTACGGATAAAATGGATGCCATTTTTGAAAAAGTGGAGCAAGATCGGCATATCAGTAGTTACGACGTAGCTGAAGAACTAGAAATTAACCACAAAACAGTTTTGGCGCATTTGAAAGAACTGGATACACAAAAAAGCTCGACATTTGGGTACCTCACGAGCTCACTGAAAGAAACCTAATGAACCGAGTACTCATTTGTGATTCTTTATTACGACGTAATGAAACCGAACCATTTTTGAAGAAGCTGATAACTGGTAATGAAAAGTGGATTCCGTACGACAAGAACGTGCGAAAAAGGTCGTGGTTAAAGACCGGTCAGGCTTCACAGACTGTGGCGAAACCCGGGTTAGCTCGCAACAAGGCGATGCTGTGTGTGTGGTGGGATTGGAAGGGGATTATTCATTATGAGCTGTTACCACCAGGCAGGACCATCGATTCCGAACTCTACTGCGAACAAATGATGAGATTAAAGCAAGAAGTTGACAGAAAGCGGCCGGAATTAATCAACAGAAGGGGTGTGGTTTTCATCATGATAACGCTAGACCTCACACATCTTTAGCCACTCAGCAAAAATTAAGAGAGTTTGGCTGGGAGGTGTTAATGCATCCGCCGTATAGTCCTGACCTTGCACCTTCAGATTTCCACCTGTTTCGGTCTCTTCAGAATTCTTTAGGCAGTGTCAGGTTAACATCACGAGAGGACTGCCAAAACCATTTGTCGCGGTATTTTGATCAGAAGTCCCAAAATTTCTATAGCAATGGGATCATGTCACTACCTACAAGATGGCAAAAAGTTATCAAATAAAATGGTACCTACATACTTTAGATAAATGTAAATAATGTATATTAAAAAATGTTTTGAATTTTCTTAAAAAATGCGAAGAAACTTTTTCCCCAACCTATTATGATTCAAATTTTACAAAATTTATACCACAACTACTTACATCAATTTCTGAGAAGACCGGGGGCCTCCTTTTGTTTTGCCGTCCCGACGCCTCTGTAGGGTTTAGTCCACCACTATGCAGTGAGGGTCGTTGTAAACATTCAGACTGCTATTTCCTTAGGATGGATATGACGGGCGGGTTGAAAACACCAGCCTGGCAAAAGAACCACCTAATCTGTTTCCCAGAAATTGGATCCTACATAGAAGCGTAAAATCGTGAACCAGTTAGATTGGAAGCTGTACCCAGCATAGTAGGGAAGTAACCTTGCTGATGACTACTCAAAAACATATAATGGTTGTTCTAGGAGCGCTGGCCCAATAATATCATCATACAGCACCGCGAATGACAAGTTGACTACCCACTATGAAGCCTATGTTGGGTTCGGAAACTGTCTACCAGAGAAACCACTCAAGAAAGTGGACGCCGGCAAAAATAAACTGATGCAAATCCTGAGCACGTTCAATAAAGTTTGCATGCAAGAGGAGCTTCTTGATAAATTGATTGAATTGCTGAAATCGGATGAGAAGTATGTTCGCTTCCCTACCTCTAAAAGTTCCGGACTTTTCCGTGGGTCAGTGATGACCCATATTAATGACACCATTCTGTATCACTGACCCATATTAATGAATCTACCCTGTTTATTACGTAAAAACATTTTTGTTTTCAGACACCTACCGGATCACCAATTGGAAACTAAGCGTCCGAATTTATATAAGGAGTTGAGCTCTATATTTCTGTGCATTCCCAAAGAAAACTACGGAACCAGGTATGTTATTCAGAAATATTCAGCATAAACCACGCAGAAAGATTTTATTGAAAAGAAGAACGAGTTTATTTTGTAAAATTTTCGTCGCATAATAGGTACTGGCGCTCCGTATCGCACTTTTTTAGGGTTCCGTACCAAAATGCTAAAAAGGAACCCTTATGGTGCGACTCAGTCTGTCTGTCTGTCCATCTGAAACAGCTGGATAAGAACTACTAATGCTATCAACTTGCAATTTGTAACAATTTCAGATGACGTTTGCCCAACTATTTTGCAAATAATAGTTTTTTTTTTTTGTTTTTGCAACAGGGACTGATAGGGGGTCTTAAAAAATTGAAGTGGGGCTACTGGGGCATGTGGGGTATCATATGAATGCACATTCTCAAACAATTTTTTTTTATTTTTTTTGAGGCCGCACAGTTTTCGACTTGATGAAAAATGTAAAAAAAATCCATTAATATCTCCGAAATTTGCCAAGAGAAAAATCTGAAATTATTCTATGTGATAGGAGTGAATGATAGCGTGACGGTTGACAGGGGAGAATGGAAGAAGAAAACGTGTTGCGCCAACCCCAAGTAATATGGGATAAGGGCAGGAAGATGATGATTCTATGTGATAGAAGTCTATGTAAAGATTACAGGAGAAATAAAACGATGTCTCTAAATAGCACACTTATCTGAAATCATCAACAAAAAATTACATATAGATAATGGCACGGAACCCTCCTCGGTGCGCGAGTCCGACTTGCTCTTGACCGGTTTTTTCTTTATTGGCATGCGCCGAGCTCTGGCCCGACGCAACTTTAATGTGCGCTTTGCTTCATTCGACTCAATCGTTTTTTATGGAATTTTCTTAATTTATATTATATCCAGTATCCGGCCGGATAGTTGTCGGATATGCGTTTCATTTCCAGTTTTCAGGTTGATTAAAAATTTTCATATTTTTGATTTAAATATAATAAGTACTTAATTATTCTTCCAGAACCCATACCATAGTGTTGGTAACCAAAAGTGGACATATGAAGATAATCGAGATCACACAGAAGGCCCCGATCGATCCTCTAATACCTAAATGGACCAGAACTGAATTTGAATTTGATATGGAACTGAAGTGACACTATAGGAGATGTATTTGAGGCAGATTTGAGCTTATTATTAGTGGATTAATAGAAACATAAAATAACAGACTTATGTTGAATAAAGTGTTTTTATTTATAATAATAGTTAACGTAAAGTTCACAGTAAAGAAATGTACAACACAAACACTATCAAAGTTAATAAAACATTGAGTAGGTACAAGCAAGAAGCATGGCTCAAAATAAGGATGGTTTCTCCCATTTTGATGGTATTTTTGGTGGTGTAGCAATATACAAATATTTTTCAATTTTAACTAATTCAGGCACAGTAAACGAAGCATCTTGCTCTAAAGAACAGACTAAAAACTACGGTGCATTCAACATTGTACCTGCTCTTTATTTTCAACATATGTATGTAAACATCAACCTTTTGCTGAGAAGTCTCCGCTCAAAGACATATTGGCCACTTCTAGGTAATCTTGCAAGAATACTTCTCAACAGAGAACCTCACTGACTTCCACACAGTCTTTAACTTATCAGCAGAAAGTAAACTCAAACGGAAGTGGTATCCAAATTTACTGTATTCAAGTTTCAAATCTTGGTCTACCTTGGTTTTGTGGAGGGTTTTTTAACACCCAATACATATTGGCACCATCATCCATTGTAGTACCTGTATACCAATGGTTGGTGGTATATATGGTATACAGGTATAAGTACATGGTATACAGTCATTTTTAATTCACTGTTAACGTTTCAGGGCGTGAAAGTACTCACGATTTTGAGCAACTTTCACTATGAGACCAACTTTGAAATATCCAAAAAAAATATCAGCTGTTTTATACAAAAATGCAATATATTTACCCGATGAAAATGTAAGAAACAGATGTATTTTTTTGCTGTTTCGTATTTGGGCCCATAGAGAAAGTAGTTTATAATCATGAGTACGTTCACCTCCTGAAAGGTTAACAGTGAATAAAAATCACCGTATATATATAAAAAAAAAAAAATTAAACTATTTATTTCATAAAACTTGACATGGACATTATCATAACAATAGCGCTCAATCTTGGATATAACAATAAGATTATGTGCACTATTATCTTATTTTATGCAATGGCTGTTGCACCACAAATTACGAACTATTGGTATGCATTGCTAGTTGCACCACTAATTATTGGTATATGAATTGCCAGTTGCACCGCTAACTATTGGTATATGCGTTGCCAGTTGGACTACTTATTATTGGTATATGCATTGCCAGTTGCACCACTAACTATTGGTATATGCATTGCCAGTTGGACTACTTATTATTGGTATATGCATTGCCAGTTGCACCACTAACTATTGGTATATGCATTGCCAGTTGCACCACTAACTATTGGTATATGCATTGCCAGTTGCACCACTAATTATTGGTATATGCATTGCCAGTTGGACTACTTACTATTAGTATATGCATTGCCAGTTGCACCACTAACTATTGGTATATGCATTGCCAGTTGCACCACTAACTATTGGTATATGCATTGCCAGTTGGACTACTTATTATTGGTATATGCATTAGCAGTTGAATTACCAACTGTGATAAAATATTTGAAATTTTTTTATATTCCTTATGAGATGCACTTTTGATTTTTTGTTTTTTGTAGGTACATAAAATGTGCATCCTATTTATGTTCAATGGCACCCATGATACTAAGAGCGACTACAGTTTAGTTCTGGTATCTAATAGGGATGAATACTACAGCCGAGAAACACTAAACATGGGCCCATGGAAGGAAGATCCTAACGTTTACGGAGGTGTTACGCATTTTATAATACAATCATAACATCATCTTCGACACTAAATAATCATCTCGTCCATTTCATCTCACAAGTAATTTAGTTTTAAATATAATTATGATCATATTGCTGATATTATGCCCACTTATCTAACTGTTTCTGTCAACAACACGATTTCGGTATTCGATGATTGATGATTACACAATGTTGCCACGAAAGATGAGAATTGACCGCGCCTCCCACGCTCTTTCCGCCGCCGCGATGACGCCCGGTCACATCCCGCGCTCAGACCTCATACCGCTAAAGAGACCTATAATCGTCTACTGCGCAAGTCAAGCCACGTGGTGTGTCAAGTCTCAACTCTAGTGGCACGCATTTTACATAATTAAAGAATTGGTTTATCAGGCTGAAAATATGGCTCATCTCGTTATCGCAGAAAAATGCGGCTGTGTTTTGTCACTCTTCGCCCTCGTTCGCACGGGCGAAGAGTTCCATATTTTTAATCACATCGGTCACGCGCATAAATACCTCTTACACTTAGCCGACGTTCGCGTTCGCACGGACGTAAAAATATCGCGGCAGGATTTTATTGCGCACTGGATTTTCAACTCTCGGTATTTAGCCGAGCATTGAGAATCCAACTTAACAACAACAGAGAGCATTCTAGTGTGTCGAAAAAACACATTGTTGGATTTTCTACTCTCGGCGCTAAGCAGACCGTTGAAAATCCAGTGCGCGATACAAAATCGCCGCGATATTTTTACGTCCGTGCGTACGTCGACTTACGCAAGACTCAAAATCAATTTATCCTAAAGTATTCAATGTGTTACGAAAAATGTTATTATGATTTATGTTATATTCTAAAAGAAACGTTTCTGTTTGAAGGTCGTGACTTAGAAGTCGCTGAAAGAGGCACTTGGTTGGCCGTGGCGCCCACTCGTAACAAACTAGGAGTTCTGTTGAACTTGGCAGGAACCAACAATCCTGCAGCCAAGAGTAAGTAAGCATTCACTTTGTTCCTGACGGGGGTCCCCCGATCGCACACGTTTTTTGTTGTGTCGTGTCAATGTGTTGGATCTTTAATCAATTCTCGTGTGTATGAAAAAGTTACTGTATACTCGAATATTGTAATCTAAGTTTCAAATGTCGCTTCGTCCTGTGTCATTTGGCCGATGACTAACATATTACAGAATGTGCAATCCACGAAGACGCGCCCCACTATTCCGCCTAACCGTTTATAGTATATGTGTGCAAGCTTCCGCCAATGTTTGAGTGTTATCGGTACACACTAGGTATAGCTAATACCTACACGGTAATTACCGATACCACTCAAATTAGCGGAAGCTTGCACACATATAATATAAACGGTTAGGAGGAATAGTGGGGCGCGTCTTTGTGGATTGCGTTATCTGTAGCAAATTATGTGAGGAGTTCAATCTTTTTACAGGCAGAGGAAGCATAGTAGCAGATTACGTTAAGAGCGAAAAACCCGTTAAACAGTACATAGAAGAAAAAAGGAATTATGCAAAGAACTGTAATGATTTTGTTTTCGTATCAGCAGAATTCAGGTACATGACTTCCTTCTTTTGTGACGACAGTGGTGGACTATATGTGAGTGGTGGCCTGCCCCGCCGTGTTCTCGCAAAGGCGATCGGCGGCGGCGATCTCTCGCGTCCAAACCTGGTCCAGGCCATGGTGCGGAGCGAGAGTGCATGGGAGGCCGTCACCTCCTTCTGCGAAGCAGTAATGCTCGCGAACGAGGAGGCGGAACGCGTGAGGGAGAGGCAACAGTCGCGCCCTCGCGCCCCTAGCCGCCGCAGGAGACGCCCTGGGCGGCGGGAATGTATTGCCGATTCCCGGCCACCGTAGACGCGGGCTTGCGGACGACGAGTAATGGGTAGCTCGCCGTCCGGTAAGGACCAGGCCCGGGTCGACGGCGCGTTGTGTTCCACGCGCTCCTCAAAGAGAAGTCAGCAGTGACGGGGTCCAATAGGGCCGATGCCGCCGGGGTCGCGGGTTGTTCGAAAGAGATACCGTGGCCCTGGCATAGGCAACTGAAGGAACACGGGTGGGTTTTAGTCAGTAAAAGTCTGACACGCCCTCCCGCTCCGCCCAGAGCGGGAGAAGTCATTTGATGATTTCCCATGCACAAAAAAAAAAAAAAAGATTGGCCTGCCCTGGGCCTCTGGTCTTGGGGCCTCCAAATCTCGAGCAGTCCTTTTTATTGAAATCCCAAACAAGGCCAAACTACTTATATCGTCGCTGGAAAGCGGTTTTGTCGTATCTCGAAAAATGGAAAAAAACAATTTTTGCATCATTCAAATCAGAAAAACAATACAGCTTCGGACGGTCTGAGCAACGTTTTCCTACGATGTTTTTTTTTTTTACCGACTTCAAAAAAGGAGGGGTCTCAATTCGATCGTATCACACTTCACACTAATATTATAAAGGCGAAAGATTGTGTGTGTGCGTGTGTGTGTATGTTTGTTACTTCTTCACGCTCAAACGGCTGGACCGATTTGGATGAAATTTGGTATGTAGATAGCTTATACCCTGGATTAACACATAGGCTACTTTTTATTCCGGTCCACGCGGGTGAAACCGCGGGGCGCAGCTAGTATATTATATTTTTTTATGTGTGTTCGCGGATAACTTCGTCATTTATAAACCAATTTTCATAATTATTTTTTTGTTGGAAAGGAGATATCCCAAGGGTGGTACTATGATAAGGAAACCAGGATCTGATGATGGCATCCCAGAGAAATCGAGGGGAACCTTCAAATTTTATAGGCACACCTATAGCGATTTGGGTATTTTTTATAGTAAATCGTGCATTTGCTCCCGGAAAGCACCATTTAGTGAAGTGGAACTGATGAGGAAGACCAGAGAAGGCCATCGTAACTACTCAATAATACGTATTTCACGGGTTGCGATTCGATTATTGCTAAGCAATTTATGCTCGTCACAATACATATGTTGAAATGGAGCTGATGGTGACTTCACCATCAGTTCCAGTTCTCCTGGTTCCTTACTAGGAGAACTCCTCAACAATTAACGTCCTTGTATCGGGAAAAGCTATATTTTGTAAAAGGTGATGAGCAGTTGACATTAGGCTATTGTAACTTAGATGAATTATAGACTAAAAAGTGAAAAATAAAAAACTTTTTTATAAAAAAAAACATGCGACTTCCAAAAAAATACTACAAAGTCAAAAATAACTTTAATTTCTGAAGTCGGTGGCAAAAAGCTGAAATACAGATCCAAAGACACCGACTTCCGAAATTAAAGTTATTTTTCACTTTGCAGTATTTTTTTGGAAGTCGGTTGTTTTTTTTTTTGTAAAAAAGTTTTTTTTTTATGATAAGTACGACGTTGACTTTTAAAACTTTTTAAAAAAATCATACTTCAAAAAATACCATGAAATCAACTATTTTTAAAAGTGATGTATATCGGATCCGGTCAATAGTATTTATTTATTTAGGATCTCCAACAAAGGATATACACAAACTCAAGTATGGACACGAAATGGATCGCAAGCTAGCCACTGGCGTGGCGACATCACGTGATCTACCCACACCTACTGCGCGCTAATACAGAATCGTGATGTTTTAACCTCAATGCGAGGAGGACATTCTAGTGTCTGATCGCATCGGAGTTACTACGTCGCGGAACTGTACTCGATTCGTTGTGCTCAGTGATTGTGTTAATTTTAATTTAGAGTGATTGTGTTAGATTGTGATTTTAAACACTGTGTATTTTCATTGTAACAAGCACCTAGTGTTTTCATTGCACGACACCCATCCTCTGCCCACATGTTGTCTGAATCTTAGGTACTTAGTAAATCCTGACTGTCCGACATGTAGTCTAACTAAAGGTAACGATTATAACGATTTTGCTGTAACTTTCGTTTCGTTGTTATGTTACAATTACCAAGATACAGCAAGATTGCTGCTCGAAATTAAAATAAGTAAAACTACTATAAAACGCATGTTAGACTAACATTAGAATGTTATCCTTAGTGGCATCTGATTTTCATTATAAGAAATACGTGTTCTAAAAATTACCTCTCCGATTCAGCTAGTTTACGACTTATGAATTTTTGAAATAGTTTTTAGCTCTGGTGTAGGTAGTTCAACTTTTGGAGATACTACAAGATTGCTTTCTTGCGTCGATATCGTAAGTAAGAAGCAGTTTGAAGTTTAAGGTCCCGTAAATATGCAAATTAAACGTAGGTTGTTAGTCCGTCTAGACTAAAATTGCGTTTCCCTCCACAAAATTAATGTTCTGTTTTAGGAGGAACTTTAACTTGAGGTATCCTGTATTTGGTTAGTATCGAGCATAAACTCAAAGCATTATATCAACTAACTATTTACAGGCACTTTTGAATGGTCTTGGAGTCGGCCAGTCGGACAAATGAAGCTAGTTGCCCATTAGAAAACTTGGTAGGTTCCTCCATAGGAACCATCAAAATATGGTTACAAAATATTAGTTAGATGTGTGTACTTTCGTGCATCATATACCTAGTTTTTTCTCTAACTATGTTGGGTTTGGCTTCCATGCAGTCTAACCAAATGCAGCTGAATACCGGTATTTTGTAATTATAATAAAATATATCTACAATCTAATCAAATTCTTTCAGATTGATTCAGAAATCTTTAATTCGACGGAATTCTCACATTTCAGAAGTGTTGCCAATAATAAAAATGGAACGCATTTAAACGAAATTTTAAAAAAAATCTTTCTTCAATTTAAGCTTTCTATTAGAAAAACTAAAACTTAAAAATTGACTGATAATTTTAAAATGGTAAATAGATTTTTTATTATCAAATTATTGAAGTTATAATAACTAGTAAGGTAATTATTTTTCTTTCACAGGAATCCCTGACCACTAATCCATAGGTTACAAACCTTTTTTAGGAATACCTTTTTGTTGTAAAATCTTCGCTTCTTGTACCTACAGACTGACAACGATGATGATATTAGTGTTAATGATTCCTAAATAAATATTTATTATTAAAAATGTTCTTTTTTCCATTTAGCCATATAAAATTAAAATTATAAGATATATAGTTTACTTGACCTCATTCTTTCATCTTTTTTGTTATTTTATATCCAAAAAATTCTAGTCATAAAATAACTTATAAAAAAAAAGTACCTAATTAAAAAGAAAACAAAAAACTGAAAAGTTAAAAACAAGCCCATTTTAAATTAAATAAAAGTTGGAAGCAGGCGGAACCCATTTGAGTTAGAAAATATAAAAATGGAATGGGTCCCGCCTGCTTCCAACTTTTATTTAATTTAAAATGAGCTTGTTTTTAACTTTTCAGTTTTTTACCGCAGTCGGGTTTTTTAATTTTTTTAAATTACTTTTTTTTATTTCCAGCTTTTTAGCTTACAAACGTGAATGATTTCGCAAACGATTTAGTTCTTGCAAGGAGTTTTAGCCGTGAGAGAAATAGTGTTTTTTTACGATTTGTCCCTTTGAATTACTTTTAACCATGTAAGTTGCATATATTTTTGTAATCACCTTTTGAAACCCTTTATTTTGATATCCCACTCGATGGTATTAGAAGAAAAAAAAATTCAAACTCCACAATATGGCACCCCAAGTCCGCCATTTTACTTTGTATTTAATTTTAATGTAGCCAGTGACACTCGCGCTACCAAGACAAATCTAAAGACGTTTAATTTATCCAAATCCGTTCATTCGTTTAGGAGTTACGAGGGAACAAAGAAACGGACATACACACATATACATAAATACATACTTACTTACCTACATACATACAGGTCAAATACATAACCCTTCTTTTGGGCTTCGCTGCAGTCGGGTAAAAAAAAGACACAGACAGAAAAGGTTTATGATATCTGAAGTGTCAAAAAATTATAACTGTCAGAATTCCGTCGAATTAAAAATCAGACTGTACCTACTCTATTCTCGTAAAAAAAACTTACAAAAAATAGGTATTTACTTACATCATTTTCTGAGAAGACCGACCTCGTTTTGCCGCCCGCGCTCCGGGGCCTCCGACCGTGTTTAGTCCGCCACTGTGCAGTGAGGGTCAATGTTAACATTTTCACCGATCACAGACTGCTTTTTCCTTAGGACGGACATGACGGGCGGGTTGAAAACAACAGCCTGGCAGAAGAAATACCACCTTTCCCAGAAATTGGATAGTATAATGATCCAGTTAGATTGCAAGCTGTCCCCAACATAGTAGGGAGGAAACCTTGCTGATGATTACTCAAAAACATAATGGCTGTTCCAGGAGCACTGACCTAACAATATCATCATACAGCAACGCGAATGACAAGCTGACTACCCACAGGGAAGCCTATGTCGGGTTCGGCAACAGTCTGCCAGACGAACCACTCAAGAAAGTGGAAGCCGGGAAAAATAAACTGATGCAAATCCTGAGCACGTTCAATAAAGTTAGCATGCAAGAGGAGCTTCTTGATAAATTGATTGAATTGCTGAAATCGGATGAGAAGTATGTTCGCTTCCCTACCTCTAAAAGTTCCGGACTTTTTCTCACTGACCCGTATTAATGACACCACCTTTTATCACTGACCCATATTAATGACACCACCTTTTATCACTGACCCATATTAATGACAACCACCTTTTATCACTGACCCATATTAATGACACCACCTTTTATCACTGACCCATATTAATGACACCACCTTTTATCACTGACCCATATTAATGACACCACCTTTTATCACTGACCCGTATTTATGATTCCACTCTGTATGTTACCTACGTAAGGATATTTTCTTTTCAGACACCTCCCGGATCTCCAATTGGAAACTAAGCGCCCGAATTTGTATATGGAGTTGAGCTCTATATTTGTGTGCATACCAGATAGAAACTACGGAACCAGGTCTGTTACCTATTCAGAAATATTCAGCATAACCCACGCACTACTGAGAGGAAGAACATGTTTATTTTGTCAATTCTTATAGCACAGTAGATACAGTTATGAGCAAAAATAAACAGCTCGGCAATAATATCTGATTTCATGATTCATCCAGTAATATCTGTCGTCAAGATAACGGCAAAGTGATCATTTGTGGATGGCATTATACAAGTGGCAGCACAAATGTGTGACATTGAAGGAACACAAAAGTTACCTGACGAGACAAAGAGACGCAAAATATGATCATCGGCTTCAAAAAGATGTATCACCTACCTACAAAAAAATCAGAAGAAAAATCTGATAATCAGATCAGTTAAATTCAGAAGAATATGACCCTCGTTGTGATCAAAAATATTTGACATACACCTGACAGTATAATGTTTCGAGATTTCTTATAAAGAGTGTATCAGAAAGCTGTGGTACAGAACATCAAACTGAACAATTTTCTCCATGGGACCAACATCGTATTCGAGAAATAAAATATCAGCTGTCCCGTACAAAGCTTCAAAACCTACTCGACTCTTTATGGGACGGCCGATATTTTTTTCTCGATTACGATGTTGGTTCCATGGAGAAAATTGTTCAGTTTGATGGTCTGTACCACACCCTGTATAAAATTGTGCGTCCATTGAGTCGGAATCTGAGTGTACGCACCGTACGGAGCTTCTGGATCACAGCAGAATACTTTTACTTATATGTCTGGATTTACAAAATGCCGATAGGGTGCGTCCACTGCATTCGAATTTTGTATCGGCAATATCAACCACTGTTCCCACTTTTAGGGATTTTTTCCCATTTTTAGGGTAAAATTCCCAATATTTTGCATGGCTTAGGGTTATCCCCTCACACGAGCGCGGTGTGAATCGGGTCCGTGAGTCATTTTACCTAATATTGTACGTGGTATGAGTTCTATACCAAGAAAATATTTTTTTATTATTAACGTTGTTCCATCACTATTAAGTAATAATAAAAAAATATTTTCTTGGTATAGAATTCATACCACGTACATTTTTAGGTAAAATGAGATTTTATTTTGACAGGGATTTTTATGTAGGTACCTACCTACACTCATATTATCTATGCTAGAGTTATCTGATTGCAACAGGTTGCGGAATAATAGCAATAAAATATTTTTTAAGTGTTCTATGGTTGACACATATTTTTGAAGCCGATGCAGCATTCTATACCTATTTTGGCAAGTCAGATAGTTTTGGTGTTCCTTCGATGTCACATAGGTATTTGTGCTGCCACTTGTATATATCTGCCAAGTTCCACTAATGGTCTCAATATTTGCCGTCTTCTTGACGACAGATAATAATAAACAGGAATGAATCATGAAGTCAGATATTATTGCCGAGCTACCTACCCATAGTAATATATTTATGATTATACAGACTGGCATCGCACTTTTTTTTTAATTGCTTGCTTGACTTGCTTTATTCATACAAATCGTATTTTTTTATGAAATTTACCGGCCGGATAGTAGTCGGATATCCGTTAAAGCTGAGCGTCCACTGGTCCGCGCCGGCCGCAACGCACGCACGGATTTTGGTTTGTTTGTATGAAGAAATGAAAATTCGGGCGGTATTGGTTGTGGACGCAGTGCTATATGAATTCATACAAAGAAAACTGAAATCCGTTGCGTGCGTTTCGGCCAGCGCAGACCCTGTGGACACCTTTAATCACCTGTTTTCTGGTTGGTTTAAAAAATGTCATAATTTATTCTACTAATGGGTTATGGGTTATGTGGACTACTGTTTATGTATAAATTCAACCGATTCCTTTTATTTTTTTTTATTCTTCCAGAACCCATACCATAGTGCTGGTAACAAAATCTGGACATATGAAGATAATCGAAATCACACGGGAGAGTCTGATCACTCCTCTGATGCCTAAATGGACCAGAACAGAATTTGATATGGAATTGAAGACATTGAAGTGACACTATGGGAGATGTATTTGAGAAAGATTTGTTTGTAATATCAATGGATTTGAGATTAATAGAAAAATAAAATGACAGACTGTGTTGAATATAGTTGTTTTTATTCAATATAATTATTTCACCCGAAGCAAATAATACACTTTAACTCCACAGTAAAGAAATGTACAACACAAACACTATCAAAGTTAATAAAACATTGAGTAGGTACAAGCAAGAAGCATGGCTCAAAATAAGGATGGTGTCTCCCATTTTGATGGTATCCTTGGTGGTGTATCAGTATACAAATATTTTTCCATTTTAACAAAGTCAGGCACAGTAAACGGAGCATCTTGTTCCATTGCACACGCTAGAAACTTTGGTACATTCAACATTGTACCTGAAACTAGAAGAGGGAATTTATGCTCTTTATTTTCAACATACGTAAACATCAACCTTTTGCTGATGAAGTCTCCGCTCAAAGACACGTTGGCCACTTCTACGTAATCTTCCAAGGATGTTGAATACATCTCAACAGAGAGCCTCAGTGACTCCCACATAGATAACTTATCAGCAGGCAGTAAACTCAAACGAAAGTGATATCCAAGTTTACTGTATGCAACTTTCAAGGTCTCTGTTAGTTCTTCAAAAAACTTATCTTGGTCTTCCTCGGTTTTTGTAGCTCCAAAGATTTCTACAACAGATGACTGGCTGGCATGGAACAGGCTGTGTGCTTCAGATGATGCTGGTACATACTGTCTGCCCATTGTGAAGTATTTCAGAGGCAAGACTTTAGCATACAACACATTCTTAGCATGGTATGCGAGGAAGGAGCATAGAGAGCCTCCACCAGTGAGGTGCAAGCGGCTGTCAATATTTACTTTTGAATCGTCAGAATGATGTAATATAAAGCTTGTATCAGGATTAGTGTGATCTTTTCCACTGCCTTCAATAATTAAACTTTTGACAAAATCTGGGTTTGAGAACTGTACAAATTTTCTATCTTTCAATATCTTGCTGAAGTAAAATTTTGACCCAATTTCAAACAATGCACCTTTACCAATCAAGTAGTAATTTTCATTGCTTTTGAAGTCAATAATGTTCATTTTTCTGCCGATTTGAAGATGGTTTTTATTTTTCTTTGGCTGTGAAAGATGTTTGTATAGAATTTTGTTGTTCCTGTCTGGTGTGCGAGAATGTAAACTGTTTGGTAGTTTCAAGGCCTCCACCATAGCAGCTTCTTCTGCTGACCATAGAGGAACTTTTAATTTCTTTATGTTTTCTTTGATGAGATCACTTTGCATTTTAAGTTGTTTTGTTGCATCACTGTCTGGTTCATTTTTAATTAGCTTTCCAAGTTCTCTTGATATTTCTTCTTTTCGCTTGGTATATTCTGCTTTTTTACCATTAAGGTCTTCATACACTCTCCAAAGGTTTTCTACCTTGGCCAGGTCATTATCAGCTTTCCTTCTTTGAAGTACTTTTTGTAAAACTTCTTTTTGCTTAATTTTTTCAGGGAAATCAATATGTGGAGTTATGTAAACAAAATTTTCAGTTGCTTTTGCACCATTTATGAATAGAGCTGAATGTCTTGTTGGCAGGATTTTACAGACCCTTACCTTAATGAGGTTTGTAAAGCCTTTACAAATCATTTTCATTTACTTTCTTCTTTTTACTTGGACTTATGTCTTCTATAATTGCATCACCATCTATGTCAGTTTTTTCAGTGTTCTGTGTAACAATTTTTCTTTTACTGGCCTGTTTGAAGTTGCCGTGGCCTGCCGCGCGTTCCGACTCCTCGATGCTGTATGGCTCTAGTTCCAGAGCCTTCAACCTTCGCTTGTGGACTTTTGTTTTGAAGTGTTCATTTAGTGATTGATCATTGATAAAATATCTAGCACAATGTAAACAGTAGTGCTGCGCTGCGCCAGGCAGGTCCAAATCCACACTTTGGTTCAATAACTTATCGGCGTTTTCTGAAAACAAATATTTTGGTTAATAACCGTCCTTCTGGTGCAGTCGGGTAAAAATACCACTGCCTCTACGACAATTTAAACCCCCGCTGTTTCCAATTTAATAGAGATTGTTATAAGATTGTGGGATCATTTTGCGATATAACAGCACCTCAGGATAAAATCTAATAGGTTTTATTTCAGGTTTGATAAGCGACGTACCTCGAGACTAAATGTTAACCTCAAAATCTGACACAAACCATGTGACGGTTTCGCATTCGTAAACAAAACGTACCTTCTTTTATATCTACATCAATTTGGTCAAGATCCTTCTTTCGATTCCTCACTCTCCACCTTTTCTTCAGATGGGTGTCACCGACGTGGTACTTTTTTCGCTTGTATGTCATTTTAGTGACAAAATATCGATACGATCCCTTTTGTATTTGTGTGAATGAAAATTGTGTCCGTGCACATTTCAAATGTCAGTGTGTGCAAATGTTTGACAACTTCAGTTTGTCACTGTCAGATTCAATGACGAAGCGTGACGTTTCTAATTTTGTAGTTTTTGGTCTTTTGTAGATGCTTCCCCAATTTAATGCCTAGCTTTTACCCAACTCTGTTGGGGTCGGCTTATTTCACTCAGGCTGTCTCACAGATTAGTATTATGTAGCAAGCTAGGCTGTCTGGACAAATCTTCAAAATCAAAATAGCTCGCATTTAACTAGGTCAATAGGGCACTTTATGTGACGGCTAAACACCCTTATTTCAGAATTTGTAACGCTACAGAATCTTAGATAATCGATCGAAAACGTGTCCAGCCAGCTTGAAATACCACTTTTCACTGGTCTCTCAATCTCGGTAACGGAAATGATTTTGACGACTTTTGCATATCAACATCACATACATTTGTAACAGGCATCGAGCTAAAAGTTTTGTGATACGTACAGCGGTTTAGTAGAAAAATGCAAAAATCTGTGTCCAGCCAGCTTGAATTTACGTATAAAACTTCTGGCTGGCACTTCCGAATCTCAATAACGGGAGCGTTTTCGAATATGGTTCCTTTACTAACATTTAGTGACGCAATGTGTAACAGTAATAACGTTCGATTTATGGCGACACATGTAAGGGTTTACGAGAAATCAATAAAAACATGGGCGTACCCAGGGGGGAAGGGGGGGGGGGCAGCTGCCCCCCCTGGATTTTGTAAGCCTTAAGTAAAGTTGTCGAAAAAAGTTATGTTAGAGTCATGTCACGTTGTTGTCATCGTCGTCGTGTACTTACTTTACAATTAAGTACAATGCAAATGCATTCATTTTAGAAAAAATCGTGCTGCGCGGCCATAAACCTGTCTTTATTAGTCTATGAATTAAGCGACTGCAAGCTAAGGGTACCCCCTGTGGTGTACGAACCTCGGCTTAGGGCGTAGCTGGGGGGAGTACAGCAAGGAGGCAGAGGCTGGATCTGGATCATATCTGGACAATTATTATCTGCTACAGGCTTAGCTATGCCACCAGCTGGCACTCCTTCACCGATCAAGGGTCGGGGAGAATTACGTGGGGGTCCAAGGGACCTCGGCGGCAAAGTCGAAATGTAGATTTGTGTTTGTAAACTGTACTGGTGGCCCTATTTTTCTCCTGGAGGAGGGTTATGGGGTCATCGGGGTCGGTAAGAACGTGCCTTGGACGGCGGACTTTTCTGATTTTAGAGGGGATATAACTAGCGGATTCAACAACCAGAGGGGTTGCGATGTTTCGCGGGGGTATCGAAGAAGCGCTTTTTTTCTTTCTTTTTTTTTGTGGATGGGAAATCATCAAATGACTTCTCCCGCTCTATGTGTAGACTTTTACTGGCTAAAACTCACCAGTGTTCCTTCAGTTGCCTGTGCCAGGGCCACGGTAACTCTTTCGAACAACCCGCGACCCCAGCGACATCGGCCCTATCGGACCATCGCTCCATCGCTATCGGGTCATTGCCGACATCTTTTTGAGAAGCGCGTGGAACACGACGCGTCGTCGACCCGGGCCTGGTCCTTACCGGACGACGAGCTACCCATTGCTCGCCGTCCGCAAGCCCGCGCCTACGGTGGCCGGGAATCGGCTACGGATTCCCGCCGCCCAGTGCGTCTCCTGCGGCGGCTAGGGGCGTGAGGGCGCGTTAGTTGCCTCACGCTCACGCGTTCCGCCTCCTCCTTTGCGAGCATTACTGCTTCGCAAAAGGAGGTGACGGCCTCCCATGCACTCTCGCTCCGCACCATGGCCTGGATCAGGTTCGGGCGCGAGAGATCGCCGCCGCCGATCGCCTGCGCGAGAACACGGCGGCCGCCCACTCGAAGAAACGCTTAGAATTGCGTTTCAAGAATTGATGGATAGTTGGGATTTTAAGGTCTAGGTGGAAGATTTCATTCCGAATGAACCAATGGGATCTCGTCAATCGTAGCCGTTTGGAGGAAACGATTTTGTAAGGCACATCCATAGGATTTGCATCCTATGGATGTGCCGGGACTTGCGTGTGCAAATATTAATCCCGCATAGGTCATGATTTGGAGAATGCACGCTGTATATATACGCGACTTGCACTTAAGTGAAAATTTGCTACGTGCATTCAGAACGAGACTGCTTTATGTGCTCAAAGGTGCTCATCGAGGGTCACACCTAGATATTTGGCTCGCTTCTCCCAAGTGAACTACTTGCCAAACATAGTGATCGGTCGGTGGGGGGAGATTGATTGAGACGCGGTTTCAAAAAGAGAACCGCTTAACTTTTGTCGGGATTGACTTCGATTCTCCACTTTCGAAACCACTCGCCGAGTTTATCGACTGCCGTTTGGAGAGTGCAAGATATCGGGTCTTGGCGTTGGCCGGAATAATAAATGGCCGTATCGTCTGCGAACAGAGCCAAGTGTGCCTTTTTACTTTCCGGGATATCGCTGGTAAATAACGTGGAAATGAGTGGAGAAAGCACAGAACCCTGAGGGACACCTGCGCGAATTGGGTGGGGAGAGGATAGCGCTCCTTCGATACGATAGCTAAAAGTGCGACAAAAAGTCTCGTAAGATGAGCACTAGACGATCTGGCACCGAGTTTGTAAAGCTTATATAATAAACCGTTGTGCCAGACTTTGTCAAACGCTTTCGCTATATCGAAGAAAACAGCATCCGTCATCGAACCACGTTGGAAACCAACGCTTATGTGTTCGTTGATGTGGTGGACCTGTTGTACGCAAGTATTGGGTTCGAAAACCAAACTGCTCGTTAGGAATTAGGCCCATTGTCTCGGCATAATCTCTGAGGCGCTTATAAATAAGTCTCTCATAGATTTTGCCGAGGACATTGAGCAGAAAGATGAGCCGAAAAAAAAACATGTGGACCCGGCTTAAGAAATTTCTGATTTGCCCCCCCGCCCCCGGGCCAAAAGCTGGGTACGCCCATGAATAAAAATTTTCGGTATGTAAAGATGGTCACCCATCCACGGACCGACCCCGGCAAGCGTAGCTTAACCTGATGGATCGACCCGTGCGGCTGTTATTACTTAGCCACGAGCTCCTCCTAACGAGGTAGTGTTATCATAATGATAAACTGTTTTCAATAAATCTTAATTTTGAGTTTAGGAATGTAAAAGGGACAGCAAGATAAAATCAAATTCAGTTTCATTTATTCATATAATATAATCTTACAATAATAAAATTCAGGGAAACAGTATCATACATGAATAAATACAATGCTAATAATAAACAATGAACTTTCTTTTTGTATTTTAAGTTAATAAAATTTGTTTTATTACGAAAGAAAGTGTAAACGAACTATAACAATGTTATCACCGATACGTGACCACATCGATCGTAGATTGTTAATGATAGGAATGATTTGAATGAATCATTTAACATCAATGATTATATTTTATTTGCAACTCGCAACCGTAAAGTTACCACGGCGTAACAATATGTAGAGTCGGGCACCGCTCATTACATAAAAATATTCTCTACAAATGATAAGTGAATGAGTCGCCGGCTACATGACTTAACTATCTAGTGAAGGCATCAATCATGTCTCAACGACAACGGAAAGTGAAGCATCACGCGTGTATACTCGAAACTCGCACGTTCAAACATTACACAAAATAACTTCGTACCACTAATTCAGCCTAACTAAACCTAAACGTATCTAGAAATTATTTAATTTACCGTAGAGTAACTCGGAAACCGGCCTCTTTAATATTTCAGATAATTTCAACTGGCTCAGAATCAAAATCATTATATACATATAACAATATTATTATATATTGAAGTTAGAAATCTTGTTACAATTATTGTAGAATTGTTTTAACCAAATTATTGCACGACTGGGTAAAACAAAATCAGTTCAGTCGACATGCATAGATTCTATATTCCACATTTTTTTTGCAAATAAAAAGAATGTGTTCTCATAATAATTATTGATTAACAACATAATAAAAAAATAATGATAAAGATTTTACACTAATTGCTAATTTCAAATGTAATTTGTTGAATATTAATTTTTATTAAATTTATTAATCTGGTGTCGTCGTATTCCACTATGTACATATACGTATATTACATGTCGTATGCACCTAGTGGCGATATAGATACATAAAGACGTCTTAATTCCACACCCAAATATTGTTTGATTACGAAAACTTGCAAGGCCGATAGGCTGGTGACTCGTTACATGGTTGGGCCAACGTTTCCCAGTCGGGTGTGATATTGGGACGTTTGTAAGCACCTCATGACACACTACTCTTGGTCGCTCTAATTCAGTGACAACAGCAACTATTCTCAAGTACACCAAGTATTTTACAATATTACTTTATCTAATTTTAGATACACATAGGGATGTAACGAGTAAAGCGAATTAACAGAGTATTTGCATAAATAGACGACAAACGTGTATTTGATAACTACGACGAAAATAAAAGGAAATGTCTTTATAAATAACTAGCTAATGAATGATATAAATTTTTGCATTAAAAATAAATGCCATCTTGCCCGCAACTCGTTACAGCCCTACACAATAGGTACATGATTGCTGAACATTTAATATTCGATTATTAATCGCGTTAACATATTAATGTTTAAGTGACCGCTTTAAACAAAGTTAATATTAATCGCAAGCGACAATTTCCATGATATCTATATAACTCTCATACACGATTAAAAAATAAAGCACTTTGTTGTAATGAGAGCTATTTAGCAATCAAATATATTAATATAATTTGTACAGGCTAACAATATTTTACTTGACGTATCGGCCCGACGGCTAAACTACGCGTATTTTTTTTTATTAATTTATACTCTATGCACTTCCGACCGTCTGTCGTAATACTTTTTTTTACAGGGGACGCAAAGGAAACACTATAACGTTAGGCCTCGGCGTATAGAAAAATAACCCGCAAACCGTGAGTAGAAAACTTAGGCTAGTTCATAAGTCCTACGCGAAGCCGGCAGGGGGCGGTCGCGAGCGCATAGAGGTGCCTCACAGACGAGAGGACGAGCGGGCCGCGCCTCCTGTGCTACACACGCGACTGTCTACAACGACTTGTGGACACACTTTTAAATAAATGAAGTGATAATACGCTCGTTTCTTTTTTTAATCACCCAATGAGAGAGTAGTATGTGGAACGAACCGTGTGTCATAGGACGATACAACGTCGCGTCAAACGATTCAACTGTCTCTTATCTTATTGGCGAGTGTCTATGCACATTTAGGTCATACTATCACTCCATTTGCTTATAATGCTGGCCACTTGCGTCGTATCTCAGTCCCGCGGCGTGCGGGTATGGTGTGCGGCCCCTCAGTAGTGCGTGGGCCCCCGGGCGCATGCCTACATGCCGTAACCGTGGTAGGGCGCCGGCGAAGGTGCCTGCGCCGCATACGCGTAAGGAGACGCCTGCGCGCCTACGCCCGCATACGGCATTGATGGACCTGTGGAACGAGAAAGAAAACTTCTCAGGAAACATTTTTCCGGTCAATAAAAAAAATGGTAAGCAAAGTAAAGCCAGACGCTTCACTAGCTTAAACTTCATAATTCTTGATTTTGAACGACTTTGCACTATACTTACGCCAGATAAGGGTGGAATAAAGTCATTAGTTCACTTGTACTAAGGTCTCGAAACTTAAAAGTAAACAAAAATAAAAAATACCACGTGTACGCGTCAAGGACGCCTCTTACCGCGATACGTTTGTTTTGATCGTGTTAGCGACACTGCCTTAACATTTTTTCGTATCGTTTTTGGAAATATTGGAATACAACTACCAAATAAGGCGTCAACTCCTTTTATTGCACGGTTATCTGGCGGAAAGTATAGCTTCATGTTGACGCGACGTATGTGACGATATACGTCACATACGTCGCGTTTTTGGAGCATAGTCGTTTGACGAACGCTTATTAATGCGGGTAGGCACCTTTCCGAGAAAGTAATAAATACTATTCACGACGTTTAAAAGAAATAATTTTGACATAATATATAGCTTTGCGGGGTTACCTCTAAGGTACAGAACGCGCGCAAGTGCTAGTCACCGCCTGAGGTACGTGAGCTGTGAAACGGGGGAGGGCGCGATTGACAAGATGGGCAGACTGAGTTAGCTTCACCTTTGTCTATTTCCCCCGTCTCATCGCTCACATACCTCAGACCGTGACTGGCAGTTGCGCGCGCGCTATATTCTTCATTATGGTGCATAGTTGATCAAAGCTTGTGCATCATAGTAATAAATAGGAAGTTAGTTTACCGGGAGAGGACATACCAGCAGTGAGCATGAGCTGCGGCTCCATGATCATGGCGGGCTTGGCTTCGTGCTCTGCGCTCTCCGTGCTGCGCTTAGCGTCCGCCTCTTCTAGTTTCTCTACCTTTGTTGTTAGTTCGCGAACGGTCTGGAACGAAACACAAATGTTATTTTAGTTGATATATTAATGTCTGGTACTGTGCTGAAAGAACGACATAGTCTTCAGGCGGATCCGCAAAGGCAGCCCGCGAAATTCAAATTTTCATAGGTTTTTTTTTGCAATTTGCAGTTCAATGTTAAGTAGTATATTGGCCAAAATATGATCCGCGACTGTAACAAAATATTTATTTACATAAAATATAACCATAGGAATCATCAGTACATCTGTCTAAGTTAGATTTGTTCCAAAATGTCATGATTTCTGAAAACAAACTTGAACAAATCTAACATAGAGAGATGTATTGATGATTCTTATGGTATACATATTTGTTATAGTCACGAATCATATTTTGATCAACCTGACACTGACCTGCAAACTGCAAAAAGGTAAGAAAATTTGAATTTTGCAAGCTGCCATTGCATTCACCTAGAAAATCAATGATGACAGTAATTTCAACAAAAACAATTTTGTTTTTTTTTTTTTATATGAATATGCTGAAAACTAATTGCAATTTATGACAGGAAGATTTGTTTAGGTTCTATCATTTTTTTTCAGTTTTCTTGTATCTCACTAGATTAAACTGTAGACTTGTAAATAATATTGGTGTATCAGTATCTATTTACCTGGATAAGGAAGGGCATGGCGAAGTCCATGATGTTATGTCTCCACGCGAGTTCGATGACGACGTCAGGTTTCAGCAGGTCGTAACACTGAAAGAGTTTTTTTATAGTAATAAACGACTTTTCAATTTGTACAGCCAACAGCACATCAGGTTATACCAAACTGTCAAATTTCTCCAAATGATTTTAAACCTTAAAATGTTGATGGTTAAGTTCAAAATCGAATGAGAAAATTTGACAGTTTGTAGTAACTTGAACTGCTGCTGTGTGTACATAAACTCAGCAGTAAACTGATCGAATCTATATAAATATATTAAAAAAAAAAAACACGTCAGTCATGAGGACTGCAGACAGAAGTGAAAACTTGACAGCGCAACACGTCACATTAGCACGTCGCGTGACGTGATGGCGACGCCAACTCATAAGATTTTTCCCTACCAAAAATCGCTCAATGTGCCTAAATAACTTTTCACTTCAATAAAAACGGACCCATCAATCTAAATTTCCAAAGCATCGTTCACAATCCGCGCGGGAAGCACAATGTCCCGTGCGAGAACGCTTTTTTAATGTTTTATTGAGTTAGTATGTTAAATTCACGCGCAATGCCGTTCCTGAGCAGTTATGTAAAGACCTCTAACGTACCATGCTTTGATTATATAGGTATAATGTCTAGTAGACTGCGTCGCGCTACAAAAGAACTAAAACAAACAGGTCAACTTTGTTATGCTGGTGTGCGTGACAGCTGACGTCTTACAATCGCGCCAATCACAATGACTTTTCTATTGTGCGTGCAAATTACGGCGAACAGTTAGACGCTATATTTTTTTTCGACGAGTTCACAGCTTTGACTACCTAGACATATTGATAACCCCTTTGATGGCATGTTGGTATATGGATTTTAACTTGAGGAATTTTTCTTTACCTGATAAAGGCAGGCGGAGAAGCACTCGTAGTTGTCTCGCTCCAGGAACCAGTTGAGCAACTCCTCGGCCACGTCGGCGGAGCGCGATTCGGACGCGTACTCCATGGCGTCCGCGTATAGAGCGTCCTTCTTGCATAGCTCCACGCTCTGCTTCCATCTGTTGTTGCCTGCGTGGCACAAAAAATCGGTTCACAAGAATCCTTACAATAAAATCAAAAGTGATTTATTCAAATTTGGCTGAGAATCAGCCAAAATGCTCAAGACATTCCCCCAAAGCGCCCGCCCTTCACCACTTCCTAGTGCTTTAGCTGGGAAGAAGGGGCGAAACAAAAAGGAAGTGCCTAAAGTTCCTAACGTAGAAGAAAAAATCCTTCAGTCCACACGGACAAAATAAATTTTTCTTTGGTCACAAGGATTATTTGAAAGTGTCAATAAAAAGTGACAAGACATTCATAAGTACTGCTTACCTTTGTATAGGTAAGCGGCGATCCTTCTGAACTCGGTGAGTTCGTGTTTCTCTAGTTGCTGCGCGAGCGCAATCGTGTCGAAGTTGTCGAACGCGTCTATCGATGTTCGTAGACCCTGAAACACAAACAAATGCATTAGATATGTGTGGAAACAAGTAATGATTAATTGAAGAACATTTTTACTATTGTCATGCTGTCTTTGCTGCACACAGCTGTGACGAGTAATGGCTGTCAATTCTTACAGCAAAATCATAAAACTGCTATACAAAATACCAAACAAATCAAAGTAGACAATAGTAAAAAATATGAATGAATGATTGAATGAAATGCATCATCCCCAGCGTTGTTTGACCACACTCAAATGAACCCAAAGATTCACACTAGCCCCTGTAGCCTCACGTTACATGGTGCATCTGAGACCATTGCTAGTATAGTACTCAATACTCAATATCTTTATTGCTTTACCATAATGTGTACTTAGGTGGTATAGTATATAATTGAGATCATTATGGACCCTGTAGGGCACAGCAAAAGGGTAGGAGAGAGGAAGCCCTGTTTTAGGAGATCATGAATAACTATTATTGCTATATTATTTAATTTAATTTATTATTAAGTACTCGTATTTCTAAGTATTTTAATTAGACCTATTAGGATTTAGAGATTAGAGATTAGTAGACCGGGGGGCGCGATAACGGACCCCAATAATGGGGGTGTGGTGGATGGTGGGTGGGTAGACGTGCCCTTAGGATATAGAAGGATTATTAGAGCCGTACCAGACATGCATCCCACAGTAGGCAATGGAATTATGGAGAGACGGGTGACATTTATCTATGGATGGGCATCTTTTACCAACGTCGCCACTAGGTTGGTGAATCAACCTGGTGGCGGACAGGTGGCACCGGTGTATCTTTTAACATCGCGTTAATTTAGTGATGTGTACAAAACTTTGTTTAAAAAGTTAGTAAAATGTAGCTGTTGTTTGTTCAAAAATTTAGGAGCACATACACACAAAATTAGCCATAATCATCACACCCTACCTGATAATCCTCCTCATCAATGAGCAAGGAGTTGAGCGCCTCATTAACAGCCTTGTTGTTCAAGCTCTGCACGGAGCGCAGATAAGCCTTCACCAGCTGCAGGTGACCAGCCTTTGTGAAGAAGGTGACGGCGCGCGTGTGATCCATTCGGGGCGCCAACACGAGGAGTAGGTCATTGAGGAGGAGTGGCTTGAAGTCAAGGTAGAACTGGATGGCTTTGTAGTACAGTTCCATGTTTGCGACCTGTGGGAAGGCGTGTGTGATATTATTGATCTGCGTTAGGTTGATCTTCTTCAGAAGTCAGTAGTTTTATGAGCGACGTTTAAGTTAAAAAAAATGTGTAAAACTCATACTCGTCTTTGTAATATGAAATTTTTGTAGAACACATTCATGTCTTAAACAGATATTAGAGCTTGACCACTGAGAAAAGACGCGCCCCACTACTTAAATTTGTATATGTACACTACGGTAATTGCAGTAGTGGGGCGCGTCATTTCAGAATGGATAAGCTTACCTATTAGTAAACAGTTGGATGTCTCTATCTCTCGAACACTGAAATTAAATATCTTAAAGAATATTGCACCACTGTCAAAATCAGTGATCTTTATTTTCGTTAAAATAGGGTTAGTGTTGGGTTGCTGCTGTCAGAGGTAAAGTAACTGTGAAAAGATGTTATTAAATTATTGCATCATAGCCAAAAAAAAAACTAGACGACCAACCCAAATCCGTTCAGCCGTTTTAGCGTGAAAGCGTAACAAACCAACTCACTTTCGCATTTATAATATTAGTTAGAATTATGAATATGAATCAACGGATACCAAATTGCCAATATCTTCCGACGGTATACAAGTGCCACAAACATTCTCCAATCTATCAGAGATAAGTATGCATGGAGCTATTTAGCTATTTACCTTAGTGATGATGTCCTTGAAGTGTCCCTCGCGCCACGCCTCGGTGGGGTGTTGCATCATAGTCAGGGCTGCGTTGTCGTACTCCTCGTATTTATCGTACAGGAATACGAGCTCAGACCATAGATGGGCTTGTTCGGCAGCGCGTAGGACCTGCAATGTAGTAAAATTTATAGCAATACAAGAAAGGAAGTCTTTCCTTACATAAACTTTTCAAGATTATTTTCACAATCCTTTTTTACAGTAGTGCCCAACCAACACGGTCAACATTATGAATGTTTTCACCTTAACAGCAACCAGAAGAGTTTGTGGTTATTGGACTTTTTTTGCCTTCCTAAGTAGGCCAGTAGCCTGGTACTTCAATGGCTCAAGGCTTAAAGAAAATGTTGTCTGTACAGTACTTGTTCAATCAATATAAACCATAAGTTCCTAACGTAACGGCTGTAGTAGCTTTGGTAATGGGCATAATTTCTTATCATACATTTATGTTTTGGATACTGTTTTAAAACCAAAATCACCAACCAAAACCAAAACCTAGTCCAAACATCAAGATCAAAGATCAAATTCATCTAGAGATAATGCCTCATTAATGGCAACAAAACTGCTGAATTCCTGATAGGTAGAAATAAATAAGTCACTCACCTTAGGAATGTTAACGCGCGACCAGAAGAGTTCGAGATGCTCCCTCATCTTGGCTGGCTTGTACTTGGAGTACAGGATGGCCAGCTCGGTGAACATGCCCATGTGCGCGCGCTCGAGACCGAGAGCCGCTTCCAAGAGGCTGATGAGTTCGTCGAAGTGGCCGCGGTCCTGTGGAGTAGGGTAAAGTTATACTTATTGTTACTAGAGAAATGGTAAAGAAATTATATTGCAATCAGAAATTGAAGATAAAAACATAATAAAATATTCAACAGCAGATATTATTTATTTCATAATCTACACACAGCAGCAGTTCAAGTTACTCTGTCTAATTTTCTCATTCGATTTTGAAGTTAACCATAAACATTTTAAGGTTTCAAATCATTTGGAGAAATTCGAGTTTGATATAACCTGATGTGCTGTTGTCTGTATGTGCGTGTTATGTATTTTGTGGGTGTATAAAGATCTATAATATTTTTTTAATTACTGAAAAAAAAACATAACATAATCAGCCTATAATGGTCCCACTGCTGGTACGCCTCCTCTCTTCGAGAGGGAGTGGGCTGTAGTAATCTAAAATAGGGACCCAGTGCGGGTTGGTAATGTCCCGTCTTCGAATTTTTAGTTCTACTAGGCCATGCCGGTTTCCTCACGATGTTTTCTTTCACTTCACGAATTCAGTGGTTATTTTTTGTTTTTATTATACGACGAATTTGTATTATTTTGACTCCAACCACTGGGCCACCACTGCTCCTTAGTTTCCTCACCTGGTAGTAGTTAATGAGGTCCTCTAGCTCGTCGGCGTGCACTACGATGTGCAGGCCGCACATCTGCGCCAGGCGGAACTCGCCGGCGTCCACGCACGCGAAGCACACTTCCTTCCATGTGCGCGTCGAGTTGGCCTTGCGAGCGCTGTCGACGGCACCTAACGATATAAAATAAAATAATGATTATTGAGCTTGTCTATGACGTAAACTTTACTACATTGATCCATGAAGCATCATCTTCCTGCCCTTTTCCGGTTGTACCACGTTACGTCGGGTCGGCGCAACACGTTCACGGTCGTTTCTTCTTCCATTCTCCCCTGTCAACCGTCACGCTATCATTCGTTCCCTTCTCTTTCATATCATTCCTCACACTTTCCATCCATCTTTTCTTTAACCTTCTCTCTCTCTCCACCCATTAACATTTATATAATCACATTGATTCATAAATGTTTCTCTTAAAAATAGGTATTTTGATAAATTACTTGGGTATCAAAAAGTGTTGATTCTCGTCAATTTGAATGAATGGATTCTGATTTTGATTATAAAATCCTTATTGATTGTAGCCTTTCTCAAATACATTGGGATCAAACTCTATCTATAATAGCTATCCACCCTTCCTTCTACAACCGAAATAATATCACACGAAGACTGCACTAGCTTTTAATGTGTACAAAATATTGTAAAACATTTAAAAAAGAGTAACGGTAGTTTCTTACCTGTTCTTCTCCATACGAAACTACCTTTTGGAACTGATCAATTCTATTTTCTTGTTAAGGACGCTGTTACAAATGGGTAGTCAAATCATTACTTTTTTACACAAAAGTATGTTTATTAAATAAAATGCTTTGCATGCATTGCCCAAATTGTTGATAAATGTGCATGGTACGATTCTGAACCATAAATATAATATTAGATAGGTACGTTTTCTCAATAAATGTACCAAAGTAAAAATTTTCAGTTCGGTACATTTATTGACAAACTGTACCTATCTAAAATTATATTTATGGTTCAGAATCGTACCATGCACATCTATCATCAATTTGGGCAAAAAACATTTTGAGAATGCAAATTATTTTAATACTTTTGTGTAAAAAAGTAATGATTTGACTACCCATTTGTAACAGCGTCCTTAATTTTTGATGTTAAAATTGACTTTTCTGTGACAATTTAAAATACAACGACTTGACTTTGAAATTGGTTTTGATTTGGAAAAAAAAACAAAATCTCCATAACTCACCCTGGAACTCCTTCAAATACACAAGTGTGATAGCCAAACGAGCAAAGTTGCTGACATTATTATACAGCAGTTTGGCAGCGTTGTACATCTTGTCGTCGAAGCATCGGTCGCCGATCTTCTGAATGTCGGCGTGGTTGGGACCCGATATGAACTCTTCTAAGTCGGCTAGTCGGCCGGTGCGCGCGTATGCGTAGATCAGTTCTGATTCTATGTAGGACTCGCGTGCCTTCTTGCGAGCCATCTGTTGAGAAACATGAGGGTTATAGCTTTGTTTTGAATTTATACTGTGGTCATAGACCTGCCCACACTGTGGCAAGACATTAGGAATTCGGAATACATTTCGAAGTTCTAGAGACTGACTACTAAACACAGTATGAAATTGCCCACCTTTTCTGTCCTTTTTTATGATCATTGTTAGATGAAATCGCGAAAAAAAAAGCTGTTCTCTACATTTATTTTACATTCAAATGTAAGAATCCATACACTACTATAACACTTCACACACACACATACACACACACACACACACACACACATCCCCGCACACACTTTGAAATGCTTGCTTAGATGGTTCTACTCGTAGCATGTCATCCTGTTGTTCTGATGCATGTAATCAGTGTTGCTATAAATTGTAAATCCATAATTGGCTGTAAGATTGGTTTTATCTATTTAAGTAAAATTGTTAAAGAGCTGTGGATTTTGTAATAAATAAATAAATAAATAAATTTATGTTCGCATATTTCGTCACAACGCAGGGAACAGCCGTTTTTTTTTGCAATTTCAGGTTGGTCCCATAGTAAAAGTTGTTTGTTATAATGTGCACAATCACTAATTACCAGTCACCCTATATAATTAAAGCCATCTATGGCAGAAGATGATCTCCATACCTGCAAATACCGCACGAGGTCATCCCAAGACTCCCTTGCAGTGGCTGTCGCGACGACATCCATGTACGCCGAAGGATCATCAGCCTTGATGTAAGAGTCAATGGCTTCCTTGACCAGTCCCTGTTGGAGTTGGGCCTTGGCGAGTTGTGACCACACTCCCGGCTCGTTGCAGCGTTCGGCGAATTCGTAGGCGCGTTCTAGGTCTTTCACTTGTTCGATTAACACCTGAGGATTATAAATATGCAATTATTATTATGGAACACAGAAATAAGTTAGGGGCCATTCATTGCAGAACCTTCACTTCTGAAGGGTCAGGTAGACCCACACGTGGGTTACTTACCCACATTTCGCAACTTATTGCAGTAGTTTTACAGATTTGATTTGGTTTATCAGCAATTAATGGTATTTGCCTTATATTCAGTCAAACTGAAAACACCGTTAACTTTTTTACCCCATATAAGAAAAAGCTGTGTAATATAAAAATGGGCGATTACGTTCAGTTATACTTTCTTTTGTCCGCGGCTTCGCCTGCGTGGAGGTAAAATAACGACATCATTTAAAAAAAGTTCCGTCATGGGGACGGAACGTACTTCCGGTATAAAAATCTAATATCCTGTGTTAATCCAGATCATCTGTGTGTCAGATTTCACCCAAATCCGTTCAGCCGTTAAGGCGTCACAATATTTGATATAGTTTATAATATTAGTAGGAATCTCACCTGAATAGCAGAGGTGTTGACATCAAACTTCTTGAAGATGGCGAAGGCCTCTTCATAAAGCTCATTGTTGATGGCAATGTTAGCGATGTCGGGAGCGTCGTAATTGTCCAGACGATTGATGTACTCCATCACGCGGCTGCGGTCCGCCTTTATTGCTGTAAGCATAAGGTTCAAAGTTGAGTGACAATGTTAGCGAGTCTCAATGTTTCTCTGACAATAGGCATTGATTTTTTTATTGTGCAGTGGGCTGTAGATTTTGTTTCGAGAATCTAGTGTAGTAATATTCGAGTTAAATCATTATCATCTTCTATAAATAAAAAGAGAAGTCCTGACTGACTCATCAACGCCCAGCCCAAACCCTTGAACCTAGAAATCTGTAATTTTGCACAGAGGTTCCCTTTATAATGTAGACAAGGAATAAGGCAGGATTTCTATTGTGACGGGCCGTCAGTTTCTATGCGGAGTCTGACACGCTTACAGCTACGCTGCGCTTACGCTTTAACCTCTGCTTTTACATCATTGTCAAAATCATAGTGATCTTTATTGTCGATGCAATAAGGTTGCTCTTAGGTTGCTACCATTGACGTGTGTCATAATCACAGTGATCTTTATTTTCGTTGCAATAAAGTTACTATTGGGTTGCTGCTGTCAGAGGTAAGATATCTGTGAACAGTCTGTAGTTTGTATGAAAAGTGTTGTCAGTACCGTCTCTAGCTGCGGTCGAAGGCGTCTCCATGCACTGCTCACAGTGCATGGAGACGCCTTCCCTCAGGAAGCCCTTGCCTAACTACCCTATAATCCTAAAATCATCCTTATGACATCCAATTCCAGTATTACTGGATCACTTGATGCTTACCAGTAAGTATAAGCAAGTTCTGCAGGTTCCTGTGGTCGGAGAACACCGAGTTGTCGAGCACTATCTTCTCTAGCAACTCAATCAGCTCGTTGGGCAGGTCGGCTGTCATGAACGCCTTCACTGTGACGGAGATGTCTTCAGGGTCTTGAGTTTCTGAGAGCGCTGTTTGGACCACCTGGAATTGATATTAGGTGAGTTAGTAAAAGGTTGCGAAGATAAGGGTAACTAGTGTGTTCAGAAATGTGGTAAAACTAATACTGCCCTTTCATAGTGTTCAGGAAACTATGCTTGATGATAAGGATGCTTTTCCACCAGAGATGTGCTATGCAGCGAGGATGTGAAAGCTAAACTACGAAACTACTCGACTGTTTCCACGAGTAAGATGTGCTATGAAGATGCGCAGCTCGAGATATATGCGATGCATCGACAGTAGGGAAGGCGCGGGGAGCGGCAGCTACACCCCTCGCGCATTCATAGCTCCCATCCATAGCACGCATCCTTCCATATAAGAAACAAAGCTTAGTTGAACCCGTTTCCACCAGTGCTATGCTATGTCGACCAATGAATATGATTGGTGGATATCAAACGCATCCATAACAACGTAGCATAGCACATCTCTGGTGGAAAAGCAGCACATGACACACTTCCGACTTCGCCATTGTCTCGGACGGTACCGAGAGCTCCTGCAAGCGCAGAAGCTCGAGATCAATGTCAAAAAGCCTGAACAGACCGTTCACAGTTATTTTACCTCTGATCATGCATCATTGTCAAAATCAAAGTGATCTTTATTTTCATTACTATAAGGTTGCTGCCACTGACAAGTCTGTTAAAATCAAAATGATCTTTTTATTCGTTACAATAAGGTTGCTGTTGGATTGCTGCTGTTAGAGGTAAAACAACTGTGAACTGTTTGTAGTACTATAGTGCGCGCACAAGTGTTAGTCACCGCCTGAGTATCGTATGTGAATGGTGAGACGGGGGAGGGCGCGATTGACAAGATTGGCAGACTGAGTTAGCTTGACCATTGTCTACCTCCCCCGTCTTACCACTCACATAGCTCAGACAGTGACTAACACTTGCGCGCACTATATCTCCATCGGTCCCTCACCTGATCAATGAGCTGCCTTTTGAAGGGATTAGCTTCGGCCAGCACTTCGAGCCACAGGTCGGCGTCGCGGCGCCGCACGAGGTAGCGCGCCTGTGTCTTGAACAGCGAGTTGTCGTTGCAGACGGCGATGAGCTCGCGGTCGCACTGGCCGCGCTCGTACGCCACGCAGGCGAGGTGAGGGTCGCGCTTCTCGCAGTAGCGACCTACTACGCGGGAGTCGTACCTGCACAACACGGTTGAAAATAAACACGGGTTATAAAAAATACCCATCTCAAAGATGATCTCGTCATCAACGCATTCTATACATCAACAACAACTTTCATTTTTGGTGTGATAATTCGCACGCAAAACATTGTGTTTATGTACACACTGCTACACATTTCCAGTTTACACTGACCTCTCATTGTAAAGAAATCTTATACAATGCGAGATCAGCTTATACTGGATATATATAGCTTGATCTGTAGCCGTGCCTACCAGGGATCGTGGGAGATTTTAAAGTAAAGTTATAATATTTAAAGCTAAAACCAAGTTGGAAAATTGACCTTCAATAACCCCGTAATCAGAAGGTTCCAAAGTACAAAAAAAAAAAAAAAAATAACGGAAAGAACAAGTGACAATGGGTTTTGTTAAGGGCATTTTTACAGCCGTTATATTATTTATACGAATTACATGCCTGTTGATAAGTATGCCGTATAGAGCGAAAGCAAAACTCCCGAGGGTTATACAACAATATATTGATTAAATGTGTCTCATTGCATGACGCCTTGACGACTGTAATTAAGAAATGCAAGGAAATGAAATGTTTATTTCTGTAAAAAATTAGATAGCGCCGGCATTTCCTAGCTGACTGGTCCCTGAGAAGAAATGCCGAAACAAACTCAAAGGTCACGTTTTTTTTAAAAGTCATTATTGAAAGCAGAGCTAAAATGAAATCATGTTATGCAAAACAAGTTACGTAAAAACTCAAGCAGTTAAATGGGTTTTCTGACCATGTGAAAAGATTCAATCAATCCGCCCAGCCCTTTCCCAACTATGTTGGGGTCGGCTTCCTGTCTAATCAAATGCAGCTGAATACCAGTATTTTACATGGAGCGACCGCCTATCTGACCTCCACAACCCAGTTACTGGGTAATACGATACTCCTTGGTAAGTGTGGTTGTCAGACTTTCAGGCTTCTGACGACGCATGACGACTGTCAAAGATCCACGAATCCGGCGCCAATGGCTTAACGTGCTTTCCGAGGCACGGAGGTGTCTTGGTATGTAAAGATGGTCACCCGTCCACGGACCAACAGCGGCAAGCATAGCTTAACCTCAGCGATCGACCCGTGCGACTATTATTACTTAGCCACAAGCCCCCCCCCCCTCAACCGTGTGAAAAGATTATAAATATTAAAGGACAGTCAGGAACAAAACACAAGACGCTAGGCACGCAATATGTTCAGTATAATAACACAGTGTCAATGAATATTTTACGATTTTTTATTAGTCATATCACTCAATTTAATGTCAAAGGGTTGTGAACTGTGGCTAATAAGAGTATAATCAATAATACAAATTTGCTATATGACTCACCATTGATTCTCCTTGAGGAACCTTTCGGGGTTATTGTTGGAGTCGATATAAATCTTAGCGAGCGCGTTGTGTGTGGCGGGCTCCGTGCTACCTTCGTGTACGCGAGTCTCCAACCATGGCAGAAGTAGCTTCAACCTGAGGAATTAAAAACTATCTATTAGTATTTTATCTTGAATTTTGCCCTGAAAAGAAGATTGTTTGCTAGGATTGTTAAGTGGATAAAACTTATTTAAGGACGCTGTTACAAATGGGTAGTCAAATCATTACTTTTTTACACAAAAGTATGTTTATTAAATAAAATACTTTGCATTCTTAAAATGTTTTTTGGCCGAATTGTTGATAATATGCATGGTACGACTCTGCCTCAATCTGCCTAGCCTTTTCCCAACTATGTTGGGGTCGGCTTCCAGTCTAACCGGATGCAGCTGAATACCATTATTTTACATGGAGCGACTGCCTATCTGACCTCCACAACCCATTAACTGGGTAATACGATACCCCTTGGTAAGACTGATTGTCAGACTTTCGGGCTTCTGACGACCCGTAACGACTGTCAAAGATCCACGAATGACAGCCGGGACCAACAGCTTAACGTGCTTTCTGAGGCACGGAGGAGTCTCGGTATGTAAAGATGGTCACCCATCGACGGACCAACCCCGCCAAGCGTAGCTTAACCTGATGGATCGACCCGTGCGGCTGTTATTACTTAGCCACGAGCTCCTTGGTACGATGGTACGACTCTGAACTATAAATATAATTTCAGATAGGTACAGTTTCTCAAAAAAGGTACCAAAGTAAAAATTTTCATTTCGTTACCTTTTATGAGAAACTGTACCTACCTAAAATTATATTTATAGTTCAGAATCGTACCATGCACATCTATCAACAATTCGGCCATAAAACATTTTAACCCGTCGCGCGCTAATTAGCAGACACAATTGAAATTCTATTGTTATCTGTACACATGGTGTGCGATCGACCTTTTAAGAGTTAAGAATGCAAAGCATTTTATTTAATAAATACACTTTTGTGAAAAAAAGTAATGATTTGACTACCCATTTGTAACAGCGTCCTTGAGATATTTACAGATAAAGGACAAACTACACTTATTCAGTTATTGTCCATAGAAAACACCAGTTTTGTATTGAGATTAATGGAGATGCACATGCATCCTTTCAGCTTTCCGCTGAGCTGTTAAGTGTAGTTAGTCCCTAAGGGAAATAACATTTTTTTTTTAAATAAAATAATTAATTACCTATTCCTCTTCTCAACCTCAGCTACCAGCTCGTCGGTAGAGAACTGTCCTCGCACCACCAGGATGAGGTTCTTGATGATGTCTTCTGTACAGTCCACATCCAATAGACCTCCTACTACGACAGGCAGACGGGATGGGTTCACCTGTTACGCAAAATAAAGTCTTTTTAAACAGTCCATGAAACTTGCGCGCCGATAGACCCCGGCTGCGACCAACGCGCCTAATGACGCGACTCCGGCTGCGACCAACGCGCCAACACCTACTACTGAGTGTATGCCTCCCATGAGCCTCTGGCAACAGAGCATCACCAATCCAGACAATGACCAAGACCGGCACAGATAGAAAGGAACGAGGAAGCATGACAGGCTTCGCAGCTCTACCACTTGCCCGGTTGATGATGGAGTACGCATGCTGAAAAAGCGCGGAAAAATCAAGACCGGGAAAGGAAACTAGGCGACCGAAAGCGCAAAACCCACGAAGGCACTAGCCAGCGCGCAAACCGCGATCGGACTCCGCCGCGCCGAAGATTAATTGCGAGACCAGCTAAAAGTACGCGAAGGGGCAACCCTGGAGCCAATCTAAATTCTGTATTGTTCTGCAATATTCTGAACAAATTGCCAATAAACTCACCTTTTGCACATAGATCTCGATGTACTTCTGCAAGCTGTTCCTGTAGAGGTACAGCACTAGGTCGTGCACGAAGTCGAACCGGTCGCACACAATGATGAGAGGCAGCTGGTCGGGCAGCTTGGCTTCCTTGAGGAAGTTCTTCACGCGTTCTGCGTTGTAGCAGTTTGACTCGCGGCAGATGCGTTCCACCTCCTTGATTTGACCAGTCTTGCAGGCCGCCTGGGTAAAAAAAGTACTTTGAAAATACGGTTACAAGTGAATATTATAACAGGATTTGTTGTCTGAGGACTTTGTTGAGCCATTTCTAGTTCCATCTAACTGTAATAATAATCCTAACTAATATTATAAAAGCAAAAGTGAGTTTGTTTGTTACGCTAAAACGGCTGAACAGATTTGGATGAAATTTGGCACATGACATTTTTTATTCCGGTAATTCGTTCCCGTGGAATAATTCCCGACCTCCACGCGGGCGAAGCCACGGGCAAAAGCTAGTAATATAACAAAAATGAAGTTTGTTTGTTTGAACGCGCTAATCTCTGGAACTGCCCATCGGATTTGAAAAATTATTTTTGCATTTGATAGCCCAATTCTTAAGGATAGCTATTTATCATCACGCTACGACCCGAGCAAAAATAAAAAAGACACGAAAGAACGCTAAGCGAAAACGAAGTGATAGCGCAACCGGGTGATGCGATGCGTCGCGGTGGATCGGGGTAACAAGACATGTCACGCGGACGAAGTCGCGACCAGTAGATAGTCTCAAATACTAGAAAGATGTGAAGGGCGGACGTTTTGAGACCTGTCAATTTTCCATTCCTACTCCCACCATAGTTTCAATAAATGATTAAGGCGCGGACTGACTACGATTTAAACGGCACACAACCGCGTAATCTATTGTCACCATTAGCTGGCTTGAAATAAGGTTGAAAATTTAAAATAATATTTGTGTTGCCGAGATGTGACTAAGCTGCGAATATGCATTTATTTTCCGAGTTTTCTTTAGATTATTCAGAATATACACAATAAATTAAATAATTGCCCGGTTAAAATTAAAAAAAAAATGCTAATTCTATTAACGGCAGGTTGTTCGGGCCTGTAGGCCTTTAAAACGCTACCTCCGCCTCCCCCAAATGCAGCGCGACGTGTTTATTTACGACGCGCCGCCGACGATTTCGCAGAAAATCCATGCCACAGTGTAAAATACTTGCAGTTGATTAACTTAATTAGTTTTTCTTAGGTCGATATTTATTCCTTATGTTTACATTTTATGGTGTCTACGGTGGAGTGAACTAAGATGATTACATAAAATGTCGTGAACTTGTTTTCACATTATCAGATAACGATACCAACTCGATTCGATAGCGATAGGTTCAATTATTACCGGCCCCATGATATTGTTGAATATCGATGACCATCGCGACTCGACAAACAAGCACACTACTATGTATCGACGTCTCGAAGCCGGCAGTGCGAAAAATTTTGCTCAAGTGAAAGAATGCCCGCTACTCTCACCCCGCACTGTCTTCGCCGGTGGATATCGTGCCGATATCGGTGTCGGTGTATGTGGAAACCGGTTACAATGTTATGGGCATGTGATGCGGAGAATGAAGAAAATGTCGTCTGGAATGTTTTGATTATGAATCTGGATGGCTATACGAGTAAGAGAAGACCAAAGAAACGATGGATGATCTGTGTGAAAGATGATATGGCTAGAAAGGGAGTGACTACCGTGATAACAACTAAGTAACAGAGAAGTATGGAAGATAAAAACAAGTTGTATCGACCCGAAAAAAAATGGGATAAGGGCAGGAGAATGTAGATGATCGGTGCCTGTCGTTGACTACGACGATATAGGTGACAATAAAACACAATGTAAAAGCGAATTATTCCATTACTTCACTGGGCGGAGCAGGAAACGAATATAGCACATAGTTTCAGATTTAACCTTTAAATGATTATCATCGCGCTAAATCTTTATGGAGTTAAGGCTTAGCGGATGGAAGGATGTCAATCGTGATATAATAATAACATAAGAACGGCTATTTTAGTCAACATTCATACAAGCAAATAGCTTAGTGGTTCGACGACTTCTTTGCACACCGGTGGTTAAAAGTTCAATTCTCAACTGTTGATATTTTTTTCGATTCTTTTTTTACATTTTGTTATACTGTTATTTGATAGTTCGTAGAACGTATACAGAATCCATGAAGTTTATTCCTTTTAAATCATCTACGGTTATAATAAAAATAAATATCATTGGTTAGCTGACAGTATTAATGAGAAATCCCGTGTGTACAATCTACTGTTATATTTTTTAGCGATAGCCGGGTTCGCCAGGAATAATCTGTAAGAATCACTCAGTGTATCACTGTTGTGCCATTATGTATTAAATACAGGTATGGCACGAACAGGCGTTTACGAGTATTTATTCACTAAAACGAAAAACAAGCAATGGAAAATTGCTACTGAAGGCTGCGGGTTTCGAACTTAGGACGAGCTGCTTCTCAAACGGACGACTCTCTGTATATTTTGGCTGCTGAGACCACAACTACAAACGTACTGTACAGAAAAGTTTTATAAAATATGGCTGTTGTTTTAGTATATTGTGAAGTCGCGGGCGGAAGCTAGTTAGAGATAAACATGATTTTGAGGTAGTAAGGTGAAAGTTTCAAATTGCAATGGTTCTACTGGGTATCAAAAAGTCACGCAAAAGTTAATGTTAATAGAAATTTAATTTTTTCTTTAAAAAAAGATCTCTTTTGCAAAATTTCATGCTTCTAGCCCAGCGATTTAGGCTGTGGATTGTCTGTCAGTGAATATAAGAATTTTATCAAGTTGACAAGCCGTGTGGCCGATGGTATTTCCCATCGACATAAATGGTGAATTTTCATCCCCTATTTAACCCCTTTAGTGACTGAATGAAAAAAAACATTAAGATTTTTATTAAGTACGGGCTAAAAATGGTCGTACTGCTTTGCTTCTGCTGTAACCATATTCTTTTGTTTTTGATGTCGACCACTGCTCATAAAGATAAGTAAATATTGACAACTACATATGAAGGAACAATTGCCGTACTTTATTGTCAAGGGACGTACCTACTGCTACAGCTATAATTTATCGAATCTACTATTCTAAGACATCAAAATTAATTTAGTGTATTTTTTAACCGGCCCCGCTCATGTCGGATTGCCATCCCTTAGGACAATAGTCATAGTTTTTAGGCTAATAAGCCTAAAAAAAAATTGCAAGTATCAATATGTTAAAAGTTACAAACCAACAAACATACGATAGGTACGTCATCGACTAACTTGCTTTGGAACATGGACACCGAGTGATAGGTACGGTTACCGCCTAACTAGGCTACGTTCACACGGCGCTATTTTTCAAGTGTGTAGAATACGATATTTTATCGTATACAGTGACTTTTTGTACTAAAAACTGAAAGTTTGTTCACACAGCTAAAACGATACAAGAAAATAATCTTTTCGATCGACAATTTTTATCGTGTTCATGCATTAGGTCATGTTAGTATAGCACTTTTGTTTGAAACAGCTCGACGAAATTCTCTGGCAGAAAATCGTCACGTAACGAAAAAACGTTTAAATGCCCCCTACATGCGACTTTGTCTCTTTATCTCTTTCTATTATTATATCTTGAAAGAGACAAAGAGAGAGAGGACAAAACGACGACAGACGAGAACGGAGAGGGGGAAAATTTTCGAATTTTACTTTTTTCATGGTTTTCGAGGGAGCCAAGCCGGTAGTGGAATTAAATTGAAAATTCAAGATGGCGGCTGTGAAAATTTTGTGTTTGTGTTTTAAATCATACGTTAGAAGGAACTTCATTCCTGACGGTGGTCCCCGACCGCACATTTTTATTTTTTTCTAATTTTCATTGTTGTTGCCAGAGTGAAAGTTGATTATATTAGTATCCAACCGACAACCGGATACATTGTATTTATACATATTATGTGTAATTAATGTAGGATATGGTAGTAGCGAAGACAGTTCGATGGAGACTGAAATAGTAATATGGATGAATCTGATGAAAAAATCTTAGAAAAATGTGTTTTAAAACTTCTTCATAAAGGACCACGATAAAAAATTATAAACTACTCGCGCTTGACTATAATTTTATCGATAATAATTTGCAATGTGTCTTAACACTATCGTAAGATGACAGTTAAACGTCATCATACCACATATAAATAATCACATTTTCGAAAACGATATTATGAATTAAAACTATAATATAATTACGAGATATTTTTTCTGAGCTGTCGCAATTTCATATCTAATGTGTTCCTCTTTTATTTGAATTTTTTGAACAACTGCAGAGAGAGCGAATTTTTAAAAATTTTGACACAGGTCCAACCTCCATGACGTCCCGCAGGACTCTGATCGCGAGCGGATTTAGCCAAATTGACTAATTTTGAGTTTATTTAAAAAAAATCTATTAAACTCAAAAATCCAACCGTTAAATTCCCTCCGAAATACGATTACCTCATGATACATGCAATTTTCATATAATTTTATGCTGTAATTAGGAAATGAAACGGAAAATGGTTTTGAAATCGACCATGTTTCGGATTTTTTTTTCATCGAGGAAAGTATAACTAATCGTGTTTTGAACCGTTAATTTCCCTCAAGCAAGGATGTATCTATGGCATATATTTTTTTCAGGACCTTAATACACTAATTTGACCATTTAAAATTGATTCTAAAACAGGAAAATTCGGATAACCTCCCGTTAAATTCTTAATTAAAACCTTCTCTGTCCACTGTATTTTTTGCGTCGGATAGTTTCATTGCGTTACATACTCGACAATCCAAGAAACCAATTTTTGTGAATATTGAGCTAATAACGCGCCTTTTTTTTGTGGATGGGAAATAATCAAATGACTTCTTCCGCTCTGCGCGGAGCGGGAGGGCGGACTTTTACTGACTAAAACCCACCCGTGTTCGTTCAGTTGCCTGTGCCGGGGCCACGGTAAGCTAATACCGCGCCTTAAGGCGCAAATAATTATATTTCTTGTATCTCGCGTTAAAAGCAACAAAAGTGATGTCCTATTAATCAAGGTATTCCGATGGCTATAATCAAAATACAATGACCAACTAACCTGAATATACTTGAAATGCACTTCCGGATCCTGGCTAAAGTTGACAATTGATCCCAAGAAGTAGAACAATCCCTCATAAGTCTTGAAGCTTTCTAACAGTTCTATCAAAGACTTGGTCGTCAGCTGTTCATGGTACTTGGTGGCTATTTGCACGCAAATCTGTAGATTCTGACGAATGTTGGCTTGAAGCATTGCCTTCAGGCATTCGAGGGAATCTTCGACTGATAGGCTACCGAAATAGGTGACTAGCCAATCAGCGGGCAGGAGGTGTGTGTGAACCTGTGGGTGAAATGTTTTTGGTTAGTATTATAAACATTGTATAACTGTTATTAGCCAGACAGTAAATTATGTTGATAGGTATTTTTGAAGGTATAAGATAAGTGCAAGCGGCTACGCAGGTGTCAAACTTATCAGCCCCAGAAATAGCACACAAAGCATGTTGGGAGACCAGATGAGAGAGTTCCTGCTTGTAATACAATCATAGTACAAAATGTTAACCTATAAACTGACTCTTAGGGACCTGGTTTCAATGCTTAATTTTTCTGCTGGTTCAATAATTTAGATCTCATTTTTTGGTGGCTCGTAGTAAGCGTTAATTCCCCAATTTTTGGTACTAACCACAGCCCTCTTAATATCATAGAGGTCGGTGTAATGCTCCAGCGCTCGCTGCAGCAGACCAGCCTTCTCGCAGAGCTGAGCGACGTGCGCGCGGTCGTAGTGGGTGAACATCGCGTTGCCGAGAATAGCGTCTGCGACTTGCGGAGCTGACATCAGGTTCATTTCCAATAACCTACGGATAAACGAATAGTTGTTGTAATATGTAAAAAAAAAAAAAATACTCATAATGCACACCACACTGGGAATTGCTTCCACATCATGTTTGGATTCATAAATAAAATCACAGATCAACGACATGCTCAACCCGAAATAGTAGTAGCCAGTGCCTATTGAACAAAGTTCCCATAAATTGTTACAAATAACATTTTAATTGCCAAACATTTTGTCACATTTCTCGCACACATGGGATCAAATTTTTAAGAATGTCAAATGAAAAGATACTTTTTTGAAAAATGTAATCAATTGGCGAAGTAATAAATAATATTCAATTAATAGGTAATTATTAAAAACACATTTTCAATGTGGCATTTACTTAACTCATGTCAAAAACAGATCATAATTCAAGCTAAATTTATTATGTAACACAATAGAAGAGTATTTTTAATAATTACCTATTATATTAAGGACATTGTTACAAATAGGTAGTCAAATCATTACTTTTTTACACAAAAGTATGTTTATTAAATAAAATGCTTTGCATGCATTGCCCAAATTGTCGATAAATGTGCATGGTACGATTCTGAACCATAAATATAATTTTAGATAGGTACATTTTCTCAATAAATGTACCCAAGTAAAATTTTTCAGTCCGGTACATTTATTGAGAAAATGTACCAATCTAAAATTATATTTATAGTTCAGAATCGTACCATGCACATCTATCAACAATTTAATAAACATGCTTTTGTGTAAAAAAGTAATGATTTGACTACCCATTTGTAACAGCATCCTTAATATTATTTATTAGTTCGCCAACTGATTACATTTTTCAGAAAAAAACATCTCTTCATTTAACATTCTTAAAAATTCAGTCCCATATGAGAGAGAGGTGACAAAATGCGACAGCCCTCTACAAAAAACCAGACTCTGAATAACACATGAACCAGTAACTGTTCACTAATTACCCTGATTCTTGTCTTTGGTAGTTTCAACATATCATATGTACGAGTATTCAGAAGAAGGTTAAACTATGCAGCATATCATAGGTATCCAGGAGTTAAGCTAAACATAATTATGTCATATCCTCACCTGGTCTGCAGCGGTCCTTCCTCTGGACGATTGTTCTTGAGCGCGTCCAACAAAAAGGCAGTACACTGCTGCACCATGTTCTGTTCCATGAACACGTCTACTATCTGGTTGATGTCTGCTAGGGGTGGGTCTTCAGCAACCAACATGCCTGCGAAGCCGGCGCCTTGTTCTGGATTGGTGCGCATTACAGAGCGTAGGAGGTAGATGTAATCGGGGGTGTAGCCGACCTGCAGGAGAAAGAGAAAAGGATGACATTAGTTGTAAACCCTTTGGATGTAAATTATGTACTAATTTATGAACCCAAAACCCCAGGGGGGGGGGGGGTGGTTAGTTGCGAACGCCATAGGTTCACAACTACTGATGATGATTTTATTCCATCGCATGATGTTTTTTTACGTTTATATATATATATGATATAAGCTTATATACCTATTATATAAACGATTTTTCCTTATGTACACCCATGTGTTCAGTCGACGTGCAAGGAGTTAAAGTAAAATAAATAGAAAGTCCTCGTTGGTCTAGTGGTCGCAAGCGCTACTGCTGAGCATGAGGTCCTGGGTTCAATTCCCAGGTTAGACAAAGTGTTATTGGGTTTTTCTCTCAGGTATTTCTCAGTAGCAGCCCCAGAGTCTGGAGTTGTGCCAGGTTGTCGGCAATAGGCTCGCCCCTTATTACATGGAACTTCTGGCGAAATGTGGGTGTACACAACAAGGTACACCTCTTCATAACCCTTCGCGGAATTACAGGCGTGATTTTATGATGAAATATAAAGTTTGTATAGTTTACTTGTTTTTGGTTGATTATGTGCAATGACATTTCAACAGAGCCATAAAAGAAAATATTGAACTAAAAACTTGTTTTTGTAGATGGTATAGCTATTGAAGAGACTCCAATCTAGTCCTGGTAATCTGACATTCAACTTATCCTTATGCTCACAGATTTAGAGTAGGCTAGATACCACAAACCATCCGACCAAGCATGCCCGATGCGCTACTACTTTAGTTTGTGCTCAGAAGTTTTCGTAGGTATAAAAAAGATGAGGCGCTCGGTTTTCATACTATCTAATGAGTATGCGGTATCTAGCCTACTCAAAATCTGTGCTTATGCTTTTCAATTAGCATATTTTCTGAATATTCGGGTAATAATTCCAATATAAAATATACTCTTTTCTATTGGAATAAAATGTACAGTCAGCGTCAATAATATTGGGATGAACAGACTGTTCAGAATGATCTAAACAATGACACAAGGAACATTTCAGAATGAAGACAGTACACGACAACTGTCATTCTGACAAGAACTTTATCCAATTGAGATAAAGTTTAATTTTCTTAGTCATTGAGATAATTTTGAACAGTCTGTTAGTCCCATTATTTTTGACGCCGACTGAACAATGTTCATATTGAACGAGGAAAATGCCACAAATATCACACACCACTTATAAATAGTGAGATGGAAACAACCTTAGGACGAGAACACACATGCCTGTAACTTGTACAAAAGTATGCAAGTAGCTGGCATGTCGTGTGTCATAACCACTTCTGATTGGTGAATGTCACGATGTTGACATGCCAGCTACTTGCATAGTGTTGTACAAGTTACAGGCATGTGTGTTCTCATCCTTACAGTTACATCTATTTCATTTCGTTTCATCCGATTCATTTATTTCTATTCATGACAGATTATAAAAACTTACCTTCTTAGCATAAAGCACAATCTTCTGGAACTGTCCAGTCTCAGCGAAGCACTGTATGACCTTGCTGGCCACATTAGCGCGCAGGTACACTGACAATGCGAGGGTTGGGTCCACCTGCTTTACCAAGTCTCCTAACTCTTCAGAGCACTCCAGTTTCTCTTCTTTCAGCCATTTTTCTAGGAGTTGCTTGCGCCCTTTTGAAAACGAAACGGTTCTAAGTATTTTGTTTTATAGATAACTTTTTTTTATGTGGAAAATCTATACTTTATACAAATAGGTAAATAAAATTGAAGTGTCTGTTTGTAATGACAAAATATCAGCTTTTTACTAAATGCAAATTTTGTCTGTTTGTGCCGGTTAATCTCCGAAACGGCTGGACCTATTTTGACGGGACATTAACTGGTAGATAGCTGATGTTACAAGGAGTAACTTAGGCTACTTTGAATTTAGAAAAGAATTAGGGTTCCATGCAAAAAAAAAATTGATTCCTTGAAATTGTGATCAAAGTCCGTCCGATTCAAATAGGGAAGTATTCTCTTTACAATGAAAAGGTGTAATTAAATATTTCCATTACCATCTTACATTGTAAACAGGGCACTGCTTCACTATGACATTTTTAATGTAACTGAAGTGTGTTAACTCAATTTTAGTTAAATCAAACATCAGTAGCTATGACACATTAACAAGCAGTAGACTCAAAAATACATTACGCAATAAAACATCCCACACTGCAGTATATAGCAATAGCATTTTTTGTATGGGCATAAAGATATATAATAAGTTACCCATAGACATTAAGAACCTACATTCAATTGGTATTTTTAAAAGGAAGCTAAAAGGCTTCCTGATTAAAAAGGCATATTACTCTGTAAAAGAATTCCTTGAAGAAAATAATTATTAAATATTAAAAGATTGTTGAATAATGTAATGTAAATTGTAAGAATAGTCTGCTAAAATAAAAAAAAATTTGAATAATGATAATTAATATAATATAATGTAAATTGCATAACTATAATACTGAGTACCTACGTATACCTATGTTTTTAAATATTTATAACAATTTAAATTGCAATGCCTTAACAGGCAACTAAGTTCTAAGAACCTACTATTGTTAACATCTTCAAAGTTATACACTTAGTTCGCAATAAAGAATTTGAATTTCAATTAAATAAACAGCCGCCTCCTAATTTAGATGGTTACTGCAAGTGCTGCAACTTGTAGCACCTGCTTAAAGCGTTGAATGTCTGCTACGTGTACATACCTTGCAGCAACACAGGCCGGCACAGCTCCAGCGACTCGAACTTGTTGAGCTGCGCCTGGTCGAGCAGTATGCCGAAGTACTGCAGCAGCGGGGATGTCTGTCCGGGCTGGGTGGGCACTTGTTGGAAGCGCTGGATGGTCTGCGGAGTGCGGAGGATGCCGCGAGGTGCCATTGCTGCTACCTGGTGGAAAAATGAAGGTTGAGTTTTCTGTGAAAGTGACTCTAAAACCCATTTTAGTAAACCTAGATCTGAGAGCAGAAGTCCAAGTGGAACAGTAAAAGTTTAATCATCACAAAATAGCTGGAACCCATCAACTAAGACGTCCAACCCCAGTTATGAAAGAAAATATAGTTGTCTATTTAACCGACTTAACCTGACAAAAAAGGAGGTTCTGTATTCGACCCGTATGTATGTATGTTTATATGTCCGCGATTTTTTCAAAAACTAATGAACCAATTTTGATGATTCTTTCACTAACGTAATCTACATTCTATCAGGAAGGTTTTAGTCATTAGGTATTTATTCTTATGTACGAAGTTATATGCATAAATGAAATGTATCTCCGGCATTTCTAAGCGGATTTTGATGATTTTTTTTTTCGTTCATCTTGGGCTTATGTAATTGTATAGTCAACTAAAAATGGAAAAATAAATTTAGTTTAAAAAAAAAGTAAAAACCGGTTTCAAAAACCTAAAACGAATAACTTTTATAAAAAAACTTAACAGCTTCTGAAGTCTTCAATTCTTCAATGCACCTTAGCTTGGCACCGACTTTAGAAGCTGTTAAGTTTTTTTTTTTATGAAAGTTATTTAATTCGTTTTAGGTTTTTGAAGTTAATTTTTTTAAAGTAAATTTTTATCTGCAAGTCTTTCGGTGACAATGAAACAATTTTTCTATACCTACACTACAAGGAATTATCGCAGTTGTACGGTAACTGAGTCAATACTGATTTTTTAAATATTTCTACATCAATATGTAGAAATATTTTTTAAAAAATATATATACAAATACGCGACGAATTCAGAACCTCCTACTTTTTTGAAGTCGGTAAAAAAATAGGCAGTCATCCAGGGTACCGGCCGAAGTGAAAACTTAAATGTAAAAATATGCATAGCATCGTAGTGTCGCGAACCAGTAAGATTTCTCCCTACCAAAAATCGCTCAATGCGCCTAAAGAAGTTTTCACTTCAAAAGTATAGATGCGAATAGAATACATCGTATTCGACATTACTATTTGGTTTTGGTATAAACAAAAGCCCCTAAGAGTCACGCATGGTGAAGACTGCATACCCTATTTTTATAACTTTATAGTACGGGTGTTCTTTGAAGCGGAACCGATGGCCGGTGTCACAATGGACAGGTGGCGGTGACGTCATTGTATCGATCGCAAGGAACTGTGGCGTAACGATGGGGTATGTTTGTCATGCTGGGTATGTATCTATGTATAGTATTAATGATAGTATGTATTAATAACCTTTTAGTTAAGTTAAGAGTTATAAACTTTTACTGTTTGTTTGATTACTATCAAAAAATTTGATTAGAAATTGTTTTAGAAGTAGCATTTGTGAATATGTTGAAAAAAAAAAGAAAGAAAAATTAGAATACTCGGATTTTATTTTTCGGTTTCGCATAATTTATCTAATTTTTTAATTCTTTCATTCGTATCCTGTATAAGCAGGGGGTCTGTACCCTGCGATGAGAGAATAACAGGCCGGTATAGGTTATTGTGAGTCTTATTACCGATTGACAGGTGCTGTGACGTCATAGTATCGATCGCACCGCCCACAACCTGGCTGTACTGTTTATTAAATTAGTCATCCAACGTATAAAATTTATTCTAATAGCATGAATGAATGAGTAACTTATAGTTTGGTGTTATTTGAATATCAGTAACTGATGGTATGTATTGTTTGCTGTTTTTTTTTTTATTACTTTTAAAACGACTGTTTAGATATTTAATAAGTTCTTTCCTCAGATTATAGAAGAAAGGCAGATAGACCGCGCGGAACACTGAAAGTGAAGCCAAAAAAGCAAATACAAATTCAAAAACGAATTCAATCTCGAGTCAGTGTAACTGTTCTGAGTCAATATTTTTTTTTTCCGAGACAATAAATGATTTATTGTCTCAGAAAAATGCAGAGAACAGTTATACATATGTACATTTTGTTAAGAATAGTAAACTAAACATTGTCTCTGTACTATGTGTCAGCTGTCAAGCTGTCAAATGCATCTGTCCAACTGACATTGTCATGTCGTTCCTTTTTTTGATAAAACCTCTCAACTACTGTAATGCTGCTCCGCTCTCATCTTATTAAATCTGCCGACATCTCTTATAATTGTGTTTCAATTAAACCGATAACCCATCACATTTGACTCGAGATTGAATTTGTATTTGCTTTTTTGGCGTCACTCTCAGTGTTCCGCAACGTCTATCTGCCTTTCTTCTATAACCTGAGGTTCTTTCCTTAGGAAATTTGACAAAAAACAATTATTTAAATACTTAACTGGGCGGTTTGAACATTGATGAACATAGCCCTAAAGTTACTATAAAACGTCATCATCGTCATCAGCCTAACCTTTTCCCAACTATATTGGGGTCAAATAAAAAATTATTATGTAGGTACGGAATTACGGATCCACAAGTTCTACTACTTAAAAATGTATGTGTGTGTGTCTGTGTTGGAAAATCATAACGTACGCTGCTCGACGGCAGAAAAAGTTAGGCAGCTAGTACTTCTCGGGACGATTATTGTGCATTATGCTAAAAATTAATATAACCTAACCCTGCGTCCTAACCAAAAGCGACTGTCGCGCGAATACGTAAACTTTTTAAAGCCCCATTTACACGGTGCAAGTTTATTGCCTGTTAACTGGCACCTTATAAATAACACGCACAATTGTTGCACGATACGGGTAAGTTAGTTGCCTTTCAAAACTCGTATAGGTGTAAACAGCGCGTACAATAAAATTGCACATACAATAATCGCACATACTACAAAATCGCATTCAATTCTGGCATGCACATTTTCTATCATCCAAACATAAGTGCGGTGAGTGAACGTGTGTCAACATACGAACGAAACAAGTTGAATCAATTGTACAAGAACGTGCAACTCTGTGTTTAGGAGAGGCAAAACATACATGCATTAATCGCCTTGCAATTTTATTACCTTGGTGTAAGTCGCGTGCAATTTTATTGAATGGCAAAACGTGCATTCAATTATTGTATGCCATTTTGTGAAAATCGCACGCGTGTAAAAACTTGCATGCAATTCTTGAATGGCAATAATTGAATGATGTGCTTTATGACAAGCGATTACTGCTCTTGAATGTTCCAGAAACTTGCACCGTTTAAATGGGGCTTTAGTGTTGTGTATGTATTTACAAGGTCTGAACGCAGCCATAGTTAAATTGGGTAAGTTGTCACATGTGTTAGGCTGTCCGCCATGTTGTCAAGTTGAAGAATTAAATAAAGCGTCAGTACGTAAACCACTTCCATAACCATTACTATTGTCTTCCTAAAATCCTAACACTAGTACATACCTTAGCCGCCTCACCATACTGTCCATTAGTGAAGAGCATATTAAACTTCCTGACGAACAGTTCTTCAGCGCCAGCGAGGTTGTTCCTCACAGCTAATCGGAGAGCCAGTTCAGGGTTCTGTAGTACCGTGTTGATGTAGGGCACTATCGAATCTTCTTCTACGGTCACTGACAAGACTTGGCCTTTGCGGTTTACGCCTGGAAGAGAAGATAAATATTTGTTGTTGCATAGTGTGCTGTTTGGGGGAAATTGTTCATCAAAGACATTCTATGCATCACGCATTTCTTTTTTTTTGTCATTACAAACTTACATGTTTTTTCAAATACAATGTTAAGTTTGTTTTTGGGTTAAATTCATCTCAACTACGGAACCTTACATTGTGCGTGGTCCGACACGCACTTGGCCGGTATTTTTTTTGTTTGAGATCGTATTTGATAATCTTAGTTAGATGATCTGGTAATAAAACTTCCAGCGGGCCACCAACTGCCACGGCCCACTTGGATATCTTTTAACCAACTAAGAAGCCAGGTGGGTCGCTGCAGGTGCAACTTAGTCAGATGGGGTACTCTGATGAGCCACAGTGCGACTGTGCAGCCACATCGCAAATTATGGCTCACCTCTTGTCGTGCTCTCCGTGCAACAACAACTGCACTATGGAAGACCTTTGCGAGGCCAAGGATAACTGTCGAAGTGACTTAATTCTGGTCAAAGCTTATATAAAACAGATAAATGGAATCATCGATACGACGAAGAAGAAGAATAAAAATTATACGGTAAAAATGCTATATTCAAAATCTAAAGAAAAAACTAATTATTATTGTTATTAAAACATTACTGTCATATAGTTCCTCGTTCCGTTTCGATATTATCCTAGACGCCAGACGTTGAAACATGTTTTGATAACCTAGTGGCATTCGACCTTAATTTAACTCTTAAAATGTCGATTGCACACCATGTGTACAGATAACAATAGAATTTCAATTGTGTCTGCTAATTAGCGCGCGACGGGTTAAATGCTTCCTTTTGTGTCTGGGTTTATTATTATATACAAGGTTAATTTAAATAACGCACAACCTCCTAAGGGGTCACTGTACTCATCATTATAAACAACTTTTACTGTGGGACCAAACCAAATCTGCCGTTCCCTATTCCTTTATTTCAATGTAAAATTACATTCTCTGTACGCAGCACTCCCATTATGTAAATTAAATAGCTAAAATTTAATAATTAGCAATGGATGTTCACTTTCTGCCTAGCTACAGTGTTCATCGAACTCACTGCATACCAATTACCTACCCCTCCCAACCAGTAACAGACGCTCCGATTTGTGCACAAAAACACAAACAATCCAAACAAATCCAATTACTAATGTTCCCGAGATCATTTCATGTACCGGTCATCTTAGCATGATATACTGAATTCACCCCATCAGTCTGTGGAGGGCTGTCCCTTACACCCTGTATGTATTACACAGCTAAAGAATGGCTTGAAACTCCACGAGGACGAGTCGCGAGGAAAAGGAGCAAATACTCTTGATTGAAAGTCGCCCTAAGTAATGTCCTTACGTTTGTTCGTGTTCTTTTGTTTTCTCTGTCTTAGATAATTGGGACGTTATAACCATAGATAGGTAGGTTTTGTATCTCCAGTATGCCAAAACTAGTAACAGTTAGGTTATTGGGTTCGACCGTAAGGCAAGAGGTCAGTGAAGATAGTGACTTCAGACACGAATAAAAGAAAAGGTGGCCAGACAACCGTTGACTTTTTCTTGTCAGCCTTCATTTTATCTCACTGCTGGGCAAAGGCCTCCCCTTTCTCCTTCCAAAAAATGATCACACCACTTTCGCCACAGTTTAATTCGCAGACAATAGTTGTCCATCTCTATCTGCCTAGCCTTTTCCCAACTATGTTGGGATTGGCTTCCCAGTTTAACCGTATGCAGCTGAATACCAGTATTTTACATGGAGCGACTGCCTATCTGGCCTCCACAACCCAATTACTGGGTAACACGACACCCCTTGGTAAGACTGGTTGTCAGACTTTCGGGCTTCTGACTATCCCTAACGACTGTCAAAGATCTACGAATGACAGTCGGGACCAACGGCTTAACGTTCTTTCCGAGGCATGGAGGGGTCTTGGTATCCACGGACCAACCGCGGCAAGCGTAGCTTAACCTTATAGATCGACCCGTGCGTCTGTTCTTACTTAGCCATAAGCAGTAGACAAAGAAAAAAAAAACAACTCACCAATAATTCCTCCAGTAGTTTCATGGGGCGCTGTAACGAAGATCGTATCCGACGAGATCCGGTTCATATAGATACAGGTTCCGGTCTCAATGTCATACATGTGTATGTAGCCGTATTTCGTTATCAGGTAAATGACGTCATATTTAGGCGAGACTTGCATGGCGACCGGGAAGTCGTTCTGGGCTTCAGCGGGGAAGAATACGTCGACTGCTTTCTTGAGGAAGGGCTGGTTACCTGCTGGTGTTTGGCCGACCTCTGCGGAAAAAAAAAAACAAAAATTGGGTTTGACAGCCTATACCTTCAACTTGAGGTTGTGACTTAGTTGGTTTATGCTAACCACCGCTGGAAGAGCCTGAAAATTGTGACATAGGCCTCCTCTCGGTGAGAGGGAGCGGGCCGTAATCCACGCAGACTCAGGTTGAGAGATAATTATAACTTGTCTTCGAATTTTTGGTTCTAGGACATGCCGGTTTCCTCACGACTGGGCCCGCGTGGTAGATTACAGCCCACTCCCTCTCGAAGAGACGAGGCCTGTGCTATACCTTATACAAATTATAAATTAAAGTCACTTTTAGTGTCTGTCTGTGTGACCATGTTGGTCTTCTAAACTACGGAACGGATTTTGATGTGGTTTTCACCATCATTTAGAGAATTTATTCAGGAAAGTTTATACCTATGTGTATACTACATTAATATCAACTTACATAAACTAAGTATTAATAAATAAAAATGAATGCCTTCGAACCTACGACTCGTAAGTCGCAGCCGTTACCACTGGGCCACCACTGCTCCCAATAACTATTCTCATTAAATCTAATTAATTTATGTGTGTGTGTGTGTGTGTGTGTGTGATAGCGGTTTCTAGGTCAAGAGCGATCGCCAGTATTTATTTATTCATCAAGTTATATGAGATTTTGTAAGGTCTAGCTAGTGTATCGAGAATTACGTCATAAATTGATGTCATCCTTTACTAACTTACATTTAATAACTAATAAATATCAACATACCAGAAGTGAACACAAGAACTATTAATAAAATATTCTATTGCTCGACTTGTCTGGTCGGATCGAAGAATGAACCTAACCTCATTAAATATTTCACGAGAATGTTCCAAATCCGGAATCAGTGTAATCCCTGTAAATCACGTAACGCACCGCATGCCGATGTATTATTTAAAAAATATACGAATCTACTTCAGAACCTCTTCCTTTTTTTTGTCGGTTAAAAATAGCCTCCACGAGTGTAGTTCATCCACGGGTACTATTCTGCGGGCTGGCTGGAGATGATTTTACCTAGCTTGAGCAATACTTCGTGCAAACACGCGAGAACAGGTAACAAAAAAACTCACCAATAATATGCAGTTTCCCTCCCTGGGCAGTTCTGACGGCGAAACAGAAGAGGGTGGAAGGCTCCGCGTTGCCCTCGGCCTTGAAGGTGGCGAAGGAAGCCGCGTGACCCTCGATTGGCTGCGAGCACTTGCGCTCTACTGAGTAGAGCTGCATCGCACCTACGACGCGGTTCTGCTGCGCTGAGATACCTGAGAAGGAAGGAAGATATGTTTAGAATAATGAGTGAGTGGAATAAGGCCGTCATGTTTTACAGGACGGAGATGTGCCTCGGAAAGCACGTTTAGCTGTTGGTCCCGGCTGTCATTCGTGGATCTTTGACAGTCGTTACGGGTCGTCAGAAGCCCGAAAGTCTAACAACTAGTCTTACCAAGGGGTATCGTATTAACCAGCTCCTGGGTTGTGGAGGTCAGATAGGCAGTCGCTCCATGTAAAATACTGGTATTCAGCTGCATCTGGTTAGAGTGGAAGCTGACCCCAACACAGTTGGGAAAAGGCTAGGCAGATGATGATGTTTTACAGGACAGAGACAAGAGTAGAAGGGATATGCAAAATATTTGGAAAAGTTGCTGTGTGACAATTGTCCTGGACACATCTTATACCAGCTTACTTGTTAATAGATACATTTTCTCTGATCTAAAAATGGGCCTCAAAAAGATCTCGGACTGCCATTAGCGATTACTCTATAGGGCACATTTACATGTTTACAAAATGTCGCAAAAGCAGGGCAGTCTTGCTCATCTTATAAAATCTTTTTTTTTTTCAGTGAGTATTCTTAGGGCCTATTTCACGATATCCGAATAGCCACTACTCACCGAATAAATTAAAAAATGGAACAGAATTTGTATGAAATTATCTGCCCAGTAAGTTAATAGGAACTTAATCGTAGGTGGTGAAACAGGCCCATAACCTTTCTGAAACTTTAAAACAAGTTAAAACACAATAAAAAATCCAACTTACCAACAAGCAGTAACCACTGCTGCTTCGGATCGGTCCTATAGTTAATGATCTGACAATCAGCGAGTGACGAATGCCTATCAAACATCTTGACTGGCGTCGAGTCACCTTCCATTGACCAATGGTACACGGACATCTTGGTCACCAGCGCGAGTGTATTTAAAGATATCCACTTCCAGAACACAATGTCTTCAGTCATTGTGTGAGCTTTCATCTTTGATTTCATCTCGATGTTGAAGATTTGCAGGGTCTTTTGAGCTGCTGGCAATGTGAAAAAAGTTCTCTATAGTTTTAATCTTTCGGTAAAGGTGTTATGGGTGAAAATTGTGTGTAATGAGTTGATGGTAATGAGTATGGACTGACATAACGCCCCAAAAGAGAAGGTTTGGGGCGTTTCGTTTCGTTTCCAACATTTCGCCGGTTTTATCCCATGTAGGTTTAATTTCCAGTATTTTCCAGATACTAGTCCCATCTCGGCCCCCATGAATTTGGTTATCATGCCCACAAAAAATTCCCAATAAATTCATGGGTGCCGAGATGGAACTCAACCTTTGAAACAAAGAGTTATGAATGAAACGCGACATATTTCGTAAATTTTCTTTCAATTGTACAGTGCCTGATTACTTCTTTGACCTAAAAGATGACGCTTATAGAGTAACACAATTTTTATTCGATTACAGCACCAAGAAGCCATATAAATGTGTTATAATTTTGGACACTGTAGTTTCTTTGGGCAAGTTATAACACCCTCTAAACTAGTTGACAGTTTTAATGATGATATTGGCCGTATACCGTTTAGGATTATGGGAAAGGACAATTTTGTAATAATCCTAAATGTCGTAGCGTAGAGCACCCTTGCTCAACCTTTTGTAATTGCGGACCCTTGATCTAAAGATAATGACGGAGCAATTGAAGAATAAATAATTAAACAGTACATAATAACAGTTATCCTTTGTAATTACGTGAAAATTCGACATACATTGGACCATAGATTCCTTGGAAACCCTGGCTTCGTATTTTTGTAGTCGATAGTATTTTAGAAGAAAAGTCTAATATCGTATCCGAAACTAATGATTCATTGTTATCTTCAAACAGAAAAAGTACCTTTTAACAAAATAGTCTGGTTCCCTGACACGTAGAAAACAGTGTTAACCGGCGCCGATATGCCAGCGCTTGACAGCGGCGGCGTTGACAAGCACTGGTCGGCGCAGGCAGTTTTCATACTTTCTGCCAAATCAGCGCGAAACGGCGCCGACTAATTCAGATAGAAACTTGTCGGCGCTTCGACAAGCGCTAGCATATCAGCGCTGGTTACCACCTTTCTACATGAAAACACCCTTAAATTACTCGATCCCGCATTTACTTTAGTTGTGACGACTAAGATTAGCATTAGCTTCTAAGTAGCGCTTCAGGAGCATTAGCTGAAGCACTGGCCTACATTAATTAGTACCCATTAGCACAGATTAATACAGATGGGACACTCCGCAAAATTATTTAAATAAAAAGCGACTCTTGCTACGACACAATAAAGTGCAAATCAGGTCGCACAACGCTTCATTACCTACAGTTATATTCACCTATAAGTTGCCTCTGTTTCTATCGCGTAACTCTTAAACCTTCTGACTCGTTAGGGTTGTGTTCTTTTACGAGGCGGCGCGTGAGTGAGTATCGAACTAACGTGCGAGCCGGCCGGTGCGCGGCAGCCCACACTGAATTGACCCAGTGAGATGGGCCCGCCGCGTACTTGTAGCTTCATAACTAAACTGCAGAGTGTCACATCTGTATTAATCTGTGCCATTATATAGATTCAGGCTGCTGCAGTCTATGTATACATATAATACCTATATAGCTTGGAGCTAGCAACACGTGGGTAGGCGGTAACTACTAAGGAGTAACGGTACTGCAGGTGTATTGCAGATATTCAGTTTAAATTAATGAATTAGTTACTTTTCAAGAGGTTTTTGTATTCATTTAAGAAGACTGGCAACGGAGCAACAATTTTAAAACACGTAGAAAGACACTTGTGAAAATCAATAAAACAACTATTAGATCCAGCTATGATAAAACTCATTTCGGAGTAGGTAGTCTTTTTTAGGATTCCGTACAAAAATGGTAATAAAAAGGAACCCTTATGATGCGACTCAGTCCGTCTGTCCGTCTGTCACAGCTGGATATCTCAAGAACTACTAATGCTATCAACTTGAAATTTGGAACAGTTTTAGATGACGTTTGCCCAACTATTTCGCAAATAGGAAAGAAATAAAAATATTTTTGTTTTTTGCAACATGGATTGAAAGGGGGTTTTAAAAATTCGAAGTGGGGCGACTAGGGCATGTGGGGACATCATATGAAAGAGCGCTGTTTGCACATTCTCAAACATTTTTTTTCTCTTTTAGGCCGCATAGTTTTCGACTTTTGGTAATAAATGTAAAAAAAAAATTACCGTCCCCCCCATCTCCGAAGTTTGCATAGAGAAAAATCTGAAATTATGTAAAGATGTGATAGTAGTTTATGTAAAGATTACAGGAAAAAAAAAACGATGTCTTTAAATAGCACACCTTTTCAGAAATCGGAACGGAACTCTCGATGCGCGAGTCCAACTCGCTCTTGACCGGTTTTTTAAGTAGTAAAAAGCTTGAGTTTTTGTATATAAGTATAGTATTTTAGGATAGGTCACCGTTCAGTAGTGACGAGAACGATGGTTACCACAGGATTGCATTGTAACTAACAGTCCACAAACTAGAAAACTGCAAACGTAACTTTTATTTTTCCATACAGTTCAATTCCTTCAGAAAGGTCAGGTACGTAGTACTCGCAACCGGCGTGCGTGTATGACCAGATGTATGAACGTAAACGAGGCAAAAGTAGTCTGTAAGGATCGCAGCAGGTGGCGTTCTGTAGTTTCTGCCTACCCCCACGGGAAGAAGGCGTAAATTTATGTATGTCAATTTCCTAAGGCCGGCCACATACAGTCGGAATTACGTTTCGAAGAGGCCAAGTCCATAAATCACGCACAGACTACCATGCGGAATTTCGAATCGAAAAAAATTCTCCTACTAGATTTTGAATGGATTTGCTGCCTTCGAAACGGAATTCCGAATGTATGTGGCCTAAGTGTTCCACACACCTATACAAAAGATCACAGCCACCCTACGTGTCAAGTGCGAGAGTGCTGACGGTATGTGGGCGTGCAATGTGTGAACACCTTAGGAAAAGAGTTCTTAGCTCCCTTCAGGCGCGTTGGTAACGTTTTTACTAACATCTGTCGGTTATTTTCGTACTTGCATTAACTTCTCAAACGTAGGACGTACACCAAGTTAAGGAGAAAACTTACATAAACGTAAAATACCATCATCCAATGGCGACCGCGGGCTTACAGTAGTTGCAAACCAATGGGGTTCGGTTGAAATTTGAGCACACATTGACATGAACAATGGGGTTTAAAAGTATAATATAAATCGGCGATTGACAGGAAGAATTTCGGAGAGCGAATTACTTACATTCGATTTGCCCTTACTTTTATGTCGATTTGGATATATTGTACCTATTTTTAGGAATTTCATAGACTAACAAAGTAAGTACCTAAAGTGGTATGTAAAATGTATACATTTTAGTCCACATTTAAAATGGATATCAAAGGTCCTTGCGTTATCTGATAAAAAGTGATATAAGTAATTATAGTAGCTGAATAATAAAATAAAATATACCTGTAAAGTATATCTGTAAGACTAATTAAGGGCTTCATGGTTTTTATAATTCAATCAATTATCGGCAAGTTGAAACTATAACTGAAAATGTTAAATATGTAAAAAAAATATTACTTTTAAAATGTCCTTCCTGTCTGTCAATAGCATCATTCATCATCATTTCAGCCCAAAGAAGTTTTCTACTGGACATATGCCTCCCCAAAAAGTTGACATATTAACCACTATATACTCCTGCCCTATAATATCTTCTTCGTTCTAACCCTTTCCAACCGAGTTAAAACGATCGTGAGTTTCGACTTTACAAAATTCTAAGCAAATTTGTAAACGACTTTAGCGGACGCAACCGGCGTCGATCTATCGTGACACTATCTAAGAATGAGACAAAAAATAGTTTTGCACTTTGCGCACACGTTTCGTCCTGCCAGTTCGTTGAAACCCGCATGAGGGATGGCTGCGTCTTTTAATCCCGGCGCCTCCGCACGTAAGTAGATCAATTTTTAGTAGTTCTATTGTATTATTCATATTTATTTGATGTTTTTTGATTAAATACGAGTTTCTGTAGATATAGCCATCAAGTTTTTGCAAATGAAAGTATTAGTTTCGTAATTATGTATCGTCAAAATTAAACACGCACGATCATGCAACATCGGTCGTAGGACGTGATATTATAACATTTCGTTGTTTTGTGTTTTATTTGTTATTTAGATTCTATCTGGTATTAAAATTGCTTTTTCTTTTGTATTAGGGGCTCAAATTACGGATGATGCATTATTTGAACAATTGTTGGACGGAAATCTATCGGAGATTGAAGATTTTAGCGACGATGACTTGGATTTTGAACCAAATAATCTGTTTGATCAATTGGCATGCGAAGATCTCTCCGATGGTGATATTCCTAATGAAGATGAAGAAATTAGTCACCAATTATCACCATTGATATGTTCACCAGTGATGCAGCCTCCGTCTACATCGATACCGCAACCTTCTGCTTCATTAATGACGCAACATCCTCCTCCAACAACGACTGAATCTCCATCAACAATGCAGTCGCCTTGCCCATCGTTATCATCTACGTCTCGTCGTCCTTTACATCGACTAAGGTCAGTAAATTTATCCTCTGAACGTTCGAGATCAACCACCAGTATTCAGGAAAGAAGAACAGTGACAGCATCACGTTCTCAAGGACAAAGATCGGCATCAACACCAAGTATTAGGAAAATAATATGGAAGCAGGTTCCATTTGTAGATAAACTGCACAACTATCTTCCATTGCCTACAAAATCAGTAAGGCGTCCCATCGAGTACTTTCGTAAAGTGGAAAGATAATAAATCCGTATTACTCGCATCAAACTGTACTGGCTCCGGTGCAACCACTCTCGTAAAAAGGTGGGATAAAACTATGAAACGGTACGTCGACGTAACTGCTCCAATAATAGTAAAAAATTATAACCAACACATGGGAGGAGTAGATGTACTGGATCAACAAATGGAGTATTATCGAACATTTATTAAAACCAAAAAATGGACCCTAAAAGTATTGACGCATTTTTTTGACCTCGCGCTGGCAAACTCTTGGAGGCTGTATAGAATCGACTGCCACAGTGATAATTATGCAAGGAAAGACACAAAGCCTTTACTGGATTTTCGCTTGGATGTGGCGGATGCTTTATCTTCTACACCAAGTAGAGTTCGAAGGGATAGTGAAGATGAAGATCAGTCAACAGCTCCGCGTCGAGACTATAAAATATATAGACCAGCAATCAGACCGTCGGCAGAGAAACGATATGATGGATATGAGCATTTTCCAACCAGCGATGACATAAAAGCGCCAAGGACCTGAAGGTTGGAAACTTGCAGCAGTCGTTCAAAAATTAGGTGTGAAAAATGCGACGTCTATCTATGTTTATCTCGTGATAAAAATTGTTTTAAAACATATCATTTGTGTACACAATAATTATGTCGATCTCATTGATTGTAGTGACTAAAAATTGAGATTTTGTTGATTATTAAGAAGTAACATAGTTTATTTTTGTTCTAATTTAAAAAATTAAGAAGATCTCATTTGTTACTCGTGATTTTATAAATACTCATATAGTTTATTTTGTAATAAAGACTGATTAAAGTTGTAAGAAAACTGAAATATTCATATTTTATTTTAATTGATAATATTTATTTATTTAATTCATTCTAAATCATTGATTATTTACATATACTCACGATCATGCGACTTGCAAATTATTCCTGAACCTCACGTATGTGAGGGTCTGATTGCTGAAGACCAGCTTGCGTGAGATTTTTTTCAGTATTTTTTCCAGGGTCTCTGAACACTTTCCAAACGATAACTAAGTTTTTACTGATCTATGCGAGTTTTTTTACTCCCGGTTGCAAAGGGCTAAGCAATATTTAAGTGGAAACACACCTAAACTTTACGATGCAAAAATTCTATGCATACAAAATCGAGCTAGGCGTCAGATAAAAATATTCATCGCTTACACATAAACGGTCGTTTGGTACAAATTGATTCGGTCATTCATGAGTCACGGACGCCCCTACCAAGTTACACGGCGCGATATTATCTCACAATCCTTTCTCCACTGTGTGTCAGACGATCAAAGAGAAGATAAGTCGAGAAGGACCACTTTATTATAATGAGCGATAAACGTAAATGCAGTAGGCCCGAACGAGTGCACCATCAACATGCATGACCTGTTTGCGAAAATGAGATAGTACCCAAGATGGACAAACGCATTGGTTATCCTATTTCCAACCCTATTACTACATAGTAGGTACCTGTTTCGCAGAGTTGCTTTTATGAAGTGTTCCTATAGCCTTGCCAAGTCTCAGTCGATCAGTAGACCTACTGTCAAATCTTATGCAAGTTATTTTTGATTGGATGGACGTAGTATTAAATCAGAGCCATGGATTGTTCCATGCTTGGCATCAGGCTAATAGACCGAGTTCCAAACGTCGAGATCCGAAGACGTACGAAGGACTTCGATATCGGAAAGCATACTCAAATAGAGTTAGGCAGGACACCTGGCACGGCGCAGTGATGACAGATGGAGTAAGGCCGTCTGTGACAGAGTGGCGTCCGGCGGCGAAATGGGCGGACGACATTATTACCATCGCGGGCAAAACCAAGATGAGACTGGCACAGGAGCGTGGGGATTGCCACAAAACAGAGGCCTATGCCCAGCAGTGGGTAAAGTCGGGCTGTAGGTGATGAGTATTAAACCATAGTGGGCATCATCATAATCTGCCTGGCCTTTTTCCTAACTTTGCCTTTTAGAAACCGGGGCGAATCAATAAAACGGCGAGTGAACTCCTTATCAATTTATTTATTGGCCTTCTGAACGTATCTATTAGGCGGCACGATGGTTGCAGTTTGACATTAAACGCTCCAGATAATATCGTGTTACGGGGTCTGAGCCAGTAAATTGTGCACGCGAGTTCCGTATGGCGTTTACGTAATCCAAAGACAATGAGTTGTTGTAACGCTTTGTAGCGGAAATTAATCGAAAATACGAATGAGAATAAAAAAAAATGTTGATACGTAAGTTTTTCTGTGAGGTAATAGTTGGTCGGAACTTCGGAAGCCGGAAAATGGGTTGGTATAACATCATTTACTATTTTTTCGAAAATGGAGGAGCTCGTGGCTAAGTAATAACAGCAGTAAGGGTCGATCCATCAGGTTAAGCTGCGCTTGGCGGTGTTGGTCCGTGGATGGGTGACTATCTTTACATACCGAGACTCCTCCGTGCCTCGGAAAGCACGTTAAGCCGTTGGTCCCGGCTGTCTTTCGTGGATCTTTGACAGTCGTTACGGGTCTTCAGAAGCCCGAAAGTCTGACAACCAAGGGTAACAGTAACTGGGTTGTGGAGGTCAGATAGGCAGTCGCTCTATATAAAATACTGGTATTCAGCTGCATCCAGTTACGACTGGAAGCCGACCCCAACATACTTGGGAAAAGGCCAAGCAGATTGGTACTAGCTGTGGGTGAACTCGATGGGGACGGCAAACACAAAACTGGGGAGCAATTTGGAAAAGCCCAAGCAGAAGGTAGGGTCCAGCAGAAGATGGTTTTAAAAATTGTTACGATGCAGGTGCTTTAAACAGACCAATGTATTTTTTTTAAGGCAAGCCGTCGATGATTTACGAGCCTAACCGCAACTGCCAGTCTTCTGGTGAAGAAAGTCCCCAATCTTTTGTGTTCATTAAATTTATGGTACCTACCTAGCTTATTTATTTATTTATTTAATGGATCGCCAACAGAGGCTACACAATTACATACAAATTACATACAAATGTGCGTTTCCAATTATAGGCGACCACATCATTCACTTAATAACTAGGTAGGTACAAGAAGTTTGATAAGAACAAGAATCATTAAAATTAATCAAAATACAATAAACGAAAGTCATTGAAAGCGAATCAAAATGAAAACCAAAACAATAAGGGTACAAAATAATTTTAAACAAATTCAAATAAATTAAATTAATTTCAAATAAAATCAAACAATTATAATAATCAAAGAATAAAAATAGAAGTCAAAAAAAAAAAAAATATTACGATTTGGATACTAAGACGTTTACGTCTTTTTTAAACTTTGGTAATTTGCATGTAATATCCAAATCAATAAGCTTCGATACTCTGTTAAACTTATGGTTATAATATTTTGTATTTTAATCTAACAGTCGTGTTATTACTTAACACGTATCGCTATAAAGACGATAAGAAGTCGTTTAACTAATTAATGTTTACATTTTTTTGCCCAGTTTTTACTTTGTGATAAAACTACCAAATATTGTCCCTATTAATTCGTAAATATTTGTGCTTTTAACCAGGGAAAGACCAAAATGGGAATGTGTGACACATCGCGAGTGTGTCTAAAGTTTTGCGAGAGAAAGTATGAGAGAATTTCCACTGTTATTTATTAAGTATGTAGTAGATATTACAATATTAGTATTGTGTTTCTAGGTTAATTATTGTAATTGGTGTATAACCGTTTTAATTAACTATAAATAAATAAATAAATAAATAAATAATAAATAAATCACAATATGGGTTTCCAAGTATGAATCGACCAAATATATAATTACGAATGAGTCATTCATCATCATGAATGACAGGTGAATTTGATGATTGCTGAATAATATTGTCAAAGAACAGGAAGACTGGCATCATGTTCGAGACAAGATGATATCTCGAGCATGATAACAATCTAAAGGTTATGTTCAAGCTACTTGGGGGATAGGCTTATGTCCAGCAGTAAACAGCTTTAACCTGATATATACCAAAATACTGGTTAGTTACTCACGATATTTTTTTAGAATAATTTCCATGAATCAATATTGGCATACTCAATTATCATAACCTCCATATTGGTATATAGTATACCCACTATTCTGCGTTAAATGTCAAAGTTCAATTTCAACATTCCAATTGAAATAATAATAATATATTCTAAGTATTCCTAATCCACCCTTAGTAAAAGAATGATTTATATTTACCCAAAAATAAATCCAAACTAGTTCAATATGAAACAAATCTATAGCTGTCAAAAGGTCAACCACCTCCATTGATTGACTAAAGGTCGTGGGAATATATTTATTATGCGTGCTGTACCTACCTATTGTTAGATTATATAGCTATGATATAAAGAACGATTTCTTTGTTTTATGGCAGAACTTTCAAGTTATTCATAATTCTAATTTTGGACTAAAAGAAATTGCAAGAAAGAATGATTTGTTTGTTTGAGAAACGAGTGATCCAATTCTATGTTCTGAGACTTTTACAAAAAATATATAACAGTGTTGGCCGGTAGAGTACTAGGGCAGCATAATAAAGGAAGAAAGCAGTATGACCACTGACCGTATACCTATAGACAACAAATTAAGGTCGCGCCTGTACTGGTAAAGCGACGATGACACAAACAAAATACGAACGCCGCATTAACAATGAGGTCAGAACCATAAGTCAAAAGGGTTTAATGGTGCCTTGCCAATGCGAACACAGCCTAAGAATCTAGCACAAATGCACTGTTCTATACTTTTACGACGTCATAGAATTATGTCATACAGGATTTTTTAACGACTGGCCTATATTTTTTTATGAAGACCCAGCAGCCAGCACCCTAATTGCGTAACGCACTTTCAATAACAATCCGTAAGTTTTAAAGGATATTGGCTTCATCAATCAATCTGCCAAGCCTTTTCCCAACTATATTGGGGTCGGCGTCCAGTCTAACCGGATGCAGCTGAATACCAGTTTTTTACATGGAGCGACTGCCTATCTGACCTCCACAACCCATTAACTGGGTAATACGATACCCCTTGGTAAAACTGGTTGTAAGACTTTCGGCTTCTGACGACCCGTAACGACTGTCAAAGATCCACGAATGACAGCCGGGACCAACGGCTTAACGTGTTTTCCGAGGCACGGCGGAGTCTCGGTATGTAAAGATGGTCACCCATCCACGGACCGACACCGGCAAGCGTAGCTTAACCCGATGGATCGACCCGTGCGGCTGTTATTACTTAGCCACGTGCTCCTTGCTATTGCTTCATAGGTTTGAAAATTTTGTCTGCTCAACAACTAAATAACGCAATGAATGTGGGTGAACCGTCAAAATGAAACCCATTGCGATCATTATAACATGTATGTGTGTTACCTAATCACCCCGCAATACTGGTCCTACTCTAGGTTTATAACATCTTCTCTGGTTCAAGCAAAATGCTTCGCAGGATAGCGATAACTTCTTAAATGTTGTAGCATCGATCACTAAATAAAAAAGGAAGGGCATAGCAACAACTTAAGAAGTTAAGGTTTTGACCGCCACACGAAAGTCTCAAATACACAGGTGGAATGCACAACAGAGAGTGACATAGACTGTGATGTGTTGAACACAATTTGCCTTATCTTCTATTAGTGTATTAAAGATGACTGTAGCTATCTTTTTTGCGATATAGGTAATACCTACTTATTTGACATTCATCGTTCGTCAGTAAATGCCAGAAATGAGTAAACAACGAAAAAAGTCGCCTTTGGATATCTATGACGACTCGCTGACACGCAAAGCCATTTTGCACGTTATTTTAAGAGCAACCAACGACATAATGGCAATAAAAAGTTATTTAATAGACACTTTCACTTTTGAATGCTACCTCATTCAAAATATAGGCTGTATGGCACTCGATTGTTTGCCAAACGTTTTAAGAGACCAATCGAACTTCGAACGGAGGTCAAGGCTGATGACGTAATAAGAATTATCACTTCAGAAAATCCGTTATGTAATTTCCTTTGGCCTATCCCGAACCACGAACGATTTTTAATTGTACGAAATCTGGGTGAACTATCGTACACCTCTGCCCTTTCGGGGATTCCAGGCGTGATGTTATGTTAAAGCTTTATTTCGAGCTAGCTGCGCCACGCGGTTACACCCGCGTAGATCGGGAAAAAAGTAGCCATGTGTATATACACAGGGTATCAGCTACCTCCATACCAAATTTTATCAAAATTGGTCCAGCGTGAAGAAGTAACAAACGTACACACACACTCACAAACTTTCGCCTTTATAATATTAGTGTGATGATTATTTAACTTATTTTTCAAATCACACAAAATCACAATCTATCGATTTCAAAGGAATGGACCGCGTATCTTTTCGAGAAAGATCTTAAGTATATTTATATTATTTAGCCTTATCCAGGTTCCAAGAATTACCATGTAAAAATACTATTAAAATGGATTTATAACTTCAGGGAAAAAGAGGATAGCCTAAGCTTTGTGAAATTATTGGTTCATAGAAATCCTGACAGCTAGCTCACTATCATCTTATACCTACAGATGAAACAGAATTCAATACGCATAAATTCTTACAAGATAACCCTCATTCAACTTCAGTAGAATGATACAAGTCAATGCTTTTACGACTCGAAGCGTAACAACTACCCGAGGCAGTGGAGCAGTGATGCGCGATAGTTAGTACGAACCTGCCTCCGCTTGACCTTTAAACTTTGCGCTTTATTGGAAGAGATGCTGCTAGTAGTAGTACCATTATTACGTACTTGTACGTCACTTTACTTGCACACCGCGTATTAATCAAGTACATTGGTGTTAAGATTGTTTTGTTTTTTGCGTGCGTGGGCGTGATAAATCCAAAAAGGCGTATTGTGGGTAGTTTCTTCATAAAATTGTGAATTATGTCTTGTTAGAATTGACCCGTTACAACTAACTGAGGCAGTGCGGCGGTCCGATCCTGCCTCTGCTCTGACCTTTAAACTTTGCGTCGTATTGGAAGAGATTCTGCTTCGTGAGGAAAGTTTTGAGTATGAATGTCGATGGTTATAAGAGTAGGGGAAGACCAAAGAAACGATGGATGGATTGTGTGAAAGATGACATGGCTAGAAAGGGGGTGACTACCGAGATGACGAATAATAGAGAAGTATGGAGAAATAGGACATGTTGCGCCGACCCCAAATAGATTGGGATAAGGGCAGGAGAATGATGATGATGGAAGAGATTCTGCTAGTGCCATTGGCATGTACTTCACTACTTGCACATCGCGTACTGAGTTATTACTGACCAAGTACCAACCTGCCTCCATTGTGACCTTTAAACTTTGCATATTTGGAAGAGATGTGCTAGCGCACCATTGTTATATACGTCATTATTTGTCACGCATATCTCGTAATAACAAAGTAGGTAAGTAAGTACGTCGTGGTTTTTATCACACTTGATACAAAATGACTGTTTCAAATTTCAGTCCAACCGAAAATGGCATCTAACCTTTTCCATAACGAAAGGGGAAATTATACGACTTCTGGGTAAGTATGGAAGATATATAGATTCGGGAGCGACACGTTATAGCGAAGTAATAAGGGTTTTCTTACTTCAACGAAACAAAAAACTTTTTTACAAAAAAATACAACCGACTTCCAAAACCAACACTACAAAGTGAAAAATAACTTTAATTTCGGAAGTCGGTGTCTGGTTAAATGTATTTTCGTTCTTGACACCGACTTCAGAAATTAAAGTTATTTTTCACTTTGTAGTGTTGGTTTTGGAAGTCGGTTGTATTTTGATGTAAAAAAGTTTTTACTTTTCACTTTTTAGTTGTGGTACCTACCCCACACAAATTCTTATACCACTACCTGCAAAACAAACTAGAACATCATCCATATAAAAGTAGGGAAAAAATACGTATTATTGAAGCTAACTCAAAAACTACCCAAGCAAAGTTAATCAATTTTATATGGGACCAACTTTCGTGTATACCCTCTCGAATAAAACAATTTTTTTTCAAATCGGACTACTCTGTAAAAAGTTATGCGTGGTCAACATACGTGTCGAATTGAGAACCTCCTCCTTTTTTTTTCGTCGGTTAAAAAGTGAGACCACATCACCTATCTCATTCATTATACAACTTCAGAAGTGCATCGACTCCAACTTAATAGAATTATACGTATACTTTTATTGTCACTTCCGTTTGCCGTCGCGTTTAGTGCCAAGAATATAAAAGCCGTATATATACAAACATGTTAGTCATTGCCAGAATAAAACCGACCGCAATGGTCGACTCTATGCGTGATGCAATCAACAAATGAAAACAGCGCAGTCGTTTAAATCTGCGTGAAATGGCCTATTTTTTTATTAAAATTTTAAATATGGAACGAATTTGACGCCTAAATACACGGAGGCGTTGTTTACGCTATTTTTGTCAATCTGCCTAGCCTTTTCCCAACTATGTTGGGGTCGGCTTCCAGTCTAACCGGATGCAGCTGAATACCATTATTTTACATGGAGCGACTGCCTATCTGACCTCCACAACCCATTAACTGGGTAATATGATACCCCTTGGTAAGACTGATTGTCAGACTTTCGGGCTTCTGATGACCCGTAACGACTGTCAAAGATCCACGAATGACAGCCGGGACCAACGGCTTAGAATAGAATAGAATAGAATACTCTTTATTATGCACACCATTTAAATTACTGTTACAATTTAACGGCGGCGGGGATTTTACGGCTTAACGTGCTTTCCGAGGCACGGAGGAGTCTCGGTATGTAAAGATGGTCACCCATCCACGGACCAATCCCGGCAAGCGTAGCTTAACCTGATGGATCGACCCGTGCGGCTGTTATTACTTAGCCACGAGCTCCTGTTTACACTATTTTTGTATAGATTAAAAATAAATTAAATTAAATACATAACGAATAATAATTAACATCCCGGTTTTAAAATAGATAATTCAGAAAAAAGTAAGCCATAAAAAGCCAGTTACGTTGTTGAGGTTTTTATTTTTTATTTTTTGGGAGACAAATATGGCAAAATGCCCAAGGTTAGTGGCATCCTAAGTTACCACTCTGGAATCGAAGCCTTACATGATCCAAATACATTTTACACTGATATATACTCGACCAAAGATACAATTGACCTACTTGGGGGGCTATACCAACTTTCAATTTTGTATAGGAATCTGCCGTGGTATTATCCAACAGACACTGTTGTTGACTTATTAAGACGTAGATAAGTACCAGCGGCCTTGAGTGGTTAGCTTGTGTGTTCTGTGCTGAGCTCACGCAACGCGACGCGTCGTACGTCCACCAAGTAATAGGACTCGCCCATGAAGGAGCGCTGTCCCAAATTGGACGCATTATTAATTTATTACACATAAAACAAAAGGTATAATACTAAAACACGTAAACTAAAAGGTAAACAATTAAATTATTTTTAAAATAGTGAAGGTTTCATAAAAATATGCCGGGATAGTTTTTGCGTGATTCTCGGTTTTTTATCCGCGTTAAACATAACTTTACAAATTAATTACACTTTTTAATATAAACATAATCTAAAATATTCACATACTAAGTTATTAAGAAAATAGTCTAATTTAACACATATTTTTCCCAAATCATTAAATCTATTCGTTTAGACGTGATCTTCAGTTTAAAATCATTAAATGTCACTTTCGTCGCCTTAATTACAAAAAACCAATTAATTTCTTGAGTGCTACCCTTATTTTCAAGGGCAGACTTGAGAGTGGCCATCGAGGGAAAGGTGGCCTGGTGGCTATTATAAAACCTCCCATTGTGACAAAATTCCAACCCATTCAGGATATATTATGTCATAAACAATGTGACAAAAATTAACTGTCAGAACAAAATTAATTCGTGTGAAATAATAATATGTCCCATTCGACAGTACAAAACATGAATTGATAATTTAAAATTTTATCATTTTTATCTTTACTGAATAAACACGACCGACGCAGTGTTTTATTATTGTGCTAACGGTTCTGATAAAAACAATAGATTTTTGTGTACAACCGAAATATACCCCATACATTATTTTGTTTTATTACTACTTTACGTTTATTTGATTATTTATTCGTGTAGTTAGAATTATTATTATTACTTTTGATAGGATTGTCTGTGTAGCAACTATGACATGATCAGATGACACCGAAAATGATCTCTCTAATTACTGGCTGAACACAATGAGTGAGAACATCGAAATGAAAACCAGAAATACAGACGCCTGCGCATGTAACTTGCACAAAAGTACCTATGCGAGTGGCTTGCAAGCTGTTTTGCTAATAGCAACTTCTGATTCGAAGGATCGTAGCAGGTGGCGATCTGTAGTTTCTGCCTACCCCCATGGAAAGAAGGCGTGAATTTATATACTTATGATATCATGGTCACAATGGCATGTAATCTACTTGCATACTTCTGTGCAAGTTATCGCATTGTGTAGTCCGTTCAAAGTTCATTCTTTGTGTTAAAGTTTCCAAAAATACGGAAGACCGCGACGTACTTTCATTCTTTGTTGTCACTATATGACGCAGCGTACAAAGTGATAGTATTTATAATTATTAATAAACTGCAAATGACTATTAATAGTTTATAGTCTAGTCTAGACAGAGATCAATTACATTCATCCCATTCTATCACACTTTATCGCATGCTTATGCACCGCGTTATGTATTTTAATTCAGTCGGATATTAGCATTTCATATACCCATAATGAGTAGAACTTTCTTTACAGCGATTTCGATTATTTTCTCCCGGGACACTTTAGGTCTTCGGCGAATATAATGGTGTCATAGTGTGTGGACAAGTATAGGCTAAAACGTTCGTCAAAATATCTAAACATTTCTTGTGTTGGATTTACTGTTATGATATCGTGAAAATTCGGTAAATAGCGTGGGTCGCTAGGTATTAGAATGACAAAGGTTTTAACACAGATATTCATCTGTGGGTATTGTAAAAAAATAGCCACCGTGGCCCACGGTTTGAACTACGAACTCACGATGCATTCGTGACTACTCGTGACGCTGAATTTGCTTCTGCAGTGCTCAGACTAAAAAAAAACTAAAACATAGCGCTGTCAACAGTGACGTGAGGCCACACGTTTCCGTTTTCGTAAACATGTGTGCACGTAATGAGGTGCAGTTTAATTGCAGTTTGGTGTAAATGTGTGCGACTGTGCGTGTATGCACAGAGAGAGCTGTAGTTTTGAGCATGCTTCACTGTATTGTTCGCAGCGCTATGTCAGGGTTTTTTATTTAGTCTGAGCTGCAGTGTTGAACTTATTATTATTATTTTTTTAAGCAAGTAGCTTTACGATCTTAGATCCAGACTGTATGTCCGATGTCTGTTTTTGGGGCATAAGAACATGGCCGCTAGCCGTCTGCCGCAGCCTCTTTTGATACAATCTCCTTCCGTAACACCCATTAAAAGACAGGGGCGTGGTCTAGTCTCCACCGGAAAGGGCATACATTGAAAACAATTAAAGCCAGTACTATCCCAGAATGTTAAACATAACTTTTATCCTTCTCTTCCCAAATTAAAATCGCTCATTAATATTCATGAGAAAACGGTCCGTCACCGAGTCGGGTAAACGCCGCATAAATGACGTGTACTGGTAGGCGTCAATATATTTTGTTGTGATATCGGACGTACCGGAGAGGGGGCGGTTCTCTTAATGTTATTATTGTTGTTATGTTCAGTTCAAAGCACTATGGTTAAGATTACATAAAAATGTTATTACATTGTTTATGATTTCTTTTTTGCTAAAATCATTATTCTGAGTAACAACGTACGTATTTTCTCATGACTGTGAAGTGTTTATAAATTTTAATGTTTTTTTTTTTTTTTAACCATAATAATTAACTAGAAAGCAAAATAGATTCTCAATAAAGTTGAGTAGACCATTTTCGAAAAAACATCATTATTAGATAATAGAAAGGTAGATAAAAAATGCAATAATAGCTAATGGCCGTATTGACCTAGCGTGAGATGGTAATAAACTAGGCCATCAAAAATGGTTAGATAACCATAGCTCCCATTATTTTGATTATTATTTCGTTTATTCATTTTTTTTCTTATAAAATACATTTTTAAATATTTCTTAAAAAATATATAAAAAACATTTAAAAATATAAAAAATAGTAGCCCACCGGTATCGGGAACAGGGTCCAAGCTACCGGCGGTCAGGGCTCCAGAGAGAGGAACCTCCTAACAATGCGGGCCGTGTCCAGAAGTACTGCTTTCTGAATCAAGCCCTTGATCCAGCTTCCCAACGAGAGCCTCCTTAGGTGTTGGTTGAGGCTCTTGGCAATTAAGCCATTGGCTGATACGACTATCGGCACAATGATTGCTGAGTCCACATCCCACATGTCGACAACCTCGCGAGCCAAGTCGATTATTATTATTTGACAGTTTAAATTAAATTATATTTGATTATTATTATTATTTGACCTAATTATTCTTTTACACATTTTTTGACACTCATGATTAATTTTTATAATATTTTTAAATTATTGTATTTTTTTTAAATTTATTCATCTTTATGTTTTTATATTGTTTTTTATGTAATATTATGGATTTTTATTATCTGCAATAAAATAAATTGAATTGAATTATGGGAGTACCAAGGCTGTAAATAAAATGGAATAATACTGTCGTATGACTGACACCTGAGAACCTTTATCAATGGACTTACTAGGATGCTAAAACAATAATTTGTTTTGATATTAATCAATGTAGGTACTGTTTGGTTGAATTAAAAATTGTCCTATGGTTGTTAATGGCTAAGACAGGTGTTATGCAAAAAGATCCTGTGTAATGTGTGTCATTGAACACTTTCTTACATAACACAACTTTGAAATCTATTAAACAAGTAATGAATGAGTGACAATGCCGAACACGATCAATAAACTAAAACTGACATACCTTCCACCCCTGCTTTCCCCTTCAGCGCAATAACCTTGCTGGCCGGATTCATGATGGCAGAGTCCGCACTGATTGGCCGACGGATGGGGTTGGTGGGGTCGGCCATGTCAATGATCACCACTTCCGCAGTATCACCGACCTTCTCCCGGACACAGATGAACTTGTCCGACTCCATTGTGAGCGTGTTGAAGGATATGGAGGCTGGATTGATGCCCACATTTGTGAGCTGCAAAAAGGATTGAATTTTATTAGTGTTATGTACAAAAGTATTGATAGCAAAAGGAGTATGTAAGGATCGTAGCAGATGGCAATCTGTAGTTTCTGCCTACCCCCAAGAGAAAAAGGCGTTAGTTTATGTTTAAGTGTTGGTAGTTTAGTGCTATATAAATGTATATGCGTCAGAGATAAATATTTCTGTTCAGGAAACCAAAGCCAGGATAACTGCCTTCCAATTTATAGTTGGAGCTGTTTATACAGCATGTATCCGAAGGGTGTGGTACAGACCATCAAACTCAACAACTTTCTCCATAGGACCAACATCGTAACCGCGAAAGAATTATGAACTGTCCCGTACAAAACTTAATACCTACTCAACTGAAATGTATGGGACGGCTGATTATTTTTTCTTGATTACAATGTTGGTCCCATTGAGAAAGTTGTTCAGTTTGACGGTCTGTACCATCCCTTAAATTTGAGCACACCTTTCTGATACACGCTATATGTTAAATGCCTTATAAAAAAGCTGGTTATGTTTATAGCTGGTACTAGCACCAAGCAATACTCAACTGACGTCTATGTAAAACATAAAATTTGTTTGGTCCAAACCATAATCATCATTTCAACAGAAAGAGGTCCACTGTTGGACATAGGCCTCTCTAAAAGAATCACCAAATCCTAAGTTTAATATTATAAATGCGAAAGTAAGTTTATTTGTTATGGTTTCACACTGAAACGGCTGAACGGATTTGGATGAAATTTGGCACACGGGTAGACCATGACCTGGATTAGGTCATAGGATACTTTTTATCCCAGTAGTATACTTCCGTGGAATAATTTCCAAGGTGCACGAGGGGGAAGCCGCTGTTGAAAGCTAGTCTATAATAAATCATACAATTCTTAATATTGTCTGTGAACTTTCTCGGCATCTTCATCCATAACTATTACTATAAGTTAATCTACACATTTGACATATGACATCTGCCAACCCGCACTGGGTCCGCATGGTTGATTACGGCCCACTCTCTCTCACCAAGAGGAGGACTGTGTCCCAGCAGTGGGAACAATATAGGCTAATTATGCAATAATAGTTTTTGTTCACACATTAAGCATAGTAAATGTTACAGTTATAAATAATTTTGTTTTGATTACCATACTTAGTCATAGTATTTAAATTTAAGATAATTATGCTAATATAATCAGTAGCATAATAAGAGTCTATGATCTATATAAATAAAAAGAGACGTTCTGACTGACTGACTCATCAACGCCCAGCCCAAACCCTTGGACCTAGAAAGCTGAAATTTTGTACAAAGGTTCCCTTTATAATGTGGACAAGGAATAAGGAAGGCCTTTCTTCCGGTAGGATGTTCCCGTGGGATACTTTCCAATATTCATGCGGGCGAAGGCGCTGGCAAAAGCTAGTTGCTCATATAATATATTGTCACAACTAGGGATTCCTCCTCTAAGTTGACATTCTGTATCTATAGATTTTGTAACTGGTTAGCATTTAAAAATAGTTTGGATCATGTTCTTACTAGATTTTAATGTAATAATAAATAATAATTTATTTATTGTCAGGCAACTAAGGTCCATAGATAAAATACACACATTTTCTTTTTAATGTCATTTGTGTTGTAAAAACATAGATTTATTCATATAAAATCTATTGCCAAATATTTGAAAGACTTACAAAGACTCGAAACTATAATGATAAAGATTTTCTTAGAAGTAAGAAAGATAACAGATGTTATGTCCAGAGGGTATTCCCATTACAAGTTGATATTAGTTTTCAGTCACATACTCTATGGTGTATAATCTATGAAGTTCAATGTCTTTTGAATCACCGAGCTAGAAGGTAATCTAGTCCTTTGACTTATAATGATAATAAGATAAGAACTATGCATATATTTCTTCAAAGTCATTATTACTATGCTTTCAAATATTACTTTAATTTTATTAATTGGGGTTTGTTATAAATGGTTTTTATTATCAATTATTGAAGTTTGAAGGTACTCAGACGTGATGACTAATTACAGATTAAAACTGACACTGGTGCCGATTTTCTTGTACACCAAACTATCACTAAAACTTCTTACTTTTGGCTAAAATTATCACTCTAAAAATAATTTTGACGTGATATTGACACAACGGAGGTAGGGCACGCAGGGAGGGCAGCCTCAACGTGTTTCATATGGAATTGTTCACTTTTTGTATGGAAAATATGAAACATTTCACAATTTCTATTATTGATACCATACCCATTTGATATTATTATTATACCCATGTATAGTTTTAGTAGTTTAATTTTATTCCATACCTTTTTAATTGCAATTAAAAATAGTTTGATTTAGTTTGACAACCAAAATTTTAGGTGAAAAATGCCAAATTCAGAATAGCAAAATTACCATTTTCACTAAAATAATAACTCAGTGCCATCTTAGTGCTGTCAAACTGAAATATAGCTAAGTTGTGTCACTTTAGTCAAGGAAATCGTTTAACAGGAATTAACTAAATTTTGGTGATTTTTAGTCTAGAGGCATTTGTGACAAGAGAATTGACACCATTGTTTGTATAATGATCCAGAAATATTTATATAATTCAATGTTTTCTTCCAAATGTCCAAGTCTTATTAGGTTTCCTTTGATCAAATTTTAATTGGATTAACATTTTGTTATGATATTTGTGTCATGTATGTTCCCAAATAACAGCAGAGTTATTCTTAGTCTTAATATTACAAAGACAAGGCATAATAAAATTACTTAATCTCATACTTTGCGAAAATGTAGGTAGGTGCATACAGTGTTATAATGTGTAAATTACCAACTATGACCTGAATGAACGAAATTTTGATTGGATTAACATTTTGTTATGATATTCGTGTCATATATGTTCCCAAATAACAGCAGAGTTATTCGTAGTCTTAATATTACAAAGACAAGGCATAATAAAATTACTTAATCTCATACTTTGCGAAAATGTAGGTAGGTGCATACAGTGTTATAATGTGTAAATTACCAACTATGACCTGAATGAACAAAATTTTGATTGGATTAACATTTTGTTATGATATTCGTGTCATATATGTTCCCAAATAACAGCAGAGTTATTCTTAGTCTTAATATTACAAGACAAGGCATAATAAAATTACTTAATCTCATACTTTGCGAAAATGTAGGTAGGTGCATACAGTGTTATAATGTGTAAATTACCAACTATGACCTGAATGAACGAAATTTTGATTGGATTAACATTTTGTTATGATATTCGTGTCATATATGTTCCCAAATAACAGCAGAGTTATTCTTAGTCTTAATATTACAAAGACAAGGCATAATAAAATTACTTAATCTCATCTCATACTTTGCGAAAATGTAGGTAGGTGCATACAGTGTTTTAGTACCGGATAGAACGAAATTTTGGCATTGGCTCCCAGAACATATGATCCAAAGGGAATGTGGAACAAATCAATACCGGCCGCTCGTCCCGTGGGCTCGGCGCCTCGGCGGATAGGGGGTGGCAACTGTCACTGCGATAATTGCGCAATGCCATTATATCCGCCACATAACCACCGCAACATACAAAGGAATGCACCACATACACCCTAACACATCCCTCTGACATAAACTGATAAATTGCTTCCTCAAAGGAAACGCTATCGGCAAATCCAATAAACCGATGGGCGTACTCACCTGTAAATGCTCTTGAAAACGTATTGGTAATATTTGCGCCATCGTTGCGTATTCCAACGCCCTAAATTAAACGAACCGGACAACAAGCGACTCTTTGAATTCACCAACTCTGAAAAAATTTCACAAATCAATTCACTGCTGTCTCATCCGAAAACACTTTTGACAATCAACATGGCGTTCGTGATCATAAAGAAAATGACAACGACCGAAACGCGATAAAAATAATTAACAAGGGGAAAGTGTGAATCCCAAATTTACTCACAATTTTTTAAATACTACATTAAGATAAAATGGGTGTTATTAAGTTTTGCTATTTCGGAGAAATATGACGAACAATCTACACCCGCGGCTGCCACATATACAAATGAATGAAATGGCAGATAATGCAAGAAAAAGAAAGCATGAGCATTGCGTTTTTTGGTTGCGTTCCTATTTAGTCAAGCCTACTACATACTGATACCCTAACGGGGCCCAGTGGTAACGGTCGGCGCGGCGGCCGCGTCCTTAGAGCATTTAGCGACTTACGAGTTGTTGTAGGTAGGTCGTGGGTTCAATCCCAAACAGGCACTATATAACTATCTATCTGCCTAGCCTTTTCCCAAGTATGTTGAGGTCGGCTTCCAGTCTGATGCAGCTGACCAGAATTTTACATGAAGCGACTGCCTATCTGATCTCCACAACCCAGTTACTGGGTAGTATGATACCCCTTGGTAAGACAGGTTCTCAGACTTTCGGGCTTCTTTAATTCTTCTTCCAAGTTGCATGGTGCAGTGGTGCAGCAGTGGTGGCCCAGTGGTAACGGCCGCGACTTACGAGTCACGAGTTACGGTCGAACCCCGACAGGCGCTTTACTTTGTATAAATTATTTCATCACCACTGCTCTCAAAACGGTGAAGGGAAACATCGTGAGGGAATATTGTAGGCTGATTATGTTAACCTTCTTTCTGATTCAGTTCTCGTTTCTTTCTTGAAGTCAGTGATATTCTTAAAAAACTAAAATTTGGGAGAAAATTTTATTTAATGGGGAAGGCAACCGTCAAAATGGCGCTGTCGTAGCTAACTAGCTACGACCATGGACTATTTAGGTCCATGGCTACGATAGCGCCAGACAGCTTCCCAGCTTGTGTTGGGAACTCCCAACACAAGCTAATAATACAAGGCGTGAGGTAGTTTTACTTTATTTTTGCAAAATGACGCGTTGCTGTGTTCCTAAATACTCTGAAATTGGATTTTTTTTAAATTAAACAGAGTTCGAAACATTTTGAAGAAAGTTATTAAAAAAAAAAATAGTGAAATAAACCAAACCTATGAATGAACGAAATGTCAAATTTATAAAAGGCTTTATGGACCTCCTCCTCCTTAGTCGTTCACTCTTGACAGAGTGGTCGTGGTTGATGACTCTGCATTTTCTTTGGCCAAAGCAGCCCTCGCGATGCTCCTTCACTTATTCCGGTCTGCCGCGTCTCGAAAGTTCTGAACTATGGAGGTTTGTGTTGACGCTATGATAAGGTCTGTCCAACGCGTAGGTGACCGACCGCGTGACCGCTTGCCCTCCAACCGCTTGACCTAATAATATCCAAAATAAACATCATCTATCCGTTTTGAAAGGCTGAAACAAACTTTCAGCCACGGACGTCTGCGGGTAGTGTTTCAGGGATTCGGGCGCGACCGCGGACGATATGGCTGTCATAACTTAGCAAGAAGGCGCACTAGTGCACAAACTTACAAAATTGATTTTCATTCATTCTTAAATTGTAACGTTTCTCGTCCCTCAATAATCTGGATACACTGTGTGTGTGGAATTCATCAAACTTGGGTCGTTCTACATTAATTTCATGAACCCAAATGCTTCTTTTTATTCTTTTCGGTAGACAAAAAATAGCAGCAGCTGCCACTAATTCAATAAATTCAACCTCACTGTCGCTACTCGACATAGTTCCCGAAGATGAGAGTGCGCGATTGCGACTGTCAATCGCAGCTTACGAACGCGTCCGTAATGTGTTCCCAGCTTTATAGTATGAATTGCTTATTTTACCCGACTGCGGTGAAGCCAAAAAAGGAGGGTTATTTACAAAATTTAACAGAACGCAACTATTTACCATCTGTTAACTTTTGTGTTCCATAGCCATTGAAGCAATTGAGTGGTATTTTGTAATTTAAAGCATCGTTTTTCTAATCTTTCTTTTACTCATAACTAGGTTATATCAGCCTGTCTCGCTTATTTCACCACCACAGAAGAAATGTCTAAACTATCTTTCTCGTGTCATTCTATTTGACAAAGGTGTCAACTGGACTGTCAAATCACAACAAAGACTTGCTTGAATTGTTTTCAGTGTGGATTGCATGAATTGCATTTATTTTTCTATCAGTCAGTTGTTCAAAAATCAATTAAAATGGTAAATTTTGTCAGCAGTTATATTGGTGGATCGAATACTATTAATTATTTGCTTAACGTACACTTCTATAGTTTCAGTTTGGGTTCAACATGTTTCACGAAATCAGCAGGCCCTTTAACATGACCTACAAGTGTTATTCTGTCTCTATGTTGCCTGGAAATGAGAGACAAGATGTGGAAAGAGGAGGAAAAAGTAAGATGCTTCTCTGTATACCTCTAATCTGTGAAACTAGGCCACATGGCACGACTGTAATCCTAATCATATTATTCTGACTTTTTTCATTAATTGATCACTTTCCAAGGTCTGAGTTATGAGGGGACCCATCCCCGGACACTGCATTATAAAAGAATGATTTCTTGAATTATTTACTGGATGGTAATGCAACAGTTAAAAACTGCTTAAAAATAGAAAACTGATAATTTAATGACTACAGAAAACTTGTATCTACCTGTAAATATAATCTAGCTACTTTTTTAATGAGCTCTGCCTTAAATTTTGTAACCCTTTGAGTCTCGAGGTTGCAATATTGGGCAAGACACGATAGACAATCAATTGTCTCATTACTCGGGATTCAATAGGTTAATACTGCATAATAATATGCATGTATCATGCAGTGTCGTCATCCTTTTCGTAACATCAATAAAAAAATAAAACCCCTTTTTTCTTTCAGTCATAATGCCACCTTCAGCATTGGAACAGCTGACAAGGCTGAATATTGAGTACCCCATGATATTCAAGTTGACAAATAAAAAAACAAAAAGAGTCACACATTGTGGTGTGTTGGAGTTTGTGGCTGATGAAGGAAGAGTTTATTTGCCACATTGGGTAATGTATAAAAAAATTAATCACAGGGCTTTTGAACCATATTAGAGCCGACAAACTGGTGGATAGTCCACTTGAAGGACTTATGCCCAATTTCACCAACCCTAAGTGACACTTAAATTAATCCCTAAATAAAACTGCACTGTTGGATTTTCAACGCTTGGCTTAACATCAACGAGAATTGAAAATCCAACAGTGCACTTTTATTTAGGGATTCATTTAACCTTTTACACACTAGCGTCTTTTTACGTTACTTCACCCCCGATGCCAAGACAAGTAAAAATTATATGTGGTAGGTTGTCTCAGCCACACAATTGTTTTGTAACTTAAGTGGTCAATGGCATTCAAAGGGTTAAGTGTCACTTAGGGTTGGTGATAACAGGCACAAGTGAAGAAACCAAATCCAATAACATAGAACTGGTGGATAATGAGATGATACTATGCTGGATATAGGCCTAACAAAACATTGAAATAGCCATGAGTTTGGTTTGGTTAGCCTAGCCTTATCAAACCATGCTCAGTCAGACAGACTTAGATATTTCAATCAATTACTTAATTTTAGCATGAAAATTAATGTATTTATTTATTTCTGAGAGAATAGATGCTATACAAGACAAGTTGTCATAATAAGAAGCCTTGATCTCACAACACTGGGAATCCTAGTGTGAGATCTAGGAATTCAATTCACTTGAATGTAATCTTAGTGAAATATAGAATATTTCCAAAGTAAAACTAAACAATTAATTGTATTATTAAAACATTCACACGTTAAATTCTTAAAGTTAAGGTGAATCCGCAGTGGCAGTCTGTGAATTAAAATTTTCTTGTGTTTTTTGCAATTTGCAGGTCTGTGGCAGGTTGTATCTTGATCAAAATACAGTATGGAACTGGCACCATGTGAAAGAATTTAATCTACTAGCAATACTAATCCACAGAAGTATAGCAAAATTAAATATTAAATTAAAAACCGTAAATTAAAAAAGTTAATTTTTCAAACAAAATAAATATCAAAATAAATTCAGTAAAAGTAATCACTCTGTTTAGACAACCGAGCTGGCCACCTGCGGTGCACCACAGTGCCCATTCCATTGTTCACCAAACAGGGATTTTTTGTTTGCACACATGTTCAAGGATTCAAGTTCATTGACTCATAGACCTAGTGATCGAATCTACAGTGTTCAAATTTACTCAAAATTAAAACTCTACTTTTTGACCTAATTACTGGACCGATTTTGTTATTTTTTTGTATATCGTCAGCAAAGGTGATATCAAGTATGTGGTTGGATTTATTGCATATAAGTGAGCTCCATACTGTATGATTCGCGACTAACAAATATGTATTTACATAAATAATTGTAACCATATACAACTGTCTAAGCTAGATTTGCCGAGTTTCGATCAGATTTCGGAAACAGATCGTAACACGGCAAATCTAAGTTAAAAAAAAAACGCAAGAAAATTTGAATTTCGCGGGTTACCACTGCGGTTTGCAACTGTCATCTTCTATTACATACTCTTTTCTTGGAGACAGAGAGGAAGGCCAAACAAAAGATTAAATGATAGCGTGATGGTTGACAGTTAAGAATGAAAGAAGAAAACATGTTGCGCCGACCCCAAGCACAGATTAATACATATGGAACACTCCGCAGTTTAGGTATGAAGCTACAAGTACGCGGCGGGCTCATCTCACTGGGTCAATTCAGTGTGGGCTGCCGCGCACCGGCCGGCTCGCACGTTAGTTCGATACTCACTCACGCGCCGCGTCGTAAAAGAAGACAACCCTAACGAGTCAGAAGGTATAAGAGTTACGCGATAGAAAGAGAGGCAACTTATAGGTGAATATAACTGTAGGTAATGAAGCGCTGTGCGACCTGAATTGCACTTTATTGTGTCGTAGCAAGAGTAGCTTTTTATTTAAATGATTTTGCAGTGTCCCATCTGTATTAATCTGTACCCCAAGTAACATGGAACAAAGGCAGGAAAACTTTGCTGATGACACTTTTCTTTTTCTTAATAATCATGTTGATACTTTTAGATGATGACCAACTTGGTTGTAGAAGAAGGAGCCCTACTTCAAATAGAGAGTGTGTCTCTACCAGTCGCCACATTCTCCAAGTTCCAGCCTTTATCTGAAGACTTTCTAGATATATCGAATCCTAAAGCAGGTATGTATTATGTACAGACAACAAAAGAGATATCTAGGCAGGGTATACTAACATATTTGTAACTATGTGTATTGCTTCATGTTCAATTTTATATATGTATATTACTTTGTTTTTGCAATACTTTTGTATATTTTCAAGAAATTGAACATGAAGCAATTCACATACAAATATGTTTGTATACCCTGCCTAGATATATCTTTTGTTGTCTGTACATAAAGATGTAGGTACTTATTTTTTATAATAAGAATTAAAAAAGCCGGGAGGTGGTGTGGGGCACCCGGTTGGAACGAAGTCCTTTTCGCTGTATATTATGTATTAATACAGAGCCATCTAGTATGGTCTCAAGTATCAAGTGTACCTATGTATTAATACAAATCCATCTACCATCGGTTTAGGTAATTAAATAAAGGTAAACCGTGTCTGGTTAACCGACTAAACATAATACCTGTCACTTCAGTCGTCATGCTTCGACACAGTTATACTCTTCAATTTAGTAACGGTATACAACGAATTTTAGAGTTGCTAAATTGAAGAGTACAACTGTTTCGTAGCATGACTTGTTTAAGTTTTTTCATTTGTTTTCTCTCGCTACTTTCTAGTTACCTAGCTTTATCAATGCCGTGAAACTCTATTATTGGCTAAGTGATAATTGTCATCATCTCGCTATCATTGAACAGTGTATACAGACTGTAGGATGCTGTAACTTTGACGCAACTGCTTTGAGCTGTTCATTGATAGTGTGGTGAACATTCATAACTGTTGAGTTTCCTAATAAATAAATAAATAAATGACAACTGAAGTGACAGGTATTGGTGGTGGTGTTGGTTGGTTAACCGGTCACTTGGTTTTTTTTTGTTTATCTTTATTCAATTACCTAAACTGATGGACTATACTTAGTATAAGTAAAAAACAGGAACTTTGACTCTTGAAACTAACTTTTTCGGGCATAAAACAGTTTTTCATTACGTTACGATTTCTACCAGTTTACGCCTATTAGTGCAAGCAGCGTTAAAGAACTTTGTTCCAAAATAATAGCCAATACTTATACTGTTAAGAGTTTATCCAGTATATTTGGGCCATTACTATCTTTGCTACCCATTCACGACCTACCATGGTCAAGGCCAATTTGTCTACTGATTCAGCATCAATCAGGTACAGTTAACGGTATCAGCCAAACAAACAAACCACTGAAGGCATACAGGCTAAACCGAGAATCGTCACACTAATATTATAAAGGCGAAAGTTTGTGAGGGTGTGATTTGGATGAAATTTGGTATGTAGATAGCTTATACCCTAGGCTACTTTCTATCCCGGTCTACGCGGGTGAAACCGCGGAGCGCAGCTAGTAACAGATAATTATGCTAAAAAAATCGCGCCATTTCTCCAAACCTCTTAAAATAATTATTCAGGTTCTAGAATCAATACTTATTGAACGTCAAAACAAAAGTAACAAGAGCCAGCCCCCAAAATGCCCAAACTTCACTACTTCTTAGTGTTTAAACTGGGCAGAAAGAAGAAGTGGCAACAAACTCTCCAGCAATATTATTTATGACCAAAAACATTTATTTGTTTATTTTGTGTACATACATAAGAAGATCTTAACTAATACAATAAATGCGAAAGTGAGTTTGTTTGTTTGTTACGCTTTCACGCTAAAACGGTTGAACGGATTTGGATGAAATTTGGCACATGGGTAGACCATGACCAGGAGAAGGACGTAGGCTTACTTTCTGGATCGCAGAGGAAGTCGCGGGCAACAGCAATTGATTTTATATACTTAAATGTTATTGATTGACTTATGAATGACTGTAATTATGATAATCTATATAAATGAAAAGAGAAGTCCTGACTGACTGACTCATTAACGCTCAGTCCAAACCCTTGAATCTGGATACCTGAAATTTTGCACAGAGGTTCCCTTTATAATGTAGACAAGGAATAAGGAAGGAATTCCCGGTTCCCGTAGGATATTTTCCGACATCCACGCGGGGTAAGCTTGTTATTAATAAATAAACTAAACACTAGTTTAATCAGTAATGTACGTACTACGTAGGACTGAAAATGATGTATTTTTCTACAATTCTTCTGTTTCAGTGTTAGAGAACTGTCTACGTAACTTCTCGTGCCTGACCAACGGTGACGTGATCGCCATCAAGTACAATTCTAAGGTTTATGAGCTGTGTGTGCTGGAAACAAAGCCAGGGAATGCTGTCATCATTATTGAATGTGATATGAATGTAAGTTCAATACTACTACATACTGTAAATTTACTGCATTTTACTAAAATGATTGTTAATCATTGCAATTTACACCTTATATCAATAATGTTAAAGGCACATGCCGCACGCTCTTGGTCTACAAAGTCGATAACTTTTTCAGGGAGGCAACAATCTTTGATATTATCTATTTGTAACTTCATTCTTTTCAAATAATCTGAGAGCATGTGCCCATGCGTCATCGACGATCTAACACGGTGTTGCTCCCAAAATAACGAAATGTACTGGTTTTTAGCTAGACTGTATAAAAATTCTCCTTCCAATTCCAATTCCATCAATCTGCCTAGCCTTTTCCCAACAACGTTGGGGTCGGTTTCCAGTCTAACCGGATGCAGCTGAATATCAGTACTTTATATGGAGCGACTGCCTATCTGACCTCCACAACCCAGTAACTGGGTAATTCGATACCCCTTGGTAAGACTGGTTGTCAGACTCGGGCTTCTGACGACCCGTAACGACTGTCAAAGATCCACGAATGACAGCCGGGACCAACAATGGCTTAACGTGCTTTCCGAGGCACGGAGGAGTATGTAAAGATGTTCACCCATCCACGGACCAACCCCGGCAAGCGTAGTTTATCCTGATGGATTACACACGTAATGATAGGGATATATGTTTCCCGAGTAAAAAAAGAAGTTCTATTTAGTTCGTCAGTCAGATAATAAAAAAAATATTAGACACGTATTTTTTGCTTTATCGTAATAATAAGAAATGACTTAGATAAAACGCATTAAAGTTGGGGAGTGGGGGCTCGCTACGTCATAACTATAACAAACTACGTATAAAATCTAGCAAGGAGTGACGTCATGCCAGATTTTAACACAATTTATCGCCGTAATCTTTTGATTACGTAAAAAAATACAAAATACGTTTTCAATATTGTTTTAATGAAAGGACGGACAAGTAAAAATTTTAGTCTACATCCCTATTGTGTGTGTATTTGGTGAACATAATAAAATATTAAATTAATCAGTACTTACTTGATACAAAGAAAAAAAAATTAAGTACATGCATTGTCTACTGTCAAATTACACCAATCTTGCGCTGATAGCATCAATTATGAATCTAACCCAACAGGTAGAATTCGCCCCGCCAGTAGGCTACAAAGAAGAAGAGCGTATACCACGTGATGACAGTGGCGCCGCCACGGGCATGGACGAGGACCCGTCGAACATGATGCCGGAACCCAGTGGCTTCATCGCTTTCAGAGGCGAAGGGAATCGCCTGGATGGTAAGAAGAAGAAGCCGGTCAGTGAGAGTGATTCTGAGCCGTCGGCGTCGCAGTCTAAACAGGTGGGTAGATGGACATTCTATCATCATTCTCTTGCCCTTGCCCTTAGATGGACATTTTATATAATGAAGATTTTATGCTGGTATTTTTGGAACGAAGTTCTTTAACGCTGCGTGCGGTAGGAGTTGACTGGTAGAAATCGTCACGTAACGAAAAAGCGTTATGCCCCTTCATGCGACTTAGCATAATCAGCCTATAATGTTCCCACTGCTGGCACACAGGCCGTCTCTCGGTGAGAGGGAGTGGGCCGTAATCCACCACGCGGGCCCAGTGCGGGTTGGTAGATATGTCACATGTCTTCGAATGTTTGGTTCTAGGACATGTCGGTTTCCTCACGATGTTATTCCGTTTTGAGAGCAGTGATGATGAAATAATTTACACAAAGTAAAGCGCCTGTCGAGGTTAGAACCTATGACCGTAACTCGAGACTCGCAAGTCGCGGCCGTTACCACTGGGCCACCACTGCTGCACCACTGCACCATGCAATTTGCAGTGTGAATTTAGTGAAAATGAAAATCTAAGATGGCAACTGCGAAAAATTTCAAGTTTTTCATCATGGGTATCGTTTTCATGGTTTTCGAGGGCGCTAAAGTCGATAGTGAAGTTGATGCAATCCGATAAAATTATTTCAGCATTGCTTTGGTAGACACGATATGACGATATAATAGTAATTAGCGTCAGTCCATTTGATGAGCAGTTAGTTACGAAAGAAAAAGTAAGGCGCTGATATGATTGCCAATATTAGCATAGAATGCGCACGCACTTGTGCGTAGCAATGTATCGTAAATCGTATTAGCTTTCTGAGTAAACTCGTCATGCTAGTAATTCTAGAACTCTGCTGCCGAAAGTAATAGGTAAGGCTAAAATTGCCTATTTAAAATTATCTATAAGTACACCCACATTTCGCCAGTACCCTTGAATAAGCTCTATACAGATAGGACTTATTTACAATTTGACTGTATTGTAGAATACAGAGTCAAATTGAATTAGCTAGCGAAACGCGACAGACGTGACGACATCTAAACATGATCAAAATAATTTTGATGAGTTTTTTTTTTGGGTCTTCAACCATAGTAGTCACTTGAAAAGGCAGTTTAAAAAATGAGTTTTCTTTGTGTAAACTTCACAGACGTATCGATATTTAAACACGATAAAACAAATTAAAAAAAAAACAGATTTTCTCAATTCATACTTCAAGTAACAACACCACCAGCGGTCGTTGACCCAAAAAAAATAATCTATGTCATTTATTCAAATTAGGCTGAAAATCAGCACTTTCTGAACGTCAAAATTACATAAGACAGTCCCCACAAAACGCCCGCCCTTCACCACTTCCTACTGCTTTCAATTTTTAACTTTGTCGTGTTTAGATATCGATAAGTAAGTACCCATCACGTCAGCGGAGTGGAGGCCGCGTATCGGTAAGCGTAGTGTGGGACGCCCCCCAGCCAGATGCACCGATGGCCTGAAGAAAGTGGCTGGGGCAGACTGGATGCGGAAGGCGGAGAACAGGGTATTGTGGCGCAACCTTGGAGAGGCCTATGTCCAGCAGTGAACTACGATTGGCTGAGTTGATTGATTGACGTCAGCGGAGTTTCGCTAGCTAATTTAATTTAACCCTGGTTAGATATATCTCCAAGAAGATAGACGGCGTTGGTGTATAAAATGACTACTACACATGCTGTGGGTGTTTTGGTTTTATGATATGCCGGTTTCAGCAGTGGTGATAAAACAATTTGCATAAAGCAAAATGCACGCCTAACTGTGATCGAACCCACGCATTACGTCTCGCAAACTGTCGGGACGACAGCTACCACTGCTTATTGTGGCCTTTAACCATTTCATTATTAACTCTTTTTCTTTCAAGCCATATGTCCGAGGCATCCCAGACTACGACTACGTGGTAGGAACCCTGAAATTCATCAGGAACTCCCGGCCGCCTAGCGCCAAGGAGGACACACCTTCCGAGCCCTTCACCGCCTTCAAGGGCGAGGGGTTCACGCTAAGAACTGCCAAGTCCAAGAACTGAGTATAGTAGATAATTGATAGATTTTTTACTCTTAATGTTGTTTGTAGATGGAGCAGTTTTATTTTTGTGATGTGGCAACTTTTGTCTTTTTTATTCTTATTTTTTGTGTGGTTGAATTAAGAGAGATTTACCCTCAATTTCTAAAAGCAGATTATAACTGTTTGAAAGGTTGACTTAAATAATAACAGCGAATCAAATTAGTTGACATCAAAAGTCGAGGGTAAGGCAATTTTTAAATCGCCGCGCTCTGGCAAAATATGCATTGCCACTTCTGCATTAGTGCGAACGAAGGTTTATAGTCAAGCAGGGCTTGCCTAGCCTGATATTTTGTCCCAAAATGCAACTCTGGGTACGGACCCATTGTAGCATATCGGGACTTAATATTGGGGTAGGGATTCGAGAATCTTGTCTTATCACACCTATTATATGTTTCATAGATGAGTCATTTCTTAGGGATTGACTCCAACTATCATTGTTATCAAACAAGATACGATATCACTGCTTCATCTACAGATCAACGGAAAAAAATTGATACCTAGAACGTTTTATAATGTTGTGCGATTGTCAAATTAATGAGCAATAATGAGCATTGAAGCTTGACGTTCGAATATACAGTACCCGCCTGTGAAAACGGCACGTGTTTAAAAAAAAAACATAACCCTTCCTTGGCGACTGCCAAGGAAGGAAGGAAGGGGGAAATGATTTGACTTTTTACCCGACTGGGTAAAAAGTCAAAGCATTTATTTCAATTAAAGAATTTACAGGAACTAATGAAAAGTCAACGAGTGGTCAGTTAGTCAGAAAGTTGAAGCTAGTTGCTCATTCCAAAACGTAGGTATCTATAGAAAAGAACGGGCAAGAAACACCACGGGCACTCTTAACATGACAGTAGAAGGTGTGAGAACAATGTAAAAAAATAAAATAAAAAAACAATTCAAAATATAAGATTGTAAGCCTTTTTGATTATTATACTATGTCTAGACAGTGTCACACTGCAAAAGAACTAATACAAACAGGTCAACTTTGTTATGCTGGTGTGCGTGACAGCTGACGTCTTACACTCGTGCCAGTCATTGTGTTTTTCTATAGTACGTAAAAGATAGCTTGATCTCTGCGACATAAGTCAAACTGACAGTCCTAGGGTTGTCATGATATAAAAAATTGTCGATAGAAATTATCGACGTTTCTTACTATTATCGATGCTAATGTAACATTTAATTGGGTTTAATTTAATTACAAACGTAAATTAAACGAATATTTGAATATAAAATACATTTATTCTCGTAAAGGAGTACACCCCAAATCCATATCTGAATCAGTTTCTGAATCGCTAGAACAATCTTGTAAATTTATTATAAACTCTTGTTCGCAAATGTTATCAAATCGGACGTCCTGCTCCCAATCTTCTTCCATTCGTTTTCTGCATTTGGTTACCACCTTCTTCCAGTCTTCTGCAGATACATTGTCGACCGCACTCTTTAATAGCTGCAACATTTTATTTGCCGTGAATAGAGCATTGATGATGAGCGTGATTCATCGCCCATCACTAAGTAGGTCGGCATGCCCATAAAGTATGACATTTACAGGTACTGTCTGTACTGTACTACTATGAAATTCAGAACTTCATAGGCGTGATTTTACTGACAGCTGTCGCAGAAATCAAGCTATCTTTTACGAAGTATAGTGTGCGTGCAAATTGCGGCGAACAGTTGGACGCTATTTTTTTTCGACGATTTCACAGCTTTGACTGTCTGTCTCTAGACATATTTGTATCTTTGCCCTGGCAGTTAAAGGCCCCACACATTAGATTCATAAAAACTGTCAATAACAGTTTTTATGAATGACCGCCTCGCGCCTGCCGGGTAAATGTGTGGGGGCCCTAAGAGATGACCAGTCTCCAACTGACGACGCCCGTTCACGAACTTGACAGTCAGTCAGAACAGACAGTTTTTTTCTCGATGTGTCATATTAACGCCCGGATGCTTTACCTCATTGCAGTATGTCTTGTTTTGAATCAATATGAGTGCATTTCCGTCATGAATATAAATACATAGTTTAATAATAACTGCGGAGATTCTTTCTATGTAGGTAAACAAAACAAAGTGTGCCATTTCAAAAATACGTATATTATATTGTAGCCCATGCTATACTAAAGCCAGTGAGACGAGATAATAAATTGCATGTTTGGGGATTAAAAACTAATTGCGTATGGTTCAGTTTTCATTGCAACTAAAATTATTTTATTACGTTTATCGATAGTTTTTCATTCAAAAATCAACTTTGATTACTCGAGTTTAAAGTTGACATTTGTTTATGTTGCAATTTCATGTATTTATCTCGTACCGTTAGCTTGATTAAAGAATAGTCTATTCAAACGGCAAAATCAAGTGTAAGTGTTATTATAATAATGGCGTAACTGCCCTGTAAATGATAGTTAAAACAAAACTGCATTGCGATGCAGTCAGGCCGAACGCATGCTAACTGAATTGAAACTACCTATGATATAGTTTGTTACATCTAGCTATGACCTGCTTTTGGCGGATAGAGACATCTCTCTCTCTTATCTTTATTACTATTCCGTGTCTCACCCTTGTGGCATTAGTTATTAAATGGAGGTTCCAAAATCATCTTATGAGCACTTAAAGTAACTCAACCTGTTGCAATATTGCATTCAAATATTTTTTTTTGTTTTTATATATATTTCCCAAAAATGTACCTAAATCTAATTCCAATTTTGAATGTCAAGCTTCAGCATTCATGAAATTATTGCTTATTTTGTTTGTTTTCCTACAATACTTAGTAAATCATTTATAGTTTGGGGCGTAAGGAATATTGACGATGTTCTTTACTCCCTTCGAGGCTCTAGCTTTGAAATGTCTACATAATAGTGTCATCCGTAAACCATGGTATTGAACAGAACATTCCGTATGTGGTTTATGGACGATACGTTTTCCAGTGACCTACAAGTTATTTACCAGTATATAGTCCTATAAATAAAAAACCTTTTCAATAAGGAGATTGCCAAAACTGGTAAGCCACTTGTGGGCCATTATGTACAGACGCCTTCATTGATTGTGGTCCTCATGCATAGAAATGGGAGATAATCAGTGAAAGGTGTCTGTACAAGGCTTTAATTATGTTGGGGTCCGCATCCAATTCAGGGACCTTCAAATATGTGAGTTTGTTTAAGGCGTTGTCCTAATTGGCTAACGATCGTACGAGCAAATGATGCGATTTCGTCGCGCGATGACTTGCAAGCTTCAATTAGAACACTTAGAAATGTCTGTGTTTAATCTCGTCGTGCGACGAAATCGCATCGTTTGCTCATACAATCGAAGCCAATTAGGACGACGCCTTACTTTTTACATGCTATCATCCTTTATAAGACAACTCTTATAAAGGATGATAGCATGTAAAAAGTCAACAAGCCCCCCACGGCTTTACTACAAATCAGAAGCTATCAACATAGCTTCTGATTTGTAGTAAAGCCGTGGGGGGCTTGTGGAACATTATAGTTTGCTCAACCTTTGTCATGCATGAGCTATACTTTCTGCTCCTGTGGTCCGGCTCTATGCTTTATTTCATTGTCAAAGTTGAGCATTCTCTTTTTTATTTTATAGTTGATGTAATAGCTGACAGGTAAATTAATAAAATATGTATTATTATTTCATGTAAAATTATTTGTTAAAGCAAGAAATCTAAGTAATTGATATTATTTTAATAAACACCGTATTAAAATCCACTGGCCTTGTTTCATTTATAAGGACATTTTATCTATAAAGACAATATTATTAAAAATAGTTTATTAAAATGTATAATACAATCAATCATTTACAAGTCAAAAAGAAATGTTTTAAATGCCTTTAAGTTTTTGGAATTCTTTTTTATATTATACTCTATAACTTATTATTAAAAATGAATGTTTACAATATTAAGCTATCATAATTCTGATATCTTTAACATATTTAACACAATACTGCTTATAAATTAAAAAACATAATCCCTTTTAGACAGTAGTAAAAGCATCAGGAAGGTATTTAAATTGAGTAATTGTTCATGATTATACAGGTTTGCTCTTTCAAATCTAACTAATATGCAGGCAATATCCTTAATTTACATGTTAAAGTGTATGGTACAAGTAAGTTAGGACTCTTTCAATAGGGACTGGATTAATTTATATCTACAAACGTACATATAACAGTCATAAGGAAAATTACACTAATTCACCATTATTATAGCACTAAATAATATTACTTTATGCTTCTATTAGTCATACTCATGCGGGAAGATTTTAAATTTAGAACCTCTTCAAGAACTCTTCGGAGCAGATCCTGGCGCGCGCATTCACAGCCAGTTTCATTTCGCTAATTTCCTTATCAATTTCCTCCATGAAGTATATCACGAAATCGACTAGTTTATGTTTAAACATTTGCTCGGTGTGGAAATTTGTTATTAAGAAACTGATATGATATCCGTCCACCGGTTTCCGCCTCAGTACGATAAAGTTTTCCGCTCTCATCATCATGAACCGCATAAACTTTTTGCACAGAATCTTTTCGATCTCGTCCGCCTGCTTGATCATAATGCTCACTCTAATAGAGTTTATAGAAGACTCGATCAACACTTTCTCGTTCGCATTACGAGAAATTACCACTGGATTCAGTAGGAGCTCTTTACTTGTTCTAACCTCGACCTCCGGTTTGTTGTATCGCTCCACTACTTGCGACGAAAAATGCTCTAAACACATCGCCGCAGTTAGCGTATGGCGCACCGCTGTTAAATATGGCTTTAACGTGGCCGACATTATATCGAAATTTAATAAAATTTGGATTATCCGTACCACACCTAGAGCGTTTGACACTTAATTTGTCAATTTTGACAGCTGAATTTGATTACTCATACAAAATAATCACGAACGCACGCACACATTACAAAAAGGTGCGTCACATTTACATGATATGTTGCCAGAATTAGAACATACTAAAAGACCAAGACCCGATAGTTTACTTTCTATTTTAGTTTCAAGCGTCTAATGCACTGGCAATAACAATAAAGAAAAGGTTGTGCTGCTCTCAGTACTTAGTACATACAATAGTGGAAGGTGCTTTTCCTGCTGTCTTTGGGTCCCTGTCATTTCTTAGTTTCAGCCTATGCACTGCATGACCACCACTGTTGTGTGGCCTGTAAAGACGTTAGAGGTTTGAAAATCTATGTATTTGATAGATGGGCCACTTGACTCTAATGAAGAATAACAAATAATGTCGCAAAATATTGTGTTCGAAAGGGGTCTCCCTTGTTTGACCAAAAGGAATTTGACAAATTTTCACTTCCCAAAAAATTTTTCGCATAATTTCATTTGCCAAATTATTACTTAGCAAAAACTCTATTCACAAAAAGTTGTAACGCAAACCTAATGTTTGGCAAATGAACGTTTAAACTATAACTTGTTTACCAACTAGTACTTATAACATTTTTTATTTAGTCAAATATTTCATTTGGAACAACAGTGTTTATGCAAAATCAAATAAGCCAAATACTTATTTAGTATCGTCAGTTTTCAATTCACCCTTTCCTATTCAGTCAAACTTCAATGACAAAAATGTGAACTACTAAGTGGGTAGGAGGTAAATCATAAATGGCGCTCAATGTGTGCTCTTCTTTTTCTATATAATGTAGTCGTTCCTGGCACAGTAGGTAGTAGGTCACAGTTTTAACCTAACCTAACCATTTTTTTAAAATAAGAATTAACCTAATCTAAATAATTCAGTTCCGGGTAACCTATGGGTTTTTAGAAACAATCTCTTTTTTCTATTAATGCAAGTCGTTTCTGGCACTCGCCGGCCGCTGCCGCGGCACCGCTCGCTTCGCTCGCTCGGCTCGTGCGTAGGAGGTCACAGTTTTAACCTAACCTAACCTACACATTTTTTTTAAGAAGAAATTAACCTAATCTAAATTGTTGAGTTCCGGATAACCTACTAAAAACAATATATTTTTTTCTATTAATGCAAGTCATGTCTGGCACTCGCCGGCCGCTACCGCGGAACCGCTCGCTTCGCTCGCTCGGCTCGTGCGTAGGAGGTCACAGTTTTAACCTAACTTAAACTAACCATTTTTTTTTAAATAATTAACCTACTCTAACTACTTCCATAAATAAACTAATATCAAGTAACCATAAATTTGACTTGTTTCAGACAAATTCAAGCACAAAAACTTACAAAGAAGTACGCAAAAGACATCAAATTTAACCAGCAAGTCAAATGTCTAAAAATCTTATTTTTGCCTTAATATTTTTTGTCTTAACAAATCATTTCACCAAACGTTTATTGTCTGAAGATTGTTTGCTGTGATAAATCATTTGATTAAAGACCAAATTCCATAATGACATTATACTTAGTAATATTTTGCCAAGTAAAAATTTGACCAAATGAAAATATGCGTACTAAAATCATTCGAAATATTGCAATGGTATAAAATAAGGTTGCTAAAATTTGTTTGGGTAATGATATTTTGTCAAAATCTTTTTGGCAAAACGGCAGGCACCCGTTCGAAAGACTCGTCTTCGTCATAAGACAGACATTAGAGAGCTCTATTTGAATTATATAATTGATAATGGAAATTAGAAATAATGTTGTAGCCTTGCGTTTTTCCTGTGTGAATTAATTATAATTTTTCAAGGTTTTCACTTACCATAAACCCGGATAACAATATTTTCCTTTGTCATTTTTTTTTTCTACTGGCAATAGAAAACAATGATGGCGACCGATTGTAAAGTGATGGAAGTGTAACGTTAACGGCATGAGTTTTATTAACATTTCCGTAGTTAAAGTTGTACTAAATACATTTTTAACATTAATAGTGAACATATGACCAATTAGTGTAATAGTTATATCTATCTGAAACAATGGCGCGAGAGTTTGACCACCTTTTCAAACTGCTGATTATCGGTGACAGTGGTGAGTGGGCGAGGCCTGTTATAACTTCACAACCGATATTCGGGTCTGTGCAACTTAGTCAACGGTGTAATGTTGATATGTTTTAGGTGTGGGTAAAAGCTGTCTTCTCCTGCGATTCGCCGACAACACATTCTCCGGTAGTTACATTACCACGATAGGAGTCGATTTCAAAATAAGGACTTTAGAAATAAACGGTGAGCGAGTGAAGCTACAGATATGGGATACGGCGGGCCAGGAGAGGTTCAGAACGATTACCAGCACGTACTACAGAGGCACGCACGGCGTCATCGTGGTGTACGATGTCACGAATGGGGAGTCCTTCGCCAATGTCAAGAGGTGGCTGCACGAGATCGAACAGAATTGTGATGTTGTTAATAAAGTCTTAGGTGAGTGGAATTTGCCCTAAGAATACGTCTAACAATTGGTACAATCTATTAACTTCCTACCTGTACCTACACCATCATTATGTCTTAGAAGTTAGAACCACAAGTAATTAAGGTCTAATGACGTTAATTTCATGTAATGATGTGTAGTAAATTGATGAAACGGCCACATTATTGCTATTTCTCAACTATGACTTGGGCTGTAATGCTGTCCAAATGTTTAACAACAACAAAAAGAATTGTCTGTCACAGTCTAATTATTGTGGCCAGACAAAGTTAATTTCTTTTAAGTAATCATTATATAACTTCTAACAGCTTTCTAAAGACCATAAAGCTGACTAAGCTAAAAAAACATGTTTATAAATAACAATACCCACTTTGACGTGAAGTTGCGGACACCAGCCCATATTGCCTAAATAAAATTTTGTTGTATGGCTTTTAATGTGGTTCTTTTTTTGTTGAAATATATTTTTTAATCAGCCAACATGATTCATGTGGGTTATTTGATTTTTGTGTTTGTCATACAATTTTTAATGTTATGCCTACAAGATTTTATAAGTTTATTTTATTGGTTTATATTTACACATATATATTTTTTTTTATTAAAAATTTTTGGACACTGCTAAAGGTAACTCGCAAATGTCTGTATCTATATCTATAATTTACAGAAAAATAAAATATACTATAATTAACATGTTTACTGTGACTGGCAAACAATAAATTTTCTATTGTGTCTATTCTGTGGCAGCTAACAAGTTAAAAAAAAAACATTACATTACATGCAAGAACAAAGTTCCTTCAAACCCTAACATTTTGCGATGCTATTTTAAGTTTACAGTCAGAGCTTCTATCAGCATCAGTGACTAATCTATTATGATCACAGTGTGAATTTAAGATCACTACTATAATACCTACAGCTACTATGATAACAGGAGGAGTATTAAACAATTAAAAAGGAAGTTCTTTACTTCCTGTATGGATGTGTATTTGTTATCTCAAAAAATACTTTATCAATTTTATGATTTAAACACTAATGTGTATTTTTACATAGCTTATGGTTTTGAGAATATAAGCTTTCATATATTTATGAACCAGGTAATTGACTTGATTCCTGATTGATGCAGAAAAATTAATATCAATTTCTTTTAATTTTTTTTATTTATCGCTTTAAGTCTACTAGTGGATAATGCATTCTGAACACTGAAACATGCCATTAATAGAGTACATAGTAGAAGTTACATTTCCTTACCTTTATTTTCAAACTGCATGAGACAGTACATACTTTATTAACATCATTAACACATCATTTAATTATGTTTTCAGTTGGTAACAAGAATGATTGTCCGTCAAGAAAAGTAGTAGTGACAGAAGACGCACAGAGATTTGCCAATCAGATGAACATACCGCTCTTTGAGACGAGCGCAAAGGAGAACATTAATGTAGAGGAAATGTTCCTCACTATCACTAAAATGGTAAATATAACGTCACTCTATCTAAAATACTAGTTTTTTTACCGAGGAAACTAGGGTAACCCCCTCTATTACATGGGACTTAAAAATCACTGGCAAAATTATGGTTTCTCTAGGTACACCTCAGCCTTTGGGGATTACAGGTGTGATGATAAATTATAGTACCAGCCTGAATTAATGCCCAATAAGTTTGAAAGAGGATAAAACAAATGTAAAATTGCTGGAAGAATACTGGTAAAAACCCAGGAAGTTGTGGTCAAAAATTAAAGTGAAGTAATTTTATTATTAAGTACTTACAAATACACACTACCAACTACAGTGACAGTTCTACTATGTTTGTCTATTATATTATCAAATGCTATTTAATCTACTATATAATAGGTCTTTACCTATGAAATTGCCGTTTTGTATGAAAAAATTTAAACAAATTTTTTTCATGCATTTTTTATTTGTATTAATCGAAGTAATCACCCATGCAATCAATGCATCTTTGCTAACGCAGTGGCAGTTTATTGATGCCCTTCTTAAAGAAATCAGCTGGACGGGAGGCAACAAATTCTTCAAAGGCATTTTGTACTGCCTCTCGGGTATTGAATTTTTTTCCCGCCAAGAAGTTATCCAAATTCTGGAAAAAGTAGTAGTCTGTAGGCGCAAGGTCTGGTGAGTAGGGCGGATGACGGAGAGCTTCCAACCACAGTTCTTGCAACTTGGAGACCGTCTGCTGTGCAGTATGAGGTTGCGCGTAGTCGTGCAGGAGCAGCGGAGACGAGCGATTGACCAATGCTGGTTGGAGATGTGCCAGCTTCTCCATCATGGTGTTCAGTTCTTCACAGTACACATCTGAAGTAATGCTCACCCCGTTTGGTAAGAAGCTGTGATGAATCACACCGGCGCTAGACCACCAAACAGTGACCATCACTTTTCTAGGGGTATGTTTTCGTTTAGGGCATTGTTTAGGTGCTGAACCAGGATCCAACCAACTTGCTGAGCGCTTGCGGTTATCAAACAGAATCCATTTTTCATCGCAAGTAACAATGCGGTTCAAAATTCCTTCATTTGTGTGTCTGTTGAGCAGTGCAAGGCACGTCTCGACGCGTACTTCGCGCTGGCGATCATTGAGTTCGTGGGGCACCCATTTGTCAAGCTTTTTTACCTTGCCAATTTGACGCAAATGGACCAATATTGTTTTGACGCTAACGTCGAAAGCTGCTGCTAATTCAGCCGTAGATTGTGTATCATCAGCTTCCACAATCGCCTTTAATTCGTCATTGTCGACCAAAGTCTTCGGACGACCGCGAGGTTCATTTTTCAGGTCGAAATTTCCAGAACGGAAGCGAGCAAACCAATAACAAGTGGTGCGTTGGTTTGTAGTGTTAGCTCCGTAAACGTCGTTGATGTTGCGTGCCGCTTGTGCCGCGTTGCTGCCACGACGGTACTCATATTCCATAATTACTCGAATTTTTAACGTATCCATGATGACGAAAAAGATTGAAATGCGATGAAAATGTTACACTAATCAATAACCAAATGACTACATTTGGAAAAAAAAATCCATGTTTTTAAAATAAAATTAATTTGAAATTAGAATTCTTAGCCAAACAAAAATTATTTGGATTTGAAATGGCCAGTACTGCAGAACGGCAATTTCATAGGTAATGACCTAATATAATATACTATTAAATATATAATATTCTGTGGAAATTGTTCTGTAGTTTCTGCCTTACCCCATGGGAAGAAGGTGTGAGTTGTATGTATTTATGTGATGTAACTACTGATTGGTGATATTATGTATGTTTGAAAGCCAGATGTAGGCACAATATTCTAGAAACAAAGGTATGTAGTGTTTGGGAATTGTGTACCAACAAAAATCACTATCTAAAGACAAACGTTTATTAACGTATTTTAAAATGACACCAGATTTCTACCACTGTATCAAATGTATTGCCCTCACACACCGTAGCCATATTGGTTCTTCCAACCTCGCTCGTTCTCACAATCACTCAATACTTCACTTACGTTTAGTTCCCTCTATTACTTCCGCATTCATTCCCAGGCATTTATTGAATGACAACAAACAATATTTCACTAAAAACCAGTTCGGAACCCATACGTGAAATTATGAGTCACATTTGAAAGGACTGTACTGCTTCCTGTACTGTTTAACCAATTTAGATAAAGGAATTGCCCAATAGGAGATTATTTAGTCATTAACCTGCTTACTATTGGCATTAACTTCCTTTGTGGAATGCCTATCTTACTTGCTCCTGTACAGGATGCATCAGAAAGGTGTGGTCAAATTTAAGGGTAGATCATCAAACTGAACAACTTTCTCCATAGGTCCAACATCGTAATCGAGAAAAAATTATCAGCCGTGCCATACATTTGGGTCGAGTAGGTATTGAAGTTTTGTATGGGACAGTTGATAATTTTTTCGTGATTACGATGTTGGTGCCATGGAGAAAGTTGTTCAGTTTGATGGTCTGTACCACACCCTTTTTGCCCACACCTTTCTGATACACCCTGTATATATAAACAAAGAAAAGTCTGCATTTAGGGCAATTTATTCCACACGTTTCTGATACACCCTGTATATATAAACAAAGAAAAGTCTGCATTTAGGGCAATTTATTCTAGACTGACTAGATTCAGTTTTGTATACCATTTCATTTTTACTTTACTTCCTTTGAGAAATGTTATACTGACGTTGAGTTGCACGAAACCAACATTAGTTTAACGGAGACTTTAAATTCATGCCATCCCTTACATTTTGTATCAAAAAGAAAGTGACAGCAGCAATTTAAAGTCTCTGTCAAACTAATGTTGGTTTCATGCAACTCACCGAGAACTAATTTTTTTGGACTTACAAAAAATACAGACATGAAAAGTTTTGCCATACCTAATAATGCACATAATAGGTTGGGGAAAAAGTTTCTTCGCATTTTTTAAGAAAATTCAAAACATTTTTTAATATACATTATTTACATTTATCCAAAGTACGCAGGTACCATATTGTTTGATATCTTTTTGCCATCTTGTAGGTAGGGACATGATCCCATTGCTATAGAAATTTTGGGACTTTTGATAAAATACAGCGACAAGTGGTATTGGCAGTCCTCTCGTGATGTTAACCTGACACTGCCTAAAGAATTCTGAAGAGACCGAAACAGGTGGAAATCTGAAGGTGCAAGGTCAAGACTATACGGCGGATGCATTAACACCTCCCAGCCAAACTCTCTTAATTTTTGCTGAGTGGCTAAAGAAGTGTGAGGTCTAGCGTTATCATGATGAAATATCACACCCCTTCTGTTGATTAATTCCGGCCGCTTTCTCTCAACTTCTTGAGCAGTAGAGTTCAGAATCGATGGTCCTGCCTGGTGGTAACAGCTCATAATGAATAATGCCCTTCCAATCCTACCACACACACAGCATCACCTTGTTGTGAGTTAACCCAGGTTTCGCCACAGTCTGTGAAGCCTGACCGGCCTTTGACCACGACCTTTATCGCACGTTCTTGTCGTACGTGATCCACTTTTCATCACCAGCTTCTTCAAAAATGGTTCGGTTTCATTACGTAGTAATAAAGAATCACAAATGAGTACACGGTTCATTAGGTTTCTTTCAGTGAGCTCGTGAGGTACCCAAATATCGAGCTTTTTTGTGTACCCAGTTTTTTTCAAATGCACCATAACTGTTTTGTGGTCAATTTCCAGTTCTTCAGCTACGTCGTAAACTTGCTCCACTTTTTCAAAAATGGCATCCATTTTATCCGTAATAGAGCGACGTGCATCTTTAACATCAAAATTTCCGGATTGATAACGCTTAAACCAAATTTGTGCTACTCTCACAGACACTGCACCGGGTCCATAAACATCGCAAATTTTTTTTGCGGCTTGCGTTGCATTTTTACCATTTTGTAGTAAAATTTTAAAATGTATCGAATTTCTTCATTAGATTCAGTCATCTTGACAGTACGAAAAACAAATGAAAATCACATATTTTCCTAATTTGAATTTGGAATTATGTTCTTTAAAATTTAAACTTTCAATGATACCAAAACCAGCCAGATACAAATAGTATAGCCAAAGAGATTTTATTTTAAGTTCATACATACTATAATGCGAAAAGACTTTTTCCCCAACCTAATAGTATGTATGAACTTAAAATAAAATCTCTTTGGCTATACTATTTGTATCTGGCTGGTTTTGGTATCATTGAAAGTTTAAACTTTAAAGAACATAATTCCAAATTCAAATTAGGAAAATGTGTGATTTTCATTTGTTTTTCGTACTGTCAAGATGAGTGAATGTAATGAAGAAATTCGATACATTTTAAAATTTTACTACAAAAAAGGTAAAAATGCAACGCAAGCCGCGAAAAAAATTTGCGATGTTTATGGACCCAGTGCAGTGTCTGTGAGAGTAGCACAAATTTGGTTTAAGCGTTTTCAATCCGGAAATTTTGATGTCAAAGATGCACGTCGCTCTGGTCGCCCTATTACGGATAAAATGGATGACATTTTTGAAATTGTAGTTACGACGTAGCTGAAGAACTGGAAATTGACCACAAAACAGTTATGGTGCATTTGAAAAAAACTGGGTACACAAAAAAGCTCGATATTTGAGTACACTCACGAGCTCACTGAAAGAAACCTAATGAACCGTGTACTCATTTGTGATTCTTTATTACTACGTAATGAAACCGAACCATTTTTGAAGAAGCTGGTAACTGGTGATGAAAAGTGGATCACGTACGACAAGAACGTGCGAAAAAGGTCGTGGTCAAAGGCCGGCCAGGCTTCACAGACTGTGGCGAAACCCGGGTTAACTCGCAACAAGGTGATGCTGTGTGTGTGGTGGGATTGGAAGGGCATTATTCATTATGAGCTGTTACCACCAGGCAGGACCATCGATTCTGAACTCCACTGCGAACAACTGATGAGATTATAGCAAGAAGTTGAGATAAAGCGGCCGGAATTAATCAACAGAAGGGGTGTGGTTTTTCATCATGATAACGCTAGACCTCACACATCTTTAGCCACTCAGCAAAAATTAAGAGAGTTTGGCTGGGAGGTGTTAATGCATCCGCCGTGTAGTCCTGACCTTGCACCTTCATATTTCCACCTGTTTCGGTCTCTTCAGAATTCTTTAGGCAGTGTCAGGTTAACATCACGAGAGGGCTGCCAAAACCACTTGTCGCGGTATTTTGATCAGAAGTCCCAAAATTTCTATAGCAATGGGATCATGTCCCTACCTACAAGATGGCAAAAAGTTATCGAACAAAATGGTACCTACATACTTTAGATAAATGTAAATAATGTATATTAAAAAATGTTTTGAATTTTCTTAAAAAATGCGAAGAAACTTTTTCCCCAACCTATTATAATGCGAAAAGACTTTTTCCCCAACCTAATAGTTTTTAACACAACAATTCTAATAAGACTATTCCCAAATTCCAGGTACTAAGATCAAAGCTTGAAATGAAGGAGAGGCAAAACGTAACAAAAGACACGGTACACCTAAAGAATAATATCAAGACCAAAAAGAAATGTTGCTAGTGGTATACGCACCGCCTTGTGCCACGGACAATGTTCTCAATGCTCAAATATGGAGAGATACGACCTAGCAGGTTATCAACACCCGTTACATATGACATGCTTTTGATTTGTAACAAGGTGAAGAATTCAATACAATGTTTGATATTAATATGAAGGAATATGGAAGGCTGCAGACAATAGACCCCGATATTTCTCACACTGTCACTGCAAAGTGGCAGCATGAGATCTACCAGAACCTTAAAACAGTTGTTTTCGGCCATCAGCGACAGCTTAAGACCATTAAAAAACATTGTCTTTAAATATTTCATATTTATGATATCTAAGAGGAATAAGTCTCTGTGGGACATTCTAAAAGGTTTCCGAAACAACTATCAATATCATTAAGTTGTCTGTGGTTCCATTTCCATTAAAACAATTCACTTTTGTTATGTTATCTCTTACTAATAGGTGGTGCTAATTTAATATTGATATTACTTCAGTTTTAGAAAGGGTAAATCGGTAATGAAAATACTTCCGAGAAACATTCATTTTGTTAGTCATTATGAGTACATCTTGTTATTGTGTTATTTAATTTTTTGTGTTTTTAAGTAGATCATTGTCAAACTGCTAATAGGTGCATCAAAATCAGTGCTAACCCAAGCTGAAGGAAACAATTTGTATTTTTAACTCAACACTGACCAAAATATGAAAAGGTTACTGTGTAGTCTACCTAAATACTTGATAATTTGTAAACAACTTGCTAGGTTGAACAATCTCAAGAGCATGTACATACTATGGATTTATTTACTCCAAAAATTATTAGAATATAACGAATGCCTAGTTAATGAATGAGTGTAATCTAATTATCAAAATTTATGTGATGGTTCGACGAATGTTAGTGTAAGGAAGTATACCATTAATGTTATTTTTTATTAAATGATAATCATTGAATAGTTACGAACGTTTAGTGGGTCATTGAACGCTTTTAACGGCCGTGATTCACGCATATACTTTGAAGAAGCTGTAATATTAAAGTCGGAAACTTCTAGAAAAGACTACACGCGGCAAAGGTATTAAATATTGCTTTTTTTTTGTTGTAGTTTTGTAGCTAGATGAGCAGTGTCTCTGGCATTGCGTGATTCCATTTCTGTGGCCCTAACGTGGCCAAGTGTTTGGCGTGGATAATAATACTCACGCGTCAAAGTTACAAGAAGCAAATGTTGGTGACAACATTTGTGAAGGGACATCCAATGATGTTGCAAGACACTAACCAATATTGGTAGAACAGGATTTCATGAAAGACCAATGGCCATTTGTGATTAATTTTGCAAAAACTTGGATATTGAAGTTTTGGCAAACATCCTTCAATGTGGCTTGAAAACACAAAAGTATTATTTCTTATGAAAGATTGCCGGCACCTTGCAAGCGCATGTTCTGATAAAGCTGGCCAATATTTATCGTATAGACATTGAATCCAGTGTATTTTTCAGTGAGATATTTATATTTTATTATTTTGATATTGGCAGTGTTTACAGTATTCTGTATTGAAATTTCAAATTTATTTATTTTGCTCTAGGAGATATTATTTACAATTAAAGCGAATAATTTCTGGAATATGTATTTAGATCAGCATAACATGTAAATTTGAATAGTCTTTTGCATGTAACGCACTAAAAGCTGCTGGAGTCAGCCAAACAAGACCAAAAATTGCTGCTGCTTGAACCAATAATTTATGCTGCTTATCAATGCGTATCAAAAGCCAATAAGACAGCCTGTTTCTTGCTAACAGCCAATCACAACAATGCATTAACGTTCTAGCAATACGCAATAGTGCGTCAGTTGTATTTTAATTTCTATTATAAGTTTTGCTTTGTACAATTTATGTTGGAACTATAAGATTTGGCTAACAATACACTTTAAAACTAAACGCCAAGACTAGCAGTCGTGTTCATAAAGCGGCCGAAACATCGTGGCAAGTATGAACATAGGCATAATGAACTTCCGCGCATGTTCTCTCACTCACCCTCGCCTCATGTCACCATTTGGTTCCTAAAAAATGTGTTCGGACTTGCCAAGATAAATCGGCCGTACTACGGGATTTCTATTACTGAGTGTCGCGCCATCTCGCTCCTACGGCTTATGACCGCGGCTGTCACGGTGCGTGTACAATAGTAAGTTATCCCTAAACTATCTATACATATCAGAATGTTAGAAGTAACCGCTAGAGAATGGACTGGTAATAAGTTACAATAATTACGTTTAAAGTTTAGTACACGTTGTGTTGACAATAGTTAGAGCCTAAACAGAAGAACAATATTCAATGTCTAATAAAAAGTAGAAGAAGAAATTCTAAGTTCAAAAATGTCCGTTACAGCGTCCTTACGCTGTAACGGACATTTTTGAACTTAGAATTTCTTAAACTAGGCGCGCGCCTTTTTATTGAAAGAAAAAAAAAGAAAGACAGAAAAAGGTTTTTATAGAAAGGCGCGCGTTCGGCGAGCATTCAAAAATATGTGAATGCACTTATACGTCCATATTTCTGTTGTATTTCCAATGTAAAGGACATGGTACGAAGTATTTTTGCAATGGCGTTACCTAGTTTATGGATAGCTTTCCACTATAGTACGTATACATTTTCCTGCAAATTAATGTATCTGATAAATGATCAAATAATTCAAATGGCAGATAACAAAATAATAATGATTGTGTTCTTGATTTGTGCATGGAGATAGTTTATAAAAACAACTGTAATAGAAAATTATCATAAAACCATTTATTGTTAGTCCGCTGAAAATGTACCGCTTACTAAAAATGCGTCGGATTGTGTCTCTAATAGGTAATGTCTTCCCCGTATGTCAAGACGTGTGTTATAAATTCGTTTTTCCTTATGAACACTGTTTTCGACACGTTTTTATAAGCCAAGTGTGTCGCAAAACATAGTTTTAGCTTTGGACTGAACTTTATTTTACTGCAGTATAATATCTTATGGCATTTTTTACTTTAAGATTTTACAGTATGATACCCCTCTCGTTTGTGCGCTATTTTTAATATTCTATATAATATTTGTGGCTGCCATACAGAAGTAGCTTAATCCACAATTAAAAGGCACATTTTCCAACTGCAGTTTTTGTCAGGAAACAAACTTATCAAATTTATAAAAGTTACATGAAATTAATAAGTATCTAGGTTAGGCTACTTTTGTCAAGTGTTGCTCGATTTTATTGGTTTGATCGTTATTTTTCGATCGACTAATGCTCGGTTTCTGAAGAATTCTTAAATGGAGTTTAAACTCTTAATAGCTATTTGACTCGACTAAATTATCTATTTAAGCGAATTCACTCGACTTTTAGCTAAATTCTTCCATAACGAAGTGTTCAGAAACAGGATATCGAACCTATAATCAATATCGAATTGATAAACTCCGTTTAAAAACCTCAGAAACCGGCCATTAATCAAACAAATCTGTAGTGGCCTTTAGTCCACATAATCAGCCTATAATGTTCCCACTACTGGTACACAGGCCTCCTCTCGGTGAGAGGGAGCAGGCCGTAATCCACCACGCGGGCCCAGTGCGGGTTGGTAGATGTCACATGTCTTCGAATTTTTTTGTTCTAGGACATGCCGGTTTCCTCACGATGTTTTCCTTCACCGTTTTGAGAGCAGTGGTGGTGAAATAATTTACACAAAGGCCTTTAGTCTGATCGGTCTGAACTCCAAAAACTATTACTTTCTATACCTAGTGTGGGAAACCAAAAGAAAACTGTTTGCTGACAATCATTCCGTACACAACGTTTGTACAATCATTTATGGCGGTTTTATTTAATTATGCGTGATTTGTAACACGCCATTACTCATTTATTATTTATGGAAAGTATTGTTCATGAGTCATCATTTTGTTTTAATACATAGTTGTAAATATATCCCCTATTTTCATCATAATAACTAAGTGTTTTATTATCCTCGATGTAATTTTCATTTGGTATAATAGCCTTAATAATTATGCTCATAACGGGAAGGAAATTGACCAAAAAGAAGGGGCAACACTGGTGGGAAAAACTATAAGCGGCAACCCTGGCAGGTCACTGTTCACTAGTAGTACTTCCATGCTGTTCACAAGTTCATGGCACCTCTTCACAATCGGCGATCATAGACGTTTACCTGGAAAACTAAACTAAACCACTGAACGGATTTCGATAAAATTTGGCATGAAGATAGATGGCTTCCTGGAGAAGGACGTAGGCTACTTTTTGTCTCAAAATTAATCATAAAGGGCAAAAAAGTTTATGATCACCGATTGTGAAGAGGCGCCATCATAGTTTAGGCCGTCATTAGCAGCGCGCGGCTTTTTTGAAATTGTCATCTCGTAGTGTGACCATGAGAGGTCTCGACTACTTAACCGGACTTTCCTGTGGGTGCCTTTAAGCGAGCTCAAAAGCCTCCAGCCAGGGGGCATAATATACTAACTAAACGACTGCGCACTAAGGGTACCCCCTGTGGGGTACGGACCTCGGCTTAAGGAGTCGTCAGTCTCACATGCACCGCGTTTCGATGCACACGCGTTTGCATATTCTTTATATCGATTAGCGCGGCGCAAGCTGCACGTAATTAACTCGCCATGAGTAATGAACTTGTGGTGAATGAGCTGCTGGCGTTCCTGCAGCAGAAGCTGGATGTGTTGGACGAGGTGTCTGCTGTCCAGATCTGCGCGACGAACTTCAGTGAGGATGACATAGCTGTTGTTGTTTACTGCGCTGAACAAGCGCGACCAGATGGTGTACCGCCGGCGTGACGGGACTAAGAGAAGCCTGCAAGATATAATCACGCTGTTCAAGGAGACCGACCCCGACGACGTGCCGACGTTTGTGGCGAAGAAGCTACACAAGCTTCCTCCCGTCACCTTCGACCACGTCGATGTAACGAGCCTTCTGAAGGACATTGTCTTTCTGAAGGCCAGTCTCGCGGATGTGCTAACGAAATTAGATGCATCCCAAAACACCACCGCCGATTTGCGCAAAGAAGTTAGCGAGTTGCGCAACAGTGTGACGGTAATTAGGTCACCTGTCGATGCGTCTAATGTAAACACTTGTCGCGGCGCCGGCCTCGATTTATCGTCGTGTGATTCCGCGTCAGCAGTTTCGTCGCCAGCGCAACCGTCGATTGCTGAGCCTGCAGTGCACCCCGCCCTCCCACTTCGTAGCCCCGCGCCCGTCGCCGCGGCTCCTCCGCGCAGCGCCGCCCGAGCTCCTCGCCCCGTCCCGCTGCCAGTGTCTGCAGCCGTAGCGAAACCCCTTCCACAGAATTTCGCTAGCGTTACCGCGAGTGTCCCTGGCGCTCCAAGGATGAAGCCTATGCCTGGAAAGGCGTCGAACAAGGCTGATTCATGACGGTGCACAGGAGGAAGCGCCGTCCGCGAATTAATAAGAACCGTTGCGGCAAAGCTCCTGCGGAGCCCGAAGTGAGCTTGCGTGCCGCAAAGCCGAATACACCAGTGTACATCTCCCGCCTACACTACACCACTAAGGCGGAGGACATCGTGGAGTACGTGCGCCAGAAGACTAGGTACACGCCGAGGGTGCAGTTACTGGAGTCGCGCCGCAACGTCAACTTCAAGGCGTTTGCGGCGCGTGTACCGAACTGTTACCTGCCCCTCGTCATGGAGGAAGACTTTTGGCCGCAGGACGTGGTGTTCCGTCGCTTCCGCGGACAAGTTCCACAGGGCAGCACTTAAAGTCAAGCTAGCGCAAAGAGGAGTGCTACTAACATAGTCTTAAGATGGTCTTAAGCCTATTTTATTAACACAAGTTTTGTTTATATTAAAATATGTATGTTTAGGTTAAGGTATTTATCTATGGGCCAGTGTCGCCTGAAATAAATGGTTTATTATTAATTAATTACTATCAGAACAGCAAAGCAAAGCAATGGGCTGGATCAAGTTGGGAAACAGCGCGCGGCGGTGGCAATCGTTTATTTGTATCTAGCCGTACCCCCGTTCCCCGCCCCGTGCCGCCGCGACCGCTTTGACCACCACTAGTCAAAGTAGTGGTTCATAGGCTACGAACACTGGATCCATCAGGGTCTAGGAAGGAAGGAATGTTGGATTCTTCAATAGTTTCTTGTCTGCAGTCAATGTCCCAGATAGGCGATGTTTAAAATCGCTGTATTAATAACTCTGGGTAGAGGACGATGGATCGATGAATGGGGCCGATGGAGTGGAGCGTCAATGAGGCGCGGGGGTAATGTTAGGCAGTACCTACTGTCCTACAAAAGCAATTCCGAAAGAATAGGTGCCACTGGAAGATATTAGGTCTTTACCTATGAAATTGCCGTTCTGCAGTACTAGCCATTTCAAATCAAAATAATTTTTGTTTGGCTAAGAATTCTAATTTCAAATTAATTTTATTTTAAAAACGGATTTTTTTTTCCAAAAGTAGTCATTTGTTTATTGATTAGTGTTACATTTTCATCGCATTTCAATCTTTTTCGTCATCATGGATACGTTAAAAATTCGAGTAATTATGGAATATGAGTACCGTCGTGGCAGCAACGCGGCACAAGCGGCACGCAACATCAACGACGTTTACGGAGCTAACACTACAAACCAACGCACCACTTGTTATTGGTTTGCTCGCTTCCGTTCTGGAAATTTCGACCTAAAAAATGAACCTCGCGGTCGTCCGAAGACTTTGGTCGACAATGACGAATTAAAGGCGATTGTGGAAGCTGATGATACACAATCTACGGCTGAATTAGCAGCAGCTTTCGACGTTAGCGTCAAAACAATATTGGTCCATTTGCGTCAAATTGGCAAGGTAAAAAAGCTTGACAAATGGGTGCCCCACGAACTCAATGATCGCCAGCGCGAAGTACGCGTCGAGACGTGCCTTGCACTGCTCAACAGACACACAAATGAATGAATTTTGAACCGCATTGTTACCTGCGTTGAAAAATGGATTCTGTTTGATAACCGCAAGCGCTCAGCAAGTTGGTTGGATCCTGGTTCAGCACCTAAACAATGCCCTAAACGAAAACTTACCCCTAGAAAAGTGATGGTCACTGTTTGGTGGTCTAGCGCCGGTGTGATTCATCACAGCTTCTTACCAAACGGGGTGAGCATTACTTCAGATGTGTACTGTGAAGAACTGAACACAATGATGGAGAAGCTGGCACATCTCCAACGACAACGCGCGACCTCATACTGCACAGCAGACGGTCTCCAAGTTGCAAGAATTGGGGTTGGAAGCTCTCCGTCATCCGCCCTACTCACCAGACCTTGCGCCTACAGACTACTACTTTTTCCAGAATTTGGATAACTTCTTGGCGGGAAAAAAATTCAATACCCGAGAGGCAGTACAAAATGCCTTTGAAGAATTTGTTGCCTCCCGTCCAGCTGATTTCTTTAAGAAGGGCATCAATAAACTGCCACTGCGTTGGCAAAGATGCATTGATTGCATGGGTGATTACTTCGATTAATACTTGAAATAAAAAATGCATGAAAAAAATTCGTTTAAATTGTTTCATACAAAACGGCAATTTCATAGAAAGACCAATTCCACAGTTATTCTGAAATTAACGTATGTGTAGGTGGCGTGGCGAGCCCATTGCCACTAACCGACCGCAAAAGCAGTCTCCGTCTGCTATTATGTTAATCCTAATGGAAAAAAATCTAATAACACTGCCCTACCAGGGGATCGCTACCGCGGCCCCAAACTCAGCTGTGGCGCTACCCAATACTAGCTCCACTAAATAGCTAGACCAATGAGGTACCTAGTACTCTATGTAAAATACTGGCCAGTTGGAGAGTTTGACTTCTACCAATCTGCTTCTTGACGTGAAGGGTATACTCTATTATTTTGTTTAATGTAATGTCGAATGTTCACGGTAGAGTGTTGCTGAGAAAACTAGTTAAGTTTATTCTAGTACCGCCAAGTATTTGTGTTGAACAAAAGGAAGAAGTACATTCTGAAAGTTATGTGTCAGTTCTACAAGCAGCCGGTTGTGAGCAGCACCAGGTGAGGGTGGTCTACATTTGAATCATGATTAACTTCTGGCCAGTTCAGGCCTCCTGCCTTTGAGGCCAAAACACAACTTATAGCTGGAAAATCCACGAGATCATCGGTAACCCTAATTTATACATCAATGTCGGTAACAGATGCATTATCAGCAGTGCAATGCACGGTCGACTACGGACGTGTTTGCGCTGCTCGAAACGAATATTATTTTCACGTATTGCGCGGCTTTAGCCGCTGCCCGGTTTACGTCGCTATGAGTTCACAACCGCTTATAGCCAACGAGGTCTTGGCATTTATCAACCATGCCATCGACTACATGGACGAAGTCAGCATCTTGCAGATCTGCAAGTCCAATTTCAAGGAGGAGGAAATCAGCAGTGCTAAGCTGCTGCTGTTCCAATCGCTCGGCAAAGTCGAGCAGATGCAGTTCCGCCGGAGGGATGGTGGCCTGAAGTGTGTGCAGGACATCATCACATTGATGAAGAGCACCGACCCGGACGACGTGCCTGCTTTTGTGGCGAAGGAGCTACATAAGTTGCCCCCAGTCACGTTTGATCACGTCGACGTGACCAGGTTGCTGAAGGACATTACAACTCTCAAGGCGAGCCTGGCCGAGGTACAGTCCAAGTTGGAGGTGTCGAGTAACACCATTGGTGAGCTACGTGCCGAAGTAGAGTTGTTACGCAATGCTGTGAAGGTAACTAGGTCACCTGTCGGTGTCGGCGATTCCGCGGAAGGTTACGCGACACCACGCAGCGCAATACGGCGCCGTCACATCGTATACAATAGTTTTAATATTTTGTGGTAATAATAAACATGTATGATAGTCTGTAAGGTATTTATGTTATGGGTCATTGTTACCCGAAATAAATGATATATTATTATTATTATTTTTTGTCTTTGGCTTATCTCGGGACCCTGGGGTCCCGGACCTTTGGAAGGCGTACGAGGGGCCGAAGCCAACTCGCAGAGGCCCCTTAGACAATTTCAAATGACGAAGAGGCACCAGCCGACGATTATCCCTGTATGCACTATGCAAGTGCACCCAAGGACAACCCCCGGTTGGTGCAGGACTATTGCAGAACATGGAAACAAAACACATTGGGCCTATGGGTTTGGATGGCTACATGGATTGGGTACCTTGAACTATGGAAGAACTATGTCCCCTGCCTGACCAATGTTATATAATATACACAGATAAATTGGCAGGGGGTGACTTGCACACACAATAATGGGCCCCCGGAAACGGTCGCTAGCACATAGTGACGTAGCGACAAGGGGCAACATGTCCTGAGGTGCTTGAGGAGTGGAGAGGTATTCCACGGCTCTCAGAACAATCCCAGAGCCCGGAAGATGGTCAAGATCCCTACAAGCACTTACTGGAATACTTCCTTCCTCCGAGCACGTTTGCTCTTGCGAATCTCCACTCAAGCCGGCCAATAAAGGCAAGAATGAGGTGGGAGCTCTGTTCCCGTCAGTGTTCACTCCAGCCGGCCAATAAAGGCAAGCCAGAGGTGAAGAACAAGACTTCTCCCGGGAAATAGGGTCCGTGGGGTCACTACTGCCCAACAGCTCGCCACATACTGTCCTGCGGGTTCACGTATCTCTCTTGGTCTGGCTCCTCACCCTAGACCTGTTTCGGCAAAGTAAACTCCATCGGCACAGACCCAGAGTTCGGAGCGCGCAAGCCCCACTTCGACGTCAACGTAGAGATACGGCGGTAGGGTTATTATTATTATTATTAGCCAGTCGATCCTGTCATTTAGGTAAATATATTGATTCCACAAAATAATGCTAGGGTGGGTTTTTGTTTCCCGAGGTTTTCTTATTATTCTTAAAGGTACGATGCGCAAAGATAGTTATCAGAATCTATCATTAAATCATTACCTCATCATCATCTTCCTGCCCTTATCCCATAAGTATTACTTGGGGTCGGCGCAACACGTTTTGTTCTTCCATTTTCCCCTGTCAACCGTCACGCTATCATTCACTCCCTTCTCTTTCATATCATTCCTCACACAATCCATCCATTTTTTCTTTGGCCTTCCTCTGCCTCTCCATCCATCAACATGTATATTCATCACTCTTTTAGTCACATGCGTTTCGTCTCTCCTCATTACGTGCCCATACCAAGACAAACGATTTCCTTTCAACTTTTCTGTCACTGGCGCCACTTTCAAACTTCATCTTATATACTCATTTCTCACTTTATCCATTCTCGTCACTCCACACATCCATCTCAACATTCTCATCTCCGCTGCATGCAATTTTTTTTCATCCGTCTTCTTCACTGCCCAGCCCACTGCCCATTAAATCATTACCTATGGTTCGAAATATGTTTCCGAGTTGGTTCTATCTATGTTGGCGTTGGCTTCCAGTCTAAACCTTTTTTTATATATTTCTATGAACCAGATGCATCTGGATACCAGCATTTTATATGGAGCGACTGCTTATCTGACCTCCACAACCCAGTTATTGGGTACAGACTTGCGACTTCAGACTACCTGTAACGACTGTCAAAGATCTATGAAGGACAGCCGGTACCAACCGTTTAACGTGCTTTCCGAGGCACGGAGGAGTCTCGATAGGTAATGGATAGATGGTCACTCATCCATGTACCAACTGCGGCAAGCGTAGCTTAACTTTCGGTCAACCGGTGCGACGGTCATTATAAAGCCATGATGAGCGCCCCTCTTGCTTTAGGTACGCACGGCTACATAATATGTAGCCGTGATATTATCAAGCTATACATTTCCAGTATAAGCTGATCTCGCATTGTATAGGATTTCCTTACAATGAGAGGTCAGTGTTCTGCCTTCTACATACAAATTTAGAACACAATGTAACCAAAAAATGGTTGTTCTTCCATTTATCTATCTGCTATGTATTTTCCCACTTTAGGGCAAACGCCTTCCTCTCTTTTCCACTTCCTTGGTTCATATTGCAAAAATTTGTCTCTGGTTGAGCTTAGCTAAAAAGCTATTGCTTCATGCATTAAAATATTTTGCCAAGGTCAGCACCCAAAAGAGAGATCATTTTAGTCTGTGGTACATCCCTAGGCCAAGTTCGACGAGAAGTGATTTTCTTGAATTTTGTATCCACAATGTCTGCGTGGGCTACGTTAAATCGTGTAGTGTTCAAGCGAACATCCACCTTCTTCCTGGCGGGAGCGCTGGGTACTTTCTTCTTCGAAAGAACCTTCGATGTCGCTTCAGTTGCCCTTTTCGAGAGCATAAACAAGGGAGTGAGTAATGTTATGTAATTTTCTTATGCAGCTATGGATTTGGCTATTTTTCTGTTCTTATTGATATAAAGATACTTATATTTCTACAAGTATTAATAAAAGAGTTGATTAACGTTAGGAGATAAAAAATGATACATTTAAAAAAAATAACCTCACAAATAAAATTTAAGATTTAGCTTTTCCTTCTACTAACTAGGGTATTTTACTGTTTTAATTTTGGTAAAATAAGCCTTTATAGTCTACAATTAAATTAAATGACTGTCAGCATATTTGGCCTATCAACAACAATCATGAACAGCTGTTCTATTGCATCCTACTTGTTGTGAAAGGTCGGTCAGTAGGTCGTCTTAAGTCCCTTTTTAAAAATCCATTCTAGCCTACCGTCACTGCTATGAGTCCTATAAAAATAATCAAATAACTTTAGTTTTGTTTAACTGACTTTAATTGAGAGCTTCATAATACTAAATTTATTAGGTACTTCGCTTTCATTTAAAGCAGACTCATACAAATTTTTTAATCATAGCCTATTTTTTAAAATTAAACCTATTATTATTAATTTAGTTACTTTCAGGGATAATATAGCTTCCCATTAGTGAGACTTTTTAACCAACTCCAAAAAGGAGGAGGTTCTCAATTTGTCGGAACCTTTTTTTTTTTTATGTATGTTCCCAGATTACTCGAAGATGGCTAAACCGATTTGGATTTTTTTTGTTTTATTGGAGAGGGTATAGGTACATCACAGTTGGTCCCATATAAATTTGATTAACTTTGCTTTGCTAGTTTTTGAGTTAGCTTCAACATATTTTTTCCCCACTTTTATATGGATGATGTTCTAGTTTGTTTTGCAGGTAGTGGTATTAGAATTTGTGTGGGGTAGGTACCACAACTAAAAAGTGAAAAATAAAAACTTTTTTACAAAAAAATACAACTGACTTCCAAAAACAACACAAAGTGAAAAATAACTTTATTTTCGGAAGTTGGTGGCAAAAAACGAAAATACATTTAGCTAGACACCAACTTCCGAAATTAAATTAAATTATTTTTCTGTTGTATTTTTTTGTAAAAAAGTTTTTTTGGAATCAGATAAGTAGTTCTGAAATTTTACCTCTTTATAATACATGGAACTTAGAAGTATGGCGGAAAAAAGGGGAGGCCTATACGCAGCACTGGATGATTCTGGGCTGAAATGATGATAGATGCAATTTTAAAATCTTTGTTTTAATTTTTGTGAACCACATCAGTCTCCTGGCCGTAGCCTTAATCATGTGGGTTTAGTGCAGAATGAATTTACTCATATTACATCATATCAGTATTCATTTAACCCCTTTGTAGTGATGTTATCTTTCACACAAATCTAAATCTACCCATTGTTTTTTGGTTGAATCTTATAAGCATTATATTTCTGCGAACCAGTTGCAAAGTAATATCATTTGGTAGGGGAAACAGCAATATCAGTAATATTTCCAGTTACTAAATTTCTTTTCTTTTCTTTTCCAGAAATTATGGAAGGACATCAAGCACAAGTACGAGCAGTAAATGAAACAGATCCATATTAAGATGATTTAATTTATTAGTTAATTTTACTTTGATTATATTGATTATATCAAGTTAAAAATGTTTCTTATTTACATCAATCATAAACAAAGATAGTAATGACTAGATAACATTAAATAAATATTTCAATAGAGTACTTTATTCTTATATTAATTTAACAATCTCATACATAATACACATTTCCAAATCAAATCTATTAAATAAAGTCAAAATTATATTATCAAAAGTTGCATACATTTTAAATGCACAGCCTCATCAAATCAATGCAATGTGCAACAGCTTGTTCATTTTGTAATAGACAATTATTATTTATATTTGTTGCCTTTGTGTGATACTGGCATGGTCACCATCAGGGATATTTATTTTGATAACACAAAAAATTTGTCGCTAATCAGTCATTTGCCGCCAAATATCAGAATTTTCGCCAAATTCAGGTTCAAAAGTTATAAGGGTTCATAGGTGGCCGATCTGAAGAGCATCACCCCAGCATGACCACATTTATATCTCAAAAACTAAGCCACCTAGCGAAATTTAGTCGCTACTTAGTCGCAATTTTTCGCCAAGTCTCAGATTTAGTGGGGTCTTAGTTTAGAAGATATAATGAGTTCAATTTTTTAAGTATAGTCCAAGAGCTAGATCAAAAATTTTATCGTGAATTCTTCGATCTAGCTCTTGAACTATACTTAAAAATTTCTTCTTAACTAAGACCCGACTAAATCTGTGAGTTGGCGAAAAGTTGCAACTAATTAGCGACTAAATTCGGGAGAAAACAGATCTTTGCATAGTTTTTGAGATATAAATGTGGCCAAGCTAGGGAGATGCTCTCCAGATCGGCCACCTATGAACCCTAATAACTATTGAGCCAGGGACCGACAAATTCTGATATTTGACGGAAAATTTCGACTATTTAGCGACAAAATTTTTGCGTTATCAAAATTAAAATCCCCCTTCCTTCCACTTGACACCACCAAAATGACACCACCGGTGGTGTCGTATGGAATCTCTAGTCCATATGACACCACCGACTATTAGTGAGGTTACATACAAAGTTGTTGATATGAAAACTCCTATTAAGTTCAAGCAGTTTCATTAAATTAATTAATTTCATTCCTATTACAAGCACGTAACAACAATTGTGGACATGCTGGAAGACTAGTTTTCCGGTCCGTTCTTTAATACCTACATAACTACTTCACTTAAATAAAAAAATAATATTTTATAAACTCTGTTTTATTAATTATCGTTTAACTATAGATAACTTAAAATAATGAATTGGGAGCTGTTTGTCAAAAACACGCGTTTCTGGACATCACTAGGGTGGTGTCATATGGACTAGAGATTCCATACGACACCACCGGTGGTGTCAAGTGGAAGGAAGGAAAATCCCTGATGGTGGCCATGCCAGTGTCAGTCTCACGTTGCCTATGCCTGGTAAAAATTGTCTCTGATGAACCAAAACTGACATTTAAAAACGCGCGGAAAAAATGAGAGCCACCTTTTTTTAAGGCAGTTTCATAAACCTAGTGTTTGCGTTTTCTGAGACAAAATTAATTAAAAAATATTTATTATAACACATTTGGTATTGGTGTAGTAGCAGCAGCTACAAAACGATGTCCTAAATACCATTTTTCGTTTGGAGTAGAGACGAGAACAAAATATGCAATCACATTATTACACAAAAGTATATTATAAAAATTAGTTACTACAAATCATTGGTTATCACTTTTTTATATTATTTTCTAAACACCTTATGTCGCGGCCACATTAACGGGATATGCCGTTGATTATCGCGTTACACGTCGTTAGCCACCACTTACCGCGATAATTTGATCGAATCTTGACTGAATTTAACTACCGCGATGTTTATGGCGATTACGGGCATTGACGTTGACGTTAATGTGGCCCGGGCAGGGCATTATGAATTATTAATATATTATTAAACGCGAAGTAAAGTTATGACAAACTTAACGCTCAAAAAATGTATAGTATAATGTCTGACGGTTTTACTGGTTGTACTTTACTCCGCGTTTAAAATTAGGTTGTAAAATACAGGGTGTAAGTGTAAACAGTGGCAATATTTTAAGGGGTCATTGTTCTCATCATTATGAACAACATTTACTATGGGATCAAACATGAAATCGCGAAAAAATAATCAGCTGTTCAGTACATCATCATTCGTCAAAATGTAGGGAACAGCTGATTTTTTTTCATAACAGTAGGTACTAAAATAAGCACTCAAGTTTGTCACAACATCATTTCGCCGACGACTTCGGTTTAACCAGCTTTTTACTGGCCGTGATACAACCTAGAACAACAGTATCCTAAGCTGTGTCTAACACTACTTTCCTAGTCTTATAATCTAAAATCAGTCTCCGCTTGCCTACCTCACATTGGCACTTTCAACTTCATTTAAAACTCTACGATTTTCCGCATCTATGTCGAGAATACTCTGGGTCATCTGTCAGTGTATCAGCTGATGATGACGAGGGCAGTGACCTCGGTTGTACCGGGAGCGGCGAGTCGAAGTGCGGCTCCTCCGCTAACGCCCATATGATGTCAACTAAGAGTGGTTGGGCCAAGTTCTTAATGGCGTCCTGCCTTGCGACCTGCGAAATGTAACCCTGTGTAATTGTAGATGATTATTATTTGAGAAGTGAATTTGAAGCACTTTGATAGAGAAAAAAAAATCAGTTTTCACATAGAGCGCTTCAAGCGTTTCATTTGCGCGCGTTTTATTTTTTTAGCGTTTTTTTTACTTTTTTAAATTTTTTTTTACTTGTATAATAATGTTTTTATATATATATTTTTATTTTTTATAAAAATATTTAAAAATGTAAATTATATGTATATAAAGGAAATAATAATGTTCATATTCGTATAAAATGCTTACTTAGAAATTCACAAACCCCACTTGGTCTTTAACCAAGTGGAGTTTGTGAATTTCGTCATATTCTTCAATATCAGTCTCCGCATGCAGTCAGTCGTTCTTAGCTAAAATAAATGTAAAGTAAATTCGAAAGATTTTAGAATCGAAAATACAACTATCCTTTAACATTTTGGTTTAAATTTATGTGGCATTAGTATCACCCATAGATATCAATAAAGTCCTAAAACTAAATTCTACTCATTGACTAGAAAAAAAAGAACGACTCCGCGCCACGCGTATCGAAAGTGAAGCACCTTACCCGATCTATGTGTGCGTAATTTGACAAAGACGTCACGTAATGGCGGCCGCCTGGCCGGTCCGCAGATGTAAATGTGTGCGTGAGGCGCATGTTTGTACAAACGGTCCCGGCATACTTACTGTTCTTCACTTTCGATATGCGTGCCGCGGAGTCCTTTTTTTCCTAGTCCGTGATCCTACTAATATTATAAATGTGAAAGTTTGTGAAGATGTTTGGATGTTTGTTACTCAATCACGCAAAAACGGCTGAACGGATTTGGATGAAATTTGGCACACAGATAGTTTATAACCTGGATTAACACATAGGATACTTTTTATCCCGGCAGTATGTTCCCGTGGGATAATTTCCGACATCCACGAGTATTTTCAAATTTAAGATCATTTGAACTTACGTTACCTTTAATCCGCGTGTTCATGCTACTCGTGCTAGCCCGTCAGTATCACGCTACGGAAGTAGTACGTAAATTAATAAATAGCAAGTTCAACTTACAAGGCCAAAGTGATGCACGATCATTTTGAGCGCGTACTCCTTGATATCTGTCGCCCGCATGCGGTCTGCCGCTTGTAGTATCGCGAGAACATTCTCTGGCGACACGTTGCTCTGCAAGTTGTGCTTGCAGAATACTTGCAGACGGTTGTTAGTGAAACCTAGGAAGATAGAAGTTGTAAATATAATTTTTTATGGGTAAAATAATGTGGTGTGAGTTTATACGTATTTTCTTTATTTGAAAGGTAAATAATTTAATGACTGGCCTGTTTTGTATCTGCTAGTCAATAGAAAATTGCTGTTTCAGTGCTGTTGGCAAAAGTCGTAAAGTCTTCAGTGCATTAAATGTCATGCTAGGCTAGGACGTATAGGGCTACGTCTTCAGTGCATTACATGTCATGCAAGGACGTATAGGGCTACGTTTTCAGTGCATTACATGTCATGCTAGGACGTATAGGGCTGTCTTCAGTGCATTACATGTCATGCAAGGACATATAGGGCTACGTCTTCAGTGCATTACATGTCATGGAAGGACGTATAGGACTACGTCTTCAGTGCATTACATACATGTCATGCAAGGACGTATAGGGCTACGTCTTCAGTGCATTACATGTCATGCAAGGACGTATAGGGCTACGTCTTCAGTGCATTACATGTCATGCAAGGACGTATAGGGCTTTGTCTTCAGTGCATTACATGTCATGCAAGGACGTATAGGGCTGTCTTCAGTGCATTACAAGTCATGCAAGGACGTATAGGGCTACGTCTTCAGTGCATTACATGTCATGCAAGGACGTATAGGGCTACGTCTTCAGTGCGTTACATGTCATGCAAGGACGTATAGGGCTACGTCTTCAGTGCATTACAAGTCATGCAAGGACGTATAGGGCTACGTCTTCAGTGCATTACATGTCATGCAAGGACGTATAGGGCTACGTCTTCAGTGCATTACATGTCATGCAAGGACGTATAGGGCTACGTCTTCAGTGCATTACATATAGGGCTACGTCTTCAGTGCATTACAAATCATGCAAGCACATATAGAGCTACGTCTTTAGTGCATTACATATCATGCATAGACAGTGAACGTGTTAAAATATGGGAGAAGGCTCGACATCTCATTATGCTTATTAAGTAAGAAAACTAACCGTAATATATTGGCGCTTGGAACAGATACAGGGAGTCTTCAGTCGGCATGTTGGTGTCGCCGTAGTAAATATACCGAAGTAGAGAGTCGAACGCTTCCTCAGATGGCACCGTGTCGCAGATTTGTATCTGTTGAATTAGCAATATGTAGAATTATTAGTAGAAGTGACAAAACCTCCATAAGGGTGAAACCGCAGGGAGCAGCTGGTATTGCAACATGGAAATTCAGAAACTAGTTTTCTGGTATAAAACGTCTCCTATGTCATTTGGGAATAGTGTAGCTTTCTATCTGTATAAGACATTTTGTAATAGGATCACTATTTCTTGAGATTACCTTACAAAGCATATCAATAAAGTTTTACAGTAGAATTAGGGATATTAAAGAGGTATTTTTGGGGGATGCACTAAGGTAGTCCGCAAAATTCAAATTTTCTTATGTTTTTGTAATTTGCAGATCTTGTATGTTGATCAAAATATGGATCGCGACCGTAACAAATATGTATTCACAGAATTATAATCATTAACATCCTACTTTAATTAATCACACTAATATTATAAAGGCGAAAGTTTGTGAGTGTGTGTTTGTTACTTCCTCACGCTGAAACGGCTGGACCAATTTTGATAAAATTTGGTATGGAAGTAGCCGACACCCTGGATTTAAACATAGGGTACTTTTTATCCCGGTATACGCGGTTGAAATCACGGGGCGCAGTTAGTCATTAATAACACACTCAAGTTAGAAGAGGGATGATGACAATTTTTTTTTTTCAGTCATGTAAATTATTAAAAAATATTGGACACGTATTTTTTCTTTTTTAACGTAATCAAAAGATTACGGCGATACATTGGGTCATTGAGTCGTGTCATCTGGCATGACGTCACTCTTTGCTAGTTTTTATACGTAGTTTGTTATAGCTGTGACGTAGCGAGCCCGCACTCCCCAACTTTAATGCGTTTTATCTAAGTCATTTTTTATTAATATGATAGAGCAAAAAAAAACATGACTAATATTTTTTTATTATCTGACTAACGGACTAAATAGAATTTCTTTATTTTTACCCAGGCATCATCCCTATTGTCCTCAAATCCAAGTTCAGTCCATCATCCTCTACAAAATATCCAACGTAATACTAACATTAACAATATTATCGTGCGGCGAGAAGGAGCGGAACATAGCTTCAAAGTAGGCCGCTCGCGCCGCTAGTACAGAGCGGTGCGCAGGACGAGACGCCGCGCCCACGCGCAGGCGCACGTCCGACAGCTCCGCCCCGCCGCCCAGCAGCACGCACATGTCTTGTTCTAGCGTTGTACCTGGAGAGTAACAATAGGATAGACGACGATTTATTTTCACGGAACAAATGTCAATCAATCTGCCTAGCCTTTTCCCAACTATGTTGGAGTCGGCTTCCAGTCTAACCGGATGCAGCTGAAAACCAGTATTTTACATGGAGCGACTGCCTATCTGACCTCCACAACCCAGTAACTGGGTAATACCTAATAATGTAAGTAATAAGTAAATATGTATTACCGGTGTACTGTAACCTAAATTTATGGTCAATAAAACTTTATTATTATTTTTTTTTTTTTTAAGTTTACATATCTCGGGACTCTGGGGTCCCGGACCTTTGGAAGGCGTACGAGGGGCCGAAGCCAACTCGCAGAGGCCCGTCAGGCGCTTTCAATGAAATGAGGCACCAACCGACGATTATCCCTATACGCTCTATGCAAGTGCACCCAAGGACAACCCCCGGTTGGTGTTGGACTATTGCAGGATATGGAAACAAAGATTTTGGACTATGGATTTGGGTGGCTAAAATGGATTGGTTACCTAGAACTATGAAAGGACTATGGCCCCTGCCTGATCAATGTTTATCTACACGGAAAAATTGGCAGGGGGTGACTTGCACACTCAATAGTGGGCCCCCGGAAACGGTCGCTAGCACATAGTGACGTAGCGACAAGGGGCAACATGTCCTGAGGTGCTTGAGGAGTGGAGAGGTATTCCACGGCTCTCAGAACAATCCCAGAGCCCGGAAGATGGTCAAGATCCCTACAAGCACTTACTGGAATACTTCCTTCCTCCGAGCACGTTTGCTCTTGCGAATCTCCACTCAAGCCAGCCAATAAAGGTAAGAATGAGGTGGGAGCTCTGTTCCCGTCAGTGTTCACTCCAGCCGGCCAATAAAGGCAAGCCAGAGGTGAAGAACACGACTTCTCCCGGGAAATAGGGTCCGTGGGGTCGCTACTGCCCAACAGCTCGCCACATGCTGCCCTGCGGTTTCACGTATCTCTCTTGGTCTGGCTCCTCACCCTAGTCCTGTTTCGGCAAGTTAAACTCCACCGGCACAGACCCAGAGTTCGGAGCGCGCAAGCCCCACCACGACGTCAACGTAGAGATACGGCGGTGGGGTTATTATTATTATTATTAATACGATACCCCTTGGTAAGACTGGTTGTCAGACTCGGGCTTCTGACGACCCGTAACGACTGTCAAAGATCCACGAATGACAGCCGGGACCAACGGCTTAATGTGCTTTCCGAGGCACGGAGGAGACCCGGTATGTTAAGATGGTCACCCATCCACGGACCAACCCCGGCAAGCGTAGCTTAACTTGATGGATCGACCCGTGCGGCTGTTATTACTTAGCCACGAGCTCCTCATGGAACAAATGTAACAAGTGTATTTTCTTTTTGTTTTAAACAATCTTTTTTATTCTGGATATCATCTAGGCCCCCGACTAACACAACGAGCCCCAACTAGATAGGGTTGCGTCGTTTTATTACAAACTCCTGTGGCCACCTTCCGGCTCCATCATCAGATCAGCTCGATGGTACCAAAATATTGGATTGTCACCGATTTTACATACGTAAGCCAAATTTCAGCTCTATCGGACACCGGGAAGTGGGTCAAATTTAACTTGCAAATTTTGAAAAAGACAACTTATGTACGAACATTGCAAGATAAATAAAAGCTTGTAAAAATACAAAGCAACTGGCACAGTTTTTTTTTTTTACAATAAACTGAGTACAGTATGCGCCACAAAAGATGAGACTTGACGAGCGCCGTGCCGCGCCTCCTGCACTGCGCGACGATGCCCGGTCCCTTCCCGTCACAAACCTCATACCGCTAAAGCGACCTAATCGTCTATGGTGGTCGTCGTGGTGTGCCAAGTTTCATCTTTAGTGGCAAGAATGTACGTCAAAATTAATCCACCACCGCGTACAAAGTACAAGCAACAGCACATCAGGTTAAACCAAACTGTCAAATTTTTCCAAATGATTTTAAAGCTTAAAATGTTGACGGTTTAGCTCAAAATCGAATGAGAAAATTTTACAATTTGTAGTAACTTGACCTGCTGCTGTGTGTACATTTCATGCGGTAAAGCCAGGCCCTCTCCATTATCGCACTCGCGATTTATTATTTATTTCACAATAAATTGTGTTCTTTGAATGAAACACAAAAATTTAACACCAGTAGTAAATATTAAGCTCCCTACTTTTGTTTTATTCAACTGAATAGAGCGAGTAAAAAAACCCAAAATTGCAATTAATTGTTAACCAATGAGTTTTGAAACAGTCAAAAGTGTTTTGAAATGATTGTGTTGTGTAACACTTGTGGCTAAGTAATAACAGCCGCACGGGTCCATCCATCAGGTTAAGCTACGCTTGCCGGGGTTGTCCTTGGATGGGTGACCATCTTTACATACCGAGACTCCTCCGTGCCTCGGAAAGCCCGTCAAGCCGTTGGTCCCGGCTGTCATTCGTGGATCTTTGACAGTCGTTACGGGTCGTCAGAAGCCCGAAAGTCTCCCAACCAGTCTTACCAAGGGGTATCGTATTACCCAGTTACTTGTGGAGGTCAGATAGGCAGTCGCTCCATGTAAAATACTGGTATTCAGCTGCATCCGGCTAGGCTGGAAGCCGACCCCAACATAGTTGGGAAAAGGCTAGGCAGATTGATTGTGTTGTGTAACACACGGTCGATGCGACACCCTTTTCTTTTCAGAGTTTTGCTGTTTGACACACTATTATGAGTTCACATCGCCACTCACCGATGATTTCCTCGTCATACTCCTGTTGTACAACCGCGTTGGTTTGTTTGGGTGGCGGCTGCTGCCGTCTCCTGATCACTTCCACCATCAGACTCTGCTCCATCTCCTCGAACTCTTTCGACATCACTATCGGAGTGAAATTGTAGTCTTTTACCACGAACCTGAAACAATGGAGAATTTTGTCAATGTTGTTCGATATAATGCCTTCGAATGGGGTTGAGAACATGCTATTGGAGCCTTTGGTAAGGACGTCTGTATTGGCTTTTACAATTCCTTCACTAATGCCATCAGCCTTATTAACCTACTAGCTTTTGCCCGCGGCTTCGCTCGCGTTAATTTAGAATTTGACAGTCAATTCGGGTTATACTCTGCTTGTAATAACATAATTCAATCATGATTCGAAAGACACGTGGCGCCATCTATTATCATAAGAACGTTATTGTTGTTTTCCTCGGGAACAGTACTTTTTTTCAGGATGAAAGGTACCCTATGTTCGTTTCTGTACACCTGACAACGTATATGCAAAATTTCAGGTTGATCGGTTCAGTGGTTTAGGCGTGAAAAGGAAACAAACAAACTTACTTTCGCATTTATAATATTAGTTAGGATAGAAAAATATGCCTAGTTAATAATTCAGGATGCGAGCAGCGCAAGACCGGTCGTCAGTCAAAAATTCTTGGGGTCGACTCAAGTCCAGAAGTTATCATCGGCCTATCCTTTTGCCAACCATGTTGAGGTTGGCTACCAGTCTAACTGGATGCAGCTGAATACCAGTATTTTACATGGATGCGGGAAGCACAGAACCGGTAGAAGTGGCGGTGTTTGGGGGAGGCTCATATCCAGCAGTGGACGTCTTTCGGCTGAAATGATGTTGGTGACATGGAGCGACTGCCTATCTGACCTCCACATCCCAGTTATTGGGTAAGCCGACGTAACACGGACGTAAAAATATCGATGCGATTTTTTCACGCACTGGATTTTCAACACTGCTTAGCGCCGAGAGTTGAAAATCCAATACTGTGTTTTTTCGACGCGCTGAGATGCACTCTGTTGGATTCTCAAAGCTCGGCTCAGCACCGAGAGTTCAAAATCTAGTGCACGATAAAATCCCGCCGCGATATTTTTACATCCGTGCGAACGTCGGCTAATTAATACGATACCCCTTGGTAAGACTGCTTGTCAGACTTTCAGGCTTTTGACGACCCGTAACGACTGTCAAAGAACCACGAATGATAGCCGGGACCAACGGCTTAACGTGCATTCCGAGGCACGGAGGTGTCACCCATCCACGGACCAACCGCGGCAAACGTAGCTTAACCTGATCGATCGACCCATGCGGCTGCTTATGTCCAGGAGTACAATTTAAAAAAAAAGTAGCTTGCATCTTCAATCAAGACCGCATCACCCAACAAAAGTCTTATGGCGTCGGGATATAACGTCTTATATTCCAACGTCACCTAATAGAAAGTTTCGGGCGCAAGGTACGAAGGGCACAGCTTCAAGATAAGGGTAAACGTTAAGTTTTTGGAATTGTCGACAAAGAGACCTCAAACAATACTCCTTGATACACGTCAGGTTGGCGTGATGAGCGGCGTGCAACGCTTGCAACACGTTGCCGTAGCAGAGGTTCGCTCGCAGGAAGCGCGCGCACAGTCCGCGCAGGCGCGGTATGTTCAGGCGTAGCGCGAGGCGCAACACTGCCATCACGAGGAGCACTGTGGCCGGGGACGCGGGGTCTTCGTCTGTTGAGGAGAAGAGAAAAGGATGACACGTAACAAAAAGCTTGGAAAACGTGGAAATGAGAAAGACTATACAGGGTGTAAGGGACAGCCCTCCGCAGACTGATGGGGTGTTTCCGGTACATGAAATTATTTCGGGAATGTTATGCGAATCCAATAAACCTGTTTGTTTTATTACCTCACACGCTATGTATCGTTACCGTGGCAAAACGCACGCAGCGAGCCTTCCGCGCCATTTCACGCGTCGTTCGTTAGTAGAGTATTTCAACATGCATTGCTGATTTTTTGATTTTAGCTGTTTTATTTACATAAATGGAGTGCTGCGTACAGAGAATGTAATTTTACATTGAAATAAAGGAATAGTAACTGAAATAACGATAAAAAAAAAAATCCTGAGCAATTTTCCGGTGCAATATGATTCAAAATAAGGAGCTAAATGCACCCTGTTAGTTTGCGGAGGGCTGTCCCTTACACCCTATATATTGTTGGTTTCAGCAAACTTGATCGAAAGCACGTTACCTTTCTCTGTGGGATCTATTCTGTCGGTGTATATGTAGTTGAGCACCATGTTGAATGACTCGGGCGTGGCCTCAGGCAGCAACACGCACAGTTGTGGCGGTGTCTTGTATGAGCATACTTCGGAAGCTTCTTCCTCGCCGGCTGCTATCCGTTTTGTTAGTTCGTCTCGTGCTTCCCTGTGAGAAGAATACACTTTTAGAATACCTACTGAAAATAGGTCTTTATCGATTACTAGCTTTTGCCCGCGGCTTCGCTCGCGTTAAGTATTATTATTAATTAGGTATATTTTATGCGGCTTTACTTTTGTTTAGCGTGAGTAAAAAATTAGGGCCTACAAAACTTCTTTGTACACAATATCCTTAACTAATCTGTCACTAGGCGCTAAAACTATCAAGCTATTGGGTGAACTTACTCGTGAGCAAGCAACATAAAACTGTCCATGAGAGAAGCAATGTTCTCTCAAGCCAATACCATTAGGTACTTATAGTTCAAACTAATACATTTACATCCTCCATCATCCCTTATTTTATCCCCTTGGGGGTTGAATTTATCAAAATCCTATTTAAGCGGACGTCTTCATCATAGCAGCTCCAATCTTTAATTTCAGTTCAGTCGAAAATCTAAAAAGATTTATACAAACTTTCATCCCCTATTTTATCCCCTTGGGGGTAGAATTTATCAAAATCCTTTCTTAGGGGATGCTTACGTCATAGTAGCTATATGCATGCAAAGTCCCAGCCCGATCGGTTTAAAATTTACAAAGTTTCATACAAACTTTCATCCCCTATTTTATCCTTGGGGGTAGAATTTATCAAAATCCTTTCTTAGCGGATGCCTACGTTATAACATCTACATGCATGCCAAATTTCAGCCCGATCGGTTTAAAATTGACAAAGCTTCATACAAACTTTCATCTCCTATTTTATCCCCTTGGGGGTAGAAATTAACAAAATCCATTCTTAGCGGATGCCTACGTCATAACATCTACCTGCATGCCAAAAATTAGGGCCTACAAAACTTCTTTGTACACAATATTCTTAACTAATCTGTCATTAGGCGCTAAAACTATCAAGCTATTGGGTGAACTTACTCGTGAGCAAGCAACATAAAACTGTCCATGAGAGAAGCAATGTTCTCTCAAGTCAATACCATTAGGTACTTATAGTTCAAACTAATACATTTACATCCTCCATCATCCCTTATTTTATCCCCTTGGGGGTTGAATTTATCAAAATCCTATTTAAGCGGACGTCTTCATCATAGCAGCTCCAATCTTTAATTTCAGTTCAATCAGTCGAAAATCTAAAAAGATTTATACAAACTTTCATCCCCTATTTTATCCCCTTGGGGGTAGAATTTATCAAAATCCTTTCTTAGGGGATGCTTACGTCATAGTAGCTATATGCATGCAAAGTCCCAGCCCGATCGGTTTAAAATTTACAAAGTTTCATACAAACTTTCATCCCCTATTTTATCCTTGGGGGTAGAATTTATCAAAATCCTTTCTTAGCGGATGCCTACGTTATAACATCTACATGCATGCCAAATTTCAGCCCGATCGGTTTAAAATTGACAAAGCTTCATACAAACTTTCATCTCCTATTTTATCCCCTTGGGGGTAGAAATTAACAAAATCCATTCTTAGCGGATGCCTACGTCATAACATCTACCTGCATGCCAAAAATTAGGGCCTACAAAACTTCTTTGTACACAATATTCTTAACTAATCTGTCATTAGGCGCTAAAACTATCAAGCTATTGGGTGAACTTACTCGTGAGCAAGCAACATAAAACTGTCCATGAGAGAAGCAATGTTCTCTCAAGTCAATACCATTAGGTATTTATAGTTCAAACTAATACATTTACATCCTCCATCGTCCCTTATTTTATCCCCATGGGGGTTGAATTTATCAAAATCCTATTTAAGCGGACGTCTTCATCATAGTAGCTCCAATCTTTAATTTCAGTTCAATCAGACGAAAATCTAAGAAGATTTATACAAATTTTCATCCCCTATTTTATCCCCTTGGGGGTAGAATTTATCAAAATCCTTTCTTAGGGCATGCTAACGTCATAGTAGCTATATGCATGCAAAGTCCCAGCCCGATCGGTTTAAAATTTACAAAGTTTCATACAAACTTTCATCCCCTATTTTATTCCCTTGGGGGTAGAATTTATCAAAATCCTTTCTTAACGGATGCCTACGTTATAACATCTACATGCATGCCAAATTTCAGCCCGATCGGTTTAAAATTGACAAAGCTTCATACAAACTTTCATCCCCTATTTTATCCCCTTGGGGGTAGAAATTAACAAAATCCATTCTTAGTGGATGCCTACGTCATAACATCTACCTGCATGCCAAATTTCAGCCCGATTGGTTTAAAATTGACAAAGTTTCATACAAACTTTCATCCCCTATTTTATCCCCTTGGGGGTAGAAATTATCAAAATCCTTTCTTAGCGGATGCCTACATCATAACATCTACCTGCATGCCAAATTTCAGCCCGATCCCTCTAGTGGTTTGGGCTGTGCGTTGATAGATCACTATGTCAGTCAGTCACCTTTGAGTTTTATATATTTAGATTTCATACAAACTTTCATCCCCTATTTTATCCCCTTGGGGGTAGAAATTATCAAAATCCTTTCTTAGCGGATGCCTACATCATAACATCTACCTGCATGCCAAATTTCAGCCCGATCCCTCTAGTGGTTTGGGCTGTGCGTTGATAGATCACTATGTCAGTCAGTCACCTTTGAGTTTTATATATTTAGATTTCATACAAAATTTCATCCCCTATTTTATCCCCTTGGGGGTAGAAATTATCAAAATCCTTTCTTAGCGGATGCCTACATCATAACATCTACCTGCATGCCAAATTTCAGCCCGATCCCTCTAGTGGTTTGGGCTGTGCGTTGATAGATCACTATGTCAGTCAGTCACCTTTGAGTTTTATATATTTAGAAGGATAAAAAATGCCACATGTTCACTTCAGATGTCGCTACTATCACGTGTCTAAGAATTTGACAGCTAGCAGCAGACATTTTTTGGCAAGCGACTTTTTTTTAAGCGTAATTAATTAATATGCCCCGTTGCGCAGCTGTTCACTGCACGTAATTGCAAAAAAATGTTAAAATACAAAAACAGTGTTCTATTTTGTTTGTACTAATCGATTACATACTTGATCTTAGCTCGTAGAAACTGCGACCTGGCGGCTAATATGGCCTGGTGCGCCAAAATAGACGTCTTCTCAGGGCCCACCAGTATCTGTACGTCGCAGAACTGATGAGACTTCAGTATGCGGCCGAAGTCGTCGTGCAGAGTGCAGCGAGGGTAGTTTGATAACTGTTGACAAACAATGAGTTGTATTTTAGTTTTTGAGTGCTCGACTACGACTAGCCACGGTTCTTACAGCATATCTACAGGATGTATCAGAAAGGTGTGGTCAAAATTAACGGTGTAGTACAGACCATCAAACTGAACAACTTTCTCCATGGGAACAACATCGTAATTCATGAAAAATAATCAGTCGTCCCATATAAAACTTCAATCCTACTCGGTCCAAATGTGTCCCATGGAGAAAGATGTTCAGTTTGATGGTCTGTACCCTGTCTGTCCCTCAATTTTGACCACACACTGAGACACCCCCGTATACTAATAATAAAGCTGAAGAGTTTGTCTTCTTGTCTGTTTGTTTGAACGCGCTAATCTCTGGAACTACCAGTCGGATTTGAAAAATTGTTTTTGTATTTGATAGCCCAATTCTTGAGGAAGGCTATTTAACATCATGCTAGGACACCTTGGAGCCGAGCAAAAAGAAAAAACTTAGAAATAATGCTAAGCGAAAACGAAGTAATAGCGCGGGCAGGCGACGCGATGCAACGGGGTGAGTCGGGGAACAAGAAAGTTGCGGACAGAAGCTTACTTACTACTTATTTAAGTACATAATTCAACTTGTTACATTCAAATTCAAAAATTTTATTTCGAGCGAAGACTCAGATAGGATTAGTAACATTGTTCCTTAAAACTAAGTATTAGTAACACGAAACGATGGCACATGTAACTGACAGCAGTGGATTATGTACACGGACAATCCATTTTCAGAACCCTGTTAGGGCTAGCCATGACTCGAGCTACCATGGATGCTGCGCGCTTGCGCATTATTAAAGTTATTTTTTTTTAATGAAAAGCCTTTACATGCATTTATGGCTTGTGCCGTTGTTATGGTAAGTGCAAAATCGGTAAATAATAAATTATTTATTTCTATAAATAGGTTTTAAACTATATGAGGTCGGAGTTTCCTATCCGACTACTTTGAGAAGAACCAAGGCATAAGAGGACCACGCAGATTAATGTCTTAGATGGTCTTTTGAGGAAAGAATCATCTAAATTTGGACCTGTCCAGTCAGTGCACGCATTTGCCAGCGTGGTAACACATAAGATCGCGCCTGCAACCCCTAAAGCAGGGATTCACAGACCGCGGCCTGCGGGCCGCATGCGGCCCCCTGGCAATATATCAGAGGCCCGCCAGCAAAAATATTCCTTTCTTACATTTGAAGGAAAAATATTGCTGAGGTTTACAAATAATATAAACCGCTGCACTGATAAAACTATGTACAAAGAGTTGCGCACAAATGCCCTGAAATGCGCTAGATTATTTGATTCTACTTATTTCTTCTTATTCAAACTTTTTCGGTATTGAATAATAATAAAACAAAAAATCGAAACCGCCTTGCAAATGAAAGTTTGGAAGCAATTTTACGTGTACGAGTAGCTACAAGTAAATTTGAGCCAAATGTTAAAAAGATTGTAAGCACAATGCAGTGCCACGCTTCAAACTAGTACTTATATTATTTTTTAAATTATATTTTTGGCTATTTTTATGTTTTTAATTTGTGCTGGTAGCCCACCATTAGTCATCATTTCCCAGATGGCCCATGGTCTCAATAAGTCCATGCATCCCTGCCCTAAAGGGATGGGCAGAGTACCTATGTTTTACCCCTGTTTCGCCAGTCCAGTCCAGTGTGTTTGTTGTTTAAGTCTTTGCGTGTCGTATGAAACCCATAAGTTCAGACACAATGGCTTTTTTATTGTTTCTCTAATTACGACATGCGACGGATTAATCGTGGTAAATCACAGTATTATGATAAGCAAGGAAGGATTGAAGGAAAATTGCATTTTCCGGAATTAAAATAGCTTATGCTAGTCGTATGTCAATTAACTATTTCTATTTAAAAAAGAACCGATCCGTTGCTGCGTCTTCTGCGTAGTGAAAGTAGGACAAAACAACAAACGGACTATCGCATTCGTAATATTAGTTTAGTATAATACAACGTGTCGTTTTGCATCCTCGTCAAATTTCAGGGTGTAGTACAGAACATCAAACCGAACAACTATCTCCATGGGACCAACATCGTAATCGCGATAAAAATTTCAACTATCCCATAGAAAACTTCAATACGAGTACCTACTCGACGCAAATGTATGGGACGGCTGATTATTTTTTCGCGATTACGATGTTGGTGCCATGGAAAAAGTTGTTTGGTTTGATGGTCTATACCACACCTTTAAATTTGACGAGGATGCAAAACGACACGTTGTATAGAGTGGATGTAATATTTATTTTTATTAAAGATACAACACCGAATTTTTACCGAAACAGACTATAGTTACCTAGTTGGTTGTGTTTTAACACAACCAACTAGGTAACTATAATCTGTTTTTTTAACAAACGAGTACCGAAAATTTTGACTGCGTTGCTATTGGTCCACGTAATCAACATAAAGTCATTCCACACAAACCTTAACGCTGTACTTACATGTACATTCAGTAGAGTCATCGACTACCTGCGCGTCGCACGTGTTTTAGCGAGTGAACCAGACGATATTGTTTGTGAGTGAGTCATGGCGGACATGTCTCCTGTACAGTAAATTTTAGAAGTATTCAATATGAACGGGCCTTAACAATTTCAAAACAAAACAAAGGCGTTGGCAATCGCTGGCGATGGCTGTCAATATCGGAAATGTGCGAGAGACATTCTCAGTACTCGTTTGTCAAAAAAAAAAAACAGACTATACACTAGGTACTAAATTAAACGACTAACTAACTACACAAATAAATACAAAAACAAAAGGGTACACTTGGCGTCGAGTACTCGTCCGCAACGATGTCATCTGGAATCGTGCCCAGAGGATTAGTAGCACTGCCACGTTGAATAGCAATGCTAATAAAGAACGAGCCAGCCACGTCACGTGAAGTGTCGATCGAACAGTTGGCAAGAAATTTCCTTAAAAATTATAATATTCACCTGAAACCGGAACAGCTCTCCGCTCCTGACGTTGTTATCAACGGTCCCTCCGAAGATGTAGAGCGCGTCGCCCACCACGGCGCCTGCGTGGAACAGCCGGCCTGAAGGGATCTGCGAGTCTGTGGCAGGCTGCACTACTGACCTGAGACACAACATTATGTTCTGTCAAGCATCTACACATACATACATAAACGCACGTCTTCTTCCCATGAGGGTAGGCAGAAACTACAGAACGCCACCTGCTACGATCTTTACATGCTCCTTTTGCCTCGATTACGTTCATACATCTGGTCATACACGCACGCCGGTTGCGAGTACGACGCTCCTGACCTTTCTGAAGAACATCACCAATAAGGTCACTATACGTTTTCCTAGGGCGTCGGTCCCGGCGTTTCCACTCACATCTTCATTCATCCTCTCAATATAACCAACCCATCTAACCTATCATTCATAATTACACCACACATGCTTAGCAAGGAACGCATTTCCACAGCATTTATTCTATTTTAATGCTTCTTATGCCACACCCAACATTCACTTTTATACATAAGCGTAGGTACCATTGTGAACCCGTCAACAGTTGTTTAACATACCCCTTCTCCCTTACACTAGACGACACCTAAATTAATGCCTAACAACAACGCACTGTTGTTGGAATAGTGAAAACGCCAAAGGTTGAAAATCAACACATAATCAGATGCCGCCAGGGTCGCGGGTTGTGCAAAAGAGATACCGTGGCCCTGGCACAGGCAACTGAAGGAACACGGGTGGGTTTTAGTCAGTAAAAGTCTGACACGCCCTCCTGCTCCGCCCAGAAGAGAGAGAGAAGTCATTCGATGATTTCCCATCCACAAAAAAAAAGCCTATAATGGTCCCACTGCTGGGACACAGGCCTCCTCTCGTCGAGAGGGAGTGGGCCTTCACGCGGGCCCAGTGCGGGTTGGTAGATGTCACATGTCTTCGAATTTTTTGGTTCTAGGACATGCCGATTTCCTCACGATGTTTTCCTTCACCGTTTTGAGAGCAGTGTTGATGAAATTATTTACACAAAGTAAAGCGCCTGCCTGGGTTCGAACCCACGACCTGCACTGGGCCTCCACTGCTCACTGAACACTGAAAATCAACAGTGCGCTTCAAGCATTAATTTAGGTCTCGCCTAGAGTTAGTGCAAACGGGCATACAGGTAGCCTCTCCAAAAAGGCGGCTCCTTTAGTTTTTACGTGTCATATTTCAAGTGTTATTAACACGTTGAGAGTTAGTCGCTTCGTATAAGTCGGCAGGGTTTATTTCTAAAGAGACGTTTTAACGTCAAAAAATTATACATAAGCAGATGTAAATATTATTTGACTTTAAGGACGCTGTTACAAATGGATAATCAAATCATTACTTTTTTACACAAAAGTATGTTTATTAAATAAAATGCTATACATTCTTAAATTTTTTGTTGCCCAAATTCTGAACTATAAATATAATTTTAAATAGGTACATTTTCTCAATAAATGTACCGAAGTAAAAATTTTCACTCCGGTACAATTATTGAGACACTGTAACTATCTAAAATTATATTTATAGTTCAGAATCGTACCATGCACATCTATCAGCAATTTGGCCAAAAAAGATTTTAAGAATGCAAAGCATTTTATTTAATAAACATACTTTTGTGTAAAAAGTAATGATTTGACTACCCATTTGTAACAGCGTCCTTAAGCAATGTTTAAAAACAAACCCTGACGTGTGTATAGTTTGTGCGATACTTGCATTTCAAAAGGCGAGAAAGTCCTGACAGCGTCCGTGTAAACAGAAAAAAACGTATTTCGAATTGTCATATCAAAGTACGAGAAAATCGGAAATAGAAATCGGAGAATTTCGTATGCCACTCTACTGTCGAGAAAATTAATTTATGGAAACGGGGCTTTTTGCTCATGCTAAAACTAAAAGCAATTTGAATACAAACTATTTAAACATAGACACAACACTTTTTATTTATTCTCTATGCTTTTGACTGTGTCGTTGGTCTAGTGGTCGCAAGCGCTACTGTTGAGAATGAGGTCCTGGGTTCGATTCCCAGCTCGGGCAAAGTGTTATTGGGTTTTTTAATCTGGAATTTATGGGACTGAACGGTTTACCCTTGAACAGGGTGGCACAATTTAAATATTTGGGCCATATTGTTACCGAGGATCTAAAAGATGACTTAGACATGGAAAGGGAGCGCAGGGCGCTGGCTGTGAGGGGAAACATGCTGGCACGCAGGTTTGCTGGTTGTTCAGCACCGGTTAAAATAACACTTTTTAAGGCGTTTTGTCAAATATTTTACACCAGCAGTCTGTGGGCTAATCATACCCAAAAAGCAGACAGCACACTGCGCATTCAATATAATAACGCCTTCAGGGCGCTGTTGAGGCTTCCACCTTACTGTAGTGCGTCAGGGATGTTCGCGGATGCGCACACTGACGATTTCACGATTATGCGCAAAAAAGTGGCATCAGTGATACGTAGATTGAGGGGAAGCAGCAATAGCATTCTGAAGGTGTTTGCAGAAAGGCTAGAAGGGCCTACAATGGATAGATTTATCAAACTGCATGTCAGACATGGGACTTGATGAATCATCCTCCTCTTATCTTGGCTGTATTTTTATTGTGTATTTGTGTTTTTATTGTGTATTTGTGTTTTTATTGTTGTACTCATGTGAGTTTAAGTGTTACTACTAACATAGTTTTTTAAGTTTGTACTGATTACTAACACGCTATGGGCCGTCGACGCCTGAAAATAAACGATTTTTTTTATTTTTTTTTTTATTTCTCAGTCCCCGGAGTCTTGATTAGTGCCCGGTTGATGGCAATAGGTTCGCCCTTTATTACATGGGACTTCAACATAATTGACGAAATGTGGGTGTACATCTCTGCCCAACCCCTCGGGCAACAAGACGTGAATACGTGATGTTATGTTTATGCTTTTACACTATTGTATTCTACTACGAGTTCCGTCGGGAAACTGAATTGCTCTCAAATTGAATGAACTCGTTAACACGGTGTAAAATTTAATTAAGAAAAACATATAATAATCATCAACGCAGTCATCCCGTTTAGCTCCAATGTTAAGGATCTGGGTCTGCATGTCGACACTTGTCTTGACTGGCGAAAGCAGGTCACGACTGTAAGTAAGAAAGTCACCGGAACGTTGAGGTCGCTCTATCGGTTGAAAAACCTTCTTCCATCACACATAAAGGCCATGCTTGTACAGTCCCTAATCTTTCCCATAATAGACTATGGTGATGTGTGTTATTATGACCTGAATGCAGATCTCCTCAATAAACTTGATCGCCTTCTAAATAACTGCATTCGATTCGTCTTCAATCTTCGTAAGTATGATCATGTGTCTGCGCACCGATTGCTTTTAAAATGGTTACCCATACGTCAGCGCAGAGAGCTGAGGGCTCTGTCTATGTTGTATTCCATACTAAATAAACCTACTTCTCCTTCTTATCTGACTTTCCATGTTCAATACTTGTGCTCTGCCCATAGTAGAAATCTTCGTTCAACCAACAATCGTCTTCTACGATGTCCTTCTCACCGCTCTGGTTTTATTCATTCTTCTTTCTTTGTCCAGGCGGTATTTCTTTGGAATGCGCTCCCTCTGAACATCAGGATGGCAACCAGTCAGCTATCGTTCAAAATGAAGGCTCGTGAACATATTCGTATAAAGTTGGCAGAATCACTTCAGCGCTGATTCTTGCTGGATTCTTTTTCTCCTCTACCTATCGTTATTTCTCTTGACAAAGTTTATTCTGTTTATATGTATGTATATATGTATTTATTTATTAGTATTTATTCTTTTTCGAGTTATCTATCCCTTATGCTGCACCTGCCATGTTTTCTCTCTGCATCACCCTAAGGTTGACTGGTAGAAAATGCCTCAGGCATTAAGTCCGCCTTTGTACAGTATTTTTTTACTTGTGCATAAAGTTTTAATAAATAAATAATAATATCCTATGCAATTAAATGAGCAATATTTGTATACTAGCTACCCGGCCCTGCTGCGCACGGTTTTTACGACTCTACAAAACATGAAGGTTTCTATACTATATATAAGTTAACTATTAATGTATTATACATATAGACCTTCCGGAATAAATTCTCTAAATGATAGTGAAAACCGCATCAAAATCCGTTGCGCAGTTTAGAAGAACAACGCGGCCACACAGACAGACACGAAAAGAGATTTTATTTTATAATAAGTATAGCTAAAGATATGTCACAGCAAACTGGTTTAATTAACCGTTTAGTTAAGGGGATATATTGAAGCGTGGTTTTAGCTCGGTGTGTATGTGAAATAGCGTTATGGCTGTCTAGTTTGACACGAGGGAGATAGAAGAATCTCACGCGCACCGGAACTAAACGCGCTTCGTTTAAATGAAGATTTATGACAAAATGCTATACTTAAATCAATTTTTGGGTTAGTAATTTCTTAACTTATTTAAATATCTTCGTTATAAAGCAATTTTTACTGCATAGGAGGAACTGTTTACGTTTAAACGTATAAAACAGAAAATAGACGATGCTATTACTTTAGATTTTTTATCTATCGAAAAAATTTCATGTAAATAATCATGTTTCGGTTTTAGTACAGCAGTAGACAATATAGTCAAATAACATATATGTAAAATCCAAATGATTTAACATTATACATTTGGTTTTATAGGAATTTTAAAAACACAAAATCGTTGTATCCCCTTAACCGCCTTTTCACTATACGGCGCCGTTAAACCAGCGGCCTGAATGATATTCAGCCATTCAATAAAACAGGTAGGCAAATTACTTGGATCGACAGACATTTAAATTAGTTCCATTTTCTGTCACCGGGCGCTGAAATCCACACTGTCAATATGGCGTCGACAAGCCACAGTATTTCTGGCGTTTCTCACAGTTTAAATGCGTTTGCGCAAAACCGAATCGGCCGGGGCACCTCGACTCCACGTAGTCTTTTGGCTACTATCCCTAGAGTGTATATAAAAATCCGGAGGCGCGAAGAGAGGGCAGCCTTCGTCAGCTGTAACAAAGCATAGGCACCCGTGCGAGCCGTAGCGGCTCAACACGGGCACGGCGCACGGGTGCCTATTGTGTTACTTAAGAGCAGCACCGGAGACGTTGCAGAAGCAGATGGGCCTATTGTATAAATGGCCTAAGCATCAGCCAGCCAGTTCATTAAATGTTGTTTTAAGACATATCGGCTGAATATCATTCAGGCCGCTACTTTAACGGCCGCTGTTTAGTGAAAAGGCTAGGAGACTGACTAAACGGCTAATTAAACAAGTTGGCTGCGACACATATTATACAGGATGAATTTTTCAAGTGGGCGTCAATGGCCAAACCCGAAACTATAGCGAAAAATACTCAAAGGAGTCTTGGGCTCGATTTTGATGAAAACTAAAACTGCATCATTGGATTTTTGAAAAATCAATATCTCTAGCCAGGAATCGAACCCGTTGATTTTGAAAAAAAAAAAACCACACACACTGTATTATTACACCATTCGATAGTGTCGCTAAGAAGGATCGAATTCTGGAAAGTAATGACATACGGCAAACTATAGGAAAGAGCTCATTTTTAACAAGATTGTTTTTTATTTTTCTACCTACCTACCTACCTTAACTGATTAATTGTTCAAAATGATGACCATTATTTTCAATACATAGCTGGATTCTACGTGTCAAGGATTGTACTGCATTCAGCATTACGATATTCCTCATAGTTTCGAATTTGGCCATCCACGGCCCATTTGAAAGAATCACCTGTATATATTTGTAATCATGTTCTCGAAAACGGCTCTAACGATTTCGATGAAAGTTGCACTATAGCAGCTTACGGGGGCGAAAAATCGATCTAGCTAGGTCTCATATCTAGGAAAATTAGTTTTCTCTATTTTCACCCGAGCAGAGCTCGGTTGTCCAGTACTTTATAAAAATAGTAGATTATTCAATGGGGGATAAAGCAGCGTCTTATGTCACGGGCGCTAGTTTGAATCCGGAGCGAAGGATTCTAGTGCTCCCAAGAGAAGACTACGAAGTCAAGCTCGCCCAATACGAAGACACCTTTATTTCCGAGGAGTATACTCAACTTTACACACCTGCGAGGTAATAAATTTTGAATTTTTTTTTGTTGTGAAAGTTTCAATTCGAATAAGTTATGGTTCCTAATTCAAATCACATTATTAACCAGCGGGTTATAATAAAAATCAGTAAGTACAATATTGCCCGGCTCAGACACTAGGGCTGTAGTGAGTTAGTTTAGGTGACATGTAATTTGACATTGTCGAGCGGTAGTGTGAAACAAGTTATAATTATGTGTTCTCTCACCATATCTGCGTGTCCAGATCGTAGCAGTGCAGGTCGTTGGGTAGCGTGTTGTCGGCGGCGCCGCCGAACACGTAGAGGTGTGCACGGTGTGCCACCATCACGTGCCCGTAGCGCCGCGCAGGCGCACCGCCCGCAGAGCGCAGCAGGTGCTCAGTGCACACGCGGGACCAACTGGGAGGGGAAGGGGGGTTGGGTTAAATATGCTTAATGGCTGATTTTCCCAACTCTACAGGTGTAATTTTAATCACCGTTAACCTCTTAAGGGGTCATTGTACTCATAATTATGAACAACTTTTAAATAAGCGACCAAACCTGAAATCACGATTAATAAAATCAGCTGTTCCCTTTGATGCGAATATAAAAGTAGGGAACGGCAGATTTTTTTCGCGATTTCAGGTTTGGTCCCCTAGTAAAAGTTGTTCATGTTGATGAGTACAATGACCCCTTAAGAGGTTAACGGTGATTAATATAATGTATGTAAGTGTGTGTGTCTCTATGTATTATCCAAGGAATAATTTAGAATTTTTGACAGTTTTCCCATACAAAAACTTACAGACATCAATTTTATTACACAAGTAAAAGTTATCTGACATTGGCGAAATCGTTTTCACAGGGCAGACTTTCGACGAATGCCTACATTATGTGAATGGTACGTTAGTACTCTTCAATTTTCGATCAGCAATAAATCTTGCAATCGTAGTATGGGTAGTCAAGGAGAAAGTATATAACAGTGCTGTGCACAAATTTTGTTTTATATCAAAGTTTAGACCCAACTGACATTCATAGAAAAGTCTTTGAAAAATTATCAAGATGTGATAAATTTAAGAATTTAAACTATCTAATGAAAGCTGGTTGGATGGATGGAGTGCTCTTAAGATGGAACTAGTCGGTATTTTTGCCATACAAATTTCGGGAGGGTATTACTCCACTGTTTGACATTTTACAAATTTTGTCTGTGCGGAAACAGAATAGTAAAATTAAAAGCCATTAAAAAGTTATGAGCTAAAAATACTAATTTTTTTGCTAATTTTAACGCAACTTTGGGGGCAAATAAGTAATAAAAGACGTAAAAAATCTCCAAAATAAAGTCGGCACCGACAAAGCTCAATTGTCGAAGAGTTTAATAAACTTTATTTGTAATTGATTTTCTCATAAAACTCGATTTTCCAAAAGACTTTTCCTAAATTTTTACGCGATCGTTTTACTATTACTAGTTTTAGTTTACTACTATTAACTATTTCACTAGCGTCTATCTGCTCATCACTGATACTATCTCTGTCGGACACGAGGCCAAGTGAGACAGCGTGCTTTTTGGCCACCGCCATCAGTGAGTTCGAGCCCGCAACTATTCAACCTTAAGAAAGCCTATCCACTTAGTGCTGTCCAAGAAATTCTAGAAAAATCTACCAGAGACGTCATCTTCTTCCAAAATTAATGGTCAAAAGTCGATCTTAATGTCTCGTACGATTTGTCCCGTACTTACGTGTGAGTCTCAAAATCAAACTGGAACAGCGCATTAGTGATCTTGGCGCCGCTCTGTCCGCTGAACACGAACATCTTGCCCCTGGCGACGGCCACGGGGAAGTTGCAGCACGTGGGGGGGCATTGACCCTTCTGCTCTATGCGCTCCCATTGGTGGTTCTCTCCCTGAGGATAGAAAGGGGCTAACATTTACAAGGTGCAATTAAATTATTGGTTTAAAGGTAAAATTCCTACGAAAAATCAAGGAATGGAAGACAATTAATCAAAAATAAACACCGAGAATTTGACTGCCAAGTTGTCAATGGTTTTCCATTGAAAACTTGGCAAGTCAAATTCTCGTCAAGTGCAAGTAGTAAAGAATCCCAAATAAGTTTTTCGTATAATTATTATTCTCACAGCATGTCAAATGGTGTATTTATCACAGTGCAAGTCAGTTGCGCGATTAACCGTGCTCGTGGACCTCATTCTAAGTGTTTCCAGAATATACATTCAGTATCATTGATGTATAAATAAGGGAAGATATGGTAGTCTAATGTCACGTAAACATTATTGAACTAGAAACAATTACATGTAAACACACAACTACATTTGCCGATGTCGTGCGTCGTGTGCTCAACAACTGAAATAGAGAGACATATTACGTTGGCTGTAGCGGGAACGAGATAACAATAATTGTCACTGTTACGTACCCATAAGAAATCTACTATACGACGCTTGCGCTGCCGCTTGTCTCTTCACATTCTTACGAATCATATAATTTTCTATCCCTTTCTGCAAATCGCGACCCAGCGGCAATATTAATCAAGAGAATTTTAAAGAAAATTAAGTTTTGATGTACTTACTAGTGAAAAGTAATCCCGTGGAAATTGTTTTTGGTTTGTGAACTATTTGTGCACGTTTTGAAAACACAGGAAGGCATTCTTGCTGCCTATTTAGAGTTAGACGATTACGGTAAGTTTACTTAACGTGCTACACATGTGCTACACAAACGCCAGTTCGATTGTGACTGAGGTAAATTAGGCCCGTGAGCACAATTTATACGGTCCACGTCGAGAAGCGCGAACCATATCTTCCGTTATTCCGTTTTTCTGAACATTGATGTATACATCAATGTTCTACTACTTATTTCAACTACTACAAACCTACTTACCAACAGATTAATAGTCCACATATCGTTGAGTCTCGCATTGCCGTCGTAGCCAGCGAATATCCATAGCTTGTCATCGTATACTGCGGCTCCATGTGCAGATCGAGGCACGGGCTCTCTGAAATATGGCGAAACATTAAACTTCAGCTAGAACATGGACATCAACTGCGAAAGGACGCTCGTTGTTGTATGAAAAGTTTATTCATTATTCACTGCTAAGTATCTAAAACTTTTGTGCTATGCTCTCGGTCTCACATTTCTAATTGTATCTGGAGTACTACCTACATAGAAAAAATTACTTTTTTACAAAAAAAAAAAAAAAAAACAACCGACTTCCACAAAACACTACGAAGTGAAAAATAACTTTAATTTCGGAAGTCGGTGTATTTGATTTTGTATTTGCGTTGTTTGCCACCCACTTACGAAATTAAAGTTATTTTTCACTTTGTGGTGTTTTTTTGGAAGTCGATTGTTTTTTTGTAAAAACGTTTTTATTTTTCACTTTTTAGTTGTGGTACCTACTACCCCATAGAAATTCGAATACCTGCAAAAGAAATTAGAACATCATCCATATAAAAAGTGGGAAAAAAATACATATTATTGAAGCTAACTCAAAAGCTACCCAGGCATAATTAATACATTTTATGGGCCCAACTTCGAAGTAGTCTTCCGAATACTCTGTAAAAAGTTGTGCGTGGTCAATGGTCATACATAAAAAGAAAAAAAAAATATATATATATATATATATATATATATATATACGTGTCGACTTGAGAACCTCCTGCTTTTTTTTCGTCGGGGAGAAAACATAAGGTATCTCTGGTTTTAAAGGCATCCCGCCGCATTTGACAAACGATTTGGTTGTAAAAATAAAACACACAAATAAACACTTCCTCCGTCTGTCCGTTAGAGCGTTTAAAGCGGCACGGCGCGGCATGGCGTGCCAAAGGATTTTCGTAAGTAGAAATGATTTTGAATCTTATTTTTAACCGACTTCAAAAAGGAGGAGGTTCTCAATTCGTCGGAACTTTTTTTTTTTAAATTTTTTTTTATGTATGTTCCCCGATTACTCGAAGATGGCGGGACCGATTTGGATTATTTTTTTTTTGTTTGAAAGGGTATACTACCCAGGTGGTCCCATGATCATCAAGTCAGGATCTGATGATGGGATCCTGGAGAAATAGAGAGAACTCTTCCAATTTTATAGGCACACTTGGAGCGATTTGAATCGTTTTTGGAAGAGTACTTTCTTGGAGTGGTCCCATTTCAATTTGGTGAAGATCTGATGAAGAACTTCTGAGATAGGCAACGGAACTCCTCAATAAATGATAGCAAATGGACTGGGATTGCTGGAATCTCATGTCTGTTTGTTGTTTACACCAGTTCATAACATAACATCACGCCAGTACGCTGTGAAGGGGTAAGCACATGTGGACCACTAAAAAGTGAAAAATAAAAACTTTTTTACAAAAAAATACAACCGACTTCCAAAAACAACACTACAAAGTGAAAAATAACTTTAATTTCGGAAGTCGGTGGCAAAAACGAAAATACATTTAATCAGACACCGACTTCCGAAATTAAAGTTATTTTTCACTTTGTAGTGTTGTTTTTGGAAGTCGGTTGTATTTTTTTGTAAAAAAGTTTTTATACCCTTAGCTCACACTTCATTGATATCGTCACAAGGTGACTAGAGCATACAGCGGGATGAGGCAGGGTTCATTGCATTCCAGGCTTTAAAAAATTTAATGCGTTGTTGTGCCATGCCGCCAAGTGAGGAGCTCGTGGCTAAGTAATAACAGCTGCACGGGTCGATTCGTCAGGTTAAGCTACGCTTGCCGGGGTTGGTCCGTCGATGGGTGACCATCTTTAGATACCGAGACTCCTCCGTGCCTCGGAAAGCACGTTATGCCGTTGGCCTCGGCTGTCATTCGTGGATCTTTGACAGTCGTTACGGGTCGTCAGAAGCCCGAACGTCTGACAACCAGTTTTACCAAGGGGTATCGTATTACCCAGTTACTGGATTGTGGAGGTCAGATAGGCAGTCGCTTCATGTAACATACTGGTATTCAGCTGCATCCGGTTAGACTGGAAGCCCACCATGTGTGAAGTGAAGCACATGTGTGAGCACTATGTAGCTACTATTAAGCTGCCTTTTACTGGGTACGTCTTTCACTGACTTGAATGTGCCCTGGCGGTTGAGAGTATGTCATGCTCACTCAAATGTCTCGCTGGTGGTGGCGTGTGTGTTGGATCATTAAGTGCCCTTCAAAATGGTTGAGCTAGTTGGTTTATCTTTTTATTACGGACGCTTTTTAATGTGCACGTCTTTTTACGTTGTTCTCACATGTATATTTTCAACATGAACGATGTAACCAATATTTTGTAAAAATATTATGATTTAAGTGTCCGTGGAGTTTCTTGCCCGTTCTTCTCCATAGGGATCTACTACGCTTTGGAATGGGCAACTAGCTTCATCTTTCTGACTGACAGACCCATTGACAATTCAAAAGTGCCTGTAATTGGTTTATTTGAAATAAATGCTTTGAGTTTGAGTTTGACCCCAACATAGTTGGGAAAAGGCTAGGCAGATTAATTTTTGTGTCATGCCGCCAAGTAAGCCGTGCCTTCACCGGATTTAAGTGATTCTTTTTTAATTCATCCATTTTTTTTTAAAGCGCTATTTAATAATTCTACACAATCGGAGCCAGGCACAGCTAGTAATTAATATGTAACACTCACTGTCCAGTAAACTTCCACTGCACCCACTGCGCGCTGGAGAACTTGTACTCAAACAGATCGTTCTTATTCGTCAGGTTGGAGTTCGCTAGGATGTCCCCTGTGTATCCGCCGAACACGAACATTGATGAACGATGTACCTACAACGAGAAAATGTATTTTAAAACTGCTTTTAATAGACGCCTATTGCCTACTAGAATTTAAAACCTCCTCTTTTTATTTGTAAATAAACTCTTTTTGCTGTTGTGCCGAGTACTACACTTCTGGACACATCTTTTGGCCCACCTTGTATTTTCAGTTTCGTTTGGTCCTAGCTAAAATTTTATATTAGGTCGAGCATAAAGTTTTTATGCAGTTTTGAACCTGGCACATTCACAATTTCATTCAATAGTCTTTTTTTGAATTTCGAACACAGAATTTAAAGAAACAAAAGACAATTTGGAGCCTGTTTGTTGATATCAAACAATCGAATACTAAGAAAACTTGGTTTTATTGGTTTACTTGGATTTAATTCTTGAAAAAGTGATTGATATCTTTGGTTTTGCAACAAACATTACTTATTCTTAACATTAAGGTGAGGTTCTATCAATAATCTATGGATACTTCACCTGAAGTCGCCGCCCAAGCTGTGGCACTTATTCAGGCCGGACACAGCCAAAGAAACGTGAGTGCTCAACTTAATTTAAGTCGATCTGCGGTCCGAAATGTTTATCGGAGGTACCTAGAGACTGGCGGCTTTGTTCGTCGCCAAGGAAGGCCACGATCTCGGGTCACAACTGAAAGGCAGGATCGATTCATCGTGACGACCAGCTTGAGAAATCGTCACCTTACCTCCATTGAGATACAAAACCAACTTCGCGACTTCCACGGAGTATCTGTGAGCGCTCGAACTGTTCGGAGAAGGTTAAAAGAACGCGATATGGTACCACACAAGCCAGCTAATGGCCCCAAACTAACGCGAGCCCATCGAACAGCGCGCCTTCATTTCGCACGCAGTCATTTAAATTGGACACAGCGAGATTGGAGCCGTGTACTCTTTTCTGATGAGTCTAAAATTGTGTTACATGGCAATGATGGAAGGAAGAAGGTCTACCGACGTAAGGGAGAGTGTTTCGCACAATGCTGCTTTGAAGAGAGAGTTGCTTATGGCGGTGGCTCATGGACTGTCTGGGGCGGTATATCCGCGAGCGGCAAAACTCAACTTGAGGTTGTTACAGGACCACGGCTGCCAACATTAAATGCTGAAAGGTACATTCGTGAGTGCTTAGAACCTCACGTGATACCATACGCGGACTATGTGGGCCCAAATTTCCTTTTTATGCATGATAATGCAAGAGCCCATGCGGCCGGCACCGTCAGGGAATATCTTCGGGATGTGAACATCACAGTTATGGACTGGCCAGCCAGAAGCCCAGACATGAACCCCATTGAGCACATGTGGGACGAGCTAAAAAGACGTGTTAGGGCTCGTCAGCCAGTTGCCCAGACGATGCAGGAGTTGAAAACTGCCATAGAAGAGGAATGGGAGATGATCCCTCAAAATTTCATAGAGCGGTTGATAAACTCTATGCCTAATCGTATGAGAGCTGTGGTAGATGCCCATGGAGGCAACACGCGTTATTAAATTAAACCTTTATTTGATAAAACATGTTTTTTATTCAAAAATCAATTGCCTTTAACAAGGCGCATATCCGACTTGTTAGGAGTAGCTCCATGTAGTATGGTATTCTGAATTCAAATTTAAAACAATACGATCGAAAAAGATGGTAAAATGTATCAGGTTTAAAACTGCATCAACAGTTTTTGTTCAATCTAGCAATCATATTTCGGTAGGGGCCATCGAAACCTAAACTCTAAGGTGGGCCAATAGATGTGTCCAGAAGTGTATAATAGAAAACTATAATATGCACGCAAGTGCTAGTCACCGTCTGAGGTGTGTGAGCGGTAGGACGGGCGAGGGCGCGATTGACAAGATTGGCTGACTGAGTTGGCTTGACGTTTGTCTACCTCCGCCGTCTCACCGCTTACATACCTCAGGCGGTGACCAGCACTTGCGCGCACACACACGAAACATGCACGATAGTGTCGCAAAGTAGATACTTATGCTTTAATTTTTTGTTCATTTTTAGGGTCCCGTACCTCAAAAGGAAAAAATGGAACCCTTATAATTATAACACTTCGATGTTCGCATTGTCTGTCTATCTGTCATCCTGTCAAGACCCATTTTCTTAGGAACGCGTCGAGGTATCAAGTTGAAATTAATATCAAATACGTAGGTCTGTGTGGTCCCTTGGAGCTCTAAAAAAAACAAGCTTCTAAATCAAAGCAATAAAAAGATACGGCCATTTATGTAAGTAAAGATCTCTCGCAATTAAATCAGAGCCTATAGGGTACTTACTGTTGACCTAGAATCATGAAATTTGGCAAGAAACAAGGTATCAAAGCACAAGTAAAGGAAAAAGTCCGAAAATCGTTAATTTGTGATTTATCACATAAAAAATCTTTTTTTTGGGATTACAAACTTAAATTTGCAGTTGGAGAATAGGGATGATGACTAAAAAAATTTTTTTTGTCAATAATCTAAATGATATTTAGATTTTTTTTTAAATATTGGACATGTATTTTTTCTTTTTTTACGTAATCAGAAGATTACGACGTGTTGAGTTAAAATATGGCATGACGTCACGCCTAACAAGATTTTATACGTAGAAGTGACGTAGCGAGCTCCCACTCCCCAACTTTAATGTATGTTATCCATGTCATTTCTTATTAATATGATAGAGCAAAAAATACGTGTCTAATATTTTTTTATTATCTGACTGGCGGACTAAATAGAATTTCTTTTTTTTTACCTAGGCATCATCCCTATTGACCGCGACGTATATCAATGTGTGGGAGAACATGTTTTTCAACTACAATGTTAAGTTTGTTTTTGGGATAAATTCTTTTCAACTACTGAATAACGGAACCCTTCATGGTTGGCTAGTTTTTTGTCTTACACTCGGCCTCTTTCACTCGTAGTGAAACTTCTGAACCCAAAATGTGTTCCAAAAGTGAAAAATTAATTCAGTAGTGAACTTATCCAACGAGGTTGGATTTCGGCACTCGGCATCTTTGATTCACCTACCGAATGAATTACGTTTTTTTATTTATAAACATCCGAGAATCCATATACCGGATTCATTGTTTTTACGATCTACGGAAATTGTCGATCATCATTTATTATTTTACTAGCTTTTATCCGCGGCTTCGCTCGCGTTGATGGCTGTAATTGTCCCACGGGAACGTACACCGGGATAAAAAGCAGCCTATGTGTTAATCCAGGGTATAAGCTATCCACATACCAAATTTCATCCAAATCGGTCCAGCCGTTTGAGCGTGAAGAAGTAACAAACATACACACACACGCACACAGACACACTCACAAACTTTCGCCTTTATAATATTAGTGTGATGTGATAGTTATTCTACTACTAGCCGTTGCCCGCGGTTTTGGCCGCGTGTATATCGGAAATTATCCCACGGGAACCTACTACCAACTACCGGGAAAAAAAGTATCCTATGTATGTGTTAATCCAGGTTATAAACTATCTGTGTGCCAAATTTCATTCAAATCAGTTTAGCCCTTTTTGGCGTGATTGAGTAACAAACATCCAAACATCTTCACAAACTCACATTTATAATATTAGCAGGATGCCCTAAGAAATTGTTTCGCTCTACTTCCATCATTTTACGAACGTAGTCTAATCCATTTCTAATTTAGGTTCAATTTCTTTTCATATGGATGGTTTGGATATATCGGGCTCCCGTTTGAACATTTCAATCAGCAAGATAATGAACTCACCACAGCAGAATGATGGTACCTCGGCGCAGGTGGCACTCCCATGCAGCCAGTCTTGGTCCATGACTTCTCTCTGATGTCAAATCTGATTAGATCATTTAGCATGGACTTGCCATTGTCACCCCCAAACACGTAGATTGCATCTTTGTATGCTACAGCTGTGTGTTTGCTCCTCCTGAAAATAAGTAACAAACAAGTTATGTATACACGGTGGAAGGTACATCATGAAAGAAAGAAGAAGAAGAAAGAAAGAAAAATATTTTATTTGGGACACGCACAGGAAATACAGTTAAAAAAGAGCATATAAAAGTAACAAAATAAACATTAAAAAGCAAAAAAACAAAAAAAAGAAATCAGAATAAAAAAAAAGAGACCTGTGCGAGGCCAAAAAGGCTCCCATCTCAGCATAAAGCTGCGATATTTAAAAAATAAATACCGCAACGCTGGTATTCTGATAGGGCCTGTGTGATGCCACGGACATACCCACGGATATCAATTAAAAATAGCAAGGGGAATAAAATCAAATAAAATAAAATACAAATACTAGAATACTTGAAAAGAAAAAAACAAAAACCGTCAATAAGGTGTAAAGATCGACTCACGCTTGACGCCCGACGGTCCAACCTCACTTGTCTATGCTATAGACTATTGTCTATATTTATGACAAGCGATGAGACCATGCAATGCATGAGACGCGGGCGCAGGCGAGATGAGAGATGAGACAAGCTTTTACCATGGATAAACATGGATTAGGTGACAACTCTTCCCTTACGAGGGCTACCAAATTGTATAATGCTATATGCCGCAAAGCTCAAATTGATATCAATCATGAGTCATGACAGTCTTAACACTTATAAAAATAAATTATATAAGCACTTTCGGTTAGAGGACATTAATTTGTCTTATCGTTCCAATAATTTAAACATTATCACTTATTTATTTAATCTAATTTAATTTAACTTATAATTCAATTGTAAACTATTATTTTGTATTCCTACAATTAATTCGGACATAATATTGAAATTGGTTTTATTGTACCGTCATCTGTGGCATTTTCAGTTTCCATGAGCAACTTTACCATGGGTACTGACGCAAATCGAAAGTGAAGCACAGTAAGTAAACCGGGACCGTTTGTACTAAATAATAACTTAACTAAATAAACACTTATCATCAATCGGAATTAGCCCATTATCGTAATTACCCCAATGCAGTACTCGTGGGTAAAGTTGTTCATGGAAAGTAAACATGCCACAGTTGACCGTATTGTATGTATGCAATTTTTTTTTTTTTTTGTATGTAAATCTTTATAATAGCATGTATATTGTCTTTTTTTATGTATTCAGAGCATGTGTTATTACTCGATAATGTGTAGGTAAGTTATGGTTACCTGTAATTGAGCATGCATTACGCAAGTTTTATTGCTGTGAATAATAATTTGTAATGTATCTCGTTGGTAATCCTTAAATAAATAAATAAATAGATAAAATGAAAAAAAAAAAATGTTTTTTTGGCTTTTGGTGGAAAGAAAGAGAACGAAGTTAAGGCACACAATAAACACACAAAACCAGCACATGATTTAGCTTAGACCCACAATCTTAAGATTGTTTCTGAGAAACATTTCAAGGGAAACGTTCCTTGTCTTGGTGGATAGCTTTAGTAAATGGTTCGAAGCGGAAATAATGACGTCCATATCGAGTGAGGCAGTAGTAATGACGGAATAGGATGGTTGAAGCCGTGATATAGTTATATCCCTAGGAGATATAGCTAAATACCGTAATATTTAAGCCGTTATATGAAAGCGGTTCTTAGCTATCTTACTAGGAATTTAGGGCACTCCAACCAAATAGGTTAGGTTAGGTTAGAATTGTGACCAACTACGCGCGAGCCGAGCGAGCAAAGCGAGAGGTGCCGGCGAGCGCTACTTCGATATTGGTCGCAGTAACAAAATTAGGGCAATATCCAATCTGCCTATAGCCTTTTCCCAACTATGTTGGGGTCGGCTTCCAGTCTAACCGGATGCAGCTGAATACCATTATTTTACATGGAGCGACTGCCTGTCTGACCTCCACAACACCACAACCCATTAACTGGGTAATACGATACCCCTTGATAAGACTGATTGTCAGACTTTCGGGCTTCTGACGACCCGTAACGTCTGTCAAAGATCCACGAATGACAGCCGGACCAACGACTTAACGTGCTTTCCGAGGCACGGAGGAGTTTCGGTATGTAAATATGGTCACCCATCCACGGACCAACCCCGGCAAGCGTAGCTTAACCTGATGGATCGACCCGTGCGGCTGTTTACTTTACTTATTACTTAGCCACGAGCTCCTCCAGTAACAAAATTAGGGCATCCAGTTATAATGTTACGGTATATAGCTATATCCCTAGGGAAATAACTATATCACGCCTTCGACCATCTTACTGCAACAGATCTATGGTAAGAATTGAGGATGCGGAACTACAGCGACGTCACGCAATCGGAAGACAGCCCAATAGTAACAGAGCAGAGAAGTCAGTCACAATTAGCGTTGCCGGAGAGTAATATTCCGAAGTATTCCAGTCTTATTATTCGCGGAAGCATTCGGAAGTTTTGAGTAGTATTCGCAATTATTCGCCGAGCTAAGTACATGTTCGGTCACGCATAGAGTACTTATCTATTAAAGTTTGATATTCATCGCTAGATGGCGTTAATGCCAGAGACTATGTTACTACGCGTTCATTCATAAATCTGAGTACTATTTGATTTGAAAACTTCTGAATACTTCCGAATATTTCTTTTCATCTACTTAGATTAGTACTTACGTAATAACTTTTTGTATGCGGTTTAGGTGTGAAAGTGATAGAGAGGTAAATACATAGGTAGATTACCGAGTTTATAAAATAGTTTTTTTTTTCTTTTGCTTATATCTCGAAAACGGTGTGTCCTATCACAAAAATAATGAAAATTTGGCCCCCCTTTATAAAACTCATAAACCCCTAAAGCTCAACATGAAGGTAGGTACCAAAAAAAAAAAAAAAGATTTATGAATGAACACACTACGCGGTCATTCATAATCTGAGTATTATTCGATTTGAAAACTTCTGAATACTTCCGAATATTTCTTTTCATCTACTTAGATTAGTACATACGTAATAAGTTTTTGTATGCGGTTTAGGTGTGAAAGTGATAGAGAGGTAAATACCTCGGATATCTATGGTAAATACATAGGTAGATTACCGAGTTTATAAAATAGTTTTTTTTCTTTTGCTTATATCTCGAAAACGGTGTGTCCTATCGCAAAATTAATGAAAATTTGGCCCCCCCTTTGACCCATAAATCTCTAAACCTCAACATATAGGTACAAAAAATATATTTATGAATGAACCAATACGCGTTCATTCATAAATCTGAGTATTATTCGATTTGAAAACTTCCGAATATTTCTTTTCATCTACTTAGATAAGTACTTACGTAATAAGTTTTTACTAGTAGTATTCCTTCAAATCGAAGTATTCTTTTGAATAAATGCGAATTATTGCGAATACTTCCGAAGTTTTGCAACGCTAGACTCACAATCCAGCTCTTGTCCTTCAGAACCACCCGAACAGATACCATCCCCTGAGCTATGACATGGGTTGATTACCAGTTCATGTTTAAATAATTTGAGGTTATTCAGTTTTGATTTCCTCGTGGTTAAGTAAGAACAGCCGCACGGGTCAACCCATCAGGTTAAGCTACGCTTGCCGGGGTCGGTCCGTGGATGGGTGATCATCTTTACATATTGAGACTCCTCCGTGCCTCGAAAAGCACGTTAAGCCGTTGGTCCCGGCTGTCATTCGTGGATCTTTGACAGTCGTTACGGGTCGTCAGAAGCCCGAAAGTCTGACAACCAGTCTTACCAAGGGGTATGGTATTACCCAATTAATGGGTTGTGGAGGTCAGATAGGCAGTCACTCCATATAAAATACTGGTGCTCAGGTGCATCCAGTTAGACTGGAAGCCGACCCCAACTAAGTTGGGAAAAGGCTAGGCAGATTGATTGATTTTCATGTACTTCAGTAGTTAGAGACCTACCTACTCAAGATTATGAAGGGATGGTAGGGATAGTTTATTATGTGTCCATGTCATTGATCTCATCATCGATAAATGTTGTGTTTTTAAAATTTCTATAAAACCAAATGAATATGGAAATAAATATGGTTTTATAGGAATTTTATCTGAGCTGTCTGTTTGTTTTGATTACAGGATAATAAATAGTTTTAGGTTCCAACCAAAATCCTTTTGTATCTTTTAGTTATAAATAACACTAAAACTATAAAGCAACAATTGACTTGGTTTGAAAACACCTGTAAATGCTCTAGCAGCTGAAGTTAATACCTTGATTTGACTTTAACATACCTGGCACCAACAAACTCATAGCACTCTGACATGCGTTTCCACTTGTGTACTGTCTCAAATGGTCCAAACTCCATCCTGAGGCTGATGTCCAGCTCGTTTGGATTGCGGAGCTGCTCCGTTATCATCTTCCCTAAGTTCTGATTCATTTGTAAAGAATGCTGAAAAAATAAAGCTCTGTAAATAGCCACCAAGTTCAAATAAAAATTGAAATCATGTATTCTTTATTATACTTGTTTTTAATATTCTATTATTAAGGGGATACATTGATAAATTTTTCGTTTTTAAAATTCCTATAAAACCAAATGGTTAAATCATTTGGATTTTCCATGTGTTATTTGACTATATTGTCTACTGTATTAAAACCGAAATTTATTACTTGAATTCTTTTTTTTATAGAATAAAATTCAAAAGTAGTACCGTCTATTTTCTGTTTTATGCGATTATACGTAAATAGTTCTTTATTGTGCAGTAAAATTTGCTTTAACTCGAAGGTATTTAAATATGTTAAGAACTTACTAATCTAAAAATGCATTTAAGTATAGCATTTTGTCATAAATCTACATTTAAACGAAGCGCGTTTAGTTCCGGTGCGCGTGAATCTGCTGTCTTGCGCGTCAAACTAGTCAGTCATAATCTGGGTGTATGGTGTATAGTTGTGGGGCACCGCAAAAACTCCAATATTAATATCATACAAAGAGTACAAAACAAGATAGATTTCAATAGCAAATGTACCAATGCCGAACTGCACCAAAATCTGTCAGTCAATACAGTTAAGGAGGATCCCTCAGCTTGACCATCAAAGACTATGCCAACCGGCTCAAACAGCACATTGTTCAGCTATAAAATCGTCAGTAGCACCAGTCTACTAAATATGACTCTCGGCGGAGATTACACTCTGCGCCAAATGTCACTTACACACTGAGCTAAATAAAATACAGACAAAAACAGAAGACTAAGTAGGTATGAATCCTTCTCCTCCCATTGTTTTTGTTGGAAATGGCTTTATTGGCATTACAAATTAGATTTTTTATAATTTTTTTTTAACTTATGTTGTCTCACTGCTGGGCAAAGATCTCCCCCATTATTTAGTAGGAGCGGTAAATTGGTAATGAGATCTCCCCCATAATATATTTTACCTTTTGCTTTCGGTTGGCTAAAAAACAGGAAATCCACCTGTTGTCTTATTAAACATTGAATTATTAAAAACTTTTTTACAAAAAAATACAACCAACTTCCAAAAACAACACTACAAAGTGAAAAATAAATTTAATTTCGGAAGTCGGTGTCTAGTTAAATGTATTTTCGTTTTTTGCCACCGACTTCCGAAATTAAAGTTATTTTTTACTTTGTAGTGTTGTTTTTGGAAGTCGGTTGTATTTTTTTGTAAAAAAGTTTTTATTTTTCACTTTTTAGTTGTGTACCTACCCCACACAAATTCTAATACCACTACCTGCAAAACAAACTAGAACATCCTCCATATAAAAGTGGGGAAAAAATACGTATTATTGACGCTAACTCAAAAACTACCGAAGCAAAGTTAATCAATTTTATATGCGACCAACTGTGATGTATACCCTCTCGAATAAAACAAAAAAAAAACCAAATCGGTCCAGCCATCTTCGAATCTTCGAGTAATCGGGGAACATACATAAAAAAAAAGGTTCCAACAAATTGAGAACCTCCTCCTTTTTGAAGTCGGTTAAAAAGGAATACTTAGGTAAGTTTAGACATTGTTTATTTATTTATTTAATTGAGGAGTGTCTTTTCAAAAGGGGATATCTCCAAAGGAGATCATTCATTTTGGGGTAAATAAATGAGTGCTGGCCAAACAAACAAAAATTAAGAATATTCTGTTAGAACATGTTATTGTTTTCAATTTTCAATATGGGACTAAATCTGTATTATATGGCCATTCCCTGCACTGTTATATGAGTTTGAAATTTATTGTTTTCAGTATGTATTAGTTATAAGAATAATAGTAAAAAAATGAAAGGAAAATTGAAATAAATATTTAAATATTTTTTTTTTGTTTGGCTGGCCTTTTACATTTAGCCCAAAAATATGTGGACGGTGAATGATCTCCTTTATAATTTATTAAACTAAGGGCTGATTGTTCAATAGGTTGATAACTTTTACCTGAAGAATAAATGTGACAGTTTGACATATTTTCCATACAAAAGCTGTCAAACTGCCATATTTATTCATCTGATAAAAATTATCTGACTATTGAACAATCAGCCCTAAATGAGGTCTTCTTACTTATGCTAAAATACATAATTCATTTCAGTTTTTAATTTTTTTTTGTTTGAATGCGAAAAGGGATATTCTACCTAGCAAATTGGGCTTGAAAAAGCGTGATCCGAACAAAACAGGATATTTTCTCAAAGAAAATCACCATAGTTCACAATCGGTTGATAAAGTAACACATTTTCTGAAAAATAAAATAAGATAACATGCAGATTTCCCCTTTTGAAAAGATACTCCTCAATTCATGTGTAGGTAGCTGTCTTACCTGAACAACTTTTCTTGCAAAATTCTAGAAGAATTCTACCAGGCTCCACTTAAAAACAGACCAAACTGAAAAAAAAATATATCCACTTTAAAAATAACGAAAATAGTAAACATAAAGGATCTGATTTTTAGAGGTTTGTTATTATAATAAAACTAACGACCAGTTGATAAAATAGGAGAATCCAATTCAATAAAACTCCGGAATTCTAATGAAAGCTAGCAGCGATCCGGAACTGCGTTAAATTAGGCAGTATTCTCAAAATAAACTAGGCGAACTGCCGAAAATAGGTCGCCGAAATATATCATGAAGTCATTGACTTTTTACACACTGTTTACAGCAACATTGTTGCTACAGTTTCAATGAATGTCACGGTGTTTTTTTGGAATAGTTATTATTACCTTGGACTGTTGTAACCCCGACGATTAAATGTGGAAACCACCACTATAATATAACACAGTTGTTTTAAAAACTTCGTAAATCAATAAACTTACTAAAATCTTGACTGACTGTGAATGAATCAGTTTGTTTGTTTGTTTGATGATTGAACAATAGCATTCAATGAATGAAAAATCTTTCATTAAAGTTATCTTTTTTATATATGGCAATGTGCTGCCGTGACAGAAAATTAGACGTGGTTTACACGAAATAATAAAATAATGTGATTATTTGAAAATCGAGGGACACAGAATGGAGCGTTCGCTTTGAATTAAATATTTATCAAACATCGGCAGGAAAAAAAAAATCTATCACTTTTTCTACTTGGCACGTTTCGAAACACTGTCCATCATTCAATTTTGAAATAATTGTCGAACGTCCGTGAAATAATCGTCAATCATTCACTCGTAAATTGGTTAAACTTCATTCAGTAACCGAACTTCATCGAGTTTGTTTATAAATTTATAATTTACTGATTTAATTTCTTTGGAAAAGAAAGTAATTATAATAGCAATAATGACGTCACCGGTAAGTACTGGGTTGATACCGAACAATCGAATAGTTATTCATTGTTTTCCCGTGATTAGAAACTGTATTTGATTGGTTTTGTTCTTGTATGGGCAGTTGGAAGAAAGCGTACGGCGTAACAGCGAAAGCGAAGGAGGTGAATTGGTCGAAGTGGAGACGCCTGAGCATGACCCTCACTTTGATCCGATCGTGTCGCTGCCCCTTGTGGATATCCACACAAACGAGGAAGAAGAGGAGGAACTCGTTAAGATACGCGCCAGGCTCTATAGATATGATACAGGTGACCATGAGTGGAAGGTAAGACAATGGAAAACAGCAATTTCATGTTCATCGAAGTATCAGTTGTTCAGCCTCTAAAGATACTTTTTTGAGACAAAACAAAGTAGTATGATAAGATGTAAGCATTGTGCCTATTGCAGGTTAGGCCTGAGTCATAGATATTTTTGGTCTATTGAATAGATAATGATAACGGCGTCAGATAATTTTCTAGGACCTTGGCAAGGTAATTAAAAGAAAACCTGCAAAAAAAAGTCTTTTGATCTCATTATTTTCATTTCTTCACAGACTATTTATATTATATCAGACAATTTATTTTCATGATTTTTACTCAATAACTTTATTTTTATAGGAGAGAGGTACTGGTGATATAAAACTGCTGCGCCACAAACTGAACAACACAGTCCGAGTGGTGATGAGACGTGATAAGACCCATAAAGTGTGTGCAAACCACTTCATCACACCGGATATCCGGATGAATGTTCACTGTGGTTCAGACAAAGCGTTCAATTGGTCTGTATTTGCTGATTTTGCTGATGAACAAATGAAACAAGAGCTACTGGCTATTAAGTTTGGAAACCCTCAGAGTAAGTTGAAATCAAAATTGTTTTCCTATTATCATGTGACAAACTAGATTCTGCCACAAATTTATCTGCTTGCAGGTCAACTGTACCATAAAGCATTCTATGGCATTGTTCAGTAGTGTAGCTTTTTCTATCATAATAAAATGTTTGTAATTGGGTCAGTTCTTCCAGAGATCACCTCTTACAAACAATTAAAGATGTGATTGATAAATATTAATTAATAATGATTTGAGTTTTAAGTATGTAAGTACCTGCTTATAATGATTATCGCAGCAAATTATCCAGTTAAATTAATGGATTGTGTTCAAAACAGAATACTGCACTCCAAAGCAAAGATAGCTGACGTGGCTCAAAAGGCTCCTAACCTAAATGGGACTGGGCACGACATGTCTGCCATATGCCGGAAAAACTGGGCCCAAATAGCACAGAACTGGTGCCCTGAGACTGAGGCGGGGTTGTGGCAGGTCACATAGGAGATGGCAGGATGGATAGGTTCTGTCAAAACTTAAAAGAGGATGCACGGGCTCACAAAAAATGGTAGGAGTGGAGAGAGCCCTTGCCCAGAAGTAGGACAGCATAGGCTAGTAAAAAAAAAAACTAATACTATGAAACACAAATAATTTAATTAATTTTTCCTCAACAGATGCTGAACTATGGAAGACAAAGTTTGCAGAGGCTCAAGAAATAGTTAGAACAAAGTGCAGTATCTACACACAGGATCTATCGTCGGATGATGAGAGTAGCATCACTCGGAGCGAAGACACTGATTCTCCAGAACCTAAGCATAATGACAAAATCTCAGATAAAGATGCCAAAAATATTGAAAAGGACGAAAAGGAATCTGATGGAGTAGTCTTAAAATTGAAGGAACTGAAAGTGGAAAGTGCAGAATAATTTCTTTTTAATTTTAAAGTTATAAGAGGCCAACATGTAACTTCATTGTGTTGTCAGACAACTATATTTTATTTAAATATAATGATGCATTTACAATAAATCTATATTTTTTCTTATAATGGCTAGTGATAACAATGGTATGTTTGGTTTATTATTTTAATTTTGTATTTGTTTAAAATGACTATGTTACTGGCAACTTTTCATACAAAAATAGGGTTCAGGCTTGACTGCCTATAGTTTTGATAAATTGGGAATATTTTTAAGTATGGCAGTCTCTTATTTTTGAATAACCATGTTTCAATTTTTTTGCATAATTATAAATTACTGTTGGCAATACTTTTAACAAAATAAAAATTGTAAATTTAGGCCTGAGCAATGAATGTTCGTTTTAGGATTTGATATTCCATGAAAACTCGAATAAGTGTAGAATAATAATAATTAATGTAAGGTCATGATTTTGAGTGAAGCAATATTGCATTGTAACTACTTTTTGTTAGAAGCTTTTTGTACTGGCCAGAGCAAGTAGACCCCATAGTACTGATAAGTCCGTATCTGAAGGTACAATAGGCCAAATGTCAGTGGTAATAATTTTGAGCTGGCCTAGCGTAGTACCTATGGAGATTTATTGGAACAAGAGGTCAGCTTAGACTTGGGACTGTACTTATTATGCTTTTTCTGGAAATTCTATTTTAATTCCTGTTTTGTAAAAAAAATGTAGTGTTGCTTTAGTCGAGATCTTGAATAATACCTGAGCAGACCAAATGCGCGCGCGTGCAGTCGTGCACACACCACTTGTAATGTATGAATCTCTACGGAAGATGTCACACTGGTGCATGCACGCACACGCCACGCGTATGCATTTGGTCTGCTCAGGCCTTTACATGTTGTCATGATTGTATTACATATCAAAATTGTCTTATCTAGTAAAAATATTCGGTTTTTTTGTGTCGGGGGTATAGTTTCTTATTTACTGCTGTTTGTTAGTATACAGGGTGAATTTTTCAAGTAGGCGTGGATGGCCAAATCCAAAACTATGAGGAATAGCGAAAAATACTCAAAAGGAGTGTCGGGCTCGATTTTGATGAAAACTAAAACTGCATCATTGGATTTTTGAAAAAATCAATATTTCTAGCCAGGAATCGAACCCGTTGATTTTGAAAAAAAATAAACACTATTATTACACCATTCAATAGTGTCGCTAATAAGGATCGAATTCTGGAAGTAATGACTTATGGTAAACTAAAGGAAAGAGCTCATTTTTAACAAAATACTTTTTTTTATTTCTCTTATGTTACCTACCTATTAAACCTTAACTGATTCGACGCCTCAAGGATTGTACTGCATTCAGCATTACAATATTCCTCATAGTTTCGAATTTGGCCATCCACGCCCACTTGAAAAATTCACCTGTATAAAGCTGAAAACAATTTTAATAGAAGTTGACATGCTATCTTCAAGCAAGTAGTTTTGCTATGTAGGTAGACATAGAGGCTACTACAGAATTTATATACACTCGTTAAAATCTGTAGCTGTTAACTGGCTAATATTGTTGGATCATTGTTGACATGGTAGTGATTGCAACCGCCTATCTTGAAAGGCCATTGTTATTGTTGTACTCTGGAGGTTTGTATACTTTAGCGAATATTTTATTCATCTAGATCATTGCTAAGCGCCTTGTGAGTGAGGTTTCGGTTCATTTAGTGCCAAAAACTTGGTCATGATCCTCAGCATGCAAAACATGTAATGAATTTTTTTTTAGGCAGATTAGAGCAATTAATTAAGTCGATGAGTTACAAAAATAACTCTTGAATTGAAGTTACTCAAAAATAGTTTTTTGCGCGGCGTAAATTACGCCGGAATGCGGTCTCGCCATCTCTACTGGTACCTAACTGCTGCATTGATGTGTAATTAATAAGCAATGGACTTTATATGTTGGTATATATATATGTATTTTGCAGAATAAATATTTATGGAATGTGAATCAATTTAAACGTAGCAAGGAATTGATATGCTTTATGTGAAATATTTAAGGTTATAAAGAAGTCATTTGCATTGATGTTATTACGTTATTGTAAAATTTTCTATACTCTCGACACATATTTTGACAAGCATCCAAATACAATTAGACAATTGTCTTACTATGAAGTAAGACATGCATGATTGTTTATTTCGTCGTAGGTAATTATAATTCAGTACCTACACGTCCGTTTAATAATATAAGGCACTTAGGGCCAGTTTATCGAACGAAAATGAATGTGACATATTGTAAAGTGCGCGTGAATTGCTGCGACTGGTTGAATGATTTATCAACAGCTAATCGCCGCAGTTTACGGGCGCTTGCGGCTCGACTATCCTACTTCCTACTATAGACACCGTGTTTTTTTTTATTTGTGTTAACATCCAGGGAACATTATCTTCAGGTTTAATTAAGTCAATTTCTCCAAGAAACTATAATGTCCTAACTTGTACTTTTTTAAAATATTCAAAATCTTAATGTATTCACTTATGTATCTTAAACCAGTGTAAAATCTTCTTAATTCCTAACCAAATATTATTTTTCCAATGGGGAAGATCGGGCAAAGCTAATTGTAGATGGCGTGATCATAGCTAGGTCCTTGGCCTTTAATAAATTTGACATTTTGTTCATTCACGCGTTTGGTTTTGTTTCATTATTTCCTTAGAGGTCTCCCTTCGAGCGCAGCGAGCGATTCATCTAAGATTATTTCGTTATTTTCTGTTATTACAATATTTTTTAACAAAGTATTTGACATGGAAAGTGTCAGTATTTAAAACCTTAAATATTTCCTCGTAATCACTTTTTTCAAAATGTTTCGAATTCTGTTTAATATTTTTAAAATATTTACGAATAGCTTTAATCCATAATATTCTATTTTTAGGGTCTCTCTGGAAAAGGTGTACTCCAATTTCGGAATATTTAGGAACATCATAACGCGTCATTTTCGCTAAAACAAAATCCCCTCACGACTTGTAGGTATTCTTAGTTTGTAATGGGAACTAGCTACGACAGCGCCATTTTGACAGTTGTCTTCGCCATTCTTACATAACCTCCGACAGGAAGGTCAAAGATAATGAGTTCGTTAGTTGCCTTTTACTTCGTGCGATACATCAATTTGTCAATCGTTATTGTTTTAAGATATGAAGTGGCTTACAATGGTCATAAACTCAATATTTATTTGTTTTGCACTAGCTTTCGCCAGCGGCGTCGCGTGCATTTCCGTAATATCCCACGGGAACATACTACTGGGATAAAAAGTATCCTATGTCCTACTCCAGGTCATGGTCTACCCGTGTACCAAATTTCATCCAAATCCGTTCAGCCGTTTTAGCGTTTAGAGGGATAGATTATTGTCTGAAATAGCACATATTTTATGCTATGCTCGGACTTTTAATTAGCTGCAGTAAAATGACACTTCTACTGTAATTTCTGTATAAAATGGGAACATTTTCGAAATGACACATGAGAAGTGTCATTTTACTGCAGCTAATTAAAAGTCCGAGTTTAGTTTTTTCTATCCCGGTTACTACTTTCTCGTGGAATAATTTACGACATCCACGCGGGCGAAGCCGTTGGCTAGAGCTATTTTTTAATATTAATTTTCGTTTGTTGAGGAACTGGCCCATTGAGCTCAGCTTGTAGAATGTAGAGCGTTGTCTCTGCTCCTCAAACCGGCGTGACACTTGATAGTCTCTTTCTAGAACTCTGTGGGCTATAAGTAGGATAGCTATCATCGACCGGTACCCTAATTGCGTAACACAATATCAATCAGAGTTGGTTTAATTTTGAAACAAATTGCTAATCCATTGCTTCATATGTTCGAAAAATTTGTCTGCTCGACAACGTAAATAACGCAATGAATGTTTTTGAACTGTCAAAATGAAACCAACTCTGTTTGATAATGTGTTACGCAATTAGGGTGCGGGTACTGTAATAATTATAGGTATTTTTACGAATAAGGAAGCCATTTTGTCACAGCACAGCAGTATAGATGCATGTTACATTCCAATTTATATTGTTTTGTAATAAAATATTGCGAAAACTTGATGTGACGAAAGTGGCAGTTTCAATTTATATTTTAATATTTTACATTTCAAAATCTGAATAGATGTATTTCATGAATAGTTGGTTTTTATTGATATAGAAAACTTGTTTCCTCAGTGGTTTAGTAGGGCCATTGCTGATTTGGGGATTGGTTTGAGTTCCATTTTGTGCAAATTCCCAGTGACCGGAAGTTTATCTCTATGAGAGATGAGGTATTTCCATGCGTTGCTTCAAAAAAAAAAAATACTTTGCAACCAAATGAGCTTTCAGACTACGCTCCTCCCAGATATCACCACTGAAAAACAGGACTGTATCATCTACAAAGATTTTCTTTTATAGAGAGAAGTGCAGAGATCGTTGATGTACAGTCAGGGAAATTAATTGTTAAGCAAATTGACACCCTACGTCTATTGGCCATATTATAGGCATTTCATACAGCTGTCATAGAATGACGGTTGTGGTTTGATTATACTTACGGACAATTTAAGTTGGTAGTCATTGTTAAACTATTGCCTGACAACAATTTGTTTCCTGACTATACCTACCAAGAAGAGAGTTGGACCTACAATACTACCTTGCGGTAACCAAACTCAACAGTTATCTCGGTACTTAAGTTACCTATTCTTACTCGTTGTTATGTACCAGTAAGATTTCTTCTAGATAATTCAAAAGAGTAACATCTCAGGCCAAGTCGATGCAACTTTTTTAGAAGGTTTGGGATAGCGACTGTGCCGAATGTTTTCGCAAGGTCGAGATTCGAGAAACACCAACCGTTAGGAAATTCCACTCGTCAAATTCTTAGCAATTCATTTAGTGCGCTCACAGTTTTGTATCACTATAATAAGTGCATTACATAACTGGAAACATATTTTACATACTTATTCCATGTAAATATTACAAAAATTACTAATACATAGTCTTACAAAATGTAAATCTAAGTAGGTGCAATAAATAAATCATTTATTTCGTGCGCTACACGCACCACGAACGCGTTGAAGTTTACAATTATAGAACATTTTTATAAATATTTAGAGCCACAATGAAGATCAAGAAAAATGAACTCCATAGTCAATATCCAATCCATAGTAGTAAACTATCCTAACTACAACATGAATTAGTGCCAAACAATTGGATTAACTAAATCACAGGTCCTCTTTGGCAACCTCTGCCTGTTTGTCTAATAGTTGGAATGTTTGTAGAATATTGATTCGCGTTCCTAGCTGCTTCTTATTCTCATCGGAGACTTTCCGGTTTAGTAACTTCTTCACTCGGTCAAGTTCAGATTGAATGAAATCGTCCCCATTCTCAAGAACCTTCTCCATAAATGTTTTGTAGATCTTTCCGGAAGAGGACTCCTGAAAAGTGTTTTTAAATGTTAAGTTTAGATTTATTGCAACTGAAAAAGCATGACCATTTGTGTTATAAAATAACGGTAAATTGTGAAACCGCGCCACGTCATCGAAACTATGATAAAATAATAAATAAAAATGAACCCTACCTACCTTGTACATATTCTTCAGGAGTTCTTCAGTCTTCTTCAGTAATTTCATTCTCTCATCTTTCTTGCCTTTCATGAACTGTATCGCAAGTTTATCGAATTCCTTTACGCAGCCCGGCAAACTCAAATATAAGCCACTATTGTCTCGTACAAAACGTCGCAGCTCGTCACTTGTAAATCCTTTCGCGTCGTCGAATGGTATTGGTTCAGATTTATCTTTGACGAACAGCATAAACAAAGGCAAGTTGTTCTTGGTGGCTCCATACTGCCTCGCGAACGCCTCGTTGGTTTTGTCAGCGTTATCATTTACAAGGACTTCGGCGATTAAAAGATCTTTCTCATGTATCGATTCCTTTGCGAAATCCATGAAGGCTTTATGCTTGTCTCCAAACGGAAACAAAATATCAAACTTAATTAGGCTTGCTTCAAACTTGTTAATTACTTTATTAAAATTGAACTCGTCTAATTCGATGGATCCGGATGTGGTCGATGCGTGGTTTGCAAAAGATACAAATAAAATGATGGTAAATAGAAACGGATGTCGCCGCATCATAGCTATTGAACAAGCCTAGTAAGCCTACAGCCTATAGAAAAATATTTTACGAAATAAAAGAATACTTAATGTATTATGGACCGTGAATAATTATATTTTATCGCTTGCAACTCGTATTTCATTGAAACGCTCTTTCAATAATCTATTAACAGTTTATAGGTATGAATCAAAGACATTGTAAACTGGCTAATATGAATTTAAAGTGTTCAAGAAGAATTTTTCATTACGAAAAGTTCATACACGTAATGACATCTATTGACGCCAAATGGAACTAACGAATATATGTGATAACCATATTAATTTACTAATAACACGACCAGGGTAACTGTGTCTGTGTTAATTCAAAAAGTAATTATATTGACATATTGGTTATAATGTTATAAAAATCGCTCTAAAAGAATTTCAAATAAAAAGTGGTGATAATGTAAGATTGGAGGTTATTAACTGATGTGTTCTGAGTATGCAATGTTATTTAATAATCATCACAAGATAGGAAGATTCTTCATTTTCATTGGAGGAGTGATACCTCCTACATTCATAGGTTTTTTTTTTTTTTCTTTTCCCTAGCTAAGCGATACATTATTTTTTTCCGACATGCACGCGAACGAAGCGGGCACAGCTAGTTTACAAATATATTTTTCCAGTAGATATTACACAAGTACCTACAACGTTGTACGGCACAGTTTGTATAATACGTAGGTACGTTATTATTGCACGTTGCGCTGCTGCGTGTTGCAGGTTCAATTCCACAAACACTGGTCTCCCAGAAAAAATAAAGAAGTGTAGTACCTAAAGTGCTTCGGTAATCATCGTCTATTTTCGAAAATAGCAACGCGCTATGAGGAGATCTAACAACCATGAAATTACTTACAATAATTACCTATCATCGGCATTTCCCGTTGGTGTGGCCATTACATTAATTTCGTGTTACTAAAGTTACATGCTCTGTGGTGCTACTTACGTGTTTGTGCGTTTGTGCGCATGAGTTCTTCGTTTACACACGATACCTACAGGACGGTGTCCTAACTAAAAGGGCCCCACCCTTTTAGTTAGGCAAGGATAAAAAATAAATAAATGGAATGACGGTCTTTTTCTGATCACATCAAAACATGTCATCCAACATATTGTTCCGAGAAATATCTGCTAACATAACAGATAAAGTGGAATATATCCGCCGGATGTACAGTCAACCGCACATCAGTGGTAACAATTTGAAATTTACGGCGCGTTTATGTCGTAGCAGTAAGGTTGGAATTCGTAGTACTAGTGTTACATTGATATGCGTTCGACTGTACGTATGCTACCATTAAGTCATAGCACACGTCAACTCGGAAAGTTCGTCACCGGATCGCTGCGATTCGTGAGCTTGTCCCGTGGCTAGGCGATTACGTTACGAGGCCGATTAGTGTGCGTTGTAGTAGTTTAATACAAAGAATACTGCACGGCTCGAGTTGATACGGTGACGATCCCTTTCCGAGTCGATATGTGTGTGTGTGAGGCTGTGTGTGTGTATGACCTTAAGGCCTCGGTCACGAAGTCAGCGGGAGCGGGGCGGCGGCGCGTTTCAATGCATACATTTATTATGGAACTGGCCTCGGAAGACAGCAGAGCGGAGAGCGGGCTGCCGCCGCCGCCTCACTCCCGCTGACTTCGTGACCGAGGCCTTAGGGATGCGCCACACCAGCAAGTAATCTAAAAAAACAAACGCCAAAATAATTAATTAATTAATTTATTGCGATCACACTCACAGCTGTGCATCAATAACATAAATAACCCAACATAATTTTGAATATTAAATTTCAAAGATATGTTAATATTAGCAAGAATAGGAAGTAATTTATGAGCCCCAGTAATAACTATAATTGCACAACAATAATCTAAATAAATTAAATGATTGTGCTACAAACCTGAGTTTTAGTAGAATCATCAGTAGTTTAGTTTTGTACAAAGATATGGCATGTATACTAAATATGGCTTTGGATTGTTCAAAGGCACTTACACACTCACATATTCATAACTTAGGCGACATGATAGCTGTTATGGACTATGAGGAGGTGTCTATGAACAGTTGGTTTGTTTGTTTGTTTGAAAGCACTAATCTCTGAAACTACTATTGATTTTCATTTTGCATCCCGCTAAACCCTTAGGAGCTGAGCGAGGCGGGTGAAACCACGGGGCACAGCTTGTCTACATATACCTACATGTACACACATCAGCAGGTCAAGTTACTACAAATTGTCAAATTTTCTCATTCTATTTTAAACTTAACCCACTAACATTTTAAGGTTTAAAATCATTTGGAGAAATTTGACAGTTTGGTATAATGATGTGCTGATGTGCTGTTGTCTGTACCAACATAGCAACATAGTATAAACATAGCCTTAAAAACAGAATACAAAGTAACAATAACATTAATCCTGTATTACCGGCAGAACACAAAACAGTGCTCAACACCTATGTCAGACCAACATTGACAATTAATTTTGATAATATAACTATAAATAAAAAAATCAAATGGAATGGAATGGAATTTGGAAATCAAATGCTTTGGTATTACTAGATGCAATAATATGTTGACTACCTATTAATTACTATTTTTATAGTGTTTCATCTCTTTATTACAAAGAAAACATAAAAAGAATGAGTATATTATACAGAGTATCTAATAATATAGATGTTATTCTTTGATTATTTTTGGATATGCATGATTGACATTCAAAAAATGCTCATAAAAATAAGTGAAGCATTTTAAAGAGTTCATAAAATATGTGTAAATATAAATAGGTAGATTTATAGGAAGGAATTGCCATAAACAGTTGTAATATTAAGTACGAGTCCCTAACATTACATTTTATGAAATAAGCTCACACTTTTGGAATAAATGTATTTGTAATTTATCCACAAAACATACTAATACAATTTAGAGCCATAAAACATCATGTAAACAAGATATCAACTGTGTACATTTCTTTCCTACAGATTTAGAGCCATGTTGAGGACCAAGAAAAATGAACTTCATAGATCAACCAGATCTTCACAGGTCATCTTTAGTAACCTTTGCGTGTTTGTCTAAAAGTTGGAATGTTTGCAGAATATTGATTCGTGTTCCTAGCTGCTTCTTCTTCTCATCGGAGACTTTCCCGCTGAGTAACTTCTTCACTCGGTCAAGTTCAGATTGAATGAAATCATCACCTTTTTCAAGAACCTTCTCCATAATTGTTTTGTAGACCTTTCCGGAAGAGGACTCCTGAAAAATGTTTTAAAATCTTTATGTTCGGATTTATTACAACTGAAAAAGCCTGCTGACCATTTGTGTTATAAAATAACGGTAAATTGTAAAACTGCGCCACGTCGCCGTAAGTATAATAAATGAAAATGAACCCTACCTTGTCCATATTCTTCAGGAGTTCTTCAGTCTTCTTCAGTAATTTCTTTCTCTCATCTTTCTTGTTTTTCATGAACTGTATCGCAAGTTTATCGAATTCCTTTACGCAGCCCGGCAAACTCAAATATAAGCCACTATTGTCTCGTACAAAACGTCGCAGCTCGTCACTTGTAAATCCTTTCGCGTCGTCGAATGGTATCGGCTCAGATTTACCTTTAACGAACAGTTTAACCACAGGGAAGTTGTCCTTGGTTGCTCCATACTTCTTCGCGAGGGCCTCATTGTCTTTTTCTCCGTAATCTTTCACACCGACTTCCGCAATCAGAAGATCTTCCACGTCTTTCGAATCCTTTGCGAGAGCCACGAATGCTTCATGCTTGTCACCGTACGGGAATGCCACATCGAATTTAATAAGACTTGCTTCAAATTTGTTTGTTATTTTATCAAAACTGAACTCGTCTAATTCGACGGAGCCGGATGTGGTCGATGCTTGGTAAGCAAAAGATACAATTAAAATAGTGATAAATAGTAACGAATAGCCCCGCATTATTGAACAAGACTTCAGCCTGGAATGTTCCGTGTTTCACTACTGGACGTATTTAACGAAATAAAAACCAATAATGCTATACCGTGAATTATTGACACCACTATTGACACATTCTATTCTGAAATCTGGACTGGATTGTTTTCTTTTTCAATTTACACACTTTAGTTTGGTGATTCCGGTTCACGTTATTGTGCATCCCATTTAAGAATTCTAAACTATGTTTTTTTACGCTTAAGATGTACTTTTCATACCTATTTGCAATCAGTTTATGCTGTGTGCTGTGTATATTATAATCTGGTCAAAACTACGACTAATAAATTATGTTTGTTATTAACGCAATTGGGTATTCTGCTCGAAATTGACCGTAACGTTCCGATGTCACTTTGACAGCTAATTGTGTCAAACCGTGTGCAGTTGTGATTGGTTCAAAACCCCAAACATACCATCATCTGCTTAGCCTTTTCCCAACTATGTTGGGGTCGGCTTCCAGTCTAACCGGATGCAGCTGAATACCAGTATTTTACATGGAGCGACTGCCTATCTGACCTCCACAACCCAGTTACTGGGTAATACGATACCCCTTGGTAAGACTGGTTGTCAGACTTTCGGGCTTCTGACGACCCGTAACGACTGTCAAAGATCCACGAATGACAGCCGGGACCAACGGCTTAACGTGCTTTCCGAGGCACGGAGGAGTCTCGGTATGTAAAGAATGGTCACCCATCCACTGACCAACCCCGGCAAGCGTAGCTTAACCTGATGGATCGACCCGTGCGGCTGTTATTACTTAGCCACGAGCTCCTCCTCCAAAACCCCAAACATACCGGCACCATTTTAATAAAGTCTGTTTTCAATTACGTGTCCATCATCGATTTTTCGAATAAAGAAAAACCGGTCATGTGTATGTCGGACCACGCGTATATAAGGGTTCCGTAATTACGTACGTAGTCGGGATGAACGTTCACGCAAAACTACATAACACAATATTATTCTAGTCAAACAAATTTTCGTTGAAAGGGCTTTTTAGTTCTACTATTATTCAGAATTTTCCACCGCCCTTGTACGAGTTCAGAAGGGCATAATTATCTCAGGAAAGAAAACCTAACTAAAAAAATAATATTTAGACATGCCAATTAAGGCTGGCCCTTATTCACTTCCTTCTAGACGGCCTTTATTAGGAATGGCGTCACTTTTTACAAAACGTGATTTGAAAGTTGGCAAATATCAATATCAAATAGCCGCAGGCCCTTATTTACCGCAGGTACGGTAGTTGGCCTCCCCGACTACACGTCAAGAGTTTGTATTGCTGTGTAGTCGGTGTGAGTCAAGGAAGGACCATCAGAGAAAGAAACACATTCAATGGTACCTAGTTTTAAAGGTTGGATTTCATGGGCATAGGTACTTGTCGTACCTAAACCACTTACTTTCATAATAAAGTTTACCAGTAACAATAAAGTTTCAGTTGTAGTTGGAGAAGAGCAATATAATCGGAGTAAGTATCCGATTTCCAGTTGTAAGCCACCGAGAGTGTACGATTTTGCCAGGATTCTTTTTAGATAAACTTTCGCTGTAAGAACCTGCGCTACTGGCCTGACATATTTTTAAAAGATACCTACATTTGATCAGTACTCAAATCATTTTTTTTTTGTTATAGGTACTTATCCAGAAGAATGCAGTCAATTTGTTGAAATGCTATCACAGGTAAGTGCTCACACAATCCTTTATCTGTTTGCCAAGGCACCTAGTAAAACTTCGTGGTCCGCTTGTTGGTCTACCAGGTTTCAAACAAATAACGTAAAGGCAGCTCGTTTGCGTGAAGTTGAGAAATCAATCTTTAGTTGTAGGTACCTAATGGCTTTTTCAACTCCACTTCCAAACATCGTATATTCCGTCGATCTATTCTGTACAAATCTCACCGTGACAACTTAGGTGAGGTGAGCTATTAAAGTGTCAATCCCTATAAACAGTAGTGCTATTCTGTAAACAGCTCACCGTGATAACTCAGGTGAAGTGAGCGTGAAGTGAGCCGTCATTCCACCTGATGCTACGGGTTGACACTATTGACACCTCACTTTAAGATCACTTCACTCATGTTTTCACGGTGAGATATTTACAGAATAGCACTACAGTACTTACTTTCCCTAGAGGTGGAGTGACAGCTCACTTCAAACTCACTCCACTTAAGTTTTCACGATGAGATTTGTACAGAATAGACCGGCTGTATCTTGTAGGTATTTAATACAGTCCCATAGCAGCCAATCGCGTCGATGCTCCACGAAAGTCCTTTACCATCGACAAATTCTTTAAATTTTTGCTGACTATTCTAACTCTTGATTCTTGCAAAGCGAAATGGCCAAAGTACTCAGATCTTGGTTCTTTGACAATACTTAAGTGGTCTTCTACTACTACTTTCCTTCTAGAAGAATCAATTGTAGTACTGGTTTTGTCCTTATGACCATCAAATTATAATTTTTTATAGTTTGTTTTTTGTTCACAAAATTTCTAAAACCTACCTACTAGCCGTACAGACATTTTTTTTAAGATCTCAAATAAGTAATGTTCGATAATATTCCTGATTTTTACCCCGCTGCCCGCAAAATTCGAGGCAGAGGCCTCAAGGTGCAACAAGCCGCGGACACGAACTCACTGGTGGTGGGCATAGCCAAAACACATGCTATCTCACTCGGCATCGTGACCGACAGAGATAGTATCAGTGATGAGCAGTTAGGCGCTACACGCACACAAACGCCATTCCGAATAGTCCCGAACTGAAACGACGTTACATTGTAGCGCTGCCCGGTCGCCAAAATTCCGAGAATTCGGGTAGTACAAGCCGGCTACAGATCAAGCTATACTTTCCAGTATAAGCTGATCTCGCATTGTATAGGATTTCCTTACAATGAGAGGTCAGTGTAAACTGGAAATTTATAGCTTGATGTGTAGCCGTGTGTACCTACCTACTAGGCAGAATGCAGATAATATTCTATTGGCTAAACTATGAAATTTCCCACATAATACAACGTTAGCTAGTTAGTTAGTTACGCTAGTTAGTAGTTTAGCTACTCTCTCCGCCGAACAAGTCGTTGACTCCGTAGGTACTTCATCTGTATTAGTGTACGCAAAATTAGGGTAAGTACTTATGAAAGAAATTATTTCGCAAGCAAATAGAATAAATCAAGTAAGTACCTAATACAGGGTCAAATTAAATTAGCTAGCGAAACTCCGCAAACGTGATGAGTAGGTATACAACGTGTCGCTTTGGATCCTCGTCAAATGTCAGGCTGTGATACAGAACATCAAACCGAACAACTTCCTCCATGGAACCAACATCGTAATCGCGAAAAAATGTTCAATTGTCCCATAGAAAATTTCAATACCTAGGTACTCGACGGAAATGTTGGGGACGGCTGATAATTTTTTCGCGATTGCGATGTTGGTGCTCTGGAAAAAGTTGTTCGGTTTGATGGTCTTTACCACACCCTTAAATTTGACGAGGATAAAAAACACGAACATTAAAACTACGAACATTAACAGAACAGTTAACAATTGAACTGAAACTCTACAGAATGGTTCAAAACTTAGTAGTAAAAGGTTAGTTCTTTTGCAGCGCGAGATTTTTTAGACATATCTAGATAATAATGTAATCAACGGTCTAAAAGATAAACGTGTGAAGGTTCTACCTTCAGATCTGACTAAAAAAGTTTACGCGCAAACATATTCCCAGACTTTATTAACATAGTAGGTTAGTACGTGTATACCTATTTTAATGGATCAATTTATGAGTTACAATAAAAAGATAAGCATACGATTGAATTTCTAACCGTAATAAAATGATTTTTTTTATAGACTTGATATTTATTTTGTGAGAGTGAGACACATTCATAACCGACATAAAATAATGGTGGTTATGAGTTTAACGGGTAGCCTTTGTTTAGTTATAATAATTGAATTGTGCCATTATGTGGCTTTGGAAAGTCTTGAAACGGAAGAAAAAAACGCTAATGAACATTGTGTGTATTTATTATTTTGAACTTACTTAGTCTAATTAATGACATAGACACACCTGCCGAAATTACGCGGCGGAAGTGCAGCGCGGCGTACGCCTGCTATGCTTTTTTACCAGCAACACAGCAACATATAGGTTATAAGCACACATATCAACTCGGAAAGGGATCGTCACCGTACCTATCAACTCGAGCCGTACACCAACAACGCACACCACAACGCACACTAATCGCAATCGTAACGTAATCGTCTCGCCTCGATGTGACGATCCCTTTCCGAGTTAATGTGTGTGCTATGAGCTGCACCCTAATTGCGTAACACATTACCAATCGGAATTTGAATCAATTTGAAACAAATTGCTAATCCATTGCTATCATTGTTCGAAAAAATTGTCTGCTCGACAACGTAAATAACGCAATGAATGTTGTTGAATTGTCAAAATGAAACCGATTCCGGCTGATAGTGTGTTACGCAATTAGGGTGCTGTAGTCGGGCTGAAGGGTATCCGGTACCTATCGGTAAACCGATGTGATAATTTCTGAGTTCAATTTCTTAGTGATCGATGTCAATTTCACGTTGACTCAAGAACTAAGTTATGATAAAAAAAAGATACATAAATCAATAATAAAAACTTATTTACCTACTTAAAAATGTTTCCAGTAACATCTTCTCATTCAGCAGAAAATACACCGGCCACTTTCGATTGGCCATCAGGAGTGGTTCCATATTTCATTGAATCACACTATGGTAAGTGAATCTGTCGATAATGACGACTAAGTATATTTAGTTCTGACAATAGCGGTCAAATCCTTTCCGTAATATCTCCGTAGGAACCCAAACAATAAATGTGTAGGTATGGTTTTTTGTTGTTGGTACATGTTGAAGATCACGACAGATTCAGCACGTTGACGGACTATATTTCAGTTCTTGAAATAAAAATTGCTAGAATATAATAATATTCGGTATTACTGTGATATTACAACAAAGAATGTAGAAACTCTCGGTGAAATGCTTAAGGGGCTTACAGGACCTAAACGCAAGTTTTACAATGCCTAAAAGTATATGATCTACTGCAGTAAACTAAATCAGAAAAATATATGATATTCTCCAGGATATATACTAATTAGATAGTGAGCTGAAAACATAATACAACTAATATGATACGATAGAAAAAAATCACGAAGATACCTCTAATAATTTCTTTTATCGATTAAAAACCATATTATTGTGCATGCAATCATTCTGATTTTTTGTCAGATTATAGTACAAGCAACGTACTAAAGTAATAGTGTTTTAATATTTTAGTCCAATCAATAGATTTTATGTAAATCGCATACTGTTATTTCTGAAATAAAACCTTTGCATGTGTGCGTAAACGTACGAGTATAAATTACCTATACCTAATTATTGAAAACAGAATTCCACGATCTTTTACAATCCATGGCCCGTTTTATGAAATAGTAAAAAAAAAACCGGCCAAGTACGTCGACACGCACTTCCCCCTTCAAAATGCGTGGTCCGACGACCACGCACAATGAAGGGTTCCGTAGTTGGGATGAATTATCTTAAGAACAAACTTAACATTGTAGTTGAAAAACATGTTCTCTCATACATTCCAACTGTAAATGTAAGTTTGTACTCACAATATTGATAGATTTACCATGTTATTTTAAGACCACAGACTTCTTATAGGTTTTCCTGTAATCTACAGGTAAAGATCTATTTTCTGTATTTTTTTCAAAATTTTGGGCTCAGTAGTTTCAGAGATAAGGGGGGAGGAATGGTCAATTTTCGTCTATTTTCTTAAATTACTTTAAAACAATGTATTTTAAAATTATAAAAAAAATATATTTGACACCCTCATAGTAAGCCCTTTCATTTGATATGCCACATGGTGTAGTTTGCAAAACTTTTTTTTTTAATTTTCTTATTTGCCCCCCAAAAGTGACCTCTATATTAAAATTTAATTTATTTACTTTACCCGCCCATGTTTGGGTCACAGAAATTCATATTTGTACCAAATTTCAACTTAATCGGTCCATTAGATTCGGAGCAAACTGGCTGTGACAGACGGACATACAGACAGACAGAGAGAGACAGACAGATAGACGGACAGACGGACAGACAGACAGACAGACACACGAGTGATCCTATAAGGGTTCTGTTTTTTCCTTTTGAGGTACGGAACCCTAAAAACATCAAGCTCTCCATTCAACAAATGTAAAAAAATTACCGCTTTTTCCAAAACTTTCAAAAAGGTAAATATACAGCTCAACCCATTGGTATCAACAGAGCAATGCCAAGAGAAATTGCAAAGTATTTAGATTTGCCCGAAGCTGATTCTTACACTGGGCACGAAGAACTTCGGCTACATTGCTGGCTGATTCGGGAGCCGATATATCTTATACTATTAAAATAGCAATAATTGTATATACAGGGTGTAAGTGTAAACACCGTTATCCTTTTAAGGGGTCATTGTACTCATAATTATGAACAACTTTTACTAAGGGACCAAACCAGAAAACGCGAAAAAAAAATCGACTGTTCCGTACATTTATGATCGCTCAACTCGTCAAAATGTAGGGAACAGCAGATTTTTTTGTCGCGATTTCAGTTTTGGTGCCTTAGTAAAAGTTGTTCATACTGATGAGTGCAATGACCCCTTAAAAGGATAACGGTGTTTACACTTATAACCTGTATACCTACAGGGTGAATTTTTCAACTGAGCGTGGATGACCAAATTCGATATTAAGAGGAATATTGTAATGCTGAATGCAATAAAATCCTTGAGACGTCGAATCCAGATTGAAAACAATGGTCATCATTTTGAACAATTAAGGTTTAACAGGTAGCTAGGTAACAGCAAAATAAAAAAAGTATTTTGTTAAAAATGAGCTCTTTCCTTTAGGTTCCGATCGATTTATTTTCTTACAAAAATGCTTCAATAAATTTATTTAATACACTATTTTTGTCAAAAATGTTAAAATTATAATATCAGTTACGTTGCAAAATTCGGTAGAAATCATGTGAGCTTTTTATATTTTTTGTATCGTTTTCTTTGTTTTAAACATTTTTAACAAAATTAACCGTGTTTTAAAGAGGTGTAAATTCATTTTTTTTATTTCATTACGCTACACTCCCAACAGCGTTTCAGGTACAATCAGCAAAAAAAGTCAAAAATAAAAGCCAAAATAACCGCTTATTATTTTGTAGACGACATAATAGTTGGTCGCATACGCGCAGCCATGCAAACTATAGAGAGCTCTTCCTGCGTGGTCTTCAAGGACGTGAGAGAGAAGCCTCCGCCGGGAGAACACGCCCCCATCCCCTGGCTTAGCATTCAGAACCCTGAAGGAGTCAGGGAATGCTCGCATACGACGCTACGTGAAGAAGGTGTTGCTGTTCTTACAAAAGCTGTAAGACTTTTAATTGTATTGTCCACTAAGATAGAAGATATAGGTACAGGGATATCATTCGTTGAGATAGGTTTTTATGGTATCACCCTGCATCTGCAGTGTATAATTGGATCTTGTTGGTCTTATTATGTGAGGTAGCTTCGTAATCTATACATTTATCACAGCTAATACTAGATAGCCAATATGGATTTATGATGGGGAAATCGACAGCTACCAATTTGGTGAATTATGTTGAAAGCCGCCTCAACAATTGAGGCGGTTGATGCGCGTGTCCAGGTTGATGCAGTCTACACTGACTTCAGCAAGGCTTTTGACACGGTAGACCATGGCATACTCGTCAAGAAGCTTAAAATGTATGGCGTTTCGGAGCCCCTCTTAAGTTGGTTCCAATCATATCTATCTGGACGTTATGGTAAATGGCTGCTCTTCAGATTCGTACATTGCAACATCGGGAATCCCTCAGGGATCTCATTTGGGTCCACCTCCATTCTTTTCATAAATGATATTTACAAATGCTTCCAGAACTCATGAAATGTAATTTTATTTAATTTAATTTATGTAGTCTATTGTTATCAATTTAATCATTTATTTTTTGTCTAAACTATGTATTACTTGTTTTAAATAATTAATTGTGTTATTATCTGCGCGTAATGTAGTGCATGCTGTGGTTTTCTATAAGTAAGGAGGCGCTTAGACTTAAGTTTGCAATGTACAAATTATAAAGTATTATTGTACTCATTGTTGAAGAGCCTATAAATAAATAATAATAAAATTGTAAACTGTAAACCTTCCGTGTCTGTACATTAAATATTTTTACAATAAAAATACTGAAACACGCGAGAAATAAGTAACAGAACGTAAAAAAAACATTTTTTGAAATTTTTGTCTGTTTGTCGGTTTGTTTGTTCGTTTGTTCACGAATCACGTAAAAGTCACTCATTGGATTCAAAATCCAATTACTGAAAGAAAAAAAACTTTATTGTGAGTAACATAAAGGCTAGTTTATTTAATCAAAATCGATTCACAGAATCAAAAGATTTATAATTTCGTCATAAACCTCATAACGCCATTATTTTGTAATATTTTTTTTTTACTGTCCTGAACCAAACGTTATGAAATTAGGTAGGTATATGGCCTTGAACCTGAATATTTATATATAAAAAAAGCGGGCGAAGTCGCGGGCAACAGCTATCAGATAATATAGTCTCATATTAACGGGCTGGATGTCGGGATGAAGGTAGAACTGACATTGTAAGGCAACCCTAAGGTTGTCAACGCATCGGAAATAGAATACTCATTTTATAGTGTTGCCAGATATTATTATTTAAAGTGTCGTTGACATATCTCGGGAAAGTATCCCCTAAGTAGTCTGTGCTCGGGAACCTGGGGTCCCGTGCAGACCTTTAGAAGACGTACGAGGGGCCGAAGCCAACTAGCAGAGGCCCGTATAGACGTTTTTAAATAAATAAGGCACCAAACGACGATTAAAATTATCCCTGTACGCCCGCCACTATGCAAGTGCAACCAAGGACAACCCCCGGTTAGTGTGTGTTTGGATGGTATTGTAGTATTAACTAAAATCAGGAAGGACAACGGTCGAGAACGGTGTTTTAAAACTAAAACACGACGGTCTTTTCATTGGTAAGAAGTACCTACAAAAGACCGCGGGATAAGTCCTGGATGAGACTCGCACAAACTAGAAAAGCGTGGCTCAAAAGAGAGAAGGCTAAGACTTCTAATGATACATACAAACATACATAAAATCACGCCTTAGAAGGACGTAGTAATATACCTACTGACCTTATTGGTGATGTTCCTCAGATTGGTCAGGTGCGTAGTAATCGCAACCGGCGTGCGTTTATGACCAGATGTATGAACGTAAACGAAGCAAAAGGCGTATGTAAGGATCGTTAGCAGGTGGCATTCTGTAGTTTCTGCCTAGCCCCGTGGAAAAAGGGCTAGTGTTTATGTACTGCCAATAATTATGAACATATTAGTTAATCATTGTCTTGTTACGAACACTTTCAGTTTATTTCACAATCTTTTCCAGATCCTGGTACTGGGCTACGACTGCATGCAGCGTCGGGACATAATGCATGCATTGCTGCATGCGTTGGGGTTCAGGGACGAAGTGACGCATCCACAGCGGGACATGTACATCAGGATTATTTGGGCGAATATACAGCCTAGTGAGAAGTTTTACTCGTCTATCATAATATTAACTTTTAATCACCACTATTAAAACACCTTGACAACACCCTAGAACCAAAAATTCGAAGACATCATGTGAGTTTTATCAATCCGCACTGGGCCTGCGTGGTGGATTAAAGCCTACCCCGTCTCAGAGAGAAGAGGCCTGTGCCCCAGGAATAGGACCACAGATTTAGATCTGTACTGTTTGTAAGGTGTTTGATATAGATAGATAGAATACTCTTTATTTAAGCACACCATAAAAATTAGAGATATAAATGTTGAAATTGCTAATGCTATTATATGCTATGATGCTGTTATATAAAAGTCCTAGGGTACCTACTTATAAAATTAACCCTTTAAAACTGTTCATAGAGTATCGATCCTTATTCTGGATGAGAACGGGCGACTTGCCGCACAAAATGGTGGAGTACGACTCCATGAGTGTGATGCACTTCCATGATCGAGCCTACAGCATCAACGGAGGAGCTACTATACTGCCTTTGGTATGCAGACTACAGTTTTGGTCGGCTTATAAGTACCTACTTATAAGCCGACCAAAACAATTTGATTCAGCAGACGGTTGATTTTGTAAAAATCTCACTTAGGCCAGGCCAGGCGCACTCCACATTTTAGGTATGAAGCTACAAGGTCGCGGTGGGCTCGACTTGTCGATGCTAATTCCGCGTGGGCTGCTGCGCACCGGCCGGCTCACACGTTAGTTCGATATTCGCTGACGCGCCGCGTCGTAAAAGAAGACAACCCTAACGAGTCAGAAGGTATAAGAGCTACACGATAGAAAGAGAGGCAACTTCTAGGTGAATATAACTGTAGGTAATTAATGCTGTGCGACCTGATTTGCACTTTATTGTGTCGTGGCAAGAGTCGCTATTTAATTAAATGATTTTGCGGAGAGAATCTTCTGTTCTTGTACTATTATGTACTTGTACTATTCTGTACTTGTACTATTCTGTGCTTACGTGAAGAAAGCTGTCGTTCCACCTGATGGTAGTGATTGACACTAATGAGAGCTCACTTCACCTCAATTTTCAAGGTGAGGTTTTTGCAGGATATCCTTAGATTAGTTAGATCAATGCCAATTCCCAAAAGGTTCTGAGGAGCCTGCAAGGTATTTATGGCTTGGCCAAGGAAAACACCGAGCTCAGAACGAGATATAAAATTTAATTAATTTACAACTAGCTTTTGCCCGCGCCTTCGCCCGCATGGTTATCGAAAAATATCCCACGGGAAAGTACTACCGAGAAATCCTCCCTTATTCCTTTGTCTGCATTATAAAGGGAACCTCTGGGTAAAGTTTCAGCTTTCTAGGTTCAAGGGTTTGGGCTGGGCGTTGATGAGTCAGTCAGGAATTCAGGACTTCTCTTTTTATTTATATAGAAGACTAGCTGCGTCCCGCGGTTTCACCCGCGTAGACCGGGATAAAAAGTAGCCTATATGTTAATCCAGGGTTTAAGCTATCTACATACCAAATTTCATCCAAATCGGCCCAGCCGTTTGAGCGTGAAGAAGTAACAAACATACACACACACGCACACACACACACAAACTCAAACTCAAACTCAAAGCATTTATTTCAATTAAACCAATTACAGGCACTTTTGAATTGTCAAGGGGTCGGTCAGTCAGAAAGATGAAGCTAGGCGCCCATTCCAAAGCATAGTAGGTACCTATGGAGAAGAACGGGCAAGAAACTTCACGGACACATACACACAAACTTTCGCCTTTATAATATTAGTGTGATGTTATATGTAGGTAATGAAATCACGAAGTGGATGTGCTTGGGGGAGGCCTAGCTATGTCCAGCAGTGGACGTCTTTCGGCTGAAATGATGATGATGATGAGTTAGATCAATTTTGTAAGAGATAATAGCTCTGTTGAATTCATTGAACAAAACGAGCTAAGTACCTACCTACCTATTAAGTTTGTGTGTGTGTTTGTATGTTTGTTACTTCTTCACGTTCAAACGGCTGGACCGATTTGGATGAAATTTGGTATGTAGACACCTTATACCCTGGATTAACACATGGGTCCCGATGGTCAATGTGGTCATAGCAGCTATTGCGAAACATTTCACATTTTACTAGATTCTAGTCTAGTGAGGATTTGTGAAATCAACGTCGAACACTTCCTCAATAAAGTTTTAATTTATTTTAAAACTAAGATAATCAAAGTTAGATTACTGAACAGTGTTGTAAGTACGATTTTCTGTCGATTTCTCTACTTCGGCTCGATTCGCATGTCAAAATCACGACGATAAAACACACTGGGATTTTTTCTATATTCCAGATCGATTTAATAGTAGTTTTTCAAGTGTTTTTCAGCTAAAGCCCAAAGTCCGTTTTAACTGATTGTCCTATGCAGTGGCAAGCCTATGGAAGATCTAACTTATGGTTAAATGTCCATACTCGTATCTTCTTCTAAACGTGTCGATGGCCATCTTAGAAATTGAGTCTGGCCAGAATTTAACTGCATACAGCTAATTTAGCTAGTGGCGGTCGAGAATAGTATGCAGTGCTTAGGTACCTAGTACATCATAGGCTCAACCGATCGGTGGCGTCAAGTTTCTGTATTCATATCATCATCTGCCTAGCCTTTTCCCAACTATATTGGGGTCGGCTTCCAGTCTAACCGGATGCAGCTGTATTCCAGTATTTTACATGGAACGCGACTACCTATCTGACCTCCACAAGTCTGACAACCGGTCTTACCAAGGGGTATCGTATTACCCAGTACCTAATTGGGTTGTGGACCACAACCCAGTTACTGGGTAATACGATACCCCTTGGTAAGACGTCCACAACCCAGTTACCGGGTAATACGATACCCCTTGGTAAGACTGATTGTCAGACTTTCGGTCTTCTGACGACCCGTAACGACTATCAAAATCCACGAATCACAGTCGGGACCAACGGCTTAACGTGCTTTCCGAGGCACGGAGGGGTCTTGGTATGTAAAGATATAGAGACCCATCCACGGACCAACCGCGGTAAGCGTAGCTTAACCTGATCGATCGACCCGTGCGACTGTTATTACTTAGCCACGAGCTCTTGTCCATAATGTACTTAAAATATCTTGATTTTCAGGTATCAGGACTAATCATAGACCCATCGGACAAGCTATCACAACTCGACGTGATGAAACTTCGCCTGGCTTTCGGCCACGACTGCAACAAGCACAAAGTTGGGAACCTGTTACAAACGTGCCAGAATATCCTTAAAGAGGGTGATGATGATGAGCAGGCTGACGGTGATTATGATGAGCAGGATGAGAGTGATTCATCACTCTCAGATAAGCAGGCTGAACAACTAGGAGCAGAACATGAATATAATACGAGTAGTGATTCATGACTTCACGACGTCATTGATACCTAATGACAGTACTTGTTTAGTTTTTTAGAAATCTAAAATCAGTCTTGCTTGCCCTAATGTTGACTACAGTATAGGCTAGCTGAAATATATTAAGTTTTGGTAGATATCATGAAACATTTGACTTTACGTGTTGCTTTGATTATTTTATCATATTATGTCCCAATTCCTTCCTACTAATATTATAAATATCTGGATGTTTGTAGATTTTGATGTTTGCTAATCAATCATACCTTAACGGCTGAACAGATTTAGATAAAAATTGGCATACAGGTTAATAGGATACCTATAGGATTAGATTAGGATGCAGGATACTATTTATAACGGATTTCAAAAAAAGAGGATTTTATAATGTTCATCGGTGTGTATTTTTTTTATGTATGTTTATCGGTACGTTCGTCAATTATGGACCGATTTTGAAATCTCTTTCATTTGATATGTATTGTAATATATATATATATATATATATATATATATATATATATATATATATATATATATATATATATATATATATATATATATATATATATATATATATATATATATCACATTCATTATTCTCCTGCCCTTATCCCAATCTATTTGGGGTCGGCGCAACATGTCCTTTTTTTCCATACTTCTCTATTATTCGTCATCTCGGTAGTCACCCCCTTTCTAGCCATGTCATCTTTCACACAATCCACCCATCGTTTCTTTGGTCTTCCCCTACTCTTATAGCCATCGACATTCATACTCAAAACTTTCCTCACGACATTTTCCTCACTTATATATATATATATATATATATATACATCTTGAAGGACATGTTGCGTCCTACATGGCGTTATTTACCGATGATGCTGCGTCCGACTGACTTTGTGCGTCCGGAATACGGACGCAAGATTGACCGACCCTCATTTTTAGCCCAAGTGTCCCATATAATCATTAGAATGCAAGGGCGAAAAATTGGCATGGACGTAATTTCAGCACTACAATGTCTTTTAGCGTATAATATAGTTCCGCCATCGTCCGACTGAAATTTGGAGGGAGCTAGTGTTCAGCGTATAATTTACCACGTATACTTTGAGTTCAGTTCACCTATCTTATCGTGTCCATTGAATATCGTACTTAATTTGTAAAGTTTTTATCATGTTTTCGTGACAACAATCTTGCGTCTCTTAAATATCCTTAAACGGGCACTAGGTACGGTGTCTGAGGGGCCTATTTGGGGTTCACGAGGGACGCATGGCGCGGGGCGCGGGGCGGCGGGCTTCAGCGCGCTCGCGTGCCGAAGTTTGTAAACAAATAGACATGTGTCGGCCGTGATGTAAGCTTGTCACCAAAGTGAATTATTTGCAAGTGTGTTAAAAGTTATTTTTTTGGTCTATTATTATAGTTAGTGATTATAATAATATATGAATGAACAATGAAAAGAAGTGCAAGGATTCTTAAATTGGCAAACCGTAAGTACTTACTTTTTACTACTTAAATGAAAATTATAACACGATTTATCTTATTATAATACCTATAACATCTAGCTAGTAAGTACCTACTTACATTTAAACATGTTGTCTGTTTATAATATTATGATGAGCTTAGTTTGCGTTAAATTGTCTGTGAGTGAACGTGTGTAGTCTGTAAAAATGGTTGCTGTGATTGATGTGGATACTTTTTTTAAAAGAAATGATTTTATACATTTTTATAAAGCTAAACTGCAATGGCCTTGGGATTCAACGCATTTCATTTTGCAAAATTGGTGCATACATTGTTATACGAGTATTAATATTACTAATTCAATAGTTGAACACTTTGTACTACCCATGAATTTCGATGACTTTAAAAGGCTTTATAGCTCTTCTTTCATGTGGTGTAAATTTTGCGAATATGCCATTTATGATCATTTTCCAGAAGACGAATGTTTTTGTAATAACCAGTAATAATCAAAAGTAAGTAGGTACATGCTTCTATATTACTTACCTACCTATTTGATTCTTATATCGTAATAACATCCTACTTCGTACTAATACCTATTATAAACGCGAAAGTTTGTATGCACTCATGGCTGTTATGCCAGAAGGGGTAGCCAGAGGCTTTTTTTGCGACTTCACACAGTTCTCAGGGCGAGTGCGTTAGCCACTGCGCCTCGGAAGTTTAGGTATGATGTTTGTGAGTATGGATGAATGGATGGATGCATGTTACTCTTTCACGCAAAAACGGCTGAACGGATTTGGATGAAATTTGGTATGTAGTTACATTACATCAGACAACGTCATTACAGTTAGGTATATTAAATCTTTTTAACTCCTGACGCAAAAAGAGAGGTGTTATAAGTTTGACGTGTTTGTGTGTATGCGTGAGTGCGTGCGTGCGTACCTGAGTGTGTGTCTTACTTTTTATAGATTTTCTTGTTTTTGTTTGCTTTTGGGTCGAGGGTATTTAAATTTTTATTGTTTTATAATAATACAAATATATCTGTTTTGTTTTCAGAGAGACAGGAAGAAAAAGAAAACCAACCAGAAACCTTACATGAGGTACGTGTGTTTTAACTTACATAAAACACGACTTACGTACACACATTATTTTATAGGTACATACTTACCTGTCCAACTCCGGACTTACCTGTTCACACCAGCCTGTGCCTCTGAGCTTACCTGTTTATACATACTTACCAATCCGTCTCTGATTTACCTATGTAGACGTACTTACCTATCCAATTCTGACTTTATCTGTTCACATCAGCCTGTGTTGGTTCGAGTTTTTCCCAGCTGAATACCTAATAGCTACTGCTATCTATTCATTAACTTTACATTAGTCGCTCTTAAAAAAAGAATAAAGTACCTATGATATCTCGTTCATCTTCAATTTCTTCTTTTAGTGTTGTTAATCATGTATTTTATTGTATGTATCTCTGTTTACAGGAATTATCTGATTCAAAATCTGGTTCAGTATCGGATTTTTCTGCGACATGTTCTAATTACACTCCACCGAGACTCGAAGTAAGTTTAACTAAAATACTTCATTAATTCATTAATAATAATATGCTTACGGCTGTTATCCCAACAGCGGTAGCACTCTAAGCCGAAGCAGTCCTTAAGCCATGTCAGAAACCTTCTAGGTGGCTTAAAAATATCTGCGAGCGCCAATTCAGGATTGAGATCGGGAATAGGTAATTTTGATGTTCAGCAAGGGATATACAACACTTATATCACTAATCAAGTTGTTACCTTCATATTAACGAAGCAAGAATAGTAAAGTACAACAAAATATAATAAGCTTTTTTTTGTTTCAGACCAGTTCCGATGATTCTTTTCGCAATGAATTTGGAACTTCGAATAATTTAACGCCATTAGAATGTGTTTCGAACTTCGATTCATCGGTCAAGGAGCCTATTAATCTTAATTATAGCGAAATTAGTCACATAAGCGATTCTGAATGTAGTGTATTTGTAGAAAGGAAACTTCTTCAACCTTATAAAGCAGATGAATTCGTACCAAATCAAGGAATACCTCTCGATGTTAATAATTCCTTGTCTAATGTATCTTTCAAGCCACCTAATAACATAAGTTTAAGTGAAGTTAGTTGTAAAAGCAGTTCTCCTTACAATGTAATTGTAAGTAGGGAATTTCCACAGCCTTACAATGAATCAGAACCAAATGAAGAGATTATTTACGATATCAATAGTGAATCTCAAATAGAAGATAATTCTAATGATAGTACAACAATTATCCAAAGGCAAAAACCCAAAAGTTCAAAGGTTCGAGATAAAGATTATTGCTTTTACTGTGAGTCATTTGTTTTAAATTTTGCTCGTCATTTACTCCGACACCATATTTATGAAACTGAAGTCCAAAAAATTGTGTCAAGTCTTGATAGAAAACAATTAATTGCAGCTCTACGTAAAAAAGGAAACTACCTTGTAAATTCAAAAGAGGTCACTAAACCGATGCGAAAATTCAAATTTACTGATTATTTGCCGTGTACAGAGTGTCTGGGATTCTATTCTAAAAAACTATTGTGGAAACATAAAAAGAAATGTAGTGGTAAATCAGGAAGTAAAAACATTCAATCTGAGGCTCAAAATCTACTGATACGTCATCTTAAAATCGACGAAAAACTAAAGGAAACTGTATTTCCCCGAATGCGGGCGGACAAAATATCACTTATTGCAAAAAAAGATAACCTTATATGTGCTTTCGGATCTCAATATTTAAAAACTCACCGAGAAAAACATTTCGTAAACGTAGTGTCGAGAAAAATGAGAGAGCTTGCAAAATTATTATTAGAATTAAAAAAGATTGATCCATCCATTAATGACTTCTTTTCTGCCTTAAGACCAATTCATTATGATATCATTGTACAAGCAACCAAAATACTGGGAAATTATGACATAGAAAAAGATAGGTATGAGACACCTACGTTCGCAATGAATCTGTCCACCACCTTGAAACAATGCTGCAATATTGCAATAATGTGTGCATTAACCCGTCGCGCGCTAATTAGCAGACACAATTGAAATTCTATTGTTATCTGTACACATGGTGTGCAATCAACATTTTAAGAGTTAAAAAAGCAAGGGCCTTACACGGAAGTAGATACTGGCAAAATAGAAGCCAACTTAAAAACTTTGATTCAACTTATTGAATCAAATTGGAAATATGATGTGTCTACACAAGCTGCAACAGATTTAAACAAGAAAAAGTGGAATAAGATAACTATTGTGCCTTTAGCAAATGATTTGAAAATTCTTAAAGAATACCTAAATAAAAAATCCTTGGATGCTGCTATAAAAATTAAAGAAGGCTTACAAACTACTGAAACATATACACAACTTTTAGAGACTGTGTATTGTAGGGTTTTATTATTAAATAGGCGCAGGCCTGGAGAACTTCAAAGAATTACAGTGCACGATTATTTAGAAAGCGACAATAATGATAATAATAAGTATGAAGAATTTGATCGTGCGCTTACGGCCTCAGAAAGGATTCTGGTAAAGAAATTTAAACGTGTTGTCATTAGAGGTAAACGCGGCCGCGGAGTACCAGTCTTGTTTAATAAAGAAGTTCAAGATGATATTAAATTATTATTATCGATTAGGCATATTTTTTTTGCTTCGACACCAAATCAATTTTTGTTTGGTAATCCCGGTTTTAACAATACAATTTATGGCTACAAAGTTTTGGAAAAGCATGCCAAATTATCAGGGGCGAAACAGCCTAAAGCAATATCCTCTACAAGGCTAAGAAAATATTTAGCCACCTTATCACAGATTTTTAGCATGTCTGAAAATGATATGGAGCAGCTGGCTACATTCATGGGCCATACTAATGAAGTACATAAAAAGTCTTACAGGTTGCCAGATGACGTATACCAAACTGCTAAAATATCAAAGCTTCTCATTCTTATGGAAGATGGAAAAGCAGACGCTTACAAGGGAAAATCTCTCGAAGAGATTGATTTAGATTTGAATGAGGAGCTAATTGAAGAGCCCGTGGGCAACAACGAAATTATAGACTATGATCCTGAACCTGAACCTACTTTAGATGCTAATTCTGATTACGTACAAACATATTGTAATTTAAATGACTTATCTCAGGCTGGACCATCTGGTATGCAAAATGATTCTCAACGACTTATTAATGAACCCGTGTCTCAATTAGGTAACGAAAACAAAATACGAAAAGGAAAAAAAAGGACGTTGGTACCTTGGACAAAGGAACAAAAGGACGTAGTTACAAAATACTTTAAATTTCACATAAAAAATCACCAACCGCCTAAAAGAAATGAATGTGAGAAACTAAAAGAACAACATGTAGATTTACTTAAGAATAAAGACTGGCTAAAAATAAAGGTATTCGTCCAAAATATTTACTCTAAGGCTAAGAAATGAGAGAAGAAAATTTATGTTTTAAAATAGTATGTTTTGTTTCAAATATTTTTACTTTGTTAACCAATGATTAAGATACTTATGATTATGTTTGAATTGATGATTAATACCCGGTTTCTGAGGTCCGTATCAGCTGTTTATTTATTCCATAACTTTATCTGAGGTTTAGCTGTCATTAAACTTTGTTTAAAAACGATTTTACTGACATAACTGCAATTACATAAGCAAATGCCTTTAAAAGCATTTTTAAACAAAAGACTTAATAAAGAATTAAAAAGGTTGTCTGTTTATCGAAATAATAATTAATGAAGAGATATCTAACAGCACCTCAGAAACCGGGCATGAGACTTTTAGTTGTAGCCACTGATTTATTTTAATTATAATATAAAAATACATGTTCCATTGTAATGAAGACTGATTGATGTTCATATTTAAGTTTATTTTGTTATTAGGCAAAGGCAGAGCCCGTTTATGTTTAATTATTTAGTACAAATTGTTAAAATGTCAGTTAAAATGTTTTGATTTTTATGTTTGGATACCCATTTTTTTTTACAAAATTTTAAATTGAAAGAGAAGCTGCAGATGGAGTTTAGGTTGTAGATGGAGTTTACATTTCTTTTAAGTAGATATCTAAAACAAGAATGACAACATTGGGTTGATAAAAACCCTACTGATTTCTTTTAATTATAATATAAAAAAATATACATGTTCCATTGTAATGAAGACTGATTGATGTTCATAATTCAGTTTATTTCGTTACTAGGCAAGGCGGAGCAAATTTATGTTTATTATTATGTCAATGTTAAATTGCATTGATTTGTTGATTGAAAAGTTTTTATGTTTAGATACACATTTATTGTAAAATTTAAAATAAACATTAGATATTTTATATTACGATATGCCTTTTATTCCGTATATTCACCTGCATAAATTTGACTACTATTATATTATTCGTATCATGAAACTTCCTCTTTCTAACTTTGAACTTACATGTTCACACCAGCCTGTGCATTTGAGCATACCTATTTATACATACTTACCTGTCCAACTCCGGACTTACCTGTTCACACCAGCCTGTGCCTCTGAGCTTACCTGTTTATACATACTTACCTGTCCAACTCCGGACTTACCTGTTCACACCGGCCTGTGCCTCTGAGCTTACCTGTTTATACATACTTACTTGTCCAACTCCGAACTTACCTGTTCACACCAGCCTGTGCCTCTGAGCTTACCTGTTTATACATACTTACCTGTCCAACTCCGGACTTACCTGTTCACACCAGCCTGTGCCTCTGAGCTTACCTGTTTATACATACTTACCTGTCCAACTCCGGACTTACCTATCCACATCAGCCTGTGCCTCTGAGCTTACCTGTTTATACATACAAACTTACCTGTTACTCGTCAAAAATTAATATATTGCTTTTTAAGATTTTGTAGACCACCAAAGTGAAAATACCTACGCTATACATAAGTATTGTCACTTTTGAATGCTAACTATTAATTATTTATTATCTGTGCCTGGAGTCATTATAAGCCCTTATATAGGTGGAAGCCTCTTGGCTGATAAGCTGGATACAATAATTCAAAAACAGTATTCGGAACCAATCTGAATTCAATAGTAGATGGATGTAATTTAGTTATTATAATCATTATGATATATGCAAAGCATTATACGGAATTGATTTAAACATACATTCGGATGGAGGCAAGAATGTGCATGCAGTGTTTTGAACGTATACGGAGATATTCAGTGTGCAAGAAAGATTTAAGAGTGAACGGACGCACTAATTCAGTTATTCGGAACCATTCTGAATTCAATAGTAGATGGATGTAATTTAGTTATTATAATCATTATGATATATGCAGAGCATTATACGGAATTGATTTAAACATACATTCGGATGGAGGCGGGAATGTGCATGCGGTGTTTTGAACGTATACGCAGGTATTCAGTGTGCAAGAAAGATTTAAGAGTGAACGGACGCCCAAATTCAGCTAGAAATATTTAATTTGAATATCACCATTTAACGTTTAAATGAAATTTGACGTCGACTACTGATATGATACTGATTAAAACATCTTACATACACAATGAAAACATTAAAAATCTCACTACATTCAGTGGACGCCGCAGAGTGGTAGTTTGTAAAGACGCAAGAAGACCTTCGCGATTTATATATATATATATATATATATATATATTATACTTACAGATATATATATATGTGTAAGTATGTATGTCATATATATACATATATATTATATTATACTTATACTTACACATATATATATATATATATATTATAGGTATATCTTAATATCTTATAGTAAGTGTATGTATGTGTATTATTGGTTTATAACCTATTTACGTGCTTGTATAAAGTCTATTTATAATTAATTAAGATAAATTTTTAGTGTTCTTTATAAAAGTATTCCTCTCATACTGAGCACCTGCCATCTAATCTCTTCACCACCCTTGGTTGACTGGTAGAGAATGCCTAAGGCATTAAGTCCGCCTTTGTACGTTTTATGTGCGAAAAGGTTAAATAAATAAATAAATAAATAGAGGAAACTTGCGTGGTGGTCACATATAAATTTTATTAACTTTGCTTGGGCAGTTTTTGAGTTAGCTTCGATAACACGTAAGTATTTAATCCGCTTTGTGTATCTTGTGATCTTAAGTACTTATATAATATTTCCTTTACTGTTGTTTACATACTTACTCGTAACTGCTATTCTGTAAACATCTCACCGTGATAACTCAGGTGAAGTGAGCCCACTATTGACAGCCTCACTTTGAGATCACTTCACTCATGTTTTCACGGTGAGATATTTACAGAATAGCATTAAAGTAGTGGTACTTATTTGAATTGGTATGATATAGTACAAAAAAAAAGAACCGACTTCAAAAAATAACCATTACAAAGTGAAAAATAACTTTAATTTCGGAAGTCGGTGGCAAAGAAACTAAAATACACATCCAAAGACAAAAGTAAAGTTTTTTATTTTTATGCCCTGTGTACGTTCCCGTGGGATAATTTTAACGTTGCTTTGGTCGTTTTCTGATGTCCACTCGGGCGAAGCTTAATTCGTACATAATCATCATTATATATAGAAAAGTCCTCCGTCGTCGTCGGTGTCTCCGCCTCTTGCTCCTCCCTCCCTCCCTTCACCCTACTCTTTTTCTTCTCCTTTTTTTCTTTCTAAGCATTGATTGAAGTACAGAAGATTAATCTTCTGGACGTCTGTTAAACTTAGGCCCTGCCAATGGCCCATTGCCCAGCCATCGTCCTGAAAAAAAAAATTGTCTAAGACCAGATCTCACACCTAAGCAATTTTACCGAGGCGTTGAAAGTCGTGCAAATGAAGTCTTGCTTAGTCTTAAGCTACGCTTAAGTGGGCAATTTTTTCAACAATAATTAATACCATCAGCAATTGCCGGAGGTAGTGGAACCATTTGGCAATTATTGCCCCGAATTCAGCAATCAAAGTTGCCCGTGTAAGCGTTTACCAAATGTTAAGTGATAAACCTTTCAAGATGATGATGAAAAAGCAGGCTGCACTTACGTATAAAGGGTACATCATATTAGTTTTTCCATTCTTGATCTGCAGCCAGGGGTAATGCATCACGCTCTGGTAGTCGTACGGGAAGCCCAAGGATGCAGCCGGTGGTAGCTTTTTCTTCATTTCATGTTTTACGTCTGTTCCAATTAAGTAATATTACGGTCTATCATATCTTCATAAATAACCTAAGGCTCCATCGGCAAAATTCGTCAAACACGAATCCTTCCGAACTATTGCATGTGCATGTGGATTGAGTGATCCTCTCTTCGATCTTAACAAAAATCGAGGAAGTAAAAAGTACGTATAGTTACAACATTATGGCGAATTAATAATTTGTTAAACCTGAGATAAAAATGAATGGTCAATAAAGTGGATCACTCAAACCACGCGCTCATAATGTACCTTTGCACTTCTTATTTCAATATTGAAAAAATGTTAACAACTGTTAAAAACTATTAACAATTGGAGAATTCACTTGCACGTCCCGTTTCAAATTTATAAGATTAATTTGGATCACTCATTCCGCACACGGGCAGTATTTTTTAACATTCATTCATCTCATTTGCCTTGAATATTCTTTTAAAAACTGTCCAAATCGGATTATTCAAAGTCGTCAGATTTAGGGAAAGCCCACAATATCTTCATCAGCTTTGCCGATTTAAGTCATTATGGATTAGGCCGCACACGATCTTATGAAGACCAACAGCTTTGAAGAGAGTTAATTAAACGATTTTTGATTGATTGATTTGGCCCATTTTCGAAATCTGAAAGTGGGCTCCTGACCACGGGGCTCCTATCTGAAACTTTTCAAATATTTTCAAGTATATTCGGCTCTACAAAATGCCACACCTACTCAGCTATCAACTCTTCGCCCTGCATATGCTTGCTCAAAAACCCTTTGGGTTCCCCTACCATAGACACTTCTGATGTGTGTAGGTATTTTTTTTCTGATTACTCGATCGTTTAAGCATTCACGTGTTTCTGTGACAAATATACCTATTTTTGTTTCTTGTAATTGCTTTTAGTAATTATGATTACACAGTTTACTTTTTGTGAGCAGTGCATCAAAACGGCGAAGGAACACATCGTAAGGAAACCGGCATCTCCCAGGGGCCGTACTATGACGTGAAAAAACATCATGGATCCATCATGGTTCCAGTGAGAGAGAGAGAGAGAGAGAGAGATAGAGAGAGAGAGAGAGAGAGATAGAGAGAGAGAGAGAGAGAGAGAGAGAGAGAGAGAGAGAGAGAGAGATGGAGCTATACAGGTTGTAAGTGTAAACGGTGGCAATCTTTTAAGGGGTCATTATACTCATCATTATGAACAACTTATACTATGGGACAAAATCTGAAAACGCAAAAAAAAAAATCAGCTGTTCAGTACATTTATTTCATTCGTCAATAAAAACTTTTTTACAAAAAAATACAACCGACTTCCAAAAACAACACTATAAAGTGAAAAATAACTTTAATTTCGGAAGTCGGTGTCTGATTAAATGTATTTTCGTTTTTGCCACCGACTTCCGAAATTAAAGTTATTTTTCACTTTATAGTGTTGTTTTTGGAAGTCGGTTGTATTTTTTTGTAAAAAAGTTTTTATTTTTCACTTTTTAGTGGTTCACATGTGCTTACCCCTTCACAGCGTACTGGCGTGATGTTATGTTATGAACTGGTGTGAACAACAAACAGACATGAGATTTCAGCAATCCCAGTCCATTTGCTATCATTTATTGAGGAGTTCCGTTGCCTATCTCAGAAGTTCTTCATCAGATCTTCACCAAATTGAAATGGGACCACTCCAAGAAAGTACTCTTCCAAAAACTATCCAAATCGCTTCAAGTGTGCCTATAAAATTGGAAGAGTTCTCTCTATTTCTCCAGGATCCCATCATCAGATCCTGACTTGATGATCATGGGACCACCTGGGAAGTATACCCTTTCAAACAAAAAAAAAATAATCCAAATCGGTCCAGCCATCTTCGAGTAATCGGGGAACATACATAAAAAAAAAAAATAAAAAAAAAAATAAAAAAAAAAAAAAAAGGTTCCGACGAATTGATAACCTCCTCCTTTTTGAAGTCGGTTAAAAATGTAGGGAACAGCAGATTTTTTTTTTCGCGATTTCAGGTTTGGTCCCATAGTAAAAGTTGTTCATAGTGATGAGTACAGTGACCCCTTCAAAGGTTGCCACTGTTTACACTTACACCCTGTATACGACCTATATCACCATCATTTTTCTCAACAGAATCATGATGGATGCATGATGTTTTTGCACGTCATCCAGAACCAAAAAGTCGTAGGCATTGTGACATCCATCAATCCGCACTGGGCCCGTCTGGTGAATTACGGCTGACTCCCCTCTCACAAAGAGGATACTTGTGTCCTAGCAGTGGGAACATAAGGCTGACAATGCTATGCTTATGCTAAACATGGAGTATATTACCCTCCGTAAGTTGGCCCAAAACGATGTGTAGGTAGGAATCCCTGTCGTGCATATTGTGCTGGTGGTCCAAACCCAGCACGTGCACAAACAGGTGTAGCAGGTCGTTCACAGAGTTGAAGCAGTCCGTATTGATCTTTATCACCTGGAAGTGTAAATATTTTTTGTGTGAAGATCTGAACCCTAATTGCGTAACACATTATCAATCGGAGTTGGTTTCATTTTGACAGTTCAACAACATTCATTGCGTTATTTACAATGTTGAGCAGACAAATTTTTCGAACATATGAAGCAATGGATTAGCAATTTGTTTCAAAATGAAACCAACTCCGATTGATAATGTGTTACGCAAACTGGTTAAGTTTATTTAATTCATTTAATTATTAATAAGTACCAGGGCGACCGAGCTCTGCACCAGTGAAAATCGAAGAAACAAATTTTCCCAGATGAGACCTAGATAGATCGATTTTTCACCCCCGTAAACCCCTATACTGTAACTCATCGAAATCGTTAGAGCCGTATTCGAAAAAGTGCTTACAAATATAGGCTTCTACTCAGTTCACCTATTTACTCTATTTTTTTCAAGACGGTAAAAAAAGCCACCGGTATATACAAATACTGCTAATTTAATAGTATAGGATTCGAGCACTCTATAGAGGTAGACATTTTCTGCCAGTCCAGTTAACCTCTGGGTGGTGCAGCGACAAAATATGGTAGAAGATGTAATTTGGAGAGTTGTGGAATAATAGGACCAGTTATTCTGAATACATTCTGCAAAATAGATGACAGTTTCTCGGCATAAAAAATATTAAAAAAAAAAAAGTTGAGAGGTGTCAGGGGACACCCGGATGGAACGAAGTTCCTTTCGATTAATTAGTGAAGGAATTGTAATAATTTTTTTTTAAGTTATAATAATATTTTTTTTATTATTAACAAATATAATGTAATATAAACTTAATCTTTCTATAAGAGAGAGAGAAACAGACAGAGAAACATGCGCACGTCGCACAGCTTACAATAGCTTACTATAGCAAAAAGTGTCGTTACAAGTTTTCGTGAGAATTTTTCCGTCTAGCCCCCTTTCACAATGCGCGATAAGGAACTTCGTTCCAATCGTTCCAATATCAGTTTGATTGGTTACAACGTTAATTTACTCGTTTCGTGTTGGTGACTAGTTTTACGCTGGATCGACACACGTTATATCAAAGTCAAGTAAGCATTGTTAAGTAGTTATTCAGTTTTACGCTGGATCGACACACATTATATCAAAGTCAAGTAAGCATTGTTAAGTAGTTATTCAGTTTTACGCTGGATCGACACACGTTATATCAAAGTCAAGTAAGCATTGTTAAGTAGTTATTCAGTTTTACGCTGGATCGACACACGTTATATCAAAGTCAAGTAAGCATTGTTAAGTAGTTATTCAGTTTTACGCTGGATCGACACACGTTATATCAAAGTCAAGTAAGCATTGTTAAGTAGTTATTCAGTTTTACGCCGGATCGACACACGTTATATCAAAGTCAAGTAAGCCTTGTTAAGTAGTTATTCAGTTTTACGCTGGATCGACACACATTAAGTCAAAGTCAAGTAAGCATTGTTAAGTAGTTATTCAGTTTTACGCTGGATCGACACACATTACGTCAAAGTCAAGTAAGCATTGTTAAGTAGTTATTCAGTTTTACGCTGGATCGACACACATTATATCAAAGTCAAGTAAGCATTGTTAAGTAGTTATTCAGTTTTACGCTGGATCGACACACATTACGTCAAAGTCAAGTAAGCATTGTTAAGTAGTTATTCAGTTTTACGCTGGATCGACACACATTATATCAAAGTCAAGTAAGCATTGTTAAGTAGTTATTCAGTTTTACGTTGGATCGACACACATTATATCAAAGTCAAGTAAGCATTGTTAAGTAGTTATTCAGTTTTACGCTGGATCGACACACATTATATCAAAGTCAAGTAAGCATTGTTAAGTAGTTATTCAGTTTTACGTTGGATCGACACACATTATATCAAAGTCAAGTAAGCATTGTTACGTAGTTATTCAGTTTTACGCTGGATCGACACACATTACGTCAAAGTCAAGTGAGTATTGTCAACTAGTTATTCAGTTTTACAATGGATCGACACAAGTGTTATATCAAAGTCAAGTATTGTAAACTAGTTATTCAGTTTACCTAAAATATGTTTGTCACTCGTAACGCTACGAACTATGTGATAAAATATGCCAGTCAGTAAGTTGGCAGATGGTGCTGACTAACAAACATACTTGCAATGCCAATGAAATTCATTTTGACAATCTGATTAGGATGGATTAGGAATTATCTTCAAAATCATTCAGATTGTTATTAAAGTGTTACGCTATTGGAGTGCGGGTATTGTAATGCTCCCCGCGTTAATTTTGTGCTATTTTGCTGTTGATCACCTAGTTGACGTGAGAGGAGTTACAAAAATTACATTGTTTCCATCAGGCTTCCCAGGATGGGGACAGTGGCAGCCTGGTAGTGGTGACCGGGACAGCTCCACGGTGATGCCTGTATGTCTCCTCGATGGAGGAGGTGGTACCGCTCTCTTTCTCCGGAGGACGGATTGCTTTCCTGTAGAAATGTGGAACCTCATGTCAATAGGTTATGCTTAAGACAGATATATGCCAATGGCCTTGTGTTGAAGTCACGCAACGCGTCGTACGTCCAGCTAGTAATAGGAATCCCGCATCAAGGAGCGCTGTCCCAAATTAAACGCATTATTAATTTATTATACGTAAAACAAAAGGTATTTTAAATATATTAGGTATTATACACATATACTAAAAGATAAATAGTTAAATTATCTTTAAAATTGTGATGGTTTCATAAAAATACGCTTGATAGTTTTTGCGTGATTCTCAGTTTTTAATCCTCGTTAGACATAACTTTACAAATTAATTACTACACGTACTCGTAAAAAATTTAAAATATTCACATTTTAAATTATTTAGAAAATGTTTTGAATTAACATATATTTTTTCCAAATCATTAGCACTACTCGTTTAGACGTAATCTTCAGTTTATTATCACTAAAAGTTGGGTAGCGTAGTTAAGTAAGTTATGCGAAAGCAGATGCTTGTATCATTTTGCTGACTGTTATTGTAGAATTTGATAATTACTAAGAGGCGCTGTTATATTTACGTGCTTTTGCGACAGAAATTGGAATAGTTTAATAACTATTAAACGATTCCAAATCAAGTATTATAATTTAATCAAGTTTAATCAAGTATTATAATTAATACTTGATTATCACTACTATCACATACGTGGGACATACTGAAAGTTTAAGAAACTGGCCTCTTACAAAAATAAAAAATAAAAAAGCAATAATTGCTTTTTTATTTAATACGTAATTATTACGGAATTCGAAAATGGAACTCTCTGGGAACATTTTACTTTTAATTTGCGAGTATTGCGAGACTGTCATTTGTTTTTTTCATTGTGGCATCCTTTTAGAAAATTGTGTGTCGCTATTACAATGAATTTAACTCGTGAAAATTTTCGCTCAATGATTTTTTCGATTTTAGCTGTGGCTTAAGTCAACAAGAGACTTCACGTCAGTGTAAACGTCCTCGAAGCAATGTCTCCTTCACCACGGTAGGTACACACGGCTACACATCAAGCTATACATTTCCAGTTTATACTGACCTCTCATTGTAAGGAAATCCTATACAATGCGAGATCAGCTTATACTGGAAAAATATAGCTTGATCTGTAGCCGTGCGTACACAACGTCCTCACATTCCGCTAAGGTAACGGAAGCGTATTTGAAAGCTTCAAATGTAAAACTGATGATGCATCCGCCATACAGCCCATCAGACTCGCACCTTGCAACTTCTTTTTGGTTCCTAAAATTAACGGGAGCTGATCCGAATTTGCTTGTTTTAGAATCAATTTTATATAGTCAAATGAGTATATTTAAGTACTGAAAAAAATATATGTCATAGATACATCTTGGCTTTAGGGAAATTAATGGATCAAAACACGCAAAATTGTAGATTGCTCGATGAAAAATAAATCCGGAACAGGGTCGATTTCAAAACCATTTTTCGTTTCATTTCCTAGTTACAGCACAAAATAATATTAAAATTGCATGAACCATAAGGTAATCGTATTTCAGAGGGAATTCAACGGTTCGATTTTTTTAGTGTACTTAATATATTTTTTGTAATAAACAGAAATAGTAAATAGGGTTAAATCTGCTCGCGCTCAGTCAAAGAGTGTAAGGTATAACTAATATCAGAATCCTGCGGGACGTTATCGAGTTTGGATCTATGTCAAATTTTTTAAAAATTCGCTCTCCTGCTGTTGTTAAAAAAAAATCAAATAAAAGAAAAACATATTTTATATGAAATTGCGACAGCTCAGAAAAAATATCTCGTAATTTTATATTATAGTTTTCAATTCATAATATTGTTTTTGAAAATGTGATTATTTGGGAAGTCATCTTTATTTAAACAGCTATCTAACTAGGTACAAAAGTTAATTATCGCTTGTTTCGTCGGCACCTCTAAATATTTTTTTTTTTGTTTTGTACCTCATTCGTTAAATATTTCCCCATATCCCCGTATTTTGTACGCTTGATGCCATACTACTAGTAAAGTTTTGAGTTTAACTGGTTTATAAGTTCATGAACGTAAATTATTTTTGAAAATGGTTAATAAACTCCGTTAACTTTTAACTCTTTGACGTTTTAGAAAGTTATGTTACAACGAAATGTTCGTTAAAGTATTAGGTAAGCAATGGAATAGCAACGAAGGCCATTCAATTTGGGAGTTTAGAGAACATTGATTTTTAGTGACGAAAACTGGGAAATTTACAAAAATACATAAAAATTAGATTTTCTCGAATCCCATGAATTTTCGCCTAGACTTTATGGGGGTGCTCAATTGTTGCAATTGGGTTAAACTATCACGTCCTGGAAGGAATACGTGAAATTACAAGTCACCCTGTATATAATTATATTATGTACGGTTTACATAGTAAATAAATAAACTTGAAGTGTATGTCAGGCCTTTGCCCAGCAGTGGGACACAATGTAGGCTAATAAAAAAAAAAAAAGAAGTATGTTTGTAATGTCAAAATAATATCTTTTTACTAAATGTGAAAGTATTAGGTACATAGAGTACCTACGAAAAAACAGTTATACGGTACCCTAATTATTTTTCAAAAATAAAAGTAGACTAAGTTACTACTACCGCGCAAGAACAAATCCAACATCCACGCGGGCGAAGCCGCGGGTAGAAGCAAGTGGTATATAAAACCCAGCCAAGTGTTATCGTGTGTCGTGGGTCGTATATTTACGAAAAATATTTTACTAAGTACTTATGCGTTGCAGGTATGCGTTGCCTTTTTGTCGGACTCCCCTTTTTGTCGGACTCCCCTTTTTGTCGAACTGTTGAAACCACTGCCATTCATGCTAAGACAATTTTTGCAATTTGAGGTAATGTGGGCCCTTAAGTCTCCATGTAATAGGGGACGGGCCTTATGCCATCAGCCGGGAGATTATGAACAAAATATTGACCAATGGTGAAGTAGAGCAGTTGTCATGTAAGAGTTCTATACTTAGTAACCGTCTCTTATATTACAGATGCTTAATGTTTTTTCACAACTAATGTTCATTACAAGCTCAATATGCAAAGATAACAACTAAGTATACAACGGAGCATAAAGCTATAATATAGTGAAATAAAACGGTAACTTTCTTTTGATCGCGTGCAGCTCATAGCACTAATATTACATCAGATTGTACTTTGTTTCATAACTGTATTTCAGTCCAGCTACATTTCAAATTAAACGCGTTCTTAGCCGGACGGTGAATCATCGTAATGAATTTTAATTACTTATGCTGTGAATAATTTTGGTTTTTTGACGGTTTCAAATGCTGGTTCGATTTCCAGGTCAGGCCCAGTGTTACTGGGTTTTCCATTAGGAATTTCTTAGTAAGGGGTAGTTCAGGCAGAACGGAAAAATCCTCGTGCAATTTACTGGCTCCATTGAAAATAGGACAGTATTACACCATAACCTAAAGTATAAAATTGTACTTATGAATACCGACACAGTCGGCTCGCGCGAGCTGATAATTTTTTCTCGATTACGATATTGGTCTTATAGAGAAAGTTGTTCAGATTGATGGTCTGTAGCTGTACCACAGCCTTAAATTTGATCACACCTTTCTGATACACCAATATGTGTATTTCAATATTTAGCTATTTATCGAATCTTGTCGATGACTGTACCTAATTATACAAATCTAATAATTTGCATTGAAAGTACTTGACTTAAAGACTTTGGTAAAATACGTAATCCCCGTTTTTAGAAGACTTTGCAAGCAATCAAACTCGAACGCAGCGAATTGCAATCAGTTTTCAATTAAATAGGAAAAAGAGTTCACAAACATTAAAGCACTCACTGGTTACATTGGCAGTCCTTCCTTTGGCGTCAATATTGGCATCTTTTTCCTTGGCACCAAGATTGGCATCTTTTTTCTTGGCGCCAATAATATTGGCATCCTTTCCATTGACGTCAGTATTAGGTGCTTTTCCTTCACCACTGATATTTTTTCCCTTCACACCCTTCCTGACAGTTTTAACAGGATCTATGATTAGGTTGTCCATCAGCAAATTTTGTTCTTCACTCGAATTCGAGGTATCCGGAAGTATGGCTTTAGTTACGTTTTCTCCAGAAACAGTTAATATGACGAATCTCTCCAATTCATCGCTATCATCATCGCTATTAAGTTTGTAGTCTGATGATGAATCCTCCTCTTCCAATGCTTCTAAATTAGAATTGGTAACATTTCGGAATTCCACACACGTCTCTTTTTCTATGTGACGTATGACTGCCTTTATGTTTTCTATTTCTTCGGAAGCTGGAATGTAGTGTTAAATTATTTGAAGTACATACGTGCTGCTTTGCTTTTTTCAAGAATTTTATTAATCTGCCAGTAAAGAGTTTTACCAACTACTCTAAAAATTTCCTATGGTTTGTCTAATTTTAACCTACTTTGGCCTTTATCGGTTTGTGTGTAATTGTGTTTTATGTTAAATGTTAACTTAATAACTAAAAAAAAAATTAATAAAAAAAAAGCTTTTTTCAGTTCAGAAAAAAAAGCCGTAAATTATAAAAAAAAAACTAGTACCTATCAGATTATATAGGAGCCTTAAATGCTAGATTTTTACAAATTCCCTGGACCGCACACCAGGATTCCCTGTGTCGTGGGGTCCAGTCTCTTCCCATGTAAAGTAAACTAATCTACAAACATTATGAAGCTCCTGTTTCAAATGAAATAACGAATACCTTATGTAGACAACTTACAGAACTCCATCATATCTCTTATTTTGTAATTAACCACTCCGTAGGGCCAGAGTCTATTTTCGAAGTAATCGTCGATCTCTTCCTGTGTGACATTTGTTGGTGCCGTGTCAGATTCGATCATACTTTCACAGGTCTTCTGAAGGAACTCGTTATCGCGTTTCGTGCACTCACTTGAGTACAACATGTTAATTTTTGCCTTGTCCGTAGAACTGAGACGTTCGCGTTGACCGATTTTGTAGCCAGCCTGGGGATGGAAGAATTGGTGGAGTAGGCCGTAAGAAAAAGTCAAGAAAATAATTGGCAAGAAATTAGAAGAGAAAAAAATAATACTTTGGGTATAATGGTGACTTTGCCACTTTTGGAGAACGCTCGTTGTGGGTAGTGCATGACGCTGTCGTAGTCGTAAGGGAGGCTTTCAACAACAGACGTATTGTGAACTTCGAAATACTTTCGGTATCCTGAAAACGATGGTAAAACGTTGTTATTTTTTATTAGTCTTACATGATCATCATCTGCCTAGCCTTTTCCCAACTATGTTGGGGTCAGCATCCAGTTTAACCGGATGCAGCTGAATACTAGCATTTTACATGGAGCGACTGCCTATCTGACCTCCACAACCCAGTTACTGGGTAATACGATACCCCTTGGTAAGACTGGTTGTCAGATTTTCGGGCTTCTGACGACCCGTAACGACTGTCACAAATCCACGAATGACAGTTGGACCAACGGCTTAACGTGCTTTCCGAGGCACGGTGGAGTCTCGGTATGTAAAGATGGTCACCCATCCACGGACCAACCGCGGCAAGCATAGCTTAACCTCATCGATCGACCCGTGCGGCTGTTATTACTTAGCCTCAAGTCCCTCCTTAGTTATATGATTTATTAGTCTTACATGATGTTGTGTTGGTGCAAATAGTATTTCGAGCTCTCTAATACTCCTATAAGTTATGTTAATTTGCCAATTTTCTACCGAAATAATAGGTACCTAGATTCTAAAAGAAATGCTTTTTTAATTTTTTTTTTCTAGGTTGTCGAAGGTTGGTTCCTCACCTGGTTTAATGTTGTCCCATACGATGGTGATGTGCTGGTCCCTATCAGAACGCACGTGTTCGTGGGCAAAGCCAAGCACGTGCATAATCTCGTGGGTGATATCACCGCGGCTCATGCAGTCGTAGCCGAACACGATCATCTGTGGTAGACGCATTTAAAATTCGTTAGAGATTTAGTTAAGTTTAACGGGAATGTGATAAGGCGGTCCACGAATTAAAATTTTAGGTTTTTTTTTTTACGAATTATATTGATCCAGTATTACAATCCAGCGCTTTTAAACAATGTTAACTGCCACTGGATTCAAACGCCTGGATTGAAAGTAAATCTGAGGGGCATTTCCCGTATATTTAACAACGTTCGCAATGTCATCTCAGTCTCAATCTGTCAGAAATTGTACTTAACATTTACCTACATTTTTGACATTTGATTGTTGCTGGCATGGGTGGCATGAGATTGTGACTTGAATTTGAACGTTTTTAGGTACGAGAACTGGAAATTGAATTTGAATTCCCTTCAGTCTATAAAGTCTGTTGATCAAAGTGTATTAGGTACCTATATAACTTAATATTGTTCAATATAGTCCGCAATATCAAGCAGTGCGGATTTTTAACAGGTTGCCATCGGACTTGAAAATTATAATTTATAATAGCTCATTTAAGTCAAGACTCAAAGCGTTCCTATTGAAGAAATGTCTGAATTCAATAGATGAAGACATATCTACGTTTTAAAAAATTGATATTGGCGTAAATTAGTATGTAGTAGTTTGTAATGTTATTGAATTTTCAATTGTATTGATTTTTTTAATTTGTAAGGTTTTTTGAATTTTTAATCGTATTGAATTTTTTAAATTTATTTATTTATTATTTATTTATTTATTTATAACAGCTTAAACTACCATTACATAGGGTAAAACCCTGTAATGGTAGTTTAAGCTGTTATAAATAAATAAATAAATGCGACAGTTAAGAACTTAAACTAATAACCTAAGCTACATGAAATAATTTGTAATGGTATTGATTTTTTTTGTTTGTTATTTTTTATAATTTATTGTACTTATTATGATTTATGAATGTGTTAGTTTTATAATTTTAATGAATGCGATTTTATTTATTACTTACTTATGATTTCAAACACAATGTAAATTGATCCTGAATAAAATTTAATGTAATAAAGGTCGTATTTCATTTTGATAGAACCTAGTTGTTTTGTACTAATATGGTAGTAAACTATTTCTTTCTCTGGTTTCTCTTTCAGAAGTACTCACCTGAACCCCTTTAATTTCAGCCCTCTCATTGCTGTGTACACACTGTCTGATGCCGGAAGGGTTGGTGATGTATAGCCAGTAGACATTCTGCAGTGACTTTTGGTCTGTAGGCCTCTCTCGGAGGCGCTGCAGACGGATACAGGTGTGATGCTCAAAGTAGTCGAACGCTTTTCTTATTGTGTCTGATAATTGCGTGTCTGGAAAGATTTTTGTTAGGAATGGGTTTATTTATGTGTTGAGTAGGTAGGTACGCCCTCTTCTCGGAATATAATTTGTAAATTACTGCTTTGGTTTAGTTGATTTTTATCCCAAGAGTTTGGAGGCAGGAATGTGTTTGATAAGCGTAACCATTTTATTTTAGGAGGTTTACCAGGGTTTGTAGCGGGACTGCCCACCCAGGATGTGCTGGACATAAACCCAGATGATTTTTTTCTATTCGAAAATGAAATATATTAAAGCGATTCATTACTATACCATAGCTTCTAGAGTCAATGAAATAAGGCACGATGGCTTGGACGAATCGAACTGATTTTGTCGAAGAGTCCTGGTCCGGGGCTCGAGTGGTGGTTTTGTTTGTGATGTAGTCATCGAGCATGAGTGGCGCGAAGGGGAACCTTCTGCCGCTCTTGTTTGCGGTTGCCTAGAAATAAAAAAAGACAGTAAAAATCGGCCAAGTGCGAGTCAGATTCGCACACGAAGGGTCCGAACCATCGTAAATTTATAATATCTACTATACAGTGTGACTTGTAATTAGACGTATTCCTTTCAGGACGTGATAGTGTGACCTATTTGCAACAATTAAGCACCCCATAAAGCGTACACCCTATTCATGGAATTCGAGAAAACCTAATTTTCATGTATTTTTGAAAATTTCCCAGATTTCGTCACTAAATATCACTTTTCTCTTCCCCCCTTTAATTTTTAACTATATTTTTATTATTTGTTGTTATAGTGGCAATAGAAATACACCATCGGGTTATACGGAACATCTACAAAAATATGACCACGAAAATTAAAACGGAAAGACTGGGAGAACTCAATCTGCCTAACCTTTTCCCAACTATGTTGGGGTCGGCTTCTAGTCTAAGCGGATGCAGCTGAATACCAGTATTTTAGATGGAGCGACTGCCTATCTGACCTCCACAACCCATTAACTGGGTAATACGATACCTCTTGGTAAGACTGGTTGTCAGACTTTCGGGCTTCTGACGACCCGTAACGACTGTCAAAGATCCACGAATGACAGCAGGGACCAACGGCTTAACGTGCTTTCCGAGGCATGGAGGAGTCTCTATATGTAAAGATGGTCACCCATCCACGGACAACCCCGGCAAGCGTAGCTTAACCTGATGGATCGACCCGTGCGGCTGTTATTACTTAGCCACGAGCTCGTCTCGAGACTGGGAGAACTATTCCCCATAAAAAAGGCGTAATCCCTTATCATGCAACGTTGAAACTTGTGTTTCGAAAAGTAGAATGGTCAAGTTACGGCATAAGGGTAAATGGAGTTCTTTTTACGGAGATCTTATAATAATTTCTGATAGCCCGGATCAACTGCAAACTATGCTCAGCTCTCTCTCATATACAACTTGTAGAGGAAAGCCAAAAAGTAGGCCTGCAGATGATCTAAAAAAAACTTCAAGCGCATGTAACGAACAAAGTCCGATAATGGTTAATTTGTAATTTTATCAAATATTTTTTCGTTTTTGTGGGATAGCAATGTTAAGTTTGTTTTTGGGATAAATTCTTTTTAACTACGGAACCCTTCATTGTGCGTGGTCCGACACGCACTTGGCCGGTTTTTTTTTTCTTTTTTTTTAAGTCGAACTTCTAGAACGGTCTTGTTGAACAAAATTTTTCTCCTTGAGCTAAATTTTAGTCACTTTTTGGGTGATGTTTAGACAGATACTATTTGTTTATCGATCGTAGACCATAATTTAAGGAATTATAACAAAAATTAAAAAATTACAAAAAATGCGACACAGAAAGAGAAAAATAAATTTCCCTAAAAATATTAAAAACCGTCTAACTTCTAAACTATAAATAATTGCTGAACATACGAGTACATGGGGGTGATTCGTGAAGCCCTTGGAGAGAGGTTTCAAAAATTTTGCTTTGGACTTCGTTCCACGGGCCTCATACCCACCCACGCACCCATTGCCCGAAACGTGGAGAAACCGGACGCGTGGGTGGATACATGACTTTATTATTTGTAACCTGTTCAATACAGATGCGGTCAAAATCACGCTTTTTAAAGCATACTGCACATCCCTGTACTCGAGCGCTCTATGGATAAGCAGTACTAATCGTGCCGCCAATGCGTTGCGTGTTCAATACAACTACGCTTTTAGGGCGCTGTTGCTACTGCCACGTTATTGTAGCGCATCTGCAATGTTTGCTCGAGCCAGAGTGGATAGCTTCTCAGCTGTTGATCGCAAAAAGAATGCATCTCTTCTGACAAGATTGCGGGACAGTGGCAACAGCCTCCTGGAAGCGATTACTGATGGGCCTGACGAAAGCCCCATAATGAGGCATCTTATAATAACCACCCTGTCGGTAGTAGAATTTAAGTAGGCTAACATAGCAAATAAGTGAAATTGTTTACTAACATCTAGTATAGTAAGTATTTTTGTTTTGTAATTTGGATCGAGTTGTCTGTAAATAAATTATTATTATTAATACACAATAATGATGATTGTTCTTGACGAAATGTGCTTTAGAATTCCCTACTGTATATTTTAGATTTTTAAATTGAAATACCTAAATTTTCTCCGCCCCGAGCGGCTGAATCCCCCGCTACGCCACTGACTTGGTCACCTGCGTTACCTAAGGGATAGACATGGTCTCTTTTATTAAATTTCTGTCAGTTTGTAATCGTCTACTTACGCCATTGCTTTTCACTTCAGCCTTTGGCATTTCCTTGCGTCTATAAGCGATCTTCAGTCCCTTCTCTTGCAAATCATCGTATATTTTATCGACAATCGCTTCAACCCTTTGCTCATCCTCTTCGTTTAAAGCTGGGTTCACACTATTCACCCCTCTTTTGAACCTATGCGTCTTTATCTTTTGTAGCTCTTCTTTCTTTTCTTTAAGTTTTAATTCCTTCTTTCTTTTGTCGTATTTATTATAGGGAAGGGCTTCTTTTGTGAGGCTTGCTCTTATAGTTTCTGCATTAAACCTCTTACACATGTCGCGGGTTTCGTGGCGTTTTCTCTCGATCAGTTTTTTGTCGACTGAAATCAAAATGTTTATGTTGCTGAGTTATTAAAGTACACAAATCAACACCTTCCGCACCAACATGCATACTCCTACATCACACACACCCCCACCTCACACATACCCCCATACAAACACAAAACACTGTGCGCATTCCTTATTTAAATATATTTTTTTCAATACACATCCTCGAAAACTGGTTCATATCGCACTACGATTAGGTTCACAATGCAATATATTTCACACGCGTGTGATTTTTCATTTTCCAACACGTGTGCGGGACCACAGATAACTTATACCTATACTTAGTTCAAATTGGTTCAATGCCTTTATTCACACCGTCTCTATTCGGAGGTGAATGTTTTTTTTTAATCTCGGCAAAGAGATATGCGTCTTTACGGCGTTAATATTTTTTGAATACTTAAATAATGTTTATAAATAGAATATCATCAAAAACCATGATTATTACAATAAAATAAATGTTTATGAACAAATTAACATTTATTTGTGCTATCTCAAAAATATTTGAATTTTCTATTTTTCATATTAGGCTGTTTATCGGCTTTATACCTTTGCTTCTCCTTCAACCTGGCGAAAACAAAGGGCGGAACAAAAAAAGAAAATTTAAATCATAGTTTCCTAATAATTCATGACAAAAAAATTTTTCGTTATTTTATTTTTTCAAAAGTGTATTGAAAAACGTGGTTTGATACACGTGGACATTTGTTATTGCAGTTCTCGACTCAAAAACAACCTCGCCCACGGCTCGGGTGTTAATTCCGCCTCGAATGCAATAACAAAAATGCTCCACTTGTATCAAAATGTAATACTTATTATTGTTTTGTTAAAAACCTTTGGCATGTTTCAAAATTATTTTCTCAAATATGTATAGTTTATGTAAACTGGAAGAGCTGGACCACTTAATCATCTTCCTGCCCTTATCCCATATTACTTGGGGTCGGCGTAACACGTTTTCTTCTTCCATTCTCCCCTGTCAACCGTCACGCTATCATTCACTCCCTTCTCTTTCATATCATTCGTCACACAATCCATCCATCTTTTCTTTGGCCTTCCTCTGCCTCTCCATCCATCAATATGTATATTCATCACTCTTTTAGTCACATGACTTAATACAAGCAAATTTTTGCTTAAAAGGTGCCTCCAAACTTAATAATGTAATTTACATTATGTTGTTGAAATAAACATTTTTATTTTATTTATTTTAGGAATTTCTCAGTAGAAGCCCGGAGTCTGGATTTTTGCCCGGTTGATGGCCATGGGGTCTCCATGGACTTGTGGCAAAATGTGTGTCTGCCGCTTTGGTGACTATTATTTAATAACGTTAGATTTAATACTGGCTTAATTACTTACGTTTTAGAACACTCAAGACATCAGTGCTGTGGCTTGGATCACATTTTGTTAAAATAAAATGAAGATTAACCATAAAATATATCTTTAGGAATCCTAACATTCTTGTGAGAAAGTATTTGTGTTATTGTTATTTTTATTTAAAACATTTTACGTGCAAACTATAAAACTTTAACGGAAATTGAAACAATTTTATTTTTATTACCTAAAGTAGATTTTAAAATTTTATTTTAGTACTCCTATGTCAAAAGTATTATTGAAAAACGTAATAGGAACTTCGATTTCATACGTAACAAAGTACCCAAGTACCTACCCAAGGTTATATGTACTTGCAATAATTTAAAAGGTGCACAGGACCTCTGAACTACGACCTCCATTGTATTAAACTAACAATAAGCCCCCTTTCTCACTGGCTGAATCAAACGTGCGATTGAATGACGTAGTAGGAAGTTAGGAACTGTTACTCGATAGTTTTCGCCGGTGTACCACTGGCCTCACCTGTTCGATGGATTCGCAAATTCGAATTTAGAAAGTTAACTTTTTATTCCGGCACAAGTTTAACGAGGTTGGAGGTGTGGAGTCGAGTGCCAGTAGTGAGTGCCAGCCAGTCGCTGTTTGTGTGTCAGTGAGAAACCACGTGTATCGCGCCGAACCCGCGAAGTGAACGAACTTGTTTGTTACTCCATGTTATTGTTATCATTGCCAAAAAGGATTTATTAAAGTAAGTTAGATTTTTTTTTCTGATACCAATTTGTGTCATTCGTGTTTATTTTAGCATTACTGCATTTGATAACGTGGAATCCGTGTGAATTTACACCGGCGTCGACTTTTTTGAGTTTGTTGACATGGCAGATTTTGCGTTTTATGACAGTAAGCGATAGAAAACGTCTGTATAAATTATACCTGTGTACCGTTATGGTATCTGTTGATGATTTAATTGAGAGGCAATAGCGAGGTCGATAATAATTGAGTCCGTGATCTGTGAACCACAGAGTATGTAATTAAATACCTTTACATCTTCGAGTAGACAACTGTCATTCATTATCCCGCCAAAAATGTGCATACGAATATAGTTCTTATCTTTGTAACAGAAGTACCGATTTACTTTGAGCATGAACTGCAGTACAAATCCACCTGTGCGTAGATGCAAGTTTTTTGTGAATGCATTTACGGCGAGCTTCGATCTTGTGTTACTATGTCACAATGATAGACTTTCACTGGACGTAAAGACTTATTCACACCGGGTCTAGTACTCTAGTCTATTGCTATGATATGAAATTATCTTATATTACTAGTTACAGTGGGCAGTGGTAACAGCCGTGACATACGAGTTGTATGTCGTAGGTTCGAACCCAGACAGGCGCTTTACTTTGTGTAAATTATTTCACCACCACTGCTCTCAAAACGGTAAAGGAAAACATCGTGAGGAAACCGGCATGTCCTAAAACTAAAAATTCGAAGACATGTGACGTCCAACAACCCGCACTGGGCCTGCGTGGTGGATTACGGCCCACTCCTTCTCACAGAGAGAAGGCCTGTGTCCCAGCAGTGGGAACGTTATAGGCTGATTATGCTATATAACTCTGACTAGAATGTTGTAAACAAGTCGAGTGGTTTTTTACATGCTTCGAGTTCCTATCAGGTAAAGCTATGCTTGCCGCGGTTGGTCCGTGGATGGGCGACTATCTTTACATACCAAGACCCCTCCGTGCCTCGGAATGGTACCGGCTGTCTTTAGTGGATCTTTGACAGTCGTTACAGGACGTCAGAAGCCCGAAAGTCTGACAACCAGCCTTACCAAGGGGTATCGTATTACCCAGTAACTGGGTTGTGGAGGTCAGATAGGTAGTCGCTCCATGTAAAAGCCGACTTCAAAATCGTTGGGAAAAGGCTAGGCAGATGATAACGATAAGTTCCTATTTTGTACTTAATGCACTAACTTCATGTAGTATTATTTGTTTACAGTAGAATCACAGTATAATTAAGATACAGTAGTTTATCTCCACAGAAAACAGTCGAAACGACGCGCTTCGAAATCTCAGTCAGTATCAGTACGCAAAAGTTCGAGCGCGCGGCAGATAGGCACGGACGGACACGTATTTATATACTGAGCGGCCGTAGGTAATTAATTGAAGGTCACTGCTCAGATAAACTACTGTAGTTTTATTATACTGTGGTAGAATTAACGTTACCTAAGCAATTATGTACGAATCATTATTTCTATTAGCTTCCAAATGTTTGTTGTGTAATTCAATTATACGCTACTTTCAGTGATTAGCAGCAGTGCGAATAAATTATTTTTTATTAAGCTATGTAATCATAGGCACGCGGCGGAAGTTCAATGAACGCTTTCCATTTCTATTGTTTAAGTAAGTAATTAATTAATTGATTTCAGTAGTGTAAATTATAAAATTATGATAAAAATATCCACAGAAAAATACACTTACAATCAACCGCAAACGTCGACGTAATTTTCGATATTTAAAAATATATATCGATTTCACTACACCGCACTATTTTCCTTACTTTTGGTGTTCACCAACTCTTTCGAACGCGGTGAAGTAAGTATAAAACCCGCGTAAGTCATAACTTCATAAGTCATTTATTTCATAATAATAAAAAAATTGTGTTAAAAATTACAGTGATGTGATGATAAATAAAATAATAAAAAAACAAAAACATTACAAAAAATAAAAAAAATAAAAACTATAAAACTACTACAAAAACAACAAAAGCCACCACAAACACTACTATTACTACACACCACTACGCTACTACTTTCTACTTGCATAAAAAACAACTACAGGGTTATATCATGAAGTCCATAAAGGAGAACTTCCTTGAATCTATGTGCATTACTTACGTACTAACAAGTAATCAGGTACAGTCACAAACAAGCATACATGCCTTACACACACATACATACATACATAAATAAACTCGCGCCTTCACTCGAGGGTAGAGGCAGAAACTACAGAACGCCATCAGCTACGACCCTTACATACTCCTTTAGCCTCATTTACGTTCATACATCAGGGTCACACGCACGCCGGTTGCAAGTACTACGCACCTGACCATTCTGAAGAACATCACCAATACGGTCACTGTATGTCTTCCAAGGGCGTACGAGGGGACACCCTACGAACCGCCGGCGGCCGGCGTTTCCACTCACATCAGTCACATCTGCCTTGTTAGTCGTCTTGCATTCATCCTCTCAACATGACCAAACCATCTAAGCACACTCTTTTCATATTTTTGTCACTACATGTTCTTTTAAACCGCACCGTTGCCATATTCCTCAGCCTATCATTCGTAGTCAAGTGCCTTACACTTACGCAAAATACAAAGCTATTTTCTCGTCAAAGAAAGATTGCAACTTTGAGAAAAGACGTACCTAAGTTGTAGTATGGTTTCGATTTAATACGACGAGTACTTATAGTCTTTTTTTTTTAACAAACGAGTACCGAGTTATGTCTCGCACATTTCCGATATTGAGAGAGTGAGATGGGTCATTGGTCGGGGTGGGCCCAACACCTTTGTTTTGTTTTGAAATGGTTAAGGCCCGTTCATATTGAATACTTCTAAAATTTACTGTACAGGAGACATGTCCGCCATAACTCACGCACAAACAATATCGTCTGGTTCACTCACTAAAACACGTGCGACGCGCAGGTAGTCGATGACTCAACTGAATGTACATGTAATTACAGCGTTTGGTTTGTGTGGAACGGAGTTTATGTTGATTACGTGGAATAGTAGCAACGCAGTCAAAAATTTCGGTAAAAAACAGATTATATGTAAGTATTTATGTTTGTAACACCATACAATTTCGATCGGCTAAATCAGCTCAGTTGACCACTACACATGACACTTGATTTAGGTATGCCTGTGCCAAGCGGCTTCCTTTGTTGAAGATTTGCAAGATTGATGACACTATAAATACCCTGCTATATAAATAGATTACCAATCGTACTATCGTCGCGGACCAATTGTCTTAAGACTCAAAAATATACTATTATCCAAAACATGTATTAGTACATTAACTGCATGTAACTTAAATCTTTATGAAGATGTCCAGGAAGATTGTTAGATTATGCAGAGTCGCTCGACAAGAACTTTTTTTTTTTTTTTTTTTTTTTGTGGATGGGAAATCATCAAATGACTTCTCCCGCTCTGGGCGGAACGGGAGGGCGTGTCGAAACTTTTACTGACTAAAACCCACCCGTGTTCCTTCAGTTGCCCGTGCCAGGGCCACGGTATCTCTTTTGAACTACCTGCGACCCCGGCGGCATCGGCCATTATTGGACCCCGTCACTGCTGACATCTCTTTGAGGCGCGCGTGGAACACAACGCGCCGTCGACCCGGACCTGGTCCTTACCGGACGGCGAGGTACTCGTTACTCGTCGTCCGCAAGGCCGCGCCTACGGTGGCCGGGAATCGGCGATGGATTCCCGCCGCCCGGGCGTCTCCTGCGGCGGCTAGGGGCGTGAGGGCGCGACTGTTGCCTCTCCCTCACGCGTTCCGCCTCCTCCTTCGCGAGCAGTACTGCTTCGCAGAAGGAGGTGACGGCCTCCTATGCACTCTCGCTCCGCACCATGGCCTGGACCAGGTATGGACGCGAGAGATCGCCGCCGCGAGAACACGGCGGTTCTCCACCCAAGCCGGGCAGAGCTCCACTGTATGCTCCACCGTGTCCTCCGGGCGATCCACACAGTGGTGACACCCGGGCGTTTCCTCCCGAAATTATCCGAAACAGGAACCTCCCGAAACAACCGTGTCCGGTGAGGACAAGACCTCATGACGTATTCCACCACGCGAGCCCAGTGCGGGTTGGTGGATGTCATTATTATGTCTTCGAATTTTTCGAAAGGCATAAAAATCTCATAACCTCTGCGGCGGCTCGGCTAAATAAGCATGTCTGGCTCATCTGCCTAGCCTTTTCCCATCTATTTTAGGGTTGGCTTCCAGTCTAACCGCATGGCTGTATATTCTTACTAATATTATTATAGCTAAAATCATTATCTGATTGGAATCCTGCCTCTTTTTCCTCAAACTTGAACTGTATTGTGATGATTTAGGTTTCTTACACAACACTTGCTTGCTTGGCTTGAACAATTAAATGAATACACGTACACTGCGACCTAGTCTTAAGTCTTGAGGTTACCAGCTATGAGAAAATGTTAACAAAGAGTCAAAGAATTTAGAGTAATAAGCTAATAAGCTATTGTTTGCAGAATTTAATTGTAATAAATTTACTTTATAAAAAAAGTAAAAACCGACTTCAAAACCAAATACTAATAAAATAACTTTCCTGGTCGGTGTCCAGCGACGGTGCATTGAAGAATTGAAGACGCCGACTTCGGAAGCTGTTAAGTGTTTTATGAAAGTTATTTAATTCGTTTTTGGTTTTGAAGTCGGTTTTTACTTTTTTTAAAGTAAAAACATACATGCATAATCTTTAATTAAAATTTACAAATTTACGATTAGCCCTTATAATTTCTAACATGGGTTGGGTGATGCTCATTTCTTCATTCGTTGTGTATGTTTTGGCGATTTGGTTCTCTGATTGTGACGACACAAACAGGCAAGGATCATGTGACGTCACACCTCACACATTGCCTTACTTACAAACCACAGTAGGTACTGTGATACTTTATATAAGTAAACCAGCTCCACAATCCCTGTATCACCGTTTCATTTTACCAACCAGAACACTGCTGTAATCAGCTTTATTAATCCGATTACGACTTACCTGCTGATGTTGTCTAAGAACAAGATTTACTTGCGCTAGCGCACATCGTCCTTTACGGTAAACGTGCACGTACGTAACGGTTACGCGACGATTACGCAGCGAGCGGTCACGCTACCGCTAGGGTCGGCAGGAGAAATTTAATATTATGTTGCTTTAAGAATTTACGAGAGTTTTGAATATTTGATGTCGTGAGCTCGTGATTGAGCAATTGATGAAGGAATTTGGATAGTGTATTTCTTTTTTGTATGACGCTGTTTTGCATTATTGTTTTGTTTTGTTTTATTTATTTTTGTATTAACCTTTCTGACACTTTCTGATTAAATGACCGACTCTTTGACAGTTCAAACGTGCCTGTAATTGGTTTAATTATTCAAATCAAATCATTTATTTTTTTGCAAATATGGGTAGAGTAGAATGGTATAGATGTTATACATGTTTGCATGTTTGTTTGTTGTTGTTTGTGTATTATTAAAATATATGCTTAAGTAGAATCCGCTTATAATGACATCGAAGGGAAGTAAGAAACACGTCATACTAAGCGGACGTCATACAAAGCATAGTCTTAGAAAATAAACAACTTCCTATTTTTGATATGTATTTAGTTAGGCAGGGTATACTAACATATTTGTATGTGAATTGCTGCATGCAAAATTGAATATTGTCATGAAATTGATCATAACAATATTCAATTTTGTGTTGGTGTGTTACTATGTTATGTTACTATTATTGCAAAAACAAAGTAATATAATTATATAAAATTGAACATGAAGCAATTCACATACAAATATGTTAGTATGCCTAGATATCTCTTTTGGTGACTGTAGGTACATATTTTTTCTTTTCTTAGGGCTGATTGTTCAATAGTCAGATAATTTTTATCAGACGAATAAATATGGCGGTTTGACAGCTTTTGTATGGAAAATATGTCAAACTATCACATTTATTCTTCAGGTAAAAGTTATTAACCTATTGAACAATCAGCCCTTAGTGTGATATGTCGCTTATTATGATATATTTCTTAATAAAAAAAAATACAACCGACTTCCAAAAACAACACTACAAAGTAAAAAATAACTTTAATTTCGGAAGTTGGTGTCTAGTTAAATGTATTTTCGTTTTTTGCCACCGACTTCCGAAATTAAAGTTATTTTTCACTTTGTAGTGTTGTTTTTGGAAGTCGGTTGTATTTTTTTGTAAAAAAGTTTTCATTTTTCACTTTTTAGTTGTGTACCTACCCCACACAAATTCTAATGCCACTATCTGCAAAACAAACTAGAACATCATCCATATAAAAGTGGGGAAAAAATACGTATTATTGAAGCTAACTCAAAAACTACCAAAGCTAAGTTAATTAATTTTATATGTTTTTTTTTTAACTGTGATGCCTCTCGAAAAAAACAAAAAAAAATCCAAATCGGTCCAGCCATCTTCGAGTAATCGGGGAACATACATAAAAAAAAAAAATAAAAAAAAAAAAAGGTTCCGACGAATTGAGAACCTGCCTTTTTGAAGTCGGTTAAAAATAGGTAATAAGCGAAATGTCACTAAGAGCGATGTCAATCTCCGAACTTTCTTATATAGAATTTTATATGAAAAGCAAACTTCGCATTGCAATTACTTCATCGCGGAGTCAAAATAAACAGATTCCACTGTAGTTACCATAGAACAGTCTGTTCTGTGGTAGTTACGTTAATTTTTTTTGGCAAGGTCTGCAGCCTCGTTCTGATGGTCTTTTGGTCTTTGATATCAATTGTCTCTAAATTGGCCATTACTTATGTCATCCACCCATTTACAACGACTGATCGTTGTAAAGGTAAAAAAAGTATGGAGAATACCCTCAATTTAAAAATAATAACAAGCGGATAAAGCGGAGAAAAAAATTACTGTGATACGAGCTAAAATAAGTTTCAGTAACAACTGGGTATATAAAAAGGCTCTTTTGACAGTATTCGTCAGTCACAACTATTATGTTGGCCTCAACTAATAAGAGGTTCTCTCAAATTCACGTTTACATTATCTTACTCTATTGGATGGATATTCACATCGATTCTAATTTTGAAGAACGACTCTTGCTTGGCTCATATTCCTCTGCAATGTTAGAAAAAAGCATAGAGCAGCATATACAATAATTTTCTATGCAATCTAAGAATCCAAAGAAAACACACATGGTGTTTCTGTAGCCTATTGTGGGCTTATTGTAGGAAGCAATTGATAGAATTATGTTGTTGAGGTGTTCTAAAGCAATTATCCAGCAATCTGTCAGCTGTTATTAACCGTTATAACTTCACGGCACGTAGCTCTGATGGTAGTACCGCAATTTTATATGTAGGTAGCTGTAGGAGATACATTGTCAGTGTAATTAGGTAGAGAATCTAAGAATCTGAATGAGCACATTGCTTTAATGGGATTGGTACAGTTCTCCCCACCCATTGAACTTTCTTATATAATTTACTAGCTGGCCCACCAGACGTTGTCCTGTCAAATTTTCAATAAATCGAACGGCGGGAAAACAAATGAACAGCTGATTATAAAATTAATTTGAATTTGGAATTCTAAATAGAATGAAAGATTCCCGACAGACGCTGCCGCTGTTGCCCCCTGTCCTCATACATGAGAAAATTAATTTTCTTCATATTTTTTTTTTTGTGAATTATCCTATGTTTTTAATCGTTATTCTGCTATTCGGGACGGAAACAAATACAACAAATCAAAAACCATAAAAGTTGGTCCAGCCATTCTCGAGTTATAGGTGTTCGAACAAACCCGACTTTGTTTTATATATTATATATAGATTTATTTAATTGATTTACAAGAGGGCCATATCTATTCACCAACTTATTGACTAAAATACGATGTGTAGCTACATATAGCTTGGTATAATTATGGCGGCTAAAAGTATGTTTCGAGAAGTATGCTCTTGTCTTCGTTCTCTCATCATCATTCAGGTGAAAGTCAACCATTGCTGGATGTAAGCCTCCCCAAGCATCGGTTCATCAACCGATCCAGAGCTTTTCTGCTTCTTTCACTTTTCATATTGAACTTTCTGCGTTAATCTTTCTATCCTAATGTCATAATACCATTAAAATTTCTCCATTTCCAAGTTAGCTTGTTTTCGAATAGCCTGTATGTGTTTGAAGAAATTCTCCTCGACATTGCAGATTGCGTTACAATACAAAGTGGGTGGGTCTGTTAGTCCATAGTAATGTTTTCCTATTGCTGCAAATGTTGTAGAGTATTTTCCCACACACAATGTTAAGTAATTAAAGGTGCTTACCTATTTACTTGACGTGTCACAAAGTTGTACGTTAGTACTATTATTTATTCTGTGGTAATAGGTATGAATTACTTTAAATTTAAACTCTATTTTTTTATTTGCTATACTTCATTTATAATATGATTTGACATTTAAACAAACCTTTTTTACAATCCGTACAACAGATTTTGACTTCTATTCCGTAGGCTTAAGGATGGTATTAAAGGCAAAAAAGTGGTTACAATACCAACTGTTTACTGCAGCTGCCATTTGTTATGCCATCAACATAATAGAAATCAAAATCGGTTGATCGGACTGTAAAAAAGGTTTGTATAAATGTCTAATCTTATTGCAAATGGAGTATAGACGAAGCAACTGCTTCCTGCGATCGACTTATTTTTGTCATTTTGACATTCTAGTCATGTTAAGTTTTTAGTCTAGCAAATTAAAAATTTGATTATAATCGTTTAGTAGATTACCACCATACCTTTTTTGTCGCCAATTAGTGTTGCTGTTTTTCGTTCAGGAGTCCCTGCTTGAAATCTAATAAAAAATACTCGAAAATGTTATCTCGATAGATGAAATCGATAAATTATGAGCGAATAACTCGACGACGAAACATCATTTCCCGAATGTCAATCAAATCGATTTTCAACCGACGAAAAAAAAAGGAGGAGTTTCTCAAGTCAACATCTATATTTTATTTTTTATGTTTAAATTACGCCACGCTATTTTTACAGAGTTGTCTGATTTGAAAGATTCTTACTTTATTTGGGAGGGTACACCTCGAAGTTAGTCCCATGTAAAATTTATTTACTTTGCTTGGGTAGTTTTTGAGTTAGCTTCAATAATACATATTTTTTTCTTACTTTTTATGTCGATGATGTTCTCATTTCTTTTGCAGGTAGTGGTATTCGAACTTGTGTGGGGTAGTACCACAGCTAAAGAGTGAAAAATAAAAAAAAAATTACAAAAAATAAAAACAACCGACTTCCAAAAAAAAAAAAAACACTACAAAGTGAAAAATAAAACGAAACGAAAATACAAAACCAAAGACACCGACAACCGAAATTAAAGTTATTTTTCACTTTGTAGTGTTTTTTTGAAAGTCGGTTGTTTTCTTTTGTAAAAATGTTTTCAAAATAGATACAGAATTTTCAGTTAAGGCGATACCAAAAGAAATTGGGGAATTTTTCGTAACCATTTATTTCACTAGTGCAGCATGTATGGATTTAATTTTTGGATATATGTTTACTGACTTAATCGGGTTAAATTTCCTCGACAGAATTTAATTCCGAAAAGACCTCTACTTTTTTATGTTTTTTTCTGTAAATCTAAAATCCTAAGTAATTTCATTGCAAAATTGCATTCAAATTGTGCGTTAGGTAATTGAAAATTCTGGCCGAAAATATTTTTGATTGATAGCTTAATTTATTTTTAAACAATTTTTATTTGATTTGGCGCTATTATTTTGGTTCCAGCCATTGTTGCGCTCTTTTTTTCGCATGTGGAAGTAATTGACTCTGTCATTTTGTTATTTTCGCCCAGTTCGCTTTTTACGTATCACATGCACCAGGGCTGTGTGCAGGTGAAATATAGCTTTGTTTCTAGGATAGCAACGCCTGGGACAGTACTGACACTGCTATAGGAAATCGTTAAATACAATCATAACATAAGTTGCTTACAAACATAACATTGATTCTAAGTATGTCCGTATTGACTCTGTGGTCGCATAGAATTACTAAGTTATTTATTTATAAATAGATTTAAACTGTTGTTATCTATAAATAAACTGTATGTTTGTTTCAAGTCGTTTTGAATGTCAAAGTCTAATATTTTGACATGACAACAACTGTCGTGAGAATGCCGCATGCTCCTAACTAAAGAAATCCATTATTATTCTTTTGTAATATACTGAAATATTACCACGTAGGCAAAATATGCAGCACATCTTTTGGCATGCGGTTTTGATCGAAAATAATTATTTATTGGTAAGTACTTACTCGATCTGAATATCCGAAATAGACTACAAACTTATATTTACAGTTGCAGAATTGACCGTGACGTTTGTCGATGTGTAGGTACATGTTTTTCAACTACAGTGTTAAGTTTGTTCTTGGGATAAATTCATCCCAACTACGGAACCCTTCATTGTGCGTGGTCCGACACGCACTTGGCCGGTTTTTTTCTAAATTCATCAAACTCATCATTATAATTCAACCCAAAGTCGTCCACTGCTCGACGTAAGCCTCTCCCAGTGTCGCCTCATCTAGCGGTACCGGGTACCGTGTTTCCCGCATCCAGCAGCGGTTCTTCAGAATAATTTCTGTGACACGTGTTTGTTAGTAATTTTGCCAGCCCTGGTACTACATTCACGAGTTGCATTAGGTCATTGACACTAGCGTAGGTATTGCAGAAAGCTGTTGCTGTGCTGTGTATACATTATCTATCACCTAGCCTATTAGCCTTCGTTTGTCACTGTCAAGGCTCGAAGTATTTAGCCGCCTGGGGTCATTTGACTCGTAGTTCGTACTTAGCTGTTGCCAACCTGTGTGATTGTGTCATCGTAGTTAGTGGCTTGGTGGAAATTATTTCCATTTTCAAAATGTAATAGATTTTTTTGTTTTTTTTTGAATTTGGAAGTTTTCAATTTGTTACGAATGTTTTTGGGTGTGGGTTACCAATGGTCAAATCTGAATCGATTTCAATGATTCGTCAATAGGTATTCGTAACTAACCTTGATTAGCTTTTTAACCGACTTCAAAAAGTAGGAGGTTCGCAATTCGTCGGAACCTTTTCCCCGATTACTCGAAGATGGCTGGACCGATTTGGATTTTTTTTTGTTTTATTCGTGAGGGTATCATCACAGTTGGTTGCATATAAAATTGATTAACTTTGCTTCGGTAGTTTTTGAGTTAGCTTCAATAATACGTATTTTTTCCCCACTTTTATATGGATGATGTTCTAGTTTACTTTGCAGGTAGTGTTATAAGAATTTGTGTGGGGTAGGTACACAACTAAAAAGTGAAAAATAAAAACTTTTTTACAAAAAAATACAACCGACTTCCAAAAACAACACTACAAAGTGAAAAATAACTTTAATTTCGGAAGTCGGTGGCAAAAAACGAAAATACGTTTAACCAGACACCGACTTCCGAAATTAAAGTTATTTTTCACTTTGTAGTGTTGTTTTTGGAAGTCGGTTGTATTTTTTTGTAAAAAAGTTTTTTTAGGTGTATAAATTTTTGACGACACGTCTCGCGTTTCTGTTATAATTTTGCACAAATTCTGTCTGAAGATTTGTATGGAGCATTTAAGGCGACGATAACCGACTTTTAATGATTTTAAACTGAAGATCACGTCTAAACGAGTAGTGATAGGTAATGATTTGGAAAAAATATTATGTGAACATTTTAGATTATGTTTATAGTGTAATTAATTTGTAAAGTTAATTTGTAAAAACTGAGAATCAAGCAAAAACTATCAAGCGTATATTCTAATGGAACCTTCACCATTTTAGAGGTATTATAATTATTTATCTTTTAGTATACTTACGTGTTTTAATATAATACTTTTTATATTATGTATATATTAATAATGCGCCTAATTTGGGATAACGCTCCTGGATGGGCGAGTCCTATTACTAGCTCAACGTACTATGGGCCAAAGTTCCGCATGATCACCTCAAAGGCGATAATCACATAGCACGGCTCACGACTCGATCGCACAATGTTCGTTTGTCACTAGCTGCGCTCTCACAGGAATATTTTCTTAAGTGAGCATGCTTAAGTTTTGTCCATAGTACGACGCGTTGCGTGAGCTCAGCATAGAAGACCACTTGAATGTTCGCTGTCAGAGAGTTTTTTTTAAATTTTTTTCACATTGAAGTGGTAGCAATACGCAAGTTAACTACTCAAGGCCATTGGCATGCATCTGCGTCTTAACGAGCAGAACTGAATAGAAAACGCTGGCAGCCGCAGTCTAGATGTGCAGTGCTATTCTGTACAAATCTCACCGTGAAAACTTAGGTGAAGTGAGCATGGAGTGAGCTATAATGTAGTGTCAATCCCTAGCATCAGGCAGAATGACAACTCACTTCACCTAGGTTTTCACGGTGAGATTTGTACAGAATAGCACTGGTGTTCTTATGAATTCAAGCTGAAGTACCTACAGACAATACGGTTGAAGCCTAGCCTTCTTTGGTGAAATTGCAGACAATTGCTGGATATTTTTGCTTCCATCCTTTCTCTTAACTTACAATGACAGCTAAAACAAATGGAATAGAAACTACGAGTACAGTGTCAGACTGTCAGGGCCTGAAGCCATGAAACAGCTGAGTTTGTAGATACAAGTTGTGTTTGACAGTAATAGTTGTAGAACAGTTTTCTCTGCCTTCGGCCATATTTTCCTTTCCTCGGACTCTCACGACCTTACCGTCATGGAGCTTATATTGCGTACAATAACGCACAACCTCTTAAGGGGTCATTGTACTCATCATTATGAACAACTTTTACTATGGAACCAAACCTGATATCGTGAAAAACTTTTTTACAAAAAAATACAACCGACTTCCAAAAACAACACTACAAAGTGAAAAATAACTTTAATTTCGGTAGTCGGTGTCTAGTTAAATGTATTTTCGTTTTTTGCCACCGACTTCCGAAATTAAAGTTATTTTTCACTTTGTAGTGTTGTTTTTGGAAGTCGGATGTATTTTTTTGTAAAAAAGTTTTTATTTTTCACTTTTTAGTTGTGTACCTACCCCACACAAATTCTAATACTCCCTGCAAAACAAACTAGAACATCATCCATATAAAAGTGTGGAAAAAATACGTATTATTGAAGCTAACTCAAAAACTACCAAAGCAAAGTTAATCAATTTTATATGAGACCAACTGTGATGTATACCCTCTCGTATAAAAAAAAAAAAAATCAAATCGGCCCAGCCATCTTCGAGTAATTGGGGAACATACACGAATTGAGAACCTCCTCCTTTTTGAAGTCGGTTAAAAAATATCAGCTGTTCCCTACATTTTGACGAGTCATGCGGACATATACAGTAGGAAACAGCTGTTTTTTTTTCGCGATTTCATGTTACTACGGGGTCATTGTCCCCGTAGGAGGTTGTGCATTATTATATGTTACAACTTGTTGAGATGGGAGCCTTTTTGGCCTCGCACAGGTCTCTTTTTTTTTATTCTGATTTCTTTTTTTTTGTTTTTTTGCTTTTTAATGTTTATTTTGTTACTTTTATAAGCTTATGCTCTTTTTTTAACTGTATTTCCTGTGCGTGTCCCAAATAAAATATTTTTCTTCTTCTTTCTTCTTCTTCTTCTTGTATAAAGAAACTCCTAAAGTTGTATTTAAAGAGTTATGGCCGAGTTGTCACTGTTCTAATTCGTCATTCAAAAATAAAACATCAGAGGGGCAATTCCCGTACTTATTTTTAACAACGTTCGCAAACTCATCTCAGTCTCAATCTGTCAAAAATTGTATAGCGTTTATCTATATTTTTGACATTTGATTGTCGCTGGCATGAGATTGCGACTTGAATTTTAACGTTTTTAGGTACGAGAATTGGCCTTCTGAATTCACAACAGTCTCGTCGTGCTTCGGCATCGATACCAGATTGAAATAGTTATGTTTAAAACAAGTGGTACATTTACTTACCAAATTACTTGTCTTTATATAATTGATACGTTATGTAACTAGTCGGTGATCATCTTTATTATATACTTACATATTTTTAGAAAAAACACGGTCTTACATACTTGCCTACATCTAAATAAGCATCTCATACATAAAAATAACACAATAATGTTTATGATATTTTTTATAATAATATACCGGATTTAATTCTGCAACCGGTTTTCGTTCCATCTTTCGTAGCCTAAGTACATAGTAGACTTGGTTACAAAACCAGTTCAAAAATGCCTTTTTGTGTGCCTATTTGAAATAAATTATTTGACATTGAGATTGAGTATAAGCTGGTCTCGCATTCTACTACACCTGCTCAAGATCAAAGTGTTATCATTATAATAATAATAATATTTTTAAAATGTTTTTATTTTTTTTATTTTTTATAAAAATATTTAAAAGTGTAAATTATTTGTATATAAATGAATTAAAGAAAATAATAAAACATTTATTTTCAGGCCACAATGGTTTATAGACACAGGTACACACGGCTACACATCAAGCTATACATTTCCAGTTTACACTGACCTCTCATTGGAAGGAAATCCTATACAATGTGAGATCAGCTTATACTGGAACTGCACAGCTTGATCTGTAGCCGTGCGTACTAGTCCGCGGAAGCGACGGAATATCACGTCTTGCGGCCAAAAGTCTTAAAAAAAAAGTCTTTAAAAGTCTTGACGACGGACTATATAACAATTCAGTACTCGCACCACGGACGCCTTGAAACCAGTGATGCGAGTTTTACTGTAGGTATCATTAATAGACTCGGGTGTAATTAAGTTTTTAACAACCTCATTATTTTGTACATATACTTGTTTTTATGAACAGTCGTAATAATAGATTTGATTGTGTAACGAATCTACTAATCTAATAAAATAAAAGGGGAATAGACACGTAAACAAAAATAATAATAAATAATATATAATTTAGGAAATTGAGATAAGAAATACAAATTACATTAAAAAAAAAAACACTTCCCTACCTAACACACACTCAGATTTTTAGTAACACTTAACGATCCTTTTGGGCTTCGCAGTCGGTTAAAAAGGAAACTTTGACAAACAGATTTCAGGCCTCGTCAGCGCTGAGGCCTGATAAATCCAAAGAAGCACGGGTCGGTATCGTCAGCACGGAGACCCCGACTCAATCAGAAGGTATAGTTTGACTTCTTGTCGCGGAGATGTTTCCCTCACGGAATTCAGGATCGAAAAAAGCCCCGGAATGTGGTAGTCCTCGCTTATAAAGCCTCGTTTCGTATGAAAGTTTTTCACCACGTTCTTTTTTCGAGTTTTTCCAGTTTTGAAGTCTTTCTTTCAAAAAATGCCACTTGTCAGTAATCGAATCGGCCATAAATATCAGTATTCATTCAAGAACCTCTTCGCTGAATTCTGAGAGCGTGTCAATTATTTTTATAAATCTAATTTAGGATACAATATTATTCAGTAAACAATCATAATTATCTATAAAATAAAATATTTGGACTAACATATTGATAAAAATAATCTAAATTATATAAATCCAAAGTAACCTTCATAAACTAAATTAGTAAAAAACTATGAGAGAAAATTTGGGAGAAAAAGTAATGATAGCTTGACAGCCTGACATAAGTGTCATAACCATAGAAATATAAAAAAAACTTCTTTCATATACCTATCTAATAACAATGAAAATTAAAGAAAACAAATCGTTTTATACCGATTCGCAAAATATTAATGTAAAATCAATAAAGAAGTAAGATATATACATAATTATAATAATGAATTTAAAGTGTAAGTATATGATGTAAAATGTCTGTAGTACGAAGATACTATAATTGTTACTATACTTTGAGGCAGGTTCATACACCATATTTTTTGAATGCTCATTATTTTAATAACCAACATTTAGATCTTAAAATTAATTGTACTTAGTTATGAATGACATTTGAATATTTGTATTACTTAATGACTGTGGTGAAATGAATAGAACTTAAAAAAAAAATTAACACCATACTGTGTAAAACTTACATTCTTACGAATCTTAAATAAATGCTGATTCTGATGTTTATTAAACTACTAGCTCAGCCCCATGGTTTTACCCGCGTAGACCGGGATAAAAAGTAGCCTATCTGTTAATCCAGGGTATAAGATATCTACATACTAAATTTCATCCAAATCGGTCCAGCCGTTTGACCGTGAAGAAGTAACAAACTTTCGCCTTTATAATATTAGTGCGATGATTTAAAAGTCAAATTGTTATCAAAAAGGTAATCTTAATTTACTTCAACATTAACATAACATCATGCCTTGCTTCCCCAAAGGGTTGAGCAGAGGTGTACAATACAACTATTTTCTTAATGTCTCAAACAAACTACGTGTTTCGTCAGTCGTTGGATTTCTATCAGTTGCCCGTTGCAATTGGTGTAGACCGGACGCTCTCAATCTACTAAATAGTTTTTTTTTCTGTTTCAAGACGAAACACGAATTTTGCCGAGGGACATTAAGAAAATGGTTGTACTGTACCTCCAGTACACCCACGATAATTTACTTCAATCGTAAGCAAAAACATACCAAGTTGAAAATTAATTATAAATTATAGGTACAATAGAATGTATTTTTAACCGTAATTTTGCAAGCTAATCAGTTTTAATTACCTAGATAGTTATACCGAGCTGTGTTATTAATACTTATTAATTATCCGACTCAAAGTACAAGATGCTGTGCCTAGTTAAAAAGTTAATGAGTGGTCATAAATGCACTAGGTCAGGTCTAGTAATTAACTAATTATCAGAGCGGGGTGGAGGCGCTCCCCCAGTGGGTGGAAGATAGTGGCAAGAACTAAGTGGGGGTTTTATAGTCGGTATATGCACCTAAGGCCTCATTTAGCCCCCGTTCCCACGGGCGTAATAAAATCGCGGCGGGATTTTATCGCGCACTGGATTTTCAACTCTCGTTGTTGAGCCGAGCGTTGAGAATCCAACTTAACAATAACAGAGTACATTCTAGCGCGTCGAAAAAACACACTGTTGGATTTTGCACTCTCGGCGCTAAGCAGAGCGTTGAAAATCCAGTGCGCGAAAAATAATTGTCGCGATATTGTTACGTCCGTGCGAACGTCGACTTCCAGAGACGCGAGGCGTCGCGCGTTGAGGCGCGGCGCGGCCCGCACTGAATTCAAACGTAATGGTGTTGTATGAGTGTGTTTACGGAGAACGCCTATGCGCCACACGCGACTCGCGACCCCCGCGTCTCCGTAAAATGAGGCCTAAGCCGACGTTTGCGTGGACGTAAAAATATCGCGGTGGGATTTTATCGCGCACTGGATTTTCAACTCTCGGTGTTGAGCCGAGCTTCGAGAATTCAACCTAACAACAACAGAGTGCATCCCAGCGCGTCGAATAAACACATTGTTGGATTTTCAACTCTCGGCGCTAAGCAGAGCGTTGAAAATCCAAAGCGCGAAAAAAAATCGCCGCGATTTTTTTACGTCCGTGCGAACATCGGCTTAGTATCTTAGTTTCTTTCGGTCCTTTACCCTGTCAGTAGGTATCTATTTCTACTTGCGAATCTACCACAAGATTCTCTCTCGCGATAAGTAAGTAGAGCAGTCTAGAGTATTTACCGTAATTTTTTAACATATTACAGTCTAAATATAAATAATAAGAAAGCTAGCAACATTGTCGTATGTGGTCCGGCCACATACGACAATGTTGCTAGCTTACTACTTGATATTTTCTCGTAGATAGATAAATAGAATACTCTATATTTGGCACACCATAAAAATGACTATTAACGACACTGATAAAAAAATCTTTAAAAAAAAAAAACAACCAACTTTCAGAAAAACACTACAAAGTGAAAAATAACTTTAATTTCGGAAGTCGGTGTCGTAACAAACACACAAAAAAAAAAACATTCGACTGTATGTTTTTTTTGATTGAGAACCTACTCGGAAGTCGGTTAAGAAGAGTGTGCACTATTAACATTAAATCACAAATTACTGTAAGATCCTGTTAAAAACTACCACATTGGTGGTAATTTTGTTGCGTTATAGTAAATATCCACGAGAGACCGACGACATAGCCCAGTACCGGCTTTCCATGCGTCACTTTCTACGTTAGAAAGTGAATTTCAAACATTACGAGATTGTACAAATAATGCCTTAATGTTAATCATAATTCGTAATAAACCGAATAAAAAAGGCGTGCGTCATTGTGATTTTAATAACTGGCAACATTTGAGTGACGTAAGTTTTTTCTTTGTTTAAATTTTGAAAACAAAGAGATTTGAAGATTATTTTTACAGCCTTTTTGAAATTAAGTTCTTAATTTGACTTTTTTTAACAAGAATGTCTGCCTGCTAATTATATTTTATTTTTCAGTTTCATCTAATTAGTACATAGATAGCTCACAATTAGCAGAGAATAACGTACTGCGTTAGTAACGAACTTTGTTTCGCTCAGTAAACTTAGCTAGCTCTAACTAGGTCCCGTGCAGTACTATAAAAGATAAAAAGTAAGTGTAATTAATTTCCCAGTTGCAGTAGATAGCTGAAATGATTAAGTCAAAACTCAAAACCTCATTCTTTAGTTGGAAAGATTCATCTGTATATGTAGTGTATTCTGTGCTATTGATATGGAATTAGTCAATCTGCCTAGCCTTTTCCTAACTATGTTGGGGTCGGCTTCCAGTCTAACCGGATGCAGCTGAATATCAGTATTTTACATGGAGCGACTGCCTATTTGACTTTCACGATCCAGTTACTGGATGGAATTAGTATGTACTATATATTGAAGTCTTGTGGTAACGGCAGGCTCTAAATTCAAATTGCTTACGCTTAACAAAAAAAAATAAATAATAAAAATGCTCGAAACTTTTTCTTGCCAACCTCAGGCACATTCAGGTACGATTGCAAATTTCTCCTAATTAAGTTTACAATTAGTGAATTTCGTGATAATTGTTACATCGCTTTCAGCACTGGTTGGCAGGTAACCATTCGACCTGATCACCTGACCACTCAATGCAATGCAATAACTAGTTGATTGCGTTTCTAACGTGTGTTCAATTGTTTGCGTTGTTTATGTGTTGTATTCTTTGTATGTAAGAAGTAGGTGTAGTTTTCCGAGTTTTCAAAGCTTTAACTGTTAATTAACTGGCTACTGTAATTACGGTGTGCTTCAAGGGACTGACTTTGGACCAATTCTATTACGGAAGAAGTAGCAAAGTTAGTAGCACTTGCTGACCATTGGCGTATGACGAAAACGGTTGTAATCGCAGTTACTACAACCAGTCAGGAGGATGCCACTTCTTATAGTTTCGACAACTATAGTAAACAGAGAAGGCAAAATGACCCGGATGTGTATTTAGTTTTTTTTGCGTGAATCTGGGATTTATGTTTTTGTAAGCAAAAAGTTCTAATAATACTTAAACAAAAAATAATACAAAAGGTTACATATTAACTAATCCATTGCCTTACTCGTTTTCTTACATTATCAAAAATATGCGAAGGTCCGATTTCTATAAATAATGATTTGTAATGACTATGTGCTGTATAATTTAACTAATATTTAAATTCCTGATTATGTAAGTACGTAAATAATCGAGTCATGCAATAAATAAATATTTTAACTTTTAGATTGATTGCTATTTGCAAATCGGGTGGAAGGCGATTGAATTGATTTTATTACAACAAGTAAGAGCAACCATGTAATTCTTACCGCCGCGCCGTGTTTCCATAATGGTCTTTAAATTATTATTGTTAAGGTTATGTAGAAAACTAACCCACCAATTAGGTACTTACCGCTTGGTAGGTAATCCACCTACTGTGCTCAAACAATATAAAAAAAAAGTATATACCATCGACACGAAAAGACCGCTTGGTCTTGGAGATCTAATATTTATCATAAACAATAAATAAAATAAATAAATATGTTTGGACATATCACACAACGCCATCTAGCCCCAAGCTAAGCAACCTAATGCTTGTGTTATGGTAACGAGATGGCTGATAAACTACTTATATATATATTTTTTTGTAAATACATACATATTATAGATAGAAAAACACCCAGACTCGGAACAAATACTTGTAGGTCGTACAAATATTTGTTCCGTGCGGGAATCGAACCCGCGACATGCTGCGCAGCAGTCAATCGCTCAACCACTGCGCCAACCGTGTCGTCAATGTCATTCCTCTTCCACTTCTTACGATAATCGAAACGTTATTCGATGAATAGAGAGTTATCGGTGGATTGCTTGAGACTAGAGAAAATGAGACATTGTCTGGTGTCCCCCTTATCAGAAAAATACGCACAGATTCGGCCTTGTGGTGCCTATTCTTTGTAGTTAACCAAATCGAAATTCAATCTTGTAGGTTTAGATCACTAGATTTAATATAAAATATAGCCCTTGATACTCGGCAATACTTACTTGGCTTTGAGAAAGAAGCCAACAGAAGGATCCAGTTGGGTTGAGCAGCGTTTGGAAAACTTTGTCAAATCATTTTGTCACATATCCCGCAATATTTGAAGACTAAGGTTTTCAACCAGTGCGTCCTGCCCATTATAGCATACGGTGCCGAAACCTAGACACTGGCAGTCGGGCTGGTTCACAAATTCAAGGTCACTCAACGCGCTTTATTAATTGAATACGATGTATATTCTTCGTGGAATAGAGATAGAAGTGGTATAGGTAAACCATGTATATGATCGTATCTTATATCTCTTCTATCTCCATAATATGTCTCTGATGCTCTCAGATTTTTATCTGATACAAAATATGCACCAAAATTTATCAAAATACTACCATCTATTGTACTCCGTTTATATGGACCCTACAGATTAGTACTGGTGAATTCAGCTAGTTGTCAGCGATTATGCAATTAAACCGCTTTGACCTACATATGCCAGATATTTCCAATTGTATACAAAATCATGTGAAAACGCATACAGCGGGTAACGTGTACTATTGTATGTAAATGCCATTAATTGACGCAGGCATTAATATTATCAAGCAAGTCATCCAGCTCGGTAGACAGAACTTTGAGAAAGAAGCCCACAGAAGGATCCAGTTGGGTTGAGCAGCGTTTGGAAAACTTCGTCAAGACTTTTCGTCACCTAGCCCGAAGGCTGGTCCACAAATTTAAGGCCGCTCAACGTGCTATGGAGCGGGCTATGCTCGGAGTTTCTTTGAAGGATAAAATCAAGAATAAAGTTATCTGGAAAAGAACCGAAGTAACCGACATACCTTGCAGAGTAAGCAAACTGACGTGGCAGTGGGCTGGCCATGTTTGTAGAAGGACCGATGGCCGGTGGAGTACCGTACAAACCGCGTAGTGTGGGATGCCCCCAAGCTAGGTGGACCGACGACCTGAAGAAGGTGGCTGGGACAGACTGGATGCGGAAGGCGAGGACAGGGTGTTGTGTCGCAGCCTGAGAGACGCCTATGTCCAACAGTGGACTGCGATACTGATCGGCGCGGCGATACTGTAAATTCTCATTAGCAGGTTCAAAAATCACTTTTATCTCTTTGTCAGTAAATAGTACAATGAAAGGTGCTAGTAATATTTAGTATAATGAAAAGCTTAGTATAATGTAGGAATGAAAAATGTTGCGATTAAAATAGCCATGTGTAGGTAGGTAAGTGGATTTCACTACGTATCTACATATACAGTCATAACTCATAACGAAGACTGAATAATTATCTATGTAGATGTACCTAATTAAGTCTTAAAATCAGGATAACGTAATGAATATAATGATATTCTACCGGTGATTATACTAAAGGATTGATTTATTTAAGTTTAATGATGACTGCGTTCATGTATGCACCGTTTTATTGCATGATGATTTGGTTTAGGATTGAATACATAAATCTTTTGTAGGTATTAAGTTGAAGACGTGTTTTACCTAGTTATAAGCAATTCATAATTGAAGGAAAATTAACTAAATTAACTTTACGTTCTTCGATTTCGACCAATTTTTTATACAAGTTTGTTAGCAAAATCTGACGAAAATTCAAAATTTATTCGTAGATAAGACAAGAACTAGGTGGTAAGGTATACTTTGGTAGAATTCTTAGTGCCTAGTGCTTAGTTCAGATAATGTGAAGGCTTGAATGAATTAGGTTTTCGCAAGCAGTTTCATAGACCTAATACGTATATACCTAGGTACCTAAATGTTTCCAAGCTTGTGAATGGGAACTCAATAAAAACTTTTTTACAAAAAAATACAACCGACTTCCAAAACCAACACTACAAAGTGAAAAATAACTTTAATTTCGGAAGTCGGTGTCGGTGTTAAATGTATTTTCGTTTTTTGCCACCGACTTCCGAAATTAAAGTTATTTTTCACTTTGTAGTGTTGGTTTTGGAAGTCGGTTGTATTTTTTTGTAAAAAAGCTTTTATTTTTCACTTTTTAGTTGTGTACCTACCCCACACAAATTCTAATACCACTATCTGCAAAACAAACTAGAACATCATCCATATAAAAGTGGGGAAAAAATACGTATTATTGAAGCTAACTCAAAAACTACCAAAGCAAAGTTAAGCAATTTTATATGGGACCAACTGTGATGTATACCCTCTCGAATAAAACAAAAAAAATCCAAATCGGTCCAGCCATCTTCGAGTAATCGGGGAACATACATAAAAAAAAAAAAAAAAAAGTTTAAGGTTTCACGATGTCCGAGTAGCCACTACTTACCGAATAAACTCAAAAATGGAACAGTAGGTGGCGAAACACGACCTCAGTATTAGGTAAAACAATCAAAACACGAGTGCGCTTGACCCAACTTGATGTGCATTTTCAATTGTTTTTAAAATTCAATCAGCCTGCACTGAATTTTACAATGTCACGTTAGAATCTTTTTTTATTTGGTGTTAATGTTTTTGGTTTTTTTTTTTTACTCTGTCCCAAATTCAGGGTCTATTGTCTTGATAACCTCTGAAAAGGCAAAACGATTCATAAGTATATGTGTATACTTATGTACAATTAAAATTTCTGGCTTCTTAATTGCTTGTGAAGTGTTTTGATATATTTTCTCACTAAGGACAAAGTAGTTCATCAACCTTGATTCATTTAATATAATAAAGCAGATACGGATACAAATGTAAAGTGTTCATGGTTTTACAAAGACCTGCACCCTAATTGCGTAACTAACTATCAATTCGGTTTCATTTTGACAGTTCAACAATATTCATTGCGTTCTTTACGTTGTCGAGCAGACAAATTTATCGAACATATGAAGCAAAAGATTAGCAATTTGTGTTAGGTTATTAAGGTGGGTTGCACCATCTTACTTTAACAATAACAAACATCGAACTGAGAAAAATCTGAAATTATTCTTTGTGATAGAAGTTTATGTACAGATTACAGGAAAAATAAAACGATGTCTCTAAATAGCACAGTTTTTCAGAAATCGGAACGGAACCCTCGGTGCGCGAGTCCGACTCGCTCTTGACCGTTTTCTTTTATGTCTCAGAAAGCAGAAACCATTGAAAAAAATTCTGATTTTCAAGTAATAACTAATAAGTAACAGCCGTACGGGTCGATCCTTCGGGTTAAGCTACGCTTGCCGGGGTTGGTCAATTGATCGGTGACCATTTTGACATACCGAGACTCCTCAGTGCCTCGGAAAGTACGTTAAGCCGTTGGTCCCGGCTGTCATTCGTGGATCTTTGCCAGTCGTTACGGGTCGTCAGAAGCCCGAAAGCATCGTATCGTATTACCCAATTACTGGGTTGTAGAGGTTAGATAGGCAGTTGCTCCATGTAAAATACTGTTATTTAGCTGCATCCAGTTGTACTGGAAGCCGACCCCAACATAGTTGGGAACAGATGGAGGAGAGAGCGCCGCTGCAGAGATTGGTTCAGGCTTACAATAATAACTTTAATGATATTGATGTTTTTGCCCTATCTATACATTTAGAGAACAAATTATTAAGCGCCTTGCTCATAAATTTGAATTATTATGTACCTTTTATTTAGACATGTAATAGCTAATTAATTACTGCTTAATTTTGCTTAATTTTCCCAACACTATCTTTTTTTTTTTAAAAACTAGTAACATGTGGAAACGTAGTGGATTGTACATTTACTTATAGCATACTGTGTATAGTCTAGATTTAATATACAATGTACGATTGTCTGTTTTCCCAAATAAAATAAAATAAAATAAAACAGGCTGGGCAGATTGATATTGTGATAACAGATTAATAACAAAAAATATAATTGTTGCAGAAATAGAGAGGCTGCGAGGATGTCAGCAACCAAGTACCTGCACCCGTTCCTGCGCGGGCTGAAACCGCTGCCCGAGGGTAAAGAGGACGAGATACAGCAGATCAGGGAGTGGTGAGTACTGATGTAGTCTATATAGCAAGCTGAGTTGATAGATGCTTTTATAATATAAACCAGTTTAAGCAGCAAGTTCAATCTTTATTGGTACTGTTGATGAGTTTCTCACTGACGTGTTTTTAACCGAGTTCAAAAAGGAGGAGGTTCTCAATTCGTCGGAACCTTTTTTTTTATTTTTTTTTTTTATGTATGTTCCCCGATTACTCGAAGATGGCTGGACCGATTTGAATTTTTTTTGTTTTATTCGAGAGGGTATACATCACAGTTGGTCCCATATAAAATTGATTAACTTTGCTTCGGTAGTTTTTGAGTTAGCTTCAATAATACGTATTTTTTCCCCACTTTTATATGGATGATGTTCTAGTTTGTTTTGCAGATAGTGGTATTAGAATTTGTGTGGGGTAGGTACACAACTAAAAAGTGAAAAATAAAAACTTTTTTTACAAAAAAATACAACCGACTTCCAAAAACAACACTACAAAGTGAAAAATAACTTTAATTTCGGAAGTCGGTGGCAAAAAACGAAAACACATTTAACTAGACACCGACTTCCGAAATTAAAGTTATTTTTCACTTTGTAGTGTTGTTTTTGGAAGTCGGCTGTATTTTTTGTAAAAAAGTTTTTATAGCTAGACTATTATTACATAATGGAAAAGTAAAACATTTTAGGAGGAACTCGTGGCTATGTAATAACAGCCGCACGGGTCGATTCATCAGGTTAAGCTACGCTTGCCGGGGTTGGTCAGTGGATGGGTGACCATCGTTACTTAACGTGACTCCTCCGTGCCTCGGAAAGCACGTTAAGCCGTTGGTCCCGGCTGTCATTCGTGGATCTTTGACAGTCGTTGCGAGTCGTCACAAGCCCGAAAGTCTGACAACCAGTCTTACCAAGGTGTATCGTATTACCCAGTTACTGGGTTGTGGAGGTCAGATAGGCAGTCGCTCCATGTAAAATACTGGTATTCAGCTGCATCCGGTTAGACTGGAAACCGACCCCAACATAGTTGGGAAAAGGCTAGGCAGATTGATAGAAAAGTAAAACATTTTAGAAATGCTGAAATCAACGATTTTAATTGTGACATTGAATGCTGGTGATAATAAAGGCATGTGTGGATTTTAATGTTATTGTTGTTGTGATTCTTTTATTCATTTGTTTTCTTATAAAAAACATTTAAAAATATAAAAAAATAGTAGCACACCGGTATCGAGAACAGGGTCCAAGCTACCGGCAGTCAGGACTCCAGAGAGGGGAACCTCCTAACAATGCGGGCCGTGTCCAGAAGTACCGTTTTCTGAATCAAGCCCTTGATCCAGCTGTCCAACGAGAGCCTCCTTAGGTGTTGGTTGAGGCTCTTGGCAATTAAACCATTTGCTGATACTTGTTGTGTTTTATTGATAATGTTATCTGGTTCTGACACGTTTAGAGCTAGTTTGATATAAAAGGAACTCTTTTACGTCATGCTTCGAGACTCCAGCGGTTTAGGCTGTGCGTGCATTGTCTGTCAGTGAATGAATTAATGAATTCAAGAATTTTATTAAGTAGATCACGCCGAAGGATATAAGAAGTACCTAGGTAGTTGCTCTGAAGTGGATCTTTGTGATATTTTATAACGAAGAAAAAATTACAAAAAAAAAATGTTGCGGTTGTCGGTGCGTGCATGCACCATCTAAGGTATATTATAAATTCTCTTTGCGTTCCCACATTTTTAATTTCTCTCCAGCTTTCCAACACTTTTTCTATTTATTTTTTCACGTCTCGCAATTACTTACCTCACGTCAGTTAGGATTTTACCACTTACAACTTTCGTAAGTACTTAGGTATCTCTGGCTCAGTGAACCCTTGGTGGGTTTTTGCAAGTCTCTGGTTTGAAGATCTCGGAAATCCATTATTGACAATTCAATAAGTGCCTGTAATTGGATTATTTGAAATAAATGCTTTGAGTTTGAGTTTGTTAGGTACCCCATTAACCCATACACATTATTCATTAAAAGTCATATTATCTTCGACAGGTACTTCTGTTCTTCTTATATCTCGATACAAAACACCTGTCTGACCAGTTTTCGAAGTAAAAACCTCGGCCTTGTCGAAGGTAGACCACGTAATAATATGTTACGTCACTAGCGTCGACTCTTATTCGATATACGTAATACTCGCATTATTACTTAATGAAAACTTGTTTTGTTTATTACCAACAGTGTCGGCGTTGCAGGTGGCATGTACTGGTTTTAATGTATGGGTACGAAATCGAAACTATACGGGTTCTGGATACGGCAAGATGTGACTTTTTCAATTCATTTAGTTCGACTTTCTGAATAAATGTCTTTCAGTTAGACTTTCTTTTTAACCGACTTCAAAAAAGGAGATTCTGTATATTTGTATGTCCACGATTTTCTCAAAAACGAATGAACCAATTTTCACTAACGTGAGAAGGTTTTAGTATATAATACATTAGGTAATAATAAAATTATTCATAAGTACGAAGTTATATGCATAAATGTACAGTAATGTATTTCTAAGCGGATTTTGATGATTCTTCTTTTCGTTCGTCTTGGGTTTGTGTAATTGTACCTATATTCAACTAGAAATAGAAAAAATAAATTAACTTTAAAAAAAGTAAAAACCGACTTTAAAAACGTAAAACGAATAAAATAACTTTCATAAAAAACTTAACAGCTTCTGAAGTCAGTGTCTTCAAATTCTTCAAAGCACCTTAACTTGGCACCGACTTCGTTATGAAAGTTATTTTATTCGTTTTACGTTTTTGAAGTCGGTTTTTACGTTTTAAAGCAAATTTTTATAGAACATGATCCCAGGGCGTCAGACCTTACTTATTTTCTGATTAACAAAATGTGTGGGATAGAGTAGTGTTAGTTTGTTCTTTGAACGTATATACGCATGCCCTTTAGCTTGGACCGAAGGGCAATTTTCAGGTATTAAAACCTACGTAAAAATATTACCTACCTACTCACTTTTCTTGAAGTCTGACTATCTTATTTTTATGTTTGTTCTTTAGAATATTGTTAATAATCAATATATAATAGGTACTGATAGACGCTTCTCGTCGGCGGCGGCGGTTCATCCCACCAAGCTCGCAAAAAAAATTACGTCATCTTACTCATAGTCGGAGTCTTAATTTTTATATGTTTATGAATTATGATACTCGGGGAACTATTTCATTACTATGTAAGTAGCCAGATCAGTCGTAGCGGTCAAACATCCCCCAGACAGACACAAACCATCTAATTACTTATTATTACGCTCGCGCTCATACTACTTATTCTGTGCTGATACTAACAGCGGTTTTTTAATTGTGTCTGGGGGATGTGTGACAGCTACTATTGGTCTGGCTGCTTACAAAATTAAATAGTATTGAAATAATTCCCCGAGTATCATTATATAAAAATTAAGACTTAGCCGGCGTTTGCACGGACGTAAAAATATCGCGGCGGGATTTTATCGCGCACTGGATTTTCAACTCTCGGTGGTTGAGCCGAGCTTCGACAATCCAACCTAACAACAACAGAGTACATCCTAGCGCGTCTAAAAAACACGCTGTTGGATTTTCAACTCTCGGCGCTAAGCAGAGTGCTGAAAATCCAGTGCGCGAAAAAAAATCGCCGCGATATTTTTACGTCCGTGCGAACGTCGGCTTAGACTGCTGATTTAGAGACAGCCTTACAGAAACCATCAGGTTATGTCTTACAAGTTGCAACCGCGGACATTTGCGGTGAACCACTTTTCGACCTTACTACTAAGGTTGACAAGTGGTACTGAACCGTACTGATCTTTTCGACACTTAGTCATTGGAATCTTATCGAACTGGCAGAAAAGTAGAGAGACCATCTATACTCCATTTACAATAAGATTCGACATTTAAACAAACCTTTTTTACAGTCCGTTCAACCGATTTTGACTTCTATTCCGTAGGCCTATGGATGGCATTAAAGGTAAAAAAGTGGTTACAATACCAACTGTTTCCTGCAGCTGCCATTTGTCATGCCACCAACGAAATAGAAGTCAAAATCGGTTGAATGGACTGTAAAAAAGGTTTATTTAAATGTCTAATCTTATAGTAAATGGAGTATAAGTTTATCATATTCAAATCCTTGTTTCTAATTATTTTTAACTTTATGCTAGTGTAAGTTATGTTGGTTTTAGAATGATTAAGTAGTAAGTACCTACTATTGAAAATTTACTTTAAAAAGTAAAAACCGACTTCAAAAACCAAAAACGAATAAAATAACTTTCGTAAAAAAACAGCTTCTGAAGTCAGTGCCAAGCTAAGGTGCATTGAAGAATTGAAGACACCGACTTCAGAAGCTGTTAAGTTTTTTATGAAAGTTATTTTATTCGTTTTTGTAGTTGGTTTTTACTTTTTTAAAGTAAATTTATTTTCCATTTTTAGTTGACTATACAATTACATAAATAAGCCCAAGACGAACGAAAAGAAGAATCATCAAAATCGGCTTTGTAATGCCGGAGATACAGTACAATTTTATGCATATAACTTTGTACATAATAATTACATATGTATTATATACGAAAACCTTCCTGAAAGTATGTAGATCACGTTAGTGAAAGAATCATCAAAATTGGTTCATTCGTTTTTGAGAAAATCGCGGACAAACAAACATACATATGTTTGTTTGTTTGTAACTAAAACTAAACTGTACATACATACATACGGGTCGAATACAGAACGTCCACTTTTGAAGTCGGTTAAAAAAGCCATAAAAATTTGAAGTTGTAGCGCAAACTGAGTTAAATGTCGGGATTTTTCAGTTATTTTCCAAAAACACATATTTGTTTACATTTTGGAAGCTAAATTGCGGACCCGAGATATGTAGATTGTGTACAACATTAGTATTTAGTCCATTTGCCATTGTCAACTCATTGATTTTCAACTATTAGACATTTAAATAAACCTTTTTACAGTTTGTTCAACCGATTTTAACATCTACTGCCTTGGTAGCATGACACATGGCAGCTGCAGTAAACAGTTGGTATTGTAACCACGTTTTTGCTTCTATTGCCATCCTTATGCCTACGGAATAGAAATCGAAATCGGTTGAACGGACTGTAAAAAGTTTTATTTAAATGTCCTAATGTTTTTTCAAATGGAGTATAGTGCATTTTGTCGCAATCATCATCATCATAATCATCGCCTTGTACCAACTATAAGTATCTGTGGTTGCATTATTTCGTAATTTTTAACCGACTTCAAAAAAGGTATGTAATGTATGTATATAGGGTGACTGGTTATTAGTGACCGATACTTAAACGCATGATTATACTCATGACAACAAACAACTTTTACAGTGGAACCAAACCAGAAAACGCGAAAAAAAATCAGCTGCCCCATACATTCATGTTCGCAAAACTCGTCAAAATGTAGGGAGCAGCTGTTTTTTTTTTTCGCGATTTCAGGTTTGGTCCCATAGTAAAAGTTGTTTGTTATCATGAGCACAATCATGTGTTTAAACACAGTCAGAACAGATCAGACAGGATCGGATCGGGTCGGATCAGTTATTTTATTCGTTTTTGGTTTCGAAGTCAGTTTTTACTTTTTTAAAGTAAATTTTTGTAGGTACCATTTGCTTTGAAGTTAAAAGCTGGAAACTCCATTGTACATATAAATAGGTGTGGAAGTAAATAGCTGGGCGTCTCGCTCCGTGCAGACTCTCAATAATATGGTAATGCCCCGATAAGTCCTTTGTTCCCGGAATGTGGGTCGGATGCGGACGACCAACCTACATTCGTATTCTACGTCCTATGTACTAGGCTGGAAATGTGACTTTTCTTGTGGTACAGTCGAGTCGTAAGAGAGGTAAAATAGAAAAATATACTTTAAAAAAAAAGTAAAAACCGACTTCAAAACCAAAAACGAATAAAATAACTTTCATAAAATTCTTAACAGCTTCTGAAGTCGGTGTCAAGCTAAAGTGCATTGAAGGATTGAAGACACCGACTTCAGAAGCTGTTAAGTGTTTTTTGAAAGTTATTTTATTCGTTTTTGGTTTTGAAGTCGGTTTTTACTTTTTTTAAAGTAGATTTATTTTTCGATTTTTAGTTGAATATACAATTACATAAATAGGTAAGCCCAAGTCGAACGAAAAGAAGAATCATCAAAATCCGCTTAGAAATGCCGGAGATACAATGCATTTATGCATATAACTTTGTACATAAGAATAATTACATAATGTATTATAGGTATACTAAAACCTTCTTTAAAATGTGTAGATTATGTTAGTGAAAGAATCATCAAAATTGGTTCATTAGTTTTTGAAAAAATCGCGGACAAACAAACATACGTACATACGGGTTGAATACAGAACCTCCTTTTTTGAAGTCGGTTAAAAAGAATATTATCAAAATAATAATAATAACGAATAATTAAGAATATTATCCTTGTTCAATTAATCTGCCTAGCCTTTTCTCAACTATGTTGGGGTCGGCTTCCAGTCTAACTGCATGCAGCTGAATACCAGTATTTTACATGGAGCGACTGACTTCCGACCTCTACAACCCAGTAACTGGATAATACGATACCCCTAGGTAAGACTGGTTGTCAGACTTTCGGGCTTCTGACGACCCGTAACGACTGTCAAAGATCCACGAATGACAGCCGGGACCAACGCCTTAACGTGCTTTCCGAGGCACGGAGGGGTCTCCAAAGATGGTCACCCATATACGGACCCACCGCGGCAAGCATCGACCCGTGCGGCTTTTATTACTTAGCCCCTCTAAAAAAAAAATTAAGTAAGTATAAGAATTTAACTGTTGAAGTAAGTAGGTATCCCTTGGTCACCGTTTGGAAATCTGGACTTACACTGTCACTATCCGTGAAGCAGACACTAGACCACAGAACATATAACTGAAGAGTAGAAGGGCCATAGAAGGGCCATCTTCGGATACCTCTGTCGCCTCTGCTAATTACGTGGTTACGGGCAGAGGAAGGATTAAGGGTCTGAAGCTGCATTAAGTCAATTTATAAACCAGTATGAAAATATCTAAATTCTGAAAAAAAAAACAAATAAATAATACTAAGGTCTATCACAGTTCAGTTTTAACGGTACAGATAAAGCAAAACTGTAATTCATTGACATCTTAATGCACTGATCCTTTCTAGAAAACTTCTAATATACGTAGGTACTATCAACGTCTTTTGTCTCTCACCCCCATAAGGGCGCTTTTTGTATGGACGGGCCAGTGGCTAGCCCCCCCTACATTGCCTGCATTGTTTTCGTCAACCAATTGTGCTTCGGCGCACCTTATAAAAAAAAAGTTTGAATCTTTTTTTTACCAAGTTAAGAAAAAACAGCAATTAACGTTTAAGAAAAGAGAGATTCTTCATTTTAGGGTCATCCTTGTTAGGCGACATTCTTCGTTCATTGGTCAAACAAAAACAATTAACTTTAAAAATAAAGGCTCATCCTTCATTCATTGGTCAAACTAAAAAAGGGCATTGCAAACTACGATTTCAACGTGCAACCGAAAAAGTTTTGAAAAGGGTGAGGCAAAACGACTTTCGATAGTACCTATACTTACTCACGCCTTAATGAGCCTATATCCAATGGGAGTGCGCAAAAACTACAGAAGGACATTTACTTCGATCCTTAAATACCTACTTAAATGTATACATACAACTTCAAATATGCATACCTTCATTACTTTCATAACAATTCATAAACATCAAATAATCTGAACTAGTTCACCCCAGTTCACGTATTTCTTGTTACATTACATTTTTTGCCGTACACTGAACGCAAGGAACCGCGTGGCTAGTTATAGGGAACGGAATCGTTAGCATGCAATCGCGTTCACAAAGCGATAGCAATTCAAGCGTGAACTCAAATTTATGTGTTACATAGTCTTAAGCTGGGTACAGATTATTTGCAACACAACATGTACGGTAACACGCAATGCAACATTTTCGATTATTCCCGATGACCACCACTTGTTTGGCCACCTCTGGGGGACAGCGAAACAACTTTTAAAAATTATTCCCGTTTTCCACCACTGGGGGTGTCCCCCAGAGGTAAGGTCTGTACCTAACCTCAAAACACTTTAAAGTTGCATCTGCAACGTCTCCAGCGCTGCGGGAAGTGCAATCCCTTCGCCCTTACGTAACAATCGATAGGCACCCATGCTCACCTCAGCAGTTTCGGCTTGTTAGTCGCTTCTGGCGACCAGCCTCAGCCGCTACGGCTCGCACGGGTACCTATGCTTTGTTACAGCAGGCGGGGGTTGCTGTCCCTTCGCGCCTCCGGATTTTTATATACAATCTAGGGGTAGCAGCCAAAAGACTACGTAAAGTCGTGGTGCTCCGATTCGCTTTTGGAACAGATTCGACCTATTTTAGATTTTTGTGTAGGGAAGTCGGAAATTGACTTATTACAGGATTTACAGACGACTCATCTTCATCTCCCTGCCCAATGCCCATACCTATCCTAATTTTATTTATCCCATTTTTTTGGTACAATGAAACACTTCATTTCTTCCATTCACCTCTATCAACCGTTATTCTAATATTCAACTCCTTTCTAGCCATATCATCTTTCACAAATCCATCGTCCTTTCTTACTCATCTTCTGCATGTTCGAGATTTTTCCTTCTTTTTCTTAGCGTGTCAATCGCAATCTAAATGGTCTCGGCCCAGAATTTGGCTACGAGTGGCGCCATCACTAGCGTCCATCAGTTCCTGTATCGTGCAGCTGACAGGACATGATATTAAGTGTGCCGTCGTTTGCGGAAGAGCACCACATTTACACTCCAAGGCGGAGTCGTTTATGAATCTCCACCTGAACAGGTTTTCCTTGCTTCGGCCAACCTGGGTCCGGAGTCTGTTTAGACTTCCAGGTTACCCAAGGCAACTCATGTCCAGGTGTGAGATCTTCAGTAGGTGGAACGAATGGTTTGAGTAAGGGAGCACTGACTCGCCACAGCTTTAGTTTTTCTTTTGATCGTTTGTCTGTGAGTGACACACTTTAAAAAACTGTTTCGGCTTTTCAGTCTTTGTGGCACAAGGATGTTGTCGTGCAAAGGGTGTCGTGTGTTGGAGACCATTTTGGTTCTTTCGCTGGAGCTTGCCACTGCTCTGCAGTTGATACAGCATTGAATCGGGGTCGGTTATTTTGCCTATATTTTTCCTTATTTTTTTGGTATATCCTATCGATCATTCATTCATAGAATCACGATAGCATCCCCAGACGGTTTAACAAAAATAAACTGAATGCCAAAGCTGAACTGAACTAAACTAAACTACTAGCTAACTGAATGCTAAAAAGCGTATTTGGCATAAATTGGGGTTTGAAGTAACTTTTGACAGTGCGCTAGACTACTGCATGAACAGTATTTACTAGAACAACATTTTTCGAAACTCTAAGACGATGTTCGCTCTTGTGACGTTACTTCCCGATCTTGTTTCATTTTGTCAGATTTTCTGAGGAAAAAATGAGCCATCTTGCGCTAGCTAGGTTTTTCCATCTTCACCTATGTTAGGAGGAGGTATTGCGAGGTGATTGTGCTCCAGTACCCCGTCTTTCGCTGCATACAAAGCAGAAATGGAATTAGACCTCCATGCTCATGCTCAGGGGACCTTTAGGGCTACCACTATGGGCGCTAAGAGGAGGGACAGTAGCACGACCTGATGCGCACTACGAGATGGATAGGAGAAATTATTTTGTTTCCTTAGTGTGGTTGGGCCTGTACTCATCGAGATGTGCACACGCTCTTATTGTTAAGGAAACGGATGTCCATTGACGTCACACACTTTGTTATGGAAGATGCTTATGAAAATATAATTATTTCCAAGAGTGATCGCTGTATACGAATACGTAATAAGGCAGTTTAAAGATTGTTTACCCATCTAATACTTGACAGCTCGATCAGCTCCATGCTCGATCAGTCTACACTTTTGGCAAAACCACTATAAATATATGTGGTTTGAAAACATGGCACTAAATAAACTTGGTAATATATTACGGGAGTGTCTTGCCAAAAACAATTGAGAATCGGCATAAAGTATGTATATCTACATTCTATATAGCATGATATAGTATATCTTGTTTTTATTAATGCCTTGAAGTATACTGAAACTTGGTCTGTATTGGGGTTAACATACTTTCTTAGTTACTTTTAATGTTTGTAGGTCGTATTTCTTTGCCACTTTGTTTTAGGATTTAGAAGTGCCTGGAGTTTTCCTGGCAGGTCTAATTCTCCAACTGAATAGCGCAGCGGGGCAATTGGGTAACACACTTGGGTGGCAATGACATCAACAACATGTATTGCGTTTTTAATCGTTGTCAAGCTGACGAATTTTTCAAATATACGAAGCGATGTATTAGGAATTTCCTTCAAAATCCTTCGGATTGTGACAAAAAGTGTGTGACGCAATGGGGGTGCTGAGTGACCTCTTGGAAAATTAAAACCACCTGTCATTTTTCTGTACTCAGTATTTAAAAGCTCATAAACATTATTTTACAATGTATAATGTCAATCGTATCTTCAGCGATTTACATTACAAGTTTGATAGAATACATAAAACAATCAGCTTGCAATCGAGTTCTAATAACTAGGCTGTACGGCTGCATGCCGTTGCCCTCGCTTTTTTTTTATGACAATGTGGTTACAAAATGGCGGCCCTATTTCACCTGTTTGCTAACAGTTCATGGTTTTCGTCTATTGTTTATCATAAATTGAATTTTGTAATGAATGCACCTTGAGATTTACGCAGCCGAAACAATTTTACATAAACTTTGTAGTTTCATATAATTTTAAATTATTGAAGGCTATCCCTTTGTTTCTAAACCAACGTTCTTATCCTACTGTATGTACAAACGTATGACATCACCAAACCTCCTTAAGGTTTTGTTGAGTACTACTTTCTGTCCAGTTTGAAATTCTATCGCTTTGTTAGTCTAGCTAGGCTAACAGAACTGCGTATGTCTGCGTCCTTATAGACAATGACACATTGATAGCAAAGACAGCAGCGAATCATACTCGGTTTGATGACGTTATACATTATACATTGTAAAATAATGTGTATGAGCTTTTAAATACTGAGTAAAGAAAAATGACAGGTGGTTTTAATTCTTTAAGAGGTCACTCAGCACCCCCATTGCGTCACACACTTTTTATCACAATCCGAAGGATTTTGAAGGAAATTCCTAATCCATCGCTTCGTATATTTGACCTCATCAGATTTTTGAGGAATCAAAATGTACGTGAATAAGTAGGGATAAAAGAATCTGCATTTCAAGTACCTGAATTAGACCTTTGCATTTTTGGGACGCGCAAAAATTACACGAAAAATTAAGAGGTGTTGATAGGTAGGATCTAAACTTTTAGAATTCTCACAAAACTTCAAATCCACTACAGGCTAGTGTGAAAATATTTTTTAAACCCACCACTTTCCTCCATTAATTTACCATGACTCATAAAATCTCTCATAATTCCAGGATGAAAAGCCAGCCGCACCTGCCCCACATATCGGACGAGTACCTGATCCTGTTCCTGCACTCCAACTACTACAAGGTGAAGGAAACGAAAGACACCATCGAATGCTATTTCACCTTGAGGGCAAACACCCCGGATCTATTCACCAACCGCGACCCGCTCGCTCCGAAGAACAAAACTATCATGGACATCACGTAAGTTACTTTTATCATCTTCATTACCTACTACAAGGTGAAGGAAATGAAGGACACCATCGAATGCTACTTCACCTTGGGCGCAAACACTCCGAATTTGTTCACCAACCACGACCTGCTTGCGCTAAAGAACAAAACTATCATGGGCATCACGTAAGTTACTTTTATCATCTTCATTAACTACTACAAGGTGAAGGAAACGAAGGAAACTATCGGATGCTACTTCACCTTGAGCGCAAACATCCCAGATCTGTTCACCAACCGCGACCCGTTCGCTCCGAAAATCAAGACTATCATGGACATCACGTAAAAAAAAACAGCTTTATTATCATCATTCAGTCCAAAGACGACCACGGCTGTGTATAGGTCTTCCCCCAATCATCGTCAGTGAACTGGTAAAGTTACCTTACGTTGTACCCCTAGTAGGTACCTACCTACCTCATCCAAATGTCAACTAACAGACGCTCGGACCTTTCTTATCAACATTACTTTTCTGTCCTTATCCCTTTTTATTTTGCGTATTTTATTGCATGTCTTTTGTCTCATACATCTCTATCAGCCAACATCTCAGTATTTTCTCCCTTTCTAGCACTATATATTTCACACAAAAAATATCGTTTTCTGTACTCCTACGGTCATCTTCAAATCAAAACTTTTAATCACGACATGCCTACCTCTTGACACATTCGAGTTTTGAATCGAATTGAATTTGATTCAAACTAACATCAAATTGAGATTAAATCGAATCAAATCTGAACCAATTTAGAATGATCATCGCTCGACGCTTGCTGCAATTAAAGCAATGTTAATCAACGAGCCACTTCCTAATCAAATAATATTGAAATGTTACTTATAGAATACTAGCTTTTGCCCGCAGCCTCACCCGCGTGGATGTCGTAAAATTATCCCACGGGAACATACTACCGAGAAATTCTTCCTTATTCTAAAGTCTAAAGGGAAAAATAATAATAAAAAAAAAAAATAATAAAAAGTTTATTCACAAGTTAAAAATACAGAAACACATTTAAAACACATTTACAGTCATAAAATTGCAAAATCTGTATAAAAAGTATATAAACCCTGTCTCATAGACTAGGATAGCCTGTATTCTAAAAGACAGAAAGAGACTAGGGTATGGGCTGGGCGTTGATGAGTCAGTCAGTCAGGACTTCTCTTTTTATTTATATAGATAGTTTGTTTATTTTTTATTTATTTTTATATTTATCTGCACGTGGTACCTTTGGTAAACCTGTAATAGCTTAAGAACTGATTTTTGTGGGTTTTGATTAAAATTTGTCTTGTGTTAGGTAGGTACTTTTGGGTACACCTGTATGATATATAGTGCAAATTAATAATAAAATGGAGCTACTGTATCGCTCGCGTTAGCGGATATAGTAAAAACAAGCCATAATTGTTCATTGTTATATTACAACACCCTCATGAATTTATATTAAAATAAAACACCCTCATGTATTTATTGCTTAAATGAAGAAACTGAATATTTACATACTAACTAAATGTTCGCAGTAGTCGGTCATTATCTGCAAAGGCATGAGCAGGCGTGAAAGACGTGCTTTGTAACGCGTTATTGTTTGTACCTATCAAGTATTACAAAGCAGGTCATATAATTTTAATCAATCAATCAGTTAACTCAGCCTATCGCAGTCCAATGGCAGCAACAGGCATCTCCCAGGCTGCGCCACAACACCCTGTTCTCCGCCTTCCGCGTCCAGTCTGTCCCAGCCACCTTCTTAAGGTCACCGGTCCATCTAGCTGGAGGGCGTCCCACACCACGCTTGCCGATACGCGGTACTCCACTTCAGACTTCACCGGCCATCGGTCCTTCGCTAAACATAGCCAGCCCACTGACACTTCAGTTTGCTTACTCTGTTATGTCGATTACTCCGGTTCTTTTGTGGATAACTTCATTCAACTTCAACAACATCAAAGAAATTCCGAGCAGGACTTCAAACATTGATAGGTGACGAAAAGTCTTGACGAAGTTTTCCAAACGCTGTATGCCTTTCACATAACTTTGTATACAATTGGAAATATCTGGCATATGTAGGTCAAAGCGGTTTAATTGCATATTTGCTGACAACTAGCTGAATTCATCAGTACTAATATGTAGGGTCCATATAAACGGAGTACAATAGATGGTAGTATTTTGATAAATTTTGGTGCATATTTTGTATCAGATAAAAATCTGAGAGAAACAGAGACATATTATGGATATAATAGGTCTTTACCTATGAAATTGCCGTTTTGTATGAAAAATTTAAACGAATTTTTTTCATGCAATTTTTATTTGTATTAATCGAAGTAATCACCCATGCAATCAATGCATCTTTGCCAACGCAGTGGCAGTTTATTGATGCCCTTCTTAAAGAAATCAGCTGGACCGGAGGCAACAAATTCTTCAAAGGCATTTTGTACTGCCTCTTGGGTATTGAATTTTTTTCCCGCCAAGAAGTTATCCAAATTCTGGAAAAAATAGGAGGCTGTAGGCGCAAGGTCTGGTGAGTAGGGCGGATGACGGAGAGCTTCCAACCCCAGTTCTTGCAACTTGGAGACCTTCTGCTGCGCAGTATGAGGTCGCGCGTTGTCGTGCAGGAGCAGCGGAGACGAGCGATTGACCAATGCTGGTTGGAGATGTGCCAGCTTCTCCATCATTGTGTACAGTTTCTTCACAGTACGCATCTGAAGTAATGCTCACCCCGTTTGGTAAGAAGCTGTGATGAATCACACCGGCGCTAGACCACCAAACAGTGACCATCACTTTTCTAGGGGTAAGTTTTCGTTTAGTGCGTTGTTTAGGTGCTGAACCAGGATCCAACCAACTTGCTGAGCGCTTGCGGTTATCAAACAGAATCCATTTTTCATCGCAGGTAACAATGCGGTTCAAAATTCCTTCATTTGTGTGTCTGTTGAGCAGTGCAAGGCACGTCTCCACGCGTACTTAGCGCTGGCGATCATTGAGTTCGTGGGGCACCCATTTGTCAAGCTTTTTTACCTTGCCAATTTGACGCAAATGGACCAATATTGTTTTGACGCTAACGTCGAAAGCTGCTGCTAATTCAGCCGTAGATTGTGTATCATCAGCTTCCACAATCGCCTTTAACTCGTCATTGTCGACCAAAGTCTTCGGACGACCGCGAGGTTCATTTTTCAGGTCGAAATTTCCAGAACGGAAGCGAGCAAACCAATAACAAGTGGTGCGTTGGTTTGTAGTGTTAGCTCCGTAAACGTCGTTGATGTTGCGTGCCGCTTGTGCCGCGTTGCTGCCACGACGGTACTCATATTCCATAATTACTCGAATATTTAACGTATCCATGATGGCGAAAAAGATTGAAATGCGATGAAAATGTAACACTAATCAATAAACAAATGACTACTTTTGGAAAAAGAAATCCATGTTTTTAAAATAAAATTAATTTGAAATTAGAATTCTTAGCCAAACAAAAATTATTTTGATTTGAAATGGCCAGTACTGCAGAACGGCAATTTCATAGGTAAAGACCTAATATAAGAGATATAAGATACGATCATATACATGTTTTACCTATACCACTTCTATCTCTATTCCACGAAGAATATACATCGTATCTCTATCTAAACATCCTGAAATTTCTTTTATTCATTTTAGTCATCGCGCCGTAGAAACCTTACTACTCGTGTATGTAATTTTGTCTGCTACGCATCCAGGTTCATCTTTCAGAGCAATGCTCAATCAGATTTGACTAGAGAATCGAATGAAATCTGTCAGCGTTATTCAAAATCAAGCAGATATTGTGCTTACAATCAGAAGTTATTTTGATAAATAAAAGAAGCTACCTCGCACAATAACTAATCACTGTCATTACAGCGGTCTACAGAATCAAAACCTATTCACTTCTCATGTCTGAGCTGCGAGCTTCGGTCCACTATAGAAAGTGTCAAGCATTCTTGTCAAGCTGATATCTTGTTTGCGTATCTCATCATTATATCTCTCTATTGAATAGTTTAGTTTGTCCCTTAGGAAGGTACAGAGTAACCGCCCCATTCAAAGGCTTTTATCATTGTTATTATGTATAACTTTGTAGTAGCACGCCTTGGTTTTTTTTCCTACGTGGGTAGGCTTGACATATAAACCTAAATTTGTAGCCTCCTTATTTAATATTGATTTTAAAATAGTTAATTCTTCTTTTTCATTATATTTATGTCTTAATTAACTAATAAACCCACCTTCGCTCGGAAATTTCCTTTCGCCTTCACTTTTCATCAACCACAACACATAATATTCCAACAAACCATGGACAGCAAGCTTGTGCACAGTATGGAGGAACTGGAGAAGCTGTTTGGCTCCCGAATGCGTGAGTACGAAGTTAAGCTGCAGAGAGCTACTGCTGGAACTGACCCTGCACACATAGATCTTGCTGCGCTGTCCCTGGACTTCTCCGAGTTTAAATCTTTTGTTTGCAAAACGTTATCGCACTTCAAAACTCAGATTGAACTCCTGTCTTTGAGTCTAGACAGACATGAGACTGCAATGCGAAGAAAGATCTTGCTGTTTCACGGTATCCCAGAGAAGCCAAATGAAAAGCTGTGCGACTCGATTCTCCTTATCATTTCTAAGCAACTGATGATTGACAGCATTAAAATGGAACATCTAGATGTATGCCACAGACTAGGAGCCCCCCAGGGTAAAACCAGACCTGTGTTGGTGCGATTCAATGACATGGAGCATCGTCGGTTGGTTTGGGACGGTAAAACGACACTCAAGGGCAGCGGTATCACCATTTCGGAGTTTCTGACTAAAACACGGCACCAGGTATTTGTTGCTGCTCGTAAGCACTTTAGCATCAATAGCTGCTGGTCTGCGGAGGGAAAGGTTGTTGTCTTGACGCCTGACAAGTCACGCCGTAAGATAGCGTCCTTGGGTGAGCTTGAAGCATTAATCGCGCTGTTCCCCGATCCCGCCGGTGCTGCCGCACCCAATCTCCGTGTGCCTGCAGCTTCTACCTCGTCAGCATCTACATCGTCTGTAACAGCAACCCCCAAAGGGAAGCTTATGAGGAAGGCTCGTCGCTGAGTTTGCCGATTTAAACATCCCAGTGCTTGTTTTTACGTTGGCCATACATTCATGTAGTGTCGGTCGTCGGTAGAATGTAAAATTGATGTTCCTTTTTGTTAATCTACCCATAGCATTCACTTTGCGTTTATTATTTTTTTTTCTCACAATAATTAACTTGCCGGTAGATGTTATTATTTTTATTGCTGACGTAGTGACGTGACTGACGTGTGTCAATGTCATTTATGTGTTAGTATGTTGACGTTTACGTTTCGTTGCACACTGTGTTTGTTATCCGAACGTTGTGGCTGACATTCTCGTTAGTTAACTTAAATAATTATTTTTTATATTTTGTTTTTTCTATGTCTTGTGATAACTTATTGTTTTACTTCCTATAATTCTTTTGTACCTACTTAGTTTATTAAAGTTGTGTTAAAATCTCTTCCAACAACAGCGAATAGGTGCTTTTATTAGTTGAGCGTATTTAGTTATTATTATTATTTTATTTGTATGCACTTAAGTAGTTAAGTAGTTTTGATATAATTATTATTATTTACTTATTTTTGTTTGTTTTTTGGTATTTTTTTTTTTTAGTCATATATAATAGATATTATTATTTTTGCAAACTATGATCGATGTAGACGTTGATGATGATTTTTTCTCTTGTTCTTCCTCTTCTAGCAGTTTCCTTAGTGCGGCAAGTGGTTCTTCCTCTCCACTTACTCTTGGTGATCAAATTTCCACTTTGCTTTCCCACCTCCCCAACAATCTTAACATAGCCCACATCAATGCCCAGAGTGTCCCTAGCCATTACTCTGATCTTCTGGCTTCCATTAATTGTGCTCATATAGACGCTTTGCTGATCTCAGAGTCCTTCCTCAAGCCCTCTCTTTTATCTGTTAATTATGCCCTTCCTGGCTTTGTTCTTATCCGTAATGATAGAACTGGGAAGGGTGGTGGTGGTGTTGCCATTTACTTGCGTACTGATATCCCCTTCAAGATTATCAGCACTTCACCATCTTCCTACTTGGGGTCTGCGGAGCATCTATTTCTCGAAATTTCCTTGCATCACGTTAAAATGCTTCTGGGGGTGATGTACAGTCCTAACCTCACTATTGATTACTTTGACTCATTTGATTCGCTTTTAAACGATTTCTGTCCCTCTTATGACCACGTAGTCTTGATGGGCGATTTTAATACTTGCCTTCTTAAAAATGATAGTCGGACTCACAAACTTCAATCTCTCTTATCTTCTTTTAACCTTAGTATTCTGCCTCTTTCTGCTACTCATCATTTCCCTAACTGCACCCCTTCTCTTTTGGACCTGATGATTGTTTCTAATTCTAATAATGTATCTGTCCACGGACAGCTCACTGCTTGTTTTTCTTACCATGACTTCATCTTTATGTCCTACAGGATTCGCCCTCCCAAACGTAAGCCGCGTTATATTTTTCTTAGGGACTATAAGGGCATAGACCTGGAGGCATTGCTGCGTGATGCTGGTAGCATCGATTGGACTGACGTTTTGGAGAGTTCTTGTATCAACGATATGGTTCACATTTTTAACAGCACAATACTTAGCTTATACGAGCGTCATGCCCCTATCCGTCGAGTCAAAGTCAAATGCGTTCCGGCTCCTTGGCTTACATCTGCTATTAAAGACGCGATGGCGAGTAGGGACAGATCCAAAAGGAGGTTAAAACGCTGTGCTTCCGAGCGCAACCTGATTGCGTACAAGGTGTTGCGTAATCGCTGCAGTCGTATGTGTAGAGATGCAAAGAGACGCTACTTCCATAATTCTCTTGACAACCGTAAGTCTGCTGAAGTCTGGAAGTTTCTGAAAACTGTCGGCATTGGTAAGTCTCCAGTTGTTTCCAGTAATGGCGTTGACGTGTGTGCTCTTAACAAACATTTCTCACATCCACCTGTTACTTTAGATCCGCACGTCAAATCAGCTTCTTTAAATAAACTTTCCTGTTTGCCAGTGCCGCAGTGTTCTTGTTTCGAATTTAGTCCTGTGAGTGAAAATGAGGTCAAAGAATCTATTTCTGCTATCTCCTCCTCTGCAGTTGGTAATGATAATATTTGCTCTAGAATGATTTCTCCTATTCTCCCCACATTGCTTCCCATCTTGACCCACATTTTCAATTTCTCCTTGTTTTCTTGTACTGTTCCTGAGGCCTGGAAACAAGCCCATATCATCCCCTTACCCAAAATTCCTAGCCCTGTCTCACCGTCCGATTTCCGACCCATTTCTATCCTCCCTTATCTCTCTAAAGTTCTTGAGCACATTGTTCACCAGCAACTTTCTGCCTTTTTAGATGCGAATGACCTTCTTAGTACTTTTCAATCTGGTTTTCGACCTGGTCATAGTACAGTCACCGCTCTCTTGAAGGTTACTGATGACATCCGCAGGGCTATGGACCACAAATCTCTTACCTTACTTGTACTTCTGGACTTTAGCAGTGCCTTTAACTCTGTTGATTTCGACATCCTTGTAGGGATCCTTAAATCTCTCAATTTCTCTTCTAGTACCATTAGTTGGTTTGACTCCTATCTCAAAGGCCGGTCGCAGCGGGTTCGTCTCGACGAGACTTCTTCTGACTGGTGCTCTCTTACTGCGGGGGTGCCTCAGGGTGGCGTTCTCTCTCCTCTTCTCTTTTCCATTTTCATTAACTGTGTCACCAATGTCATTTCTTCTTTCTTCCATCTCTATGCCGACGATCTGCAGCTTTACAACCATTTCCTGAGAGAAGATGCGGAAGCTGCTGTGTGTGCCATGAACAGAGACCTGGATTTGATTAGTGAGTGGTCGGGGTCCTTTGGACTGCAAATCAACCCTAGGAAATCCCAGGCTATAATTATTGGCGGCAGGTATATGCGGAATAGGCTTGATGTTGCGTCACTGTCTCCACTCTGTCTGAATGGAGTTCAGATTGAATACGCAAATACTGTCAAAAACCTGGGGGTAACCATGGACTCCTACTTATCGTGGACTGCCCATGTTGCTCAAGTCAGTCGCAAAGTGCACTACACGTTCCATACCTTGAAATGCCTCCAGAGCTTTTTGCCCTTGAAAACCAAAATCTCCCTTGCTCAAACTCTCATTCAGCCCATTATTGACTACGCTGATGCCTGTTATTTGGATGCCACTGAGGAGCTTTTGAATAAACTTGAGCGTTTGCAAAATATATGTATTCGTTTTGTTTTTAACCTTAAAAAGTATGATCACGTTTCTAACTTCCGCAAGATACTCAAGTGGCTCCCTATTCGACTTCGCAGGAACTCTCGGATATTATGTCTTTTATTTAACATCCTTCACAACCCTAAAACGCCTTCCTATCTGCGGGAACGCTTTTCCTACGCCCGTCCTTTTGATGTGCCTTGCAGGTCGCATCTTAGAAACCTCCTTAAATCTTCTTCCCACTCCACTGACTTCTATTCCTACTCCTTCACTGTTCACGCGGTTCGGTTGTGGAATTCACTTCCGCCTGACATTAGGGACTGCCAAACAATTGCAGTATTTAAAAGAAGAGTGAAAGAACACTATCTTTCCACTTCGTCATAGTTGTTAGTTATTTTAGTGGTATTTATTTTAGTAGTATGTATGTATTTAAGTATTTATTATATGTTTTATTTAATGAGTTAATTGTTTTGGATTTTATGTATTTTATTTTCTCTTCTACTCTTACACACGTTGTCTACATCTCTTTTTATCCTCTGTCCTATCGCAGGTATGCTGGAAGAGATTTCTTTTGAAATAAGCATCACCTTTGTACGTATTTTTCTGTTCCTTTCTGTTTGTCTGTTTATTTGTGTGTACATAAATGGTTAAATAAATAAATAAAATAAATAAATAAATGACACATGGTGTTTAGTGTTTTCTTGAAAGCATTTTTCATTTTCCTAGTCATATGCATATGCTTTTGGTTTCATTTGCTCTCTTCCTCACTCACTCACACTCACACACGCCCTCCCTCACACACACAACCTCACCCCCGAAGACCCTCACACTCACATACACAACCCCACACACACGCCCTGACACTCTACATATAACTATACTTGAAATCGGAGTCTGAGATTATCATAATGTGGAACGACAAACTCAATGTCATACGCGACAGGATACAAATTCCATTACAACAAAATTATATTTTTTTGCTCAGCATCTTTTATAAATTATCTGAGATTACGAATTCAAGTACTTAGGTACTTGGACTTAAAACTAGAGAATTTAAAAATAATTAATTATTTAGATAAATAAATATTTTTGAATTCTCTAGTTTCAGTTTTCATAACAGGCTTTTTTGTGTACAAGTAGTAATGGAAGAGGGAGGTCTTCTGTTACACGTATTTCTCCATACTTAAAAGAAGGCCTCTAAAATGTATTTGTAAAACCTGTTGATTATGAAAAAAAAAATTGTATACTTTCTTATCTTTGAAGACTAACAAAATGCAGAAAGCCCATATAATCTTAACTTTCAAGTTGCAATGATATCATCGATATACGGGTGAGGTTGTGAATGCTATTGCAGTAACATTTGACAAAATCCCTGAGGCAAGTCGACAAGATAGTGTAGAATTTTTTACCCCAAGAAACTTCCTTGTCGACAGAAAAGTTTCTTAATGATCGTTCATCTTTTGCAGACACATGGTGGGTCTACCACTCAAGACTACGGAGGGCTACCACGTGCTTCTCTACCGGCTATCAGAGTTCGACTACAGCAAGCTTAACTTCGCGGATGCAGTCCGAATGTTCTGTATGTTCAACGATGTCAAGTTGTCGGAAGACCGCTTGTCTGAAGGATATATCGTCATCTTTGATATGAAGGGCTGCAGTCTGGGTCACTTGACCAGGGTCACGCTGCCAGCGCTTAGAGCTTTTATGCATTATATTCAGGTTGGTTTAATTTGTATTTTTTTTTGTATCTAAACTTTACTGGCGAAATGTGGGTGTACAGCTCTTCGGGTAAGCATGGCGTGATGTATTGTACATACTCGACTTTGAAAACTCAAATGTGAATGTTACATTGTTTATTTAAAAATCTAACATAATTATTATGGTTGTTAGGGTTCCGTGCCAAAATAGTAAAAAAGAACCCTTATGGTGCGACTCAGTCTGTCTGTATGTCTGTCTGTCCGTCTGTCTCAGCTGGATATCTCAAGAACTACTACTGCTATTACTTGAAATTTGGAACAGTTTTAGATGATGTTTGCCCAACTATTTTGCAAATAAAAAAGAAATAAAAATATTTTTTTTTTGCAACAGGGTCTGATATGATCTTAAAAAATCGAAGTGGGGCTGTTAGGGTTTGTGGAGATATGAAATATATATGAAAATAGATATGAAAGAGTGCTGATTGCACATTGTCAAACATTTTTTTATTTTTTTTATGCCGCATAGTTTTCGACTTTTGATAAAAATAAAAAAAAATACGTTCCCCCCTTATCTCCGAAGTTTGCATAGAGAAAAATCTGAAATCATATGTGGTAGAAGTTTATGTAAAGATTACAGAAAAAATAAAACGATGTCTCTAAATAGCACACTTTTTTAGAAATCGGACCGAAACCCACGGTGCGTGAGTCCGACTCGCTTTTGACCGGTTTTTTGAATATGGCGATTGGGAGTCAGTTTCTGCAATGAAGCCTATCCCACCATAATTGTATTTTTATTTTTTACCAATACCTTAACAATACAACCATTCTTCTTCCAGAACGCCCACCCATGTCGTCTAAAGAAGATCCACGTCGTCCACACGGTCTCCTTCATCAACCAAGTCATGTGCCTCGTGAAGCCTCTCATCCACTCCAACCTCCTAAACCTCCTGAACTTCTCCTCCGAAGGACCAGAGTCCATCGTCGATAAGGAACTCCTGCCCGAAGACTTTGGAGGACCTCTCCCACCTGTGAAGCAACTCCACGAAGAACAAAGGAAAAACATGGACGATAACTATAGGGAATGGCTGATTGAGACAGAAATCTTTAAGGCTGATGAGAAAAAGAGGATCAAGAAACCTAGTAAAGGTATGTTCGCTAGCTTCACCAGTAGTTTCAAGAGTCTGGATATTGATTGATAGGCTTTGTCCATGTCGCGCTAGGGACCTGAGAGTTTCAGTTTCGCGTTTGAGTAGTGCCTCTTTGTTTCTAGAATGTTCTTCAGGATTATAGGTAATTTTATTTTTTAAATAAGACCTTTTAGGAGCATCGAGGTGGCCTGTACAAACGCTCTTTTCTTAGTCTTCTGTATTTAAATCTTTGTATTGAATAAAGTCGTTTATTCTGTCTAGATAGCTGAGTTTTAGATTGTATAATTTAATTACTAACCCTCTTATTCATAAAAAAACTAAAACACTCTATAAACCTATTTTAGTTATAGTAGTGTTTTGTCAATTTCTTTCGAATTATGATTTGATTTTGAAAGATAAAGACAAAACACAATTTTGACTAAATTAGGTTTGTAGATTTTTATGAATAAGGGGGTTATAAGTATATAATGATAACTATGTATTGTCTTGTAAGTAGGTACTTACACAGATTTTTAGATTATTTCGAAAATGACTATCATATAATTTTTGCACCATTAAACTTTTGTAAGTTCATAATATGGTAGGTAGGTACTAAGTACTTGGGTTCTCGTAAATCCGAGTTATTCTGACTTTGCTTCGTTATAAGGGATTATGTTGTGGTTTTCAAAGTTTTTAAAATGTATGTTGTATGGTTGTTATTTCTTTATTTTATACAGGTTGTGATTAAAAAGATGCATTATTTAATCAAATGACTATTTTATCGAAACTGTCTTCATTTTAGATTTAGGTCCTGTTTTGTTTTAAAGATTTATTTGTATTATCTTTGTAGTGTTGTTATTAGATTTTATTATTATTATATTTTTTTCATTGCTCAATATAATTTTTTGATATTTGGACATGTAGCTTTGTTTTGAAATGTTAATTGAATTCATTATAAAAGGAATACTCGGTGTGGTGCAGGGTTCTCTTGTGATCGTGTAAATACAGTTTTTACCCCTTTTAACACGTAGAACGTGACTTTTTCTTAAAAGTTACCATATTTTTATAGAAATTTTGTACTGTTAGGCATCACTTTGTACATAATTAGGCACTTTTAATGGTTTGTATGCTATGTTTAAAACTACGCTTATGTTACTTTTTAAAAGTTAAAGAAGAAAATAATAAGATTTATCTACTGTGACAGCCTTTTCTATTATTTTTTATAATATTATATAATATCAATATGTGACAATATTATGCTTAAATGTAACAAGCCAAATCGTTATATTTTTATAGGTATACGTATTGTAAATAGTCAAATAAAATTATTTTACTATCTATCTTGTACTTTTACTAAACGGTTTATAGATTTCGTGTCTCGTTTTAATCTTGATTTTACACAGACCATATTTATTTGTATTAAACATGAACAAGGTAGGCACTAATCACACAGGCACCAAATAACCATAACATATCAATAAATAGTTTCAATTAATAACCTAATTTCAGGAAAACAATAACCCGAAACTGAAGAGCTTATTAATTATTATCATTTGATAAGCGGCAATAACTTGATTACTATCACTCTATCAGAAACAGTAGACGATCGACAATATGAAATATAACAACTGGCCATCTATTAAAAATACATTTAGGAATATCTTCAAAAGTATACTGTCAATATTTGTTTGTGCCAAGATATTCAAAAATAAAAATGTTTCTAATACAGATACTTTGCCCAGCCATTGGAGTATCAACAAAAAAGAAAATATAGTGCAAACTGATGATGAGCGAAAAAGTGTGTTTTTTATTGAACTTTCTGAAAGTGTTAATGTTAGTAATAATGATATAGACTATATAAGTAATGCTGGAGATGACAGTGTGGTGTACAATAATAGCGATATGATAGTAGACGATGATGCAAATGAAGCTGTACGCGATGGTGAAGATGGAAGCAGTTATTATAGTGATGCAGTAAGTATTCATGTTAATTAAATCATAGAAGCATAACCACCAATGCTGAAATAGAGCATTTTCACAGACTTACATACCTACCTATATAAGGTGCTATAAAAATATCTGCCACAGCTTCAATGGGAGATAGTATTGTGTATTAAGATTACAATAGTGAAGAAATTTCGTACCCCGGAATAGTTAAATCAATTTGAGAAAGTAAAGTAATTATAATAATAATTAACTGCTGGCGCCGCTGCTGCGGCTGCTGAGACCCTCAAGCGGCGCAAATACTGTAACATTATAGGTAACTACAGTTTTGAGCCGTTTGGGGTCGAAACGCTCTGGTCATGGGGCCCGAGTGCGCGTCTACTTTTTATGGAAATTTCTCGCCGACTGGTCGAGTCTTCACGTGACCAGAGGGCTGGCTCGTTCTTTGACCAAAGAATTAGCATTGCCATTCAACGTGGCAATGCTGCCAGTCTTCTGGGCACGTTTCCGGATGACATCGATGCGGACGAGTACTTCGACGCCTAAGTGTCATTTTGTTTTGTATTTATTTGTATAGTTAGTTAGTTAGTAATTAAATAAACATTTACTTTATTCTGCATAACGTGGTTCACAAACTACGCGCGATGTGTCGCTTCGTCAATGAATACAATTGCTACCTCTTTCTAATTGTTCTGTGAATGAACACTAATTACCACGAGACGGTTTCATACAAATAATTTAATTCAAATTTATACGCACATTTTTTCGTACGAAAATATTTATGACATAAGATCAATAATTTATCTTCATTATTGTAATCTATGTATACAATACCACAGAACAGATTGTACAATACTGTCTCCCACTGCAGCCGTGGCAGATATTTTTATAGCACCTTATATATCATGATGAATAATTTAGACTAATAGCCAAGGAATACAAATATATTTAATACCTTAAGATTAATTTTTACATTTTATATTGTGCACATTTTGAAAATGACAGTTTGAAAAGGTAACATGCGCCCGCTAAGTGGGGAAGGAATTTGTTTGAAAATAGCTTAACAATTGTCGTTCCTTGACCGTACCCCAAAGTGATATCAAACATTCACATGCACCTTGACCATAGTTATAGGTAGGGACTTCGATCTATAACAAAGGATGCAGGCGTGAGGCGTCAGAAGTTTAAATATGAGCAGTTCTGCATTCGTGACCCCTACAAAATGGTTGAGCTGGATGGTGCTGATCCACGCGTCATGTTACTGAACGGGCGCCCGCCGTCCGTTGGGACTGGGCACGTCATAACTGCCAGGGCTTATTTTTATTCTTATATTTTGAATTCTTTTTATTTTTTACATTGTCCTCACGTATAGAAGCAAAAAGAATAATGCACCCAGGATTTAGTAATATCTTGATTTAAACGAGTGTCCGTGGAGTTTCTTGGCCGTTCTTCTCCATACAGATCTACGTTTTGGAATCGGCAACTGCTTCAACTTTCTGACTAACTGACCGACTCTTTGATAATTCAAAAGAGCTTGTAATTGGTTTAATTAAAATACTTAAATTATTTGAGTTTGAGATAAGGGTTTAGAGAATTGATTTAATTTACACACTAATAGAATTAAAACTAGGTATATGTTAATGAATAATTTGTAAGTGTATGTTTAAGTATCGATCCATCAGGTTAAGCTACGCTTGCCGGGGTTGGTCCGTGGATGGGTGATCATCATTACATACCGAGACTCCTCCGTGCCTCGGAAAGCACGTTAAGCCGTTGGTCCGGCTGTCATTCGTGGATCTTTGACAGTCGTTACGGGTCGTCAGAAGCCCGAAAGTCTGACAACCAGTCTTTACCAAGGAGTATCGTAATACCCGGTAATTGGGTTGTGGAGGTCAGATAGGCAGTCGCTCCATATAAAATACTAGTATTAAGCTTCATCCGGTTAGACTATGAAAGCCGACCCAAACATATGTGGGAAAAAGTTATGAAGATTGATTGATGTTTACGAATAATTAAACTAAGATCTTCCCATACCACTACCTACCCGTGACATTAGAATTTAATTGGTAGCTTGCAAAGGAAAAACGGATTTTGGTGTTTATTGCTTATCTAAGCGTCTACTAGCAAAGTTATAAAAATAACAACTAGGCGTAAATATAAAATACTCGTCTCAGATGGACCCTAATTGAGGAGCGTAGGAACAAAAGGGGACAAATCCACATTTAGCAAAATTTTTCGAAATTAAATTTTGAATGCTGTCTTATGGTAACCGAGAATGTTATGAATTTGTCCCTTTATGTACAAACAGGCTACTTATAAATTTCAAAATGAAGAGGATATGATCACCTTCTGAAAGTTACGGAAAGATAAGCTATGTAGGTAGGCTCTGTAAGGTACGCACGGCTACAGATCAAGCTATACATTTCCAGTATAAGCTGATCTCGTATTGTATAGGATTTCCTTACAATGTGAGGTTAGTGTAAACTGGAAATGTATAGCTCGATGTGTAGCCGTGTGTACGGAAACGATGTAATTCAGTATATTTATCCATATAAAAAAAGTTAAATGTCAAAAAACGGATTTGTCCCCTTTTGTTGCTACGCTCCTCAATTAAAAAACGCCCAATAACAAAAGATAACAATGTTCAATAATTTAATAAACGAAGTCACTTCAAAGAAGAAGCACGGAACTCTTTCATTTACACTACGGCTACCGGTAGCAGTCGCCATCTACAGGCAACTTAAGACTTTCCTTACAATCAATTAGAAGTAAAAAAGTAAAGACAAAATGAAAAAAAAAACTCAACATTTGAAACAAAATATGACCACATATTAGGTCTTTACCTTTGAAATTGCCGTTCTGCAGTACTGGCCATTTCAAATCAAAATAATTTTTGTTTGGCTAAGAATTCTAATTTGAAATTAATTTTATTTTAAAAACATGGATTTTTTTTCCAAAAGTAGTCATTTGTTTATTTATTAGTGTTACATTTTCATCGCATTTCAATCTTTTTCGTCATCATGAATACGTTAAAAATTCGAGTAATTATGGAATATGAGTACCGTCGTGGCAGCAACGCGGCACAAGCGGCACGCAACATCAACGACGTTTACGGAGCTAACACCACAAACCAACGCACCAATTGTTATTGGTTTGCTCGCTTCCGTTCAGGAAATTTCGACCTGAAAAATGAACCTCGCGGTCGTCCGAAGACTGGTCGACAATGACGAATTAAAGGCGATTGTGGAAGCTGATGATACACAATCTACGGCTGAATTAGCAGCAGCTTTCGACGTTAGCGTCAAAACAATATTGGTCCATTTGCGTCAAATTGGCAAGGTAAAAAAGCTTGACAAATGGGTGCCCCACGAACTCAATGATCGCCAGCGCGAAGTACGCGTCGAGACGTGCCTTGCACTGCTCAACAGACACACAAATGAAGGAATTTTGAACCGCATTGTTACCTGCGATGAAAAATGGATTCTGTTTGATATCCGCAAGCGCTCAGCAAGTTGGTTGATCCTGGTTCAGCACCTAAACAATGCCCTAAACGAAAACTTACCCCTAGAAAAGTGATGGTCACTGTTTGGTGGTCTAGCGCTGGTGTGATTCATCACAGCTTCTTACCAAACGGGGTGGTGTTCAGATGTGTACTGTGAAAAACTGAACACAATGATGGAGAAGCTGGCACATCTCCAACCAGCATTGGTCAATCGCTCGTCTCCGCTGCTCCTGCACGACAACGCGCGACCTCATACTGCACAGCAGACGGTCTCCAAGTTGCAAGAACTGGGGTTGGAAGCTCTCCGTCATCCGCCCTACTCACCAGACCTTGCGCCTACAGACTACTACTTTTTCCAGAATTTGGATAACTTCTTGGCGGGAAAAAAATTCAATACCCGAGAGGCAGTACAAAATGCCTTTGAAGAATTTGTTGCCTCCCGTCCAGCTGATTTCTTTAAGAAGGGCATCAATAAACTGCCACTGCGTTGGCAAAAATGCATTGATTGCATGGGTGATTACTTCGATTAATACAAATAAAGAATGCATGAAAAAAATTCGTTTAAATTTTTTCATACAAAACGGCAATTTTGGTAAAGACCTATTATAAATAATTGATATTATGAACTATAAGTAAAAAAAAAAAATAACTGTAGGTAATGTACCTAAGTACTTCAATTTTATTTTCAACCTTCATTCATTGACGGCAAGCAACCCTATTAAAAGCCTTAATTTTTTTCGTAAAGCGTGTACCGATTCTCCGAAACGCATTCAGAATACAATAGAAGAGAGAAAACCTTTGTATGGTCAAACGTCATAAAATTTCGCGGAATCAGAATCAGAGCGGCTGGCTGTATTAATTGGTCGGTGTCACAACCTTCATTACGTTATAGACAGGGTACGAGTGACTGATAGCCAAATAATGAACTTGGTTGAGAAGGCCCACTAAATCAACATGGCCAGAAGGACCATTCACATTGTGCTTTGACATGCGGTAGCCGCATGCGTCACTGATGGCGCACCTTCAACGCAGTTCTATCCAGCTTTAGAACTACCTATGTTGTTGTTGTTGTTTGTTGTTGTTGGGTTAAATTGACATACAGCGGGGCAATTGGTACACACTATCAATCGGAATCGGTTTAATTTTGACAGTCATTACGTTATTTTACGCTGTCAAGCGAACAAATTTTTAGAACATAAATGAAGCAATGGTTGCTTCAAAATGATTCAGATTACGATTGATAGTGTTACGCAATTAGGGTGCAGGCTGAAATATCACTAATCTCGAAAGTGGTAACTAGCTACAGTAGCTACCTACTGAAAAATACCTAAATATACTAGCAGTACCCCGCGGTTTCACGCGCGTAAGTCTCGAACCCGGAATAATTATTGGAATATCGGAATAAAAAGTATCCTATGTGTTAATCATTATAAACTGTGTGCCAAATTTCATCAAAATCCGTTCAGTAGTTTTAGCGTGAAAGAGTAACAAACAAACGTCCATCCATCCTCACAAACTTTCACGTTTATAATTATTGTAGTAGGAAGTAGGATAGTAGAATATACCTAAATTATTTAAATCTAAGTTCTACGAGAGGAAGATATAACCAAAGCACCATTTTCAAGCCATAACAAAGAACTTGGAAACAACGACACCGAGAAGTGCGCAATCTGGTAGGGTTCCCAAAGTAGGCCTGCTGAAGCTTTATCTGCGTAGGGAGCCGTCGGTAGAGCGGTGAAGCAGCGGCGGCGGCGGCGGCGCTCCATTGAGGCGCGCGGCGGCGCAAGTGCGGCGAGTGACGCGCGCCGCGCCTCGCGCACGCGCCCGACTATCGAGCGGCATGTGCCTCTCGCAGCCGGCCGACCGCTCCGCCCGACCGAGTCACACTTTTTTATTTTCCCACCGAACGTAACCACCGCTGTGACATCCCCATTTTCACACAAAAGCCCGCTCTAAACGTGAACGCGATCACAGCCCGCGTTCGGCGGGCCTCATCGCCATATCCGCTTTTCAACCCGTCCCCGTCGATACCAAAATGGCAGGACGAAGGGTCCGGGGCCGCGCGCGATTCCGCCTCTGACCGAGCGGTGTTGTTCCTCAGCAGTGTCTCGTTATATAAATGTTACGCAAGTTGAGCTCGGAGTGGCCACGACGAGGTGCATCTGTTGTTACACGAACGAAGTCCCGGCTGTGCCCTGGAGCCCATGTACCCGCGACACCGCACCACTGACCTGTGAGTACCTCTACACCTCGATATTCGACGTGCTACTTACTGCACGAGCTTGCAACGTAATCTTAACAACAATGCTTGTAAAGCCAGCACTTGTTAATGGTAATCGCATTCGAGTTTCGCTTTTATCGATCGGATCGTTATCCCGAGCGAATGGAAATTGTTTTTGTATTTCCTCTCCGAATGGAGGTGGGATATTGCGGGTTAATGGGGAAATAACGAGCTCTGTGGTGTTGCAGGAGATATTGTAACATGGCGATAGTTCATCTGTCAACACCACTCGGTCGCATGTGAGAGCACGTATTGATCAATCTCCTTATTGTTTTTGGAAGCTATCTATATTTGATGAAGTTCGTAATAAGGATGACCTTCTGCTATCGAACTTATGAACTAATAGTATCGATAGAATATTTGATAAGTCTGTGTAATTAGAAATAGATTTACTTGAACGTTACAATTTCAACTAAATGTAGGCTCCAGGTGGTGGATAATTTAGCTTGTGAGTAACCTAAATACCTACGTCAGTAATAAGTATACATGTGTATTCAAATTTTCATAATGTTAGACGAGAATCATAAAATTTCTTACTTGTGACGGTACTAAATAGCAATCATGTTATGTATTAAAATATTCACCACACTAAGATGAAAGACAAAATTTTACAAAACTGTGCGATGTAGTAGCTGGCATTATAAGCTAAGAGGAATTTGAAAAACGAGCATTGCGTCTTTCTTGTAAGTTTAAGTGGTACACATAACAGTTTTCCTTGACCCCATACTCCATAAGATAGAAGAAGCTGAAGTACTCCATCATAATAAAGCAAATGTCACATAAGAAAACCAAAAATTCTCAAGACATGTTCAAGATTTCTCAGATTTTGAAGCAGAACTAGACATCAATACTAACGGCTACTAATATCCAGCATCTTCGCGTAACATACAAATCGCAGACATCCAGTCTCATTGGCTACTCAAAGATGAGTCAGTCTCAAATGGGGCCAATCATATGAATGCCCGAAGTTGTTTATTCAATCTCCAGAGTCTAGCCTAAGTTGGATCGGTAGTGGTTTTCTGGTAAATACGAGATTGCCACGCCCCCACTGTAGTTGGCATCAGGCCGACCGCTTCCCGCGTCCCCGTTTTTATGCCCACATAGTTTTTGTACTGATTTCATATAAAAAATAACCTAGATACGAGTTCGTAATGAAACTCGCAAGCTTAGCGAGAGTCTTCATCTCTGTACCGTACATCCTTGGATGTAAGGATTAAAGATTATTGTTGTTATCCTTACGTATCTTGGCTTTTGTTCCAAATGACTCATGTTTGATATTTCATCCATCTCCTGCTTATGAATAAGTCAAAAAGAGTACTTTTCGTAATCTGTTAACTTTAAGCTACTTTGAGCTTGTTTTAATGTAACCCCATTGATATTTATCCCCGTTTGATAACTAAGCTTGGGTTTTTTTTTCAAAAACCTTTAATTTTCGACCTCGGTTTTAATCTGACAGTCAAATCTAGTTTTAATTTGACATTCATCACCGAGTATCAATATAGAAAACGATCCTACGACTTTTAGCTTGCTACCATCCAAAATACTTAAATAAAATCGTTGCCATGAAACACATCAGCACCACGAATAAAGTCGGGACGTTTAAAAGCTTCGTCGAAATGAGTCCATTCATAAGTTGTTTCACCTGTAAGAGTGAAACACAGCTATATACGATTATCTTCATGCAACACATTACCACCTAGTTTGGGCAGAGTGTTACAGCGCTCGCCTCTATATCCAATAAGCGAAGTTGACTGCACTTTTACGTTCATCGCTCCGTTCTTATACTTACAAGGGCTTCATCTGCATTGTTATAGAACGATGGTTGTTGAATTTTAGTGATCGGGTGTATTTGACGAAGACTAGATAGGTCGGATTAGTCTCAAAGATAGGATATTGATAATGCAGACTTAAAGATAGTAGGACCATTTTAGTTCAATAGATGTAGAATTGTAGATGTTCTGTTATCTAGAAATGAAACTTACACCCTTGCCTTCTTATAGCAACCAACTATAAACGGGCAAAATATCGGAAGTACAAAAACATATTTATTCAAGCTTATCAGGGTAGCCACATCAAATCAGAATCAAAGAACAATGTACAAAATAAAATCGGTCGTTGTGCCCAGCTCGCTCGGAGTGAAATATTCAGCGGTTATCACGCGACCCGGCCGCTTGCTTGCCGAACAGAACGTCAAAAAATTGTGTCATATCCATGGTTTACTGATTCGTGTTTCTGGCTTACGAATATGTTTACTGTAATAACAAAAATACAAAACGTTTGGTTAAGTTTGAGGCTCGGATATTCTGAATCGGAATCGGGCCAAAGTTTAAATGGGATATTTATTAGTAGTGCTGAGTCCATTGTTGTTATTTTATCCTTTTGGTATATAGAGGATTTCTCGTTTTCCATATTACGTGGATTTGGTAAATCTTGTGTTTATTTTACAACATTTTTATGGGCACTAAATAAATTAGGAAGCCTCATTTGGAAACGAACCAAGATTCTGCGCTTCCACACAGCCAACCAGCTCCATTTTTGTAGGCTTATCTTCAGATTCGATGCACAAATACAGATTATTACTTCCAAATTATCCTTCTTCAAAAACCTTTATAAACACCTTTTTTATGTCAAGCTTCTTAAACCCCATTCAGTTGTGCTTAACAATTTCTTATCCACAATCTTTTCCGTCTTTGAGCCGACAGTTAGCAAAAAAAGCGAGGATCATGATACCCCCTCCCCTGCAGCCATTAGCGTCGTGGTCCACGTCAGTAAATTGATGGATTGTCGCGAAGACATCTTCAAGATATTTGCCAGTGAATGCGGTTTGATCTAGCATGGCTGCTACTACAAGAATTTCGGTTACGATACTAATGTTGCTCGATTTGTGGAGAGTATTTTGTGTTTTTGTTGTTATGAGAAATTAATACACCCGATCTATTCTGTAAAAAAATTACCGTGAAAACTTGCTAGTTGACATTCCACCCGATGCTAGCGACTTACACTATTGACAGATCACTTCACCGAAGATTTTAGGGTGAGATTTTTACTGAATAGATCGGCTGGTATCTTATAGTGTGACTAGCGGCTTCGCCCGCGTGGATGTCGGGAAATATCCCACGGGAACATACTACCGGGAATTCCTTCCTTATTCCTTGTCTACATTATAAAGGGAACCTCTGTGCAAAATTTCAGCTTTCTAGGTCCAAGGGTTTGGGCTGGGCGTTGATGAGTCAGTCAATCAGTCGGTCAGTTATTTATATAGATTTAAGACTGTAAGTACCTTTAAGTTTTATTAAAAAAAAATCAAAAAATCACTCTGTCATAATCAAGCATCATTTTCGTTCCTTTAAAATAAAAGACGCGACAGCAGAATCAATATTGGCAATTTGTTTACATACAACCCCAACAGGATTTCACAGAAATTACGATAATTGAATTCTCGTAACTGACCTTGCAAGCACTGACCGTCCGATACCCGACCGGAAAATGACTTTCAATGCTGCATCCCGATTCCTAGAATGGTGCTCCATGGAATGGCATGTCAGGGGCACGCACTAAGCTAATTAACGACCGGGATGATATTCTGTTTACTCTCACCGACACACGTGGGTGATGGAGTTTGAATTTAGAATGGGGTAGTGAATTTAAGTGTTTTTAAAGTGTAGTCAGGATTAGGTATTGATTAGTTTTATAATCTTTGGTTTTGTCGGCTATTTGATTTGACGGTGAGTGATTGGACTTTTTATGTTCTTGTTTTATGTGTAATTATGTCTCGTGTTCGTAAGCTTGTCTATAGAGTGCCAGGTCTTAGATTCGAGACATTTTTTTTTTCTACTTTCTCACTTACAGACGATAATAAACCTATTAACATATACTTGCCGCAGATAAACTTATCTTAACTTCACGAATAGTGCTTCATTTGTTTCAAAACTAATCAAGCACTCACGAAGTAAAGATTTAAAAAATTGATAAACTTTATCTCTAAACCGTTCAAAAATCTTTTCTAAACGGTATCAGATCCAATACATTAGTAGTGGTCGTCGCAGAATCTCTGAGTATCCACATCGGAGAAAACTACTACGTCTAGACATCTTGAATTACTCGTCCATACATTTGACGACATTTAGTAAAATCTCACTCGTTCTCAGAGGTTGGGTAGAAAAAGTATGCAAGTTGGCAGTCTGGGTACTTGTATGTGCGAGAATTTAAATTAAGAAGACAACTTTTTATTTTCAATGTTGGCAAGAAGTTTGTTTTTTTTCTTGTATTTTTTATCTGCCCCGAATTAAATAGAATATGGCTGCAGAATTATAGAATTAATACAAAAAGTGAAGTGAATGAAAGTGATTCAATAATTATCACTAAGAGAGTAAATAATAAGACGTCCCATGCAGATTTCGACTACCGACTCTAAGTTACGGGCGTGTACTCTGATGTGGCTAATTTAACCTATCTTGACTGTAAAGTTCAATCAAAAACAAGAATATACTTTATAGAATAGAAGTTAGGGTTGAAAATTCAAAATACGAGTACCTGAACACGTAGGCAGATCCGGCTTGGTAAAGGTACGTGCATAGTGTGACGCGTTAGAATGCCATTGTGGTGGTGGTATTGTATATTGGTGAGTGGTTTGCTCTTGAGGTGATCTCGCCTGCTGTCGAGATCTCTCTTCCACTGGTCTTCAAAGTCATAAACATTTTGTTTTACTAAACGCCTCCAAACAGGTATATCCTTTGCCAACGAGAGGGATCTATTATGCATCTCTTCATATGTCTTTTCCGAACGTCTTTGTATCTGAGGAACTGGCCGCCTTGTTTCCGCTTGCCGTGCTTGAGTTCAGAAAAGAAGATGCGCTTAGCTATCCTCTCATCAGGCATCCTCACAACGTATCCAGACCAGTAGCTGACGACGCATTAGATAGACCATGCCCTTCGCAGGGCATTCATGTTTCTAACACGGTCGGACCATTTGATATTTAAGATATTGTGGAGGCACTTAAGGTGAAATCGGTCTAATGCGCGTTATGTGTCTTCTGTACACGCGCCACGTCTCAGAGGTGTACAAGACGTTTGGCAAGACGATGGCCATGTACACGTTGACCTTCGTTTGTAGTTTGAGGTTGTGGGAGCGGAATACCTTCTCCCATAGTGTACCAAACACTGCCGAAGCAGCACCAATTTTCAAGGTTTTCTTGTCACCCATGTATTTGAATCTGTCCACCTGCTTGAGGACGGCACCGTCGAGTCATATATCAAGTGGGCCATGGTTAACTGTGTAATGCCAATGACTTATCAAGTCTTCCATTATCTCTTGCAGGTCTTCTGGGGATTGCGCCTCAAAACAGCCTCGGTGATGGCGTCATATGAGACTTTATGAGCTTTTAATCGGGTTAGGTTAAAAAGTTTGCCGCAAAATATAGGGCAAAGAGGGTAGGTGCTAAAACACATCCTTGCTTTACCCCACAGGTGACACGGAAAAATTCCGATTGTTTACTCTATCAATCTGATGACTTATCTGTACACCCAAGCTTTTGCAGTACTACCAAAGCGCTTCGCGAGGCACGCTTTCGAAGGCTTTTTCGGAGTCCACTAAGAGAGTATCATCGACATTGAAGGTCATATACGCAAAGATTTTTATCGTTAGATTTGGTTTCACTGCACTTATTTACGCGAAAAAGTGTCCATACTGAAAAGAGTGAGCGTTCCATGACAATCGAGTCAATTCACTGCATCATTGTGTGTCAGAGGTGTCAAAAAGAAACAAAAATGCGACTATTTTTGCCGTGGTAGGAATCTAACTATTTAAATCTTTGGATATAAGTAGGTTAGTTTGTAAGAGTACCTAACTAAAGAAAACTCTACACTTGGTGGCCACATAAAGTAACTAGAAAAAAACATAAAGTAACTTTTAATGTAGGTAGGTACGAGTACAGTCTCTAATTACCCCGGCACACCTCACAAGTTACACTCCATTGCGGCATATGGCAATACTGTCGCCTTCCGCCAAGTCGCAGTCGGCATGCTTGTCCCATCGCAACTTGGCACGTAACCTACAGTTTCGCCAAGTCGCCAAGCTCCGCCAGCCGATGGGAAAATTACAAGTTATAGCCGTGGCGTGCCTGCTGAGTACCACTTTGTCGTTTAGAATGTTTTGTGCCAGTACGTGTTTAAAGTTTTTAAATTGTGTTTCTGAACTGCAATAGCATGTATTGGGTTGAGGGTTGTGTATTGAGATTTTTTTTGGTTCGTATTTTATTTTACTCGTGTAAAAGATGGTGATAACGAATTCTGTTCGTCTTATCGGTGAATAAATAAGTATACCTCATGTCGCCGTACTAATTGGCTGGCTGACATTTAGTCAGCAAGGCACTGCTCAGAATGTAAGCCAGTCAGCATGGTGGTGGCTGATTGCCCAGAAAGTAAGTCAGTCAGCAAAGTGGTGGCTGACTGCCCAGAATGTAAGCCAGTCAGCAAGGTGGTGTCTGACTGCCCAGAATGTAAGCCAGTCAGCAAGGTGGTGGCTGACTGCCTAGAATGTAGGTAGAGCTAAGTATTGCCGCTCGTGGAATTTATTTTAATACACCCTATTTTGATTTTGAAAAGCAAATATGAGAATCTCGACAATTTTACCTACATCTGAAACATTTTTTTTTAAAGTTCAGATCTTTAGATATTCCTGAAAATTCTCGCAATAGGTGACATCATTCTACAATGGGGTTAAAAACTGAAATCTCGTCAGCGATGGTCATCATCTATGAGCCGCCATTGTTTTGTTTATGTTTACTTTTGTGACGATCATAAATTAAACGAAACTATATAGAATATGTATGCGACTTCGAGTGTAGCACTATTAAAAGACGAGCAAAGGAAAAGGGAAGCATCTACCGATGGTAAAAAAGCAGCTGTAGTGGAAAAGTATATAAAATGTGAACATTTTATAATTTAAGAATAGGCTATTTTATGTTTGTTGACTACAAGCTGATCGGAGTTGAAAACCAACTCGTCCTGACTGAAAAACTTCACAGAAAATTTTTGCACTGATCAATCTACCTAAACTTACTAATAATAAAGCTGAAATGTTTGTTTGTTTAAGAACGCGCTAATCTCTGGAACTATCAGTCGGATTAAAAAATAAATTGCGTTTGATAGCCCAATTCTTGAGAATTGTCAAAAAGAAAAAAAGTCAGAAGGAACGCTAAGCAAAAACGAAGTAGATAATAGCAGAGGGCGGACGATGCGATGAGATGCGGTGGGTAATTAGCAAAGGGAGTTTTAGAAAAATGTGGCTGTTTTTAATTATTTTAGTATATTGTGTACCTATCTTACGACTTCCACGCGAACGAAATCGCGGGCAGAAGCTAGTTTGATAAATTATAAACAAACACACACACACACCTTTACTATAATTTACATAATATCACACCACAAATGCCTGTAAGTAATGAAAACAGACTTACCTACTTAGTTCTCTTGGAAGCATCACCTGCATACGAATTTCTCCCATAAAAGTATTCAGCATCCTAATTGCGTAACACACTATTTATCGGAATTTGAATCGTTTTGAAACAAATTGCTAATCCATTGCTTCATATGTTCGAAAAATTTGTCTGCTCGACAACGTAAATAACGCAATGAATGTTGTTGAACTGTCAAATTGAAACGAACTCCGATTGATAATGTTACGCAATTAGGGTGCTTGTCTAAAAAGGATAGCACATAGTCTCGACGAAATATCGGGTTTTCAATTTCTTTTCGGAGAGCTTTCTCCCATAGCTTTCATCTTTTAACATCTTTGGCATACACATGGGTACCCGTATTTTTGCAGTCAACAGCTGCGCAAGGATCTATAGTAATTAATTCAATTTAATCATTTATACAAGTAACAAGACTAACAATAAACAAGAGAAACAAACAAGAGTAACAATATACTTACAAACTATGTTAGTAAAACATTAACACGTAAAAAATTTGTGGCATATCTGCTGAAAGGTGTCAGGCCCAGCCGATACCTTGCAGCAGTGGTTCACAAACACACAAACAAAAAAAAAAGCAACAAATGCAAATTTTGCGTAAAAGAAGTCGAAGTTGTTTACAAAAAATGTATGGACAGTGACAGATAGCTGTCAAAATCTTAGATGCTGGATAGTAGCGACATCTGAAGTGAGCAAGTGGCAGTTTTATCCCGATTGAATTATTTTATTGGTTATAATTACTTAAGTGTTATTTGTCATTTTTCTCAGCGACTTTTTATTTATAGGTGGATTCTCACACAGCCACATCCAGCACAGCCACAAGCTTTACCGGCGGCTATATGTGTGGTGCCCGACGGCAAGGTCGGCGGCAGCGCCGCAGGCTGCTGTGTGGATCCACCTATAGACAAAATGTTGTCAACAATGACTCAAAAAAAAAATGAAAGTCATTACGAATGAAAAGAAAACTAGCCACTCTTATTTTTTCTTACAATTTAATGGCATTTACGCCAAACTATTTACCCATGTTGCCAGTAATGTTGCCAGTAGTTTTTAACGACTGAATATTTTACTGCTGTGTTAAAAATGAAATACACGCAACTTGGGAATACTTAAAATTATTGTATGTTTGGGATATAAAATGTTTTAAGTTCACACCACGTTGAATAACAACGATAAAATCAAGATTTTGGTCTAGTTCTATTTTGCTTTTGCCCGCGGCTTTGCTCGCGTGGATGTCTTAAAATATTCACGGGAAAGTAGGTACTACCGGGAAATCCTTATTCCTTGTGTACATTATAAAGGAAACATCTGTGCAAAATTTCAGCTTTCTAGATTCAAGGTTTTGGGCCGGGCGATGATGAGTCAGTTACTCAGTCAGTCAGTCAGGACTTCTCTTTTTATTTATATAGATGTAGGTATGTAAACTTAATTTTATTCTTTTCGTAAGACTGGCTTTATTTTACAGTCCTACATAAAATATTATAACGAGTCTTCTTCTTAGCGTGTGGATGGCAAAATTATTTACTGCTTGAGAGTTACGGATACTCGTATACGTATACTCTCCGACAGTGCCTCCGTACTCCAATCCTTGCAGAGAAAACACATTTCCTCGAGACTTAGACTAGAATGTCACATTGCACTAGAGCGTATAGCGGTACCGCAATACAGTGACACTGCAATGGATAAAAGGACACAGCGGATCACTGGGCGCAGCTGACGATTTAGCTAGGAGAGCATCTAGCACGTCAGTCTGTGGACCTGAACCAATTGTACCCATCCCCTTCAACCAGTTACGCAGGTGGCTACAGGAGTCCACTCATACACACGGAGAGTTGGTGCTCCTCGACACCGGGATGCAGGCAGTCTAGGGAGGCTATGCCATCTATAGATGGCAAGCTAAACAGACGTCTGTTACGCCTGGACAGGCATAGTTTGCGCCTGGTGACGGGAACTATCACAGGACACTGCTCACTAAACAAACACTTCCACACAATGGGAATAACGAACAGTCCTCTGTGCAGGGCCTGCCTGGAGGCTGAGGAAACCGTAACGCATGTGCTCTTTGAATGCACAGGCGTCACCCAGATTAGAACAGGAACTCTTGGAACACCCAGATCTTTCGCAGATGTTTTGAATAGATTTATAGACTTGGAGACTTGATCGACTTCTGGAATGAGGTGGGCTGGTTGGAATAACCCCCCCCCCCCCTCCCCGACGGCCGCTATGGCCCACGCACAATGGTCCACATGAAGGACTAAGTGCGGAAACCATACCCTCTAACTAGAGAACTAACTAGAGATTTACTGCTTCAAACGATTTATCGTTTTCATGTCGTGAATAATGTCTTAATGCTTATTATAACAATAATTGTGTATAATCCTCCTGGGGCCGTACTGACGTGAAAAAAAATCATGGATCCATCATGATTTCAGTGTGAGAGAGAGACGGAGCTATATACGACCTGTGCACCATCCTTTTTTCTCAACGGAACCATGATGGATCCATGATCTTTTTGCACGTCATAGTACGGCACCTGGAAGTCAGTACAATAAACAATAATGGGGAAAATAATTCCAACAACAGGTTACGACAGAAATTTAATGGTGTCTCATAAACTCATAACATGACAGTAAATTGATGGAAACATCGTTCTGTTTCTGTCAATCGTTTGAAAAATATAGAGACATAATGATGTTTTAAATATGTTAGCGCTAAACGCATTAAGTGATTTAAATATGTTAGAAAACGCATTTAGTGATTTAAATATGTTAGCGCTTAACGCATTTAGTGATTTAAATATGTTAGAAAATGCATTTGATGATTTAAATATGTTAGCGCTAAAATCATTTAGTGATTCAAATTAAAATATTTGAATCACTAAATGATTTTAGCGCTAAACGCATTTAGTAATTTAAATATGTTAGCGCTAAACGCATTTAGTAATTTAAATATGTTAGAAAACGCATTAATTAGTAATTTAAATATGTTAGCGCAAAAGCATTTAGTGGTTCAAATATGTTACCGCTAAACGCATTTAGTAATATTTGGTGTAAGTGGGCGTTAGTCAAAAAGTTTACAGTGAGGCCTCATTAGACCACCTTGGTACCTACACTAAACGAGGCTTCTCTTTATTATATGTTCAAAAAAACACAACGCTAATCCAAATCACAGTTATAAAACCCAGATCAACTTAACTAAATATATTATATCATATAAAAACAATCTCGTACCAATCCCAAAACATAACGTTTCATTGTTTTCCACAGTTAGAAACAATATTTATTTTCCCGGAGGCGTTTGGCCTGCCCACCTCTAACCTTTGGGACATCAAACGATTTTTCCGCTAGAGTGGTCTTCGGATGATTGATACAGTAGAGCAGGGGTAATAAACCCGAAACTTTTGAGCACGTACACTTTTTTTTATATAAAACTAGCATTTCCCGCGCGGCTTCGCCCGCATTGATGTCGAAAAATATCCCACGGGAACAAAAATTCTTCCTTATTTCTTGTGTTCGTTATAAAGGGAACCTCTGTACAAAATTTCAGCTTTCTGGGTCCAATGGTTTGGGCTGGGCGTTGATGAGTCACTCAGTCAGTTAGGACTTTTCTTTTTAGATATTACCAGCTGCGCCCCGCGGTTTCACCCGCGTAGACCGGGATAAAAAGTAGCCGATGTTATAATCCAGGTTATAAGCTATCTACATACTAAATTTCATCCAAATCGGTCCAGCCGTCTGAGCGTGAAGAAGTAACAAATATAGAAACACACACACACACACACACACCTTTCTTTCGCCTTTATAATATTAGTGTGATTAAGAAAAAGAAGATTAACTTATTTAAGTAGGTAATGGAATGGTTTATGTTCGAATGAGAAAAATAAGTATGTGGGATTATTTTGTATCCTGGTTAAAGATCTGAGATAGGACTTCAGGTTTAAACCCGAAATTATGGTGAATAAAGTGAATAAACTATATATATCCTAGAAATATAGGTAGTGCTCGATTCGAGAAAAAAAACTTTTATAAGTTTTCCGTACGTACCCAGGGGGCTCGCTGTCCGTCTGCCCATACTTCTGTCACAGGACTGTATCTTTTGAACCGTAAGCCGACGTACGCACGGCCGTAAAAGTATCGCGGCGGGATTTTATTGCGCACTGGATTTTCAACTCTCAGTGTTGAACCGAGCTTCGAGAATCCAACCTAACAACAATAGAGTGCATCCCAGCGCGTCGAATAAACACACTGTTGGATTTTCAACTCACGGGTCAGAGCAGAGCGTTGAAAATCTAACGTGCGAAATAAAATCGCCGCGATTTTTTTACGTCAATGCGAACGTCGCCTTATAGTTTACTTACTTAAAATTTTCACAGAGTGTGTATCTACTAGGTACTATGGCCGCTATAACAAAAAATAATACAAATAAAATAAAGTTAAAAATCAAAAAGGGTCCTCTTAAGAAACGTGTTTTTTTTTAAATATGTAGTTTTAAATATTGTGTGGTAGTACGGAACCCTTCGTATGTCGCTTTTTTGTATTTTGAAAAAGTTTATAGGATAGCCAGAAAATCAAATCCGATTTTCCATAAACTAGGCACCATTCTCCCCCTCCTACCTAAGAAAGAGCGGCATCTTCTAACACAGGCATTTCCTGCTTAAAAGGAGACGCCATTCACCAACAAAATGTTATCAACTATGGTCAGAAATAAACATATTTGTATGTTTTTTTTGTATTCTATATTCACGTGCATTATTTGCAGCACACGTAGACCGTATAACCACCGATTTGACTGTGATTGTTTTTGGTCTGTGAAGCGCCAAAGATTTGGCTACTCAACTCACTGATAAAACCATTTGCGTACTTAACTGGCTATTCACCTATCTCTCTTGCCCACTGTGCATTTCCTTAATTATACAATTAGTAGATAAAGTTATCTGAACACGGACTCCTCTATAGATCACAAGAATGAACCACAGACAATCACCACGTCTGGCGAAGCGCCAAGCTTGGGGATTCTGGCAATTTACACTGTGTGCTATGTTTACCGACCCGTCTTAGTTTATGGTATGATATTATCAGTGTATGGCTGTGTTCCCCCGTACATCATCGTTGTGTATAAGTAGTTTACTATAGCTTGACAGATTTGACAGATGTGAGTAGCAGTCACTACAGTGTGTTCTGGCACCGTACTATGACGTCATAAAAGATCATGGATCCATCATGGTTCCGTTGAGAATAAAGGATGGTGCTATATGTCGTATATAGCTCCGTCTCTGTCTCACACTGGAATCATGATCTTTTTTCACGTCATAGTACGGCCCAGGTTTGGTTGCATGACACATGTTTAATGCTGTTGAGCATGGCATGATAAATATGAAAGTTGTTTATTCGATAATCGATTATTTATCATAACCCTTTTTTATGTTAATGTACTAACAGTATTCAGTTATACATTTCTATTCACGATCTCTTTGTCTGTCTGTTACCTTTTCACGCCTAAACCACTGAACGGATTTCGATAAAATTTGGCAACACTATAGATGGCATCCTGGGGAAAGACTTATAATCCTACAGAGAGTGATATAGGGGATGAAAGTTTGTATGGGAAACCCAGCATTTCTTAAGTTATGGGATATGAAAATTCAAATTTAAGCTTTTGGTAGGAAATTAAGAAATATGTGGTACAGCGTTTTTAAAAATCATCCCCTAATCAATCCCCTTTTTGTGAATTTTAAAATCAACCCTTATTGTACCCCCTACAATAGGGGTTGATTTTAAAACTCACAAATAATATTAAAATGTTTGTGAACCTACCTCTTTTTACGAGATTAAAGGGACTGACTGGAAATGTAGTCATAGTTCTTATCATAGAAATATAACTTATATCTATGGTTCTTATCTTTTTTTTTTTGTGGATGGGAAATCATCAAATGACTTCTCCCGCTCTGGGCGGAGCGGGAGGGCGTGTCAGACTTTTACTGACTAAAACCCACCCGTGTTCCTTCAGTCGCCCGTGCCAGGGCCACGGTATCTCTTTCGAACTACCCGCGACCCCAGCGGCATCGGCCCTATTGGACCCCGTCACTGCTGACGTCTCTTTGAGGCGCGCGTGGAACACAACACGCCGTCGTCCCGGGCCAGCGGGTCTATTCTGTAAAATCTCACCGTGAAAACTTGGGTGAAGTGAGCTTAAAATGAACTCATTACATCTTATGCTAGGGATTGTCACTATTGACAGCCCACTTTAAGCTCACTTCACCTAAGTTTTCACGGTGAAATATTTAGGTACAGAATAGCACTGCTGGTCCTTACCGGACGGCGAGCTGCCCATTACTCGTCTAATTCTTATCTTGAGGGAATATTTAGTCTTTATTTCGACGTTTTTACGACAAAATTATTACAACAATTAACTTTTGAACGATTGCACACTCGGCCAAAATTTATTTGTTATTAGAACGTGACTGACATAATAAAATAAAGTCCCCCCGCCGCGTGTCTGTCTGTTTGAATGCGATAAAGTCAAAAGTACCTACGTGTATAATTCATTAAAGTTTTGTGTAAATTGGATGAAATATGACGGTGATTGTTGAAGATATCGGAAAAATCATGCCGACTAGAAGCATTAAGCCCACCATACACGGCAACGATATATCGTAGCGATTTGAGTTTGCACAGTTATATCGGACGGCCCTTTGTTTTCCACATGAACGTTCCCATGGGATTTTAACATATTTTAAAAGTGTGACCACAACATTCAAACGATCCTGAAAAAGGTTTCGTGGCTATTATTTAAGAATCCATAGATATTACACGGACTAGAAAAAAAAGGACTCCGAGTCACGCGTATCGACAGTGAAGCACCTTACCGATCTATGTGTGCGTGATTTGACAAAGACGTGACGTCGTGTGACGTAATGGCGGCCGCCTGGCCGGTCGGCATACTGTGATGTAAATGTGTGCGTGAGGGCGCATGTTTGTACAAAAGATCCCGGCAAACATAGTGCTTCACTTTCGATATGCGTGGCACGGAGTCCTTCTTTTTTTCTAGTCCGTGAGATATAATTAGTAATATTATTTATGCGAAAGTAGCTCTGTCTGCCTGTCTGTCTGTTAACTTTTCACTCCTTTACGGCTGAACGGATTCGGATGTTTGGCACAAGCATAGACTGACGGGTTAGTTTAAACTAGGACATACAATAGTTTTTATTCCAGTATTAGTTACGTTCACGAGGGATAATTTCCGACCACCATGCGGGCGAAACCGCGGGCAAAAGATAGTATTTCAGTTAAATCAAGCTATCCTGAAATAGGTAAGTAGTTGCTTTGTTGTTTGATATAAATAGAACCATTTAAGCACTTCAATTAGACCTTTCACTGTTGCTTTTGACCTTTTACATAACACGCAATCATTTCAAGGTGCTGAAAACTCAATTGTTCGTTACTATTTTCACTATTTTATTTCTTGTATTTATGATATTGGGATGAATATTATTCTAACTAAACATAATTACGCATTCATACACTGGTAAATAGCTACTACATTATAGGTACGGTCAGCAACAGAAGTCGGTTAACACTGCCACTTTTTGACATCATCTAAATTAACACAAAATTATATGATAACCTGCTTTTTAGCATTTCATTTATTAGATAAGAGTTAATTTTCTTTAAAATTTACATCTGTTCCGATTTTAATGAAGTATTTTTCTCAATAATTATGATTTAGGAAACTGGAGCTTGTGGCTAAGTAATAACAGCCGCACGTATCGATCTATCAGGTTAAGCTACGCTTGCCGGGGTTGGTCCGCGGATGGGTGACCATCTTTACATAAAGAGACTCCTCCGTGCCTCGGAAAGCACGTTAAGCCGTTGGTCCCGGCTGTCATTCGTGGATCTTTGACAGATCGTTACGGGTCGTCAAAAGCCCGAAAGTCTGACAACCAGTCTTACCAAGGGGTATTGTATTACCCAGTTACTGGGTTGTGGAGGTCAGATAGGCAGTCGCTCCATGCAAAATATGGTATTCAGCTGCATCCGGTTAGACTGGAAGCCGACCCCAACATAGTTGGGAAAAGGCTAGGCAGATTTATTTATGATTTTTAGGAAACTCAACTGTTAATCGACTTTTGTTGCTGACAGTACACTTCTGTTTAATCCTTCGGGGAAATTCGGGCCTGTAGAGATGTTAAAAGGTGTTAAAAAATCAGCTGTTCCATACATTCGACGAGTTATGCGAACATAAATCGTTGGTCTGGACTAGATGAACAGGGTATTAACTCAAAAAAGCCGGAGAGCGATTTGAAGTTTTCAAATCAATATATTTCCATTTCTATAATAAATTGGTTAACCTCACCTATATATTTTTTAAACATACTTTATTGGACATTTATTGGCAGCGTTTTTGCTGTCATATCGTTATTTCATTAGAAAGATCGCATGTTTTTAACCGACTTCAAAAAGGAGGTTCTCAATTCGTCGGAACCTTTTTTTTTTTTTTTTTTTATTATGTATGTTCCCCGATTACTCGAAGATGGCTGAACCGATTTGGATTTTTTTTGTTTTGTTCGAGAGTGTATGCATCACAGTTGGTCCCATATAAAATTGATTAACTTTGCTTTGGTAGTTTTTGAGTTAGCTTCAATAATACGTATTTTTTCCCCACTTTTATATGGATGATGTTCTAGTTTGTTTTGCAGGTAGTGGTATTTGAATTTGTGTGGGGTAGGTACACAACTAAAAAGTGAAAAATAAAAACTTTTTTACAAAAAAATACAACCGACTTCCAAAAACAACACTACAAAGTGAAAAATAACCTTAATTTCGGAAGTCGGTGGCAAAAAACGAAAATACATTTAACTAGACCATCCATCAGGTTAAGCTACGCTTGCCGGGGTTGGTCCGTGGATGTGTGACCATCTTTACATGCCGAGACTCTTCCGTGCCTCGGAAAGCACGTTAAGCCATTGGTCCCGGCTTTCATTCGTGAATCTTTGACAGTCGTTACGGGTCGTCAGAAGCCCGAAAGTCTGACAATCAGTCTTACCAAGGGGTATCGTATTACCCAGTTACTGGGTTGTGGAGGTCAGATAGGCAGTCGCTCCATGTAAAATACTGGTATTCAGCTGCATCCAGTTAGACTGGAAGCCGACCCCAACATAGTTGGGAAAAGGCTGGCAGATGATACAGGGTTACTGGTTATTGACCACATTTATCTACACATCTACATTTATCTACATTTGAGTACATTTATCTACATCAAGCTCGTCAAAATGTAGGGAGCAGCTGATTTTTTTTACGCGATTTCAGGTTTGGTCCCATAGTAAAAGTTGTTCATGATGATGTGTACACTGAACCCTTAAGAGGATATTGGTCAATAACACTGAATATTAAAATTTATTCATTTATATTTTGTTTACTGCGTGATTCACATAATTAAATTAAACACGAATCATTGGTCATCACCACACACACACACACAACACATGGTGCCATGGTGTGTTTCATGGTGTTCAGGACATGTTACATTAATTATACCAAAGTTAAAAAACTTTATTAACTTAAAATAACCAGACAAATTGATTGCCACCATAAACTCAAACTTTCTTAATATCTGGTCACCCTATCCATAAACTATGGTGCCAATAAAAACCATACACTATTAAAACAATCCATTATATAAAGGGAATAATAAAATGGCTATGGAATTACCCTGTATAAAGCTCGTGAGAGCAAGGGTAATGCCAGACCATGCGCCCAATTTCCCTGCCAAGGAGTCTGGGATCTTGAAAGGGGTGTTAGAGCGGTAAGGGGGAGTTGAAAAAGGTCAGCGCACTTTGCCGTCTTATGGCGCAGGAGACAGGGCGGCGGCGACCGTCGGATCTATAGCCTTAGGGCGCACGCACGCGGTGCGTAAACAGTTACGCTTTTGGAAAGCTTTTCGTAGTTTTTTTCGTTTGTTGTTAGGTCTGTGTGTTGGAAGGTTGCAGTATATAATACCTGTATGTATAATATTCTATAATTATTTATTTTCACATACACGTTACCGAAGCTAATTTTTATTTTCAGAAAAAAAAAGTTTAAGATGGATGCGCTGTGGTAGCCCGCGAAATACAAATTTTCTTGTATTGTAATTTTGGAAATCCGACGAATCCGCATGAAATCTATCTTAGACAGACGTATTGCTGATTTTTATGGTTACTTATTAAGTATGTAAATACAATTTATATACTAACATACTCGTAACTAAAACTATTAAAAAACTAAAAAATGGCGTCGAAAAATTCCTCCGCATCCCTGTCGACTGGTAAAGTACCCAAGAGATGGAAATACTTATTTGCTACAGGCGCAATTCATATTTTTATCAACATAACCTAACAGTGACCTGCAAATTGCAAAAACCGGCCAAGTGCGAGTCGGACTCGCGCACGAAGTGTTCCGAACCATTATGTATAAAAACGGCAAAAAAATCATGTCTGTTGTATGGGAGACCCTTAAATATTTATGTTATTCTGTTTTTTAGTATTTGTTGTTGAAAATTTCAACTGTTACGGTTCATGAGATACAGCCTGATGATAGACGGGCGGACGGACAGCGGAGTCTTAGAAAAAACAAGAAAATTTGAATTTTGGGGGCTATCACAGCGCATAGGTAACATTAATTTCGTAATTTTATTATACTGTAAGTACAGTATCATGTAATTTCTAACAACATCAATAATTTCGTTTATTAGTTGATCAATCAATCTGCCTAGCCTTTTCCCAACTATGTTGGTGTCGGCTTCCAGTCTAACCGGATGCAGCTGAATACCATTATTTTACATGGAGCAACTGCCTATCTGACCTCCACAACACAACAGTTGATACAAAATAAATATGTAAAAAATATTTACAATCCGATATAAAAACTGTAATTAAGTAAATACAATAACAAAAAAAGCTTTTTACTGATAAATTGGAATGGGGTGTACAATCTAGTGATAACATGTAAAAAAGATAAAAACGTATGCAAATGCCAGAAGGTACTTCGTAATTGCATCTTTTTTGTTCGAGCCTAAAATGTTTAGACAAAAGCTTTATTAATTTTACTCAGCCAGTCATAGTCCAAAGTAAATGACGTTTTACAATTAATTTAATCTGCATGTCTGAATTAGATATTTTCAATATGATTTTTTTTTGGAAATAGGTAAGTACAGTCAGCAACAAAAGTCGATTAACACTTGCAGATTTTTAATCTTAATTATTAGGTAAGCGAAATATTTAATTCAAATCACAGAAGTACTTAAAATTTTAAGAACATTAACTCTTAACAGTTAAACGAAAAAAAGCAGTTTATCGAACAATTTTGTGTTAATTTAGATGATGTCAAAAAGTAGCAGTGTTAACCGACTTCTGTTGCTGACCGTACCATCACATATTTCGAACAAAAAGTGAGAAATTTGACCCAATGATCGATAACTTGACCTTTTCAGAATAGAAGTCTCTTTTCTTCAAGCAAAATACAGCAAAATATAACATGATTGACATAATAGCATAATGCCGTCCCCCACTATCCCTAACTTAATCTATCTTGCATAAACTCATCCGTCGAGACATGGTCGGGATCTATTCATTACGCCACGACCTGCCAAGGTCAATAGAGGGGCTCCTTACAGCTAAATATTTAGTAATTCATTCAGCCTAGCTCAACTAGGGTAGTACCAAATAATCGATATAGCTGTGACCTTTTTTTGATATCGTTTGAATACATATTTGGTGTAAATACCTGCTTTTTATGAGAGCAGTGGTGTCCCAGTGGTAACGGCCCCGACTTAGGAGTGTGTAGGTCGCGGGTTCGAACTCAGGCAGGCGCTTTAAATAACTACATCACCACTGCTCTCAAAACGGTAAAGGAAAACATCGTGAGGGAACCGGCATGCCCTAGAAACAAAAATTCGAAGACATGTGACATCTACCAACCCGCACTGAGCCCGCGTGGTATATTACAGCCCATACCCTCTTGAAGAGAGGAGGCCAGTGTCCCAGCAGGGGCTGAATATGTTTATGTATGTACGTATAAATATATCTTATGTCATGTAAAGAGAATGGCTTGTCAGCAAGATCTACTAATACCTATTATAGAGAGCTAAAAATTATTAGTTTGTATGTACGGCGGGTAATCTTCGAAACTAATGATCCGATTTCGAAAATTCTTTCACTAATGGGAAGTTATAAAAAGCTATGGGAAACTATTGTGTCGTATAAAAATGTACTTAGGTTTTCAGTTGTAGTATTGCATGCTTCTGAAGTGCCTCGTTTAAGTAGATACATTTTTTTGGATGGTAAATCATCAGTGACCTCTTTCGCTCTGAGTGGAGCGGTAGGACGTGTCAGACTTTTACTGGCTAAAACCCACAAGTGTTCCTTCAGTTGCCTGTGCCAGGGCCACGGAATCTCTTTCCAGCAACCCGTGGCCCTTTGCAATCCATTTTGTTTCTTTGGTGTTGGCCATTTTCTCATACAGTTTAATTATTCATAGTTTGCAGAGGACAAGTTTTTTTTTTACAATACTTCAGATACAAAATTACAGATAATGATGTGTTTCGATTTGTTGACGGTAAATGATTTTCAATATTTAAAGAGCCAACTAAAGCTCAAAAGCAAGGCGCACAATTTGTATTAACAACACAAGGGTCAAACCTTGCCAGCAATTGATAACATCACGTAAACCTACGAGTAGTTCTGACATAAATTACTGTTCTTGTAAGTGCTCAATGCTCGTATACACATGGCACGTTGCCAGCGGCAGACGCAACTGCAGCCGTCGACGGCACGTCGGCGGCTGTTGTAGACGCGTCGACGGCAGCCACCGACGAGTATCGACGGCTGCAGTTGGCTCTGCTGTCAGGAACGTGCCTTCGTGTATATGAGCACTATGGGGTAATGTGTACACCACACAAAAGGTACTTTAAAATAAATAACTCAGATCTCGTTTCAGATTTCATTTTCTTTTTTTATCGCAGCGTATTCTAAATGTTTATGAACTCGTAACACATTTTGTTAAAAGATATTTATTATTTTCATCTGCAATTGACACAATCATGAATGATACAACAACTGTTTGACGATGGTACGCCGCCGCCGGTCGACATGACGTCATCTCGTATCTGCATTTCGCATGTAAACTAGGCATGTCGAGATGGCGAGAATAGCTAGACTGGATTTTTACGATAAAAGATAAAGATAAAAGATCATTTTATTTTACGAGGAAGAAGTAGGAGTCAAACGACAATATCGACTTCGATTTGCGCTAGAATTATCTTCCAGATAGACTAGCAGTAGATTATCTTATTGTGTAGCTACATAACTAGCTATTAAGATCACCCTATAACTAACAGACACAAACATCATGAATTTCAATACGTCATAAAACTACGACACTCAATTCGCCCCATAGACACCTATAACTATAGTTTTTATTATCCCAACACACTTTTATTATTTACTAGCTTTTGCCCGCGGCTTGGCCCGCGTGGTGAAAGGAAATTATCCCACGGGAACGTACAAAAGGGATAAAAAGTATTCTATGTCCTATTCCAGGGTTTACCCATTTGCTAAATTTCATCCAAACCCGTTCAGCTGTTTTATTGTGAAAGCGTTACAAATAATGAAACTGACTTTCGCACTTACAATATTAGATAGGATTAGGATAACATAACATCACGCCTGTACTCCGAAGGCTAAGGCAGAGGTGTTGGTACCTTTAGTACACCCACATTTCGCCAGTTATGTTTAAATATGTTGTAATTGGGCGGACATTGGCATTATTATATTATAATACTAGTATAGTAGTATTAGTATTAGTATTTTGTCTTTGGCTTATCTCGGGACCCTGGGGTCCCGGACCTTTGGAAGGCGTACGAGGGGCCGAAGCCAACTCGCAGAGGCCCCTTAGACAATTTCAAATGACGAAGAGGCACCAGCCGACGATTATCCCTGTATGCACTATGCAAGTGCACCCAAGGACAACCCCCGGTTGGTGCAGGACTATTGCAGAACATGGAAACAAAACACATTGGGCCTATGGGTTTGGGTGGCTACATGGATTGGGTACCTTGAACTATGGAAGAACTATGTCCCCTGCCTGACCAATGTTATATAATATACACAGATTTATTGGCAGGGGGTGACTTGCACACTCAATAATGGGCCCCCGGAAACGGTCGCTAGCACATAGTGACGTAGCGATAAGGGGCAACATGTCCTGAGGTGCTTGAGGAGTGGAGAGGTATTCCACGCCTCTCAGAACAATCCCAGAACTCGGAAGATGGTCAAGATCCCTACAAGCACTTACTAGAATACTTCCTTCCTCCGAGCACGTTTGCTCTTGCGAATCTCCACTCAAGCCGGCCAATAAAGGCAAGAATGAGGTGGGAGCTCTGTTCCCGTCAGTGTTCACTCCAGCCGGCCAATAAAGGCAAGCCAGAGGTGAAGAATAAGACTTCTCCCGGGAAATAGGGTCCGTGGGGTCGCTACTGCCCAACAGCTCGCCACATGCTGCCCTGCGGGTTCACGTATCTCTCTTGGTCTGGCTCCTCACCCTAGACCTGTTTCGGCAAAGTAAACTCCACCGGCACAGACCCAGAGTTCGGAGCGCGCAAGCCCCACCACGACGTTAACGTAGAGATACGGCGGTGGGGGTATTAGTATTATTATTATATTTTGGTGTTTGTGATACAATGATTTTTTGTCATTAGTACATACACCAACGATACACTTCTTTCTGGAATATTCTATTTTTACTTGGAAAATTGTTTTTGTGAATCGTAAATGTGTTTTTTTTTTCTGAAATTATACATATTGTGACCTCCGAGTTCGTTTCAGTGTTTCTTCACAGAGTAGGCTGACAAGAAACATCGGCCATATCTATACTTATCTATAAGGTGACTGGCAATTAGTGACCGATACTTAAACACATGATTGTGCTCATGATAACAAACAACTTTTACTATGGGACCAAACCCGAAATCGCAAAAAAAAAATCAGCTGCTCCCTACAATTTGACGAGTTATGAATGTATGGGGCAGCTGTTTTTTTTTCGCGATTTTAGGTTTGGTCCCATAGTAAAAGTTGATCATTGTCTGTACCCAATAAAATCAATGCACGGCCTAGGCACCAAAAACAAGACCCTATGCTCAGCTTAGCCTACGACCACTACGCCGATGAACCATCCAACACGTATAACATACCTATACCGACACGTGAAAGTGTTGTGATTAACGACTTTCCTATCGACAGTCGATAGGTAGGTCGCCTTTATCGGATGACGTCAGAGACGTGAAGGGCGACCATCGCAATCGACTCGAATTTAACATAAAATCGATAAAATATTCTCCTGTATAGTTAGCTTGATAAAGGTTTTCGATTTAACGGCGACTGTCAATTGTTTTTGGCGTCTGGATTTCTGTGTTTTATATAGGTGCTAACTTGTAGGTTTGAATAGGTGCTAAAAAGGAGTTATGAAGAAGTTATCTATCCTTTTTTAGGGTTCCGTACCTCAAAAAGAAACAACGGAACCCTCATGGGATCACTTCGTTGTCCGTCTGTCAGTCTGTCAAGACCCTTTTTCTCAGGAACGCGTGAAGGTATCAAGTTGAAATTAATATCAAATACGTAAGACTATGGTCCCTTGAAGCTCTAAAAAAATCAAGCGTCTATTCTAAGCATCTAAAAAAATACGGCTATGCCACATATTTTGACACTCGCAAATAAATCAAAACCTAGGGTACTTTCCGTTGACCTAGAATCATGAAATTTGGCAAGAAGCAAGGTCTTACAGCACAAGTAAAGGAAAAAGTTCGAAAATCGTAAATCTGTAGTTTTATCACACAAAAAAATGTTTCTTTGCGTTCCCAAGAAAACAAAATAAATAAATAAACTTACATCTGCAGTTGAAGAATTGACCGTGACGTATATCGATGTATGGGAGAACATGTTTTTCAACTACAATGATAAGTTAGTTTTTGGGATAAAGCCATCCCAACTACCTACGGAACCCATCATTGTGCGTGGTCCGAAATGCACTTGGCCGTTTTTTTTCGTACACGTCAAAAGAAGCAATATATTATAACACCAGACAGTAAGTATCCCGTCCGGTACCGTTTCGTTTTTTGTAAAAAAAGGACAAAGTTCACAAATGAATCAGCAGCTCTGAATTAATTTAAATAAATAATTGTTCCTAAATACTTATTGTTGAAGAAATGAAGTTAATAAACATTTCGCCAAAAGACAAAAAATCATGAAACTACTCGTATCATATTATAAATTACCCAGCTTATCATGTAGCAGCGTTCTTTTGGCAAAATTAACTCGCTATCATATCTCTGGAGCGGTCTGTAATGTCTAATTATGTTGAGCAGTGCATAATTACATGCCTTTAATACTCATGGAGAGAAAGATATAGAAAAGATACCATCAAGCGGTAATAAAAAAGAGAAAGAGAGTGCTTGATTTCTCGTGCAGTTTATGATACGTCTGATAAATTGAGCTTTCGTAGCACTCATAAACACTCCGCTACGTTTGCTACGAACATGCTACGGACAGCTACGGACTACGGAGTTATGTGCTACGTACATTTGCTACGAATATCAATTTAGAAAATAATGCTGATTATGTAATTTCTTGATTATAATAATAAAATCCATAGGGATGATCTTTTTAGGGTTCCTTAACTCAAAAGGAAAAAACGGAACATTTATAGGATCACTTCGTTGTCCGTCTGTCTGTCTGTCAATACCCTTTTTCTCAGGAACGCGTGGAGGGATAAAGTTGAAATTATTATCAAATATGGAAGTATATAGTTCCTTAGAGCGGTAAAAAATTCAAGCTTCTAAGTCAACGCAATAATTAAATACTGCCATTTATGTGACATATTTTGATACTCGCAAGTAAATCTTATTAAAATGTAATTTTATCACATATATTTTTTTTTTGGAGTTACAATGTTAAGTTTGTTTTTGGGATAAATTCTTTTTAACTACGGAACCCTCCCCCCCTTTTGAGTGGTCCAACACACACTTGGCCGGTTTTTTTTTTGTTTTCATTCAACTTTACTTTTTTCATGAAAAGTCACACTACTGTTTTTATTTAATGCTGGTCACTTACGAGGGCGGGTCAATAAGTCCGTGACTTTTTGATTTTTCCGTCTCTTAATTGAAATGGCAACACTGCTCCCGTCAACAGTCATCTGTCAGATGACTCCTGTCAAAAATTGAACAAGCTGTGACATTTAGTTTGTTTTTGACAGCCGTTAATATCAGACTACCGCGTTGACTGAGAAGAAAATGGAAAAAAGTGAATTTCGTGTGCTTATTAAGCATTATTTTTTGCGGAAAAAATCCATTACGCAAACCAAGGCTAAGCTTGATAAATATTATGGGGACTCTGCACCATCCATTTCCATGGTAAAAAAGTGGTTTACTGAATTCCGATGTGGCCGTACCAGCACGGAAAATGCCGAACGTTCTGGACGCCCAGTTGAGGTCTCCACATCCGAAACAGTTGAAAAAATCCACGATATGGTTTTAGCCGATCGGCGATTAAAAGTGAGAGAGATTGTGGAAGCCATAGGCATCTCGCATGGCTCAGTGGTTTCAATTTTAAATGATCATTTGGGTATGAGAAAGCTTTCCGCAAGATGGGTGCCGCGTTTGCTCACAATCGACCACAAACGCAAACGTGTGACAATTTCGCAGGAATGTTTGGCGTTGTTCAATCGCAATATGAACGAGTTTTTGCGCCGTTTCGTAACCGTGGACGAAACGTGGATCCACCACAACACACCGGAGACCAAACAGCAGTCAAAACAGTGGGTTTCTCGGGGTGAATCGGCGCCAAAGAAGGCAAAGGTGGGTTTGTCAGCCAACAAAGTCATGGCGACTGTTTTTTGGGATGCACGCGGTATTATCCACATTGACTACCTTCAAAAAGGAAAAACAATCAATGGCGAATATTACAGCAACTTATTGGGTCGATTCGATGAGGCATTGAAAGAAAAGCGACCGCACTTGGCCAAGAAAAAAGTCCTTTTCCATCAGGACAATGCACGGGTGCACACATGTGCAGTTTCTATGGCAAAAATCCATGAATTGGGCTACGAATTGCTCCCTCATCCGGCCTATTCTCCCGATCTAGCCCCGTGTGACTACTTCTTGTTCCCAAACTTAAAGAAATGGCTCGGTGGAAAGAGATTTGCCTCCAACGACGAAGTCATCTCACAAACAAATGCCTATTTTAAAGACCTCGACAAATCATATTTTTCGGAAGGGATAAAAAAATTGGAGAAACGTTGGGCTAAGTGTATAGAGCTCAAAGGAGACTACGTTGAAAAATAAAATAACTTTTTATCTAAAAATTTGTGTTTCATTTAAAAAGTCACGGACTTATTGACCCGCCCTCGTATAATAGAGGTTTTGAAATTGTCAGCAAGTTGCTGGTGACTAACTTCACCTTACAATTAAATAGGAAAAAAAAATGGTTCTATTGTCAAATTGTCAGTTAAGAAATCGTGCGAATTTTCTTTTCATCTATTTAAACAGTAAGGTCATATGATGCTTTGAAAATGAAACAAACGCTTCTCTGCCCCCTCGCGGGGAATGTTTTCCATACAGCTCGGAAAAACAAAAACATCGTGTTTGCATACACAATTGTGTATGTCCATGCCTTTTTGTTTCGAAAAACACGCGCAGGAGACACGGCTTAACACTGTAGACTCTTTAACATTGAAGAAACCTGGCCTTAAATAATGTCTCAAAATTTATAACATGAGATTACAATTTATAGGATAGAGTGGACATTTTAGGCATTTTTCTCTGAAAAACTTAGGTACTCGTAAACGGCGTGCATGTTTGACCAGATGTATAAAATAAACGTAAACGAGGCAAAAGGAGTATGTAAGGATAGTATATTCTATAGTTTCTGCATACGCCCATGGGAAAAAGGCTTGAGTTTATGCAATTTCTTTTCTTTTTTACTAGAAAATGAGCGGGTACGGCACAAGCATGTCGGGTGGTGGCGACACAGACGCGCTGGCGAGACGGCTGCGTGACGCCGAGCGCGCGCGGGCCGATGCGGAGCGAGCGCATGCCGACGCGCTCGCTCAGCTCCGGCAAGCGCAACGCTCGCCCATCGACCAGCATAATGTCGAACAACTGCAGTCCAGAGCGAGGGAGCTGGAGAAGAAGGTAGCTATGTCGTTTTGTATGGTCTTTATTTGTTAAATGAGTTACGGAGATCATCATCTACCTAGCCTTTTCCCAACTATGTTGGGGTCGGCTTCCGTAAATGAGTTACGGAGAGAAGGAAGAAAAAATAAATTGAGTTTCCTCCGCATCAATGTGGTCATATCAAAAACTTTACGAAGCACAATCACCATGTAACCCAAAACTGCTCTTATTAGATACCTACCCTTTGCTTCTATCAATGACATCTCATGTTCGTGAACGGGCGCCGTCAGTTGGGACTGGTCGTCTCTTAGCTGCCATGGCTTATTTTTTATTTAGTTGTTTTAGTTTTTATCTTTTTATTACGGACGCTTTTTAACGTGCAAGTCTTTCTACATTGTTCTCACATGTATATTTTCAACATAAACGATGTAACCGTAATGTAATGTTATGTAATGTATGTAATGTTGTGTAAAAATATTTTGATTTAAAAGAGTGTCCGTGGAGTTTCTTGCCTGTTCTTCTCCATAAGTATCTACTACGCTTTAGAATGGGCTTTTTATTTGCTTTATCTTTCTGACTGACCGACCCATTGACAATTCAAAAGTGCCTGTAATTGGTTTATTTGAAATAAATGCTTTGAGTTTGAGTTTCTCTCAAAATAGACCACCGCTTCATTATCAGATATTAACGCTCCTTTACTTCGTAGGCGGCACTAGAGACAGTTCGATGCGAAGAGCTGCAACTAGAACTATCATCAGCGTTGCGTGCGCGTGGTCAAGGTGGCGTCACCACGTGGTCCACGCAGTCAGCACAACCAGCCTCCGAGATCGAGCGCATCATGGCCAAGATCGAGCAGGACAACCGCATCCTCGCTGAGTTAGAACATACCAGGTCCACCACACATGGTAATAAACTATGTAGTTATATTTTACTTGTATACTGCGACGTTATTAATCTTCTTTGGTGACTCTCGAATTTATAGAAGGTTGTCCATCAACCTATATAAATATTTAGCTCCTTGTCATTTGAAAATATCTCAGTAGCACTCGTGACTATGTACAACGTTACAGTGACGTCAAATTATAATGCATGACATAGAAACACTCCGGTGTCAGTAAATTGACCTTGCCAACACCTTTTTGTATGGATCTAGATTATAGTCTATGGAAGGATTCATTAAAATCGCAACTGAGATAAGGAAAAGAGATATTTCGTAGTAATAGTAGAGCTTCATTTACAGAACGATAATGTTTTAGTAGTTTATGGTTTCCCAGGAATCCAATCAAGCGGGTCCAACCAGGCGCTAGGCGAGTACCACTCGCCGACGCCGTCGCCGCTGCCGCACTCGTACACCAGTACGGCCGGCCACGCCGCCATCTGCCAGAGCAGCACCATGCCCACGCTGTCCTCGCTGCATGCCACCGGACAGTTCACCGCCCCCTCCTCCAACTCAGTCGCCTACTCCATGAGCACGCACAACCCCACCTCGTACTCTAACCCCGTGTCCGCCTACTCCAACACGTACGGCCTCTCCAACACCCACCAAGTCACTTTCACAAATCCCGTTACCGCACCACTCGTCAACAACATCGGACAAATCTCCAGCACGCTAGCCGGTCTGCAGACCAACCTGCAGAACCTAACCGGCAACGTGTCGGCTCTTAACCTGGGCTCAGGCCTCGCTCCCGGCATGACGGGGACCATAGCGGGCACCGGCCTCACTAGCTGTTTGAACAATCCACAAACCAATTTATCTGGTGGACTATCGAACACGCTGGGAGGATTACAGTCGACCTTAACAAGCGGGTTAGGAAACGCCCTCTCGAACTTGACCGGAACTCAACTAGGAGGACTAAACACAAGTTTAGGCGGCACAAGCGCTTACGGAACTGGTACAGGGACGTATACAAATCCCCTCCTCTCAGGCGGACTCGGAACAAATCCTATGAATATAAAACTTAAACCTCTAGATGAAATAGACCTCGGACTCGGTAGATATGGGAATACGACGGGAGTGGGGCGGGTGGCCACGCCGGTCACGCCGCACCAACCCTCGTGGAATTTAGGATTAGATAGCCAATTCGGAACTGATAGACTAGGGGGCTTAGACTCGGGATTCAGCCACGATCGGAACCAAAGAGCTATAGCGCGGATTATGCCTAATACCGGCTTGGAAATGGAAGGTGAGTAAAATCCAATTTTCTTCATGCTCTTTGTTAAAAGGAGAAAGTTTTCAACGGTGCACATGTTTCAGTTGCGCGAAATGCGTCACATTTTATGAATGGTGCCTCGGATACAGTTGACATGTTGGACATTCCGGGAAAGGGTCGCTGTTGTGTGTACATCGCCCGGTATTCTTATGACCCACCTGAGTAAGTAGAAACTTGACCAGCAACGACATCGCTTTTGTATCTCACAGAATCATGATTGTGTGAATAAAAATAGTAATACTTTCAGGATTGAGACTGCAGAAGGTGAATTGGCAATAACCGCTGGGGATTATTTATTGGTGTGGGGTCCACCAGACCCCAACGCTCCCATGCTTGATGCCGAACTGTTGGATGGACGACGTGGACTGGTTCCTGCTAATTTCGTTACAAGATTGATCGGGGACGATCTGTTAGAGTTCCATCAGGTGATAAATAGATTCTTTGGAATAGCTTTATTTTTAACAAAGTGTGTGTTGAAATATTCCACACCAGTGAAATATTTTATAAACGTAGTTTGATAGAACGGGCTCTAAAGGTGATGTGTTTTGTTACGATACTCTACATTCAATTGTAGGTTTGCTAAATTCTTAATAACGGCCAGTTTCTTCAACAAAAGTAACAGCCAAAGTAACGTCACAAAGTCAAAGTAACGGTTAAATTTGTTTCTTTACAATTTTAGCTGTTGCTTTTACTGTTACTTTTGCCCGTAACTTTTACTGCTCACTAAGCTGGTGTGAAAGCTAAAGTAATTGTCATTTTGTCAAAATTGTACTGTTGTTGGTTAGAATTATTCAACGTATGTTTGAGCGTTAGCTGGAACATAAATCACTGTGCAATTATCTATGTATTATAATTAACAGCCTAGATTTTATTTATATATTATTTTATTTTATAAAATATTAAAATGGCATCAAGACCGTCCAGTAAAAGTTCAAGTTCATCAGACGATGAACTTAACTTATAGGCGTAAGACATTCAGTATTCGAAAGGATCATTGTTAAGGTTCTGTACTTCAAAAGGAAAAAACGGAACCCTTATAGGATCACTTCACTTCGTTGTCTGTCTATCTGTCTGTCAGTCTGTCAACACCCTTTTGAAATCATAGTATCAAGTTGAAATTAATATGAAATACGTAAGTCTACAGTATGCCACAGTCCCTTGGAGCTTGATCGGCGCACATAAGACGAATTGACACTAAAAACTGGCAAATATCCAAAATATGTATGTGTCACCGTATAATTATGAACTTCGTTAGGTTATAATTTATAAAGTCATTTCCTAAAAAACTATTTTAAATTGATCACTAGGATGATATTAAAAATAAAAACGACGAGACCATCACCTTTAGATCGGAGTGACTATACATATGTTATAGACTGCAAAAGTTATTAATATGATTCAAAAACTTTGTCATACAAGGTCCCATTTTACCCTCAGGCGATTGTTTCCACACTGAGAGATGTTGATGAGGCCACCACAGCGATAAGCGAGCTGTCGATCAGTCGTGACGTCGCTCGTCTAAGCGAAGTGGCCGAATTAAGCGAAGGACCAGAAGACGATGATAATGGTAAGCATCCACACATCAAACTGCTCTCATAGAATTAAAACTAGGCACGAAACGTAGACTAAACAGTACTTGACAATGTGAACAATCTAGAAATGGTTTTTAAATATTTTTATTGTTAGACATTTGGTGAAGAGATTTAGACAAAATCTAGCTTAGAAGTTAAAATATTAGCAATACTATACAGTAAATTTTTCGTCATTAAGTGAAACTTACATTTCGCATGCAACCTAAACGCATCGAGCACTGAACCACCATATTAACATAGTAGTATTAAACAATCATGACGCTTCGCACAATGATACAATCAGTACGCTACACAAACGACCTGTCACGGTTGTCGTAAATGATCATTTATAGAAATAGTTCTATAGTCGAACCTTTGTCCCTCCCCGTTCCCCTCCCTGGACTTCGCTGCACGCTTCTTCGCATTCTCACGCACTTCGCCTGCCTGGCCGCACTCCTCGATATGCCCTCGGACCTCAACAGCCGAGCTGTTTTTCTCGTCGCTAGTGCCGGCGCCACGGCAGCTCACCCTGGAGAGGCAGCTCAACAAGTCTGTGCTCATCGGCTGGACAGCCCCCGAAGGTGTGCAGCAAGCCAACATCGAGAGCTACCACGTTTACGTCGATGGAGTCCTTAAAACAACCGTCAAGGCCTCGGAACGCACTCGGGCGCTCGTTGAAGGAGTAGATTCTAATCGGGTGAGTTATTTTGATGTTCAATTAGCTGCTTCTCTTTATGTTTCTACAGTAGTCACTTTTACATGTTACCAGTGAGCACAAATTCATTTAGTTGGTCGTCGATGTCATTGTTTGCTTTTAGATGTTATACTTTTGTATTTGTATTCTTGTTGTTTCCAATAAGAGCCGTCAGTTTTATGGTCTTTTTGTTCCTAAAGCCGCATCGTATCAGCGTGCGTTCGGTGACAGTGTCACGACGCACGTCAAGGGACGCAGCTTGCACGATGGTGATCGGTAGAGACACGGGCAACATGGGCCCGACCTGTGTCAGGGCCAGCGGGGTGACATGCTCACAGGCCGTGATCTCTTGGCTACCAGCCAACTCAAACCACCAGCACGTCGTCTGTGTAAACAATGTTGAAGTAAGCACTCGTTACAGTGAAATGACGTCATTAATCAATAGGATAGACTAGACATGCACTCATTGATTACAGGTTCGAACAGTGAAGCCAGGAGTTTACCGCCACACAATCACAGGTTTATCACCTAGCACACAGTATCGGGTAACTGTAAGGGCTAAACACTTAAGAGCTGGTCCGCCACAACCTGGAGCTCCAGTCCAAGAAGAAGCTCCTGGAGCTTACACAGATTTCAGAACTCTTCCCAAGGGACTGCCGGATCCGCCAAATGAAATTATGGTACGTGGAAAGTAAAAAACCTAACAATCAGCATGACGTGAATTGAGCATGCTTTTTGGATCCAAACTTATACATCTTACACTCACATTCCTTGCTCGCTGATGTTATATGTATCTATCTATACTTAGTCAGGAATCAGAATTATAACAATCACACAGTGGATAGTGGAAAATTCAAAATATATAGACTAATATAATAAATATTGAACAATGCTTTTCAAGGCAGTAATTGTGAAGCGTTTTTAGCACGCACAAAGTAGCTTTTCCAATGCTCCACGAAAGTGTGATGATACAGTATGAATACTCACAAAGACCGACTGACACACCCCTATTCCTTTCAAATAATTCACAACCTCAAAGCACACAGCACGTCTCGAGGAAGTCGCGTCAATCGCAACCATAAATCCAGCTCCAGGAAAATTATCTTGACATATCCCAACGCTCACCTCGTTGTTAGCTTAGCTACCCCCATCTGTAATGTCAGCTCCTCCCTCAATGTGGCTTAGTTCAACGTTGGCCCACATGTAATAAAGTTGAAACCCAATTGGCTTGCCTCACTATTGTTCGGCTGGATTGTTGGTGGTGATTGGTGCGGTGTCGCAGGTGGAAGCCGGACCTCAGGACGGGACCTTGCTGGTGACTTGGCAGCCGGTCGTGCGTCCGCCCGCCTCGGGCCCCGTCACTGGGTACGCTGTGTACGCCGATGGCAAGAAGGTGACCGACGTGGATTCCCCAACCGGTGACCACGCTCTCATCGACATTGGCAAACTGATCGGCCTGAATCCTAAATGTGTCACCGTAAGTATGGCTGTATGGAGCTTGATTTGGCTATGTGAACGCTATGTTAGAAATATTAGATATATATGGTGACGTTTATCTAATTGGTAGAATCATATTTTTGTTTGTTGTTTAGGTTGACGATTTTTATCGCGATTCCTGTGTTGTTGTTTTCAGGTACGTACAAAGTCAAGGGACAGCCAGTCCAGTGATAGTGCGCCCACGCCGATTCCACCAGCGGTGCTGCGCGGTGTCGTGACCCGAATGCCACGTGGGCCGGGCCCGGGCCCCAACCAGGCGGGGCCCGGAGGGTACAGGGGGGGGCCCGTACAGCGCCCTCAGCCCTACCAACACCACCAGCAAGTTATAGAGCATGATGAGAATCTCTCCGATAAGGAGATATTCCCATCGGTTAACCGCCACGACCCACACGCTGCTCAGGTGACCAAACAAATTTTATTTATCTTGTCTATTGTCCCTTTATGATGTTGGTAATAATATCTCGCTATGTCTGATATAATGGAGTCTTTGTCCCAACAAATTGGCTTTAACTAAAGATTTTAAATGTCAAAATTTTACATTGATTGTTTTCTGTACTTTCACACATCTTATTGAATTTTTTTTTGCTACCCGAATTGGAATCTTGAAACTTTTGTCAAAATTGAACTTAAATATGATAAATATGTTGAACTAAATGTTGATCGGCATAGCACTTTGTCTATATTTGGTTTGCAAATCAATGTTGTACATTTGTGTGTAACGTCAAGTTTCATTTTGCCAGTTTATTTTGTTGAGGTTGATTCAGTATTTAATATGTGCTTTATATTTTTGATTTTATCTCTGATAATTTTCTTCGTCTGTGTCTTCTTAGCTATCATTATAACGATCAGTGTCATATGCTCTCTTCTTGCGCGACAAACAGTCTGTTGTAATTGTAATAACTTGTATACCATCATCTACTTCAATGATATGTTTAAGTTCTATGAGTACCGTTTATATAGACAGTTTGTCGCGTGATATCGGTGTTGCAAACTGCACTCTTTATACTTTCTCCTGTGGTTCTGTCGCTGGCATCTTCTAAATGTCCAGTATTTAGTTCTCTGCCGCCGGTTTCACGACACGACCACCGCGCCATCGACTATAGCTATGCACTCGGCTCGATCGTTCAAAATTAAATGCATACTGCTTGCGACTAGATCAGTAGTCTCTAGTGCTATTGGCCGATACCCGACAACGCACGACACCATACAGATACAACTTAGAACAGATAAAGAGCTTGTACTTTGTGACACAGACAATACCGCCCATGAGTTGTGATCATGCCACTTAGTCTAACCTTACCTCGCTCTCTCACATAACTGTTATACACCTTTCCATAGCCTACGAGTGGATTCGGCACAGGCCTCCTAAAGAGTATATTCGACAAAATAACCCCTTCGGTAAGGAATTTTAACACGTCTTTTCATATTTATCATTATTTATTTAATTCTGAAGTTTACACACGACTGATTTATTTAGCGTTCTATGAATTTTATTTTAGTTTTTGAAAGCGTTATTTTTGTGTTATTAGTTATGTAAAATATTTATTTATTATTTTCATTGAATTTTTATTAATACACAGTGTGCCCGTATATTATACAAATAGTGTCATAATACTATAATATTGTAGCCATATAATCAGCATATGAAGACAATATTTACTTTGAGTATGCTTTTATATTTATCTGAAAGTAGACAAAAATATGTAGAAAACAAGTATACTAGCTAAATGCATATATATTTATATAAAGAAAACTAGGTTTTTGGAATCAAACTTCTGTTTAGCAGTTGTACGATTTTAAAGATACATAGATAGTTTAATATTACAGTTAAATTATAGCTTAAATATAGAAAGGGTTCTTATTTGATACTGCTATAAAAGAAAACCACTTAATATATTACTTAGGAGTGGTAAAGTTTCGTTTAAGACGATTTTCTCATAACAGTTCACGACTCATAAACATAAAGACATCACTCATGAACATTAACACAATCATCATCCATGTATACGGATCGTGGAAACAAAACAATCGTGCGTTTTATACTAGGATCGAATCACGTAAAATAAAAGCCGATCGCTTACACGGCAGTGAACTTCTATCTTCGCACAATCTTCGATCTTTCCACTTCAGCTTTCCTGTACAGGCTTCACTTGCTCTGACCTAACGCCTGAAGTATGAATATTAAATGAAAAGTACTCTGCTCACTCTTCAACAGCTTCTAATAAACCGCTTAATAACCTTTCCGTATAGTTTGTACTTCTAATTGTTTTAAAAAGTAATCCAATAGTTTCAAGAGAAAGTACCTACACAGAGTATGAAGCAAAGAACACGTCCGAAATATTGCGAGCACCATAGTCATCAATATCGCCCATATCATCACTCACTATATTTTGTGTCGTTGTAAAGAACTGTGTATATGCTAAAATATTGAATGACCATGTGGTATTAGCAATCGGGGATACCGGCCATCGAAATCACTAAAGAGAGCGCGACGGAGCTGGGTAGCGAGGACGAGGAGGCGCCGCGCCGTCGCCCGCAGGTCTGGGATCTCTCCTAGCTGTCATCGATGTGCTCTCCATGTGCTAGCACTATTCACTATGCTCTCTTTCTCTCAATTCTGTACGATCTCCCGATCACAAGTTTCTGAGTTTCACTTCTCGGTGTTCTGTGTTGTCATCTTCACTTACTGTACCGTCCTCGATGTTGCCCACACACGACTCTGGCCCGCCACACGTCATGCGACACCCGCACGTCCCGACCGACGTCCGACAGATAGGCAGAAGAACTAGGCCCACAGAGCACTCGATACAGACAACACTGGAGCATGTTCGCGTGTTTGTATGATTGTTCCTGCATGCTGTCTTGGCTTCGACGCGTATCAATGCCGTACACTCACTCTTCTCACACACCTCCCACACTTCAATGTCTTATGTTATCAGATAAGGTATTCAGTTAACGAGGGGACATCGGTTGATGATACGATTTTTCCGTTATTGTTGAAGTTGAATTTAAATTTTGTTTTGTTAAACTTGTGACAAGCACATTTGGAACCGACTGTTTATGATTATATCTGCTATGAATGATGTGGTTTCAAGTGTAAGCGCTGCACGCTAGCTTTCGTTGTGCATGGGGGTTGACTAGAGCTACAACGGAATGTCTTGTTTTTCTTATCGTCCGAGGAGAAGGTAATACTTATATCGCTTTGAGACGCAACGCCAATGAGGATAATGGCTATGAGCTTGTTCGATTGCTGTTGGCTTTCTTATGGAAAATCTAACCTTATTAATGTGTTGGTTCGTACGGACGTCAGCAGCAACCGTCCCAACCAACGCAAGCGTCGCAGCAGCCTTCGGGTCAGCCGTACCCGAGTACACAAGTCTACCATGGCACGCAGCAACCCCAATATCCACCAGCCGGGCAGTTCCAAAGTAACCCGGCGTATACCGGGGCGGGCGGGCCCAGCGCGGCGCAGCAGTACCAGAACCCGCCCCCCCGGAACCACCACGAACGAGGCCGCCCCCCTAACCCACACCAGGTCGGACATCACAACGAGCAGGTATGCATACCGGATTAAAAAAATCCTTTTTAATTATATTTTTAGTTTTCTGCATTCTTTCAAATCTTATTACCATAAGATTATTAGGTGTTATAAGGCAATTATTTAACTTCGTGTATCAAATTACTCACCATCACTATTTACAAAACTAAAATTTAGAAATACTTGAAAAAAAAAACTACCGATGAAAAAAGGTACTCTTTCAGTACCTTGTTTAGTCGGTTCAATTTTTTATTAAAATTGTTACCACTTACCATTCGTTCATTACCACTCCATTTTTCGTCACTTAAAAATAACAAACATTAATTTTTTTCTACCCTAAGCAAGTTCTAACAAACCTATCTACTTATCTTACAGCAGCAGCAACAGCAACAGCAACAACAACAACAGCAGCAACAGAGCCAGCAAGGCAGCAGTATGCAGTATACCGCACGCGGGGGCCAACCCCAGGGGCCCCGTGGGCCTCAGCCTGGCGCTAGGCACGCGCAAACCCACCCTCAGTCCAAGAGAAGCCGCTACTTCATCGCCCTATTTGACTATGACCCACAAACCATGAGCCCGAACCCTGAAAGTTGTGATGAAGAACTGCCCTTCAGTGAAGGAGACACTATCAAGGTTAGAGAAGAATTTATCTCACAACAGGAATGATTAAAATTAAAATTCATTATATGCCAGAATGTAGGTTTACAACGGATCTTAAAACTTTGGCCCATTTGAAATACTATCATTACATTGTAAATTTTTTGAAAATATTTAATTTCATCTTGTATAATGCTCTTACTTTAATTAAAGAATAAATAAAAGACAGTACAACAAATAAGACCTCATTATTATGTCGTTCAATAAAACACTGACGATATAATACACAGCCTGTACCAAGGATTCTAGCTGACGATAATGTAAATTGAAAAAAAATGGAGTATGATTAGAAGCCCAGAGAGTTCTTTGAGATTTGATTTTCTGCAAATAACTCGCCATCGTTTAGCGTGGTGTGCTTTAACTCTCTTTTCTTCTTTTTATTCTAGTGACAATAGAAATCCCATGCCCTTAGTTTAATTATCGCTCTCAACCTTCAGGTTTGGGGCGACAAAGACGGCGACGGCTTCTATTGGGGCGAGTGCAGGGGTCGTCGCGGATATGTGCCCCATAACATGGTGATGGAAGTTTCGGAGCAAGACGTCACGGGCCAGCCGACTAAGCGAGACCGCTGGGCCGACGCCTACGCCAACCAGCCTGTACGACGCATGGTCGCACTCTACGACTATGACCCGCAAGAACTCAGCCCCAATGTGGATGCTGATGTAAGTATCCTCTTCTTCTTCTCTTCCTATCTTACTTATTTATGATACCTAATTATTAAATACCTACGCTGTTTGTGAGTACATGACCTCACCACAAACGTACTAGTTTTTAATATTCGCTGACTTGGATCAGTCAGTAAGTGTCAAATGACAGACAAATGTTTTCGATCTTGGTTTTGCTGTCGCAACTAGACAAGTCGTTGTCAGTACTTCTCGAAAACATAAAAATCGTATTATTTTTCATGTACTTAAATATTAAGCTTAGATGGATCTAAAGCAGACTGAAGCTGTAATACTCTTTCGAGAGATTTGTGTGATTGATGGACATGCTATCCTGTAAGTCAGATCAGTGTTGGATAATCTATGTCAAAGCTGAAGGAGTGCTGCAAAAAAAAATACTCTATTATTGTTGTAGCGAATGACCTTCATTGCTAGTAATCTTAAAATTGAATATGGCTTTAGATGTTACATATAACATATATATCTGTTGCTTAGTGCCTATGACTGCATTATGTGTTTTATGTCTAGATATCTAAATACAACAGTTTCGTCTCTTACCTCTTGTTAAACTCTTGTTGTTATATTGGATTCTAATCTTGAATGGCCTAATCTTTCCCTGTCTTGCATTATTATCTTGTCCCTTGCTTACTACTGAATGTAACTATACCTTTTTCCATATTCATCTCCCCTTCCTCTATTCTCTATATCTTACTACTGACTCTAACATTTCTTTCACAATTGATTTTTTGTCACTCAGAAACTTTTCCAGGCTGAGCTGAGCTTCCAAACGGGTCAGATCATCCACGTGTACGGAGACATGGATGACGATGGCTTCTACATGGCTGAGATTGACGGCGTCCGAGGTCTTGTCCCGAGCAACTTCCTCGCTGATGCGAACGACCAGTACGCGGCACAGCATAGTAATCAAGGTGAGTAGAACGTAAGCCTATTTTCTTAAAAGTAGTGAAGACTTATAAGGGATATAGCATGTTTTGTTTATGCTCTATTGAATTATCGTAAGGGATTTCATCAGATAGATCTGATACTAACGTTCCATGTTTTATGTTGACGATTTTTACAGTAGATTCTTATATTTTTGAACTGAAGTTCAAAATATATTAGGAAGTTATAGAGTAATCTCATCATCCCTACGATTAAATTATCTGCAAGTAAAAACATCATGCTAAAGCAGGACATGATAACTTTCATTTTCATAAGAGGTCTACGTCCACTACATAGGCTTTATTGGCTAAGTATATGAGTGATGACAGTTTTGGCATGGAATGTCGAGCATTGATGTTGGGTGCAGGGGTCGCGGGCATATCTTCAGCTGGGCAGGGTGCGGGGCGAGGCGGCGCGGGGCGAGGCCGCGGCGCCGTGCCCCTACCCGGGCCGGGCTGTGGCCCCGGCACTAAGGGCCCGCCACCGCCACCGCGCGAGGGCGTGCCGCACCACGCGCAGCATGCGCAGCACGCGCAACACGCGCAACACGCGCAGCACGCACAGCTCGCGCAGCACGCCGCGCAGCAGGCCCAGCAGCGCAACCACCACCGCCGCGCAGGTACGGCATCCCCCTACTACCTCTGCTCCTCCACTTTTCTCCCTGAGCTGCCACCGCTGCTCTTGCCCTCGCTCCCTATTTTAATACTAAGCCGGGTCGGTCGGCTCGTCGATTGCAGAAGAGCGATGCACACGCTTTAGTCAAACCCAATTAGAGTCACTCGTCACTTACATGACACGAATTAACTAGTTTGTTTCGTCCTGCTTGTCAGTTTCACTTCAATAAAACATCAGAACTTTTATATTGAAGTCCTACTAAAACATTGACTTCAAACGATAGTACACTGAAAGTAGTCATGATCAAATCGCTTATCAAAGAGATCGCCGAGCCGACCTCCCTTAGGTAAGTTCGGTGAAGACGCGTGTCTTCACCGTTCACCGAGAGCTTTGAGTGTTTCATGTTTGCACCTTGGACTTGCTATGTGACTACTGAAAGACGCTAGCTATTTCGCTCTGGAACCCTCTATCATCTTTCCTGTACACTTGCGATTGCGACGGGACTCGCTCAGCGAGTTTGTGTTTTAGATTTTCCATTCCGTTTTGCCTCGTTGCCTCCTTGAAGAATTGGACTTTCTGAATTTTAAGATTCCTATCAAAATTTGTTGTTTGTGTGCTGATTTCAATTACCACATTGAAGCTCACAATTTCCTTTCCAATCAATCCTGGATATAGCCAAGTGTGTCAGTGATGGTAAAACGGAATGTATGAATGCGAGTCCGGTTGCAATCTACGGAGCACAAAGACTCTTGGTGTACACTTTGCTAATGAACACTCTATCTTGGATTACACAGTCACAAACATCGTTCGAAGAGGTTCTGATTCTTTACGAAGACTTGCTATTACAAGTGTGTCTTTATTACTAAACCACACTACTCAAAGCCACGTCGTTAAGACTCGAGGATACCTTATTTTATTTTCATCTATCCAACTCTCTATCCTATTATTATGTTTTGTTTGTCACACGGTATACCCTGGCATTTAGACACACAGCGGGTAGGCTGCTCGTACAAATACACGCAACATAATCTCGCTCTGAACCCACGGGGTGTTCGTGAGGTGTGATCCAAGATTCAAGTGGTTGTCTGTGGTCACTATATATGTTGTGTGTATTGTCTGTTTGCTAGATGCCTGCCCTCCTTCCTCTATGTTAGACCACAACACATGCGCCAGTAATCCAGAACAGGCGAATTCTCAGGTAAAAATACCGTTTGTAATCGACCCACAAGAATACTTTCAAATATACTATGCAACGATACTAGACGTTTTTTGTTCGACTGTCACTTCATTATCTTTAGATTTTATTATATTATTTTCACTTTTCCTTTTCTTCATTTATTTCTTTATCTATATTTCCTTGCGTTTCATTATTACGCTCAGTGTACAGAGGGCATCTGGTACAGTGGCCGCCTCGGTCACTTGTCCACTAGCAAAGTGGACTGACGGTCATGATTACCATAATATTATATTGTTTACACATCATTAGCTATCATCGCATACTGGACCAGATCATACAGAGACTAGTACAGAACATACACTGGCGTACTTCACTCACATCAGATACCATAACCCATTCACCATGTTACTACAATCTCTGAGGCCTGTGAATGTGGTCCTTTACTAAACGATTGCGTTGGTGATGACGTCTATAGCAACCTCTTTGACGTTTATTCATGACGACTCTTGTGCATCATTACGTAATCGAATAGTATGTTCTTATTCAAGCTTTTGTTGTAGTATACCGAAGCATGACGAATGCATTGAATGAATTGACTTACCCTAACGAATCTGAGCTTCCATTTACAACCCTGATGATTTATTTCTTCCAAAAATATATAAAATATTGTGACCCCGGTTGACTGAACTGGTCAGCCATTTTCTTTTTAAAATGCCACCTGCTTTGTTTATGGCAATGCATGTTTTTTTATTGCACATTTTTATACTATATTGATGTGTGTACTATGGATATTTTTGTAAATAATAATGTTTTGTCTCAATATTGTATAGCATGATACACAGAGTGACTTAGGTATTGATGTAAGTGTATTTTATTTACCTATATGTAAATATTTTAAGACATGCATAATGAGAACTAAATACAATATCTATCTCTTTAAAATATCTAACGTAAATTAATCTAACAGAGATTTGACAAGACCTTTGAAAAGGCTAGACACCTGTCCCAGTCATAATAACGATTTGCTTGTTGCATTTAATTCACAATTTTGATCACGCTAATTGATTATGAATCTTAATCAACTGTTTTATCTGTGTTGGGAAACGTTTCTAAAATCAATTGAACCTTGAAAACACCATGATGATATTGGTGGAAATTCGATAGGAAACGATCCGAAAACAGGCAAGACGGTAAGTGTAGCCAACAGTGCAGTATGTGACATGAGTTTGGCGAACAGGCGAGGGGGAGAGGCGCGGCGAGCGGGCAGGCGGCGAGCACGATCGCGCGCACGAGCGCTGGTAACGCCGGGACCCCCACGGTGCAGTCACCGGGCGCACCACCCGCCGCGCCCGCGGGACCTCCCGCGCCCGCGTCGCCCGCGCGCCGCGCTGGCCCCGCCGTCGTGCCTGCGCCGGGTGTGCAGCCGCCGTCCGCGTCGACGCCCGCGCAGCAACCCAACCTCATGCAGAAGTTCTCCGAGATGACCGCCCCCGGGGGCGACATCCTCAGCAAGGGCAAGGAGCTCATCTTCATGAAGTTCGGCCTCGGCGGCAAATAATGTCGGCAGAGCGGGCGCGCGGGCGCGGGCTCGCGGCTGCTGTCAGTCGGCTGATCTTGCTGCGGCTCGCCGTGGAACTCGGCTCGATTGTAGAAAGGATTCTATTTTAGGCCACTCGACGCGCCGGTACTTGGGCCGCACTTAGGAGATGTTGTACATAGTAAAATTTCAATAAACGCACAGTCTAGTGAATATTCGAGTATTAGTGCTGTCTTAATAGCATCCATGGTTGGAGTTTTAACACCCGAACACCCGGTTAGTCGTGTATTCCGATGCTTTCTATATCTTGGACTCGCGTCCATCTGTTAGGTTAGACTATGATATCGAGTGAATTGTTTACACATTATTGGAGCGCATTATTTATTATGTGTAGGAACAGTTCGTAAAGTTATTATATACCTAGTTATTACTGTTATTACTACACGATCCATAAAACATAGAATTGTTGTGATTTTCTACATTACGTTTTTGATCGCTAGCTGTGAGTTACCTGAATGTATCCTAAATGAGTAGTTGAAACTTAAATGTTTATTTCACCATATTTCAATGTAAGAACTAATACATTATTATTAATGTTAACAATACAAATGTATATTATAATAAATAAAATCCAAATAATTTGAGCAATATTGCAAGCACCAGCATGCTGCTGCGACCGTCCCATTGACCAAAAGTTGAATCAAAACTATGTGTTAATGAATTTCTATAAAAAGAAACTTTAACTATCCCATAAACTCCATTCATGATCAAAATATTACATTGTGAAATCGAAGTTTGGTTACCACCTTTGAAAACATCATCGAGTCATCTATATAGATAAGTCGTTCCCTATGTAAAAATTGACATATTATTAAATAAAACTTATTTGTATATCTAAAATCCAGTTCATTAAGTTAAATAACTTATATTACAATACTATACGACAGTTGATTACACGTAAATCTTGGGAAAATGTAAGTATAGGTGCCTACTGAGATTTGCCAATACCCGTTTGTAATAGCCAACTGCTATAACTCAATATACTTACATGATAAAGATATTTTACATAAGAAAATTTGTGTAAGCGCATTAAATTTATATGCTGGTTCTTTGATTATTCTCGAAATAATAATATTCTGTGATAGTAGACGTGATACCATCTTTATCATTCTTAATATAATACCTACTTACTAAACAGTACTGCGTCATTTGTCACTTAAAGTAACTGAAGATGTGTTGAACTACTTGTTTCATCTATAATGTGAATGTATTTTGCTGTCAAAGCATTCTTCGCCAGCTTTTTCACTATACAGATGAGCAAAGGTTTTTAAGAGATTAATTTTATTGATGCATCAAATCATAAGCTGATTAAAGCACGTGTTTTCTTTAGAAACGGTTTGGTTTGTGAGTTGACCTTTGCTTATTTAATTTAAGAGAATTTCATACAATTTTGATAAAGTGGTTTTAATAAAAACAATAATAGAATGTGAATTAATTCTTATCGTAAATCTGTTGGTGTGGAAAGTTACATATAAAACAGTCAAATTTTAGTGTCGTTTCCACCTGACTAAAGACTGCTTGCATGAAATATTATTACTTTTAGAAAATATATAGAATTCGTTAAAATTAATATACTTCATTGCGACACAAACGTGCTAGATAAACAAAATATTAATGAAACGATGAATGTTTCATACTTTTGAATAACTATAGATAATTATTGAATAATTGATGAAACCAATCGACCTAACCTATAATCGTAGGTACCTTGGAGGACGCACTACATAGCGACGTTGAAGGATCTAAAATAATTTATAAATGTTCTAAAGTTGTTGTTGTACATATTGATTGGTAAGGTCGCTTGGATTGTAGGCTACTTGGAGATTGCTCACTTCGTACAAGGGATTCTCTTTAAGTCCTTTATATTGCTTCGTATCTATCCAAACAAAGTTCTCGTTCTCGTGTATTTCAACCTTTTCACGTATAAATCCAGATTTAGCTTGCGATTCCTAGTGTTAATCACTCGTAAAGTATATAACCCCACAGATTAGTCCACTACGATGTATAACTATAGATATATATATTATCAGGTTGTACATAATCATGCGTGCGCCCGCGTTCCAATGTTTTAGCTAAGCACTGCTACATATCTACATTATATTATATGTATAACCCGTATTTGAAGTTTTTCTATCATTAATAAAAAAATATTCTAGTGTTGTTTCCGACACGGTTCGAAGTTGTTCACTTGTTTATATATTGTTATAAATCTGTATTCATATCTTTTATCACATGTGTAACTAAATGTATGGTTATTTATACCTATGAGATAATATAAATTATGTATATTAATAGTGCATTCATGTGTGCATAATTTAATATAAAGAGTTGTATACTAATGAATTATGGCAAAATCTTTAACAATGTACCAATGAAATATGCTGGAAAATAAATAATACGAATGCCGCTTCTTTATTTATTGTATTAATATAATACTTAACCACAAACACATCAATTATACATCATAAGGTTAATATTGTAGCCATCGTAAAAGTCTATGGGGGAATACAAATAACGTAAGTAACACTAACATATATGGCTTAGATGAATGAATATAATACAAATATCAAACCCGAAATATAATATAAATTCATTCTGTTATATCCTTATAACTAACTATTTATCAATATTAACATGATTTCACATTCTTTATTGGGTATTTGCTTTCAATAGTTAACAAGAAAACGAAACAAGTTAGGTACTGGAATATTTTTGAAGAAGAATAATTATTGTTTTACATTGCATTTCATCATAACACGCATTTAGAAATGTCTGATAATCATTTTCACAAGCATCTATGTAATTAAGTTGGATTTACCTAGAGACAAGTAAAAAAAACTATGTTTTTATTTACCCTACATCTTCCTCATCGCATTATATATTTTTTATCTTGGCATGAAAAGCGTGTTTTTTTCGTTTAGGTTTAAGGTCAGGTTTAAAATGCATAAAATCATGGTTTTCTACCCTCCCCTGCTTGACTAGTTCTACATGTTTGAATAACAAGTTTAACAATTATTTTTACGTTTCACATCGAAAGCTAAACGTAAATCGCGTCGAATGAAGCTGCTCGCATAATTGGGATCGAACTTCACTTGATAAGTTCGTTTGATCTTCAATTTTGAATTATACCACATACACACATTTTAAAATATACTTAGGGCCTATTTCACGATGTCCGACTAGCCACTACTTACCGAATAAATTCAAAAATGGAACAGAATTTGTATGAAATTATCTGCCAAGTAGTTAAGTTAGGTGATGAAACAAGCCCTTACCGTTACATCTTTTGACATAATATTATCAACTAAACTATAACATTCTTGGGAAGTCTGGCACATCAAACCATTGGTAGTCTTTATCACCGGTTGTGTTGTAAGAATACTCCACACACTTTGTTTTGAACCACCTGAAATACACGAACAATGAGCAAAATAGTTTTTTTTTTTCTAATGATCACGGCATTTATTTTACTCGTCTCAAAAACAGATAATAATACTTATTAATCTGAATTTATTAGATAACATAAGAGAAATGTGTTTTTAATAAAATAATTACCTATTAAATTAATATTATTAAACACTTGACCGTTATTCGAAGCATAATTAAACTATTGAGATAGGCTGAACCATGTTTCCTGTGCCTTTTTTCCTTACGTTTCTAGCGATATAGCTCTGTCTCGCTCTCATGACGTCACCAGGTCAGAGAGGGGAGCGCATTTTTGAGCTCGCGCGCTCGGTCTTGTTCATTGGCGTTCTTTTCCTTGCCGGAGACGGTTGCTGCTTAGCAGGTGAGTTATCTATATTTCTTTTTCACAACCGTCTATATTTTTCCTTTCGACGAAAGTTGGCATACTTACCAATTTACAATTTTTATTAAAACTGTTTCTAGTGAATGATTTGATAATACAGTGAATCAACGTTGATATTTTCAGAATTTAACGGTTTTCCGTTCGCGTGTTGTTTATTCTTTTTCTTTTCCAGTGTGTGTAATTCAATTGTTTTCAGTATAATACCGAATATGTAATGGATAAAGAAATAACGTTGATTTCGCAAGATAAACCGGTCGCAGGTCCTTCGAATACCGCTAATAATAGAGAATCTAGTGCCAAACGGATGCGTTCACATCCGAACAGCAGCAGTAGTAGTAGCTCTGATAGTAGCGATTCTAGTTCCAGTTCATCTAGTTCTTCTGACCATAAGTCTAAACATGCGCGTCGCCGTCACCGTAAGGAGGGGCAAGCACAAGCATCGCCGCTTGGAGCGTAAAGTGAAACATAATATAAATAATAGTATACCGCTGCCCGACGACGCCCTTTCCCTTTTCACGGAGGATGATTTAGAACTGGAGGGTAGTAGTCTTATAAATAATTTAGATGTTGAAACTAAGCTTAAGGAACCGGCTGTTCCAAAGACAGACGAGCGTTACTTGAACATTTTAAGAGAAATTCAGTTTTAAATCGTATAACCATAGCCCGGGTTTCGTCGAACTCGAGGCAAACGAGATCAGACCACGGTATTTTAAAACAAAAGGAGAAGGAACTTTGTGCATTTTTGACATGGATCCGAGACCAGAGAGAATTAACTTCGAGGCTATAAAAAAGTTGAATGACATTTTCACTTCTGGTGAGTTCAGAAGGTTTCGGCAGACCTATTGCAAATGATTTGCGGCCATAGTGCTGAATCTATACAGATGCGCAGAGACAGCATAACTAATGCAGTTCGCGATCCCTTAATAAAAGCGGCAATAAAGAAAATACCTCCATCTGAGGTTAGCTTATTCAATTCTTAGCAGTTAGTTGTTGCATTAGAAAAAGCTGGCGGTATCAAAAAAGCCTTCTGGCCTGCTTCTAGATCGGCTGGTACATCTACAAAATCGGCTTATGGTAATACCTCAACTTCGCAAGTTGGAAAATGGCTCAAACGTCCCTCGCATGGGCAATATTCAGTTCCACCCTCACAGGGTAAGAACTATAACTCAAGCATGCCTTCACAAGGCTGTAAGAACTGTAACGTCCCCTCGCAGGGTGGCTTTTTGCAGCATAATATACAGTGTCCTTCGCAAGGACCAGCACATGCGTATATACGTCCCTCGCAGGGGCAATATTCAGTTCCACCCTCGCAGGGTATAGAACTATAACTCAAGCATGCCTTCACAAGGCTGTCAGAACTGTAACGTCCCCTCGCAGGGTGGCTTTTTGCAGCATAATATACGGTGTCCTTCGCAAGGACCAGCACATGCATATACGTCCCTCGCAGGGGCAATATTCAGTTCCACCCTCGCAGGGTATAGAAATATAACTCAAGCATGCCTTCACAAGGCTGTCAGAACTGTAACGTCCCCTCGCAGGGTGGCTTTTTGCAGCATAATATACAGTGTCCTTCGCAAGGACCAGCACATGCGTATATACGTCCCTTGCAGGGGCAATATTCAGTTCCACCCACGCAGGGTAAGAACTATATAACTCAAGCATGACTTCACAAGGCTGTCAGAACTGTAACGTCCCCTTGCAGGGTGGCTTTTTGCAGAATAATATACAGTGTCCTTCGCAAGGACCAGCACATGCGTATTGCAACTATCCTCAACAGGGTAGTAGCGTAATGGATAGAGGTTCCTTTCGCTCCCGCGGGGCAAAACAAACCCAAAGATACGACGCTCATAAACGTGGCGGAAATAAGCGAAGGTCATCACCTTCAGGCTTAAATGCCAAGAGAAGTAAATATTGACATGAAAATATTTCAAGCCGGTCAGTTATCGAATTTCGTCGATCATTGGAAGGAAATGCAAGCACCAGATTTTCACCAAAAACTTTTGCCAGTTTGACAAATTGGATTGCCCAAATTATGAGAAGCCAAGGTGTGAGAATATTAGTATTTCTCGACGATTTTCTTTTGGCTCACCAAGACCCAGCAGTTCTCGCAGGCCATGTAAGTCTTCTCGTAAAAACATTAAAATATCTGGGTTGGCAAATAAATTTCGAAAAATCTATCCTAACACCAAAGAAATCCCTGGTTTACCTAGGAGTACTGTGGGATCCTTGGCTAAACCTCGAACGTCTGCCAAGGGAAAAAGTAACCTCATTACTAGCGAAGATTCGCGAAATCGTAGATTTGCGGAAGACAAACCTAAAGAAGTTGCAAAGAGTAATAGGAGCACTAAACTTTGCGAGTTTTGTTGTCCAAAGAGGGAGATTGCACTATCGAGCTCTATTGAAATTCCTAAACACACTACAATTGGACAATTCTGTCAAGGTATACACTGTACCTGCAGATGCAATAGGCGACCTACAATGGTGGAGCCACAATTTGCAACATCCGTCAATTCTACACCACGCACCAGCGACTAAAACGGACGCCTCCGACTTAGGCTGGGGGGCCCAGATGGACAACCAGTCTCTATGGGGAACGTGGTCCCAGAACGAGAAGAATTGTCACTGCAACGTAAAAGAAATGTTGGCAATATTGAAGGTTTTTCAAAGTCATCCAGTGTATCTGAGTTGATCTACGGTCACCATACAATGCGACAATCGCACGGTAGTAGCGTATCTCCGTCACGCAGGGGTAACCAAATCCTCGCGATTGATGGACATAACATACGACCTGTTTTGTTTGATAGATCAGTACCAAATTCATATCAATGTGTACTACATTCCGGGGAGGTACAACAACCATGCCGATAACCTATCGCGGTTTCGCCAGGTCCCCGAATGGCATCTGATACCCGAGATTACCAAGATAATATTTTTAAAATGGGGAATTCCCCAAGTGGACCTGTTTGCTTCCAGCAACGGTCACGTAGTCCCTCATTACGTGTCGAAAGATCAGAACGACAAACAAGCTGTAGCCCACGATGCATTCTCGATTGCTTGGAAATTCGATCTGGCATGGGTGTTCGCACCCCCGTTCCTGATTCCCAGGGTTTTTGAGCTACCTCAATCGGTCATCAGGAATTTACTTGATAGTAGCACCGCGATGGGAGAAAGTCTTTTGGCGCGGAGGTCTCAAAGCCTGGGCTCTGGCCCCACCGTTCACAATACAGAACCTGAACAAAGTATTGATCGATGTGACAACGGGACTGCCACCTCCTCGCGTCCAGGATCTAGTGTTGGAAGTTTGGAAATGTGGGGGTGGACACATCATTTAGGTAAGTGGAATAATTCTCAGATAGATCTTTTGAAAAGTTCTTGGCGCGATTCTACCCTAAGAACTTGCAAACCTGCATGGAACCGCTGGGTTTCGTGGTGTAGAGTCATATTAGCCCTAAGAATCCCTCAGGATCTGACCTAGCTCGTTTTCTGGCTGATCTGCATATAAAACATAAACTGTCTTATAATACAATATTGTTACACAAGTCTATGGTCTCCACCCTTTGTAATAATGTAAATGATTCAGGTGTTCTAAGTAATCATGCTTTGGTGTAACATATTTTGAAATCGATTTCAATCAAAAACCAATTGATTCTAAGTTACCCGTGTGGAATATTAATGATTTTGTATGTTTTCTTGGCGTTAGAACAATAAATCATGACTACATTTTTGATGTTTCGAGTCAAGCCGCTGCCCTCTTAGTACTCTGTTCTGGTAGGCGTATTCATGACTTGACACTCCTAATGACCGATAACGATAATTTGGACCCCGTATACTGGGTTGAACAAACTGTATCACTGCTTTCCACTAGACGTCAGGAAGCTAAATGTCCTAACTTGTTTGTCACCACGGCTCGTGCGGCCTCACGAACTATTATTGCAGGCTGGATTAAAGCTCTGATGCGTCAGGCAGGTATTGTTGCTAGTCCTGAGTGTCCCTTCCGCTGTTACTTCCAAGAATTGGTTGGACAACTTCCCCATGGAAGATATTATGGCTCGGGGAAATTGGAGGTCCTCAAACACTTTTAATCGATTTTATAAACGACAGGTTTCGGGCTCTTCTAGGAGTGACAGCATTACTGCTCTATTTAAACCTGTCTCATAGTGAATTATGTTGATTTATTGATATTTTGTTGAATATTTTCAAACACATCTTTTCTTTTTTCTTGATCTTTCCCTACACATTGGCGTTCGTCATGAGCGTCACCAGGCGATAACAGACAATATCTCAATAGTTTAATTATGCTTCGAATAACGGTCAAGTGTTTAATATCGGCGTTTTACCTGAAATAAAACGCTTATTAAACTACTTACCTTATTCGAAGCATAATATTAATTTCTGCCAGGTGACATAGTCAATCATCCAATGAACAAGACCGAGCGCGCGAGCTCAAAAATGCGCTCCCCTCTCTGACCTGGTGACGTCATGAGAGCGAGACAGAGCTATATCGCTAGAAACGTAAGGAAAAAAGGCACAGGAAACATGGTTCAGCCTATCTCAATAGTTTAATTATGCTTCGAATAAGGTAAGTAGTTTAATAAGCGTTTTATTTCAGGTAAAACGCCGATATTTATTAGTTCGCCTATTGATTACATTTTTCAAAAAAGCATCTTGTCGTATAGCATTCTTAAAATTTGATCCCGTTTGAGCGAGAGAGAGGTTACAAAATGCGGCAGCTCTCTTTAGAAGTAGTGTTGTTTAAGAGAAACTACGCCTGATTTCGATACTAATTATTGGCTAAACTTATATCTTTTTAAAATAGTTCATCAGAACATACCCTCCTTTCTTAATGCATTCAGTGACTGGATAGTCTTTTCTGAAGCATTTTGTTTGCAGCGTATTAAAGTATATAACTCCAATGTACCTCGCTGTCTTTGTTTTGGAAGCTTGCAGGCACTCGAGAAATTTATCATCACAAGAGCAATTCAATCTAAAAAAAAAAAAAAAATTGTAAGTTGATTTTAACTTTATTAAAAGATAAAAACCGGCCAAGTGCCTGTCGGATCACGCACAATGAAGGGTTCCGTAGTTGTAGTTGAAAAATATGTTCTCCTCTCCCACACAGTGATATGTTTTATGATTTTTTGTGTTTAGGCGAAAGCGCAAGCGTAGTCCACGAAGTTCAAATATTCTTATGCTTTTTGCCATTTGCAGTTCAGTATTTGGTTGTATGTTGATTAGCGACCGTAACAAATATGTATTTACAGAATGTCATGATTTCATGAAATAGATAATTAGCTATACAATAAGGTTATTTGAAAGAGTTATTATGATTTTAATTCTGTAAGTAAATATATATTTGTTACGCCAGTGAATCATATTTTAATCAACATACAACCAAATACTGACCTGCAAATGGCAAAAAACGTAAGAATATTTGAATTTCGTGGACTACCCTTGCGCTTTCGCCTAAACACAAAATATTCACACAATTTTAACCAACAGCAGCACCGACAGGGTGGTGCTGTTTGTAAAAATTTGTCATTAATGTCATTCAAGCGCCAAAAGATCCTTGTAGCACTGTACTATTGCCATTCATCTTCTTTAGATATAAAGAAAAGTCCTGACTGACTGACTGACTCATTAACGCCCATCCCAAACCATTGATTGGGCCTAGATAGTTGAAATTTTGCACAGAGGTTCCCTTTAGAATGTAGACAAAGAATAAGGAAGGATTTTTGTTCCCGTGGAATATTTTCCGACATCAAAGGCCCATTTTTCGTTCAGTAAAAAAATGTTGGCGCCCAACACGAACTTCCTGCACATGGTTGGTGCCCAGCGTTGGACTTAAACAAATAAAATGGCGCCCATCGTGTGACTTCAACAATTGGAAAGGCGCCATTTTATGTCCAATCAATTAAGGGGATACATCGATAAAATTTGTGTTTTTAAAATTCCTATAAAATAAAATGTACTTATTATAGTTAAATCTTTTGGATTTTTCATATGTGTTATTTGACAATATTGTCTACTGGTGTACTAAAACTGAAACATGATTAGTTACTTGAAATTTTTTCGACAGAAAACAATATTAAATCAATTTTTAGCTTAGTAAGTTCTTAACATATTTAAATACCTTCGATTTAAATCAAATTTTACTGCACAATAATGATTTAACGATATACATTTGGTTTTATACGAATTTTAAAAACAAAAAATTATCGATGTATTAAATGAAATACGTTTAGTTCCGGTGCGTGTGAGTCTTCCATCTCACGCGTATAACGCTATTTCATTTACACACCGAGCTAAACCACGCTTCGATGTATCCTCTTAACGAGCGTAAGCTATTACCGCCAAAAAATACACGTCTGTAATAATACCTTGTATAAAAAGCTTTATTGGTCAAGTTGTACTTAGTATCTCCTCCCGAGATTATATCGGGACAATGGTCATGTTCCCTACAACACATGTCTGCCTCTTTCTCTACTCCTAGGTCATCGTAATTGTCTGCCACGTTACCAGCTCCGCACCATTTCGTTCCTAGAATTTAAAAGTAATACAAATCTTATTATTATTCTTTGGGATAGTTTGTCAGATATATTTTTGCGCTGAAGAAAAAATACAAAAAAAAAAATGCTTGAATCTCTGTAGCCGGAAACAACATTCAAGACAAGTTTTAATACAACCGGCATAAAATTTCTACCTAAGTACATATCGCACCTTCGGCTTCGGTAAGACAAGCATAACTGCACTTTTACCTCTTTCTTATCTAAAAAAAATACAACCGACTTCCAAAAACAACACTACAAAGTGAAAAATAACTTTAATTTCGGAAGTCGGTGTCTAGTTAAATGTATTTTCGTTTTTTGCCACCGACTTCCGAAATTAAAGTTATTTTTCACTTTGTAGTGTTGTTTTTGGAAGTCGGTTGTATTTTTTTGTAAAAAAGTTTTTATTTTTCACTTTTTAGTTTTGGTACCTACCCCACACAAATTCTAATACAAAATATTCTACCTGCAAAACAAACTAGAAAATCATCCATATAAAAGTGGGGAAAAAATACGTATTATTGAAGCTAACTCAAAAACTACCGAAGCAAAGTTAATCAATTTTAAATGGGACCAAATGTGACGTATACCCTCTCGAATAAAATAAAAAAAATCCAAATCGGTCCAGCCATCTTCGAGTAATCGGGGAACATACATAAAAAAAAAAAAGATTCCGACGAATTGACAACCTCCTCCTTTTTGAAGTCGGTTAAAAAGAATCATAAATAATAAATAAAAAATATTTAACTCCTGTAAAGTACATGCACCAAATCACAAAAGTATAGGGCTTATTTCAAGTAAAGATCAATCACTTCATGGTGGTATGAGCAGAATAATACGGTATTGAATGTAAAAAAAAAAACTTAAAATGGCTCTCCGGTAAAATCACAAAAAGTGCAGTTGTGCCCTTGTCTTACTGAAGGATTTCAAAGAGGGACGGACACCAGAAAGCTATTGTGTCCCTCTTTGAAATAATTTATTAGATAGGTATACTTATTTACTGTACAGAAGTAATTAACTCATAATAAAAATAGACTCTATATCCTTTATCTTTAATGTCAATTCCATAAACTTTTTAGTGATACGTATTAACGATAGGTATACAATGAGTTAAAACCACGTTAAAATCTGTGGTAATCATCAGTGGCGAAAGACCACAACATACAAGAGTGATATATGCGCGTTTCCTTCGAGTTTCTGTTTCTCTAAACTAACTTCTTTATGGACTATTTTGAGGTAAAAATCAATCAATCTGCCTAGCCTTTTCATACAACATAGTTGGGGTCTGCTTCCAGTCTAACCGGATGCAGCCGAATACGAGTATTTTACATGAAGCCACTGCCTATCTGACTTCCACAACCCAGTAACTGGGTAATGCGATACCCCTTGGTAAGACTGGTTATCAGACTTTCAGGCTTCTGTCGACCCGTGACGACTGTCAAAGATCCACGAATGACAGCCGGGACCAACGGCTTAACGTGCTTTCCGAGGCACGGAGGAGTCGCGGTGTGTAAAGATGGTCACCCATCCACGGACCAACCCCGGTAAGATGGGTCGACCCGTGCGGATGTTATTACGAGCACTACGTCGAAATTGGTCGCAGTAACAAAATTCGGGCACTCTGACAGTTTTCATATAACTAATATTACTATAACTATATCTCGGCTGCAAACATCTTACTGCGACACATACATATACATATTTTACCAAGTCTAGCGACAGGTCTTCTAGATTGTATATTAACTATTATAGCATCGAAGCAAAGTCAGCGGATCAGACCGACCGACGCGGCGACTGTGAAAAACTTCTTCGAATTACATAATATGGTAGGGGAGCCCAGAAGGTTTTTGAGCAAGCATATGCAGGGCGAAAAGTTGATAGCTGAGTACGTGCGGCATTTGTAGAGGACACCGATTACATATTTGAAAAGTTTCAGATAAGTAGGAGCCCCGTGGTCTCCTAGTCCACTTTCAGATTTCGAAAATAGACCAAAAATAAAGTCGTCAGATTTAGGGAAAGCCTACAATTTCTTCATCAGATTTGGCGATTTAAATCATTATGGGTCGCACATGATCATATGAAAATCGACGGCTCTGATGATCACTTTATTTTTGATCCATTTTCGAAATCTGAAAGTGGACTTCTGACCACGGGGCTCCTATCTGAAACTTTTCAAATATATTCTGTGTCCTCTAAAAATACTACTCCTACTCAGCTATCAACTTTTCGCCCTGCATATGCTTGCTCAAAAACCCTCTGGGCTCCTCTTGAATTAAAAAAAATACTTAAATTCAAAACCTCATTAATCCTACCTACGCCATAATATTAGTTTATGAAATAAAAGAAGTAGGTAAATAAAAATTTCATCCTATCTTATGGTGCGGCAAATAATCTAATCAGGAAATAAAGTTCTACTGAGCTACTACTTATGTAGTATGTTTATGGGTAATCTTTAGGTTCTTTTCTTTGTTTTTTTTTCTTTATCTAGGTAGCACAGGTACCTTTGTTCACCTATTGTACCTAATTGTAATCATCTGTTAAATAGGTTCCGAATCATCGATTATCGGTTCGTACTTCCTTGTTATACTTAATTAATTTTTTAAGAGTTTTGCTGGTTCCGGATACACAAAAAATTTTTTTTTATGTGACCAACCGTCACGGGTGCGAGCCACGCCTCAGTCGTCTCGATTTAAATCGTTTTTCAATCTGTGCCTCGTTAGTGTCTTGTACTTGGCTCGGACCAAGCTCGAACTGGCACAAATCATCCATCAGGACACCAATTCAGACTCCAGGCTGCTACAGAGAATATCCAAATGGATAACGCCAAAACTTCTACCCGACCGGCACCCTAATTGCCTAACACACTACCTATTGATCGGAATTTGAATAATTTTGAAACAAATTGCTAATCCATTGCTTCATATGTTCGAAAAATTTGTCTGCTCGACAATGTAAATAACGCAATGAATGTTGTTAAACTGTCAAATTGAAACGAACTCCGATTGATAATGTGTTACGCAATTAGGGTGCGGGATCGAACCTAAGACTCCACGCAGCAGGCGCTTAGGACCACTAATCTATCGAGGCAGTCAAAAATAAATACATAATAATAATAATAATAACCCCACCGCCGTATCTCTACGTTGACCCCACCGCCGTATCTCTACGTTGACGTCGTGGTGGGGCTTACGCGCTCCGAACTCTGGGTCTGTGCCGATGGAGTTTACTTTGCCGAAACAGGTCTAGGGTGAGGAGCCAGACCAAGAGAGATACGTGAACCCGCAGGGCAGCATGTGGCGAGCTGTTGGGCAGTAGCGACCCCACGGACCCTATTTCCCGGGACAAGTCTTGTTCTTCACCTCTGGCTTGCCTTTATTGGCCGGCTGGAGTGAACACTGACGGGAACAGAGCTCCCACCTCATTCTTGCCTTTATTGGCCGGCTTGAGTGGAGATTCGCAAGAGCAAACGTGCTCGGAGGAAGGAAGTATTCCAGTAAGTGCTTGTAGGGATCTTGACCATCTTCCGGGCTCTGGGATTGTTCTGAGAGCCGTGGAATACCTCTCCGCTCCTCAAGCACCTCAGGACATGTTGCCCCTTGTCGCTACGTCACTATGTGCTAGCGACCGTTTCCGGGGGCCCATTATTGAGTGTGCAAGTCACCCCCCTGCCAATTTATCTGTGTGTATTATATAACATTGGTCAGGCAGGGGACATAGTTCTTCCATAGTTCAAGGTACCCAATCCATGTAGCCACCCAAACCCATAGGCCCAATGTGTTTTGTTTCCATGTTCTGCAATAGTCCTGCACCAACCGGGGATTGTCCTTGGGTGCACTTGCATAGTGCATACAAGGATAATCGTCGGCTGGGGCCTCCTCCTCATTTGAAATTGTCTAAGGGGCCTCTGCGAGTTGGCTTCGGCTCCTCGTACGCCTTCCAAAGGTCCGGGACCCCAGGGTCCCGAGATATGTCAAAGACAATTTAAATAATAATAATAAAGTTTTATTGACCATAAGTTTAGGTTACAGTACACCGGTAATACATATTTACATAGTACTTACATAGTATAGGGCACACTCACTTACGTTCAACTACACTAAGTTAGAACTTACGAGTATATATAACAAGTAGCAAGGGGCGTAGAAGAACAGGACTTAAACTAAAAATCACTTACCCGGAAATATTAAATTGATTCTTCTCTCATCAGAAGCCATTAAATCGTTATCGGCTTCATCGTACATAATTCCATTATAGTTCTGCATGCCTTGACTCAACGTTTTAGTGTTGATGTCGGTAATCCAACAATAATAGGAATCCACTGTGAGAGACATTAGATATAAATAAAATATCACATTCGACATTTTTACGAAAAGAAAGTCAAACTAATCAAACTTTTGAAAAATATTCAAAAGCAAACTTTTGAAACAAAAAAGTAACTAAGTGCCAAAGTACTATACGATATTTATAATATAGTCCGCAATTAGGTAATTACTTCAAGTGACATGGGCTGAATAATACCACGGAAGGATCTTTTATGTTTATATAGCAAACGGTTTTGCCGAGGCTGAGGTGCGCTCGCGAGCGGAGCGTGCTGAGCTGTGTAATACGCTATGCTTATGTCAGTACGTCTGTCTGTGCCTATACGAAAGGAAATGTCTGACGATAATAAGTAAACATATTGGTCTTTGATACTTAGGTACCTTCAATAGGTAAGTACTTACTTATGACGCCTAAGAAGGTTCAACATTTCTTCTAAATCTAGTGCCTGACAATAATAATCTACCACTACCATCATCTGCCAAGCCTTCTCCCAACTATGTAGGTCGGCCTCAGTCTAACCGGTTGCAGCTGAATAAGTAGGTACCAGTATTTTACATGGAGCGACTGCCTAGCTGTCTTCCACCACCAGGTACTGAGCAACACCCTGGGATACCCTTTACTCAGCAATGATTAGAATAATATGCAGTTTTACATTAAATTAATTCTTATAATTTTAAATATCAACCGAGTCTTAGAATATTGATAGTGAGTGACGTGCGACATAACCGCCGGCTTCTGGGCACAATCAAGAGATATACAGGGTTAGTTTTCAATGACCAGCCAAATTTTCACAGGGTGTTCTACCCATGATTATGAACAACTTTCACTATGGGACCAACTTTGAAATCACGAAAAAAAAAATCAGCTGTTTCATACATTTTGGTCGAGTAGGTATTGAACTTTTGTATGAAACAGCTGTTTTTTTTTCGTGATTTTAAAGTTGGTTCCATAGTAAAAGTTGTTCATATTCACGGGTAGAACGCCCTGTGAAAATTTGGCTGGTCATTGAAAACTGACCCTGTATAACAGCAATTAGAAACGGTTAATCTTTTGGTAGGTACCTATTCAACTAGGTTTTACGAATAGGCTAGTCTTGGTGAAGGCAATTGACAAATTAGTATTAAGGTGATATATTGAAAAAAAAATTTTTTTTTTATCGTGTACCTACCATAAAAGTTTATGGAATAGAGATTCAAAATTTTGGTGTAAGTTTTTTGATTATATAGCCTAGTATCCTAGAAAAGGAATACACGATACAATGAAATTTTCTCGATACAAAAATAATGCAAAGTTCTATCTATTTTGTTTCACTTTTGGGCACTCGTTCAGAAAAGTTTGTGGCGCCGCGGCGACCGACCGACCATAGAAGATGGAACCGCCACTCCCCGCGTGCGGGGGAAATAAGCCACGCCCAACAAACTACTATTGATTTTCAAGGTAGGGCCTTAAGTGATTAAAAACAATGATGCAATGTAATGAAGTGGTAAGGAAAAGTGTATGAAGCCGTGTGCGTAACGAAAGACATTGTACGGAGTACGCACGGCTACAGATCAAGCTATACATTTCCAGTATAAGCTGATCTCGCATTGTATAGGATTTCCTTACAATGAGAGGTCAGTGTAAACTGGAAATTTATAGCATGTTGTGTAGCCGTGTGTACACTATGAGTTGTAAGTTTGTTTTTAGGAATTGTAGGTACTTTAATTTTGGAATAATCTCAAACCCAGTCCTGGGAATCAAACCCAAGAACTCATACTCAGCAGCCTGGCTTACGACCACTAGACCAACGAGACCACCACAGTGAAATACCTAATATATTATGGAGAGAATAATCCGCAGTAATATCACGCGTAGCATGACCACTTCTACATCTACGAAGAATAGACATCTCTTTCTATACAAAGTAACATTTCGTTTCTCCATTTTTGACATCGCACCGAAGAAATCCTTCAACAATCTGTTATTTTGTCTTTCGTTTAAAACGATCTTTGTCTAGGCACAGATTAATACAGATGGGACACTCCGCAAAATCATTTAAATAAAAAGCGACTCTTGCATCGACACAATAAAGTGCAATTCAGGTCGCACAACGCTTCATTACCTACAGTTATATTCCCCTATAAGTTACCTCTCTTTCTATCGCGTAGCTCTTTTGACCCAGTGAGATGAGCCCGCCGCGTACTCGTAGATTCATACCTAAACTGCAGTGTCCCATCTGTATTAATCTGTAGTCTAGGTCCTTTCATAATTAGACTATTTCGGAAGAAAGTTTTCTATCACAACTGTCAAAATCACACTGACAACTGACAATTGTCTAGACTAGGGTAATGAAGAAAAATTGACTTTGTAATCGCCATGCTAAAGACAGTAGAAAACTTTCTACTTGACGGCCGCAAAGTATATACGGTTATCTACAAAATCATGATTTTACATGAGAGTGTTTTGAACGCAAAACTGTGATAACAAAGCTATCTTCTTCTTTTTTACATCATTTAGTCACTAGGGCATTACTAAGAAAATGGTTAAGACCAATTTATTCCTGTAACACACACACATACATATATTTTATCAAAATACGGTAGTGACTTTACTTTTTGTACGTGTATGTTTATATTAGTTAAAATTGAGAATTAAACTGGAAAAAAATCCTTTGTTAAAACAGAATTCTGAGTCGAATTATGTAAAAAAGTGAATTTCGTAAAAAGTGCAGTTGACTCTTTCTACTTTACTACCGTCGTACTGTCTACACTGAAACGTCATTTTGTCTATTCTTCCGTCGACAAAACCTGTGTCTATGGTGCTCATATACGCGTGCTGGTGTTTTCTGCGAAAGTTCCTACATAAATATTTATTAGAACGGACTGTGTTCGCCATTAGTTACCCCCATAAAAGGTAAGACCATAGTGACAATAGATAATCATTTAATTAAAATTGAACTAGCTTTAAAATTAAGGACTCCGGGTCTGACTCCTACGTTCATCAGGAAGTATATTGGACATCTTCGTCGGCTCCGGGATCCGGGACCCCAAAGTCACTGGCGTCCATTTATCAAATAATAACACTGATATTAACTGGAAGAACTTATTTATCACCAACCCCCCACGACCCTACCTAGTTCTTACCAAGTGGAGTTTAAGCTGGCTGGCATACCTTAGGTTACTGTTATTGTGAACTACCTAATTTAGGTTAGGCTATATTTTTATAAATATATATGTTGTTTAAGACGGTTTGTTGTTTCCTTTCTGATACCAACCCACCTTGCATCGGGGCTTTTGTTCCTTTAGAGAGACAAACTCTTTAATGTAACATTGCACAAATGTAGCTTTTGCATGAGAACGTCCATGTGATATGGAGAATATTAGGCCCGTCCGATATAATTGTGCAAACTCAAATCGCTACGATATATCGTTGCCTTGTATAAGATAGAATAAAATATAAATATAATATAAAATAATATATATGTATATATATATATACTGGATGACTTTTTTTACCGTCTCGAAAAAAATAGGGTGTATTAGGTGAACGGAGTAGAAGCGTATGGCACCACCTAGTTTTTTTTTTTAATAGCTTAGTCAGAAAAAAATATTTAAGTATCAATAAATACTACAAATTCGTTGTAAACTTTTCATTTTAGAACAATAAATAAATAAATTTTGAAGGAAAATAATAAATCCTTTAAAAATATCGAAATTCAAATCATATGCAACCTGCATAATGATTTGAATTTTGATTTTTTTTTAATTAAAAAAAAAAAAACTAGATATGCCATAGACTTTTACTCCGTTCACCGAATATACCCTATTTTTTTCGAGACGGTAAAAAAAGTTATCCAGTATATATATATACATATATAATTATATATATTATGAATTTAATAAAATATAATATAAAAAAGATAGAATAAAACATAGAATAGAAAACTCTTTATTATTTAGACCAGAAAAAAAATCAGCTGTCCCATATTTGGTTCGAGTAGGCAACGAAGTTTTGTATGGGACAGCTCATTATTTTTTCCCGATTTCAATGTTGGTCCCATGGAGAAATTTGTTCAGTTTGGTGGTCTATACCACACCCTTAAATATGGCCATTTCTGATAAACGCTGTAATTGAAGACATTGTCATAGGGTGACACAATCGGCAGTCTCGGCAGTCATATCGCAAACAAAGTGAATCTATGTGTTTTGCGAATTTTATCCATAGTACTGCTAGAAATTGTCCAACTGACCGGTGTCAAGAGCGTATTATCTCGACGGCCGGACTGTGGCGAAAAACACATTCAACCAGGCTATTTCGGATAATGATATCTCAATCTGCCTAGCCTTTTCCCAACTATGTTGAGGTCGGCTTCCAGTCTAACCGGATGCAGCTGAATACCAGTATTTTATACGGAGCGACTGCCTATCTGACCTCCACAACCCAATTACTGGGTAATACGATACCCCTTGGTAAGACTGGTTGTCAGACTTTCGGGCTTATGACGACTCGTAACGACTGTCAAAGATCTACGAATGACAGCCGGGACCAACACGGAGGGGTCTCGGTATGTACCTATAGTTGGTCACCCATCTATGGAGCAACCCCGGCAAGCGTAGCTTAACCGGATGGATTGACCCATACGGCTGTTATTACTTAGCCACGAGCTCCTCTATGTCGGCGGCATAGGCTAGGCATTTCATCATTTAAAGAAATACTTTGTACAAATGAATTACAAATGTTAGCTTGTGACTTTGCTGCGGAGGGACACTGTTCTCTAAGATACAGGGATACCCCTAGTTTGGAGATCAGGGTTTCAATGTATTGTGCACAGCATAGCCACCTAGTTATAAATATAACATTGTTTTAGTTAGTACCTACTTTGGCTTTTCTTCAATAAACATTTTTTTTAAGGCTAGGCTGATGATGATGAACCCTCCCAAATTCAAGAAAATAAATTATATAATTTATTTTTTTTGATTAACTATTTGATGTAGAAACAAAACATTTACTGGTATTAAAGCTCAATAAACCATTATTTTCAAACCGGTTCCGAGCCGTAATCATAATAAGATTATTGTGAAATTAGTCAAGCGACACACTTAGATACATTTGACATAAATAAATTGATTTGCGCTTATTACTCGAAAATCTAATTTATGAGCATAATAAATTTTAAAAGAATTTAATGAACGAAACAAATCCAAAGTGAACACTGGTGACGAATTAATTTAAGCCTTATTATTTTATGTTTTTTTTTATATGTATCCTTTATACAGGGTTACTGGTAATTCGACGTATATCCGTCAGGGGCTGATAAGGGGGCCAAAATGCAACAAATTGAACCCCCCATATGTATGGCCGAAATTCAATAGTTTTCGAGATATTTGAATTTTAAGAGTTTTTTCGATATTTACCCAAAATTTGACATTTAATTCCAAATAAAAAAAAAAAACATATTTGAATGGGTACCATTAAAAATGATGTTGTAGCTGGCACTTTAATTAAGCTATTGACATAATTAAAACTACTTAATTTAACAAAATAATTAAAATAATGAGCGATTTAAGAATAATATCTTATTAATATTTTCATTTTACGCTTCAAAAATGTTGTCTCGTCACAAAAATTACTATGACATTAATCGTACAAATAACTAAAACAACTTGCCTATTCTGTAAGCTTTCCAAAAAGGTATAAAAGTCAATTTCCACTATTGTATCCTACTCTATTTGTGCTGAGCATGGTAGGCTATTATAAACTGGAAGTGAGAAGGGAAGTAGCTCTCGCCACTTACTTATTTAAGACTATGCGTGGTAAAATACACAACCTAGGCGTTCTACGCACGGTTGGGTTGTGTGTACCTGATTTGATGGGCACGTGGGGCGATGGAGGCGGCCGCCGCTACTGTGGGTGCTGCCCGCTTGCATCAACCTTCTGCAGCACGCGCCACTGACGCGCGCGCTACGTACACTCAATATGGTGTCACAACAGATTGACTGCTTCAATTGTACTCTGAGTGAATTCACAAGGGCCGCTTATTGTAAAATTACTCTTTGTTATTCATCTATATGGATCAGAATGTTGGGCCACAAAAGGGATGAATGAAAAGCAATTGCATGCAGCTGATATGAGAATGCTAAGAGGGATGTGTGGTGTAACATGAATGGATAGAATAAGAAATGAGTACATAAGAGGAAGTCTGAAAGTGGCACCTGTGACTGAAAAGTTATGCGGAAATCGGTAGTCATGGTATGGTCATGTGATGCGGAGGAGTGAGGAAAATGTCGTGAGGAAAGTTTTGAGTATGAATGTCGATGGCTATAGGAGTAGGGGAAGACCAAAGAAACGATGGTTGGATTGTGTGAAAGATGACATGGCTAGAAAGGGAGTGACTACCGAAATGACGAATAATAGAGAAGTATGGAATAAAAGGACATGTTGCGCCGACCCCAAATAGATTGGGATAAGGGCAGGAGAATGATGATGATTCATCTATACTTATTATAAAATAGGGTCGCTTCTCGTGTCAGTCTATGTGACCGCGTTGTTCTTCTGAACTGCGCAACGGATTTTGATGTGGTTTTCACTATCATTTGGTGAATTTGTTCCGGAAGGTTTGTATGTATAATACTTATATAATGTGGAAGCTTTCATGTTTTGTCAAGTTGTAAAGGCCGTGCGAGACAGGGCCGGGTCGCTAGTAATCCTACTACCTAATATTATACGAGTAAATGTGAAAGTTTGTATGTTTGGATGTAAGTTACTCAATCACGCAAAAACGGCTGAACGGATTTGGATGAAATTTGGTATACAGACAGTTTATAACCTGGATTAAGACATAGGATTCTTTTCATCCCGGTAGAAGGTTCCCGTGGGATAATTTCCGACATACACGCGGGCGAAGCCGCTGGCAAAAGGTAGTAATGAATAAATAAATAATTACAAGTCTAACTTTGTGAACTCTGTTATCATAACTACGAGTATAACTGTTGTATTGGGTAACCCTGGAATGATAGTTGTATGTGTTTTTTTTAAATAAATAAATAAAATAAATGTAGGTATATAAAGGTAGGCAGCTTAGGCCTGTACCCTTGAAGGGATAATAGTGAACTTTGCATTGCAAAAATGTTAATTTCTTGGCGTGTTTGCATTACAAATTACATTAATCATTCCATTTATGTATACTGGAGTTTCCGCTTACTGTAGGACCAAGGATCAACAAATAAAATGTGATAATTAAATGACCGAGACTTTTTTTAAATAATTGACGAGAAATTATTAACGCACGGGTGCCAGAATCATGCTGAATCCATGGTAACAGGAGACGCGTCGATGTCCCTGCCACCTTGTGTGTTCACGTTCGTGTTTTAGGTTTGCAGGTACACATGAATTACCAAAAATTATTAAATCATTTAAATTACGACTATCGTTTATATTATCTTTGTAATAAACAAAAATATATGCAGGGTGTAAGTGTAAACAGTGGCAATCTTTTAAGGGGTCATTGTAAGTACTCATCATTATGAACAACTTTTACTATGGGAAAAAACATGAAATCGCCAAAAAAAAACCAGCTGTTCAATAGGTACATGTACACGTATGTTCGCATTATCGCATAATTCGTCAAAATGTAGGGAACAGCTGATTTTTTTTTCGCGATTTTAGGTTTAAAGATAAAAATAGTTTGGTTTGGTCCCAGAGTAAAAGTTGTTCATAATGATGTGTACAATGACCCCTTAAAAGATTGCCACTGTTTACACTTACACCTTTTATACAACATGTTCCGTAATTAACGCAAACCCTCTCACGGGTTCATTGTAAAAACTTTTACTGAAATAACGAAAAAAAAAAATCTGCTGTTTCATACAAAAATTCAATAAGTAGGGTCAGATCTCTAACAATGAAACAGTGGTACACAATAAAACACAGTGATATTTCTAAAATGCTGCATTGCCAGATCGTGCATTATATCGCGTAAGGACACTCTCGAGAACCCCCGGCCTACCCTAGTTTGCATCGGCGCGCCGCGTAAGAGAAGACTGTCTGCGGAGCATTTTTAATTTTTACGACAAACATGTAAGTATTTTCAGCATTCTTTTTAGATTTTTCATTAAATTATGGAAGAAAATGTCATATTTTTTATGATTACCTAGCATTAAACATATTTCGTAGATTAACGTGGAATAGATATTATGTTAAAATATTACAATTTAGTGGATTTTTTTCAAGGTTAATAAACCTTAGGTAGTCAACAATGAAACAGATGCACAATGGACACAATGAAACACTTTCGTTGTGTTCATGATTCATGTATTTTCCATGGAAATTAATAATTTTTGTAACTAGAAATTAATCGTAACATTTCATAAGATAATTTGTTTTTCTTTTAGGATGGCGCGTACTAAAATTCTATAAAGAAAGAAAGGCGATCATTTTGTGGAAACTATGCTTCGAGCTATTTTAATGCACAGACAAGGAAAGAGCTTGAGAAAAGCTGCACAAGAGTGCAATGTTCCTTTTTATACTGCGCTACTTATGATTAAAATAAAACCTTTTTTGAATGAACTCAAGCATTTTTTGTTATTCGCCTACTCCCTAAATATTACACAAATATGAGACAGACACTATTAAATATTATGTTTAATTGTTGAATTTGTGGTGTTTCATTGTGTACACCACTGTGGACATAATGAAACATTTCCCATTTTTTAGTTTTTAATTGTTTGCTGATTAATTACAGATTAATTTAAAAAACTATAAATGCGAACCGATACCCAATAAAATTTAATATATGACTGTAAAAAATTAGACTTCTATCTGTAAAAACAAAATGTGTATGAGACTTTGAATTTTTAGTGTTTCATTGGTGAACACATGACCCTACCTACTCGACCAAAATATATGAAACAGCAGATTTTTATTGGCGATTTCCGGTTTGGTCCCCTAGTAAAAGTTGTTCATAATGATGAGTACAATGACCCCTTAAGAGAGTTTACGTTAAGTACGGGACATGTCATAGTGTCCCGTTTCGTATTCACTGACCCCTATTTCCCGAAGGGGTAGGCAGACACCCACATTTCGCCACTTATATACAGGTAAGCCCGACATGACATGGGAACGAAACCAAAGACCATGATTGATCAGCTGTCACGCTTGTGACAACTGCATATCTGCTAAGTAAAAGGTGCAATATAGTAGCCCCCACGAGTACTCCACTTGTAAAAACTGCATTCAGTTCGTGGATGCTGTCATATGAGCGTAATATTGAGTAAACTGTATTTTTCCCTAATGATGACGTATATATAATGCACAAGCGCGAGGGATATCTTATATATTCCTCTGACGATTGATGATGACTTGATGAGTGAGGGTAAAATCCTAAGTAACTAATATGACAACGATTTTTAAAATATTTCCTGTGACATGTTCTCATTAAGGCGACTAGTGCTGCCAGCTACCGCCACCATTGACAAAAAATAATAAGTCTGGAGATATGGAACATTATGAAATTTCCTAAGTATTCTCACATTTTTGTCAGATGAGGTGGAATTTTTTGTATCAAAAAAATCAACACTAAACCTCCTAGGTTCGAAGCCTTAGCAGTTAACGCCAAAAACGGCCATTTTTGGCGTTTCAAAATGTTCCACATCTCCAGACTTTTTTTTTTTTCAATGGTGGTGCTAGTTGGCAGCACTTACTCGCCTTAAGTACCTACCTGTGCAAACTTTCCACATAATATATCTATGCCTATGGCATGGTTTTCCACAATGAATAAAATGTTCTCGACCTTGCTTATGTTATGTTACTATTCATTTCTAATTCCCAGCAAACTGGACTGCACATGAAGCATATTCCTACGGAAATTCGAATAAAGAACTAATAAAACTAAGTGTAAAACGTTTACCTATATGCAACCAATTCTATCCTTAAATTGCCTTTAATATTTGTTCAAAACAAGAATAGAATAGAAGAATATAAAGCATTTACTTGACTAGGTATATGGTGTACAGGTGAATTTTTCAAGAGGGCGTGGAGGACCAAATTTGAAACTATGAGGAATATTGTGATGCTGAATCTTAGAGTATCGAAACATACTCTAAGTGCTGAATGCAGTACAATCCTTGAGACGTCGAATCCAGCTATGTATTGAAAACAGTAGTCATCATTTTGAACTTAAGAAAAATAAAAATGTATTTTGTTAAAAATGAGCTCTTTCCTTTATTTTGCCGTATGTCATTACTTCCCGGAATTCGATCCTTATTAGCGACACTATCGAATGGTGTCATAATACAGTGTGTTTTTTTTTTCAAAATCAACGTGTTCGATTCCTGGCTAGAAATATTGACTTTTCCAAAATTCAATAATGCTTTTTTAGTTATAATCAAAATCGAGCCAGAGACTTCTTTGAGTACCTACTTTTCGCTATTCCTCATATTTTCAGAGTTGGCCATGCACGCCCACTTGAAAAACTCACCCTTTATACCTTTTTGTTTTCGGGAGGAAACCTTCAAAAGGCGCCCTGGCTTTGGGGAAAAGACCGGGGAGTGTGGGATTTTTACCTCACTAAAACCACCCCGGTGGTCATCATCTCACATGGAAGAGGCACCGTTACCTCTCAAAACACCAATCCGGAACCACCTCTGTGTAACGCCTGTTAGGACACATCTTTATACCTAATACTACATACTTCGAAGTGGTTGAAAGCGAAACAGCAAAGAGCCCCAGTCTGCTGTTGCGCTTTCGACCCTTCCCTACTTCGCTACATGAGTAGCTCTACCAGTAAGTACTTCTCAGTCAGTGACATTTGCACACTGGAGTGTAGATTTGTGCAATGTTAACGGCAATGCTCGCCACCATGGGACTTACCAAGAGCACAATAATAATACTGATGAAATTTTAGTATTGCTATACCTACACACAGTCATGTTAATTTGTGGTTCATTGATCTTTGAGATACCTACCCAAGAGTATCTCAAGGGAAAATATCATACATAGATAATTCTTATATAGTTTCAACTTATCTAGGTCCATAAACTTTGGAGTTCCTCATTTGTATGCTATCTATGTAAGTAGGTATACCTTACCTACGCTAAAACCAAGTTTACTTTAACTTATCATTGAATTGGTTAAATGTTTCCTGTAAGGATGTCTATTGGTGCACTATCAGTTTCGGTTTTAAAGCCCATTACCGCCAAGCATGACAGGAATTTAATTAATAGATAGCGCAGTTTTAAGTAGATAGTTAGGTAAGTACTTAGATAAAATAAAAATAGACCTAAGTTTAAAGTCAATATACCTACAGTCAGTTTCATTGAAAAGTTAAAACTCGTAGGTATGTGTAAGAAGTCAGAGTGTAACACCACGAGTAGCATAGGCAATCATTCAGGTCAGCATTTTCAGTTTAAGAAGTAGGTACGTCATAATTTGAATAAAGTAATGTTATGAACCCCTATAGTGATTAATTAGGTTAATTATTTATTTATCTGTAGGTCATTAACGAATGTAACATTATTCTTATTTTATCAAAATCAAGGACTCTAGGTAAATGTTATGGCGTGTATTTTTATTAACTATGTATTATATACATAGGCTGCACTAAAAGTATCGGGAATGGAATATTTCCATTGTTCCTGTCATATTAAAATCTTTTTAATTGAAAACTCCTTGGTTTTAAACATCGAATACCATTTATTTATTTTAAAAAAGATTCTCGGTCTTGTCACAAGGTTTTGTCAAACTTGTTTAGTCGTTGAGAAAATGGAATTGACTCGAGAAAATTCAAGAGCGATGATTTATTATGACTTTCGAAGTGGTTTAACACAAAAACAGTGTGTTGACCTGATGATTTCTGCATTTGGTGATGAAGTCCCATCCAAAACCACAATTTATCGCTGGTTTGCTGAATTTCAACGTGGACGTGTCAAGCTCAGTGATGATCCCCGTCAAGGTCGTCCAAAAACTGCAGTCACCCAAGAAAACGTTGATGCTGTGCGTAAGCTGATTGAGGAAGATCGACATGTGACATACCGCGAAATTCAGGCAATTTTAGACATTGGCATGAGTCAAATACAAATAATCTTGCATGAACAATTAGGTGTAAAAAAGTTGTTTTCCCGATGGATACCGCATTCGCTCTGTGAAGAACAAAAAGCGGCTCGCGTTACTTGGTGCGTCAGAACTCTCGAAAGATTCCACGCAGGATCCTCAAATGCTGTATACAACATCGTATCAGGTGACGAATCCTGGATATACGCGTACGAACCCGAAACAAAAAACCAGTCACGAGTTTGGGTGTTCGAAAATGAGTTAAAGCCAACAAAAATTGTTCGTTCACGGAGTGTTGCAAAAAAAATGGTGGCCACGTTTGTCTCCAAAACCGGCCATGTTGCGACTATTCCTCTTGAGGGACAAAGAACGGTTAATGCAGAATGGTATGCTAGCATTTGTTTGCCACAGGTCGTTTCTGAACTCCGTAAAGAGAACTGCAACCGCCGCATCATCCTCCATCACGACAATGCGAGTTTTCACACCGCGCACAGAACAAAAGAGTTTTTAGAGCAAGAAAACATAGAATTATTAGACCATCCGCCGTACAGCCCCGACCTAAGCCCTAATGATTTCTATACTTTCCTTAAAATAAAGAATAAATTGCGTGGTCAGAGATTTTCATCACCTGAAGAAGCTGTGGACGCCTACAAAACGGCCATTTTGGAGACCCCAACTTCCGAATGGAATGGTTGCTTCAATGATTGGTTCCATCGAAAAATGTGTCAAATTTCGCGGAGAATACTTCGAATAGCAATAAATATATTTTTAAATAGTAATGTTGTGTCACATCCTTGATTCCCGAAATTTTCAGTGCCGCCCTCGTACATAGTTAATAAAAATACACGCCATTACAAAAATACACTATTTCCTTGGAAACTTAAAAAAAAAAAACCGGTCAAGTGCTGTCGGACCACGCACAATGAAGGGTTCCGTAGTTGGGATGAATTTATCTTAAGAACAAACTTAACATTGTAGTTGAAAAACATGTTCTCCCATACATTTCAACTGTAAATGTAGGTTTCTACTTACAATATTGATAGATTTACCATGTTATTTTAAGACCACAGACTTCTTATAGGTTTTCCTGTAATCTATAGGTAAAGATCTATTTTCTGTATTTTTTTTCAAAATTTTAGGCTCAGTAGTTTCGGAGATAAGGGGGCGGGAATGGTCAATTTTCGTCTATTTTCTTAAATAACTTTAAAACAATTTATGTTAAAATTATAAAAAAAATATATTTGAGACCCTCATAGTAAGCCATTTCATTTGACATGCCACATGGTGTAGTTTGCAAAACTTTTTTTTTTATTTTCTTATTTGTCCCTCAAAAGTGACCTCTATATTCAAAATTCATTTATTTACTTTACCCGTCCGTGTTTGGGTCACAAAAATTCATATGTGTCTCAAATTTCAACTTAATCGGTCTATTAGATTCGGAGCAAATTGGCTGTGACAGACGGACAGACAGACAGACAGACAGACAGACTGACAGACAGACGAACAGACAGGCAGACGAACAGACAGACACACGAGTGATCCTATAAGGGTTCCGTTTTTTCCTTTTAAGGTACGGAACCCTAAAAACAAAAGCTGTTATTTTTTTTTGCTATGACGCACGATTAAAACAAAGTCCAAGCTACATCTGGACTCCATGAATTAAAACTACTTATTCTGTAACTCCATGTTGTGAACTTTCAGTATAATAAACAGAAGGTATACTGAAAAGTTTTATGAACCCCGAGGATGAGGTGAATACCATGTATGAGGATATTTCCAGAGCTATGCATGGCTCTAAAACTCACTTCACCGTTGTCATGGGGGACTTTAACGCGAAACTGGGCAAACGAGACGGTGATGAGCTGCCAGTGAGATAATTTGGAGTCTGACGTCGGAACCACGAAGGTCTTACTGGCAAGTTAGTTTTATGAAGAAATTCATCTTAAAGAGGCCTTCCTCTTTATAATGAACTTCTTCTTCAGAAAACGAGAGCACATAAAGTGGACCTGGCAGAGCCCTGATGGTGCAACTAAAAATGAGATTGACTTCATTATGTCGACGAAAAAGCATGTATTTAACGATGTCTCTGTGATCAACGCGGTAAAAACCGGAAGTGATCACCGCATGGTAAAGATAGGCACATTGAACTTGAATATCAAGCTGGAAAGATCTCGACTGATGAAGTCTACGCTCCGCCCAGCACCGATCCAAGTCCAAAACCCTGAGAGCTTTCAACTCGAACTTCAGAATCGTTTCGAGTGCCTAGAGAGCTCCGTGGACTATTATTTTAACGATGGGTTCGTGAAAACCGTCCTTACGGTTGGATTTAAGATCTTCAAGACCCGTCGTACAAATAGATGAAGCACTCTGATCCTACTTTACAGCTCATGGCGGAGAGGTGCGAGATGATCCTGCAGTCTGCAGATGATGCGCTTACGTACCGGCAGCTCAATAGACGGATATAATACGAGTAAGTCCTTGAAAAGCGACCTTAGCCGCTTTAACACAGACCGCATTAAGGATGCGATACAGCGAACAAATCCAAGGTCTTTGCAAGAGATCTGTCTAATGGGCAGAGCCAGCTTATGAAGATGGCTGGATCTTATCCGCCAAACCTGAGCGGTTGGGGAAGATCATAGAAATATAAAAAACAGCACGCTGTGTGTGACGAGTTAAGGTTTATAATTGATTGTGTAGTATGTTCTGATTTATGAATTGCAAGTGTGTGCGCGACTTTGTATCTATTGCTTTTAGTGAACTACATGTGTAGTAGTGGCGCGGTGGTGGGGCCAACCTAGCGACATCGGGTTCTGATACATTTTCAACTAGCGGGCATATCTCCTTCTTTCATATATCTATGGGGAAGATCGAGAGGTTGTATGGACAGTTATACACGTCAACAAGTAATCCCGTCATTAATCTGCCAAACGACCCAAGAGCTAGATTGACCCGACACTGTACCGAAGACATCCCGGACGTCACTTGTACGAGATTAGGATGGCTCTGAAGCAGCTCAAAAACAACAAGGCGCCGGGTGATGACAGAGTTACGACCGAACTCTTGAAGGTCGGAGGAAAATCCGTTCTATTCCTCCAGAGGCTGTTTGATTCGTTATACTCGAGGGCAAACCGCCGCGCCGCAGGCATGGAAAAGAGGTGTGGTGTTAATTTTCTTTAAGAAGGGTGATAATGCCCTTCTTAAGAATTACCTACAGGCCCATCTCACTTCTGAACTAGTTGGTTTCATTTTGACAGTTCAACAACATTCATTACGTTACATCGCGTCGAAGTGGCGGTGCTTGGGGAGGCCTATGTCCAGCAGTGGACGTCCTTATACTGAAAGTTCACATTAGGTAGTCATTGCACTTTACACCTGCTTACCTCTTTACAGGGTGAAAAGTTTAATCGCTAAGTTTATTGAGAATGTCAGAATTTCAAAAGGCAGATGTGTAGCAACCATGAATAATTTGTATGTACTTTATAGCGTAACCCTATAATCACCAAGTAGTTGTAGGTACAACTTCTTTAGTTATTCTTCTGAGTACAACTTTGTTTTGTACCAACCAAACGGAATTACGGAACGTCAAAATGTCACTGTCTGCTGTCACTGCTGTCAGTGTCATCAAGCACCGCAAGTTTTGTTTACGTTACGATTTCTAATTAATTACTCATTTAAACACGATCATTTCTTAGATACCTTGACACACTAACGGGTAATTAAATTGTGGAATTAATTCCTGATATAGACATAAACAAACCTGTAAAATGGAGAACCTGAAAAATATTTGGAAACCGGAATGTAAGTTGTTTGGGGAAACTTTTTGAATTACTTTTTATGTACGAATATTTTTATGCAATTACTTGTATTTTTCAGTGTATCGAATACAAATGGAGGCTCCGAAGCCGAAGCGTGTGGCGTGTGAACATTTGGACGATAGACCGGAGTTCTATGGGAGGGAATATCATGGTGTTATGAGTCACAAAGAAGCAATTTTAGTTCTTGAAAACGAACCCAACGGCGCCTTTTTAATAAGAAAAGGCAGCCAGGGTAACGACTTCTACACATTAACATTAAAGTAAGTAGTTTTCACACTTCAGAAATGGTTTAACATCACCCAATAAGACTGATTATTTCCTACAAGAATCCAGTTAAATCTCTGCTACTACAATTGATTTCAAAGGTTGACTTAAATATTATTTTTAATCATTTGTTTGTTTCCTTTCCTGATGAGTCAACATTGTAGAATGCAAACTGAGTCAATGTGAATCCTCAAAAATATTGCATCATTGTCATAATTAGGTACAGGAAAATAAATATTTTACCCCATATTGTTATATGAAAACGTTAAGGTGGATAATTTTTTAATCAACTTCATCATGTTTCTATAAAAAGTCAAAAATCCATATGAAAATGAAACAATTAAGTAGCAAGGTACCTTTTAAAAAATTTCAGATTTGATGATAAAATTCATCACTACAAACTATACTATGATGGAACGCATTACATTGGTGCTAAAAGGTACGACACTATCTACGACCTGGTGGCCGATGGTCTCATCACGTGTCATATGGAACTCAAAGCTCATCACATTGTAGAGATGATCAACTCAAGAGCAAGTTACCCTGAGAGTCCATATGTTACGCTGAACAAACGCAAACTAAATACACTGTCAAAAATGCAACAGTAAGTTTAATTACTTCTTTTTGCAGTATGAAAGTTTCTGGAACAAAGTTATTTAATGTGGCTTGCAGTAGAAGTTAACTGGTAGAAATTATCACATAACAAACAAGCGTTATGCCCAAATAAGTCAGTTACTTACAAATGCCAAAACTTTTTGTTTTTTAATACAGAGCCATCTGTGTCAATATATACTATGTATACAGTAAAAGGAACTCCATTCCAACCGAGTGTCCCACAACACCTCCTGACTTTTTTTGTGTCAGCTACAAATGAGATTGTATGTACAAATAATTGCTTATCGAGTCATACTATTATTATCACTCAAATATAATTTTTAATTCCTAAATCATCATCATCTTCCTGCTCTTTGTAATTTTTTTTGGTGTAAAATAAAGTACACTCTACTACCAAACTATTTTACTAATAAATTACCAATTTATTTGAGTTTGGCACAGCATGTCAATATTCTTATTTCCATGTTTATTCCAGAGACTCAAACAATGCAAGCCCCATTATAACAAAGACTGAAAACATAGGTGTAAGCGAAGTAGACGGCATGAAAAAGCCTCCGTTTGATCTCACACCGTCCATAGAGGACAATCCTCTAGTAATGAAGTATTCCAAGTCACATAGCTTCAAAGTACACACATTTAAGGGTCTGAACTGGTGCGAACTGTGTGCAAATTTTCTATGGGGATTTACGGCACAAGGTGTTAAATGTGAAGGTAAAACACTCAACTATATGTATAATACTTACATTTTTTTACTGTTTCAATCTGCATTGCAGTTGTCTTTAACCTAATATTTATGGAATACTAGCCTCCACCCGCGGCATCGCCCGCGTGGTATGTCGATAAAAAGTAGCTTAGGTCATTTTCCAGTCCATGGTCTACCCATGTGCCAAATTTCATCCAAACATACAAATACACACACAAACTTTCGCCTTTATGATATTATTAGGCGATTAACACACGGCACCGCGCGCCGCCGCGGTAGGCGGTGAAGCGGATCTCATGTCGCATTGGCCTCTAGTAAATCCGTAGATGCCTAACACAGATACACCGCCCAACCGCGCGGTCGAGCGGTGCTCTCACCGCCACCGCCCCTCCGCGCTGCCGTCCGCGCGGTGGGGCGGCGCCTCACACACGGGGTGCGTTCATTCTTGCTAGTATCTGTGGTCAAACTGGTCAAAACTATGTTAAATGCATCCGCGCGGACAGGAGCGTAAACCGCCTTACCGCACGGGGCACCGCTACGAAATCTGCTTTACCGCCACCGCCCTCCGCGGCGGTGCGCGGTGCCGTGTGTTAATCGCCTTAGTGTAATTAGCGTGACTAAGTTATGCCCGCGGCTTGGCCCGCGTGGAGCTCGGAAATTATCCCACGGAATATATTACCAAGACAAAAAGTTCCCATGTCCTACCTAACCCAGGTCATGGTCTACTTGTGCGCATTTCATCGAAGGTGTGAAGAGGTAACAGACAGTCAGAGTTGCTTTCACGTTTAACATAATTATTATAATATATTTAAGAGAGCATTGGTGGCCTATCCAGTGGTAACAGCCGGACTTGTAGGTCGTAGTTTATGTAAATTATTTCATCACCAATGCTCTCAAAACGGTGAAGAAAAACATCGTGACGAAACCGGCATGTCTTAAAACCAAAAATTCGAAAACATAGGACTTTACCAACCCGCACTGGGCCCGTGTGGTGGATTACAGCCCGCTCCCTCTCATCTAGAGGAGACAGATAGTGCAAATGGTCTGTATGACTACAAATTTTTCGTCATTTAAAATCTCATAAGATTTATTATAAACTTGTGGTGTTTTCAATTATCCGGTGACATATACAGTTCTAATAATAAACATAAATAATGTATGAGGAAAATAAAAGGCCACCTCAGTTCAAAACAATATTTCAATTGACAAATATCTGTTAGTAAAATGCATTGGTCATATTTTCCTTATAGGAAAATCATAATTGGACATAGACCAAATATAAAATCAATTCAATTATATTCAGGGTAAGTACCTATATATAAAGTTATTCATGTGTATTATTAACTGACAAAATACTACCATCATATATTATTAAGTTTAGCAAGATTGCATAACTGTGGCATTTAAAACCACTTTAAATATTATAAATGCGAATGTTTGAATCTATATTACTCAATAGAGCTACGGATTTGTATGAAGTTTTTCACACGGCTGGACAATGGGCAAGATATGCAGACCGCACGTTGGCTACTAAGTAAAGTAAGCGTCTCATTCGAATATGGACATTATTTGCATGAGCGTAATGTTCATATTCGTTTGGAACGTAATTCACATTAGCTTAAGGTGATATGTAAAAAGCAAACTGGGCGGGAATATGAAATTGACATAGTCAATTACTTCCACATGCGAAAAAAGAGAGCGCAACAATGCGCTGGAACCAAATAAAAGCGCCAAACCAAATAAAAATTGTTTAAAAATATTATTATTATTTGTTATTGTTTTTAATCTATCTATTAAAAATATTTTTAGCTAGAGTTTTCAATTATCTAATACATACCTACATTTTGCAATGAAATTACTTGGGGTTTCAGAAAAAAAAAGTAGATGTCTTTTTGGAATTAAATTCCATAGAGAAAATTTAAAACAATTTCGTTTTCCTTCAGTCAGACAGAGTATTAATCAAATAAACAATAAACATAATCCAAACATTTAATCCATACATGCTGTAATAGTGAAATAAATGGTTATGTACGCGAATATGAACATTATTCGCATGAGAATAAAGTTCACTTACTTAGCGACGTAAAGTCAAAGTGCGGTCTGTGAATTTTGCCCTATTAACAAATTTATCCATGTAAAAGTAGTAGTTTCCACACACAAGTGAAACAACATGCAAAAAAAAAATGTAAGTTATTTATAACTAAAAGATTTTTTCCAGATTGCGGTTTCATAGCCCACTCAAAATGCTCAGAGCGAGTTCCAAACCACTGCGTACCCGATCTAAAAAAACTTCGCGGAGTGTTCGGCATAGACCTGACCACGTTATTGAATGCACACTCCAGTACTCTTCCATTCGTGGTCAAGAAGTGTGTGAACGAGATAGAAGATAGGGGCATGGATTCAGAGGGAATATACAGGGTGTCTGGGTTCGCTGATGAGATTGAGGCTTTGAAGTTGGCCTTTGATAGAGGTAAAGAGCCTTTTATTTTTGAAATATTAAAATACTAACATTGTTACACTTCGCGCAAAACTTTAGGATCCCTCTGAACGTAGGCCCGAGTACCGTGGATGGTGCAGTCAGCGTCAAAATTATCGGGACGAACACACTGTTCAAAATGATCTCAACAACTAAAAAAATTAAACTTTATCTCAATTGGATAAAGTTCTTGTCAGAATGACAGTTGGCGTGTACTATCTTCATTCTGAAACATTCCTTGTGTCATTGAGTTAATATTTCATTTTTACCCGAGTACGGCGAAGCAAAAAGTAGGGTTATGATTTTGACCGGTATGTATGTATGTATGTTCATCTGTTCCCTCATAACTTCTAAACTTCTTGTCATAATTTGACAAATGAGGTATCGTTAGAAGCGTCTTGATCGTCCGCTGGTTATAGGCTGTGTGACGTCACATTAAATTGAATACGGTGCCCTCTAGAGGAAAGAGGAAAGCATGAACTAAAAAAAAAATATACCGTGTTGGATATCAATTGAAAGGGCTGAATTAGTCCAAAATATATATATATATATATATATATATATATATATATATATATATATATATATATATATTGTTAGCTGTTGCTCGCGGGTTTGCTTGCATGCACCCGATAATTGGGAATAATTTCTATAAAATTACGCCTCAGATGTGAGCCAAACATATTCAAAATACATGTATAATTATTGTTCTTTAAAAATGTAAAGTGGCTCTGCAAATACTTTATCACGGTATTATATGGAACCCCAAAATAATTTAAATAAAAAATAAGTTTAAAAACTAAAACCAGACTACTGAAAAATCACGCTCTAAAAAGTATGAAACAAGAAAATATTATCATCTGAAATTAGAAAAAGACAGACAAATTAAAAATCCGGAGTCAGGATATATGCCCTAACTAACATGACGTGTGACTCCGGATTTTTAATTTGTCTGTCTTTTTCAAATTTCAGATGAGAATATTTCTTGTTTCATACTTTTTAGAGCGTGATTTTTCAGTAGTCTGGTTTTAGTTTTGAACTTACTTTTTATCATAGTTGTTTAGATCAATTTGAACAGTCTGTTCGTCGTTATTGACGCTGACTGTACAGTGAGTGCACAATCATTACTGTAAGATATAACTTATTTTTTATAGCACCTGTATGCCTACATACAGCATTGATTTGTTCATCACAAAAATAATTAGCTAGGTTACTTTTCAGCCACTCACGTGCAACTTCAGCGAGTTCATAAAGTTTTGCGCGAAGTGTATGATTACTTTATAATCTTATTTCGGTTACATTCCAGACGGTGAAGCGGCAGATCTTAGCGTGTACAGCAACATCAACGTGGTCGCCGGCACTCTCAAACTGTATCTACGACTTCTGCCGGTGCCTCTTATCGCTTATGAAGTACATCCGAAACTGGTGCAGGCTATACGTAAGCATAATATACTTAATATCGCGTTGAAAATAAAATTGTAGTGTTTTTTTGGATGTCGCTGGTTCTTTAGGGTTCCGTACATCAAAAGGAAAAAAAGGAACCCTTATAGGATCACTCGTGTGTCTGTCTGTCCGTCTGTCTGTCTGTCTGTCCGTCTGTCACAGCCAATTTGCTCCGAATCTAACGGACCGATTAAGTTGAAATTTGGTACACATATGAATTTCTGTGACCCAAACACGGGCGGGTAAAGTAAATAAATGAATTTTGAATATAGAGGTCACTTTTGGGGGGCAAATTAGAAAATTAAAAAAAAAGTTTTGCGATCTACACCATGTGGCATGTTGAATGAAAAGGCTTACTATGAGAGTCTCAAATATATTTTTTTTAATAATTTTAAAATAAATTGTTTTAAAGCCCCCCCCCCCCCCACCCTATCTCCGAAACTACTGAGCCTAAAATCTTGAAAAAAAATACAGAAAATAGATCTTTACCTGTAGATTACAGGAAAACCTATAAGAAGTCTGTGGTCTTAAAATAACATGGTAAATCTATCAATATTGTGAGTACAAACTTACATTTACAGTTGGAATGTATGGGAGAACATGTTTTTCAACTACAAAGTTAAGTTTGTTCTTAAGATAAATTCATCCCAACTACGGAACCCTTCATTGTGCGTGGTCCGACACTCACTTGGCCGGTTCTTTTTTTTTGCAAAAAGTTTTTTATTTTTCACTTTTTATTTATGTTACCTTCCCCACACCAATTCGTATACCATTACTTGCTATGTAAACAACAGTGACAGGAACTATTATAGAATCATCGAGATACACGAAGTGGAAAAAATAAAATTTATAAGGCGAAACCTTCCTCTGCCAAATGAAAAAATATTTTCAAAATGGGTCCACAATTGACGAAAATATCGATACATGCAGTCAGCAATAAAAAAAAATACATACAGACGAACATAATTATAACCTCCTCCTTTCTTGAACTTTGTTAAAAAGAGTCCTTATATCATTTAGTAGACTCACATAAACTTCACTTAGCCAAGTTCCATCAAATAAATCGGATCAATAAAAACGTACGAAGCGGACGGACAAACAACACATCACACTTGCACATCTCTATAGCCTATTATCCAAATATAATTAATTTAATTTCAGAGATGAAGACGCAAGCGCAACAAATAGCATCCCTACGAGAATGTCTGGACACCTTGCCGCCGGCACATTTCAACTGTCTACAATACATGGTGCAGCATTTACACAGGTAATATAGACGCTTTGTAATTTTTTATGTTTTTATCGTGCAATGTTCTTTGTAACAAATGTATAATTTTTGACGATTATACCGAAACATTGCTGATAGAGCTGGCAACACTTACCAGTTGTACAGTGTTTCCAGCAGCTGCTTAAACACGATAGTTTAAACCAAGAACTAAAAGAGTTTTTTTTTATTTCAACACTTTCTTTGTATGTAAATGTTTGATTTGTCTGTAAACGAACAGACAAAACCCCAGAGTGTTTGACATTTAGTTTCAATATGTAGGTACTATCGAAGGATTATTCTTGCTTGCAGCGCTTGGCCGCTATTGTGACGCTTGCTTGCACGGGATTTTGTTTTCAAATTGGTCAGATGTTAGTTTTCTCGATAGTACCTTACGAAAGGCACGTATAGCATATTATATCGTCCACCGATAGTAAAATATAGCACCATCATTTCATCGTAGACTTCGTCAATCACTTTCCGGATGAGATCGAGGTTAAAATGATAATAAAAAATACGCACCACAGGCAGTGTATGTGCGAAACAAGAAAATGAGTTTAAGGGCTGATTGTTCAATAGTCGGATAATTTTTATTTGAGGAATAAATATGGCGGTTTGACAGCTTTTGTATTGAAAATATGTCAAAGTGTCACATTTATTCTTCAGGTAAAAGTTATCTGCCTATTGAACAATCAGCCCTTAGACAAATAAAATAACGATTTTCAAACTGATTTGTAGTGTATTTGGTCCCCAGAGTATCTCAACTAGCAGATATAAACAAGATGAGCGCTCACAACCTGAGCACAGTGTTCGCCCCCACACTGGTGGCCACACCACCAGCTATCACTGACCTGGCCTTCGAGATACGCGCCCTACAAGTACTGATCGAACATTGCCCTCAGATATACTACGGTAGTAAGTGAAATGGACTGAAAAATATGCTGTTTTCAGTAAATCTGAGAGGTTGTAAAAATATTAATAAAATAAAAAGTGGGTAGGTATCCTGAACCTACAAGATTAATATTTAATAATAATAATAAAAAAAAAACAAGTAATATAAGTCTGATATCGCCAATCCGCCTTGAGCAAACATGTTGAATGCCTTCTCTGTATGAGATGAGGTCTTTGCCCTGCACTGGGACAATAATAGGCTGGTATCATTATTATTATTATATTGGAGTGCATACTTCACCTTATTACAATGCCACAAGAGTCATAAGACGCGTGCTCGTAAACTGTATTATCTCAAATAAGGACTTAAAAACATATAGAAATTGATGAAAGAAAATTGTACACATGGAAAATGGATTTGAAGACTTGCGATTGAGTATATTTTTAAGCAAAGAATCGTGTAACATTTTTGCTTTCGCTTATGCCGCGGCTACATTAACGGGATATGCCGTTAATTATCACGTTGAAGGGCGTTAGCTGTAGGCGTAAGCGCGATAATTTGACTGAATTTAACTACCGGGATGTTTATGGCGTTTAAGGGCATTGACGTTGACATTAATATGGCATTATTGTAACTCACCAAGACATTATTATGACTTTTATAAGGGTCATTGCGCTTTGAGCACCATAATGCTTGAGCAGCCTCATAATGATATTGAACTATATTACAACTGAAAAAGAGTATAAAATAGCATACACACGCCACAAGAAATTATCCGTTGCACGCTATTGGTGCCGATTCTGTTGTGCACAAACTAAACTTAATTTAGGCTATTGCTAACTTTTTCTCTCTATTATGACAAGAAAGGGACGGAAGTAAATTAGAGCTGTCAAATTAGTTAGAAATAATTTTTCCATAGACATTTAGACGACACGTAAAAACATGTCGACTAAAAAACACGGTGAAGCGCAAGGCGTGAACTAGTTTGACATCTCCAACTTAGTTCATAGCTATAGCCGTCCTTTTCTCGCGCTGCCTGTTAGTAAAAGATAGCTATTCTCTAATTTTAGTTTAGTGCGTTCACAAGAGAATCGGCACCATTTTCGACTCTATTTTAGTCGTAATTTAGTTCATTATCAATTTACCAATGAAAAGACCTCAGTTGCGCTGACCATAACTATATTCTTGTGCTACTGAAGTAGACTGATTTTTATTTAAAAGTTATTTTTTACGTTGCATACTATTTTTACCCGACTGCCCCAGAAGGAGGGTAATGTTTTTATACGAACTTTTTTTTATCGTTTAAAAGTAAAACTTAAGTATAATTTTTATCATGTTTGAAGTGGAGCCCAGTATTTAATAGTAAACATTATTATAAATAACATAATGCAAGCATTTGTAGTTGTTGTCACGTAAAAAGAACGCTGAGCGACAGTGGAGGGGGAGTGTCTGCGCACGGGTACAGTCGCGTCCTAAAGTACTAGGCTATTGTTTTATTGTAGAATAATAATAGGTACTTTACTAGCTACTTAGTAGACTTAGTACTTTGGAATAGGCTGGAATTCAATAAATGTGCAAATAAACGGCCAGCGCTCTTTTTACGTGACTGGACTGTACCTAGGTTTAAGATACATACAATGAGGCACATAAGGTGCATGCAAAAAACTCATTGAAAGCAATCTCACAAATTAGCTGATAAGTTAGTTTTTTAGTGCAAAATAATTATTTATCTCTATCAAAAAATGTGATATTGGAATATCGGTCTTTCTAAAAGAATATCTTCTTTTCTCTACCATTCCAGGTTGTGTACTTTTAATTATTACTTATAAGTTTTATAACCAAATTATAATGTTTTAAGAAATCATGGAATTATTGAGGTCCTTAGTATCATTTTGTTTATTGACTATACAGGTGTTGCTAAAAATCTTTTTTACAAAAAAATACAACTGACTTCCAAAAACAACCCTACAAAGTGAAAAATAACTTTAATTACGGAAGTCGGTGTCTGGTTAAATGTATTTTCGTTTTTTGCCACCGACTTCCGAAATTAAAGTTATTTTCACTTTGTAGGGTTGTTTTTTGGAAGTTGGTTGTTTTTTTTGTAAAAAAGTTTTTATTTTTCACTTTTTAGTTGTGGTACCTACCCCACACAAATTCTAATACCACTACCTGCAAAACAAACTAGAACATCATCCATATAAAAGTAGGAAAAAAATACGTATTATTGAAGCTAACTTAAAAACTACCCAAGCAAAGTTAATCAATTTTATATGGGACCAACTTTGATGTATACCCTCTCGAATAAAAATTTTTTTTTTCAAATCGGACGACTAAAAAGTTATGCATAAAACGAAAAAAAAAACGTGTCGAAATGAGAACCGCCTCCTTTTTTTTCGTCGGTTAAAAAGCAGATAAGACCACTTTCTGTCACCAAGGTGACGGACGTGACCGATTGACCATTGATTTGAGACAGCCTGTATAGTTAAAAAAATTGTACAAGAGCGAACAGGAGTCCTGAGGATTCCGTCTAAAACCTATGCCAGGCTGCCCGCGGCATCACTCATGTGACACGGCCTAATTCCTAATTCTGGATTGAAGGACAAACTTAATTTTGAAGTTAAAAAAATACTTGATTGAGTGGAAAGTGGACTTGAATGAAATAAAGACTTAAATGTTACTTCAATTTACGGGAAATAAATTTTCGATCCGAATTGAAGGACAGACTCAATTTTATAATTCTGAAAATATTCTTCCATACGTCATGGTCAATGGGCATTGTTCATATTTTTTAATATGTTGTAATTGAAAAACCATTTCGAGGAATAGCGTTACTGATCATTACGGACTAATTAATCTTGAAAAATATTTATATTTTATTGTTTTTTTTTGATAAAGTATTTTATCAATCAAGGTCAATCGTATGATTGACCTTGTTTGCCCTTCAAATTACGTCAGCTTTGGCCGTAGTTTTGTATCGTTGCCTCAAAAAATAAAAAGTAAATGGCAAGTATTGTCTACAATCTGTCAAGTGTCAAATTATAATATAAACATAACCTCATAAGTATAAAGTTTTTACAATTATTATTCCTGCGACTTGCCTCATAATCTCATATACTCGTAAATCTCATTACACTATGTCAACACTCGACAACATTTACTATATTGGAAGAGTTATGGAATACAGGAAGCGCTTTGTTCCAACTTGCAGCAATAATAGTAATAATAGTCCAAACAAAATTTTTGTTCGTATTAGAGAAGATTTGCGAGAAAAGTGGTGTCATGATGTAGGCGTGGAATATTGCAAGGTTTATACAATGTATTGTTGCGAAGATCACTTTGATGTAAGTATTTCAGAAACTTGCGCGAGCCGGCTTTAACAAAAGTATCGCTCATTGTGGTTCAGGGAAATGAACAATAATGTCGTCGCCTCGATTATTAACGTAGTCTTGCACCTTAAAAACTACTTTGCGTTTAAAAGCTACCGTTTCGGTCAAAATTTCGAAAAATAAGTTGGAAATAGGTTAGGATAGGTTTCGATTACGTGTGACATGTATTGGCACTTTGACAGATTTGAGATGGATGACGTTGTGTTGACAGATTTAAATTTTTAATTATGTACTAGTGGGGCAACGGCACAATCTTTTGTGCCACTGATGACGTCACCTACCTTGAAAATTAAAAATATTTTAAAATTCAATAAAAAAATAACTATTGAGCCAATCATCAAAATATTCAAATTAGTTTCTCAAAATGCTCAAAATTTTCAAAAAATTAAAAAAAATCTAATGGTTAAAAATTTTAAACAATCCCCAACAACCAATTTTACACAACAACAACCAATTTTAAACAATCCTCAACAACTTCAAATGTAAACAGCGGATAATTGCAAAAAAATATTTTTCATGGATAACTGCTTTTTATCCTTACTTGTGTTGTGAGGCCTTGCTTCTTGTCAAATTTCATGATTCTAGATCAACGGGAAGTACCCTATAAACTTAATAGGGTAAATATACCAAAATCTTTATGGTTGGTATAAAGGTTTTGGTTTATTTGCAAGTGTTAAAATATGCGGCATAGATGGCCGTGTATTTTTATTGCGTTGATTTAAAAGTTGGATTTATTGTTTGAAGGGACCATAGACCTGAGTACTTATTTGTTATCAATTTCAACTTGACAACGCCTTCTTGAGAAAAAGGGTCTTGACAGACAACGAAGTGAGATAATAGGGTTCCATTTTTTCTTTTGAGGTTCGGAACCCTAAAAAGGAAAATATTTTGAATCTTTTAACTAGATTCATAAAAAGCTCGGACCAAAATTCTAAAACATCTCGTGATTTACTGTTTTCAACATTACAACATTGCTCTAAGGACCTCAGATTTATGTAAACTTTTATACTTTTTTATGTAAACATAGAATATAATAATTACTTATTCGCTTTATGCACAAATAAAACGAATTAGATCGAGTTTCCATTGTTTTATTTACAAAAGTATTTATATCACACTTTTTTCCGTTTCTTCTTAGGATTGCCGGTATCTTTGCTTTCTGTGTCGTTCTGTTGGAATTTCTTTAAGTCTGCACAAAAAAGTACCTGTAACAAGATCAAGTATACAAAGCCTCTTCACATTTTATTACAAAATGACGACATCAAATTCTGTCCACTAGGGGCCGTGTGGAAAAAGATCTTGGATCCATCATGGTTCGGTTGAGAAAAAAGGATGGTGCTATAGGTCGTATATCGCTCCGTCTCTCTCTCACACTGGAACCATGATGGATCCATGATCTTTTTTTACGTCAGTGTGGCCCCAGGTCCTGCCAATAATATTTCATTAAAGTAAGTATTTTACTTTTACTAATGACACAGTCTTACATCACACAGTCGTCCAACGAGAGCCCGAGCTGCTTACTTGTTTCGAAGAACTTCGTAGGTATGCAGCTCGGGCTTCCTCGACTGTGCTGAAGGTAACACTTTCTAAATTTTAAATGACACAAGGAAACGGTGCTGTGGTGGTCCAGTGGTAACGGCTGCGACGTAGGGTCGTGGGTTCGAACCCAAGCAGGCACTTTATGTAAATTATTTCATCACCACTGCTCTCAAAACGTTGAAAGAAAACATCGTGAGGCATGTCCTAGAAACTGAAATTCAAAGACGTGTGACATCCACACACTGGGCCCGCGTGGTGAATTATGGCCCACTCCCTCACAGAGAGGAGGCCTGTGTCCCAGCAGTGGGAACATTATAAGCTGACTATAAGGTAAGATGTTTGCCAGCCCTAACGGTGAGCTAAGCACCTACGGCCATAGATGATCCCATATTTAATTGTTTGAACATTAGGGCAGAAAGATATATTGCAAAAAAAAAAATTGTATCGTCCATCATTCTCTTGCACTTATCCCAATTTATTTGGGGTCGGCGCAACATTGCTTCTTCCATTCCTCCTCTATTATCTTTCATCTCGGTAGTCGCCCCCTTTTTAATCATATCATGTTTCACACAGTCCATTCAGTTTCTTTGGTCTTCCCCTACTTTTAAAATCATACAAAAGAAAAAAAAACATCAACATATCTTACAGTATGAGCCCATCCTGCCATATCTCCATACAGCATTCTGAAATGATCTCCAATTTCTGTGTACATCTTCTCTGTGACATTCTTCTTTCCTCTCAAGTGTGGGAGGTAGTTCTGTGCGGCTATTTGATACACGTGGGTGTCCACAGGAAGAGCTTCTAGGTGATTTAGTGACATCAGGCAAATGCAGTCGGCTACCTGTAAAAAAATAAAAATGTTTAAATAACACAAAAATTGTTGGCACATTTTAAGGCACTAAAGACAAGGTTTAAAAACATCTTACACTACACACACGGGACTAGCAAAAAAAGAAGTAATCCACGCCACGCATATCGAAAGTGAAGCACAGTAAGTATGCCGGGACCGTTTGTACAAACACGCCTCACGCAAACATTTACATCATAGTATGCCGACCGGCCGCCATTACATGATACGACGGCGTCTGTCAAATCACGCACACATAGATCGGTATGGTGCTTCACTTTCGATACGCATGGCGCGGAGTCTTTTTTTTTATAGTCTGTGACTACATAGTAAAAAAAACACTACTTAGTTACCTTAGGCCCAATACCATGTAGTTTCATCAGCTCTTGCTTGGCGTCCTTATACTTCATGTCTTCCAAGCTGTTGAACCATTCCACTCCCCCCCAGTCTACTATCTGAGCCGCTGACTTCTGTATGAACTTGGCTCGGTACCCAAAACCTAAGTTCCTGAGTTCTGATTCTACCTAGAATATTGGCAAAAAAAAAATAATAAAGAACACCAACAGCAGATACATGCAACATTGGCTTACAATAGCATTTAAAAAAGGTATTACTGCTAATATATACACAAACTATGTACACACAGCAGCAGGTCATGTTACTACAAACTGTCAAATTTTCTCATTCGATTTTGAACTTAACCATCAAAATTTTAAGGTTTAAAATCATTTGGAGAAATTTGACAGTTTGCTGTTGTCTGTACATAACATTCAAAAAAAATTAAATAAAATAAAATGACAAAACCAGACAAGTCGGACTTGGCTACAATCTGACAAAGATTCCATACTACCAAGACTATTCTAGTTTATTTTTACACGTAACTAGCTGTCCCGACAGATTATCCTGTCCAAATTTCAATAATTTATACAAAAAAATACCACAGAAAAAAGGACATCAGTATTTCCAGAGTTTGAAAATTTTCCAGGAATCCTTCCCAATTTTTTATTCCATAAAAACCTAATAGGGATGATGACTAAAATTTTTTCTTTATTGTAGATTATTAGAAAATATTGGACACGTATTTCGTCTTTTTTTACAAAATCAAAAGATTACGGCGGTACATTGAGTTAAAACATCGCGTGATGTTTTTTTTTTTTTTTTGGAATGGCATCTCGTAGTGTGACCATGAGAGGTCTCGACTACTTAACCGGACTTTCCTGTGGGTGCCTTTAAGCGAGCTCAAAAGCCTCCAGCCAGGGGCATAAAATACTAACTAAATTATAAACTAAACGACTGCGCACTAAGGGCACCCCCTGTGGGGTACGGACCTCGGCTTAGGGAGTCGTTGTCATTGACCAATGATAGACAAGGCAAAGCAATAGGCTGGATCAAGTTAGGGGAATTATTATTATCAGGGGAGTTTAAAGCTACAGGCTCAGCTACGCCACCAGCTGGCTCGATTATACCGATCAAGGGACGTGAATTTACATTTACGTTAGATGGTCTTAAACGCGATGGGCCTCGGCGGCGAGGCCGGAATGTAGATCTGTGTTTGTGTTGGACGGTGCTAGTGTCCCTACTACTTTCCTGGAGGAGGGTGATAGGGTCATCGGGTTCAGTGAGGGCATGTCGCGGACGGCGGATACTACTGATTCTACTGGGGACATAGCTAGCGGCTTCGACAACCAAGGGGTTGCGATGTTTCACGGCGGAATCAAAGAAACGCTTGGAAAGGCGTTTCAAGTACTGACGGATGGTCGGGACTTTAAGGTCAAGGTGGAGGTCCGCGTTCCGAACGAACCAGGGGGCTCCCGTTACCTTTCGGAGGAAACGGTTCTGAAGGGTCTGCATCCTATGGATGAGGTGGGGCTTTGCATGCGCAAAGACTGGGCCCGCATAGGTCATGATAGGTCGAATGCACGCTGTGTAAATACGCAACTTGCACTTAAGGGACAACTTGCTGCGTGCATTCAGAACGGAGTGTAAACGGCCGAGAGCAAAGTAGGCCCGCGAACGAACCTGCTTTATGTGCTCTGAAAATGATAAATGACTATCGAGCGTCACACCTAAATATTTGGCTCGCTTTTCCCAAGGGATCTGCTTGCCAAACATGGTGATCGGCCGAGGAGGGGCGGTGAGCCGATTACGCCGTCTCGTAAAGAGAATGGCTTGGCTTTTATCGGGATTGACTTCGATTCTCCACTTTCGAAACCACTTGCCGAGGGCATCGACTGCGGTTTGGAGGGTGCGAGCGATAGAGTCAGGGCGAATTCCCTTGGAGAAAATGGCCGTATCGTCTGCGAACAGCGCCAACTGTGCCTTTTTACTCTTCGGGATATCGCTGGCGAAGAGGATGAATATGAGGGGGGAAAGCACAGAGCCCTAAGGGACTCCTGCGCGAATAGGGTGGGGGGAGGAAAGTGCTCCTTCAATGCGATATCGCGTGATGTCACTTGTAGCTAGATTTTATACGTACAAGTGACGTAGCGAGCCCCCACTCCCCAACTTTAAAGCGTGTTATATAAGTCATTTTCTATTAATATGATAAAGCAAAAAATATGTGTCTAATCTTGTTTTATTATCTGACTGACGGACTAAATAGAATTTCTTTTTTTTTACCCTGGCATCATCCCTATTCAGACTCATAAACATTAAAAACAAAAAAAAAATAATAGGCAATTTAGACCAGCCATTCTCAAATTCAAAATAATAGGTCTTTACCTATGAAATTGCCGTTTTGTATGAAAAAATTTAAACGAATTTTTTTCATGCATTTTTTATTTGCATTAATCGAAGTAATCACCCATGCAATCAATGCATCTTTGCAAACGCAGTGGTAGTTTATTGATGCCCTTCTTAAAGAAATCAGCTGGACGGGAGGCAACAAATTCTTCAAAGGCATTTTGTACTGCCTCTCGGGTATTGAATTTTTTTCCCGCCAAGAAGTTATCCAAATTCTGGAAAAAGTAGTAGTCTGTAGGCGCAAGGTCTGGCGAGTAGGGCGGATGACGGAGAGCTTCCAACCCCAGTTCTTGCAACTTGGAGACCGTCTGCTGTGCAGTATGAGGTCGCGCGTTGTCGTGCAGGAGCAGCGGAGACGAGCGATTGACCAATGCTGGTTGGAGATGTGCCAGCTTCTCCATCATTGTGTTCCGTTCTTCACAGTACACATCTGAAGTAATGCTCACCCCGTTTGGTAAGAAGCTGTGATGAATCACACCGGCGCTAGACCACCAAACAGTGACCATCACTTTTCTAGGGGTAAGTTTTCGTTTAGGGCATTGTTTAGGTGCTGAACCAGGATCCAACCAACTTGCTGAGCGCTTGCGGTTATCAAACAGAATCCATTTTTCATCGCAGGTAACAATGCAGTTCAAAATTCCTTCATTTGTGTGTCTGTTGAGCAGTGCAAGGCACGTCTCGACGCGTACTTCGCGCTGGCGATCATTGAGTTCGTGGGCCACCCATTTGTCAAGCTTTTTTACCTTGCCAATTTGACGCAAATGGACCAATATTGTTTTGACGCTAACTTCGAAAGCTGCTGCTAATTCAGCCGTAGATTGTGTATCATCAGCTTCCTCAATCGCCTTTAATTCGTCATTGTCGACCAAAGTTTTCGGACGACCGCGAGGTTCATTTTTCAGGTTGAAATTTCCAGAACGGAAGCGAGCAAACCAATAACAAGTGGTGCGCTGGTTTGTAGTGTTAGCTCCGTAAACGTCGTTGATGTTGCGTGCCGCTTGTGCCGCGTTGCTGCCACGACGGTACTCATATTCCATAATTACTCGAATTTTTAACGTATCCATGATGACGAAAAAGATTGAAATGCGATGAAAATGTAACACTAATCAATAAACAAATGACTACTTTTGGGAAAAAAATCCATGTTTTTAAAATAAAATTAATTTGAAATTAGAATTCTTAGCCAAACAAAAATTATTTTGATTTGAAATGGCCAGTACTGCAGAACGGCAATTTCATAGGTAAAGACCTAATATTAGTTTTAAAAAATACCAATAGTGCTTGGGTTTTTTTTATTCTCAAAAGGTGTTTTGTTTATTTTCTTACCCCTGGTAAAGATAATTTCTCAACCTCTGGGAATGCATAGTATGTGTCTCCTTCATATTCACATATCTGTTCTCCATAGTGAGTGCATAACTTTTCTACCATGGTGGATATCCTGTAATACATAACATATTGTTATTTTCACATTTCCTTAATTATTATTGAGTTAGAAACTGTGCAAATATATAAAATAAAAACTATTGATTATTTTCATGATTGAGATTGTAAACAATTGAAAACTTTTTTTATTAAAAACACGTTTTTAATTGTTTACAATCTTGTTTATATTTTAAATAAATATTTAAAAAATGAGGAGTTATTATGGCAAAAAAGGCACCAAGTATTCAACAAGTGAAGAAAATAATTATTTACCGTGATATATGATTATTCTGGCTACAAATAAAAGAGAATAAATTCTCCACAGGTTCTTGGCGTAACATTCTAATTCCATAAAACTGTTGGCAGGCCTTCTCAAACAATTCATCTTTCTCCGACCATTCCTTGTAATATTTTCCTAGGTTCAAATCTAGTCTAAAATAATCTTCAAGTAACTTTTCAAAATCTACATCTTTTTTGGTACTTTTGTTTTTATTTGATGTTTTTGACTTGTTATGTAGGGAGCCTATGACTTGATATTGTAGATGGTCATCATTTTCACGTAATTTCCAAACGGTTTTCGAGAAAACGCCGATCCATTCATTGTTTTCGTTGTTGTGTGTCCACCTGAAGAAGAATAACTGTTTATTTTCTATATACATCTGCTTGTCGTGTTCTAGGGAAATTATTTATTTGTACCTTACGTAGTTTAGGAATTCTTTGTTTCTACAAGATTCCTCAAACATTTACCACGACAAATTCGATTTAGGCGTCTCTATTATTAAAGCTGCACAACATAACATAACATCACGCTTGTGTTGCCCGAAAGGGTGTGCAGAGGTGTAAGCTGTATTATCACACAGGTAAATAATAAAAATCATATTTGTTTATATCATGCACAATACGAACCTAAAACTTTGACCGCCAGATAACGTTCCCATCAATTGGAGCTCTCGAAAGTTACACAACAATTTATTCCAAGTCATTTTTAATGGTTACTATTATAATATATTGTTTCTTACAATTTTTTAATTGAGAACTCTAATGTAAATAATAAATTACATTCTAAAGTGTTGTAAAGAGCGGCGCGAAATTTGACACTTGACAGTGACGCTGAACTGCACTGAACTGACAGCAGAGTTGCCGTTAGGACCATCTAGTTTGTGGCTACATCAAAGAAAAAAGTTGCTAGTTTTGTAACTAAATTACTTTCGAAATTCCGCTAAAAGTGGCTAAAGTATTTTTGGCTTACTTTATCCTATTAATATAATTTAATATACACATAGGGATGGGGATAAGTGGATTTAATAGTGTTGTTAAAAAAATATTAAAAACTGGTTACAAGTTTATAGCTAAAAACATTAAAATTACAGTTTTTTTAGTAAAAAATTAAAAATCAATTTGAAAGTTTACAATGACATCTGGAAATTCTGGAATCTCTTCGTTAATGGATGATGTTATGGATGGTATTTCAGTTGGTTTGACTGTTTTTGTGACTTTTGTTAAAACTTCAGGTGGCAAAATAGTAATAAAAGTAGGTATGTAGTAATAATCTAAAAAGTAGCCAGAAGTAGCTAGATTCATTTTGGTGGCTAAATCAGATTATTTTTTGGCTAAAACCGTCGAAAATCCGCTAGATCTAACCACAAAGTGGCTAAAACGGCAACACTGACTGACAGGCTTAATGTCAGTGTGACCAGATTTAAATTGAACATAATGCTAGCTGCTTGCCTAAATTCTGCTATTTTTTTGTAAAAAATGCCAAAATTCTGCTAATGAATTAGGACATCATTTGTACAAATAATGTATTTAAAAAAACGCAAAAAGAATTACTAAAATATTTATTAACAATTAATAATAACTTCTAATTTCCTGTGGTAGAGGAGCTCGTGGCTAAGTAATAACAGCCGTACGGGTCGATCCATCAGGTTAAGCTATGCTTGCCGGGGTTGTCCGTGGATGGGTGACCATCTTTACATATCGAGACTCCTCCGTGCCTCGGAAAGCACGTTAAGCCGTTGGTCCCTGATGTCATTCGTGGATCTTTGACAGTCGTTACGGGTCGTCAGAAGCCCGAAAGTCTGACAACCAGTCTTACCAAGAGGTATCGTTTTACCCAGTTAATGGGTTGTGGAGGTAAGATAGGCAGTCGCTCCATGTAAAATACTGGTATTCAGCTGCATCCGGTTAGACTGGAAGCCGACCCCAACATAGTTGGGCAAAGGCTAGGCAGATTGATTGATTCTGTGGTATCCATGTTTTTATACAGAGCTGTCAAGCTTTGAGCTACCTTTATCATAATTTTTGATGGCGTAAAATTTACGCATCCACCCTGTTCTTTTATTGACTGACATGTAGAATTACAGCAACATTTTATTTTTTTTTGTTCCGTAGTTCAGTGTTTATATTGATCGTTTGAGAAAATAGGCGCTCACAAGCCGTATTTGACATAGGCAAAATCATCATTGCCTTTGCGAAATCGACCAAGTTCAGATAGCTCCATCTGCTTTGGTGATTTTTGAAATGTGGCCCCAAAATCTCTTAGTAGTCATAGGTTTAGAATCAGAACTTCTCAAATTTTACCCAAGTGAAGCACAGGAATTTGTCAATGTCTAATCCTGCTAATTTTCTGCGGAGGTTTTCTAAGATTCTGCCAAATTCTGTTATCTTTTCAGATCTGCGACACAATCGGCTAAGCCCTAAACTCCATAGAACCCATATTCTAAATAAATATTTCGGCTAGCAACTTTTAGCACCAGGGAAGCCCGCGAAATTAAAAATTTTCTTATTTTTTGCAATTTTCGTCAGTGTCAGGATGGTGTCTGGTTGTATTTTGAATGAACAAAATATGATACGCGACTGCAATGGCTGGTTTATACGATGCGAGCTGCTGACTAGATAGTAGACAGCTGCTCGCACTGTGTAGGTACTCGCATGTCAGTAGCTCGGCTTGCCTTTTGCTGTTTACACAGTGCGAGCTGCTGACAAGACAGCTGCTCACACTGTGTACTCGCATGTCAGTAGCTCAGCTTGCTTTGGCTGTTTATACAGTGTGAGTTGCAGCACTCGGTAGGCCGACTCGCACGAAAACAAAAAAAATTTACTCGGGTGCGAGCTGTCCAACTCGCAAGTGCGAGTAACTCAATGATACGTCCACACAGTGCGAGTTGCTGCACTGCAGCTACTCGGTAAGTCGACTCTCACGCTAGCTCGCACTGTGTACACTAGCCATACAACCAATGGGTTAGCACACCAAGCTACCCCAATTTTCTTTGATTGATTTTCAACTTTACTACAAAGGAATAAGGATCATATTCAATTGGGAACATTTGACAGATTGGGGTAGCTTGTTGTTCTGCCCTCTGTACATAAGTATGTCTTTAGAGAATTTTAATTCAAGTCATCAATAAAACTCTGTTGTGAAGTGGTTTCAAATGGTGGTAAGTGGCTATAAAGTCGTTTTGGAGTTTTATGACAGAGTTTTGAATGTGTTTTACCAGTGAAACAATACAATAATTTGTTAATGTGTTTTTTGTGAGGAAAACTCTGACATTCTGCAAAAGATTCTTCTAAAGTAAGTTGTAAGGTGAGTAACTAAGTACTAAAACTGTAAAACTCAAAACACGTCCGAAACCTTACCTACTAGCGATACGGAGAGGGGGTGTTCCTCGTGGTCAAGTAGCAAAAATAAATAAAAATACGCACAGTGATAATTTATTTAATCGAGTCAGACATTAAAGTATACTTATTTTCTAACACAGACAACAGCCTTTTTCGCATAGAAATATTTAACAGAATTCTATATATTTTAGTGGTCCCTTTTTGTTGTAGGTATCTACCTAAAGAATACTCTTGATCTGTATAATTTGCTTCTTATAAAAGTAGGTAACTAGGTAGGTACAGCCAACTGCACATTATTGGTACCTAACACTTGCACTACGAAAATCGCCCATTAGTGCCACGACGACATAAAGGCGCAGTCAATATCAAAATGTGAGTGTACGGAACCGTACATTACTTTAGCGACTTACGCGCCGTGCATTCTGCACACACAGCATTTGTACCTATTATTGCAAATAATATGTAAAAATATATTTAATTAAATCAGTGTTTTTCGAACATTCAAAGCGGTCGGTTTTATTTCATCATCCCAATAGAATCGCCCCGTTATCATATCATTAAGTGTAGGGATCCCCTACATTTATTTTTGGTCCTTCGAGCACCTCGTGCAGGACCTCGTCGCGGTACTTTGACGCAGCGCGCGTGCTGGTCAGAGGCACGGTTCGGACTCAAGGTTCTGTGATCAAACCAGTGTGGACTCATTCAGTGAAGCACACTCTTGACTTGAGCAAATCTAGCTTAGGTCAACAGCACAGTCGCGGTAATCATATCACGGCGTGACATCAACATCCTCGGGCTCTGTAGAGCTCATCATCGGGCGGCGCGAGGGTTCAGCGTCCACTATCAACCTCTTCGGGAGCATTATCAGGTGCAGACAGCTACGTGGATCATCATTTAACCAAGTAAGACTGTTCCTTTACCTACATCATGGAAACTATTTTTGCCCGTCAATCTGAAATCATCGCCAATTTCACTACAATCAAGGTGAACTTTAACAAAGACTCGGATTCTCGCAAGAATGCCGAATACTTGAAGAAACGGTTAGAGACGTTAGACAACCTCTGGGGAGAGTTCGACCAAAATCACCAAAAAATATCTGAGCATGAAAATTTGGCGGTTGAGTATTTCCTTAACAACATATATCAAAAGGGTAAAGACTATTATCAATCAACTCGTAATCTTATATCGACTTACGGCAAATCAACAAAATCTACTCAACCAGATGGAAAGTTAGACGAATTGTTATCATTGCAACGCACTAATTTTAGGGCTTTTAATCGACTAATCAAGGGCATCAAAGTTGATCAAATAATAGATAAATGGGAACTAGAAGATGAGCTCAAAAACGTTCAAGCTAAGTGGGCAGTTATTGATGTTCAACACTTGCAAATCGATCATATACTAGCTGGTGGAGATATATCATACGACGAGGAGTTTAATCATCATGAATCATCCTACAAAGCTATCAAACGTGAGTTGAATAGGAAAATCTCATCAACGACTCACTTAGAAAAATCAACTCCGCACATTGAAATACCGTCGTTCAGCGGGAACTACATACAGTGGCCAACCTTTTATGACTTGTTCATGGAGACAATTCATAACAATAACTCTATCACTAAAGCTCAGAAGATGCAGCACCTTAAGGGAAAACTTAAGGGTGAAGCAGAACGCCTCATCTATCATCTCCATATTTCATCAGAGAATTATGATACTGCGTGGGAGATCTTATTACATCGGTACAACAACTCTCAAGTTCTTTTTACGAATCAAATCGAAATGTTCCTCAATCAACCCAACATTCAGAAGCAATCAGCATTTGAAATCAAAAGGTTGTATGATACCTCAACCGAATGTATTCACGCGATTCACAATCTCGGCGTTGATACAAATACGTGGGATCCGTTGTTGGTTCATTTATTGTGCAAAAAGCTGGACCCAGAAACTTATGCTGACTACAAGGAATCACGTAGGACACCTCGTGATCTACCAAGGTTGGACGAGTTAATGGCATTCCTCGAGAGTAAGTTTACCGCTCTTGAGCCCATTCATACAAACGATAAGGAACCCTCACCATCAAGCAAACGAAACCCAAATCAATCAAAGACCACAAATAACTCTAATAAGCAAAACATTTATAAAGGTTACATTAACAAAAATTATCAAGCCATCATTACTCAAACTTCAAAATGCTCTGTATGCAATTCAAATCACGCTCGCAATTTGTTTTCGTGCAAAAAATTCATGAATATGACACCAGACGTGCAATTAAAGACGGTGACAAACTCAAATATTTGTCGAAATTGCCTATTCAGTCACGATGGAAGTCAATGCACTTCGACAAAACGTTGCAAAACCTGTCAAGGTGATCATCACACAATACTCCATGAAGCATGTGTCCCATCATCAAAATCTGCTTCTCAAGCATCATCATCATCTGCAACGACCGCTTCGTCATCAAAATCATCAAACAAGCAACCTAATGTTAATCATGTCGCAGGAGATGACGAAGAGTTATTGCTGACCACGCTGTCCATCAATGTCAGGTGTTCTGATGGCAGCTATGTGACCCTTAGGGCTCTCTTAGATCAGGGATCACAAATATCATTAATATCGGAAAACGCTGTACAGCGGTTAGGGTTGCAACGTCGAAGATACAACGCATCAGTAACTGGAATAGGTGCCGGTGCTAGGCAAAGCAAAGGACGGGTATCAATCGACTGTCAATCAATCTACGGTGACTATCAATTTACTACAGAAGCACTAGTTCTGTCAAAGGTCGCTAACTCCTTGCCTGGTATACCATTCAAAAAACAATCATGGTCTCATATCCAGCATCTTCAATTAGCAGATCCCGAATACAACGTGTCGAAGCCAATTGATATTCTCTTGGATGTGAGTCTTGTGTGTGGAGTGATTCTCAAATCATCATGGACGGTCTCATCAAAGGTCCAGCACAGGCTCCGATTGCGCAACAGACGACACTCGGATGGATCCTGTCTGGCAACAAACGCACATTTAATTGTCATATTGTAACGAATGACTTATCAGATCTATCAAAATATTGGGAGATAGAGGACGTTGATACATCATTAACATCTCTTACCAACGAAGAGCAGTATTGTGAAGAGTTTTATCAGCAAGCTACTCGTCGTTTGGACACTGGTAGATACGAGGTTGGCATACCCATGAAACCCGAATATGAAAATCAGCTTGGATCATCTAAATCAAAGGCTATTGCACAATTCAAACAGTTGGAAAGAAAAATGTGCAATAATGAATCATTTTCAGAAAATTATAAAACATTTATGTCTGAATATCAACAACTGGGTCACATGTGTATTGCCAATAATGTCGACGAATCAAAACGTGCCTTCTACCTACCACATCACGGCGTGATGAAATTAGATTCAACAACAACAAAACTTAGGGTTGTTTTTAATGCGTCGGCGAAATCTACATCAGGCAAAAGCCTAAATGATATCATGTGTTGCGGACCGAATCTTCAAAAGGACCTCATGACACTCATCTTAAACTGGAGAACCTATAGTTATGTTATCACGGCGGACATAGAAAAAATGTTTCGGCAAATATTCATCAGACAGTCAGATCGTCATCTCCAATCAATCATTTGGCGGCAATCATCTCAGGAAGTACTCAATGAATATCATCTTACCACCGTGACGTACGGTACTAAGGCCGCCCCATACTTAGCCATGCGAACACTTAAACAGCTGGCTGTAGACGATGCCGACAAGTATCCACTAGCTGCGTCAGCATTAAGTCAATCATTCTATATGGACGATTTGTTTAGTGGAGCAAATACCATTCATCAAGCCAGGGAGCTTCAGCATCAACTCATTGAGATGCTGAAGGGTGCTGGTATGAACCTTCGGAAATGGTCCAGTAACGTACCGGACCTACTGGTAGATCTATCACCTGACCAACTCAATAATCCATTAGACTTCAAGTGTTCGGAAACAAGAAAAACACTTGGATTAAGATGGAACCAATCAACGGATAGCTTTAGCTTTCAAAATCAATTACAGCATTATGATAAACGCGTCACAAAGAGACAGCTACTTTCGGAAATTTCAAAGCTATTTGACCCCTTAGGCTGGCTGTCACCATTATCAATCAGAGCAAAACTGCTTTTTCAAAATGCATGGTCATCACATTTGTCGTGGGACGAAGAAGTTTCACAATCGGTTCAAGAAGATTGGATTCAGCTTAAGAATGACTTCAACACCATAGATCAATTTATCATACCACGTCATCTTGGTAACACAAACCAATCATATCAAATCCATGGATTTTGTGACGCTTCCGACAAAGCATACGCATGTGTTGTATATGTAGTAGCTAAAGACAATAAGGGCGAGTTCACATCAACAATCGCTGTAGCAAAAACGAAGTTAGCACCTTTGGCAAAAAAGGTATCATTGCCACGGCTAGAGTTATGTGGTGCACTACTGCTATCTCAACTTATCAAGAAGGTCATGGAATCCTTATCAAATCAGGATGTCGAGATTTACGCCTGGACAGACTCCATGATAGTTTTAGGGTGGATCAAAGGTGACGTGAAGAAGTGGAAGCAGTTCATAGCTAACAGAATTATAAAAATAATTAGTATCATTCCATCATCATGTTGGCATCATGTGAGGTCAGAAGAGAATGCTGCAGATTGTGCTACTCGGGGTCTGACATCACGGAAGTTATCAAGTCATCCGTTGTGGTGGCAGGGTCCGAAATGGATAACCAATTTCGAACACAGTACCCTTCCTATCATCTCATATCAATCACCCGATTTGGAGACCAAGAAGCTTAGTGTAAACACGGCCTTATATCAAAATCATATTTCATTCATACACGAGTTATTACAGAATTACCGTTCATTAACTCGCATTGTAAAAATTATCGCTTGGATATCTCGTTTCATTACGCAATCACGAGACAAACGCACATCAAGAACGGATGTATTGACGTCATCAGAGATGGACAATGCATTGAATATCATTATTAAAGATGATCAATCACATCAATTTCATGAAGATATTTCATTTATCAATCAAAAGGGACACGTGCATCCTAGAAGCAAAATATCATGTCTTAATCCTTTCATAGACGAGCACGGTATCCTTAGAGTGGGTGGACGACTCAAAAACGCATGCATCAGCGACTCATCAAAGCACCCTATTATATTATCAAGTCATAGTCGTCTCACCGATTTAATCATTGATCAGGCTCACATTACCACATTACATGGAGGCACACGGCTGACACTTTCATACATCAGAGACAGATATTGGATAATCAGTGGAATCCGTACTGTCAAGAGGAAGTTGAGATCATGTGTTAAGTGTCAGCGCTTCAGTCAAACACAATATCAACAAATCATGGCCGATCTTCCACAGCCACGAGTCACCCCATCACGACCTTTCTCTCACACCGGTGTCGATTTTACCGGACACGTCGAGTTGAAGGCCAATAAGGGACGTGGAATCAAAACAGTCAAGGGGTATATAGCAGTATTTGTTTGTTTGTGTACCAAGGCTGTTCATCTGGAACTAGTTTCCGATCTGAGTACTCCAGCATTCTTAGCAGCCTTTCGTAGGTTTTCGGCCCGACGTGGAACGCCAAGTCACGTGTATAGTGACAATGGCACGAATTTCGTAGGGGCCAATCGTATCATTAAGAAGGAGTACCAAGAGATTATAGCCACCATCAACACCGATTTCTTCAATAACATCAATGACATGAACATAGAGTGGCACTTCAATGCTCCTGCGTGGCCAAGTGCAGGCGGCCTTTGGGAAGCTGCGGTGAAAAGCCTCAAATATCATCTAAAGCGTATCATTGGCGATCAGAAACTCACTTACGAGGAGTTTACTACGCTACTACATCAAATCGAGGCATGTCTGAACTCAAGGCCTCTCTGTCAGTTGACAGAGAGCTCTGACGACGACGTTCTTACGCCAGGACACTTCTTGGTCGGTGACCCACTTCTATCTAGGCCACAGAAGGATCCAGAATCAATCAACAAGGTGGCAACTCATTCAATCAATGAACAAACAGCTCTGGAAAAGATGGTCAAGCGAATATCTTCAGCAACTGCAGGCTAGATCAAAATGGCGTAAGCCAAGTAGAAACTTCGAAATCGATGACGTCGTTCTTATCAAGGACGAAAACTTGCCACCGGGCAAGTGGGCGTTAGGACGTATCCAAGCAGTTCATCCAGGAAAGGATGGCTATGTAAGGGTAGTCAGTTTAAAAACTAAGAATAATATCATACAACGCCCTGTCACCAGACTTGTGTTGCTACCAGTAAACAAGGACACACAGGAAACACAGGATCAAAATGTCAATCAAGACAGTTCACACGAGCGAAGCAAGAGAAAGCGACTTCCTCGCAACAACGTATCATTGAAGAGCCTGTTCACTAGTTTCTTATTACTATTGTTTATGTTATTATCATCTACTTCAGCGCAAAATATACCAAATCAGGTACCGTATAATGTGACGTCATTAAAACAGAATCAAGCTATATACTTCGATAGAATATCTAATCTACAGTACATCAAGGACGAATGGCGTCTAGTTGTCTACTACAACATGACGGCCTATTGGAAAGGATTATCCGATATCAAAGGTTACGTCGACCATATCAAGTCATTATGCAACACCCATGCAAGTAAACAATATCAGAGTATCATTCTTCAGTTAGAGCACGAGATTAGCGAAATTGAACACTATGATATGTTACTTAAATACCAAAGTCCGAAGAGGCTGAAAAGAGGCCTAATAAACGGGTTGGGTTATATTGCTAATTCATTATTCGGTGTACTGGACGAGAGGTTTGCCGAACAATACAAGAGTGACATCGAGCAGATTAGTCATAATGAAGAGCATCTTCAAAAACTTATCAAAAATCAGACAAGTATTTTAGAATCAGAATTTAATATCATACGTCGTAATGAAAACATCATGAATCAACAATTTTCATTTATCAAGCAACATCTTCAAAATCTATCGACTGAGGTGAATAAAATACGTTTGGATAATGAAGATGGCCTTTATGTCACATCATCATCTCTAGCATCAATAATTCTATCAAATATTCGTTGGATTCAGCAAACGTTGATTGGTACGGTTACGGATATTTCACACGGGCGCATTGACACTCATTTGCTGTCACCCGAGCAGTTATCGTATCAGCTGAGCATCATCACTAGCCAACTTAATGGGAAACTTACGTTACCAGTGGATTCGAAAAATATCAAGGACTTGTATCGTTTACTTAAAGTGTCAGCTAGAGTCTTCTCAAACTACTTAATCATCGAAATCAAGATTCCACTCTTAAGCAATGAATTGTTTGAGTTAAACAAGATCATATCTATTTCTCAAAAGAGAGGACTACAGTATTATCATCTCGTGCCATCGGTACCATTCATAGCGTACAACCTACGCAAAGATACCGCATTTCTTCTATCAGAAGCAGACCTACAATCATGCACTCATGTTCCCAACGATATCTTGTTATGCTCATTAAACATACCCATTTACAATCTAAACATAAAGCAATCTATCTGTGAAATCAAAATCTTTAATCAAAAGCAACTGTGCCATTCCGTAAAATCGTCATGTGAAGAGCAATGGATCAAATTGCACAGGCCAAACACCTGGCTGTATACATGTTGCTCGGAATGCCAAGTGCGCATAATTTGCGCCAACGGAGTCACAATGGTCAACCTTGTCGGCAACGCGATTATTACCCTAGGTCAAGGTTGCACATTGAAAGGGGATACCTTTAGTATTTATGCTCATAATAATTTCATCAATCATGTAAATATTCATCATCACATCGAAGTCCCAGAGGTGTCTGTGCTAAACAAAATCATGAAAACATCTGCCCCAGAGAACTTCAGCGTGACCGAAGATCATCATCTCATTTGGAATCAATTAAGGGCTCAGATTGACGAGGCTAAGGAACAGTCGTCTACAGATCTCAGCATTCACGACATCCATCACTATACTATGTTGTACATCAGCATAGCTTCGGTTATCATCTTGGCTGTAGTCGTCGCGTACCTCATCAGAAAACATCGAAGTGCGGATAGAGTACCAGCGTCGCCGGCCCCCCAGGGCCAGGAGGCTGTCTGGGTAGGGCCAGTGACAGTCGCGCCAGCTGACACAGTGCCAGTGGCATCACGTTTAGCGGAATCAGTGCAAAAGTGTGATGAAGTGTTTACGGTTAGTGGTGTAGATAGGGCTACCTCGCCAACGTTTCTGCGTTCAGTGCACTTAAAAGACTGCGATGATTAAGGACATAATGTATCTTAGAATAGTCACTTAAATTAATGTTTTATCGCATTTGTGTCACTTCATTAGCTATCAGTCTATTATCATTTTCTTATTTAATCATATCAACTTATTGTAATTTGCATTATCTGCCGATCTATCGATCATTGCAGTTGTCCTGTTTAGGCGGGCAGGATGTACGGAACCGTACATTACTTTAGCGACTTACGCGCCGTGCATTCTGCACACACAGCATTTGTACCTATTATTGCAAATAATATGTAAAAATATATTTAATTAAATCAGTGTTTTTCGAACATTCAAAGCGGTCGGTTTTATTTCATCATCCCAATAGAATCGCCCCGTTATCATATCATTAAGTGTAGGGATCCCCTACAGTGAGGTTAACTGTACCTACTATTTGAAGTACCTGGGCGACCGAGCTCTGCTCGGTTGAAAATAGAGAAAACGAATTTTCCTAGATATGAGACCTAGCTAGATCGATTTTTCGCCCCCGTAAAACCCTATATTGCAATTTTCATCGAAATCGTTAGAGCCGTTTTCGAGAAACTGATTACAAAATACGCTCGCGAAAACGGCTCTAACGATTTCGATGAAATTTGATGAGGATGCAAAACGACACGCTGTATATGCCTAGACCTATAGGATTGTGGTTACTTAGTAGGTGTTTGTTATTGGACCAAGATTATTTTATGAATATCGCCGATAAAACGCAAAATTGTGGCAAGACTTCAGTGTTGTATAAATATAACAAAAATGCACATTTTGACCGACAATATTAATTGTACCTACCTAACTAACATTTACAAACAAAACTAGGTACTTGTTGCGGCGGCCTAAAGCCTTGGGGTGAAAATCGAAATTTTCTTAGTGGACTGTATGAGGGGCGGTTCGGTGACACAAGTAGGTGTTTTGGTGGTGTGGGAAAATGATGATGGTACCTGCCTGGTGAGCTATGGCGACACGACGAGAAGGGTTTCCTTAGCCACGTGGCTGGCGCGTCCAGGATATCACGTACGGACGAGAATCTGCACTTTCCACAACACACATACACGCACTTGCACTGTTCAATAGCAATCTTCGTTCTTCGCGGTGAAAATATGAGTCCTTTTTCGACTTGGGATTAATTTTACCCACTGGCGTCGATGTTGGTTGAGAACTGGCGGATCTTCTTGGCGGCAGCGTATGCACGCCATTGCGGATCTTCCTTCTCGCTCTCACTTAGGCATTATAAGGGTTGTGGAAGGGAGAAGGAAAGCGGAAGGAACTTTATGTTACACAGATACTAATTAATTAGAGTTGCCAGTAATTAGGCATGAAATATAAAACTAAAGAAAGTAATGGCGTTAACATTCCTCGCGGCCTTAAAGGGTCACCTTTAAAGAGAATGATATAATAATATATACAGTGAAATTACACTTAAATCTAACTAAAGAGGGAATGGACTGAATAAGATATTACTGAGTAGGAATGGGGCATAAGCGGACCACAGGTCGCACAAGAATCCCATTAGAAGTGCGTACTGAAACGACTCGCGTGCTACCGTCTATAGACGTATGCAACTTCTCAATAACACCTAGAGGCCAGGATAGAGGAGGCGCATTATCATTAACTATCACTACTACAGTGCCTTCCTTAATCATGTCTCCATCAGGTTTATTCCATTTTAAGCGTGATTGTAAACTATGAAGATACTCGCTTCGCCATCTTTTCCAGTACGACTGGACTAATTTATCCATAAGAGAGTGTCTTTGAAGCAGGTGATCAGACAGTAAACCTACTTCCGCGGCGGGTAATGAGTTAAGCGGTACAGTATGTAAAAAATGCGAAGGGGTAAGAGCTTTAGGCTCTTCCGGATCAGCGCTAAGAACAGTAAGAGGTCTGGAGTTCAACAGGCACTCTATTTGAGAGAGAATTGTAACTAATTCTTCATAAGATAGAAGTTGTTGACCTATTGTCTTGAAAAGGTGAGTCTTCACGGCCTTCACCATGGACTCCCAACATCCACCAAAGTGCGGTGACGCGGGCGGAATAAAGTGCCAATTAATGCGATGCTCAGCGAGCTCCTCTTCAAAGCGCGGGCGGTATTCTTTATTTATGAAAGTATACAAGTCGCGTAAAAACGAATTAGCTCCTCGAAAATTGGTCGCGTTGTCCGAATACAAGCATTGTACCGGTCCACGGCGGGATAAAAACCGTTTCAACGCGGCTATGAACGACGCAGTCGTAAGATCTGTAGCTAATTCAATATGAACAGCGCGAGTAGTCATACAGGTAAATATACATAAATAACCCTTGCGACTCTTCGCACCTCGAGTGCGTACGGGCACATACTGTATAGGGCCAGCGTAATCACACCCTGTATGAGAAAAAGCTTTGGTTGCAACATTTACTCTAGATTTAGGGAGATCGCCCATAATCGGCGGACCATGAGGTCGCGGTCTCCACCTGTGACATGCGTTACACTTGTGGATTCTATGACGAATAATGCGTCTAGCGGACAAAATCCAATACTTATGGCGCAATAACGACATAGTGAGTTCTGGACCTGCATGTAAATATTTTATATGATAATAGTCTACGAGGATTTCAACTATGCGATCATGTCGGGGTAACACTACCGGGTGTTTAGTACTATAGGCCTCAGCCGAATGAGTTAATCGACCCCCAACGCGGATTAAATCATCACCATCTACAAATGGCTTGAGTTTAATAAGAGCGGGTGAACAAATTTTATTATTTTTTAACTCGGAATAATCATCCATGAAGTGTTTTCTTTGAACATGACGCCACAAAATGGTTTCAGCGAACTCGAGGTCGCTAGCGGTAACGGTGTCAGTCTGACGCGGGAGTTTTTTCATGAAGCTGTATATGAAAACAACAATACGCAGCAGTTTAGTCCACGACGACGTACGTTCTGCGAGTGCGAGTAGAAGCGAATTGTCCGAACTTGAATCCGCGATGATAGCGCTGGCGCGCGGGAAGTGATGACCATCGTCTTGAACCAACTGTTGTACTGTGCGGATCGCATGGTAGGGACTTGACTTGAGACCAAAACAGACACGGTTAAACTGATATAGAACCAGAGGATCGTTTGGACTAAAACGATATAAGATGCGTTGAAAGCGACGATCGCTTTCTCTTACTTCAATCTGTAAGAACATTTGTCGGCAATCAGCCGAGAGCGCGAATGCGAACAATCGAAAATTCAGAATTATAGTAAATAAGTCACCCTGTAAATTTGGGCCACTGTGTAAAATATCGTTGAGAGATAATCCAGTACTCGTTTTAGCACTAGCGTCTAACACGGAGCGTAGTTTTGTTGTTGTCTTATCTAAACGTACAACTGCGTGATGCGGAATTACATAGTCAGGACAACTACTGTCTGAACTAGCGAGCGGAGCAGGAGATAAATATCCTTTATCAATATATTCGCGAATGACGTCATCATACGCAGTACGTAACTCGGGTGCAAATTCTAATTTCTTTTCTAGGCAGAAAAAACGTTTTTTCGTGATATCGAGTGAGTTCCCCAATGAGAACACATCGCTGCGAAACGGTAGGGCTACAGAGTATCTACCTGTGTCCCCATCGCGTTCCGTGGTCGAATTATAAAAGTACTCGCACTCAAGTTCGTCGAGCGATTTGCTCGTCGAAAGAGTGACGGGCGCTTCATCGACCTGCCAGAATTTTTTCAACGCCGATTCTAACGAGTCTTTGTCGGATGGTTGCGAAATATGTGAGTAACAAGACTGTGGAGGCTTATTACGACGTACAGGCAGCGCGGGCACAGTGCCCATGATGACGTAACCGAGTACCGTCTGCATGGCGGGCGGCGCGGAGGAGTTGCTGCTAACTACGCGGGGCAGCATAAGATGCGGGAAAAGCGAAGCCCCGATCAACACATCGATGCGACCGGGTTTGCCAAACGATTCGTCGGCGAGCGGTAAACCTTTTAAGTAAGGCAAGGCGGAAGTATCTACGGGAGCGGTAGGTAAATTATCGGTGATTGCATCGACAACTAGCGAATTAACGTTAAAAGTAACGTTCGGATTAAAACGGGAAAAGAAAGCGAATTGTACGGAACCCTTAACGGATTTTTCCGTACCACCGATACCCTTAACGGAAGGCGTATCAGATGAATGTCTAGTCAAACCTAATCGTTTGCAACATTCTGCGGTAATAAAATTAATTTGTGAGCCACTGTCTAATAGACAGCGAATAAAATGCTCCTTACCAAATGAATCTCGAACTATTACAGTAGCGGTTGACAACAAAATAGTAGTATTCGTATTACATTGCGGCTTTGATACGCGGGAGTTCGAGTCGTAAAAGATCGACGCAGCAATGGATGCATTACATTGCGGGGCGCTCTGAGCGGTGGCGGCGAGCGGCGCGGCGGCGGCGTGAGCATCTTGCTCGCTCGAAGCCGTGGAGTTTGAACCAGATTGTGTACGTGCGGTATCATCAACACCGTTCGATATTACAGTCGCGTGCGATTCGCGATTAAAGTGTAAAAGCGTATGATGTTTATTTTTACAAGATTTACATCTAGATTCAGACCGACAGACTCTGGCCTTATGTTTAATACTTAAACAGTTAGTACATGCATCGTTTTGTTTCACCGATTTGAAACGATCACTTGGTGTCATTTTAGAAAAGGCAGGACATTTAAATAAATGTTCATGAACAAAGCTATCACACAAACATTTTGCGGATTTATCAATTACAGTGTAAGATTGCGGTTGCGGAGTTTTGGACGTTTTTTTATTTACAGGATTGTTGTTAGACTGAGTGAAACTCAAGCTGTTTAAAGCTTTAGTATTTTGTAAAATGCGAGATTGATTTTTAATGAACTGTACTAAATTGTCGAATTTAGGAATTTCGTCTTTTGAGTTCATTTCAAAAAGTCGAGCGGTTTCAGAATCAACCTTTTTTATAGCGACATGGAAAAAAATCAAATTGATAAATCATTTATTTTAAGGTTTTTTAATGCGTTTGCGGCGGAAACAAAATTATCAGAAAAGGATTCGAAATTTTGAATAGATGCGGTATTAAAAGATTTATGTTCAAACATCCGATTAAGGTAACTAGAAGCTAATATACGTTTGTCTTCGTACTTGTTTATGAGTGAATTAAAAATTAATTGGTAGTTATCGCCATTAGGGCAAACTCCTGAGAACGCGGTTTGAGCCTTATCTTTCAATTTCCCCATCAAATAATATAATTTCTCCGAATCAGTCAATGTATTATTTTCGTGTACCGTGCTTTTAAAATTAGCATAGAACAGGGGCCAGTTACGAATATCGCCATCGAATGACATAATTTCAATGGGAGGCAAGCGAACTGTTTGCTTATTGACACCACTACCACTAGAAGTAGGAGCCGATGTGGCTGATGATTTTGAGTAATTTGAATAATTATATTTAACGCAGCAATATAATTCCTCAAAACTAATCCACGACTGATCATCAATATTATTTTCCGGGTCTTGTCTTAGAAGAAGCGAGTTATATTTATTAAATGCCTCGAGGAACTCGGTGCGCAACGCATCAACATTGACACACGCACACAAGAACTTCTCTAGCGGTTCCATACCGGACTTCATTTTTTCCATTAAATCGTAAATGATTTGCATGCGGGCAAAAATCATATTACGACATGACAGTGCTATTTGAATCGCGGATTCTATCTGATCATCCGAATCCATGGTCACTTTCTTAGGCATTTTCGATATTTTTGTAGGTTTTTATAATAGCTAAAATAAATCGCAAACTTCAACGAGTTGCGCGCGGTGCGGGATTGGTAGGTGGTACCTACGAATATAGTACCGAACGATAGCGAAGCGAGCGAGCGGTAGATTTTGCTTCTACCTACGTATATTAAAATATTAAGTTGAGCGGGATGCGAAATACCTGTGAATGTACGCAATGACAAGTAGGTACTGCAATAAATGAATAAATGAAAGCGGTTTAGTATAAGAGTATAAGGAACGAAGATTGAAATGAAATATAGTTGCGGGATGATGATATACGGATATAATATTGATATCCGTTATCAAGAGGATAAAGAAAAATAGGTATCCGTGATCATGGGACCAAAACTGTTGGATATCTGTGATCGTAGGACCAAAAACTGTTGGATATCCGTGATCGTAGGACCAAAAAATGTCGGATATCCGTCTCGAAGGACCAAAAAATGTTGCGGCGGCCTAAAGCCTTGGGGTGAAAATCGAAATTTTCTTAGTGGACTGTATGAGGGGCGGTTCGGTGACACAAGTAGGTGTTTTGGTGGTGTGGGAAAATGATGATGGTACCTGCCTGGTGAGCTATGGCGACACGACGAGAAGGGTTTCCTTAGCCACGTGGCTGGCGCGTCCAGGATATCACGTACGGACGAGAATCTGCACTTTCCACAACACACATACACGCACTTGCACTGTTCAATAGCAATCTTCGTTCTTCGCGGTGAAAATATGAGTCCTTTTTCGACTTGGGATTAATTTTACCCACTGGCGTCGATGTTGGTTGAGAACTGGCGGATCTTCTTGGCGGCAGCGTATGCACGCCATTGCGGATCTTCCTTCTCGCTCTCACTTAGGCATTATAAGGGTTGTGGAAGGGAGAAGGAAAGCGGAAGGAACTTTATGTTACACAGATACTAATTAATTAGAGTTGCCAGTAATTAGGCATGAAATATAAAACTAAAGAAAGTAATGGCGTTAACAGTACTAATATTTATTATTTTAATCGTAGAATATTTATTTATAAAACAAATATAAGGGCTTCATAAACTTTACCTATTTATTTACTATAATGAGTATAAAATCATCAGAAATAAACTACTCATATTTTTATTTTACTGTACTAAAATGACATAGCATAGCATGACTAAAATGTCAAAATTACAAAAAAAGTTAGATCGCAGCTGTCATTTTGGTCTAGCAAACTAATTAACAGAGTTTAATTTTTTCAAGTTTAATTTTTTTTTTGTGTGGACCCTAGATCTATTTTCGTCCACTGGTACGGGGTATTTAGGAAAAGCAGTCAGAGTGGAGTGACTTTCACAAAGTTCTGCCGGTCTATTCTTAAAAAATCTCACCGTGTTAACATAAATGAAGAGTGAGCTGTCAGTAGTGTCAACCTCTAGCATCAGCGGTGAAATAACCCAACACGGAATCATTAAAAAAAAATCAGTTCATGACTTTGTCCTCTAGAGGGCGCCATGTTCAATTTAATATGACTTAACCTATAACCAGCGGACAATCAAGACGCTTCCAACGATACCTCTTTTGTCAAATTATGTTATGGTTTAGAAGTTTTATGGGAACAGATTAACGTACATACATACATACCGGTCAAAATCAATACCCTCCTTTTTGCTTCGCCGTAGTCGGGTAAAAATGACAGCTCACTTCACCTAAGTTATCACGGTGAGAATTTTACAGAATTGCACTACTACAGTGGCGGTATAGGGTGTTATTCGTACGATGGAATGTTGCCAACCTCCGACATTTCTGTATATCTACTATTAATGGAACACAGAAGGCCAATTCCCGTAAGTAATTAAAAACGTTCAAAATCAAGTCGCAATCTCATCGCAGCGACAAGAGGCCTATTACATTTCGACCGTGATTTTTGCGCTAAGTGACCAACTTTGGTGTTCTTATTCTGAGACACTGAAAGACTTCGAAAACTTTGACTGGAATTGCCCCTCTGCTTATTGCCGCGAGACAAAAATGACTTTTTTCAGTTCCAAATTCAACTTTGTAAACAATCTCAATGACTCTATTCTGCACCCTTGCACTTTTAACAGTAAAACCATCAGACAAAAAAAATCATATTAGTTCTGTGCTAATATATTTTTAATCCACGGCAAGAACTGCGCTGAGTCTGTGAACACAACATATTCGTTGAGATTACAGGTGGCATCTCCGTTGTTAGCGCGGAGGGACACGGAGACTACGCCCCTAACCCTCCACTTGCCGTCTTGAAGCAGGTACATGCCGCCACCGGAGTCTCCTACGCATGGACCCGAGCCTTGTCTGTCACCTGTCAAAGGGAAATGTCATCTTAGGCTTTTTGCACTCAAAACAAGCAGAAAACTGCCACAGAGAAATTTCCAAGAGAATCACATTTATTAATAATTAAATAGTACCTACCTACTACTTTAGTACAATTTATAATTATAACATACAAAAAAACTTGAGTTAAATTATCAAAAAAAAAAAAAACCCAGCCAAGTGCGTGTCGGACCACGCACAATAAAAGGTTCCGTGGTTGGGATGAATTTATCTTAAGAACAAACTTAACATTGTAGTTTGAAAACATGTTCATTCCTATTTACCATGTTATTTTAGGAACATATACTTCTTCTTATGTTTTACTGTAGGTACCTAATCTGTATAGAACTATTTTTTGTACTTTTTCAAAGTTTTAGGCTCAGCAGTTTCGGAGATAAGGTGGTAAATTGGTAAATTTTCGTCTATTTGCTTATCTAAATAACTTTAAAACGACGTATTTAAATATTATTTAAAAAAATCTATTTGAGACCCTCACAGTATAAGCCCTCATTCATTTGATGTGTCACAAAGTCACAACACAAGGTAGGTACAATTTCCGAAACTTTTCTTTTTAATTTTCAGATTTGCCCCCACACAGAAATTCATATGTGTACCCAAATTTCAACTTAATCGGTCCATTAGATTCGGAGCAAATTGGCTATGACAGACGGACAGACAGACATACACACGAGTGATCCTATAAGGGTTCCGTTTTTTTTTTTGAGGTACGTAACCATAATTTCAGATGGTAATATTTAGATTTACCATCTGATTTTCAGCTGCAACCCACTGGCAATACTTAATACTGGCAATGGGATTTAGAAATGGAAAATTAGCGGGGCCCAAGTCGTGGCATCGAACTCGGGCAAGTAGGACATTAAATTGAATAGGTAATGCAAAAGTGGTGCTGTTCCACAAATGATGGGGCCACGATGCCATGCCCTGGTGCCTGCACGCTACAAGAAGTGATGGACTCTAGTGGTTCGTCCCGCATCCCGCATCCCGCGTGGGGTTCACTTCAGTGTGGTCAGAGCATTACGGTTGACTGCCCAGGGCCAGGGCGAAATTTTCTAGTGTAATCTGAATACCTACAATCTACTTACATACCTGCACACAATGTATTGTCGTAGGTTAGCTCGTGGAAGTCAGACTTGCTGGCTCTGCAGTCATTGGTGCTGACTATAGGGATGTCCACCTTATGGGGTTCGCCTTGCCGGCCAATACCCCCCACGCCTTGGTCACCCCAGCCGGCCACCTGCAGAAAGAATACATCATTATAATCGGTATGACTTGATTGTAATGTAGAAACACATTCTTTATCTGTTTGAATGTATTTTGTGGCGAATTTTTCAATAGTCAGATAACTCTTAGGTACCTGACGAAAAATGAATGCGAGTTGCGATCTTTTGTTTTGAAAACGTGTCGTACTGTTATAACAAAAAAAAACCGATCGAGTGAGTCAAGACTCGCGCACTGAGGGTTCTGTTCCGATATCTGAAAAGGTGTTCTATTTAAAGACATCGTTTTAATTTTTCCTGTAACATACACATACATACATGTACATAAACTTCTATCACATACAATAATTTCAGATTTTTCAGATAATGGGGGGGACGGTGTTTTATGGACGGGTTATGGAGACCAGATAGGCAGTCGCTCCATGTAAAATACTGGTATTCAGCTGCATCCGGTTAGACTGGAAGCCGACCCCAACGTAGTTGGGAAAAGGCTAGGCAGATGATGATGATGGCGGGGACGGTATTTTTTTTTACATTTTTCATCAAAAGTCGATAATTAGGCGGCCTAAAAAAAAAGAAAAAAATGTTTCAGAATGTACAAACAGCGTTCTTTCATATGATACCTCACATGCCCTAGTAGCCCCACTTCGAATTTCTAAGACACCCTTTCAGTCCAAGTTCCAAAAAAAAAAAATCTTTCCTATTTGCAAAATAGTTAGGTAAACGTTACCTAAAAACTGTTCAAAATTACAAATTGATAGCATTAGTAGTTCTTGAGATATCCAGCTGTGACAGACGGACAGACAGACTGAGTCGCACCATATGGGTTCCTTTTTACCATTTTGGTACGGAACCCTAATATCTAAAGTCAGCCCTTAATTGGTAAATCAAATTAGATCTTGACGTATAATTAGGTAAGTAGGTAGGTACATACAACTCCTTTTTTTCCCACGACTACCGAGAGGTCGGTGTTGCCGGCCCACAGACAAGCTGGACGGATGTAATGGTTGAATTTGACGACTTTATCCAGGGTGAGCATCAGGATGTCATCTGAAACAAGTAAATTAGTCCGATCAGTCTAGCTAACATGCGCAGTGTCATTCATTATCTCGCGTCGAAAAGAGACATAACTACATACGAGTACGCACGAGGCTACCGCAAACAAAACGCAGTCTGTGCGGATCTGTAGCTAGCACGAGTGGAAGTACTTATAAAATTAAAACCAGTTATTGCTTCACTGCAGTATCGTCAAAGAAGTCTCGTGGAATGAACTATAGAAAGGGTTGCTACTGTGGCGGCATCTACATCGCCACATGCGAACAACGCAACACACTGACGTCACGCAAAATCCAGAGTTTACCGCGCGACTAGCATATATACAACGCCCCGACATTAATCGTCGGGCAGTTGCCCACCAGACACGACGCCCGTCTGGTCAGAGGATCCTCCCTTTTATATGGAGGTTGACTGAACTTTACACCCTGTTCCTTATGCCACTATACTGGTGACCCCGAGTATGAACGTCAGCGCAGCCTTCGTGCAACTTCTTCAGCGTGACGTCATCATCATCACTTTGCTCAAGCTCTCGAGCGGCGAGTCACACTCACACAGCCAGCCAGCATCCACCGCTTCAACGACTATCCTGACCACCAGCATGTAGCGGACACGCATTCCTTGACATCACCCTCAGCCTCATCAGCAACCTTGGCAAAGCACACTGCACTTTCGGCCGGTCCACAAGCAGAGCCCTACCCTCTCCTGGTCGACGCCAGCAGTCAGCCTCAACCCGGCGCTGTACATCCGACTCACTGGAGTATAACGCAGTGCCACCCCGACTTACTGTGGAATCACGGCAGACAGTTTCGACTCACCGAGAACTATGCGGCCCCCGGTTCCGACTCACTGGAACCTCAACTGGCACTGGCAAGCATCGCAAGATACACGACTTAGCCCACTATCGGCCTCCGGTCTCCGGAGGGGAGTGATGTGGCGGCATCTACATCGCCACATGGGAACAACGCAACACACTGACGTCACGAAAAATCATGCATCGCGCAATGAGAGTTTACCGCGCGAGTAGCAAATTTACAACGTCCCGACATCAACCGTCGGGCAGTTGCCCCCAGACACGACACCCGTCTGGTCGGAGGATCCTCCCTTTTCTATGGAGGATGAGTGAACTCTACACCCTGTTCCTCATGCCTCTATACTACTACTTCTTTCTTTAGGCTGATGATGATGGTGATATGATGAGCGATGCTGTGTGGGCATTCGATATACTCACTTTGAAGCGTGAAAGGATTATACGCTTCGTGAACAGTGGCAGCCTGAAGAGACCTGGTAATAGTGATATCGTCACTCCAGTCATTCAGGTTGTGTACTCCAATTTTGACCACGATCTCTTTCATGGAAGTCAGGGTATGGCGACGCTGCATGCAATGGGCAGCTGCAAATAAAACAGAAAGTTGCATATTTTTTTATATTGGTATTTGGCTAAGAATCAGCATTTTTTCAAGTGAGTGATTCCTACTCGGTTGAATTATGAGGAAGCAATAAAAAATGATAGGTCGTTGCCTTTTCATCGTCAGCTAAGACCTGTGGAATATCCTTCACATGACTTGAGGTAGCGATTAATACAGGAACAAGAAAAGAGATACCCCAAATGTATTGGTATAAGGGCAGAGGGTTGATGGCAGAGTCGCAGGAACAGTAAGTTATGAACATTACTCACCGGTAACAATATGACGATCCGACACGAGCGTCCCTCCGCAGACAAATCGAAGAGTAGCCTGTTCTGACTTGTAGATAGCCACAAGCCAGGGTAACTCTCCCCTGTCGTAAGCATTGCCATTGTAGATCAGGGGAATCCTATTATTGCCGCCCGAGACTGTGCCGCATTCAAACGTTTCGTCTGGAGAACTTGAGTAACGGTCCGGACTGGAAAGAGATGGAGGTCTTGTTATTACTATCTTGTTGGTGGTAGAACTGTAGGATCTACACTCTATCTACAGTTGCCTGAATGTGAAAATTCAAAGCGAATACATTTCATATGTGGAATGTGATAGTTTGTTTGACGTCCAAGAGTGAATGAAACGATTCCAGAATGAAGCAAATCTGAAGATTCCTAATTCACTAAATCCCCCTAGTTTACAACGCTATGGTCTCGTGATTTTCTGGAGTAAGAAAAAAGACATTAGAATTTGTAAAAAAACCGGCCAAGTGCGAGTCGGACTCGTGCACGAGTTCCGTTCCGTACCATTATCTATGTGCAAACCCGTACTTATCAATAGTATTACTTTTATCCCCTCACACGAGCGCGGTGTGAATCGGTTCCGTGAGTCATTTTACCTAATATTGTATCGGGCTATCATCAAAAGAACTCATTCGCCGCGGGTCGATCAGTTCAGTTTTGGGTGTTTTTCTGTGTGACTGTCAATACACAAGTTGAACTCCTATATCAGTCTATCATTTAAATGTACCTCCTTACCCGTAAAATCTATAAAACGGCAAAAAAAATCAAGTTTGTTGTATGGGATGGGAGCCCCCTTAAATATTTATTTTATTCTATTTTTTAGTATTTGTTATTATAGCGGCAACAGAAATACATCATCTGTGAAAATTTCAACTGTCTAACTATCACGGTTCATGAGATACCTGGTGACAGATGGACGGACAGCGGAGTCTTAGTAATAGGGTCCCGTTCGGAACCCTAAAAAAAGTGAAAGCTTTGTCCATAGATATATAATATCTATGGCTTTGTCAATTATGACAACTTTCTGTAAAAACATGAAGTCCTTACCCAGCAGTACTCGCAGTCGACTGGTCAGGTCCAAGGTATAAATCATTTGTATTAGGTGTAGTCACTGGAGGAGGTTCATACACGGGTCTGTCGGTCAAAGGTTCTGTATAGACCGGAGTCATAGGTCTCACAGGTCTTCGACCAGGGATCTGGAAAGCAGGTTCGTCATATTCGTAGGGTGGTCTGGACTGGATTATTTGCTGCGTCGGTGGTTGATACTGCTGTGTTGGTTGCGTGAATGAATTAGTGTTGTTCACTACGTAGTTCGGTGAATTGCCTGAAAATTAATTTAATTGCTTAGCTTGATAAACTCGATAATTTTAAGAGCCTATATGAATGACTATATTAAGAGCGTGCATTCTGATGTCGCAACTGCTGTGGTTTCACCAATTTCACTATTTTTTTGTCATCTAAAACTCTTAGGGCCTGTTTCACCTTACCTGGCAGATAATTACATACAAATTCTGTTCCATTTTTGAATTTATTCGGTGAAGTCAAAATCGGTTGAACGGACTGTAAAAAAGGCATGGACCTAAAGGTTTGTTTATGTGTCTAATCTTATTGTAAATGGAGTACAGTCCTACCAACTTATCTGTGAACTGAAAGAGGACGGCACCGTCGATGCGTCGACACAATCGAATGACATGCGTCGGCACAATCGAAGACATTTCAACATGACGGCCGTAGTTCCAATTTTCGCCATTTCACAGATAAGTTGGTAGGAGTGTAGGTACCTGTAGTACCTAGTGCTATTCTGTAAAAATCTCTCCGTGAAAACTTAGGCGAAGTGAGCGTGAAGTGAGGTATCTATAGTGACAATCTCTAGCATCAGCCATGCTATTCTGTAAACATCTCACCGTGATAACTTAAGTGAAGTGAGCTGTCATTCCACCCGATGCTAGGGATTGACACTATTGACTGCTCGCTTTAAGCTCACTTCACCTAAGTGTTCACGGTGAGATATTTACAGAATAGCACTACTGGTGCAATGACAGCTCACTTCACCTTCGTTTTCACGGTGAGATCCTTACAGAATAACATTACAATAGTTTCAGAGATCGCGTTGAAACAAAAAAACAAAACAACAAACTTTTAGCTTGCTTTTTGCTTTTGCTTTTAGCAGTTATGAACGTGGTCGAAGCAAAAGGTGTAGGTATGTATGTAAGCATCGCAGCACGAGGCTTTCTGCTGTCATAGGAAAAGGTGTGTTTGTTATTCGTATTAAAAACTAGCTGACCCGACGGACGTTGCCCTGTTCCATGATTGTATGAGAAATGAGTTTTCTTCATATTGTTTTTTGTGAATATTTCCGATGTTTTAATAGTTATTCTGCTATTCGGGGCGGAGACAAATCCAACAAATCAAATATCGTAAAATTCGTTGTTTTAGATCAGCTATACTCTAAGTGTGTTCCGCGGAACCCTAGGGTTCCGCGATACCTCTGTGGGGGTTCCTCAAGAATTTAGAAAAAAAAATCAAAACAACTCTCTCTGGTCGAACGTTTTGACTCCGCGGCCGCGCGTAGGTATATTTATTTATTTATTTGTATTTGTATAAACATGTGTTACAATAGCTGGTACAATATCTCATAAGTTTGGTATCAACATGTATACTTGTATAGGTACTTGTGAGCGCGCAGTCCCTTTTTCCGCCTCTGAATTAGACGCTAGGTATAGTTGTCAAAAAGCGACTTTCGACTCTAACTTCAAAAAATAAAGTCGAGATTGTTTACAACGCAATTTTTATATTTCTCTTTTTATTTTTGCTTTTTGTATATCAAAGGCTCGAGTATTTTCGAGAATATTCGAGATCGAGTCTAGGACTAAGTATAAAAGCGGCGATCGCGCGTCGCGCCTTGCCCGTCTTATGAAACAACTTACTAAGAGACATCGTCCAACCAGCCAGCCAATCAACAACGAGCGTCGGTTCGCCTCGCCCCGCGCACCTCCAGTTTCTGTCCCGTCCCCCCGCGCCCGCTGAGCTCCACGCGTTACGGGTATAAATATAGGCGGTCGGCAAAATTTTAAAGGACCGTATCGTCGAACACATAAGCGCTAATTTTCAGCGTAGTTTGATGACGGGCGCGGTCTTTTTCGATATAGCGAAAGCGTTTGACAAAGTCTGGCACAACGGCTTAATTTATAAGCTATACAAACTCGGAGTGCCTGACCGTCTCGTGCTCATCCTACGAGACTTTTTGTCGAACCGTACGTTTCGTTACCGTATTGAAGGGGCACTTTCTGCCCCCCACCCGATTCGCGCGGGGGTCCCACAGGGCTCCGTAATTTCTCCTCTTATTTTCACACTATTTACTAGCGACATCCCGAAAAGTAAAAAGGCTCAGTTGGCTCTGTTTGCAGACGATACGGCCATTTACTGTTCGGGACGCGACCAAAACGTGATAGCTCGTAATCTCCAAACAGCAGTCGATACCCTCGGCTGCTGGTTCCGTCGGTGGAGAATCGAGGTCAATCCTGACAAGAGTCAAGCGGTTCTCTTTTTGAAACCGTATTTCTCACGTTCCATTCCCCGACCAATCACCATGTTTGGTAAGCCGATCCCTTGGGAGAAGCGAGCCAAATATCTGGGGGTGACTCTCGATCAGCGCCTCTCCTTTGCGGAGCATATTAAGCTGGTACGTTCACGGGCCGCCTTTGCCCTCGGTAGACTCCATTACGTTTTAAATGCACGCAGCAAACTATCTCTTAAGTGCAAATTGCGCATTTACACTGCGTGCATTCGTCCCATCATGACGTATGCGGGTTCGGTATTTGCACACGCCAAACCCCGCTATCTGCATCGGATGCAGACATTACAGAACCGTTTCCTCCGAAGGATAACGGGCGCCCCTTGGTTCGTTCGGAACGCGGACCTCCACCTTGACCTCAGGATCCCCACGATCCATCAATTTTTGAAGCGCGGCTCGAAGCGTTTCTTTGATGCCGCCGCGAAGCATCGCAACCCTTTGGTTGTCGAGGCCGCGCGTTATACCCCCTCTCAAATTAGTAAGACTCGCCGTCCGCGTCATATTCTCACCGACCCTGATGACCCCATAACCCTCCTTCAGGAGAGTAGCAAGGCCACCAGTACGGTTTATAAACGTAGACCACCCCGGAATACATTCCGACCTCGCCGCCGAGGTCGCAATCGTAACCGCCCCCCCCCCTATCCCCTACTCGGTGAAGCTGTGCCAGCTGGGGGCACAGCTGAGCCTGTAGCACTTGTCCCCCCCGTCATGATCCAGCCTGCCCCGTCTGGCTGTCATATTATTATTAGCGACGCTCAGTCGACTAATAATTTACCTTAGTTTTAGGCCTGGCCGGGGGCTTTAAGTTCGCTTAAAGAACCCACAGGAAACGCCCGGTTGAGCAGTCTCGACCCTTAGTGGTCAACTGCGAGATGCCATATATAAATAACTAAATAACTAAAATTTTAAAGGCGGACGCTTGGCTGCCGTTGCGAGCGGTTGTGTGCTGCCGCTCCCTCCCGCTGCCCCGGCTCGCTGAGTCACCGCTCCCCACCCATCGCTGCGCTGCGCTCTTCGCGACGCGCCTCGTAGTCGCCCGACTACGTCCGATCGTTCGACGAATTAATTATTTATTTAATTAATTCCTCGACTTACGATCACCAAAGAGTCTTTTTCAAGACGACTGTTTCTTAATAGTTATTGTCAAAACGTGTGTAGCTGCACTTTTGGCCCCTTACGGGTAAAATCCACAGTTTCGTGGTCCTCGGTGGAAACCTTACGGTGCCAACGTAGCCGAGTGGGGTGTTGACCCAACACACCCGCCGAACCCCTTCCGGGGGAGGCAGACAGTTGGACGGGTCCCAGTGTTAACCGGCCTTGGGGGATCTCCTAGTCGGCACTGGTGTACTGTTTTCCTTCCACAGCTTGCACCTAGTGTCTTTAGGGTGTGTCTACACCCTTCGCGCTAGTGGTAGTTAGGGCCCCGTCGCACAATAAGACTGGCGACGGGTTCTCAGCTAGGGCTCGCCAGTAGGGTCAGGCCTCCCTGTCGTCACCGGCAGGGAGGGTCTAGGCACCCCCGGGCTGTCCCACCCGGGGTGTTAGGTGTTAGGACTGGTTAGGATTTTACGTTTCTTTTGCCATGGCAGCGATGGCAAAGTCAGCTGCGTCGGTAAAGAGGTCCGTCCTTGAGGATATCCTTAAGGACCCGGACACCTTTATTAACGCTCTGCTTTCCGTGCCCGACTTCCGAGCCAAAATCGGAGCAAAACTAGCTGAGTCACAGCATAGCCCCCTCCCCCCCTCTCCCCCTGCCCCCGTCTCAGACATCGCTACTTTCAGCGATGCTCTCGAGCCCACCCCGCGTCTCCCCGTAGTGGAGGAATGCCTTTCCGAATCCGAGTCTATGGACGCGGAGGACATTCCCCCACAAATTCTATCTGATATGGAGTCGGAGCATTCTGCTCAGGACGCTCCCGCCTCCCCTTCTTCTTCTTCCGAGGATGACGGCTTTCAGCCGGTCCTAGGACAGAAGAAGAAGAGGAAGGCGAAACGCTCAGCCGCCTCCTCCTCCAAGGCAAAGAAGGGGAAGAATCTTTCTTCCCCCCCTACTTCCCCTTCTTCTCCTCCTACCCTTACCCCCCCCATGACCTCCTCTGCCCCCCCCGTATCCAACCCGTCCTCCTCGCAGGAGGCGAAATCTGCCCCTAAAAAGTCGGCCCCCCCGCCCCCTGTTTACCTTCAGGACAAGGCGAAGTGGACCGACGTGTCGAAATGGTGCACAGATCATAAGATCGCGTACACCAACGCCCGCTCTACCCAACAGGGTATTAAAATCTCGATCCCTACATCGAATGATTTTAGGGAATTAACGAAGCTTCTCAGGGCGAGAGGTGTGTCCTTTCACACCTACTCCCTACCTGAGGAGCGTCAGACTAGGGTCGTGATCCGTAGGATCCCCAAGGAAATCCCGGTAGAGGATATTAAAGCCGACCTTCAGTCGCAAAATATCCCCGTGGACGAGGTCCACCGGATGCATCGCTCCAGAGGGAAGGATGCATACGACATGGTCCTCGTGGTCTGTTCCCCCTTTGAGGGGTACCACCCCATTTTTAAGGTTAGGACCATCTGTGGTCTCGTGGGTTTCGAGATAGAGAAGCCCAGAAAGAATGGCACCGTTGGTCAATGCCACCGGTGCCAACTCTATGGGCATTCGCAGCGGAACTGCTATGCGAGGCCCAGGTGCGTCAAGTGCCTGGGTGATCATGGCACTTCCGACTGTTCTCGTGATCGCACGGTATCCACGGAGCCACCCAGCTGTGTGCTGTGTGGTGAGGCTGGTCACCCAGCCAATTATCGGGGCTGTCCTAAAGCCCCAAAAAGTTCATCCGGAAAGCTGAACAAGCGTGCGGACGCTCGTCAGCAGAGGGAATGCCCTTCCGGTTTTAAAATCCCCTCATCTGAGTTGCCTACGCGGCTAAGTCCCCAGAGACCTAACCCGTGGTTTTCAGGTCTCCATCAGCAGGCTTTTCCTGCGTTGGTACCCACGCAACCACCCCCGGCTCCCATGGGACTTAGCATCCCTAAACCCCCCCTTGCCCCCCCCCCTAAACCTGCGCAGGCTCCTAAGGCAGCCGTCAATACCGCCGCTAAGGCTACCCCGCCTCTAGCCCCTATCACCACCCCGGTGGCCGGTCCCAGTCAGGTTGACTCGTTCAACATTATCACTGGGACCTTCCTTACTTTTTGCACCCCCCGTGCTATCCAGATGGCTAATGAGCTGACCGCCGCCACTAGCGCCGGCGATCTGCTCAGGATCCGAAATATCTATAATGCGTACCCGGAGATTACGCAAGCCCTTGTCTCCCTCTCCACTAAATCCAACCCGTAATGGATAGAGGAGTTATTGCAAGAGTTAAGCCCCGATCCCTTAAATTAGGGTTTTTTAACGCCAATGGCCTGAAAGGCCAACGCGATGAGGTCTCCGCTTTCCTCCGCGACCACGATTTAGATGTCCTCCTCGTACAGGAAACCTTTTTAAAACCCAGCCACCGTAATCCGTCAATTGCGAATTATCGCGTAATTCGCAATGATAGGACTCGGTGTCACAAGGGCGGTACCTTGATTTATTATAAGTCTACTCTATATTGCATCCCTTTGGATCCCCCCCCTCTCTCACGTTTGGAAGTGTCTGTCTGCCGCCTTGGCATGACAGGTCACCAGCCGATCACCTTGGTATCGGCTTACCTTCCCCCCATTTCCACTACAGAAAATTTTGAAATACTTAACGTTGACCTCGCGATCCTACTTGGCTTGAGTGACTCCGTAATTATTGCGGGTGATCTCAACGCCAAGCATTCCGCTTGGAATAGCAGCGCAACCAACACCAGAGGCAAACGCTTATTTGACCTTTGTTCCCTTTTAAATTTCGACGTCATTGCCCCAATGACTCCGACTCATTTCCCCGGTAACCTTGACCACCGCCCGGATGTACTTGATGTAGCGCTTCTAAAGAATGTCAATCTTCGATTGGACTCTATAGAAGCGATACATGAATTAAACTCTGACCACCGACCAGTCGTCGTTAAGCTGGTCTCCCGCCTTGGTCACTTTGACCCCACCCAACCTTTACCTACTAAAAAAGTGACGGATTGGAGGAAAGTAAGCGAGTGCCTGAAATCCTCCTCTTCCCCCCACTTAGATTCCATCCCCGACCAGTTTGACTCTATCGCTGACACGACGGCCGCGATCGACTCATTTACGGAACACGTACAATCTGTCCTGAACGATTGTTCAAGGGAAGTTCCTGTGATGGATGACCATCGCGGGAAGTTGCCGGACGATGTACGTGAGCTGTTAAATGAGAAGAACGCGGCTGTCCGTGCCTACAGCAGCTTTCCTTGTCGTGCGAACAAAGTCCACATGCGTTATTTACAGAAATCTGTAAAGACTCGTATGGAGGATCTGCGTTCCGCTAGCTGGGATAAGATGCTGAGCGATTTAGAGCCAAACCATCTTGCCTTCTGGCAGCTCCAGAAGAAACTCACGTCCCGAGGATTTACCTCTATGCCCCCTCTAGTCCGCCCCGATAACACCATCGCGTTTGACGATGTCGACAAGGCGGAATGCCTTGCTGACAGTCTCGAGGCGCAATGCACACCTAGCGCTCTACCGGTTTACCAAGCTCACCTCTCTGAGGTCGACGCGGAAGTCGAACATAGAGCTTCCCTTCCTCCCGTTGAGGACCCTGATTGTCCCCTGCCCCCCGTCACGCCGGACGAGGTGCAGGAGATAATCAAGGGTCTAAAACCCCGCAAAGCCCTTGGTTCAGATGGACTCACCAATAGGGTGTTCCAACTGTTCCCAGCAAATTTAATTATGCTAATGACCATCATCTTCAATGGTGCCATGAGCAATAATATTTTCCCCCAAGCCTGGAAACAGGCCACCGTTATCGGTATACCTAAGCCCGGCAAGCCCAAGAGCGAGCCCACTAGTTACCGCCCCATTAGCTTGCTCAATGTTCTCGGCAAGATCTATGAGAGACTTATTTATAAGCGACTCAGGGATTATGCCGAGACAAAGGGCCTCATCCCGAACGAACAATATGGGTTCCGAACCCAGCACTCCTGTGTGCAACAGGTTCACCGTATCGTCGAACACATAAGCGCTAATTTTCAGCGCAGTTTGATGACGGGCGCGGTCTTTTTCGATATAGCGAAAGCGTTTGACAAAGTCTGGCACAACGGCTTAATTTATAAGCTGTACAAACTCGGAGTGCCCGACCGTCTCGTGCTCATCCTACGAGACTTTTTGTCGAACCGTACGTTTCGTTACAGTATTGAAGGGGCACTTTCTGCCCCCCACCCGATTCGCGCGGGGGTCCCACAGGGCTCCGTAATTTCTCCTCTTATTTTCACACTATTTACTAGCGACATCCCGAAAAGTAAAAAGGCTCAGTTGGCTCTGTTTGCAGACGATACGGCCATATACTGTTCGGGACGTGACCAAAACGTGATAGCTCGTAATCTCCAAACAGCAGTCGATACCCTCGGCTGCTGGTTCCGTCGGTGGAGAATCGAGGTCAATCCTGACAAGAGTCAAGCGGTTCTCTTTTTGAAACCGTATTTCTCACGTTCCATTCCCCGACCAATCACCATGTTTGGTAAGCCGATCCCTTGGGAGAAGCGAGCCAAATATCTGGGGGTGACTCTCGATCAACGCCTCTCCTTTGCGGAGCACATTAAGCTGGTACGTTCACGGGCCGCTTTTGCCCTCGGTAGATTACATTACGTTTTAAATGCACGCAGCAAACTATCTCTTAAGTGCAAATTGCGCATTTACACTGCGTGCATTCGTCCCATCATGACGTATGCGGGTTCGGTATTTGCACACGCCAAACCCCGCTATCTGCATCGGATGCAGACATTACAAAACCGTTTCCTCCGAAGGATAACGGGCGCCCCTTGGTTCGTTCGGAACGCGGACCTCCACCTTGACCTCAGGATCCCCACGATCCATCAATTTTTGAAGCGCGGCTCGAAGCGTTTCTTTGATGCCGCCGCGAAGCATCGCAACCCTTTGGTTGTCGAGGCCGCGCGTTATACCCCCTCTCAAATTAGTAAGACTCGCCGTCCGCGTCATATTCTCACCGACCCTGATGACCCCATAACCCTCCTTCAGGAGAGTAGCAAGGCCACCAGTACGGTTTATAAACGTAGACCACCCCGGAATACATTCCGACCTCGCCGCCGAGGTCGCAATCGTAACCGCCCCCCCCCCTATCCCCTACTCGGTGAAGCTGTGCCAGCTGGGGGCACAGCTGAGCCTGTAGCACTTGTCCCCCCCGTCATGATCCAGCCTGCCCCGTCTGGCTGTCATATTGTTATTAGCGACGCTCAGTCGACTAATAATTTACTCTAGTTTTAAGCCTGGCCGGGGGCTTTAAGTTCGCTTAAAGAACCCACAGGAAACGCCCGGTTGAGCAGTCTCGACCCTTAGTGGTCAACTGCGAGATGCCATATATAAATAACTAATAACTATCGCGCCTTGTCAGTCAGTTGACGATTAGCGTTCGGAGCGATAAGTTCCTACCTACCTATCTAAAATTTAGATAAATAGATAAGTACCTACATATTAAGAAGGACCTATTTCACGATATCCAAATAGCCACTACTCACCGAATTAATTTAAAAATGGAACAGAATTTATTTGAAATTATCTGCCAAGTAAGTTAAGAACTTAATCGTAGGTGGTGAAACAGGCCTTAAATGTTGCAGGATTATGCTGAGGTATAGGGGCTTTTTGGCCGGCTGTGGCGAAGCTCAAAAGGAGAGTAGGTACTTAATCAATTTTTTTTTTTTTTCTAAGAAGTATCTTACCAGTAATCCAAGTAGGCTCATTGTTATTAAAGGTATATATTTGTGCCGTAGCGTCATCCTCTTCGAAGTTGATTTGATTCGGTCGTATTGGCTCTTGTGGTCGCGGCTGTGGCCTTGTCTGGGGCCTTGTCTGTGGTTGTTGTTGAAAATTGTTGTAAACTGGAGCCGCGCCCGCGCCGCCGCCGCCTTCTAAGAACGCAGTGTGCTGCAGGCTTAGAGTCGTGATGTATACGTTGGGCCTGACCAGGTCTGAAAAAGAATAAATTGTGTCTATTGATATTATGTTAATTGGGTTGGAGTTTCCTCCAACCTTATTGGTTTAATTGGCCTCCAGTTTTCATATGCAATAATTATCTTGGTTGGACTAAATAATACCTACTAACCAGCTATTACCAGCGTACCTATAGTACTACTAAGAGCAGTGATGGCCCAGTGGTAAGGGCCTGGACTTACGAGTAGTCCTAAGTTCGAACCCAAGCAGGCGCATTACTTTGTGTAATTTATTTCATCATCAAAACGGTGAAGGAAACCATCATCGTGAGGAAACCGGCATGTCCTAGAACCAAAAATTCGAAGACATGTGACAATTACCAATAACCGGGCCCGCGTGGTGGAGTACGGCCCACTCCCTCTCATAGAGAGGAGGCCTGTATTCCAGCAGTGGGAACATTATAGGCTGATTATAATAATAATAATAACCCCACCGCCGTATCTCTACGTTGACGTCGTGGTGGGGCTTACGCGCTCCGAACTCTGGGTCTGTGCCGGTGGAGTTTACTTTGCCGAAACAGGTCTAGGGTGAGGAGCCAGACCAAGAGAGATACGTGAACCCGCAGGGCAGCATGTGGCGAGCTGTTGGGCACTAGCGACGCCACGGACCCTATTTCCCGGGAGAAATCTTGTTCTTCACCTCTGGCTTGCCTTTATTAGCCGGCTAGAGTGAACACTGATGGGACCAGAGCTCCCACCTCATTCTTGCCTTTATTGGCCGGCTTGAGTAGAGATTCGCAAGAGCAAACGTGCTCGGAGGAAGGAAGTATTCCAGTAAGTGCTTGTGCTATCTTGACCATCTTCCGGGCTCTGGGATTGTTCTGAGAGCCGTGGAATACCTCTCCACTCCTCAAGCACCTCAGGACATGTTTTATTTTATTTATTTTATTCATTAGGTACAGATACAGACAACAGATTAATAAAAAACAACAGTGAGTGAACCTGACGTCCAATTACAATCGTACACAACTTGACCAAACAATGCTTCGTTTTCAATAAAGGTTTTAATTTTAAATGTATAAACAATCAAATAGAGAATCAAAATATATAGAGAAGAAAAAAAATACCTTTAACTGGAAAAATTTAGAAAAATTAAAAAAAAAAACATAAAAAAACATAAATAAACAACAAATAAAATATTAATAAAACTTAAATTGACTAAAAAGGTCACGCAATGTTATAATTACTTATAATGCAGCAAGAAAGATTTGAAAGAACTAAATGTGTCGTGAAAAATGTCCACTTGTGAGCAAATAGCATTATAATTTTTACACATTCTGTGCAAAGGATTGTTCTGAGATACATTATTATTGCTTGGAGGAATACTAAACAGCTGTGGAATACGCACTGATCGAGTTGGTATTTTTATATCTAAATAATCAATAAGGTGGCCATCCAATGAACAATTTACAATTTTGTATAGGGTGCACAAGTCACTCATCCATCTTCTATGTTCCAGAGTTGCTAAAGAAAATCTTCGAAGTCGGTCAACATATTCCGGTATTTTACGTCGTAACCCATATTTTGAACACAGAGCTCTAACAAATCGCCTCTGCAACGCCTCTATACGGTCTGTATGTATTTTATAGATTGTTGCCCCTTGTCGCTACGTCACTATGTGCTAGCGACCGTTTCCGGGGGCCCATTATTGAGTGTACAAGTCACCCCCTGCCAATTTATCTGTGTATATTATATAACATTGGTCAGGCAGGGGACATAGTTCTTCCATACTCTTTTTGAAACCGCGTCTCAATTGATCTCCTCCCACCGATCGATCACCATGTTTGGCAAGCCAACGAGCCTTGGGAGAAGTGAGCCAAATATCTAGGTGTGACCCTCGATGAGCACCTCTGAGCACATAAAGCAGTCTTGTTCAGCACCCTAATTGCGTAACACAATATCAATCGAAATCTGAATAATTGTGAAGCAAATTGCTAATCCATTGATTCATATGTTCAAAAACATTATCTGCTCGATAACGTAAATAACGCAATGAATGATGTTAAACTGTCAAAATGAAACGGATTACGATTAATAGTGTGTTACACATCATCCTCATCATCATCATGTCGTCCACACCGTATCCGGCGATGGCGACTCCTATATGTTTAATCAGGGTCTTTATTCCGGTGAGCTCTGATGTGGCTAGCAAAACCGAACTTCGTCTTCTTCTTCGTGTTACACAATTAGGGTGCTGAATGCACGTAGCAAATTGTCACTTAAGTGCAAGTTGCGCATTTAACAGCGCAGCGTGCATTCTCCCAATCGAATCATGACGTATGCGGGTTCAGTATTTGCACACGCAAAGTCCCGACACATCCATAGGATGCAGATCTTACAAATCGTTTCCTCCGAACGGCTACGGGATCCCCCTGGTTCGTTCGGAATAAAATCCTCCACCTAGACCTTAAAATCCCAACTATCCATCAATTCTTGAAACGCAATTCCAAGCGTTTCTTCGATACTCCCGCGAAACATCGCAACCCCTCTGATTGTCAAATCCGCTAGTTATATCCCCTCTATGATCAGAAAAGTCCGCCGTCCAAGGCATGTTCTCACCAGCCCCGATACCCCATAACCCTCCTCCAGGAGGAAAGTAGGGCCATAAGTACAGTAGGTAAACAAACACAAATCTACATTCCGACCTCGCCGCCGTGGTCCCTTGCGACGACTACCCCCACTTAATTCCCGTCGACCCTTGATCGGTGAAGGAGTGCCAGCTGGTGGCGTAGCAGATAATAATTATCCAGACCACCACCAGCCACCAGCCACCAGCCACCTTTATAACACTATAAACGTAGCCTGCAATGTATATTCTTTACCTAAATTTAAATGTAAAACTGTTGTTAGTAGTTTTCTTCAAAAGTTAACGTACGATGAGACTGAACAACTCTTTGCAAAAAAGGCTTACTAACACGTTTAAAAACAGATTTAAATTTCTTCCTTATTATCTATTTCTATGATTTGTGCCTCTGTCGTCCCACTATCTTGTCCCACATTCCAAAGAATTCCTCGTTCGTCCCACTTGAGTTTTAAAGTCACCACTCGTCCCACATTCCTGGCAAATTCAAAGTACAGTTGACAAAAAATATTGTACTATATCTTCCAATAAATTGAAATAATAGTTTTTTCTAATAACATAAAGATATTAAATACTTCCAGTTCTAGGTATGCATCCGCGATGCATGTTTTTAATTTTAATAATTAAAAGATCTATTGCAATTTAGGAAAATCTTTATTATTTAGTATCACAATCAAATCCAAATCACAGTACTATTAGTTACACCTATCAATATACACATTTGTATTTATCTTATAGAAGTACCACGTTAAGATATATATATGTATTACACATGTAATATTTATCTGAGATACTTCAACATAATTAGAACTACTTATTTAGAAAAACCTTTATTACGTGACTAATATCACAATCAAATCACAATCACAGTATTTTAATTAACCTCCTATTTATGAAAAAGTGGTATTTTAACAATTAAATTTCCAAAAAATCAACATTTGTATATAAGTAACAGTCAAATAATTATAGACCGTATACACATTTGTATTTACCTATATGTACCTTATAGAAGTACCACGTTATGTTATTTATGTTAATGTGGTATTTCAACATAAATTGAAATATTTATATTTAAAAATCTTTATTACGTAACTAATATCACAATCAAATTACAATCACAGTATTTTAATTAACCTCCTATTTATGAAAAAGTGGTATTTTAACAATTAAATTTCCAAAAAATCAACATTTGTATATAAGTAACAGTCAAATAATTATAGACCGTATACACATTTGTATTTACCTATATGTACCTTATAGAAGTACCACGTTATGTTATTTATGTTAATGTGGTATTTCAACATAAATTGAAATATTTATATTTAAAAATCTTTATTACGTAACTAATATCACAATCAAATTACAATCACAGTATTTTAATCAACCTACTATTTATGAGAAAGTAGTATTTTAACAATTAAATCTCCAAAAAATCAACATTTTTAAACTTATCATTAATATAGACACATTAATATCATTAATAAACAAAAGGGCTGATTTTTTCCAGGCAATGGCCCAGTGATATAGTGCCATTCAACATTGCCGTTACAGAATCAAATATATATTTGTCATGAGCTATATCATCAGCACGCCGAGGTTTACCTTGGCGAGCTAAAGAAAGAACAGCGTCGTTTTTGATCAGATTCAAAAAGCTAATGATGTTCAGCTTTCCCGAATATGTTCTGTTTAATTTAGCGTTACTGCCTTCCACTGGGTTATTTGTTCTGTAGATATCCCCCCAAAAATCCCATTTGCCTCGATAATATTCGTTGTCAAGCCATGCCGATACAAAATAGTCATTGTATTTCTCAATATTGAGAGTTTTCGGACAATCCTCCATTATATATAGCCATCCATCGCATTTAAGTTCAGGTGGTAGCAAAGCTAACGCTGTGCATAGAGCTATATGCTTTTTGAACATTCTCTTTTTATTTAACTTTAACGCCTTTGCTCTCTTCCAAAGTGCTTGACTAAAATGAAAGTAACAGCCTTTGCATATTACATCCGGAAAGATGTTACGGATTGCGTTCATGGCTGCTTTCTCATAATCAGTTCTGAATGTAATCGGATGCCATTCTGGAATTTGCGATTTGATAAGAGCAAACGCAGTCTCATATGTGAACTCTTTTTTGTCCATTAATAAGATGTATATTAAGGGCACTATACTTTGACACATACGGAACACACAACTAAACACACACACACTTCCACACATCCACACAAACCACACACACCGCGCATACCCATTTGTCAATGAACTGTAAGAGGAAGGCGCCTGTGTCTGTAACACAGTTTATACTAGCACAGACACAGACGTTCACTCTGTCTCAAATAATTACATATATGATGGCGTTTGTTATTTTTTTGTTCTTTTTATTTTCATGTTTTGATTGAGATGGACGATTTGTATTTGGCTTTTTGATAAAATAAAGATAAAATAAATAATAAATAAAGATATCAAATCCAGCAGCAGCATTCAGGTATATGATCCAGCCTGTCCCTCCTTGCTGTACTCCCCCAGCGACGCCCTAAGCTAAGGTTCGTACACCACAGGGGGTGCCCTTAGCACGCAGTCGTTTTATTCATTGACCAATAAAGCCAGGTTTATGGCCGCGCAGCGCGGATTTTTCTACAATTAGGTAATGCATAATTGTAAAGTAAGTACACGACGATGACGACGATAACGTGACGTGGCTCTAACATAACTTTTTTCGACAACATTACTTAGGCATACAAAATCCAGGGGGGGGGGGAGGCAGCCGCCCCCCCTGGGTACGCCCATGCTGACTAAGCTGTCGCTTGAAAGTGACAGGAGCGTCATTTCCCGCGCTTTGGATTTACCGGGCTATTTTGATATAATGTTGGAGTGTAATTACTTAATTAGTGAAGAATATAAGAGTGATGGGTAATTAACACACATGTAATTATTGAGTCTAAAGCCCGGTTTCCTGCGCGCCTATTTGCAAAACATTACACAAAAAACCATACACATATTCATTTGTTTTCTTAGGCAAGCTGTCTCCTGCGTATTCAAATATATTTAAATTCAAATTCATTTATTCGTGTGATTTTTGGTACAAGAGATCTTAATATTAATAAATAGTTCCTCAAAACATCTACCTTAAAGGTGTACACTCTTTCACGTAATTATTATAAAAAAAAAGAATAAGTAATCAATCTAATAAAATAAAATAATTACAACAAAACACAACGTAACTTAAGACAGAAAAAACAAGCAAAACATTAACAATTGAGTACACGTAAATAAATATTTAATGGAATTTAAGATAATAATGCATTGTCAAAATTAAATAAATATGAATGTCAAATAACTTACAATTTATCATTAAGGAATTCGTCAATAGTGTAATAACATTTTTCTAATAATAGATGTCTTAATTTGTTTTTAAATTGAATAATATTTAAGTCCTTAATTTCATTTGGTAATTTATTAAATATTTTTGGGGCCATGCAAAGTATGCTTTTGTGCATCAAGGCGGTCTTTGTTGGTCGAACGCATAATTCATGTCTATATACTTGTCTAATCATTATATAGCGATGTTCAGATGCTTTTCTGAATAGATGCATGTTCTTTTTAACAAATAAAGCAGTCTCAAATATGTACAAGCAAGGTAAAGTCATTATTTTTAACAATATAAAATAAGGTTTACAGCTATCAGTTTTTTTTTATACCAGTAATAGCTCTAATGCATCTTTTTTGCGATTTAAACACCATGTCCTTATTGCAACGCCACGCCTCTTTGTTTCGATGTTTTTGTGTAACGTTTCAGAAAAAGACGCGCAGGAGACCCGGCTTTGGGCAAGCTCTCTCCTACGTATTCAAATATAATCAATATTCACGAAAAATGGTTTCTTGGATTGTCGAGTATGTCGTAACGCAATGAAACTATCTGACGCAAAAAATACAGTGGACAGAGAAGGGTTTAAAGAAAAAATTGAACCGAATAAAATAGTAAAAAAATATATTTGATATTCCCAATAAAAAATTGGAAGTTGCTCCACAAAAATAAACTTTGGCGCCGAACATCTCTCTATTTTCAGCGATAACGACATTATTTTTTTTTAAGAATTTAATAGAATTAGCATTTTTTTAAAACTTTAACCGGACAATTGTTTAATTTATTGTGTATATTTTGAATAATCTAATGAAAACCCGGAAAATAAATGCACATTCGTCGCAGCTTAGTTACATCTCGGCAACAAAAATATTATTTTCAATTTTCAACCTTATTTCAAGCCAGATAATGGTGACAATAGATTACGCGGTTGTGAACCGTTTACAATCGTAGTCAGTCCGCGCCTTAAGCCACGCCTCTTTGTTTCGATGTTTTTGTGTAATTTTTCTCAAAAAGACGCGCAGGAGACCCGGTTTAACAGTTAACCGTATATAATATATTAAGTAAGTACATATACCTACATCCCAATTAAAAACATTGCTTATTTACTTTTCTCTATGGCATCAGGATCTTTGACAGTCGTTACGGGTCGTCAGAAGCCCGAAAGTCTGACAACCAGTCTTACCAAGAGGTATCGTATTACCCAGTTAATGGGTTGTGGAGGTCAGATAGGCAGTCGCTCCATGTAAAATACTGGTATTCAGCTGCATCCGGTTAGACTGGAAGCCGACCCCAATATAGTTGGAAAAAGGCTAGGCAGATTGATATGGCATGAACTCACTCGAAATAACGGAAGAGGTTTTTACATATATTTTTTTTAATAAATAAAAGTCCAACATATTACTGATACACATGGAAAAACCCACTGTCATGTATGTGTGCCGATAACATTTAATGATACTCAAGGAAAAAGTTGGCGAAATTGTCACAGAACTGAGTATGATGCGACAACACCTACCTACGTAGAGAATATTTATTTTTAATAACGGGTACACAGACTAGAAAAAAAAAATCTAGTCCGTGAACGGGTGGTTGTACACCAACCACCAGGTAATTATAAACATTTCAGTCTCCGGACAGATTCATGCATTCATCAAGTGAAAAAACCCAATAACATTTACAGTACAACATAACATAAAAACTTTTTTACAAAAAAATACAACCAACTTCCAAAAACAACACTACAAAGTGAAAAATAACTTTAATTTCGGAAGTCGGTGTCTAGTTAAATGTATTTTCGTTTTTTGCCACCGACTTCCGAAATTAAAGTTATTTTTCACTTTGTAGTGTTGTTTTTGGAAGTCGGTTGTAGTATTTTGTAAAAAAAAAAAATCGAAATCGGCCCAGCCATCTTCGAGTAATCGGGGAACATACATAAAAGAAAAAAAAAAAGGTTCCGACGAATTGAGAACCTACTCCTTTTTGAAGTCGGTTAAAAAGTAGCATAGATTTGAAAATTTGCATTCATTCATTTTAATTTTACGCAATAACTTGTAAAGTCATAAAACCGAATACATGGTTTTATGACTTTACAAGTTATTGCGTATGAGTAAAGATCATTTTCGCCTAAAGCAGTAATAAAGATTAGTGATGTAGAAGGCGCACTCAGTTCTGATCGTAATCGGTTTTACGAATTTTGCCGAAGCTACATCTAAGTTGTGTCATTCTGTACCGGACCGGGGACTTAGAGGAGAGGGTTACACAGACCATGAAGTAGGACTTCATGACCTGTATAATGAAGCTCATCGCTCAGCCGCCAACAAAGGCTGAGTAGATACCCTATCTAGAGTTCTTTGTGAAGGAGAGATAAGAGATCTAGGTTTGTATTTCAGCTTTTTTGCTTGCTTGTTAAAAAAACCGGGCAAGTGCGTACCGGACCAGCACAACGACGCGACGGGTTCCGTAGTTGAGATGACTTCCGTGCTCAGTAATAAGGTCGAAAAGTGGTTCACCGCAAATGTCCGCGGTTGTACCAAACAACGTAATCGGTCCAGTAGATTCGGCTGTGACAGATGGACAGACAGACACACGAGTCATCCTATAAGGGTTCAGTTTTTTCATTCGGGCGTACGGAATCCTAAGTTACCTATAGTTAGTTATAGTTACCTCCAGGCCCATAGCAGATGACGTCACCATTGACTGTCAGCGCGGTCAGTTTCGGCAGCGGTGACGTCACGGGGAAATGCACCAGGTAGTTGACTGATTGCCCCCGGTTATATCTCTGCAGGAAGGTGTTGCTATTAACTGCGTCTAAGCGGCCTACATAATTCTGAAACATAGAAAAAGAAAGTGACATTTTAATAAATCAGAAAGTGACGTGGATATACATATACTCCATTTACAATAAGATTAGACATTTAAACAAACCTTTTTTACAGTCCCTTCAACTGATTTTGACTTCTATTCGGAAGGCATTAGAGGCAAAAAAGTGGTTACAATAGCTGTACGGTCCAGCCGTACAATTCATATCATTTTACGTAAAATAAGCAGTTATGTACCGCGTGCGCAATTTACTTCAGTTCGCGATCGGTCTTCGCCGCGTGTACTCACTATCATAATATCATGCATTTAGATATACAAAAATCATTCTATCATAAGTGATCACTGTATCAATTAGCTATAATATCCTATCATTAAACTTATCATTATAAACTATCACTTCTTATCATTTATAGTTGTCCCGTACAATACCAACTGTTTACTGCAGCTGCCATTTGTCAAGCCACCAACCATGCCAATGTAAAAAAGGTTTGTTTAAATGTTTAATCTTATTGTAAATGGAGTATAGGTAAGTTTTAAAACATTGCAATAGTGAACTAGGTACATAGTGACTGTAACTCAAAAAGCTGATGTACGTTATTAACGCTACAGTTTGTTCTCAACTATGTTGTGGTCAGCTTCTAGTCTAACCAGATGCAGCTGAAGTGAGCTTAATAATAGCTTCTAACATGGAACGACTGCCTATTTGACCTCTACAACCCGATTTGTAGAACTCGGCAAAGCAACCGACGACGCAGCGCGCAGCGTGGGCAGCTAAAATAAATGGGTCTGAAGAAAGTTCATGTGTTTATTCTGTAAAAATCGCCCCGTGAAAACTTAGGTGAAGTGAGCTGTCACTCCACCTAATGCTAGGTGAAGTGAGCTGTCACTCCACCTGACGCTAAGTGAAGTGAGTTGTCAATCCACCTGATGCTAGGTGAAGTGAGCTGTCAATCTACCTGACGCTAGGTGAAGTGAGCTGTCAATCCACCTGATGCTAGCTAAAGTGAGCTGTCAATCCACCTGATGCTAGGTGAAGTGAGCTGTCAATCCACCTGATGCTAGGTGAAATGAGCTATGAATCCACCTGATGCTAGGTGAAGTGAGCTGTCAATCCATCTGATGCTAGGTGAAGTGAGCTATGAATCCACCTGATGCTAGGTGAAGTCATCCACCTGATGATAGGCGAAGTAATCCACCTAATGCTAGGTGAAGTGAGCTGTCAATCCACCTGATACTAGGTGAAGTGAGCTGTTAATCCACCTGAAGCTAGTTAGTAATAACAGCCGCACGGGTCGATCCGTCAGGTTAAGCTACGCTTGCAGGGGTTGGTCGGTGGAAGGAAGACCATCTTTACGTACCAAGGCTCCTCCGTGTCTCGGAAAGCACGTTAAGCCGTTGGTCCCGGCTGTCATCCGTGGATCTTTGACAGTCGTTACGGGTCGTCAGAAGCCCGAAACTCTGATAACCTGTCTTACTAAGAAGTATCGTATTACCCAGTAACTGGGTTGTGGAGGTCAGATAGGCAGTCGTTCCATGTAAAATATTGGCAATCAGCTGCATCCGGTTAGACTGGAAGCCGACCCCAACATAGTTGGGTAAAGGCTAGGCAGATAGATAGATGTTCTGCTGTATGTGTGTGTGTTGTGCTCTCAATAATATTTTGGTTTTCGTTGAAAGCACGTCACTATGGCGGCTACATTTCCGCACGGAACAAAATATTGTTTATGATTCAAGACAAGATTTTATTGGCGTCTATTCACATTTTAAAATAATAGTAAGTGTAAGTACTTACAATGTGGATATGGTTATTCGCTTTTAATGTAAATTATGCACTTAATACCAATGTAAGTAAATAACATATCATAACCTATAATATCCCTACTGTAGGCGGCACATCAGTAGTAACAAAACCAGTATAAGCTGGCTTCTCATTCTATTGAAAATCGGTGCTACGCTAGGCCAGTTCAAGGTTAAAGTGTTACTACCGACTTGCGGCTGACTGTACCTAATTAAATGTATGTGTGTGTACATTATAAGATTGTGTGCCGATTTCTAGCACTTAGTACTAAGTAATACCTATCTATAGCTAGATGTACACTTCGATATTATTATATAATTAGGTCGTGGCTAAGTAATAACAGCTGCACGGGTCAATCCATTAGGTTAAGCTACGCTTGCCGGGGTTGGTCAGTGAATGGTGACCATCTTTACATACCGAGACTCCTCAGTGCCTCGGAAAGCACGGCTGTCATTCGTGGATCTTTGACAGTCGTTACGGGTCGTCAGAAGCCCGAAAGTCTGAGAACCAGTCTTACCAAGGGGTATCGTATTACCCAGTTAATGGGTTGTGGAGCTCAGATAGGCAGTCGCTCCATGTAAAATACTGGTATTCAGCTGCATCCGGTTGGACTGGAAGCCGACCCCAACATAGTTGGGAAAAGTCGGGTTAGGCACAGTGTAATAATGATACAGTAGTTTATCTTCATAGAAAACGGCCGAAACGACGCGCTTCGAAATTTCAGTCAGTAAAGCGTAAAATTTTCATACAAAATGTACGGGAAAAGTTTTTTGCAATTTGTGACTTTTTGAGTACTCCAACGATGGTTGGTCCCATAGAAGTTTTTGGTCAGTATTAGAAACAGGATCGATTAGCATCAAAAAATGTTATTGTGTAAAATGGCTATTTTCTTGTTAACTGTAATTTTTTTTGAAAATCTGTAAATGAGGATCAAAATTCCATAAAAAAATATGGATAGTCTCCTAAGACCATTTTCGCGTAGCTGCAACGGATAAGGTACTTCCCCTTACTGCCCCGCTGAAAGTTTCCACCTTGTATATTAGATGCACATTTGTTATTTTTGACGAACAGTTAGTATTTTTGATATACAGGGTGTTTGGTGCATCGTTTGCCAAATTGAATTGGCCGAAAGAAGAGGTCATTTGCTATCGCTTCAGGCTCAAGTACTCATTTTTGGCCACACCGGTTTTTTTATTACAACTTTCTAATTTTTATTTTGAAAAAATCCAAAACTCAGCATTAAAGCTTAAATTAAAAAAAAGTTTTAAGTGTAGTCGTCAAATTTCATTTTTATTTACATATGTACTGTTGTATGGCTCTATCAAATTTAAAATTACTTGCCAGTTACATCTAGTTTTTTTTTAATAAATCACAAAGTTTTTGGAAAAATAAAAAATGAACTTAAAACTCAACTTTAAATAGCTATAAAAAAAAAAACTAAAAGCGATCGGGATCTTCGAATTATTTTAAAAAGTTCTCTAGTCTATCCCCTTTCCAACGGTATGCAATGTGTTAAAAAACTCTTTTAATATCTTTAATAATTAGCTAAATGTGTAGTCGAGACACATCAGGCTGATATTGGATATTACGTTTAAAACACTAGTTTTCGCATAAATTACATGCTATTAGTAGATAGATACTGTTATCTCACGTCTTACGTAGTCTCTTATCTCGTTCTTACATAGGGAACTTTCCTCGAAATTGAAAAAAAAATACATTATTACAAAAATAATCATTTATTAATAAGTAATTTAATTACATACTAATCTTACAAGAATTAGAATTTCTGCAAACAGAGTTGCCCTTATTATTAGCTGATTTGCCAATTTTCAGTGAAGACAGGTCTTTTGTTTTCCAACATGACGGTTGTCCCGCTCATTGGAGAATAACCGTCAGGGAGTACTTGAATGATGCATTCCCGGACTCATGGATTGGGAGGGATGGCCCTATTCCTTGGCCTCCACGTTCTCCAGACTTAACTCCGTTGGATTTTTACGTCTGGGGACGGGCCAAAGAACTCGTCTACGCCACGGAAGTTGAGACAAGAGATGATTTAGTCCAACGCATTGAGGCGGCTTTCATGACGATCAAAGCAGAAATGCGTTTACGCACCACTACAGTTGAGATAAGACGAAGATGTCGCGCGTGCATACGCAATAGTGGTAGACAGTTTGAACAAGACTTGTAAGATTAGTATGTAATTAAATTACTTATTAATAAATGATTATTTTTGTAATAATGTATTTTTTTTTCAATTTCGAGGAAAGTTCCCTATGTAAGAACGAGATAAGAGACTACGTAAGACGTGAGATAACAGTATCTATCTACTAATAGCATGTAATTTATGCGAAAACTAGTGTTTTAAACGTAATATCCAATATCAGCCTGATGTGTCTCGACTACACATTTAGCTAATTATTAAAGATATTAAAAGAGTTTTTTAACACATTGCATACCGTTGGAAAGGGGATAGACTAGAGAACTTTTTAAAATAATTCGAAGATCCCGATCGCTTTTAGTTTTTTTTTATAGCTATTTAAAGTTGAGTTTTAAGTTCATTTTTTATTTTTCCAAAAACTTTGTGATTTATTAAAAAAAAACTAGATGTAACTGGCAAGTAATTTTAAATTTGATAGAGCCATACAACAGTACATATGTAAATAAAAATGAAATTTGACGACTACACTTAAAACTTTTTTTTAATTTAAGCTTTAATGCTGAGTTTTGGATTTTTTCAAAATAAAAATTAGAAAGTTGTAATAAAAAAACCGGTGTGGCCAAAAATGAGTACTTGAGCCTGAAGCGATAGCAAATGACCTCTTCTTTCGGCCAATTCAATTTGGCAAACGATGCACCAAACACCCTGTATAATTCATATTTTTGTTGTGACTTTGGACAATAATTGATGCGTATATAATGATTATTATTTGTGTTTTGATATTCAATCAAGTTCAAGTTATTTATTTCATAACAAAAATACATTTGTGTCGACAGTAGGTACACAAAAAGAAGCAACATATACAAACATTAAGCATAAAAGCAACAATACAAGTCAAAGAACAATGAGTACACTTATTTAATTTAAGTACTATTTTTAAGACTTTTGTTTTGTTTTGTTTTGTTGTTTTTGTTTTTCTTTCTTTCTTTCTTTCATTACAAAATTCGTCAATGCTGTAATAAGCTTAGCTTAATCAGTTAATTAGTAGTGCAGTCATTGATTAGATGTAAATTATTTGATGTAAGAATATTGTTCTGGTGTGCGATTAAAAATTTCCCGTAATTTATCCCGTTCAACAGGCTGTCAATTCGTTTATGCTCGGTTCCTATATAAAAAAACGAATCGTTTTGCTTACCAATTGGTAACATTTTTATTGCCAATCTGTGCATGTGCTAATTTTACCTGTGACAGCTACTTCCTTATGGGAGGGTCAACTATGTAAGGCTATGAGGTTTTTGCTTACAAAGATACAAGAGTCTTCATTGAACCAGTAACGGTCTGTAAATTATAGGAATCGGCCATTAGACGATTATTTTACCTCTTTCAAATACAGTTAGACGAAGCTAAAACGAAATATACAATTACCATAGTGTACGCTGTAGATCTGTCCCTACTACCATGACCATACCTACTACCGCTCCCCAGAAAGAAATAGAGTTTATTGACTCTTTAAGCACGGTCAAGGAAATATTGGTATGTGATAGGAGCCTTGTAAATAGCCGACTACTTGTTAATAAGTGGGTGGAGTTTATCTATTCATTTTAAACGTAGGTACTTCGCGTCCAGCGGGGAAATTGCGTAACACACTATCAATCGGAATTGGTTTCATTTTGACAGTTCAACAACATTCATTACGTTATTTACGCTGTCCAGCAGACAAATTTTTCGAAAATATGACGCAATGGATTAGCAATTCGCTTCACAATGATTCAAACTCCGGTTGATAGTGTGGTATAAATGCCGGCACGAGTCGTGAGCACAAATTCCATCTTAACTTTAACTGCCCTCGTCAGCGTGCTCTTGTATTCTGTTTTCTATCTGCATCAGAATAATATGCTTGATAGTATATTGATTTCATTGTTCCCACCCGTGTGCATCCTGCCGTGATATAATATAAGATTCGTTATGTTTAAGAGTAGAGCTTGAGCTCACGACTCGTGCCGGCAACTATACGCAATACGCATATTAGGGTGCAGGGGTCCTCCAATGAAGGAACATGGGTGGGTTTTAGTCAGTGATTTCCCATCCACAAAAGAAAAAGGGGTCCTCCAATAGCATGTACGTCTAGTATCTGGCCTTACACCAAAACGGGATTCGTCAGAAAACAGTCTTCTTCTGCCCAATTTCTGTGTTCACGAGCCCATTTGTAAACGGGCTCTGCGTTTGCGTGGCTCTATGGGTGGTACATGTAGTGGCCTTCGGGAACGGAGATTGACTTCCTGCAAGCGATTTCTTATGGTTTGATGCTTATTAACATCCCTGAAGAGCTGTGAAGCCTCGTAACCGACATCATCGCGGTTATTGACGATTTCGTCGAGCAGTAATTTGTACCTATATGTAACAATCTTGTCTGCGTGTGGTGATGCGCGCTCGTCCTCCATGTGGCTCTGCCATGCTGCCAGTGATGCGGTAACGTGTCCAAAGTAGAGTTAATACTCTGCGTAGTTCCCAGAGCGATGGCCACAGCACGTTGGCGAGAACCACCTTCCAACATTCCCACGGCTCTGATAATTTCTTCTTGGTTCAAATGACATCTTCTCTCCATAATAACGTTCTTTTGTATACAAAATAACGTTATTGTATTGTAATCTATAGATTCCACTCAGAAGTATGGCAGAAATACTTATTTGTTCTCAAATCCGTTGCAGGATTACTTAGATATATATGCCGCCAGGGTCGCGGGTTGTTCGAAAGAGATACCGTGGCCCTGGCACAGGCAACTGAAGGAACACGGGTGGGTTTTAGTCAGTAAAAGTCTGACACGCCTTCCCGCTCCGCCCACAGCGGGAGAAGTCATTTAATGATTTCTCATCCACAAAAAAAAGGATTAGATATATAGGAATGCGACTTGACAGAAGATTTTCATCTTTTGACCGAAATTATTAATCTGTGATTTTACACGGTAGTCTACAATGATATCTTTGTAGTTTTGTGTAGAAAATATTACCAATTGACGATGATTACGTATGTCTCGTTTTGGTGCGAGATGCTACGACCAAATGTTGCTCTGCGCATGTACAGTAAGCTTCAGAGAAAAGGAACCCCCCTTTGGAACCTAATTCTGTGTGAATTGCTTCATGTTCAATTTCGTGAAAATATACAATTTTGTGTTGGGTGTGTTACAATGTAGGAGTATTGCAAAAACAAAGTAATATATATAAAATTGAACATGAAGCAATTCACATACAAATGTGTTGGTGTGCCCTGCCTAGATATCTCTTTTGTTGACTGTACATAACCTTGCCCATTTTACTTAAATACACCAGAAGACATAGAGAGGCATTCTTCTTGAATATCATTTTAGAAAATAAAATCATCTATTCAAATTTTCGTAGATTCCTACTAATGTACGAGTATGTCGTGCGATGCGTCTTTAGCGATGAGCGAATATCAATTCGAATTTCAAATTCAATTCCGGGTGCTCTCTGACGTCGCTTCTCATCAACTCTTTATTATTTAGTAATTAATTTTCAAGGAAACGAGTTACTAAATAATGTTTTACTACGAACTGAATACGTTAAGTTTTTTTGTAAAATGTTAGGTGAAGAAGTCTTAGGCCAGCATCCTAATAAAATGGCGTAACACAGTTTCAATCACAATCCGAGAGTTTTGAAGGATATTTCTAATCCATTGCTTCATAGGTTTAATAAATTCCTCGGCTCAATAATGTAAATAGCGCAATGAACGTGGCGGAACTGTCAGAAATAAATAAAATGCGATCAATTTTCATCTTGTTTGTAACGCAATTACCCCGCAGTTTTAATAGCAACTTATTAAAAAAAAGGTCCATCAATGGAGAAAGCAGTTTGATGAAAAAATAAAATATGTTTGAAATTCCAAGATGGTTTGCATTTCGCCTGTTTCTCATTACAATTAACATTTTCAATCTGCCTAGCCTTTTCCCAACTATGTTGGGGTCGGCTTCCAGTCTAACCGGATGCAGCTGAATACCAGTATTTTACATGGAGCGACTGCCTATCCGAGCTCCACAACCCAGTAACTGGGTAATACGATACCCCTTGGTAAGACTGGTTGTCAGACTTTCGGGCTTCTGACGACTCGTAACGACTGTCAAAGATCCACGAATGACAGCCGGGAGCAACGGCTTAACGTGCTTTCTGAGGCACGGAGGAGTCTCGGTCATCTATCCACGGACCGACCCCGGCAAGCGTAGCTTAACCTGATGGATCGACCCGTGCGGCTGTTATTACTTAGCCACGAGCTCCTCAACTACAATTAACCAGGCAGTATGCATTCTACTGCATAGTTACTATTTAATCGGTTTGCGGATGTTAAACGAGACGCAATAGAGGTTTTATTGTTGTGACGCATATTTATTTATTAGGGTTCCCCTTATAGGATCACTTCGTTGTCCGTCTGTCTGTCGGTGTGTCAGTTTGTCAAGTCCTTTTTTCTCAGAAACGCGTTGAGATATCACGTTGAAATTAATATCAAATACGCAGGTCTTTAGTCCCTTGGAGCTCTAAAAAAATCAAGCTTCTAAGTCAACGCAATAACAAAATATGCGACATATTTTGATACTCGCATGTAAATCAAAACCTATATAGAGTACTTACCGTTGATCCATGAAATTGGGCAAGAAGCAAGGTCTCACAGCACAAGTAAAGGAGAAAGTCCAAAAATTGGTAATTTGTGATTTTATCACATAAATTTTTTTTTGGGATTACAATGTAAACGTTGATCTGCACGAAACCAACGTTAGCTTAATAAACTCATGCGATCCCTTACCTACATTTTGTATCAAAAAGAAAGTGACAGCATCCATTTAAAGTTAAACATAATGATACTAAATCAAAGGTTTATTATTAACAAAACTTAATTAAAATATACAAGTTAACACTAAATTATTTAAACTATGTACAAGTATATAAAAATCATAAAAAAAAGGAGAAGAACTCATAGGGCATCAAAAAATTCATCCGCATCGTTGTCAGTGGGAACAGTGCCCAAAAGGCTGGCAGCATGGCCACGTTGGATGGCAATGCTAATTCTTTGAGCTAAAAATAGGCCAGCCCTCTGGTCCCGTGTGGAGTCGACCAACCGCTTGGCGATGTCCCGAAATACACGATGAGCACTCGGACCCCAAGGCCCTAGTGTTTCAACCCCAAACGGCTCAAACATATAGCTCCCAATAAGGTTGATATTTGCGCCGTTTGAGGTTTTCTGCACCTGCAGCAGCCGCTCCAACACAGCACGCCGTGCTAGGAAGATGGGATGGCGCGAGGGTGTCAACACAGGTTGCATCCCACACCAAAGGCCTACCCAACTTCCAAGGCATTATGGTCATTCCGTCTGGTCTCTAAGTTAAACTAATGTTGATTTCGTGCAACTCACCATAAGTTTGTTTTTTGGGATAAATTATTTTCAACTACGGAACCCTTCATTGTGCGTGGACCGACACGCACTTGGTCGCTTTTTATTTATTAAAGAACACCAATAGCTTATACATTCAACATTCATTTACAAGAGTATTTAGGAAAGGTAAGTAATACTGCTAATATACACAAAATAATTATAGAAAGAAAGAAAGAATAATTTAATATGTCTAAAGACGTCAAATGCCCGCGAAAGCGTAAACATTATTATATATATTTAGGTATTGTGGTTTACCAGTGTAAACAGGTTTAGCAGTTTATAATAATATGAATTCGTCAACACATAAAAAAGAGCGGCTAGACACCGCACAAATTATTCAATTAAAATAAAACACACTCCAGTTGGTCCGGTTCCTTAAGTTTCTCGTAATTATGTAACCTTTTTTTTCTGAATGACCCGAAGCTTCTGATTATTTTAATTAACAAGTTGCATTGTTTACTGAAGCCGCCAAAACATGTAGAACATGCTTTTAGCGCCGAAGTTATTACCACAAACAAGATTTATCTTTAAGCAGGGCTGGCACACTTTCGAAACTAGAACGTTTTTAAGAAACAAATGCGTGTCGGACCACTGGATGAATTTATCCCAAGAAAAAACTTATCTTCGTAGTTGAAAAAATGTTCATCCATACATCGATATGTATATCACGGTCAACTTGATATAAGTAAATATTTCTTTATGTGATAAAACTAAAAAATAAAGTTTTTCCTTTATTTGTGCTATGAGACCTAGCTTCTTGTGTTTCTAGGTCAACGGGACGTACCCGGTTTTGATTTATTTACAAGTACGAGTAGGTACGTAAGTATCCAAATATGTTGCATAAATGGGCATATTTTTTTATTGCGTATATAGTTGCTTGATTTTTTTTAGAGCTCCAAGGGACCGTAAACCTACGTACGTATTTGATTTCAACTTGATACCACCACGTGACCCTGAGACAAGGTACGGTGTCTGTCCATCTGTCCATACATACGGACGGACGGACGGACAACGAAGTGATCCTTATAAGGGATCAATTTTTCCTTTTTAGGTACGGAACCCTAAAAAACGAAATACGCTTGTCGTTTCAAGCCAGTGATTTCGGTTTTATAAATTAATTTCACACTCCATAAAAGTGAGGATCCCAGAAAAACGGTAAACACAAAGATTAGGTTTAATTTAGTCATCCTTTTATTGAAGATCGTTATTTATGATTCTGACACAATCTTTTATTGAGTAGTATAATGTGGGATAATTGCACCGATGCCAATGTAAAATGAAATTATGAGCCGGATTTGTTAGCTAAAATAAACAGTTATGCATACCTACCGTACTCTTAAAATATCGAAATTACGGTTTTAAGGACGCTGTTACAAATGGGTAGTCAAATCATTACTTTTTAACCGACTTCAAAAAGGAGGAGGTTCTCAATTCGTCGGAACCTTTTTTTTTTTTTTATTTTTTTTTTTTATGTATGTTCCCCGATTACTCGAAGATGGCTGGACCGATTTGGATTTTTTTTGTTTTGTTCGAGAGTGTATATATACATCACAGTTGGTCCCATATAAAATTGATTAACTTCGCTTCGGTAGTTTTTGAGTTAGCTTCAATAATACGTATTTTTGCCCCACTTTTATATGGATGATGTTCTAGTTTGTTTTGCAGGTAGTGGTATTTGAATTTGTGTGAGGTAGGTACACAACTAAAAAGTGAAAAATAAAAACTTTTTTACAAAAAAATACAACCGACTTCCAAAAACAACACTACAAAGTGAAAAATAACTTTATTTTCGGAAGTCGGTGGCAAAAAACGAAAATACATTTAACCAGACACCGACTTCCGAAATTAAAGTTATTTTTCACTTTGTAGTGTTGTTTTTGGAAGTCGGTTGTATTTTTTTGTAAAAAAGTTTTTTTTACACAAGAACATGTTTATTAACTAAAATGCTTTACATTCTTAATTTTTTTTTTGACCAAATTGTTGATAGGTGTGCATGGTACGATTCTGAACTACAAATACAATTTTACATAGGGACAGTTTCTCAACAAATGTACCGGACTGAAAATGTTTACTTCGGTACATATACTGAGAAAATTTATCTATTTCAAATTATATTTATAGTTCAGAAGCGTACCATGCACATCTATCAACAATTTGGCCAAAAAACATTTTAAGAATGCAAAGTTAATAAACATACTTTTGTGTAAAAAAGTAATGATTTGACTACCCATTTGTAACAGCGTCCTTAATTGCGCGAAATTCTCAACTGGCTGACAGTTTTTGTTAAAACAAAATTGTTGATGACTGTTGTAAAAACTTGAAAAAAGAATAAAACCACCTTTCTTGCGTCGCGTCGTCGGGGGACGTTAAAATCAACGTCTGGTTACTACTTGAATATGTGTGTCAGGGTGGGCGCGTTCCCTGAGGCTGCGACCAGCCCGCCGGTTGAACGCGTCCCAGAGGGTCATGGCCATCCGGCTAGTCCGGGGATACCGCACGGTCTCCTGTGAGGCGGCGTGCCTCCTTGCCGGATTACCGCCATGGGATCTGGAGGCAAAAGTCCTCGCGCACGTGTGGGAGTGGCGCGAGGAGGCGAAACGCCGGGGCGTAACTCCGCTGCCGCGAGAAATCACGGTACAGCAGACAGAGCTCCGGCGAGATCTCATGGCGACATGGAGAGTGCGATTGTCGCAACCCAGCGCTGGGCACGCCACAATTGCGGCGATAAGTCCCCTCTTTGAGGAGTGGTTGAAGAGGCGCCACGGCGTCCTCACCTTCCGCCTGAAGCAGGTCCTCACCGGACACGGTTGTTTCGGGAGGTTCCTATTTCGGATAAGGCGGGAGGAAACGCCCAGGTGTCACCATTGTGTGGATCGCCCGGAGGACACGGTGGAGCATACAGTGGAGGTCTGCCCGGCTTGGGCGGAGCACCGCCGTGCTCTCACGGAGGCGATCGGCGGCGGCGATCTCTCGCGTCCAAACCTGGTCCAGGCCATGGTGCGGAGCGAGAGTGCATGGGAATGGGAAGCCATCACCTCCTTCTTCGAAGCAGTAATGCTCGCGAAGGAGGAAGCGGAACGCGTGAGGGAGAGGCAACAGCCGCGCCCTCGCGCCCCTAGCCGCCGTAGGAGACGCCCTGGGCGGCGGGAATCGATTGCCGATTCCCGGCCACCGTAGGCGCGGGCTTGCGGACGACGAGTAATGGGCAGCTCGCCGTCCGGTAAGGACCAGGCTCGGGTCGACGGCGCGTTGTGTTCCACGCGCGCCTCAAAGAGATGTCAGCAGTGACGGGGTCAATTGGGCCGATGCCGCCGGGGTCACGGGAAGTTCGAAAGAGATACCGTGGCCCTGGCACGGGCAACTGAAGGAACATGGGTGGGTTTTAGTCAGTAAAAGTCTGACACGCCCTCCCGCTCTGCCTAGAGCGGAAGAAGTCATTTGATGATTTCCCATCCACAAAAAAAAAAAAAAAAAAAAGGGTGGCGGGTGCAATACCTATATAAAATAGTACTCTGGGGTGTGCAATGTTACCATTTATACCGTTTTAGTAAGAAGGTCAGTTAAGCTGAATAAGCTATCTTTGAAAAAACATCTTAAGCCTATCTCAATATCAAATCCCTATTTGATAGCATAACAAAACGTTACATCATGGTTTTTTTAATTTGTGAAGTAATCGATGTCTCAATAAGTGCGTTTTTCTTACAGACTCTTAAGCCAAAACGTGCCAGAGAACAATTAAAAAAAATATTTCCTCATCATCATCACCTTTATCAAATAAATAAAAAATGTGTTTATTATATAGGGGACTTAGCACGTGGTTTGGAAAACACGTGATTAGAATTATTGGAATAGAAGTTACTTATTAGCTATATACGTATTAGTTAATTATTTTGTGTTAGTTTAAAAATGCGTTCATTTCACTCTTCATCATCATCTGCCTAGCCTTTCCCAACTATGTTGGGGTCGGCTTCCAGTCTAACCGGATGCAGCTGAATACCAGTATTTTACAAGGAGCGACTGCCTATCTGAGCTCCATAACCCAGTTATTGGGTAATACGATACCCCTTGGTAAGAATGGTTGTCAGACTTTCGGGCTTCTGACGACCCGTAATGACTGTTAAAGATCCACGAATGACAGCCGGGACCAACGGCTTAACGTGCTTTCCGAGGCACGAAGGAGTCTCGGTCTGTAAAGATGGTCACACATCCACGGACCAACCCCGGCAAGCGTAGCGTGGTCTTATCCATCAGGTTGAGACCTGATGGATCGTCCCGTGCGGCTGTATTACTTAGCCACGAGCTTATCATTTCACTTTTCTTGGAAGAAAATAAATTAGAAACGTTGAAAATTTATAAAATGGATATTTCATTAAATACGGTATTTAAATTGCAAAAAAAGTAAGCTGTATTTATAGAATTACTAGCTAAGACGTTGTCCTATCCAATAATTCATACAAAATTCCCATAGAAAATGCCCTTCCATAAGAACCTTGCTTGGACTACAATAAATATTTGAAAAAAAAAATTGCCGAATTAGTCCAGCCGTTCTCGAGTTTTGCGCTTAGCAACACATTTAGCCATTCATTTTTATTTATATTCTTTCCCCCATTTTGACAGCCCTACAAGTTCAAGTTTCCTTTAAAGGGCACGAAGCCGTAAGTCCATAATTTACGTACCTGCAGTTATATTAGTCAATCTTCGAAGTTTAACGGTCATAAAACGGGTTCCAGCGACCGTTTCTACTTTTAACACTGCAATAACTGAAGAAAGCAATGAGGAAAATTGCACATTTAATGCTAAAGGTGGGAATATAGGTATTTTAGGTTTTATATATTTATTTTTTTATATGTATTCGGTTTATTTTAGAATTTATATTCTACTTACTAGCTGCGCCCCGCGGTTTCACCCGCGTGGACCGGGATAAAATGTAGCCTATGTGTTAATCCAGGGTATAAGCTATCTACATACCAAATTTCGTCCAAATCGGTCTAGCCGTTTGAGCGTGAAGAAGTAACAAACACACTCACAAACTTTCGCCTATTAGTGTGATATTAGTGTGTTACATAAAAATAAAAACCGGCCAAGTGCGTGTCGGACCACGCACAATAAAGGGTTCCGTAGTTGAAAAGAACTTATCCCAAAAACAAACATAAGAGGCCGTACACGAAATTTTGCGGATATCCCTGATTTACGTAATTTTACAGACGTGATTTTACAGTTTTATTACTGTATTTCCATCAGTTTTAATGCACAATATGAATGCTTATTTCAATTATGATCTAATGTATGAGCTACTTTTATATTTTTATTATATAATTTTGATTAATCGACCTAAACCGGCGACTGTTTTGTGAATTTTTGCTGTAAGAGGTTTAGAATATCACACATTTACGAATCGTTTTGACTTCTAATGGGTATAGAAAAATTACAATATATTTGTGAGAAAGTTGTTTATACAATGTATGAATCACTTTTTACCACTTTCATATAAAACTTTTGAGTAAAAAAATATTTAACTTAGTCACAACTTTAGAGAAAATGGGCAAAGAATTCCTTTTGATTTCGACGACTCTCGTTCATAAAATTATAACAAAAGTAATAAACTTCAGTTCAAAATCAATCCATTTATTAAAAAAAATGCTAAATATAAAAAAAAATTGGTACTAAAAAGTCTTTTAAAACAACCTAATTCTCGCAATATAAACGACGCAAAATAAAAAAGTAGCTTTTCATTAGATCATAATTAATAAATAAATAAATAAATAATAAATATGTTTGGACATATCACACAACGCCATCTAGCCCCAAGCTAAGCAACCTAATGCTTGTGTTATGGTAACGAGATGGCTGATAAACTACTTATATAAATTTTTTTTTTTTTTTTTTGTAAATACATACATATTATAGATAGAAAAACACCCAGACTCGGAACAAATACTTGTAATAATTGAAATGATCTTTCTTGTTGTGCATTAAAACTTATAGAAATTCAGTATTTTAACAATAAAATTACGTCTGTAAAATCACGTAAATAGCGAAATCGGAAAAATTTTGTATACGGCCTCTTAACATTGTAATCCCAAAAAAAGTTTGTGTAAGTGATAAAATTACAAATTAACAATTTTCGGACTTTTTTCTCTATTTGTGCTTCGAGACCTTGCTTCTTGCCAAATTTCATTATTCTAGAATTCTAGATCAACGAAAAGTACCCCATAGGTTTTGATTTACCTACTTGCGAGTATCGCATAAATGGCCGTATTTTTTTATTGCGTTGACTTAGAAGCTTGATTTTTTTAGACCTCTAAGGGACCATATACTTACGTATTCGATATTTATTTCAACTTGATATCTCCACGCGTCCCTGAAAAAAAGTGTCATGACCGACTGACAGAGTTGAATTTTTTTATAAATGATAGAATTACTAGTAATAAAAGTGACCTTACCATAATTTCCCAAAATATTAGGAGCATATATTGTAATTTCGATGACTTCATAGTAAATATTTCTTGCCTCAATTTTGAAACAGACGTTATAATTCTGACGGAATGCCGTCTTGATCCAAATAAACCTATACCGACATTATCCAACTATCGTTCCTACGCTACAACGCGTCAACTAAATCAAAATGACGGCGTTGTAGTATACATCAAGGACACCTTAAATGCCTGTGTCACAGAATTAAGCTTAAGCCACGCTTCATGCCTTCAGTTAAATATATTGAATAATATAATTTTAGGTATCTATCGTTCACCATCAACTACTAACGCGGAACCTTTTATTCTTTGTCACTCCATTTAGATAACCTAAATTCTCAAAAACGTAATATTATAGTTGCTGGTGACATCAATATCAACATAAGACCTAAACACACTGAACAAACATATGAACTTAAAAACAGAACATCATACCTACATATGTTATCGGGTCATGGCATTCTCTCTGGTCACACCTTAATTACAAGGGAAACCAATTGTCTTGATCACTTTATGTTAAAAATAAATAGGAAACGGTATTCTGCTTTTATTGCTATCCTACGAACTACTATTACAGACCACCGTACAACCTTTCTATCGTTATCTAAAACAAAACACTACCAACCTACACCAACAACTATTACAAAAATTGATTTTGAAAGTGCCTTACAATATTTAAAAGAAAAAAACCTATCGACATTACTTTTTTGTGAAAACCCTAATTACATAACAGAATGTTTAATACAAGGTCTTATTGAGTCACTAACAATAAATACGACCATTAACAAGATCCCTAAAAGTAAACGAATAATTAAGCCCTGGATCACTGAAGGCATTCTAAGATGTATAAAAAATCTTAATAAGCTCCAAAAACAATCTCGAGACGATCCCTACAATGAAATAAAAAAAATTACACATGCTCGTTACAGAAATCATTGCAACAACCTTATAAAAAAACTAAAAAGAAAATATGAAAGAAACCTTTAATAATAAATCGTTAAGCAACAACAAACTTCTCTGGAAAAACCTGAAAACCATCACATATACAAATAAATCTACCAGAACGAATTCTGAATTAAATAATCTAAAAGCATCACCTACGGAATCAGCAAATTTCATTAATAAATATTTTGCAAATATTGGTAACCAACTGGCAAATGACATTCAACAAACCGTAACCCAGAATGACCTGAATCTATATCTACGTTCCTTACCTAGCCTCCCTAAATCTTTTGTTCTGCTGGATACAGATGACAATGAAATAAATGGTATAATAAACTCTCTAAAATCAGACAGTGCCTCAGGATGGGATAATATCTCCACTAGGTATCTTAAACATGTTAAACATGAAATAATTCCAATTATAACGCATCTAGCTAATCTTTGTTTCAATCAAGGCACCTTCACTAACTGTTTAAAAAAATCGATAATAACCCCCATTTACAAGGGTGGACAGGCGGGTGATGTGAATAACTATAGACCAATTTCAGTTATTCCTGTTATAGCAAAAATATTAGAAAAACTTTTAAATTCCAGTTATTAAGCTATCTTCAATCCAACAACATTTTATCCCCATCTCAATATGGCTTTAGACGCGGTATTTCTACAGAAGACGCTATCACGTCTTTAACTACAGTATTAACAAAAGAACTCGACAAAGGTACTAGGTGCTTATCGGTTTTTATAGACCTAAAAAAGGCCTTTGACACGGTCTCTATTCCCATCCTTGTCCAAAAATTGGAAAGGATTGGTATTAGAGATACGCAACTATCTATTTTTTCTGATTACTTGACAAATAGAAAACAGAAGGTTAAGCTAGATGGAATTGTCAGCGAGGACGTTGACGTAACATGCGGCGTACCCCAGGGTAGCGTTTTGGGTCCCACGCTATTTTTAATATACTTAAACGACTTATGTAATATGACCATCAATAAAGCAAAAATATTTTCGTATGCCGACGACACCGAATTGTCTTCATTGGCTCGACCTGGGCTGAAACCAAAACCAACACAGAAAAAGGTATGCTAAAAGTGGCTGCATGGCTAAAAACAAATCTCCTTACGTTAAACACGAGCAAAACTAATTATATCTGCTTCTCAATATATAAAAATGTCCAACCAGAACCTAATTTTAACATTAAAATACATGAGTGTAGGAGCACGGTTGATTCCGACTGAAATTGTCCAACCATCAGTAAAGTTAACCACGTTAAGTACCTAGGTATAATGTTGGACCAAAGCCTGTCCTGGTATTCTCAAATTGAAGAAATTACTGCGAGAGTACGAAAATTTATTTGGATTTTTAAAACATTACGACACATATTCCCAAAGAGTGGCTTAGCAAAAAATCTTATAAATGAAGTGTATATCTCGCTAGTTCAATCTGTAATAATATATTGCATTTCCATTTGGGGGGGGGGGGGTGCGCGTAAAACACGCTTCATTGATGTTGAAAGAGCGCAACGGACATTAATAAAAGTAATGTACTTCAAAAAAAGGACCTTTCCCACTTATGAGCTACCAAATAAGTAATTTAATAGCAGTTAGAAAATTATATATTAAACATATACACTTCTGGACACATCTTTTGGCCCACCTTGTATTTTCAGTTTCGTTTGGTCCTAGCTAAAATTTTATATTAGGTCGAGCAAAAAGTTTTTATGCAGTTTTGAACCTGGCACATTCACAATTTCATTCAATAGTCTTTTTTTGAATTTCGAACACAGAATTCAATGAAACAAAAGACAATTTGGAGCCTGTTTGTTGATATCAAACAATCGAATACTAAGAAAACTTGGTTTTATTGGATTACTTGGATTTAATTCTTGAAAAAGTGATTGATATCTTTGATTTTGCAACAAACATTACTTATTCTTAACATTAAGGTGAGGTTCTATCAATAATCTATGGATACTTCACCTGAAGTCGCCGCCCAAGCTGTGGCACTTATTCAGGCCGGACACAGCCAAAGAAACGTGAGTGCTCAACTTAATTTAAGTCGATCTGCGGTCCGAAATGTTTATCGGAGGTACCTAGAGACTGGCGGCTTTGTTCGTCGCCAAGGAAGGCCACGATCTCGGGTCACAACTGAAAGGCAGGATCGATTCATCGTGACGACCAGCTTGAGAAATCGTCACCTTACCTCCTTTGAGATACAAAACCAACTTCGCGACTTCCACGGAGTATCTGTGAGCGCTCGAACTGTTCGGAGAAGGTTAAAAGAACGCGATATGGTACCACACAAGCCAGCTAATGGCCCCAAACTAACGCGAGCCCACCGAACAGCGCGCCTTCATTTCGCACGCAGTCATTTAAATTGGACACAGCAAGATTGGAGCCGTGTACTCTTTTCTGATGAGTCTAAAATTGTGTTACATGGCAATGATGGAAGGAAGAAGGTCTACCGACGTAAGGGAGAGCGTTTCGCACAATGCTGCTTTGAAGAGAGGGTTGCTTATGGCGGTGGCTCATGGACTGTCTGGGGCGGTATATCCGCGAGCGGCAAAACTCAACTTGAGGTTGTTACAGGACCACGGCTGCCAACATTAAATGCTGAAAGGTACATTCGTGAGTGCTTAGAACCTCACGTGATACCATACGCGGACTATGTGGGCCCAAATTTCCTTTTTATGCATGATAATGCAAGAGCCCATGCGGCCGGCATCGTCAGGGAATATCTTCGGGATGTGAACATCACAGTTATGGACTGGCCAGCCAGAAGCCCAGACATGAACCCCATTGAGCACATGTGGGACGAGCTAAAAAGACGTGTTAGGGCTCGTCAGCCAGTTGCCCAGACGATGCAGGAGTTGAAAACTGCCATAGAAGAGGAATGGGAGATGATCCCTCAAAATTTCATAGAGCGGTTGATAAACTCTATGCCTAATCGTATGAGAGCTGTGGTAGATGTCCATGGAGGCAACACGCGTTATTAAATTAAACCTTTATTTGATAAAACATGTTTTTTATTCAAAAATCAATTGCCTTTAACAAGACGCATATCCGACTTGTTAGGCGTAGCTCCATGTCGTATGGTATTCTGAATTCAAATTTAAAACAATACGATCGAAAAAGATGGTAAAATGTATCAGGTTTAAAACTGCATCAACAGTTTTTGTTCAATCTAGCAATCATATTTCGGTAGGGGCCATCGAAACCTAAACTCTAAGGTGGGCCAATAGATGTGTCCAGAAGTGTAGTATTAAAAAAACATAAAACCCTACCTTTAGATCCTAATGTATTAGCTAGAAGAAGGAAACACAATATTGCTTCCACCCCTTTTGTTAAAACAGAATTTGCAAATATTCAGTTCTTTAAACGCTCGTCTTTCTTATATAATAAAATAAATAAACAAATAGATATACATACTAAACGGTTTATAGAATGCAAATCATTGCTGACTAAGTGGTTAAATAAGTTATGCTATGATGAAGTAGATAATCTTTTAGTAAATATAAGGTAAAACCGATTCCGTATAAAATAACCACACACACACACATACATGCACAGACGCACACACATACACACACTTACACACGCACGCACGCTTAAATACACACACACATTTACCAACAGACTAATAGTAGTAAACTAGAATAAGTAATTCATAAACCTTTGTTTCGTTGCATGTTTACACTACATGCACGATATAAAAGAGCGGCGCCTCCTGGCACAGGCATATAATATGCTTAAAAGGAGACGCCACCAACTGTATACTGTGCAAGGTGTAATAATGATATAAAACATTTTTGATTTTGATTTGATTTGAATTACATATTAACAATTTTCGGACGTTTTGTTTTATTTGTGCTGTGAGAGCTTGCTTCTTGCCAAGTTTCATAATTCTGAGACAACGGGAAGTACCCTATCCGTCTTATTACAAAACAAGGTTCATCTTCATACCCAGGTTTAAACTACGGACTCTTTTTTGAATTTCGAACTTTATTCTGACACATTAAGATGTCAGTTTTACAAAACTGACAACTTAGTACCGGACTAAGTTGTCAGTTTTGTATAAAGAACTGTATTTCTATCACAGCTAGGTTCATATTACAAAAACTGGCTCGATGGTTTAAACCATGACGAAGAAAAACCTCGTTTTGTAATAAGACCGTATAGGTTTTGATTTACTTGAGAGTATCAAAATATGTCGCATAAATGGCCGTATGTTTTTATTGCGTTGACGTAGAAGCTTGAGTTTTTTAGGAATTCAAGAAACCATAGACTTACGTGTTTGATATTAATTTCAAGTTGATACCTTCACGCGTTCCTGAGAAAAAGGGTCTTGACAGACTGACAGACAGACAAAAGAAAAAAAAAAGAAATAAGAAAGTGAAAAGAAGTCTATATTCAATAATTATGTTTTTTTAAATCCCCAGGTCTATTCAGAAATGGTAGCCTAATCGTATCGCTCAGAGATCCTGAATACCTGTCATGCGTGATGATGATAGAGGAGCTCGTGGCTAAGTAATAACAGCCGCACGGGTCGATCCATCAGGTTAAGCTACGCTTGCCGGGGTTGGTCCGTGGATGGGTGACTATCATTACATACCGAGACTCCTCCGCGCCTCGGAAAGCACATTAAGCCGTTGGTCCCGGCTGTCATTCATGGATCTTTGACAGTGGTTACGGGTCATCAGAAGCCCGAAAGTCTGACAACCAGTCTTACCAACGGGTATCGTATTACCCAGTTATTGGATTGTCGAGTTCAGATAGGCAGTCGCGCCATCTAAAATACTGGTATTCAGCTGCATCCGGTTAGACTGGAAGCCGACCCCAACATAGTTGGGAAAAGGCTAGGCAGATTGCAGTTGCGTGATGATGATGATGCCATAAAACCTGCTTTGAAACCTCTATCAAATAATTGTAACAAGTCGTTTAAAATAATATGTTTTGGCAACAAATCTTTTAAACGAAATAAACAAAAAAACGGGTTCATCAAAGATGACCTTTTAGTTTTGTCTCGTCTGGTAATGTACAACATTTAGTCGTGCTGACATTGATACTTTTATGTCGTCGCATGTAGAGGTGTACGACAGCGATCTATGTTATTACTTAGATCTAGCAGTCTGTATTTTAGATTTTGAGTTTGTGAATTAGATTAGATCACGCGTTTGGCAGTAGTGGTAGTACCTATTATACCTACTTTCTTTCAATAAACATATCCTAATATAAAACTAAAACTATTCACAAACTAAAACAACGCGTCGAAACATCCGCATCGCTGTCGACTGGTAAAGTACCCAAGAGACTGGCGGCATTGCCACGTTGTATGGCAATGCTTAGCCTCTGGCCAAGGTAAAAGCCAGCCCTTGGGTCAGGGGAAGTGTCAACCAGACGTTTCGATATATCTTTAAAGAGACCATGGGCACTCGAACCCCACGGCCCAAGGGTTTCAACCCCAAACGGCTCGAAAATATAGTTACCAATAAAGTTGTTATATTTTCGCCGCTTGAGGTTTTCCGCAGCCGCAGCATCGGAGCCAGCACAGCACGCCGAGCCAGGAAGATGGGATGGCGCAAGAGTATTGACACACGTTGCATCCCACACTAAAGGCCTACCCACCTTCCATGGAAATAAAGACATGCCGTCCGGTCTCTTGCCATCGTCGCGTGCCAAGCCATTGGGTTCTAATACAGCTGGAACGCCGACGGTAACAAGAGCTCGTCGGATGATGTTATTAATGTTCGCGTGCTGCGGTTAGCGACCCGCACTTCGGCTGCAAGCCAGGCCGTGGCGTCCGTGGCTGTTGACAACTTCGCCACAGTGACAGCGATGAGGAGAACAACATGGAGCTCCAAGTCGTAGGGAAGCAGCGAGGCGGAAAGTAGTACCGTCGAACAAAGTGCCTATGTTCGACGACGGTAGTGCATGAAGCCGTTGAGCCATATAGACCCGACACCTACTTACCCACAGCCAGCAGGCGCTCACGCTCTGCAGTAGTAGCAGACGTGTTAAGTAAATTGTTCTGTACTACTCTGCAGAGCTCTACTCTTTCTTACTACTTACAGATGTTGCCAGCATAGCACTATTTATTCTGTCTTCTTCTCTATTGTTTTTTAACTACTAACACTAGTAATAAGTTATAATACAATTTAATTAATTCCGAAAAGACGTCTACTTTTATATATTTTTTCTGTAATTCTAAAATCCTATGTATTTTTTTTTCATTGCAAAATTGCATTTAAAATGTGCGTATTAGGTAATTGAAAACTCGGGCTGAAAATGTTTGTTTTTTATTTTAAAACGATTTTTATTTGGTTTGGCGCTTTTATTTGGTTCCAGCGCATTGTTGCGCTCTCTTTTTTTCGCATGTGGAAGTAATTGACTCTGTCATTTTGTTATTCTCGCCCAGTTCGCTTTTCAGTTATACTAGGCGACATCTAAATGAAAGTCCAAATAAAAACACTATATCATCTGCCTAGCCTTTTCCCAACTATGTTGGGGTCGGCTTCCAGTCTAACCAAATGCAGTTGAATACCAGTATTTTACATGGAGCGACGCGACGGCCTAATTGACCTCCACAACTCAGTTACTGGGTAATACGATACCCCTTGGTAAGACTGGTTGTCAGACTTTCAGGCTTCTAACGACTCGTAACGACTGTCAAAGATGTCAAGAATGACATCCGGGACCAACGGCTTAACGTGCTTTCCAAGGCACGGAGGGGTCTCGGTATGTAAAGATGGTCACCCATCTAAGGACGAACCGCGGCAAGCGTAGCTTAACCTGATCGATCGACCCGTGCGGCTGTTATTACTTAGCCACGTGTAATTTCGCCTAGTGTTAGTGAAAATGGGGATTAATTCCGGCGCTCGAGCCGCGTACTGAACTGAAGTAGGCTCGCGAGTGGTTGCCTCGCGCATTTGGTAGGTATTTAAACATAGTAATTATTTTAATCATTATATCACGATAAACTCAGCAAATTGTGCTAAACAATCTTACTACCTTTTCATTTACTTTTTTTTGCCTCGAAACAAGAAAAAAAACGTCTGTTTTGTAGTTATAATAATAATAATACATTTATTTCAGACCATAAGTCCATAAACAATACCCAATACCTACAATTTTATACACAAAAAAAAAACATAAATACATGAACACACATAACTACACTATAAATACACTAAAACAATTTACTTCAAATATTGGAATGACGCATGATGAGTGGTCATCCATTGCCACATCGATGGACTGTCTGTCCTGTCGGCTACTGTAGCCACCAAGCTGTTGGAGCTGTCGCGCACTCGCCGCATCAGGGATGCTATTCGAGTCTGCATCAGTGCGTAAAAATCTGGCACGCCATTTTCCGCGAACATCCCCGATGCACTGCAAAACCGCGGCAGCCCCAACATAAGTCTGAAGGCGTTATTGTACTGGACTCGCAGAGCATTGTACGAGCTTTTTGTATAGCTGACCCATAGGGCACACGTGTACATACTCGTAGATTGGCAATACGCTCTAAAGAGTGTAATTTTCACCTCCCTAGTACAACGTGCAAACCTACGAGTTATGAGTTTGATTAAACATTATGAAAAGGGGTAACTTTGGGATTTTTTTCTATCCAGCAAAGTAAATCTGATCGTGTTATTAAAAGCGATTGGCTATCCGCCAGATCCTTAAATAAGATAAATCTTTTTTTTCAGAATTTTATAACACTTTTTTTGGGTTTCCCATGGATTCAAAAAACTAGTAAGCGCGGAGTCTTGCATCCTACTAATATTATAAATGTGAAAGTTTGTATGTTTGGATGTTTGTTATTCAATCACGCAAAAACGGCTGCATGGATTTGGATATAATTTGGTATACAGATAGTTTATAACCTGGATTAAGACATAGGATACTTTTCATCCCGGTAGAAGGTTCCCGTGGGATAATTTCCGACATACACGCGGGCGAAGCCGCTGGCAAAAGCTACTCGTAGTTTATCATAAATTTATGTATGCTATGTGTCTATGCTGATAGTTATAAATAGACAGTGCTTTGTTATCATTGCGTCCTATTTTGGAGCGTTGCCAGCTGTGCCAGCCTGTTGCACCTTGTTATGGTACCTTTATATAACTTCACCAAAACCTTTGTGCAAAAATAATTGCATGGAACTACTTTTATCAGATCTTTTATCAAGAACAAGTGATTCTCGTCTTCGTTAAGGGTATTTTACACCCGTTTTTAGCTTCACATGGAGCCAACGACATGGAGCCTGAGTAACGTGTAATGGAGCACACAATTTTTTAAACATATTATGAAGCAATTAACGATATGCAGATTTAATTTATTTAACTATTATTAGAGTAATCGTTTTTGTTTGATAGCCACGATTCAGGCTCTGCCTAGTGTGGTTTTGTTGTATATTCATAATTATTAGATGTATACCTATAGGCTAAAAGTTATGGTTTTGTACTCTTTACACTATACTTGTCACTTCTATTTTTGTTCTTTTATAAAGCTGTTCCAATTCTTCTAACATTGTTCTTTAATTATATTATTCCTTCAACAGGTTTCACTGTTATTTTTGTAAATTGTAAGTCGAGTTGCTAATAAAGTTATTAAAGTATTAAATATATTATATTATTAAAGTTATTATTATTAATTATTTTTTGTATTATCAAATAAAGATGAAGCAGATTGTAATCATTGTGAGTCACGCAATTGGGATGCTGTTTTTTATTTTAAACACGACACTCATTTTTTTACCAAAAATGTCTTTGGCAGATTCCATATCGCAGTACCTATACCTACTTATAAGTAGGTACACTTAAAACAGAAAGGTTTTCTCCATAGAAATATGAAAAACAATCTTTCATATATCTATGGTTTTCTCTCTGTCGGCACCGCGTCATCTGTCACAAGAAAGTGTTGAAACGTTTTTTTTGGAATTGCATTTAGTTGTTATTCTTTAATTTTGTACACATATTTAGTAAAAAAACTTTTTTACAAAAAAAATACAACCGACTTCCAAAAACAACTACAAAGTGAAAAATAACTTTAATTTCGGAAGTCGGTGTCTAGTTAAATGTATTTTCGTTTTTTGCCACCGACTTCCGAAATTAAAGTTATTTTTCACTTTTTAGTTGTGTACCTACCCCACACAAATTCTAATACCACTACCTGCAAAACAAACTAGAACATCATCCATATAAAAGTGGGGAAAAAATACGTATTATTGAAGCTAACTCAAAAACTACCGAAGCAAAGTTAATCAATTTTATATGGGACCAACTTATACCCTCTCGAATAAAATAAAAACAATCCAAATCGGTTTAGCCATCTTCGAGTAATCGGGGAACATACCTACATAAAAAAATAAAAATAAAAAAAGGTTCCGACGAATTGATAACCTCCTCCTTTTTGATGTCGGTTAATAAATAGGTAGGATAAGTACTTCTATTTCCATGATTTTAACTGCCTAAATTAGTTTTCATCGGTTCTCTGCCCTTTCGCCAAAAATTTTTTGCCAGATTTTCACTTGCCAACTAACGTTTCGCAGAATTTTATTTCGCCGAATAATCATTTGCCAACTTATCATATAATTTTGTTTTATTTCCCAACCTCACAGTTACCAACTGTACCTACGTTTGGTCTGCTTTTCATAATGACACTTTTTAAAATGCCAACTTTCAAGTAGCAGAATGTTTTTTAATATTCATTTAGTTGTTTATTGTTTGCTTAACCAAACTTAACTGTTTCCTTTTACAAAAGCGATTTGCTTCTGGCACGCTCGCTTTCTTACTTTCGGAGACAGACGATGATTGCCGAAGCGCGTACTTTTTTTGGACGATCTGTAGGGAAGATAGTTACCACAAGACATCTTAATAATTATGGATTTTTTTAACCAACGAAAAAAAGGAGGAGGTTCTCAAGTCTACACGTGTATTTTAGGCTTCCGTACCTCAAAAGGATAAAACGAATCCCTTATAGGATCACTCGTGTGTCTGTCTGTCTGTCCGTCTGTCACAGCCGATTTGCTCCGAATCTAATGGATCGATGAAGTTGAAATTTGGTACACATATGAATTTCTGTGACCTAAACACGGACGAGTAAATAAATGAATTTAAATATGGGGGTCACATTTCGGGGGCAAATAAGAAAATAAAAAAAAAAGTTTTGCAAACTATACCGTGTTACATATCAAATGAAAGGGCTTACTATGAGAGTCTCAACTATATTTTTGTTATAATTTTAAAATAATATCGTTTTTTTAAATAACTTTATTATTTAAGAAAATAGACGAAAATTAACCATCCCCCCTCCCCCCTTATCGCCGAAACTACTGAGCCTAAAATTTTGAAAAAAAAAAATACAGATAAATAGTTCTTTACCTGTAGATTACAGGAAAACTTATAAGAAGTCTGTGACCTTAAAATAACATGGTAAATCTCTCAATATTGTGAGTACAAACTTACATTTACAGTTGGAATGTACGGGAGGAACATGTTTTTCAACTACAATGTTAAGTTTGTTCTTGGGATAAATTCCTCCCAACTACGGAACCCTTCATTGTGCGTGGTCCGACACGCACTAGGCCTGTTTTTTAATGCATCCACGCATCACTTTATAGTACAGTGTTGTCCGATTTGAAAGATTCTTGTTTTATTAGGGAGGGGTAATAATACCTACCTCGAAGTTGGTCCCTTTGCTTGATTACTTTTTGAGTTAGCTTCAAATACGTATTTTTTCCCACTTTTTATGTGGATGAAGTTCTAATTGCTTTTGCAGATAGATTTTGCAGATATTCGAATTTGTATAGTGTAGTAGTAACACAACTAAACAGTGAAAATAAAAACACTACAAAGAGAAAAATAACTTTAATTTCGGAAGTCGGTGGCAAAAAACGAAAATACAAAACCAAAGACACCAACTTTCGTAATTCTTAGAAGTCGGTGGTTTTTAGGGTTCCGTGGCCAAATGGCAAGAAACGGTACCCTAATGGATTCTTCATGTCTATCTGTCCGTCCGTATGTCAAAGCCATTTTTTTCCGAAACTCTATAAACTATACTGTTGAAACTTGGTAAGTAGATGTATTCTGTAAACCGTATTAAGTTTTTCTTCTAAAATAAGAGAATGATAAAACTAAAAAAATATATGATAATATAGGTACATTACCATGTAAACCTCCACCGAAAATTGGTTTGAACGAGATCTAGTAAGTAGTTTTTTTTAAAACGTCATAAATCGTAAATCGCAATTTATCTTTCATTCAATCAACTCAATTATTAAAACATCGATCAAAGTTACAACGAACTACAAGAACTTTTATATTATGTTACTTGCTGTTACGGAACCCTTCATGGGCGAGTCCGACTCGCACTTGGCCGCTTTTTTTTTTTGTAAGAAAGTTTCAAATCAAATCTGCCTAGCCTTTTCCCAGCCATGTTGGGGTCGGTTTCCAGTCTAACCGGAAGCAGCTGAATACCATTATTTTACATGGAGCGACTGCCTATCTGACCTCCACAACCCATTAACTGGGTAATACGATACCCCTTGGTAAGACTGGTTGTCAGACTTTCGGGCTTCTGACGACCCGTAACGACTGTCAAAGATCCACGAATGACAGCCGGGACCAACGGCTTAACGTGCTTTCCGAGGCACGGAGGAGTCTCGGTATGTAAAGATGGTCACCCATCCACTGACCAACCCCCGTAAGAAAGTTTATTTTAAGAATATTTTTTTTATGAAACCACCTTATTCATAAAATTGTCGGAATGCAATAAAAGAAATGTTACCTAACAGTAAAATTATTGTTAGTGCGTCAGGTGCTGTTTGCATTTATCAAAGAGAACAGACGTCATTTAACAATATGGAAAACACACAGGGAGCTAAAGCGCGTAAAAGGAAAAGATTTTTTTGTAAAAAACCGGCCAAGTGCGAGTCGGACTCGCGCACGAAGGGTTCCGTACCATTATCTATAAAAACGGCAAAACAATCACGTTTGATGTATGGGAGCCCTTTAAATATTTGTTTTATTTTAATTTAATTATTTATTTTTAAAGTAAATATATAACTAAATATTCTGTGAATATTTCAAGCGTCTACCTATTGCCATTATCAATATCGAGCAAAAACGAGCAGCAAAAAAATCACGTTTGTTGTATGAAAAAAAAACAGAATAAAATAAATATTTAAGGGTAGTATTTATTGTTATATCGGCAACAGAAATACATCATCTGTGAAAATTTCAACTGTCTAGCTATCACGGTTCACGAGATACAGCTTGGTGACAGACGGACAGACAGACGGGCGGACAGCGGAGTCATAGTAATAGGGTCCCGTTTTACCCTTTGGGTAGGGTAAAAAATAACCCATGTAGATAACTTTTTCTTTTGGCGAAATAATTTACATACTGCTTGTACGAAATAAAAGCCCTATCCTACTTTCTATTTCATGCTCGGGTTTGTTCCAAATATATTTCGAGAAATAATTGATTAAATAACATATATAGAGGATTGCTGTTTTAAAAATTTAATCATTATTATTATTTATTTAAAAAAGATATGGTCCGTTGAATTAATCATGTTGCTGAATCATCTTTGGCATATTGAAAAAAAAAAAATTACGTTTCATCCTGACTCCTTTTCCTCATTTAAATGTTTTAAAAGATTACCGCTGAGTCATTGTAACCCACTTAAGGATTAAAAAAACCGGCCAAGTGCGTGTCGTTACACGCACAATGAATGGTTCCGTAGTTGAAAAGAATTTATCCACAAAAACAAACTTATCTCAAAAAAAAAATTATGTCATAAAACTACAAATTAACAATTTTCGGACTTTTTCCTTTACTTGTGCAGGGAGAGCTTGGTTCTTGCCAAATTTCATTATTCTAGGTCAACGGCAAGTACCCTATAGGTTTTGATTTACTTGCGACACGTGACAGTTGCGAGTATCAAGATGTGTCGCAAAATGGCCGTATTTTTTTATTGCGTTGACTTAGAAGCTTGATTTTTTTAGAATTCTACGGGACCATAGACTTACGTATTTGATGTTAATTTCAACTTGACATCTCCACGCGTCCTTGAGAAAAAGGGTCTTGACAGACTGACAGAGTTGAATTTTTTTTTATGTGGTAGAATTACAAATTAACATTTTTCAGACTTTTTCCTTTACTTGTCCTGTAAGAGCTTGCTTCTTGCTAAATTTCATGATTCTAGGACAACGGGAAGTACCCTATAGGTTTTGATTTACTTGCGAGTATCAAAATATGACGCATACATGGCCGCATGTTTTTATTGCGTTAACTTAGAAGCTTGAGTTTTTTAGTACTCCAAGAGACCAATTTGATATTAATTTCAACTTGATACCTACCTCTACGCGTTCCTGAGAAAAAGGGTCTTGACAGACTGACAGACAGACAGACAGACGCACAACGAAGTGATCCTATAAGGGTTCCGTTTTTCTTTTCGAGGTACGGAACCCTAAAAATGAAAACATGAGTTGTAAAAGAAAACAGAATAAATTCAAAACGCAGTTTCGTAAACGAAGCAAAAGGATTAAGTAGGTATGTAAGGATCGTAGCAGGTGGCGTTCTGCCTACTCCCATGGGAAGAAGGCGTGAGTTTAAGTATGTAGGTATGTCGAGTTTTGTGTCCACTACATTATAATTGTCATCGCTGGTAGGTAAATCGTACCAGAAAGGATTTTTGAATATTCGGGCGATAAAGTTCCCGTAATTTGCATGAAGTTTTCATAGAAATTGTTCTACTAGAGCTGCGACGTCGCGCTGTCGCGTCGCGCTTGTCTGAGGTAGCCTTTAGTCTTATAAATAAGATAGTACTTACCACTGTACCAGAACGGATTTTTGAATATTCGGGCGATAGGTTCCCGCAATTTCCATCAAGTTTTCATAGATATTGTTATGTCGCGTCGCGCCTGTCTGAGGTCGCCTTTAGTGTTATAAAATTCCGTTAAGGATTACGTGTGTGTTAAAATTGGATATTGATTGCTTTACCAAATATTTTATTCAAAGGAAATTGTTGCGAAATTCTTTAACACATCGGCGTTGATTCACCAAATATGTGCGTTTAACTCGATGTAACAGTTTCTTATGGAGTTATTGATCCTCAAGTTAATTTACATATGTATTATACATACATACAAAATCAGCCTATAATGTTCCCACCGATGCGACACGTGTCGTTTCTCTTCGAGAGAGAATGGGCTGTAATCTACCACGAGGGCCCAGTGCGGGTTGGTAGATGTCACATGTCTTTGAATTTTTTGGTTCTAGGACATGCCGGTTTCCTCACTATATTTTCCTTCGCCGTTTTGAGGGCAGTGGTGATGAAATAATTTGCAGTAAAGCGCCCGCCTGGGTTTGAACCCACGACCACGGCCACTGCTCTTTGTTTTATTCGTCACGTACTAAGACCGGTGAGCATGGTTTTAGTTGTATAGTAAACTCACGCAAATAAGTGATAGTACTAATTTCGTGATAGTCCGTTTCATTGTGTTTAACAAAGGTTTCGATTATTAGCTATAAGTCTTAAAATAGTAGTCCTAAGTAAGTTTACTATCCTAATTACTTATTGTAAAAGAAAGACTGCTATAAGTTCCTAATTTAAATAAAAAGAAGATTTTACTAAAGTATCGAAGTTCTATTACATATTTTGTTTTATCACGAAATTGGATGAGTTCACCCTATGTGTGTGCGTGAGCGTGTATTTTATTTGCAGGAGCACGGTTTTGTGGCTTCGCTTTTGATGTATGCGGCGCTCCATCTTCCTTTTTTTGTTGATCTGAGTTGGTATTATTTAGTTTGTACCTATCTACCTACTGAAAATAAACTGCCAGGTTTGCAGTTACTTGAGCTTGAGTTTCATGTTTCCGTAAGACAAGTTGAAAGGAAATCGTTTGGATTGGTATGGGCATGTGATGAGGAGGGAGGAAACGCATGTTAATAAAAGAGTGATGATTAAAAATGTTAATGGATGGAGAGGGAGGCCAAAGAAAAGATGGATGGATTATGTGAGGGATGATATGAAAGAGAAGGGAGTGAATGATAGCGGGACGGTTGACAGGGGAGAATGGAAGAAGATAACCTGTTGTGCCGACTCCAAGCAATATGGGATAAGGGCAGGAAGATGATGATGATGATCGTGAGGTTTTTTTCAGTTCTTCAACTACACCCTGTTTTTTTTTCTAAGACTTAAATACGAATTAATTGTTTCATTAAAAATAAAATGCATTCTACCTACTGTATTAGTTGTACTATGACTACGAGTGGATAAGCCCTTATTTGTAGTTGATAATTTTGTATCTTGCCAGTAACTTATAGTACAATTGTAAATCACGGGTTCACCAACTATAGTGTTGCCCAAATGCAAGAACAAGACGAGACTTAGCCAGTCTTGGTCTTGGTCTTGCGCCAATACACCTGGTCTTGGTCTTGGTCTTGGTCTTGCGCTCCTAGTCTTGGTCTTGGTCTTGGTCTTGCAGCAAGAGTCTTGCAAGTCTTGCAATTACCTATTAGTCTATTACTATTTATTAAAGTTTACTTTAAATCTTAGAAAAACGTATTAGAATTGGAACATTGTGAGCTTGAATTAACATAGCCATAGTAAAGATCAAGCAGATTAATAAATAACTGAAGATTTGATAAGAAATTCGAAAAATCAACTGATATGTCGTTTTCCATGGAAGTAACTGTTTCTTAATAAACATTTATGATTTATAAGCTTACATTTGCTAAAACATGTAAAAAAACAAATTAATTACAATAACTTGACTGTATTTTAAAGAACAATACTTATCTGTCTAGAAAGAGATTGAACCCTCAACTTATAAGAAATTTAATAAAAGAGTTTTACGATTTATCATTTATTTGAATAAAAAATAAAATACAACACAAGTCAACAGCTTTATCATTAGGTTATGATACTTTATATAATTTTTTTTGACCAAGAATTAATACAAAGTAACCATCTGGCTGACTCATCACTTAACCTATTTCTATGTTTTCTAATTACTAATGATGCTTTAGAAAATAACCTCTCAGCAGGTACTGAAGTTGCAGGTATTGAGAGAAAATCACGGGCCATTTTCGATAAAATCGGATACTCTGTCTCATGCGTCCTCCACCAATCTAAAATGTCTTCCGAGCTGGCAGTTCTTGGTTTTCTCAGGTACTCCTCCAACTCGTCTATCACTAAGCCTTGAAGACAAGATCCAGATGACGTCGAGGGACATTCATAGAGTTTATCAAAGTCTATTACGTCTTCATCTTCATCACATACTTTATTTTCTTTTTCTGGTAATTCCAGAGATTTGTTCAGTGAGTGTAGACTTTTATATTCTTCATAAAGTTCATTGAACTTGCGCAGATTTTCTGTTTTAAGTTGCTTCCCCCACATTGTCAGGTCAAAAGTCTGAGCCTTATGCCTTGGGTCTAAAATTAAAGAAGTACAATAAATCCAGTTGCTCTTCTTGTAATGTTTCATTTTGTCTCGAGCTGCTTGGAAAGCTAGAATGAGCCTTTCATCTACTTCAGATCGATTAGGTTTCTCATCTAACTGTTTTACCATGGATTCAATTTTATCTAGCAAGAGATTGAATGATACAATGACTAGCGGTAATGTAACATATTTGTCTCCACCAAGTTTTGTACTTAAAAGTTTAAAGTTTATTAGAAATTTATGTAATTTTTCGAGTACCGGCCATTCATTAGCTGTGATTTGAAAATCATTTAATTCGGTGACAGAACTGCACAATATGTCAATGCCCGCTCTCACTTTTAAACCAAATCCAATCATATCATGTGTGGAATTCCATCTCGTTGGACAGTCAAGAATGGCATTTAGATTTGATGGCACGCCAGCTGCTTCACAAGCAGACTGAAACTTCTTCTTCACTATCTCACTTCTTTTTATTTTACTGGAAATACTGCGTAACTTTGTTACAGATGTACGCGAGTCAGCAATATTTGGTGCAGATTCTTCATCTTCCTCATCCTCAGTTTCGTCTGCATAGTCTTCGTACTGCTGATCTTGCGCGTTAGTGTCAGACTCACAGTGTAATGCTAAGGTCTTTAATAAATCTTGTACACCAAGGTTTAAAATGTGAGCAAAGCACCGGAAATGTTGATTGTCTGAATCAAAGTGTGGCGGCAGCTGTTTGCCCAGTTCATACATAAATTTGGTATTTGCAGTTGCGTTGTCGACCGTGATACCTTGTATTTTATCAATTATGCCATATTCCAATAAACATTCATGGAAAATCGTTGCAATATCTTCCCCAGTATGTCGACCGCGTGATGGTATAAAATCAAGAACTACAGATTGATACTTCTATTCGTTGTCTATATAATGAATAGTAACCCCGTAGTAACTCCTACCAGCAATTGACGTCCACCCATCAATGGTAAAAGACATTTTAGATGATAATTGTTGAAGTCGTTCCTTGAGATTCAATTGGAGCTCTTCAAATCGCTCTTTGACTTTCCTTCTAAGTGTAGACCTTTTAGGAAACACCATATTAGGGCAAATACGTCGAAAATATACTTGTGTAGCTTCGTCATCGAAAAATGAGAAGGGAAGATATTTTTTCACCACCCAATCAACTGTAGCTGTCGTGATGTTGTCACTGCTGTTTTCCGACTGAAACAAAACAATAAATCTTGTGTTATTATTTAAAACATACTAGGTTTGAGCGTATAAGAGGAGGAGGTTTGTTGTTGTTAAATCGAGAAAATCGTTAAATTGATATTTGTTATATTAAGGTTGCACTGTACTGTAATTTACCAAAATAAAGTACTTAGTTGTTACTGGCCGATTAAATGAAAATATGGGTGTTTATAAAAAATATTTAAGACGATAATTACATACTTAATATGTCGCACCCCTAGATGAAAACTGTGAAAACACCACTAACTCAAAAATACTTACGTAAGTTAATGGCGTTTTTGAAAGTATCGCATGAATAGCTACGCGGAGTTAAAATTCTTTTAACTGTTAAAAAAATATTCTTACCTGTCCACTTCTTCCAGCGGTTACTAAAAAGCTTGTGATATCTCCACTTAATTTTGGTTTAACAGGAAGAAATATTTCTGATTCCTTTTTGTGGAAAGATATTAGATGTTTCCTTAAGCCTGAAGTGTTTCTGTTTTTCATTTTTATTTCAATCTTTTTATGTTGGCACAATTTACAGAAGGCAGTTTGGGATGCATGAATTATTTCGAAAAACTCCTCAAATTTGCTTTTGGGTCTTTTAGATCTGTGACTCAAACTCTCGTTACTCGGACTAGAATAATTTGAATCTTCGTCACTCATATTAAATTGTACACGTGATACGTTTTTAGAAAACAACGAGAATTAGTAAAAACAATTATTAAGTTAGACTCGAAGCACAGCTCAATTGGAAATGACTGGAATTAAAATAATTCCTTTATTTATAGTACGTTTCCTTGCTTTCTACCGCGCCGCCTCGCCACGTGCCGGCTCTATGAAAAGGATGCCGCCGCAAATCAAACAATGCCGCGTGCGGCGTACAAACACACACTAAATATTACCTACTTGTACAGACACGACGCGTGAATAAAATAGAATTAGTGCCAATCACTATTCTTTACATATAAGTGAATGTTTTGGCGTACATCTATACTAATATTATAAAGCTGAAGAGTTCGTTTGTATGTTTGATGACAGAAGTTTTAAAATAAATAAATAAGTCCTGAACGTCACTATACCTCCAAAGTTACTATTCCTCGTGGACGAAGTCGCGGGCACAGCTAGTAAATACTTACTCTCACCATCTCTCTCAGAGATATTCGGGCTGGTAAGTAATACAAAACTCTTATCGCAGGCTTTTTATTTTATTAGTAGGTAAGTACCTACGCTTTTTATATTATTTTATTAGTTTTGTAGAATTTTTTTACACGTTTCAAGTATATTTAAAAGTGGCTACAATATTTATTAAACGGGTGATATTTGAACACTTTTTTGCTATTTTTTCTTGTAAAAACTTAAGAAATATAATGACTAAATGTACAATAATAGTACCTAAGTAATTAGTTTAAAACCATATAAGTAATCAATATTATAATATATACTTACTAGAATGAATTAATATGACATCTACTACCTATCCTTACCATTTTATCCTAATCATAATACTACTTGCGTGATCAGTATAATGTATTCATTTTCATTCTAAGCACTCTGAAACTTATTTATTCTTTGGAACACCTGTAGGTACTCTACTAGGAAATTATTTTGCATGAGTATACCTACGCCCTATGGCGGCAATCAAATAGTGTCAAATGTTATGATTTCGGCGTGGCGGCAACGATTGTTTTAGATTTCAAAAGAAGCCGCCGGCGCGTGTATCATAACCATGTACTTCCGAAAAGCGGCAAATTTCTTTGAGAAGTAAGTACAAAACCTTTGATGCCGCATTATCAAAGTGCCGATGGTTAAAACATAACTATGCATGCACTCAGTTTGATTTTAATAGATATTTTTTTATTCGCTATGTTTATGGTATTAGTCGTAATGCGCATAGGTCCAGTTTTTCATATTCTTTGATACAGTTTTTTGCGTCTCATAGAATTCCTAAGCGTACCTACCTATACACCGAACTGTTACACCCAACTACTCAGTGAAATAGCGCTAAGTCCTAGCTGCAAGACGCAAGAGTCTTGCAGGCTATGTCTTGTTCTTGCTCAAGTCTTGCACGGTCAGTCAGTCTTGGTCTTGGTCTTGCTAAAAATACGCGGTCTTGTTCTTGGTCTTGGTCTTGCAAAAACGCAAGAACAAGACCAAGACTGCAAGACCAAGACTGAATTTGGGCAACACTAACCAACTACGATAAAGTTCCTTGGCAGAAAATTTTATACAAATTCTGTTCCATTTTTGAATTTATTTGGTGAGTAGTGGCTAGTCGGACATCGTGAAATAGGCCCTAAGTCTTGAACCAAGTTTTTTATTAGTTTTTATTATTAATAATGAAAGCGTTTAAAAATATTATGTAAGTACTACGAAAACTGTTTAGTAGTACAAAGCTTCCAAGAATAAAGTCCACGCAACAGGTGCTACGTGTGCATTGTATGTACAAATATTACCGATTACTCATTATTTGTAGGTCTTACGAATTAGTTTGTACCGAAAATAAACTGTGGGTAAATCTGCAGTTACTTGAGGCCTTGTTTCATGTTTCCGTAAGACAATATTGACCGGCTCACAAATTCCCAAAAAATACTGTCTAAGCTTTTACTTAAAACCCACCTTTTTAATTTACTTTACTAGGTACTTATTTTTAGGGTTCCGTACCAAAATGGTAAAGAGAAACCTTTATGGTGTGACTCAGTCTGTCTGTCTGTCCATCTGTCGCAGCTGGATATCTCCATAACTAGTAATGCTCAATCTGCCTAGCCTTTTCCCAACTATTGGAGTCGGCTTCCAGTCTAACCGGATGCAGCTGAATACCAGTATTTTACATGGAGCAACTGCCTATCTGACCTCCACAACCCATTAACTGGGTAATACGATACCCCTTGGTAAAACTGGTTGTCAGAATTTCGGGCTTCTGACGACCCGCAACGACTGTCAAAGATCCACGAATGACAGCCGGGACCAACAGCTTAACGTGCTTTCCGAGGCACGGAGGAGACTCGGTATGTAAAGATGGTCACCCATCCACGGACCGACCCCGGCAAGCGTAGCGTACCTGATGGATCGACCCGTGCGGCTGTTTTACTTAGCCACGACTAGTAATGTTATCAACTTGAAATTTGGAACAGTTTTAGATGACGTTTGTCCAACTATTTTGGAAATAAGGAAGAAATATAAACACATATGTTTTTTTTTTGCAAGTCCCTGTTGTAAAAAAAAAACATCTCTTATGATCTTAAAAATGGTCTCAAAAATTCGAAGTGAGGCTACTATGGCATGTATCATAATTGTGAGAGCGTTGTTTGCTCATTTTCAAAAATTTTTTTCTTTTTTTTTAGGCCGCATAGTTTTCGAGTTTGGATGAAAAATGTAAAAAAATACCGTCCCCCCCTTATCTCCGAAGTTTGCATAGAGAAAAATATGAAATTATTCTATGTGATACAAGTTAATATAAAGATTACAGGAAAAATAAAACTATGTCTCTAAATAGCGCACTTTTTCAGAAATCTAACTGGAACCCTCGGTGCGCGAGTCCGACTCGCTCTTGACCGGTTTTTTAAATCACGCCAGTATTCTTCCAACGTGCCTGCACCAGATATTAGTAGTACAGTCGACCACACATAATTAGTAACACATTGTCTTTGAGCTGGCCTAGCATAGTACCTACGGAGTTTCAAAAGAATAAGAAAGAAGTCAGCTTATTATTGGTCAAGGTACCACTGACGTACGGCTTACTGTACCAAGAAGAAACATTACTACCAACATATTTTTTTTTTTTTTTCTAATAAAAATTGGTTATTCTCACCATTAAAGTTACAATTACAGCAAGTAGGTACGTGACAAGCCTGCCCTTATCCCATATTACTTGGGGTCGGCGCAACACGTTTTCTTCTTCCATTCTCCCCTGTCAACCGTCACGCTATCATTCACTCCCTTCTCTTTCATATCATTCCTCACACAATCCATCCATCTTTTCTTTGGCCTTCCTCTGCCTCTCCATCCATCAACATGTATATTCATAACTCTTATGCGTTCCGTCTCTCCTCATTACATGCCCATACCAAGACAAACGATTTCCTTTCAACTCTTCTGTCACTGGCGCCACTTTCAAACTTCCTCTTATATACTCATTTCTTACTTTATCCGTTCTCGTCACTCTGTGGTGGTCACAAAAGGTGCACAGAATATTGACCCTAGCCCCTGAACTAGGCGGGAACCTGTATCTCAGGGGATAGTGTTCAGCTATTGTCATACAATATTTAACTCAGGGCATTTGTGTGTCTATTCGTGTGACACTACTACAACAAATATTTCGGCTTACTTTACAAGAGTGCAAGGATGTGTTCGTGAGATTGAAGATTTGAGGTGTGGATGTGAATTGTCCATAAATTAAAATCACAACTGTCATTCTTTGACAGTTAAATGAAATGACTATAACACGGCAAATTGAAGTAAGCTTAACAATTAATTACCCTGACTGTACCTGTAGATATTGGTCACTGATCTCTAAGATACAGGGATACCCTTAGTTTGGAGATCAGGGTTTCCGGGGTCGCGGGTAGTTCGAAAGAGATACCGTGGCCCTGGCACGGGCAACTGAAGGAACACGGGTGGGTTTTAGTCAGTAAAAGTCTGACACGCCCTCCCGCTCTGCCCGGAGCGGGAGAAGTCATTTGATGATTTCCCATCCACAAAAAAGTTTTCAATGTATTGTGCATAGCATAGCTTAGTACCTACTTTGGCTTTTTTTCAATAAAGAAAGAAAGAAAGAAGAAAGAAAATACGTTTATTTGCGGTAAACATGAACGTAAAAAAAAAAAAAACGTTTATAAACGTTTTTATTTATTTTATTTATTTAGATTTGATACTTCGACATCACAAAATACAAGGATATTAGTCGGAGTCTCGCCATTAATCGGGGTATCCGGATGACTTGCACTCGCTTCCTCGCGAAGCTGTGCTTTTGGAGAACACAAAATCTCATAAGTAGCCACTTAAAATATTATTTTCAGATTTAAAACAATATTTACTTAGGTCCGGTAAAAGAGTATCTTTTTCATTTGTTTCATATTTTTTTAATCCTGGACTGCAGTTTTAATTTTTTTGAGTAGGTACTTATCAAATTATTTTTACGGTGTTTCTGTTTTTGTTTCGAAATATTAACACATCGCGTGTAACAATAATATGCTTGTAATACCTATGTACGAAGAAGGTCACTAAACCGCAACAAGGAAAATCATTTTGAATAATAAATATTCAAAGTAACTGATGTGTTTTTGCTTTTGTAGGTTTATTAGACAAAATAAAACTGTGTATAATTTATAATTTTTTAAACGATTTCAAAAAAGAAGGTTATGTATTTGACCCGTATATGTATGTAAGTCCGCGATTTTCTCAAAAACGAATGAACCAATTTTGATGATTCTTTCACGAACGTGATCTACATACTTTCAGGAAGGAGTTAGTTTATAATACATTACCTAGGTAATTGTTCTTATATACGAAGTTATATGCATAAATGTACTGTATCTCCGGCATTTCTAAGCGGATTTGGATGATTCTTCCTTTCGTCTTGAGGTTATGTAATTGTATTATAAATGGAAAAATAAAACTTAAAAAAAGTAAAAACCGACTTCAAAAACGAATAAAATAACTTTAATCAAAAACTCAACTTAGCTTCTGAAGTCGGTGTCGTCAGTTCGTCAATGCACCTTAGCTTGACACCGATTTCAGAAGCTTTTAAGTTTTTTTTTTAAGTTATTTTATTCGTTTTAGGTTTTTGAAGTTTTTACTTCTTTTTAAGTAAAGTTCATGACATTAATTTATGACTTATATATTACTGCGGTTCTACACTGACTTTTACACTGATTTATTACTTGTTAAAAATTTTAGGAAAATCGTCTACTTTTACAATATTTGTAAATATGGGAGCACTAATGTAGGTAGGTATCTAACACATAATTAGTTTACCTGTCATACTTTTTTCTTTTTTTTACCTATTGTGGTATAGTCATTTTCGAGATACGGCAACATCAATAAATAGGTTTATTAACCGATTTCAAAAAGGAGGAGGTTCTCAATTCGTCGGAACCTTTTTTTTTTTTTTTTATTTTTTTTTTTATGTATGTTCCCCGATTACTCGGAGATGACTGGACCGATTTGGATTTTTTTTTGTTTTATTCGAGAGGGTATACATCACAGTTGGTCCCATATGAAATTGATTAACTTTGCTTGGGTAGTTTTTGAGTTAGCTTCAATAATACGTATTTTTTCCCCACTTTTATATGGATGATATTCTAGTTTGTTTTGCAGATAGTGGTATTAGAATTTGTGTGGGGTAGGTACACAACTAAAAAGTGAAAAATAAAAACTTTTTTACAAAAAAATACAACCGACTTCCAAAAACAACACTACAAAGTGAAAAATAACTTTAATTTCGGAAGTCGGTGGCAAAAAACGAAAATACGTTTAACACCGACACCCACTTCCGAAATTAAAGTTATTTTTCACTTTGTAGTGTTGTTTTTGGAAGTCGGTTGTATTTTTTTGTAAAAAAGTTTTTTTTACATCAGAAAACAGGTATGCTTAGGAGTCCCACAAGGAAGTGTATTGGGACCATTGTTGCTTATTATTTACATCAACGATTTACCAAAAATTATAAAAAAACCAACATGAAATGTTGGTTCTCTTTGTTCATGATTAATGGTAAAGACAGAATGATAGTTGAAAAAGATATAAATGACGCCATGGAAAAAAATACACATAGAATGGACTACATCTAACAATTTAAAATTATATTTCGATAAAACTAACATAATGCTATTTTGCTATTACAAAATACCTATTAATATATAACTCTATAGAGTTGCACATTTCAGTGACATTAACATCAAATACTCAAATAAAAAAGGCTTTATAAAAAGTCAATAAGAAATTCTTCACTTAATATTGACTGCGGTTTAAACGCATGGAGAATTTATGCTTAAAATTAAGTATGCTTTACATATGCTTTCCAAAATGGCCGATATACCGACTGTACTGTCTGCATACCATGGTTATGTGGGATCCATAATAAGACATAGAATAATGTTCTGGGGACATTATGTACATATGGATGATGCTTTTAAGCTCAGAAGTCATGTGTCTGATCAATATGTAAACTTAAAGAAGTACAGGTTCAAAGAATATTTTAAAAATCTGAAACTACCCACACTCCCATACATATACAGGGTGTAAGTGTAAACTGTGGCAATATTTTAAGGAGTCATTGTACTTACTCATCATTATGAACAACTTTTAATATGGGGCCAAACCTGAAATCGCGAAAAAAAAATCAGCTGTTCAGTACACTTATTTGGATAATTCGTCAAAATGTAGGGAACAGCTGATTTTTTTTTCGCATTTTCTGGTTTTCTCCCATAGTAAAAGTTGTTCATAATGATGAGCACACTTACATCCTGTATACATTTATGAAATTTTTAATTTTATACGATCTAACGTTTACTTTCTTTGAAAAAAAAAAGTAAACGACACATTGGTAAAATAATTTTTCCTAATAATAAAACAACTCTTTTAAATAATTGTATATATATTTTTTATGGCTCCCGGCACCTACTATAGCATCTACGTACTACAGACATTTTACATCATACGAGTATACTTACACTTTACATTACAACGATTTGTTTTCTTTAATTTTCATTGTTATGATGACACTTATGTCGGGCTGTCAAGCTATCATTACTTTTTCTTCAAAATTTTCTCTCATAGAGTTTCTTACTAGCTTAGTCTATGAAGGTTACTTTTGATTTATATAATTTAAATTATTTTTATCAATATGTTAGCTCAAATATTGTATTTTATAGATAATTATGATTGTTTACTGAATAACTATATCCTAAATTAGATTTATAAAAATAATTGACACTCTATCAGAATTCATCGAAGAGGTTCTTGAATGAAAACTGATATTTCTGGCCGTTTCGATTACTGACAAGTGGCATTTTTGAAAGAAAGACTTCAAAAACTGCAAGAACTCTAAAAAAGAACCAGGAGAAAACAACGGACGTGGTGAAAAACTTGATACGAGGTTATATAATCCATGACTGCCACATTCCCTGGGCTTTTTCGAATCTGATTTACAAGAGAGAAACTACTGCGTCAAAAAGTCAGACTATATCAATTTTTTGAGACGGTGTTTGTGAATATCTGGATAAAACCATCATTGCTGGAGGGACCCACCCACGCTGCTTTGGATTATCAGGCCTCGGAGTTGTGGCGTGGCAAGTTTCGTTATTGCCAAAAATCTAAGAGTGTGTATATAGGTAGGGAGGTGTTTTTTATAATTTAATCTGTATTTTTTATTTTTCCTTTTAAATTAAATTTTGTTTAAAGTCTATTTTTCCTTTTATTTTATTAGATTAGTAGATTTGTTACACTACCTAAATATTTAATGGCTGCATCATCGCCTAAAAGATGTTAAAAAAAAAACTAAAAAGTTTTTTGATAAATAAAGCATAATAGACCATAAAAGTATAACTGAACATTTTTATTTTTAAACTAGTTTTATTAATCTCATTCTTAATTTTATTCTGTTTAGTTTTCAATTTTTTTGTAAACAGACTGCACATTGGTTACTCATATTTGCAAATAAATGATTTTGAATTCGAATTTATTTTGTCAATGACACATAAAAGAACTAACCGCCACTTATTTGCGTATAAGCCAAGTCACACTGGTTGACAAATGAGGTTTTAGAAGCCAAACTAATATGCATAAAACCACTGCAGCAAAGGATTACATACTGTTCGCAGAAAACATATGAACATCAGCACTTGGAGTGATTAATCTTTGAAGGATATTTGAAAAAAATATATCCAGTCATACTCGTACCGTACGATTTTATTATCGCGGTATTTAAAAAACCAGTTAAGTGCGTGTCGGACCACGCACAATGAAGAGTTCCGTAGTCCCATAGTTGAAAAGAATTTATACCAAAAACAAACTTAACATTGTAGTCATCATTTACATTTAACTGTAAACATAACCTAAAAATAACAAAATTATATACTAACATAACTAAAACTATTAAAAAACTAAAATATGGCGTCGAAAAATTCCTCCGCATCGCTGTCGACTGGTAAAGTACCCAAGAGACTGGCGGCATTGCCACGTTGTATGGCAATGCTAAGCCGCTGGCCAAGGTAAAAGCCAGCCCTTGGGTCATGGGATGTGTCAACCAGCCGTTTGGAGATTTCGTTGAACAAACACTCGGACCCCACGGCCCAAGGGTTTCAACCCCAAACGGCTCGAAAATATAATTACCGATAATTTTATTATACTTCCGCCGCTTGAGGTTTTCCGCAACATTGTTGTTGAAAAAATGTTCTCCCACACAGTGATATCAATTCTACAACGGCAAATTTAAGTTTGTAATTTCAAAAAAAAAAGATTTTTTTGTGATAAAATTACAAACTAACGGTTTTCGAACTTTTTCCTTTACTTATACTGTGAGACCTTCCTTCTTGCCAAATTTCATGATTCTAGGTCAACGGTAAGTACCCAATAGGATTTGATTTACTTGCGAGTATCAAACTATGTCTCTTATATGGGCGTATTTTTTTTATTACGTTGACTTTGAAGCTTGATTTTTTTAGAGCTCTAAGGGACCATAGACTTACGTATTTGGTATTAATTTCAACTAGATACCTCCACGCGTTCCTGAGAAAAAGGGTCTTGACAGACTGATGGACAGACAGATGGACAACGAAGTGATCCTATAAAGGGTCCGTTTTTTAGGGTTCCGTACCTCAAAAGGAAAAAACGGAACCCTTATAGGATCACTTCGTTGTCCGTCTGTCTGTCTGTCTATCAGTCTGTCAAGACCCTTTTTCTCAAGAACGCGTGGTGGTATCAAGTTGAAATTAATAAAGAATACGTAAGTCTATAGTCCCTTAGAGTTCTAAAAAAATCAAGCTTCTAAGTCGACGCAATAAAAAAATACGGCCATTTTACGACACATTTTGATAGTCCCAACTGTCGCAAGTAAATCAAAACCTATAGGGTACTTTCCCGTTCACCTAGAATAATAAAATTTGGCAAGAAGCAAGATCTCCCAGCACAAGTAAAGGAAAAAGTCCGTAAATTGTTAATTTATAGTTTTATGACATAAAAAAAAAAATTTTTTTGAGATCCATTATTAAGTTTGTTTTTAACCGACTTCAAAAAAAAAGGAGGTTCTGTATTCAACCCGTATGTAAGTAGGTATGTATGTTTGTTGGTCCGCGATTTTCTCAAAAACTAATGAACCAGTTTTGATGATTCTTTCACTGACGTGATCTACATGCTTTCAGGAAGGATTTAGTAGATAATACATTATGTAATTAGTCTTATGTACAAAGTTATATGCATAAATATACTGTATCACAGGCATTTCTAAGCCGATTTTGATGATTCTTCTTTTCGTTCGTTTTGGGCTTACTTATTAAATGTAATTGAATATTCAACTAAAAATGGAAAAATAAATTTACTTTTAAAAAAGTAAAAGCCAATTTCAAAAACCAAAAATGAATAAAATAACTTTCTTAAAATATTTAACAGCTTCTGAAGACGGTGTCTTTAGTTCTTCAATGCACTTTAGCTTGGCACCGACTTCAGAAGCTGTTAAGTTTTTTAAGAAAGTTATTTTATTCATTTTTGGTTTTTGAAGTCGGTTTTCACTTTTCTTATTGGGATAAATTCTTTTCAATTACGGAACCCTTCATTGAGCGTGTTCCGACACGCACTTGGCCGGTTTTTTTTTCCTTTTGAGGTACGAAAATCGTTAATTTGTAATTTCATCGCAATTTTTTTTTTTTTTTTGGATTTAATACTTTGTGTTGCAACAACAATGTTTAGTTTGTTTTTGGGTTAAATTACTTTCAAATACGGAACCCTGACACGCACTTGGCCGGTTTTTCAATTCAGGGATCCGTTTGCGAAATATTTAGCTTTTAAGTGCAAATTTTTGTTAGAGTCAAGTACCCTTTTTTTTTTTTTTTTTTTTTTTGTGGATGGGAAATCATCAAATGAGTTCTCCCGCTCTGGGCAGAGCGGGAGGGTGTGTCAGACTTTTACTGACTAAAACCCACCCGTGTTCCTTCAGTTGCTCGTGCCAGGGCCACGGTATGTCTTTCGAACTACCCGCGACACCGGCGGCAGAGTCAAGTGCCCTGCCAGCTACATGGTTATTTTTGGTTATGTGAAAAAATTCAAGGCTATATTACCTAGGTTATATAACGAAGTTACAAAGAAAACTATCACAGCTAAGTAGGCTTTACAGATTAAAGAGTATTAGTCGGCAAACTTACATTTGCAGTTGGAATTTATGGGAGAACAAAATGTTTTTCGACTACAAAGTTTGTTCTTGGGATAAATTCATCCCAACTACGGAACCCTTCATTGTGCGTGGTCCGACACGCACTTGGCCGGTTTTTTAATATTATTATGAACTATAGGTACACACGACTACACATCAAGCTATACATTTCCAGTATAGCTTATGAAAACTAGTCGCGTTAGTTTAAAATTCCGCAAATATTTTAATGAACTTGATGATTCGAGAGCTTCAAATGTTATATTAAATGGCTTGACCTTCCGTATTCAACTATTGTACAAACACAAAAAATATCTAATATTATTTTTATTAGCCTTTTAGCCGACGTTCGCATGGACGTAAATATATCGCGGCGGGATTTAATCGCGCACTGGATTTTCAACTCTCATTGTTGAGCCGAGAGTTGAGAATCCAACTTAGCAACACCAGAGTGCATTCTAGCGCGTCGAAAAAATACTTCGTTGGATTTTCAACTCCCGGCGCTAAGCAGAGCGTTGAAAATCCAGTGCGCGAAATAAAATCGAAGCGATATTTTTACGTCCGTGCGTACGTAGACTTAGTCGGAGAAACGTAGTGTAGTCATCAATCTCGTATTGGCGTTTGTTTATGTTGTGTGTGTCCGTTTGTCAGTCGGCAAAGGCCTCCTCCAAACCTTCTCCATTCCTGTCCTGTCTCTCTCTGGCCACACTGCCCCATGTTGTTCCAGTGACCTGTGTGATGTTGTCATCATCCCACGTTTTAGGGTGTAACCTTTCTTTCTTTAGCCGATTCTTTTGCTCCATTTTTCAGTTTGGTCAGGTGAGTTCAAAATAATCAACAATCAATCAATCAACTCAGCCAATCGCAGTCCACTGCTGGACATAGGCCTCTCCAAGGTTGCGCCACAACACCTTGTCCTCCGCCTTCCGCATCCAGTCTGCCCCAGCCACTTTCTTCAGGTCATCGGTCCATCTAGCTAGGGGGAGTCCCACACTTAATCAACACTAACTAGTAAAACAATACTACACATCAAGCTATAGGTACATTTCCAGTTTATACAGACCTCTCATTGTGAGGAAATCCTATACAATGCAAGATCATGTTTTACTGGAATTGTATAGCTTGATCTGTAGCCGTGCGTGCCAAGTATTGTTTTTTTTTTTTATATAAAAAAAATCTACTTCATCTGACTAAAAATGTGAGCATAGGAAATTTCAGAATGTTCCATATCTCCAGACTTATGATTTTTGTCTCAATGGTGGCGCTACTTGGCGGCCTACTCGCCTTAACATAAAATCCGTCCTGTATTAATAAAGCAATGAAAGATACATGATACATGATCGTACAGGTTACATAATCCAAATTGGCTCGCCTGTATTCACACCGTCTCTATTCGGAAGTGAATGTTTTTTTTTTAATCTAGGCAAAGAGATATGCGTCTTTACGGCATTAATATTTTTTGAATATTTATATAATGTTTATAAATAGAATATCATCAGAAACCATGATTATTACAATAAAAAAAACGTTTATGTACAAATTAACATTTATTTGTGTTCCAAACCCAAAAATATTTGAATTTTCTATTTTTCATATTAGGCTGTTTATCGGCTTTATACCTTTGCTTCTCCTTCAACCTGGCGAAAACAAAGGGCGGAACAAAAAAAGAAAATTTAAATCATAGTTTCCTAATAATTCATGACAAAAAAATTTTTCGTTATTTTATTTTTTCAAAAGTGTATTGAAAAACGTCGTTTGCTACACGTGGACATTTGTTATTACAGTTCTCGGCTCAAAAACATCCTCGCCTACGGCTCGGGTGTTAATTCCGCCTCGAATGCAATAACAAAAATTCTCCACTTGTATCAAAATGTACTACTTATTTCTCAGTGGTGGCGCTAGTTGGCAGCTCTACTCGCCTTAAGTTCTTTGGGTAATTACGACATGCGATGGGTTAAACCATAGAAATATAAAAAACTTCTTTCTTATATCTATGGGTTAAACCATGTGAGCTTACGTAATAAATGCACATAATAAAATTTTATTTGCATTAATTTAGTTTGACATTTTCACAAAACGTCCGCGTCATCTCTACGAAATTCTTTATGACATTGTAGCTTTTTTAAATGGTTTTTGTCTAATAATTTTACGACATATTTCTTACACTGATATTTCCCGTAGTGTGGTTCGTTTACAATCTTACAATATTACAATACAATATTATAATACAACTAGCTGCGCCCCGCGGTTTCACCCGCGTAGACCGGGATAAAAAGTAGCGGTATGAAAAATAGATTTTAGTCGATTCTCAGACCTACTCAATATGCTCACAAAATTTCATGAGAATCGGTCAAGCCGTTTCGGAGGAGTACGGGAACGAACATTGTGACACGAGAATTTTATGTATAAGATTTTACAATACCAGCCTATTATTGTCCCACTGCAGGGCAAAGGCTTCTTCTCACACAGAGAAGGCACCAGCATTGATCACCACGCTTGCTCAAGAAGGGTTGGCGATTTCAGACTTAATAAGTCTAGGTTTCCTCAGGACGTCCTCGTTCTCATATAAACTCAGATACAGACATATGAAATTGAAAAGGTCACATAGTTTTTGCCCCGATTTTAACCCACCACTTCGTGCATCAGAGGCAAGGCCTTAACCGCTGGGCCATCACAATAACTCAATCTGCCTAGCCTTTTCCCAACTATGTTGCGGTCGGCTTCCAGTCTACCGGATGCAGCTGAATACCAGTATTTTACATATAGCGACTTCCTATCTGACCTCCACAACCTAGTGACTGGGTAATGCGATACCTTTGGTAAGACTGGTTGTCAAACTTTCGGGCTTCTGACGACCCGTAACGACTGTCAAAGATCCACTAATGACAGCCGAGACCAACGGGCTTAACGTGGTATATAAAGATGGTCATCCACCTACGGACCGACCCCGGCAAGCATAGCTTAACCTGGTGGATCGACCCGTGCGGCCGTTATTACTTAGCCACGAGGTCCTCTTGTGATGGGCTATCACAACAACTACTATCTTTTAAATTCGTGTTCTGCTGGAACCATTTATTTTGAATTGGTTCTTAGACTGTCGAGGAGGGGGAAATTTCATGCATGCACTTTTCTCCCATGCTCTAGTTCTTCGACCCTAAATTCGGTTGGTGTACCAGCATGCTTTCAAATTGGTCAAGAGAAGCAGTACCATATTCTTTTCGATACTTGATGAATTTCTTTTGATATATTTAGGGGTATCGTATTACCCAGTAACTGGGTTGTGGAGGTCAGATAGGCAGTCGCTCCATTAAAATACTGGTATTCAGCTGTATCCGTTTAGACTGGAAGCCGACCCCAACATAGTTGGGAAAAGGCTAGGCAGATTGATTGAATAAGTCGGCGTTCGCACGGATTTTATTTCGCGCACTAGATTTTCAACACTCTGCTTAGCGCCGAGAGTTGTAAATTCAACAGTGTATTTTTTCGACGTGCTAGAATGCACTCTGGTGCTGTTAAATTGGATTCTTAACGCTCGGCCTCAACAACGAGAGTTGAAAAGCCAGTACGCGATATAATTCCACCGCGATATTTTTACGTTCGTGCGAACGTCGCGTCGGCTTACTGTAAATGACTCGTGTTTCATAGCACTTCTAGCAAGCAGCTAGACTTTCGTAGGCGCTGTTATAAAGTTACCTGCGTAGTCATTCGTAGCCGTGGTCTACGCAGGATGTCGCTCACGTTTGTATCTCCGAACATCTCAACTAAGGGCCCCTTGCATCACAAATTTACATAAGTATAAAAACATCGTAGCGAAGTGAAAGCTGTACATTGAATATTTTTGATAAAAAAAAAAAACTTCCAAAAAAACACTACAAAGTGAAAAATAACTTTAATTTCGGAAGTCGGTGTCTGGATCTGTATTTCAGTATCTATTTCGCCACCGACTTCCGAAATTAAAGTTATTTTTCACTTCACGGTTTTTTGGAAGTGGGTTATTTTTTTTTTTTTTTGTTTTTCACACGGACAACAGTACATAAGTCGCTTGCTCTCGCGACTACTACAAACGTAGTAAAGAGGGAAGTTTTATAAGAATGTGGCTGTGACTTTCGTATATTGTGGTGTCTTATTACTTCCACGCGAACGAAGTCGCAGGCAGGAGCTAGTCAGCGCTAAACATATTTAAATATTATTCTGTCCCTATTAACGTCAGTCAATTTACCTACAGAAATAGAGCGATGTTTTAAATTCGTTAATTGCTAAACGTAGGTTATTCAGTAGCTGGGCCAAAGTGTGTTTGAGGATATACTGACAGATCTTAGTCTTATCTTACCTAACCTTACCTTACCACCCTTTACCTTGATCTTTGTCTTATATTATATATTATATAATAATAATACAGAAAACTATGGTGAATACTTGATTGAGTCCGATTTGTTTTATTAAAATTATTTTGTTTGTATTGTTAATTAAGTGCTGACTGTATTAGACATTACTTATTTATAATGACATTGGTGCCGATTCTGTTGTGCACAAACTAAACTTAATTTAGGCTATTGCTAACTTTTTCTCTCTATTATGACAAGAAAGGGACGGAAGTAAATTAGAGCTGTCAAATTAGTTAGAATAATTTTTCCATAGACATTTAGACGACACGTAAAAACATGTCGACTAAAAACACGGTGAAGCGCAAGGCGTGAACTAGTTTGACATCTCCAACTTAGTTCATAGCTATAGCCGTCCTTTTCTCGCGCTGCCTGTTAGTAAAAGATAGCGATTCTCTAATTTTAGTTTAGTGCGTTCACAAGAGAATCGGCACCATTATTATACTCTGACATTATGTACTTATTAATTTGATTTATGACATTGCATAACTTATTGATTTGAATTTATGACATTATAGAGAGAGAGAGAGAGTATTATTGATGATTTTTATGAATTTTTGGTATTAATTGGAATTTAGGACAGTGTTTAATGATAATTTTGCATGCCTGTATTGGTGCAACACAGTGGACTGCGCATTCACTTGACATCTAGAAATGTATGATTATGTAATGTGTTGAGCAATAAAAATTTGAATTTGAATCTAACTCTCTTTTAGTACCTATCACGTTATGAAGTGTCTATACATGTTGATGGATGGAGAGGCAGAGGAAGGCCAATGAAAAGATGGGTGGATTGTGTGAGGAATGATATGAAAGAGAAGGGAGTGAATGATAGCGTGACGGTTGACAGGGGAGAATGGAAGAAGAAAACGTGTTGCGCCGACCCCAAGTAATATGGGATAAGGGCAAGAAGATGATGACGTTATGAAGTGTCTATGTACTTAGTTGTAGTGAGAAAATACAATGCTGAATGCAGTCCTGTAGCGCTATTCTGTAAATATCTCACCGTGAAAACATGAGGGAAGTGATCTTAAAGTGAGCTGTCAATAGTGGTCAACCCCTAGCATCAGGTGGCATGACGGCTCACTTCACGCTCACTTCACCTGAGTTATCACGGTGAGATGTTTACAGAATAGCACTACAGTAGCGCTATTCTGTAAATATCTCACCGTGAAAACATGAGGGAAGTGATCTTAAAGTGAGCTGTCAATAGTGGTCAACCCCTAGCATCAGGTGGCATGACGGCTCACTTCACGCTCACTTCACCTGAGTTATCACGGTGAGATGTTTACAGAATAGCACTACAGTAGCGCTATTCTGTAAATATCTCACCGTGAAAACATGAGGGAAGTGATCTTAAAGTGAGCTGTCAATAGTGGTCAACCCCTAGCATCAGGTGGCATGACGGCTCACTTCACGCTCACTTCACCTGAGTTATCACGGTGAGATGTTTACAGAATAGCACTACAGTAGCGCTATTCTGTAAATATCTCACCGTGAAAACATGAGGGAAGTGATCTTAAAGTGAGCTGTCAATAGTGGTCAACCCCTAGCATCAGGTGGCATGACGGATCACTTCACGCTCACTTCACCTGAGTTATCACGGTGAGATGTTTACAGAATAGCACTACAGTAGCGCTATTCTGTAAATATCTCACCGTGAAAACATGAGGGAAGTGATCTTAAAGTGAGCTGTCAATAGTGGTCAACCCCTAGCATCAGGTGGCGTGACGGCTCACTTCACGCTCACTTCACCTGAGTTATCACGGTGAGATGTTTACAGAATAGCACTACAGGCTGGTAATCGCGTCGCGCAATACGGCAGTTTTTGTTTACTTTTTAAAACCTCATTCTTATATCGTTTCGTGTACCTACCTATCTATTTATTATTTATTTATTTATTTATATATACTTTACGTACGTAATTAAGAAAAATAATGAAGTTATCACCAAAATTGAATAGAGAAAAAATTGAAAAAAATTGAAAAAAAAAAAATTAATAAAAAAAAAAAACTAAAAAAAAAAAAAAAAAAAAAAAATTGAAATTGAATTGGTAGAGAATGCCTAAGGCATTAAGTCCGCCTTTGTACGTTTTGTGTGCGAAAAGGTTAAATAAATAAATAATAAATAAATAAAATTAAGTAAATACACAGCTTAACTATTTTCTATAATTAAACACCAGTCGCGCGCTTGTTTGTCAAACTTTTTAATTTTAATACTAGAAATAAAGATAAAATAGATCAACCTTTTTTTCAGATTATTTAGAATACATATTTATTTTATAGGGTACCTACTGTGTTAAATATTATAACAAAATACTACCTTGTGATATATTGCAATTAAGTGAAAGGAAATTTAAAACTCATATAAAAGCACACTTTGTAAACAAGCATACCTACTTATTACAAATTAGGGGATTACTCGTAAGTATTATCCAAGATAAGAATGCTTGGAGACATGCTGGTCCTGCTCCATAGGACAGTCTCGAGTGTAGACAACATGAAACTGGATGCTAATTTAATTTTATTCATCATTTCATTCTTTATTTTTCATTATTAATTTTTTCAATTTTTATTTCATTATTTTTAAGACATTGATTTTACATCATTTGCCACTGACTTATTACTTGTTATTTTTCTAGGAAAATCGTCTACTTTTACAATGTTTCAAAATATGTGCATACGATCGGCTCAACTATATAATAGAGTAAACAAGGATATATACATATACACTAAACAAGCACATACGTGTAAAAAGATTCTAATAGATTGGATTAAACCATTTTCTTATGAAGATACTGAGGCACTATTGAAACTTTGCAACACATAAATCACTCGGTTTATCAACACACTCACTCACAAAACACACGCATACCCACCCTCATCCCCATTTACATATGTTTACTTTTATTGAATTTCCACTTAAACATTTACATACATACATACGCACACAACACACACACACACACATTTAATTAGTTAGTCTTCTAATTTATTTTGTATGATTACCTTGCTGTGAAAGAGCGGAGTCTCCTAATATAGGCATTGTTTGCTTACAAGGAGGCTCCAATCACTAATTCTTGTTATTTTTTAACCGACTTCAAAAAGGAGGAGGTTCTCAAGTCGTCGGAACCATTTCTTTTTTTTTTTTTATGTGTTCACCGATTACTCGAAGATGGCTGGACCGATTTGGTTTTTTTTTGTTTTATTCGAGAGGGTATACATCACAGTTGGTCCCATATAAAATTGATTAACTTTGCTTCGGTAGTTTTTGAGTTAGCTTCAATAATACGTATTTTTTCCACACTTTTATATGGATGATGTTCTAGTTTGTTTTGCAGGTAGTGGTATTAGAATTTGTGTGGGGTAGGTACACAACTAAAAAGTGAAAAATAAAAACTTTTTACAAAAAAATACAACCGACTTCCAAAAACAACACTACAAAGTGAAAAATAACTTTAATTTAGGAAGTCGGTGGCAAAAAACGATAATACATTTAACACCGACACCGACACCGACTTCCGAAATTAAAGTTATTTTTCACTTTGTAGTGTTGTTTTTGAAAGTCGGTTGTATTTTTTTGTAAAAAGTTTTTTTTACATTCAAAAGTGCCTTTTATGATGTGCCTATTTGAAATAAATGGTTTGAATTTGACTTTTTTGAACTAAATACAATATGTACCTATAGTTTTGAACAAAATGTTTTTGTATAAACTTAATAGTCTTAGAAATTTTATTACAAACTAGGTTTTCGCCCATGTTTATGTCGGTAAATATACCACGGGAACTTACTACCGGGAATTCCTTCCTTATTCCTTGCCTACATTATAAAGGGAACCTCTGTGCAAAATTTCAGCTTTCTAGGTCCAAGGTTTTGTGCAGGGCGTTGATGAGTCAGTCAGTCAGTCAGAACTTCTCTTTTTATTTATGTAGCTAATAAGTTGAATTAAAATTTAAGTTAGAATTTAACTTTTTATTTAATATACATATATAAAAATAAAACTATGAAATATGTAGGTACTTACGTTATTAATTAGTTGAGCTGCAACCGTAAAATTAATTCTTAGTTCTAAGGTAGACACTGGCGCCACTGGCCGCAAAGTGATTTTCCCGTACACTTGCTGACCATCACTTTCAAAGTCAAAAACACCAGGGCAAGGAGTGTTCGAGTACTGGCCACACACAAATTGTAAACTAAAAACTAAAACACACAAACACACTGACTTCATATCCATATTTTGAAATTACGAGTTATGGTTCTCATTTTGCGATTTAAAAGTTTGTTCTTAAAGACGTGTTTCCATGCCTCTGATTGGCGATGGACTGGCTTTATTATCAAGATGAATGAGCCATACAAATCAGACATATCGCATAGTCCTTGTGGTCCTTCGATTTTTGAATTTTTTATTTTATTTTGGTTGCTTACGGTGTGAAAAGAGAAAGTGAAAATGGTAGACACTTAGGTGATGACTTGGGAGAGCGTGATGAAATACGCAAGCACTCCAGTATCCCGGCTAAAGGTAGCAGCAGAACACAGTGTGGTTTTAGTCAGTAAAAGTCTGACAAACCCCTCCACTCACCCTAGGGTGGAGGACATCCATGAGGATTTACAAATGATAAAAAAAAAGTGATGACTTGAACAGTAAGTACCTACATTGACTTGAAAGATACTTAGATAGGTACCTACTCTATGGGCTGCGTTTGTTATAGAGAGCCTGTGTTCTTGATTATTTTATTTGTTATGAAGGATTTAAAACCTACCCGTGACTTGGACTCTTCATCAGTCACCTCACCTTCTTTGATGTCACAGCTACTGAAAGGGGATAAGGCATCCGATTGCGATATTTTCATTTTGACTCAAATTCACAATCAAAGCAACACGCCCGTTAATCGTTTCAACCCACAAAATAAAAACAAAAAAAGCGCTTCCAGCTTTTATTTTGATTTCTTATGTCGGGGCCACATCAACGTCATGAACATCGCGGTAATTATTCCGATAACTATTGCGATAAATTGAGTGGCCACACGTCAATCGGCAATGTGAATGCCGTTGTAAAATTATCGCGTTAAATTGTGGCTACTCCTACGGCCTACGTCCATCATCGCGATAATCAATGGCATAGGTATTCCGTTGGTGTGGCCCCGACATTACAAGCAATCAAACACACCATAATAAATCATTTCATAAGACAAGTTTTATTTCACCACTGACTGATCATCATATATTATATTGCGTGATTTAAATATTTTATCAACAGATAGCAATCAAAATTACAAGAAACACATAACGGGACATAAAATTCACAAAGTTTATTGACATCTTTTAACTTATTTCAAGTAAAACATTTACGCGACAAGGCCACATTGACAAGTTGGCACAGTCATTCAACATTTTAAGCTTGACATAATAACATTATTTTATTCGTTATATTGTGTTTAGGTATGAGACGATACGTGCTTAGCGTGCAAAAGACTAACCAAACACTGGATAGGTATGTAAATACATAATACCTATAGGTATTACCTGTCTTGTTTGACAACGTGCTTAACTACTGTAATAAGGGTGGGTTGCACCATCTTACTTTATCTATAACAAACATCGCACCTTCAGTTCGATGTATGTAATTGTTAAAGTAAGATGGTGCAACCCATCCTAGTTAAAGTTCTTGTTAGACAAAAAATGGGTTGTTCCATTTGACAATTTATTAGCTGACGTCATAACTTTAACTGTAACCTTAACCGCCCACACTTAAATATCTGTCACTTCTGTCAGACGCGTCGAATGTCATGTCCCTGCTCCGAACTTTTACATTTGACATGACGGTGCAACAGCAGGTAGTCATTCTATGGTCATATTAACTTTGACGGAAACTATGTTTAACTTAGTCCTTGGTGCAACCCACCCTAAGAAGGTAAGTGGATACTACGCTTTAGTTATTGTTGTAAAGATATTTATATTCATCAATAAATCAAATCCACAGCTTCTATAAAAATCCTAAACACCAAACAAAAACAAATGAGGTTATTAAGGACCCAAAAAATGTTGACACGCGACTTATGGAACTGAATATAAAACGCAGTTTGACATTACTGACGACATTTCCCTATGCAAGCTTAGTGCCACCGAAAACTTGAAATGATATTTGAGTTTTTAATCGACTTCAAAAAAAGGAGGTTGTCAATTCGACATGTAAGTATGTATGTATATATAATAATATTGGAACTGCAATTTATTTACATAATAATATGATAAATCTATTTGGGCTTCCAAACAAATATACAAAATTTTATAGGTGTAGTTGTATAGGTACCTATGTATGTATGTATGTCCACGTATTTCTCCGAAACTATTAATCGGATTGTGCTATTTTGTGCATTTTTTTATTTGCTAGGTACATTTACTTCAACTTAGAGAACAGTGCAAGTTTCATAATAGATCCGTTCAGTACTTTTCGAGATATGGACTAATACGTGTAAGTGTGACGGGGCACAGTTAAATAAATAATAATAATAATAATTTTATTAACTTCAGTTGTACACTAACACTTATCTTAAAACTAAGCAACGTTACAACAATGGAAAAGAGTGTTTTCGATGAACTCTGGCACCCAAAGTAAGATTTAACTTGTGTTTAGGGTGCCAGCGTCGCCTAAGATTTGAACATAGGTAAAGCAATAGTAATGTTGTAAGACGAGCACAGCGAGTAAAAATATCTTTTACTGTGGTGACGGCCCCGCTTATTGATACGAGCTTCGGATGTCAAAACATCTCAAAACATTGGTCAAATTCTAGTACAATATTTATAACTAAACTAATAACTACTAATTACAAACAAAATAAATATTCCAGGACTAAAAATTACGAAATAAAAAAAAAATAAAAAAAAAACTAAAATCGATCTCAAAAAGAAATTAACTCAAAATGATGAAATAACTAATTTCGGAAGTCGGTGGCAAAAACTAAAAAACAGATACCTACCAAGACACTGATTTCCGAAATTATTTCCATATTTATTCCATAATTTTGAGTTACTTTCTTTTTGAAGTTGATTTAATTATTATTATTTTTTTTTGTTATGTAAAATACCCTACGTCATCAGTGTTATTTTCGTGGGAAAATCCATCAGCACTGACGGAGTTTACGGTCTTTATTTCGTACGATTGTCATTTTTTTTCCAACTTGTTATTTTTTTTATTTAGTTTTCAATAGGAAAATAGGAACACGTTTTGGAAATACCAGTTTTGGACGCCAATCGGTCATAATGTGGCAAAGCGGGTGTTGCTCGTGATGTCAACGTGACTGAAAACGATGTAGGTACCTACTTAATAATAAAATAAGTAATTTTAATTAAAACTAGTCTATTTAGTGTAGGTAAGTAATTGAAGATTATTGTTTTTCTTTTGAGAAGCTTAATTTTGCAATTTTGCGAACTTTGAAGAATCCAATACTTAATTTATTTTCCGTCTCAGTAGGTGCCTATATTACCTCATGAATTATTTACTTAACAAATTAAATCACGATTAAAATTTTACTTAAGGGGTATTTCCGAAGATGATAAAAAAACCATTTTTATTACAAATAATTGCAAAATAATATTAATAGACTAAGCTACAAGAAAAATACAAAAAAAAATGATCATCCTCAACGAATTTTGCTATTTTTATTATTTAGAATCTCGCAAAACATCTTCAAATGATATGCGCATATTTATGAACTTACTTAAGTGTGTGATTAAATATATTATTTTATATACATAATGTGCTCTTATGTGTGTGTGAACCATAACATGTTTCCTCATATGGTACGGGGATTTACCTACCTACTACCATTATTTTTTTACTTTCTGTGACGAAACGGAAAAACTTTCGCTGAGATCTGCCTATTATGATTGTGTAAAATCCCAGTATGTGCTCTTTATAACAGTATAATTATTAATTTTAGAACATTATAGTCATAGCATAGTATAAAAACATATAATCATAGTGAACATTATTAGGTGTGTCGAGAGAAAAATTGTTGTACTAGCAACCTGTAAGTCAATTCTCGTACCTAAAAACGTTCAAATTCAAGTCGCAATCTCATGCCAGCGACAATCAAGTCAAAAATTTAGGTAAACGCTATAAAATTTTTGACAGATTCGAGACTGAGATGAGATTGAGGTTAAAAATACGGGAATTGCCGCTCAGATCTTGCTTCGCACGGTTTTGACTGCTTGAGCTTGACAAAACAACATTTCTTTAATATTTATTTATTTGTCCCAGTACAAAAAAAAATTCAAGCAATTGTTTCCTCGATTAGTCGACGCCGCTGGTGACAGGAGGGCTGGCTCATTTCTCGCACAGAGGATAGCTATTGCTATTCAACGCGGAAATGCAGCCAGTGTTCTTGGCACCATGCCTCATGGACACCCACTTTTGTAAGATTTTTAAGGTTTAGTTTTAGTTTTGTATTTAATTTTACCATATTTATTTATATTTATTTATTTATTTATGTTAATACGGTTTGTGGACCAATTACTTTAACACATACAGTAAATATAACATAATCATAAAAAAGACAACAAAAAAAAAAATAGAACAAAGATATTATAAACAAAACACAAGTTTTAAATTTATGTGCTCTCACAAAAGTGAAGACAAGCGCACAAAACAGTTTTGAGATCATCTGCAAATAGGTCACAGTTCGGGTTGGCTTCCATGAAGTTATTAAGCGCAGTCAGGGCGCGAGGAACAGGGGATGAGGCGCGGGCCACTGTTCGAGTTGTGGGCACGGCTAGTAGACGGTGTTTTCTACCACGGAGATAGTTGCTTGGAACGTAAAGGCGAATCAGCTCATTATGGAGATCAGGAGCATCTGTTATCCCACGACATATTTTAAGCATGATGTACAACTGATCATAGGCTCTCCTAGTTTGTAACATATGAAATCCTAGAGATCCTACGAGAAATTTTGTTGGATATAAAAATGGATAAAATCCGTAACGGAATTTATTGAGAAATCTCAGAAATGCTTTTTGAACCTTCTCTAATAAAAGTGCATAACTAGCCATACATTTGTTATTTAAATAAAACCATGATTTTCCATCTTTATTTATTTAATATAATATCTATATCTACATTTCTTTATTTACATTTACAGGTTCAAAATAAATTAGCTAGCTGTTCCGTCGCTTCCGCGGACAAGTTCCACAGGGCAGCACTTAAGGTCAAGCTAGTGCAAAGAGGAGTGCTACTAACATAGTCTTAAGATGGTCTTAAGCCTATTTTATTAACACAAGTTTTGTTTATAATCAAATATGTATGTTTAGGTTAAGGTATTTATATATGGGCCGTGTCGCCTGAAATAAATGGTTTAAGTATTATTATTATTAAAACTCCGCAGACGTACGATACCGATACCCATCAGGGTATCGAAACTGATCTAAACATGATAAAATAAAAAGGAAATAAATTTTTATTTTGTCGTGTTTAGATATCGATTCATGGGTCGATCCATCAGGTTAAGCTACGCTTGCCGGGGTTGGTCCGTGGATGGGTGACCATCTTTACTTACCGAGACTCCTCCGTGCCTCGGAAAGCACGTTAAGCCGTTGGTCCCGGCTGTCATTCGTGGATATTTGACAGTCGTTACGGGTCGTCTGAAGCCCGAAAGTCTGACAATCAGTCTTACCAAGGGGTATCGTATTACCCAGTTAATGCGTTGTGGAGGTCAGATAGGCAGTCGCTCCATGTAAAATAATGGTATTCAGCTGCATCCGGTTAGACTGGAAGCCGACCCCAACATAGTTGGGAAAAGGCTAGGCAGATTGATTGTTTAGATATCGATACTTATCAAGACAATGCATTTTTATGATAATAATGACCTGGTTCTACGAGTATACCCAGCATTGGCTCCAGACGAAGGAACTGCTCAACGGTCAAACGTATAGACACGAAATTGTATATGCGCTTTAATTATGATAGTCCGTTCCAAAGTCCACCATGACCTGGTTTCTGCAGCCAGGATTAGCTGCAGACGAGGGAACTCCTCAACGGTACACAGTACAGTACAAACACGAAATTATACATACGCTTTAATTATAACAATCCGTTCTAAAGTTCACGATGACTTGGCTGCTGCACCCAGGATTGGCTCCAGACGAGGTAACTCCTCAACGATCAACGGTACAGACACGAAATTTTATACAACGTGCGGCCACTATAGCGACATTAACTGGACACGCGTATACAGTTTCGCGGTTTCGTTTTATAAAGATTCGAGTTTTTTTCTGGGGTTTTACAAAAAAAGTATTAATTAATCTACTCACAGCTGGGTCAGAACAATAGAGAAACGATGAACAAAAAAAAAGTTGTCGATCAAACACCCTTAATTACCAGCTGACATAGAACAATAGCTTCATGAATGAGTCGTTTGCATAGAGTGATCCTAATTTTGGTAATTATTTAGTTTGTTTGAATTTTTTTTTTTTCAATTTATTAATTATTTTATCTATTTAATTATAATTTTTATGTTTACTGACCACTAGGCCTGCCTGTGTCTTTAATTAATGTCGCTATAGCTGCCGCACGTTGTATACGCATTTATACACCATGACCTGTCTGCTGCGCTCAGGATTGGCTCCATACGAGAGATGTCCTCAGCGGCCAATAGCACAGGCATGAAACTTGCAGGTACACCAGATAGCCTTGACGTGTTTGGTTTCATTGGCTATGTAAGTGTTTATTACACTAGATGGTGTTGGGAGAAGGGCTTATGGCTAATTAATAACAGCCGCACGGGAAATCGATCAGGTTAAGCTACGCTACGCTTGGATGGGTGGCCATCTTTACAAACCAAGACCCCTCCGTGCCTCAGAAAGCACGTTAAGCCGTTGGTCCCGGCTGTTTTTCGTGGACCTCTGACAGTCGTTACGGGTCGTCAGAAGCCCGAAAGTCTGACAACCAGTCTTACCAGGGGGTATCGTATTACCCAGTAGCTGGGTGGTGGAGGTCAGATAAGCAGTCGCTCCATGTAAAATGAAGATATTCAGCTGCATCCGGTTAGACTGGAAGCCGACCCCAACATAGTTGGGGAAAGGCTAGGCAAATGATAATGGTGTTAGGAGTTTCTTAGCGAGTACATACAATAATAAATAAAAAAAAGACTTACTTTGATCATTTATTTATCAGTAAGTCAGACATTAAACTTATTTTCTAACAAAGATAATATTGTATGCTGTGTACAGTAGTGGGCTGCATCAATTGGGTACCCCAGTTGTATACAGAACACACAACACAAACAACACACATACACACACACACACACACACACACACACACACATGTACATAGAAAATACTCGATCTGTATAAGGTGCTTATTAAAAATATTTTAGGTAACTAGGTACAGTCAACTGCACAATAGTGGTAACACTTGCACTACGAAAATCGCCTAGTGCTACGACGTAAAGGCGCACTCAATGTCAAAATGAACAGTTGACTATACCTATTACTTGTGGTTACGTACTTACAAAGGTATTTGATATTGAACCTAGATTATTTTATGATTAAAACCTACTAGCGCCGATAAAACGCAAAATTGTGGCGCAAAATATCATTTTGACTGACATTAACTTGTACCAAACTAACATTTACATACAAAACTAGACAATATTTATTATTTTAATCGTAGAATAATTATATAATAGTTTATGGGCTTTATTTATTTATTTTGAGCTTATTTCTTTGAGCTTGACGGATCTAATTTAATGAGTATTAAAAAAAAACGAATTAGTGTATAGTGGTGCATTTTGTACATTGGCAAGTTTCACTTTTTCTACGTGAACCGTGGAATTCATTTCGTCCACTGGTTAACATCTAAAAGTAGAAAGAGTGGAGTGTTTTTCACGAAAGTCTTGCAGTGGCCGTGTTATTTATACGATGGAATGTTGCCAGCCTCCGTTATTTTAGTTTAATATTATCTTCTAAGGCCAATTCCCGTAATTAAAAACGTTAAAATTCTAGTTGCAAATCTCATCGGAGCGACAATATTAATGTCAAAAATCTATTTATCTAATCATCTAAATTTTTCACAGATTGTGACTGAGATTAGAATGCGACGTTCTTAAAAATACGGAAATTAAAAAAGTCTATCAGTTTTTATTATATTTTTTGAATCCACGGCAAGTTTAAATTCAACTTTGTAAATAATCTCAATGACTATTCTGCACCCTTGCACGTATAAAAACCAAATACGTAAAACCATCAGACCAAAAAAAATCCTATTAGTTCTGTACTAATATATTTTTAATCCACGGCAAGAACTGCGCTGTGTCTGTGAACACAACATATTCGTTGAGATTGCAGGTGAAATCTCCGTTGTCAGCGCGGAGGGACACGGAGACTACGCCCCTAATCCTCCACTTGCCACCTTGAAGTAGGTACATGCCACCACCGGAGTCCCCTACGCATGGACCCGAGCCTTGTCTGTCACCTGTCAAAGCGAAATGTCATCTTAGGCTTTTTGCAATCAAAACAAGCAGAAATCTACCACAGAGAAATTTCCACAATAGAATAAAAGAAAATTGCGCTTATTGGTACAATTTAAAACCAACAAAAAAACTAAGTTTTATTATAAAAAAAACGAACAACAATTTCAGATGGATCGCATTCCTATATAGCCTCATTAGCGGGGTGGCCCAGTGGAAACGGGCACGACTTACAATGTATAAGTCGTGGGTTCAAACTCTCGCAAGTATATATTACATTGCTTATTGCAAATGTAGTGCGGTTCCGCAACCGATGGGACACCTGGTAAAATGCTACAGGAATTGATGGACGCTAGTGATATCTTGAAACTCGTAGCTAAGTTCAGAGCCGACACGATTGTACACTAAATTATTATCGACACGTTATGAAGCAGATTGTACAATTACATACCTGCACATAAGGTCGTGTTGAAGGTAAGCTCGTGGAACAGAGCCTTGCTGGCTCTGCAGTCATTGGTGCTGACTATAGGGATATCAACCTTATGGGGCTCGCCTTGCTTGCCAATACCCCCTACGCCTTGGTCACCCCAGCCAGCCACCTGCGGACAAAATACATTATTACTATCGGTAGGACTTGATTGTAGTGTAGCAACATAATTTTTATCTTTTTGAATGTCTATTTGTCTCAGGGCTGATTTTTACAGTCGGATAACTCTTACCTGACGAAAAAATAATGCGATTTGACATCTTTTGTATAGAAAACGTGTCGAACTGTCATGTTAATTATACTTCAAATAAAAGTTATCTAAAGTCAGCCCGTAATTGGTAAATAAATTAAATCTTGAAGTATAATTAGTGTAAACACAGATGCGAAAATGTTTAAATTAGCTAATCTTCGAAATAATCAAATAAAGGATATTAAATGCAATCAAATGTAACAAATATAGTAAAGATTCATCCGGCAAGTTGTTAACCGAGGATTTTCCATAGAAACCGCTAACACCACTGCCTGCACCGTAGGACCAGCTAATGCAATTCCACCCGAGGAAATCAAAGCAGCTATACAAAAAAAAAATAAAAATTGGAAAGCCACGGGACCAGACGATATTCCAGCAGAGCTATGGAAAAAACTGGGAAATTCTGGTGTAGCATGGTTGAAGCTTTTCAACGAAATTCTTATAACCACCGAAGTACCAGATATGTGGAGAACCAGTAACATGATACCTTTGTATAAAAATAAAGGTTATATTGCGGACTGTGGCAATTATTGAGAAATCAATCTAACCTCTCACACCCTTAAGATCTGGAAAAATATCCTCGTAAACACCGAACCAGTGCAGATTTACCAGCGGTGTGTGCACAACAGACGCAATTCACTCAGTGAAAATACTTAAGGAAAATTGCAAGTTTCGCAAACAAGACCTCCACATGGTTTTCATCGACCTCGAAAAGTTCGACCGAGTTCCGCGAGAGCGTATCTGGCAAGCACTGAGAGCACTACTAGTGCCGGAGCATTATATCGAGCTCCTTAAAGATCTGTATAACAATGTATGTATCGATAAAAGTAGTCAGCTCAGCAGGAAGAATTTGAGTCAGAGTAGGTGTTTACTAGGGCTCGACCCTGAGCCCTCTGTTATTCAACTTGGTAATGGACTATATGTTGTATATTCATACTTATTAGCTATATACATATGTATATGCTAAAAGTTATGGTTTTGTACTCTTTACACTATACTTGTCACTTCTATTTTTGTTCTTTTATAAAGCTGTTCCAATTCTTCTAACATTGTTCTTTAATTATATTATTCCTTCAACACGTTATCAGCACGAGGCTCTTACTTTTAAAAGAAGATAATGTCAGGGAATAGTATGAATTTTCAAGGTATTCAGATGTTAAAAAACCGAGACGGATACCCAACCTGGAAGTTCAAAATGAGGATGCTTCTCATTCATGAGGAGTTGTGGACGTCGATCACTGGGTACGATGATTTTGATAAAACGGCGGAAGATGTGCGCTCTCGTAGTGACCAGAAGGCGTTGTCAAAAATATGCCTTACGGTAGACGGAGGTGCAATTTCGCATGTGCGAAATGCGAAAAACGCTAAGGAGGCTTGGAGTGCTTTACAAAAAGCATACGAGGATAAAGGTATGGGTCCAAGGCTCTCTTTGGAGCGTAGATTATACAAATATACCTTGCCCGATTTCCAAGACATAGAATCGTATATCAACGCCGTTATGAGTACTGCTCAAGATCTTGAAGATATTGGTAAGATCGACGATGGATCTCTGGCTGCGATTATTCTCGGAGGATTGACATCTCGGTACGAACCGCTGATAATGGCTTTAGAGAATTCGAATGTTGATGTAACCAGTGAGTTGGTTAAGGCAAAACTATTAAACGAGTTTTCTAAGGACCCTCACCAGAACGAGGTGGCTGCGCTACATTCAACAGGTTCTACGAGCAAAAAGAAGAAGTCTATAATCTGCTTTAAGTGTAGACAACCAGGACACAAAAGTCCCGAATGTCCCAATAAGAAGGACAAGAAGGCTATGAGTGTGTCAGGAAAGGTTTTTAAAGGTACAGATTGCCATCATAATGAAAAGGTGGAACAGGCTGTTGTGAAGGAAATGGCTCTTTCTTCGCCGGCTGCAAATTATGGGAAATGGATTATTGATTCCGGTGCAACCATTCACATGACTCCGCATCGCGAGTGGTTCAGCAGTTATCGGCCAGTACAAGGTGGAACGATTACTGTGGCTAATGGACAAAATTTGTGTATTGGTGATGTATCCATTGATACGGACACTTTGGCGAACAGAATAGAGAATGTAGTTCATGTTCCCGATTTGAACTGTAATTTACTTTCAGTAAGTAAAGTAGTAGAGAAGGGTTACTGTGTAGTTTTCAATAAAGAATACTGCGCTATTTATGACTCAAAGTATGATGTAGTAGACAATAAAAATGTTTTAGTGTATGGTTATTTATGTGATGGGCTGTATACTGTCGATTGTTCAATTAAAATGTTCAATAATGTTTCAGCTAATCTTGTGCACTCTGATTTCGGAAATGGACAAAATAAGAAACGAATTTATCCGTGGTAGTTTTAAAGAGAAACTTAGTGAAAACCGCATGCGCTGGTACGGACATGTGATGAGGCAAGATGATGACCATATGACTAAAAGAGTCATAAGGTGGAAATAGAAGCCGTGGACGAGTAATGAGTTGGCTACGAACTTTAAAAAATGACGTCTGAGCGAGCAACACAACAAAACAGACAACCCACAATCGTACGGTGTGGCACAGAAGTACTAGGAGGGCTGACCCCAAATAAACTATTGCCAGGAGAAAGAAGAAGACTTACAACTCCTTTCTTTCCCACGACTACCGAGAGGTCGGTGTTGCCGGACCACAGACAAGCTGGACGGATGTAATGGTTGAACTTGACGGGTTTGTCCAGGGTGAGCATCAGGATGTCGTCTGAAACAAGCAAATTGGTTCGATCAGTCAGGCTAACATGCGCTGTAAGACAGAATCTTGTCATTATCTCACGTCGAAACGAGACATAAGTACACACGCACGTGCTTACCGCAAACAAAACGCAGTCTGGGCGGATCTATAGCTAGCAGAGTGAAGAAGACGAAGTGGTCATAAAATCTGTTATTGCCTCATTGCGGTCTCGTCAAACAGAGAAGTCAAGTGAAAATAACTACTATTATTGGGTTGCTACTATTTCTTCAGGCTGATGAGCAAAGCTATGAGAGCCATCAATATACTCACTTTGAAGCGTGGCAGGATTATATGCTTCGTGTACAGTGGCATCCTGAAGAGTTCTGGTGATGGTGATATCGTCACTCCAGTCATTCAGGTTGTGTACTCCAACTTTGACCACGATGTCTTTGATTGAACTCAGGGAACCACGACGCTGCATGCAATGAGCAGCTGCAAAAAAAACAGAAGCATATTAATGTAGAATCAGCTTTCTTTCGACGTCAATACAAGAACTACACGATTCCATCCATGTTAAATTATGAGCGAGCGATGAAAAATGTTAGGCATTGCCTCTTTTGTCGTCAGCTAAGACCTGTAGGATATCCTTCACCTGACTTGAGGTAGCGATTAATAGAGAAGCAAGAAAAAGAGATACCCCGAATGTACTGGGGTAAGGGAAGAGGGTTGATGGCAGAGTCACAGGAACAGCAAGTTATGAACTACTCACCGGTAACAATATGACGATCCGACACGAGCGTTCCTCCGCAGACAAATCGAAGAGAACCTTGTTCGAACTTGTAGATAGCCACAAGCCATGGTAACTCTCCCCTTTCGTAAGCATTGCCATTGTAGATCAGGGGAACCCTATTGTTGCCGCCCGAGATTGTGCCACATTCAATCGTTTTGTCTGGAGTATTTGAGTAACGGTCCGAACTGGAAAGAGATGAGGTCTTGTTATTATCTTGCTGGTGTAGTATCTTGTTAATAGCTTGTACATGTAGTACGTACTGTAGGGTCTACATATCTACAGTATACAGTGTACTTGTAACAGTGCCTGAGTGTGAATGTGAAAAGAGAACGCCAAAAATCCAAAGCGAATACAGTTTATATTTGGAATGTTTGACGTTCAAGAGTGAATGAAATGGTTCCAGAATGAAGCAAATCGGAAGATTCGTTATTCACTAAATCTCTCTAGTTTACAATACCATGATCTCGTGATTTTCTGTACGAAAGAAAATGAAGTAAGCAATCTGCCTAGCCTTTTCCCAACTATGTTGGGGTCGGCTTCCAGTCTAACCGGATGCAGCTGAATACCATTATTTTACATGGAGCGACTGCCTATCTGACCTCCACACCCCATTAACTGGGTAATACGATACCCCTTGGTAAGACTGATTGTCAGACTTTCGGGCTTCTGACGACCCGTATCGACTGTCAAAGATCCACGAATGACAGCCGGGACCAACGGCTTAACGTGCTTTCCGAGGCACGGAAGAGTCTCGGTATGTAAAGATACCCATCCACGGACCAACCCCGGCAAGCGTAGCTTAACCTGATGGATCGACCCGTGCGGCTGTTATTACTTAGCCACGAGCTCCTCTAGCAAGTATTTAAGTAAGTAAGCATTTGTTAAAAAAAAAGTTAAAGCGTTGCCAGTTTAGTCGACGTCCACACGGATGTAAAAATATCGCGGCGATTTTTTTTCGCGCACTTGATTTTCAACGCTCTGCTTAGCGCCGAGAGTTGAAAATCCAACAGTGTGCTTTTTCGACGCGCCAGAATGCAATCTGTTGTTGTTAGGTTGGATTCTCAATGCTCGGCTCAACACAGAGTTGAAAATCCAGTGCGCGATAAAATCCCGCCGCGATTTTTTTACGTCCGTGCGAACATCGCCTTAGTTATGTATGATAACTGTCTATAAAACGTGTTTTAATATCAAATATACTTACCTAGCAGTACTCGCAGTCGACTGGTCAGGTGGGTGGTTTATATCATTTGGATTAGGCCTAGTCACTGGAGCAGGTTCATACACGGGTCTGTCAGTCAAAGGTTCTGTATAGACCGGAGCCATAGGTGTCATAGGCCTCACAGGTACGGGTCTTCGACTAGTGACCTGGAAAGCAGGTTCATTGGTTGGTTGATCCTGCTGTGTTGGTTGCGTGAATGGATTAGAGTTGTTCACTACGTAGTTCGGTGAATTGCCTGAAAATTAATTTAATTGCTCATCTTGTCAACCCTCGATTATTTTGGGTACGCTTAGGATATAATAATATAATACCAATATTGGGTGCTCCATTAACGGGCACTGCGTCAATAACATCAGCTACGCGGATGATATGGTATTGCTGAGTCCATCGATCAGTGCACTTAGGAGGCTTCTTCGCATCTGTGAGGACTATGCGGTGGCTCACGGCCTCAGGTACAATGCGACCAAGAGCGAGTTACTGGTTTTCAATGCGGGTAACAAATATTATGATACTGTCCCACCAGTCACCTTGGGGGACACTCAGCTTTCCAGGGTCACGAAGTTCAAGTACCTGGGGCATTGGGTCACCGATAGTCTGTCCGACGATGTGGACATAGAGAGGAAACGCAGAGCATTGGCAGTTCGATGTAACATGCTGGCTCGTAGGTTTGCACGTTATACTAGGGAGGTAAAAATTACACTCTTTAGAGCGTATTGCCAATCTATGTGTGCCCTATGGGTCAGCTATACAAAAAGCTCGTACAACGCTCTGCGAGTCCAGTACAATAACGCCTTCAGACTTATGTTGGGGCTGCCGCGCTATTGCAGTGCATCGGGGATGTTCGCGGAAAATGGCGTGCCAGATTTTTACGCACTGATGCGGACTCGGATAACATCCCTGATGCGGCGAGTGCGCGACAGCTCCAACAGCTTGGTGGCTACAGTAGCCGACAGGACAGACAGTCCATTGATGTGGCAATGGATGACCACTCATCGTGCGTCATTCCAATATTTGAAGTAAATTGTTTTAGTGTATTTTTAGTGTAGTTATGTGTTTTCACGTATTTATGTATGTTTTTTGTGTGTAAAATTGTATTGTGTGTTGTTTATGGACTTATGGTCTGAAATAAATGTATTATTATTATTATATTATTATTATTAGGAGCGCATTAAAGAATGACGATAATAAGAGTGTGCATTCTGCTGAACGTCGCAAATTGCTGTCGTTTTGATTTATTTATCAATATTACTTATTTAAATTTTGAAATATCGCTCTGTGGTGTACTAAAATATTGATTATCAATTGCAATAATTAATATCGTAACAATGATTTTAGGTGTAAAAAATGCTATTTTTACATCTACGTTTTGGTTTCTACCCTGAGTGCCCTGTCAAAAATCCATCTTGTATATCATATTATCACGATTGACTGCTTAGCTCCATAAAGGTATAGCGTGATAATAATCATTTAAAAAGTTAAATCTTTAACTACTTGCAATGTTCTAACCTTTTGGCTTTTTTACAATTTCATTTTGCGATAAATTATAGAGAACATAATTTATTATTGCTCATCCCCCATAGGGAATAGCGTAATAATTTATACTCTACAGTCTGACCAGACTTATAGGGAATATCTATGCAAAATTTGAACTGAATCTATCCGGTAGTATTTGCGTGATGCTGGAACATACATTCAGACAAACAGACAAAGAATCACTCGCAGACATCGTAGCAATTACTTTTTTTCAAAAATATCCACAGAGACGGTTCGGGATCGGTCTTTTGAGAGGTAACGGTGCCCCTTCCATGTGCAGATGGTGACCACCGGGGTGGTTTTAGAGAGATAAAAATCGCACACTCCCCGGTCTTTTCTCCAAAGCCCGGGCGCCTTTTGAAGGTTTCCCCCCGAAGACAAAAATAAAGGTAGGTATGTGAGGATCGCAGCACGAGGCTTTCTGTAGATAAGCTTGTTTTCATGGGAAAAGAGTGAGTTTGTAAATTAAATTATGGGCCTGCATTACCTCAGATTGCGAAAATTGTCTTATAATAAATGGCTGTAGTTTCAACAGTTCTGCAGTATTCACTTTGTAATTAATATGCAGCTAAGATGAGGACTACTGCTAGGTATCATAGGTTTCCAATTCACTATATATATACAATATAATAATATATTATAATAATAATTATATATTAATAACATAATATATTATAGGTTTAATCAATTATTACCAAGCCTAGTCCATAAACAGCACAGTTCACCCTAACTGAATCTGTTTGACGGTGCGAGTGAGATAGAGTGACCCGGCGCGGGGATGTGGGGGTGAAATATGAATTTGAGCTGAGGTATTACAAGCTCTTATGGAGAAAACAGGCGTTTCACCACCTACAATTAAGTTGTTATTTGGCAGATGATTTCATACAAATTCTGTTCCATTTTTGAATTTATTCGTGAGCAGTGGCTATTATTTCGGATATCATGATATAGGCCCTAAATGTTGCAGAATTATGTTGAGGTACTAGGTTATAATCATAGGGGCTCTTTTTGGCTGACTGTGGCGAAGCTCAAAAGGAGAGTTATGATTTTTATCCTTTCTATGTAGTATCTTACCAATAGTCCACGTAGGCTCAACATTGTTAAAGATATAAATTTGTGCCGTAACGTCATCCTCTCCGATGTGGATATGGTTCACCGGTATCTGTTGTACTGGCTCTTGTGGTCGCGGCTGTGGCCTTATCTGTGACCCTGTCTGTGGTCGGTGTTGAAAGTTGTAAACTGGAGCCGCGCCCGCGCCGCCTTCTAGTGCAGTGTGCTGCAGGCTTAGAGTCGTGATGTATGCGTTGGGCCTGGCCAGGTCTGAAAACATCATTATGATTATTGATAAATCTATGTTGGGTGGGTTGGAGATTTTGGTCTTAAGTTATGGGCCTCCAATTTTTTTATGCAATATCTTGGTTGGAAGTCAAGTATCAAGTCCGTGATAAGGCCTGTCGTACTTTATGGATCGGAATGCTGGGCAGTGAAGAAGACGGATGAAAAAAAATTGCATGCAGCGGAGATGAGAATGTTGAGATGGATGTGTGGAGTGACGAGAATGGATAAAGTGAGAAATGAGTATATAAGAGAAAGTTTGAAAGTGGCGCCAGTGACAGATAAGTTGAAAGGAAATCGTTTGTCTTGATATGGGCATGTAATGAGGAGAGACGAAACGCATGTGACTAAAAGAGTGATGAATATACATGTTGATGGATGGAGAGGCAGAGGAAGGCCAAAGAAAAGATGGATGGATTGTGTGAGGAATAATATGAAAGAGAAGGGAGTGAATGATAGCGTGACGGTTGACAGGGGAGAATGGAAGAAGAAAACGTGTTGCGCCGACCCCAAGTAATATGGGATAAGGGCAGGAAGATGATCTTGGTTGGACTATAATAGTAACCAGCTTTTTCCTGCGACTTTGTCCGCATATCATAATAAAACGTAGATATATTTTAGTAAAAGAAACTCGAAAGTAAAGTTTATCTGGTATAATGTAGAAAGTATAAAGTAATTCAAATCTTAAATGCCTTTAGTGACACAACGCACAGCCTAAACCGCTGGTTAAGAAGAATAAAATATTACCTACACAAATGCGCAAGAGTTCCTTTTGTAACGAAAGTGAGCACTAAAGCTAGGGCTTCCTAAGACTGCGGTAACGCCACATAGTGTCCGCAATTTACCGTCGAATAACGTCACAGATACGTTCTTTATGAAAGTACGTTGGTCTTTCCCTAGAGAGCGTATTTTGACAGCGCAAAGTGAAACCCAGATGCCATCATTTTCCTGACGGGCGTCACTGCGTCCGTTCATGTGGCGGCCACCGGTGTTGTATGTATTTTATTTATGAATGTATTAAATTGTTGTTAATTTTTTTCTGAGATGGCAGTATGGCACCTACAGAATAGATGTCCATAAGTGGACTTGGAGGTGACCAATCATTACCCACCCTGTTTGCAACTAATAATTAAAATAAAATAAAAAATTGCATAGTTATAGTTACCTCCAGGCCCATAGCAGATCGTGTCATCATTGACTGTCAGCGCGGTCAGTTTCGGCAGCGGTGACGTCACGGGGAAATGCACCAGGTAATTGACTGCTTGCCCCCGGTTATACCTTTGTAGGAGGGTGTCGTTGTCAACTGCGTCTAAGCGACCTACATTATTCTGGAAATAAAAAAGAAAATGACATTTTAACTTAGAAAATGACATGGACAGTATGGATACGTTTTTTTATTTACCCGATGATTTGATGCACACGGTCGTAGTGCCGGTAGTTAAGGATAAGACGGGCGACTCATCGGATCTGTCTAATTACAGATCGATCTCGCTTGCGACTGTCATAGCTAAGGTGCTGGATAGTTTGCTTGACCGACAGTTGGAGAAGCACCTCCACTTGCATGACTCACAGTTTGGGTTCAGACCCGGTTTGTCAACTGAGAATGCAATCCTCTGTCTCAAGCAAACTGTTCAGTACTATACGGACAGAAACACACCAGTATATGCATGTTTTTTAGATCTTTCAAAAGCTTTTGATCTGATGTGTTATGACAAGCTATGGCAGAAGCTAAAATGTGAAACAGATGTGCCACATGAGATTGTTGCCTTGCTGCGGTACTGGTACAGTAAACAGCAGAATACCGTTAGGTGGGCGGGTGCGCAGTCGGACGTGTATGGGTTGGAATGCAGGGTGAGGCAAGGGGGCTTATCCTTCCCCCGCCTTTTAACCTGTACATGAACCGGCTGACCGGTGAGCTCAGCAACACTAATATTGGATGTTCCATAGACGGAGTGTGTATAACATTAGTTACGCGGATGATATGGTGTTGCTGAGCCCATCGATCGGTGCGTTACGTAAACTTCTGCGCATTTGTGAGTCTTACACGGAGGCCCATGGGCTCAGCTACAACGCTAAAAAGAGTGAGTTTATGATCTTCAAAACCTGTACCAAATGTTACTCATCTGTACCGCCGGTCACTCTTTGCGGCATTCCTTTAAAAAGAGTGCAGCATTTCAAGTACCTGGGCCACTGGGTCTCTGACGACTTGTGTGACAATTTAGACATTGAGAGGGAGCGCAGGGCGCTATCTGTCCGGTGTAATATGTTGGCTCGCAGGTTTGCGCGTTGTACTAGACCTGTGAAGGTAACGTTATTTAAGGCATATTGTCAGTCGTTTTACACGTGCAGTCTGTGGACTAACTTTACGCAGCGGGCGTATAGCGCACTGCGCGTGCAGTACAACAATGCTTTCAGGATACTGTTAGGGCTTCCGCGGTTTTGTAGTGCTTCGACTATGTTTGCTGAGGCGCGGACTGATGATTTTTTCGCGATCATACGGAAGCGGAGTGTGAGGCGCTCACTATTAAGTCGCCTACGAAGCAGCTCGAACAGTCTCCTGAGGGTATTGTCCGAGCGGTGGGACCTGTCCCTGTTACAGAGGTGGATGCAGCTTCATGTTAGCGCCTCTCCTCGTATTATTTGACATGTTTATTTATTTAGATTGATGATTTTGTGTATGTTTAATGTTTAATTTTGTTTTTGATTTAATTTAATTTTATTGTTTTAATTATTCTAATGTATTTTTATGTGGACTTGGTCTGAAATAAATGATTTAATTAATTAATTAAAACAGTTCAGTAAGTAGTGAACAAGTGACAGGGACTCAAAAACCCTTGCACGTTACTAACGCTACAAGCTACAAGTAAGTACGCGGCGGGCTCGACTTGTCGACGCTAATTCAGTGTGGGCTGCCGCGCACCGGCCGGCTCGCACGTTACTTCGATACTCGCTCTCGCGCCGCGTCGTAAAAGAAGACAACCCTAACGAGTCAGAAAGTATAAGAGCTACGCGATAGAAAGAGAGGCAACTTCTATAATCCATCGGTAATTCAATAAAGGTAAACAAAAAAAAACACGTGTCTGGTTAACCGACTAAACGTAATACCTGTCACTAAACCGATGTAGTATAGGTGAATGTAACTGTAGGTAATTAACGCTGTGCGACCTGAATTGCACTTTATTGTGTCGTAGCAAGAGTCGTTTATTTAAATTAATTTGCGGAGAGAATCTTCTGTACTTGTACTATTATAAAAAAAAAATAAAAAAAAAAATAAAATAAAATTCATTTATTTCAGGTCATTGACCCATATTAAATACAAAAACACAATTCAAAATAAAAACTGATTAAATATGTAATAATTAATGTCTAATAAATAATGTCACTAATAAATAAATAATGTCAATTATGTATTCTGTGCTAACGCTACAGTTGCAAGACGGGAACGGTCAAGAGTTCAAGACGATAAGACAACACTGATCATATTGACTTTGTTGCCGATTTTAAGGAACAGCCGTAGCATCATCATCTCCTAGTCTTTTCTCAATTAAGTTGAGTCAGCTTCCAGTCTAACCAGATGTAGCTGCATACCAGTATTTTACATGGAGCGGCTACCTATCTGACCTCTACAACCCAGTTTGTAGAACTAAGCAAAGTACTCGTAAGTACACACTTTACTACTATAGCTACGAGAATTCGGCCTTCTGGTCTTGCACAGATGCGACACACAGCTTAATTGTTCTTTTTAATGTTGTTTGTGTGTTACAAAAGTAGATACCAACCACGAACTACAAAAAAAGAAGGACTCCGAGCCACGCATATCGAAAGTGAAGCACAGTAAGTATGCCGGGACCGTTTGTACAAACATGTGCCTCACGCACACATTTACATTATAGTATGCCGACCGCCATTATGTGACATGACGGCGTCTTTGTCAAATCACGCTCACATAGATCGGTAAGGTGCTTCACTTTGGTGTCCTTCTTTTTTTTCTAGTCCGTGGTACCTACTTAGTTATTTTTCTACTCTGCAATTCGGCATTTTGTTTTTGTTTTGATTGTTTGTTTTTTTGTTGTAATTTGCCACTGCCGCCACGTGGCCGCCAAGAGGCAATGTAAATTGTCTTTGGTCACTGGTCCTGACATCAAGTAATGGACAACATTGACAACTTTGTACTGCTTGAATGTGAGGCTTTTCGCTACTTTGTATGTGTGTATTTTGTGTAATTTTTTTGTAATGTGCATTTTGTTTGTGCAGAATAGACAGTTTTTCTTTTTAATTTTCTTTCAAAATTTGTAAAATTCATTTTCCATTATACTCTTATAGATACAAGTTGCGTATATTTTAAATTTTGACTGGATATTATTTTTAGCAAGTTTAGCAAAAGAATAAAAGCGTGATGCAGGATAAAAAAAAATTCACTCAGACACAATAGATTTTTAATTGTTTCTGTAATTACGGTTAATTGTATATTGGCGTGCCAATACTTCATAGGAATAATTATTGTTAGTTCGTTACATTGTTTTCACATATAGAAGCAACAAGAATGATGTACCTAATATTTTGTAATAACTTAATTTAAAAGAGTGTCCATGGAGTTTCTTGCACGTTCTTCTCCTTAAAGATGTACGTTTTGGATTGGGCAACTAAAATCAACTTTCGGGCAATTTAAATCTATTGGCCAGGACCTTAACTCATCAAAGTGTGAAGTTTACCTTTCTGACATTACCGACAGACAATTGACCCTAGAGAAATTTAATGCAATAGACAACACAAATCAAAATTTTAGAAAAAAGTTCACTACACCTCCTAGGTTCCCCAATTTTTGAAGACAGCTTTTCTCCTTTCCTTAACGAAAAAATAAAAAAGATCAACGACATTTCGGACAGACTCTCCAAAATTAATTTACATTCGGCATTCACCCTGATAAGATACTGTTGTTTTGGCCCAAATTTTATATACTCTCTACGTTCTTCCTCTTTATGGAAGCAGCGTATTAGTTTACTGGCGTTCCTGTCCTCTGTCCACAGCACTGAAAAGTTGACTGAGAAAATTTTAGCCCCCTCTCTGGTTCACTCTGAAGTGCCGTGCTTGACCGACGCAGTGAACGCCTGGAATGTGGCTTGCCCGGATACAGTTCGGCCCGTGAACCCATCTTCCCAGAGGCAATGGGATGAGCCGCTCTGCAGGTTGGTACGGAATAGTCTTATTAATACGTCCACCAATACTGCTGAGCGTGCCCGCCTGCTGGCTGTGGGTGAGTGGGAGTCGGGCCTCTGGCTTCAGGCACTACCGTCACCCAACATAGGAACTATGCTGGGTGACACCACCTTCCGGCTCGCTACCTGTCTACGTCTGGGCGCTCCTTGCGTGGCTCCGCATCGCTGCCGATGCGGCGTAGATGTCGACTGCCTTGGACATCATGGCCTATCCTGCAGTAAGAGCGCAGGCCGGATAGCACGGCACGCCAGCATTAATGACATCATCCGTCGTGCTCTTGTCTCCGCCGGGGTGCCAGCTGTTTTAGAACCCATTGGCTTGGCACGCGACGATGGGAAGAGACCAGACGGAATGACCATAATGCCTTGGAAGGTAGGTAGGCCTTTGGTGTGGAATGCAGTTTGTATTGACACCCTTGCGCCATCCCATGTTCCTAGCACGGTGGGCTGTGCTGGGGCGGCTGCTGCGGGTGCGGAAAACCTCAAACGGCGCAAATACTCTAATCTTATTGGAACTTATATGTTTGTGCCGTTTGGGGTTGAAACACTAGGGCCATGGGGTCCGAGTGCCCTTTTAGTTTTTCGGGACATCGCCAAGCGGTTGGTCGACTCTACACGTGACCAAAGCCTGGCCTGGCCTGGCCTATTTTTTGGCCAAAGAATTAGCATTGCGATACAACGTGGCAATGCTGCCAGCCTTTTGGGCACTTTTCCTGTCGACAGCGATGCGGACGAATTTTTTGATGCCCTATGATTATTTCCCCTCCTTTTTTATATACTTGTACATATTTTTTGTTTTTATGATTGTTAGATTTTAAATTATGTAAACTTTCGGGCTAACCGACCCGACTCTTTGACAATTCAAAAGTGCCTGTAATTGGTTTAGTTGAAAATAATGCTTTGAGTTTGAGTTTAATAATAATATTTTAGTGGTATTTATTTTAGTAGTATGTATGTATTTAAGTATTTATTATATGTTTTATTTAATGAGTTAATTGTTTTGGATTTTATGTATTTTATTTTCTCTTCTACTCTTACACACGTTGTCTACATCTCTTTTTATCCTCTGTCCTATCGCAGGTATGCTGGAAGAGATTTCTTTTGAAATAAGCATCACCTTTGTACGTATTTTTCTGTTCCTTTCTGTTTGTCTGTTTATTTGTGTGTACATAAATGGTTAAATAAATAAATAAATAAAATAAATAATAATTAAATTCAAGTCAATAACATTTTTACTTAAGGACGCTGTTACAAATGGGTAGTCAAATCATTACTTTTTTACACAAAAGTATATTTATTAAATAAAATGCTTTACATTCTTAAAATGGTTTTTGGCCAAATTGTTGATAGATGTGCATGGTACGATTCTGAACTATAAATATAATTTTAGATAGATACAGTTTCTCAATAAATGTACCAGAGTGAAAATTTTTACTTCGGTACATTTATTGAGAAAATTTACCTATTTAAAATTATAGTTTTGGTTCAGAATCGTACCATGCACATGTATCAACAATTTGGCCAAAATTTTAAGAATGTAAAGCATTTTATTTAATAAACATACTTTTGCGTAAAAAAGTAATGATTTGACTACCCATTTGCAACAGCGTCCTTAACGTGAATTAAGCATACTATAAATACAGAAACAAAAACAAATCGTGGATCTTCGTGGATACGAAAGGTTAAATGGACTAGTCCCTTCCGCCCAGAGGATGTAAGGTAACGAACAGCTTGAGCTATTAATTAGTCACAAATTAAAAATTCAATTGTAAAAAATACAGAGGAACAGTAAAAAACAAAGACCGAAGTAGTAGCTTCAGTTTCAGGTGAGCCTTGTGATGACAGGAACCAGGTCTGCAGCGCTAGATGCGCGTGTTAGAAAGTGGATTTTACACTAACTTTGTAGGTATTGATATCCACTTAATAATAAGCTTTATGTGTCATGATGGTTATTAGTTATTTACTGTAAATAAAAGTACTATGAATATGGTGTGTAGGGAAAGGATTTCATAATGAAAATCACAGAAAGACAAGGTTAGACATTTATTATTTCAATTAGAGTTGTCAATAATTATTTATTTTTAATGAGAAAGCTACTTGTCCGTTCCAAATTAAACTAGGTCTTCATGGAGAAGAAGAACAAGAAACTCCATGGAAACAGTATTAAAGTATTCTATCAACAACATTTCTTATATTTCCCTAAATTATTGTTATCTCAAAACAGTTAATTCTATCTCTTGGACAATACTCCAGGAGAACTCAGAATAATAACAACATGATAACAATATCTGGGAAGAAAAGAATAAAGAAAATAGGGGGCGACTATTACTTTCTTTCTCTAGACTCCATCTCTCAATTATGCTTTTTGCTGTTCATTGCTGGTCATAGGCCTCTTCCATGAACGGCCGTAACACCCAACTCTTTGCTTTCCGCATCCAGTCTGTCTGTCTGCGATATTTCTAGCTATTCAATCTGAACTTCAATAGTAATCAAATATTTAGACCACAGCCTCACTATTCCTATTAGGATAGATGCAATTTGCTACAAGAACATGTACAGATACTATCTGTGTCTCGAGTCTTGTCTTGATCTCTAGATGACTTTTAAAACTCGAAAAATCGATTATAAGAAGCAAAACCTACTTTATTTTATTATTTTTTTAGTATATGTACCTACTACTTAAACTAGTATTTTAATGTTTGCAACTGTTTGACATATTATTATTTGAATGTTAAAATAAAATGCTCATTAGACAAGCCATAGAATAAAATAATTGCAGTGTGTCAAGAAGCGTGTGTTCGCTTGCTCTGGTTACAATACTTACCTAACTGTTTTATGTTTGATTAGCTGTAGAACAGCATCATTAAAGTACTTAATTTTAAATTTATTTCTAAAAAATTCCCGGTTTCTAAAAGACAACACAAAAATTTGTTAAAGTTGCGCGTCCACCGGGACGGAATCCACCGCACAGATTTGTTGCTTTGTATTGATTTCTATGGTACTGCGTGCACTGGATCGGCAAATCTGTGGCAGAGACCGGTATTTCTACCAATGACGTCATCCGCTGTGAACGTGCCCAGTGTTACCAGGTACAGTCAGCAACAAAAGTCGATTAACACTTCAGTTTTTAAAAGCTTAATTATTGAGCAAGATATTTAATTAAAACCGGAACAGAAATAAAATTTAAAGATCTACTAGACTCGTTAAGTATTTTAGGAAAAAAGGAGATAATCAAATCATTTTGTATTAATTTACATGATGTGTAAAAAAGTAGCAGTGTTAATCGACTTATTTTGCTGACTGTACACGGTTTAAGGCTCCCCGAAACGATCAATTGTAATTGTCAATTTTTACGTGATTGATGCACAATGCAAATTGATGCGCAAATTGAATTGAATAACAAACAAAAACATTTATAATTAAAATTGTTTTCAAACGAATGACTAAGTAATAACAGCCGCACGGGTCGATCGATCAGGTTAAGCTACGCTTGCCGCGGTTGGTCCGTGTATGGGTGACCATCTATACATACCAAGGCCCTCCGTGCCTCGGAAAGCACGCTAAGCAGTTGGTCCCGGCTGTCAATCGTGGATCTTTGACAGTCGTTACGGGTCGTCAGAAGCCCGAAAGTCTTGACAACCAGTCTTATTAAGGGGTATTGTATTACCCAGTAACTGGGTTGTAGAGGTCAGGTAGGCAGTCGCTCCATGTAAAATACTAGTTAACTCAACCAATAGTTAAAATTAATAATTAATGGTTAAATTTGGTTCGCATTTTGCCAAAATTTAACTATTTTTAAGGTTCCTTACCTCAAAAGGAAAAAACGGAACCCTTATAGGATCACTTCGTTGTCCGTCTTATAAATGCGAAATTTGAAATTATTTAAGAAAATAGACGAAAATGGACCATTCCCCCCGTCTGTCTGTCAGTCGGTCAAGACCCTTTTTTTGGAGGTATCAAGTTGAAATTAATATCAAATACCATCTATCCCCCCCCCTATCCCATATACTAGGGTCTATGGTCCCTTTTAGTTCTAAAAAAATCAAGCTTCTAAATCAACGCAATAAAAAAATACGACCATTTATGCGACATATTTTGATACTCGCAAGTAAATCAAAACCTATAGGGGACTTCCCGTGGTCCTAGAATCATGAAATTTGGCAAGAAGCAAGGTCTTACCTGGCACAAATAAAGGAAAAAGCCCGAAAATTTGTAATTTTATCACATAAAAAAACATTTTCAAGTCTGTCAGTCGGTCAAGACCCTTTTTCTCAGGAACGCGTGGAAGTATCAAGTTGAAATTAATATCAAATGCGTGGGTAAAAAATATTTTTTCAAATCCGACGAGTATTCCCAGAGGTTAGCTTTGTTATATTATTATTGATATACCTACCTAGTAAATAAAAGACTCCTTTAGTCATTGCTCCAATATATTCAAAACATTGGGTTAGTAAAATATAATATCTTTTTAATCATTACGTAATTAATGGAATGTATAATAAAATTTTATTTACATTAATTTAGTTTGACATTTATTTTTCGAAACATCCGCAGTCATCTCTACGAAACTTGCTTAAAATTGAGCCTTTTTAGGGTTCCGTGGTCAACAAGGAACCCTTATAATTTCGCTATGTCCGTCCGTCTGTCTGTCCGTCCGTCCGCAGCTTAGCTCAGAGACTTTTAGTAGGTACTAGAAAGCTATAATTTGGCACGGATATACATATTCATTACGCTGACAAAGTGGTTAAATAAAATCATGAAAAAAAAATTTTTTTACCTTCTGTACACGTAAAGTGGGGATGTTTTTTTTTTCTCGTCTACCCCATGGTGTAGGGTGTTGTTGGATGAGTCTTTCAAAAATATTGCGGGTTTGTGAAAACAACTTTTCGATTTAGGAATCCGTTTCTGAATTTTTAAGCTTTAAAGTGCTAATTTTTGTTAGAGTTAAGTGTGTGTCCCCGGCCAGCTATACGGTTAGTTTTGGATGGGTGAAAAAATTCACAGTAGTAGTATATATAACGAAGTTAAAAGGAAAACTGTCACAGCTAAGTAGGCTTTTCAAGTTTACGAGTAATAATCAACCAACTTACATTTACAGTTGGAACGTGTTTTTCAACTGCAATGTTACCTAAGTATGTCTCGCTAGTGGTGGCGTGTGTGTTGGATCATTAAGTTCCCTTCAAAATGGTTGAGCTAATTGGTGCTGATCCATGCGTCATGTTCGTGAACGGGCGCCGTCAGTTGGGACTGGTCGTCTCTTAGCTGCCATGGCTTATTTTTAATTTTAATATTTAATTTAGTTGTTTTAGTTTTTATCTTTTTATTACGGACGCTTTTTAACGTGCACGTCTTTCTACATTGTTCTAACATGTATATTTTCAACATGAACGATGTAACCAATATTTTGTAAAAATATCGTGGAGTTTCTTGCCCGTTCTTCTCCATAGGGATCTACTACGCTTTGCAATGGGCAACTAGCTTCATCTTTCTGACTGACCGACCATTGACAATTTAAAAGTGCCTGTAATTGGTTTATTTGAAATAAATGCTTTGAGTTTGAGTTCTTGGGATAAATTCATCCCAACTACGGAACCCTTCATTGTGCGTGCTCCGAGACGCACTTGGCCGGTTTTTTTTTTTAAATGGTTTTGTATAATGTTTTATCAGACAAAACAGAGTATTTGTTTTGTGATTTTGGCGGTCTCTCCGGTCCTGTGCCCATATCTCTTGCCGGAACGCCCTTACCGATCTGCTCCGACTTTCGGTACCTCGGGTCGCTTGTCCAAGGGGATGGCGAAGTAGACCGAGACATAACGCACCGGATCAACTCAGGATGGATGAAATGGCGACAGGTTACAGGAACAACTTGCGACCCACGGATGCCCCTCAAGTTGAAGGGGAAAATTTACAAGTCCGTGATAAGGCCTGTCGTACTTTATGGATCGGAATGCTGGACAGTGAAGAAGACGGATGAAAAAAAATTGCATGCAGCGGAGATGAGAATGTTGAGATGGATGTGTGGAGTGACGAGAATGGATAAAGTGAGAAATGAGTATATAAGAGGAAGTTTGAAAGTGGCGCCAGTGACAGAAAAGTTGAAAGGAAATCGTTTGTCTTGGTATGGGCATGTAATGAGGAGGGACGAAACGCATGTGACTAAAAGAGTGATGAATATACATGTTGATGGATGGAGAGGCAGAGGAAGGCCAAAGAAAAGATGGATGGATTGTGTGAGGAATGATATGAAAGAGAAGGGAGTGAATGATAGCGTGACGGTTGACAGGGGAGAATGGAAGAAGAAAACGTGTTGCGCCGACCCCAAGTAATATGGGATAAGGGCAGGAAGATGATGATGTATAATGTTTTATCAGATTTTTTTTTTTTGTACTAGCCTGCTCTGTCCCTCTCCTGGGCAAAGGCCTCCCTCCACTTCTTCCATCTCTTGCGAGCCCGCGCGTCCTCTTCCCAATTTTGACGGAACCTATCCAGCTCGTCGCGCCATCTTCTACGTGGACTGCCGCAAACCCGCCTCATTGTCTTAAGGCACCACTTCTGTGCTATTTGGGCCCACAATCTATCATGCGGCAGACATGTCCTGCCCAGTCCTATCTAAGATGGGCAGCCTTTTGAGCCACGTCAGCCATCTTTTTTTGGAGCGCAGTATTGTTTCGAACACGATACGTTCATTTAAAATGCCATTCAACGCTACTGCATATTCATTTAAGTTAAAATTAAAAAAAAAACCCCGACACTACTCTCATTTTTTTTGCTACTCCATCATCAGACTCTGATTGCCGTCTATCTATAACCACCTATTGAGAACATTTCAATGGGCCCAAACCATATAGGTACCTCTGCTGTAAGTTGATAGGGAAGTTGGTTATCCTGCAAACTCCATGTAATGCTGCAGCATGTTATTCTAATATCATTGAAGAAACAGAATACTACGACTCGATCAGATCTGTAGTAGATGCTCACATCCATTCTTCAACTATAGAAAAGAGCTGATAATCTTCAAACGGCTGAAAAGATTTTCTTGAATCATAGCTAAGAACATTCTCGATGAAGTCACCTTTTAAACAAAACACAATCTGCAAAATCGCGGGAGAAATATAATTATGAAAGCCTATGGTAATTTTATTGAATTGAGAAATGCAAGAGGCGCCAAGAATTTTTCAGAATCTGTGTTTATGACCTACTTCCAGTACTTAGCCAAAACTAAACAACCTTCCACTCTTTGGAGTACCTACTCAATGCTAAAATCAACAGTCAGTTCTAATAACGACGTAAAACTGGACACATTCGAAATTAATAGCGTATCTGAAGAGGATGTCTGATGGATTTAAACCTAAAAAATATATTTTTGGCTCGGGCGACGTAGGTACTCTAGAATCCCTCACTTCGCTCCGGATTCAAAAAAGCGCCCTCGCCGTAATAATATTATTTTGCTCCCTTATGATACAATCTACTATTAGTACTTACCTTGTGTAAATAGTCTTACTCGTAACTTGTATATTGTATATAAACCAAAAAAATAAAGCTAAATTAAAAAGAAAAAAAAATGTTTTTTTACACAGATATTTCCCTTAGTGCGTTTCCAATCCTTCTCGTACCTTCTTCGTTTACAATGTTATAATTATAATACCAGCCTATTATTGTCCCAGGAGACAAAGAGGGGGGGGGGGGGGGGGTTATGCGTAGGTACAGTTTTCTCCCTACTCTAGTCTAGTCAGTACAAGCAAACGATGCGATTTAGTCACACGACGAGATTAAACACACACATTTCTTTAGAGTGTCCTAAGTGAAGCTTGCAAGTCATCGCGCGAGCACAGGAACACATTTTCATCATGCGACACTATCGCATCGTTTGCTCGTACGATCTTTAGCCAATTAGGACGACGCCTTAGTACCTCAGAACATAAATCTCTACGAAGGCCCACAAATCACACCATAATACATTTAGCACTAAACATGGCTACTTAAAACATCATTCTGTCCCTGTTAACGTCAACCAATTGACAGAAACACAGCGATGTTTTACTCGTTTATCGGAAAACGTATTCATTCATTTGTTGTGCAAGTGGGCCAAAGTGTGTTTGAGGACATACTGACATAATATCGTAGGAGCCTGTTCCCACTTGTGGGGTGTTGGGCTCGGCAAAATGTCGAGTGCTGTAGTCCTTGACACACATATATTTCCGATATCGTTTTTTTAACGCCACCAACAAGTATTGTCGGAATTTTCACCAACGCCGAACGCCCGATCAAAAATCGTGTTGGATCTCGCTCGCGTACGAGTTTGTACGACGCTGTTCACAGTTTCCGGATGGGGTTCCCTCATCTGGCATAATCTTGATGCTCCGAAATTTATTTGGCATAACACACTTGGCATAATCTTCTTTAAACGAATGTTTTTAAGGCATCAAAATTATTTAATATAATTATTGTTTGGCCGAATGTTTATATGTCCAAATTTACAATGGCATACTATTATGATGGCAGAATTTTATTTGGCATAATTACCTATGGCAAAGTTAAATTCCGCATAATTTCTTTTAGCATAACGTTTATTTAGAGCGATGATTATTTGGTACAATTTCACTTGGCATACTATGAAGATGGCAGAATTTCATTTGGAATATTTTTTTTAGGCATATTGCCATTTCTATAAAATTAGATTCTGCCGTTTTGCTGAAAAGATTTTGACAAAATTTCACTACCCAAACAAATTTTAGCAACCTTTTTTTTACCAATGCAATATTTGGAATGATTTTAGTACGCACATTTTCATTTGGTAAAATTTTTACTTGGCAGAGTATTATTACCAAGGATTATGACATTAAGGCATTTGGTCTTTAATCAAATGATTTATTACAGCAAAGAATCTTTAGACAATAAACGTTTGGTCTTTTGGTCAAATGATTTGTTATGACAAAAAATATATAGGTTAGGTTAGGTTAAAGCGAGTGCCAGAAACGACTAGATTTTACAAAAAAAAAAAATGTGGGAAAAAAGAGATTACTTTTAACAAGCTATCAAGAACCGAACTAGTTAGACGAAGTTAATTATTAAAAAAAATGGTTAGATTAGGTTAGGTTAAAACTGTGACCTCCTACGCAAGAGCCGAGCGAGCGAAGCGAGCGGTGCCGCGGCAGCGGCCGGCGAGTGGCAGAAACGACTAGATTATATAGAAAAAAATATGGAAAAAAAATATTTGGCTTATTTTATTTTGCGTAAAATGTGTTATTCCAACTGAAATATTTGACTACATAAAAATTGGCAAAAGTAGGTACTAGTTGGTAAACAAGTTATTGTTTAAACGTTCACTTGCCAAACTTTAGCGGAAAATTGTTTGGGAAGTGATACTTTGTCAATTTCTTTTCGATGACCCCCTTTATAATACATTTTTAACCTTAAATTAAAATTAAAATATTGTCATAAAAAGTCAATATGTTGTGCCACAAAAGTTAGTGACAGAAAAGAATCGCTGCAAAACCGACTCCACCTAGTCTTGTCTGCCCTACCCTAGAGTGTAATTTAAGCTCGCGTAGGCGCGGAGGGACACAGAAACCATGCCTGCTGCATGTTGCATGCTCGCTTGCATGCTTCCATGCTTGCTTGCATGCTATATGCATGGTGTATGCTTGTTTGCATGCTTGCTTGCATGCTGCATGCATGGTGTATGCTTGTTTGCATGCTGCAGGTTTACTGCATGCTGGCATGCATGGTGTATTTTTGTTTGCATGCTGCGTGTTTGCTGTAGTGCGTGGCGAAAACAAATCAACAACAAATCGAACAACTATGAATTTTCTGTAATGTGATAGATGAGTCTTTCAATTATTATGGATATGAAATATATGCCAAAAGATGATTCTAAGTGTAAACTTTCTGAGATATGATAGTTCTGCCTTTTAATGACTATCGATATGAAATGTATGCCAAAAGACGATTCTGAGTGTGAACTTTCTGCGATATGATGGTTCTATTTTTTAATTATTATGGATATGGACAATATGCCAAAAGATGATTCTGACTTGCAAAATGATGAGTTTTGAATGTATGATAAATGAGGTTATGCCAAACGATTTTCTGCGAAATTAAGTTTATGCTATCAGCTGTTATGCAAAATAATACACTTCTGGACACATCTATTGGCCCACCTTAGAGTTTAGGTTTCGATGGCCCCTACCGAAATATGATTGCTAGATTGAACAAAAACTGTTGATGCAGTTTTAAACCTGATACATTTTACCATCTTTTTCGATCGTATTGTTTTAAATTTGAATTCAGAATACCATACGACATGGAGCTACGCCTAACAAGTCGGATATGCGCCTTGTTAAAGGCAATTGATTTTTGAATAAAAAACATGTTTTATCAAATAAAGGTTTAATTTAATAACGCGTGTTGCCTCCATGGGTATCTACCACAGCTCTCATACGATTAGGCATAGAGTTTATCAACCGCTCTATGAAATTTTGAGGGATCATCTCCCATTCCTCTTCTATGGCAGTTTTCAACTCCTGCATCGTCTGGGCAACTGGCTGATGAGCCCTAACACGACTTTTTAGCTCGTCCCACATGTGCTCAATGGGGTTCATGTCTGGGCTTCTGGCTGGCCAGTCCATAACTGTGATGTTCACATCCCGAAGATATTCCCTGACGATGCCGGCCACATGGGCTCTTGCATTATCATGCATAAAAAGGAAATTTGGGCCCACATAGTCCGCGTATGGTATCACGTGAGGTTCTAAGCACTCACGAATGTACCTTTCAGCATTTAATGTTGGCAGCCGTGGTCCTGTAACAACCTCAAGTTGAGTTTTGCCGCTCGCGGATATACCGCCCCAGACAGTCCATGAGCCACCGCCATAAGCAACCCTCTCTTCAAAGCAGCATTGTGCGAAACGCTCTCCCTTACGTCGGTAGACCTTTTTCCTTCCATCATTGCCATGTAACACAATTTTAGACTCATCAGAAAAGAGTACACGGCTCCAATCTTGCTGTGTCCAATTTAAATGACTGCGTGCGACATGAAGGCGCGCTGTTCGGTGGGCTCGCGTTAGTTTGGGGCCATTAGCTGGCTTGTGTGGTACCATATCGCGTTCTTTTAACCTTCTCCGAACAGCTCGAGCGCTCACAGATACTCCGTGGAAGTCGCGAAGTTGGTTTTGTATCTCAATGGAGGTAAGGTGACAATTTCTCAAGCTGGTCGTCACGATGAATCGATCCTGCCTTTCAGTTGTGACCCGAGATCGTGGCCTTCCTTGGCGACGAACAAAGCCGCCAGTCTCTAGGTACCTCCGATAAACATTTCGGACCGCAGATCGACTTAAATTAAGTTGAGCACTCACGTTTCTTTGGCTGTGTCCGGCCTGAATAAGTGCCACAGCTTGGGCTGCGACTTCAGGTGAAGTATCCATAGATTATTGATAGAACCTCATCTTAATGTTAAGAATAAGTAATGTTTGTTGCAAAACCAAAGATATCAATCACTTTTTCAAGAATTAAATCCAAGTAAACCAATAAAACCAAGTTTTCTTAGTATTCGATTGTTTGATATCAACAAACAGGCTCCAAATTGTCTTTTGTTTCTTTAAATTCTGTGTTCGAAATTCAAAAAAAGACTATTGAATGAAATTGTGAATGTGCCAGGTTCAAAACTGCATAAAAACTTTTTGCTCGACCTAATATAAAATTTTAGCTAGAACCAAACGAAACTGAAAATACAAGGTGGGCCAAAAGATGTGTCCAGAAGTGTATTATGACATAAAAAGTTCTGCTATAAAGGGATGTCAAGCCGCGCAACCCTTTCCCCACTCAAATTGCCTGGGTCTAATTTCTATCAAGCCCGACATCCGACTAATGTGAATGGAAGCAGGACATCCGATAAAAAAACGCGTCCCGACACCCAACAAGTGGGAAGTGGCTCTATCTAGCTCTTTTAGTAGGTAGGTAGGTATCTATCAAGTTATGTAGTGACTATGTAGTTGTGAGCGTTGTAGGAAAATACAATGCTGAATGCAGTCCTCGCTGGTAATGGCGTCGCGTGCAACGGCAGTTTGAGTTTACTTTTTAAAACATTATTCTTAAACCTTTTCCTGTACGCACGGCTACAGATCAAGCTATAATTTCCAGTATAAGCTGATCTCGCATTGTATAGGATTTCCTTACAGTGAGAGTTCAGTGTAAACTGGAAATAGATAGCTTGATGTGTAGCCGTGCCTACCTATCATAAATTGTACGTAATCAAGACCAATAATTAAGATATCACCAAAATTACGAAAATACAATTTTTATAAATGAACACCAGTCTCTTTTTATATTTTCCAGACAAAGGAGTGGCCACGCGCCAATTATTGTCTAACTTTTTAATTAAAGAAATCTCTAACAGGTCACTAATTTAACGTTTTATTTATCTGTCTGATAAAAATAGAACTGTAGAATAAGTACTTACATTATTAAAAAGTTGAGCTGCAACCGTAAAGTTAATTCTTAGTTCTAAGGTAGACACTGGCGCCACTGGCCGCAAAGTGATTTTCCCGTACACTTGCTGCCCATCACTTTCAAAGTCAAAAACACCAGGGCAAGGAGTATTCGAGTACTGGCCACACACAAATTGTAAACTAAAAACTAAAACACACAAACACACTGACTTCATATCCATATTTTTAAATTACGAATTATGGTTCTCATTTTGCGATTTAAATATTTGTTCTTAGAAACGTGTTTCCATGCCTCTGATTGGCGAAGGACTGGCTTTATTATTGAGATGGATGAGCCATAGTACAAAACAGATATTTCGCATAGTTCTTATGGTCCGTCGACTTTTGAACTTTTTATTTTATTGTGGTATGCCGAGGACAGCTTGTATTCGGTACGCGTATTGGGTACGATGTAGAAAAAGAAAGTGGAGATGGTAGTTAGCACGTACAAGATACTTACATATCGTGTTACCCAGTTACTGGGTTGTGGAGATCAGATAGGCAGTCGCTCCATGTAAAATACTGGTATCCAGCTGCATCCGGTTAGACTGGAAGCCGACCCCAACATAATTGAGTAGTAGTAAGGTAGTATATGGGCTGCGTTTGCTATATGAGAGCCTGTGTTCTTGATTATTTTCATTGTTATAAAGGATTTAAAACCTACCCGTGACTTCTCTTCATCATTCACCTCACCTTCTTTGTTATCACAGCTACTGAAAGAGGATAAGGCATCCGATTGCGATACTTTCATTTTACTTTGGCTGTGGGTACATTATCCAACATCGTATATCTTAGACAATCAAAGCAACACGCCCGTTCATCGTTTCAACCCACAAAATAAAAATAAAAAAAAGCGTTTGCAGCTTTATTTTGATTTCTTATGCCCGGGCCACATTAACGTCAACGTCAATGCCCATAAACGCCATAAACATCGCGGTAGTTAAATTCGGTCAAGATTCGGTCAAATTATCGCGGTAAGTGGTGGCTACACCTACGGTTAACGTCCTTCAACGCGATAATTAACGGCATATGCCGTTAATGTGGCCGCAGCATTACAAGCAATCACACAACACAAACTCATCATCATCTTCCTGCCCTTATCCCATATTACTTGGGGTCGGCGCAACACGTTTTCTTCTTCCATTCTCCCCTGTCAACCGTCACGCTATCATTCACTCCCTTCTCTTTCATATCATTCCTCACACAATCCATCCATCTTTTCTTTGGCCTTCCTCTGCCACTCCATCCATCAACATGTATATTCATCACTCACAACACAAACTATGATAAGTAATTTTATAAGACAGGTTTTAATTCACCACTGATCTTATGTTAAATTGCGTGATTTAAATATTTTATCAACAGGTAGCAAACTAGCAATTGAAATTATGAGAAACACGTAACGGATCATAAAATTCATAAAGTTTATTGACATCTTTTAACTTATTTACAAGTAAGAAAAGATGGTAGTCATTCAACATTTTAAGGTTGACTTTTAAATAATTTATTCGTTATACTTAAGTATGTCGCGGCCACATCAATAGAATAGGTTGCATGTTAGAAAATCAAAAATTTCTCGAGCAAATTTCAAAAGAACAATAAACGAAATAACAAAATTTAAATGACCAAATGTTTTATTTAGAAATTTTTTTAAATCCCAATGTATGTGACATCAAATGAACGACTGATCAAAAGTTGCTAGATGTCATTTTAAAATATCAATACATTTCGAACCTAACTCCCCGTGATGTCGACCGTCTAGGGCACAGAACAGATAAAGAGATTAGGGTTAGGGTTTCCATCAGCAGGTCGACGGAACCCCGCTGCGCGGGGCTCCTATTTCTGTCTGCAGGGTTTGAAGGAACCTAACCAACCGAACCTCGGGCTGCCCCTGACGTCGACCGTCCAGGGTTAGGGTTATCCAGTAAAAGTAATAATTTATCCAGTAATCCATTTTGACCTTTAAACGATTTGGTCAATAGTGTAATAAATAATTTAAACATTGATATTCCAGACTTTGGTAAGCTGAACTTTTGATCACATTTAATGACCATCGTTATTTTAAACTTTGTTGATTTGTACGTTGTTCTTTTGAAATTTGCTCAGCAAAGTTTTGATTTTCGAATATGCAACCATAGGTTAAGCCGTTGATTATTGCGATGAAGGACGATGGTCGTAGGTGTAGCCATCACTTACCGCGATAATTTAACCGAATCTTGACCAAATTTAACTAGGTACCGCGATGTTTATGGCGATGATCGGCATTGACGCTAGTGTGGCCGGGGCATGAGAGGATATACGTGCTTAGCATGCAAAAGACTAACCAAACACTGGATACGTCATAATACTTACAGGTATTACCTGTCTTGTTTGACAACGTGTTTAACTACTGTATAAATAACAAGTTAGGTACTCGTACTTGTGTGGTTAGTGTGTAGTGGCATTGGTTATTGTTTTATCAGACTAATATTATAAAAGCGAAAGTTTGTGAGTGTGTGTGTATGTTTGTTACTTCTTCACGCTCAAACGGCTGGGCCGATGTGGATGAAATTTGGTATGTAAATAAATTATACCCTGGATTAACACACAGGCTACTTTTTATCCCGGTCTATTCATAATCCTCAATAAATCCAAACCACAGCTGTATTTATGCAGGTATTTGATATTGGACTAAGAATATTTTATGATCAGAGCCGAAAAAAGAAAGACTTCTGTGTTGTAGAAATAAAATACGACAAACCCACTTCTCCTTCTTACCTAACTTCCCATATTCAATACTTATGGTCTGCCCATAGTAAAAACCTTCGTTCCACCAACAATCGTCTTCTATGATGTCCTCACTGCTCTGGTTTCATTCACTCTTCTTTCTTTGTCCAGGCGGTCTTTGGAACGCGCTCCCTCTGAACGTCAGGCCGGTAACTAATCGGTTGTTGTTTAAAGTGAAAATACGTGAGCATATTATACTGGAGAAGTTGACAGAAACATCCCAGCGCTGATATACTGGATTAATTTTCTCTTCTACTGATTGTTATTTCTCCTCTACCGATCGTTATTTCTCCTTACAAAGTTTATTCTGTTTATATTGTTTATGTATGTGGGTATATATCTAATTTATTCTTGTATTTTACAGTTATTTTCGTGTTTTATATCTCTTATGTTGCACCTGCCATGTTTTCTCAATTCTATATTACTTTCCATAATGTAAAACAATTGGTAAGCTTAAAATTAATGTTAGGTATACCTAAATTGTTTAATTAGTTATTCCTATTGTTCAGTATTTGTTTCAACTAATGATATTCGGTTACTGTACTCAATTTATTGCACGATTATTTATTTGTTAGTGACTAGAATTTATTATTAATTGAAATTTAGATAATAAAGTATTTAAATTAATTGTTTTATTTGTTTAGTTATGTATTTAATATGTAGTTTTATTTAGATATTTAAGTATAATTATATTAATTGTTTCATTTGTTAATTATGTATGTAATAATTATGCAGTATTAAATGTAAATTTTCTATTTAAGTCTTGTAAATTATAATTTATCATCTAAATATTCTTATAAACTTAGCTTTTATAATAGCTTTTGTCCAATAGAAATAGTTTCAACTTTCAACAACAAACACTCTCTGCATCACCCTAAGGTTGACTGGTAGAAAATGCCACAGGCATTAAGTCCGCCTTTGTACGGTATTTTTTTTACTTGTGCTTATAGTTTTAATAAATAAATATTTTAAAAATGCACATTTTGATTGGCATTGATTTTTGTACCTTACTAACGTTTACAATCAAAACTAGATTTATATTGATTATTTTAATCGTAGAATAATTATTTATAAAATAAATTTATGAGCTTTATTTATAATTTATTTATTTTCTTTGAGCTTATTTCTTTTGAGCTTGACCGATCTAATTTAATGAGTATAAAAACAATAAAAAACGAACTAGTGTATAAAGCGGTGCCGGATTTTGATGCGGTTTTCACTATCATTTAGAGAATCTATTCTGGAAGGTTTATAAGTAATCAATACTGTCAGACACTTCCCGTTGGCGGAAGTGTCTAATAGTATTGATTATTAATTGAGTTTATCTTGGACATTACTGACATCGGTGAAGGATAAAATCGTGAGGAAACCTGGACTTGTGGTTAATATAAGTCTGAAATCGCCAACCCGTCTTGAGCAAGCGTGGTGATCAATGCTCGTGCCTTCTCTGTATGAGAAGAAGCCTTTGCCCTGCAGTGGGACTATAATCGGCTGATATATCTATAGGTTGTAACGAAGACCTAGCAAAGAAGAAAAAAATATCTAAGTAATAAAAAAAATAATAATAATAAAAAGAAAAAAGTAATAAAAATAAAAAGTAATTAAAATGGTGTGCATAATAAAGACTATTCTATTCTATTCTATTCTATTCTAAGTATTTTTTTTACGTAAAAAATTATTATAATTTTAAAATTGCTCGAGACATTTAGCATAAAACCCCCCCTATTCTATGAATGACCATATGTTACTTATGTGATGAATCTCATAAGTAACATATATTTTCTGGGATATGAAGAGTTCAAAAATGTAAAAAAAAAAAAAAACTTTATATATCCAGTTTTTTTAACTCAAATATCTATGCTCAAATATGTATGATATGTCCGCTACTGGTAAAACAAAGTGTCACTCGATACAGTGATAACAAATAAAAAATATTGATTGATGAATCTCGAAAGAGATATACTTTCTGAGACACTTGAGTTCAAAACCAACCAGCAGCACTGGGGCTCTGTCTCGCATGGGGTCGCGGCATTATGCTGAGCTATGGCTGTTTTACGTGGATGTGACGCATATTTTCCCCCAATTTGTTCCTTTAATTATGTTATTTTGTGTGTTATTTCTTTCAGTCATGTTTACCGCAAATAAACGTATTTTCTTTCTTTCAAAAACGAAAAAAATAAAGCATCATTTTTTTTTAATTTTTGAACTCAAATATCTCAGAAAGTATATGACTTACGAGATTCATTACTGAATATTTTTTGTTTGTAATTACTTACTGTCGATTGACACATATGTTTCATCGTTGGCCGCCGAAACTAGTTTTTTTTAGGCATAAGTATGCCAACAAAGTCAGGTATTCATGCCGCCATGTTGAAGCGGTAAATACGTAGAAACCAACGTTATGGATGTTATATATTAGAAGGAGTCAGTATTTATTATGTGTAGTATCAAGTAATGTCGCATTTACCACATATGATTCTCTTAAAACATTTCGTGTATGAATACCTTATACAGGCTGATAAACACATTACCCTCCTTCGCGTCGTGAAGTCGGTTAAACAGGACGTTCCAAATTCAACTTTGTAAACAATCGACTATTCTAATTATTGGGTGACTATTCTGCACCCTTGCACGTATAACAGGAATAACTATAAGATCAAAAACTCGTATTAGTTCTTTGCTAATATATTTTTAATCCACGGCAAGAACTGCGCTGTGTCTGTGAACACAACATATTCATTGAGATTGCAGTCGGCATCTCCGTTGTCAGCGCGAAGGGACACGGAGACTACGCCCCTAATCCTCCACTTGCCTTCTTGAAGCAGGTACATGCCGCCACCGGAGTCTCCTAAGCATGGACCCGAGCCTTGTCGGTCACCTGTCAAAGGGAAATGTCATCTTAGGTTTTTGCACTCAAAACAAGCAGAACACTGCCTCAGAGAATTTTCACAATAGAATGAAAGAGAACGTTTACTGGTACAATTTAAAACACACAAAAAAACTAGATTACATTATCAAAAAAACTGGTCAAGTGCGTGTCGGACCACGCACAAAGAAGGGTTATATAGTTGAGATGAGATTTTCCTAAGAACAAACTTAACATTGTAGTTGTAAAACATATTCTCCCATTCATTTCAACTGCAAATGTAAGTTTGTACGCACAATAATATCATCATCATCCACATCCCGACTTCACACTGCTAGGCATATAGGCCCCTCTTTTTTGTGCCCTACGCTCCTGTGCCAGCCTCATCCAGGTTTTGCCTCGATGGCACCAATGTCGTCCGCCCAACTTGCCATTGGACGATTGACATCTCGTCTTCCAGTCCTTGGACGCCACTCTGTCACAGCCTTACTCCATTTGAGTTCCATAATATGCTTTCCGATAACGAAGACCTTCGTATGTCTTCGGATCTTGACGTTTGGAACTCGGTCTATTAGCCTGATGCCAAGCATGGAACACTCCATGGCTCTCTGTGCAACTCAGTCTGTACAGCCTCCTGCTTGAGCGTCCACGTCTCAGCACCGTACGTCATGGTGGGCAGAACACACTGGTTATAAAGGCAGGACTTCAGAAATAGTAGAATTTTACCTCATGTCGTCCAGTTTTCTTATGCAACCCACCCAAGCTGTATTCTTCTCGATGTCTCTGTTTGTTGATGCTCTTTGCAAAAAAAAAAGACTATGACTAAGATAGACATACCGGTCAACCATCCAACATTTTATTTCCGACTTTAACAGAAGGATTGCTCAAGATGTTTGCCATAATCTTCGTCTTGGCCATAAAAGTTTTGAAGCATTTTCTGGAGTTCATCAACAGCGAAAATCACTAGGTCATCCGCAAATCTTAAATGAGGATAGGTAGACACCATTGATGTTAATTCCGCAATAGTCCCAATTTAAACTTTCCAGGATGTCTTCTAGGAGTGCTGTGAAAAGTTTCGGTGAAATAGTGTCACCCTGCCTCACTCCCCGCTTGATCGGTACGGGTTTAGACAGGATATTCATGCGGAGTGCGCGAGGTTTATAGTTCCCGCAGCACATCCACGTAACGGAAATCGATGTGACAGCGACGGAGAGCGTGGAAGGCGACCTGCTCCACACTGTCGCAGGCCTTCTCGTAATCAACGAAAGCCATGCACAGGTGCCAGTTATTAATTTAAGGGCCGATTTGTAGAGGTTTTAGCGAATAGCTTGTATATCAGAGAGAAGAGGCTAATGGGATGGTAGTTGGTTATTTTTGAAAAGTCACCTTTTTTGTGAATGTTGGTGACAATAACGTTCTTCTTCTTCTTCCATTGTTCTGGGGTACGGACATCATACTACCATGTCATTTTACGACCATAGACTTCTTATGCGTGTGTTCTTCTTCTTGTGTGGTTTCCTGTACTCTATCAGTATACTCGTATAACTATTTTCCATATATTTTTTAAAATTGTAAGTTTCGGAGATAGGTGATGGTAAAAGTCTCCTTTTGATATACAATCGGCTGTTTCGCTATAATTAGAGGTCGTCTGGCTGTGGATTATTTTTATTGCTATTCTAGTGAATAGCACCATCAAACTCAAACTCAAACTCAAACTCAAAGCATTTATTTCAAATAAACCAATTACAGGCACTTTTGAATTGTCAATGGGTCGGTCAGTCAGAAAGATGAAGCTAGTTGCCCATTCCAAAGCGTAGTAGATCCCTATGGAGAAGAACGGGCAAGAAACTCCACGGACACTCTTTTAAATCATAATATTTTTACAAAATATTGGTTACATCGTTCAAGTTGAAAATATACATGTGAGAACAATGTAGAAAGACGTGCACGTTAAAAAGCGTCCGTAATAAAAAGATAATAACTAAAACAACTAAATTAAATATTAAAATTAAAAATAAGCCATGGCAGCTAAGAGACGACCAGTCCCAACTGACGGCGCCCGTTCACGAACATGACGCATGGATCAGCACCATTTAGCTCAACCATTTTGAAGGGAACTTAATGATCCAACATCATCTACATGTAGGAACACTTCAGTTCCTTTGGTCGAGTTCCAGTATGTGCCATCTTTTAAGGCGTTTTATGTGGTCTTTGTCGTGAAGTAGATCTATAGCTAGTGTGTTGCTGTAGTTGCTTTCTTCTTCTCTTATGGTCGGTACTTCTAGATATTCGTGTATTTCAGAATTTCTTACAGACCAGTGTGCGCTGGAGACCGTTCTTAGTGCAACGTCTTGGAATCGCTGAAGTATCTCTAGGTTGGAGTTGTTAGAGAAGTTTTACTCCATATGTCTAAATTGGTTTTATGATGGCCTTGTAAATGTAGACAAGCAATTTATTGCTGAGTTGTGATTTTCGGCCATGAGAAGTTCTTAAATGTATATTTGCTTCTGTTCTCTTGGCTTTAATGTGGTGTTCCCATGTCAATCGTCTAGCTAGGTGCAAGCCTAAGTATTTCACCGTGGTGCTGATTGGCAGGGTTCCTCGTTCCATGCAAACAGGTGCGCAATTCCCTTTTCTGAGTGAGAATGTGACATGCGTAGACTTTGTTACGCTGGGCTTGATTCTCCATTTTTGAAGCCATACTTCGATCTTATCCAACTGTGCCTGCAGTTTTGGATGCCTTAAGGCCTCTGCCTCGAATTTCGCGGGCAGCGGGGCGGCGGCGGTGGCGGCGCGTCTCGCATTGTCCCGCCCCGCTACCGCGCCGCTGTTTTGGAGGTCCGGTCCATTTGTTTTTACGCATAAAATCCTGCAGCTCCCGCTCCGCCGCCGCTGCCGCCCCGCTGCCCGCAAAATTCGAGGCCTTTCGGAGTCGGTATCGCTTGCGAGACACGCAGTATCATCTGCATAGGTCGCTGTAACTACATCAGCAGTCTCATGTGTGTTTGCAGTCCCAGTATCGCGGCACTTAAGATTTTAAAATTATAATATATATACATATATCTGGGGCCTTCACAGTAAGCCATTTCATTTGATCAGCCAAGTTCATTTGATATGTCACACGGTACAGTTTGCATAACTTTCTTTTAAATTTTTATTAATATTACCTACCAAAAGTGACTCCCATATTCAAAATTAATTCATTTACGTCAGTGTTTGGGTCACAGAAATGCATACAAGTACCAAACAACATAATCGGTCCATTAGATTCGGAGAAAATTGGCTATGACAGACAGACACACGAGTGATCCTATAAAGGGTTCCGTTTTTCATTCGGACAAACGGACCCTAAAAACGAACATAATTTCAGGTAGCAACATTTAGAACTACCATCTGATTTTCAGCTGCAACCTACTGCAATACTTGGGGGGCAATGGGGTATAGAAAAATTAGCCTCTCATAGTGGGGTGCCACAGTGGTAACGGACCCGGCTTACCATATAGGTCGTGGGTTCAAACTCGGGCAAGTATTATTACATTGCATAATGCAAATGTGGTGCTGTTCCGCAAACGATGGGGCACCTGATGTCATGTCCTGATGCCTGCACGCTACAAGAATTGATGGACGCTAGTGGTTCGTCCCGCATCCCGCATCCCGCGTCGGGTACACTTCAGTTTGGCCAGAGCATTACGGTTGACTGCCCAGGGACAGGGCGAATTTTTTTAGTGTAATCTGAATACCTACAATCTACTTACATACCTGCACACAATGTATTGTCGTAGGTTAGCTCGTGGAAGTCAGACTTGCTGGCTCTGCAGTCATTGGTGCTGACTATAGGGATGTCCACCTTATGGGGCTCGCCTTGCCGGCCGATACCCCCCACGCCTTGGTCACCCCAGCCGGCCACCTGTGGACAGAATAAATTAACTTCTCAAACGTCGGACGTACACCAAGTGTACGTAAGAGAAAACTTTATATAATATGTTTAAGATATATATATTAGGTTGGGGAAAAAGTCTTTTCGCATTATAGTATGTATGAACTTAAAATAAAATCTCTTTGGCTATACTATCTGTATCTGGCTGGTTTTGGTATCATTGAAAGTTTAAATTTTAAAGAACATAATTCCAAATTCAAATTAGGAAAATGTATGATTTTCATTTGTTTTTCGTACTGTCAAGATGAGTGAATCTAATGAAGAAATTCGATACATTTTAAAATTTTACTACAAAAAAGGTAAACATGCAACGCAAGCCGCGAAAAAAATTTGCAATGTTTATGGACCCAGTGCAGTATCTGTGAGAGTAGCACAAATTTGGTTTAAGCGTTTTCAATCCGGAAATTTTGATGTCAAAGATGCAAGTCGCTCTGGTCGCCCTATTACGGATAAAATGGATGCCATTTTTGAAAAAGTGGAGCAAGATCGGCATATCAGTAGTCACGACGTAGCTGAAGAACTGGAAATTGACCACAAAACAGTTTTGGCGCATTTGAAAAAAACTGGGTAAACAAAAAAAGCTCGATATTTAGGTACCTCACGAGCTCACTGAAAGAAACCTAATGAACCGTGTACTCATTTGTGATTCTTTATTACTACGTAATGAAACCGAACCATTTTTGAAGAAGCTGATAACTGGTGATGAAAAGTGGATCACGTACGACAAGAACGTGCGAAAAAGGTCGTGGTCAAAGACCGGTCAGGCTTCACAGACTGTGGCGAAACCCGGGTTAGCTCGCAACAAGGTGTGTGGTGGGATTGGAAGGGCATTATTCATTATGAGCTGTTACCACCAGGCAGGACCATCGATTCTGAACTCCACTGCGAACAACTGATGAGATTATAGCAAGAAGTTGAGAGAAAGCGGCCGGAATTAATCAACAGAAGGGGTGTGGTTTTTCATCATGATAACGCTAGACCTCACACATGTTTAGCCACTCAGCAAAATTTAAGAGAGTTTGGCTGGGAGGTGTTAATGCATTCGCCGTATAGTCCTGACCTTGCACCTTCAGATTTCCACCTGTTTCGGTCTCTTCAGAATTCTTTAGGCAGTGTCAGGTTAACATTACGAGAGGGCTGCCAAAACCACTTGTCGCGGTATTTTGATCAGAAGTCCCAAAATTTCTATAGCAATGGGATCATGTCCCTACCTACAAGATGACAAAAAGTTATCGAACAAAATGGTACCTACATACTTTAGATAAATGTAAATAATGTATATTAAAAAATGTTTTGAATTTTCTTAAAAAATGCGAAGAAACTTTTTCCCCAACCTATTATATAAACGTAAAATACCATCATCCAATGGCAACCGCGGGCTTACAGTAGAAGTGAATCTATGGGGTTTGGTTGACATTCGAGCACTATGGGGTTCATAAGTGTTACGACGGGTGGCCAGATATTATAAATAAATAAGACGACCAGACTATTTTATGTATCGTGTATTCAGCCATTGCATGACGAGCGATCGGAGTCGGTGACAAGACAACAGGATCCGGAAATACCACAGATAATATATATTTTATAAAGACTGATACACATACGTAACATCTCCCTTATTAAGAAAAGAAAATTGAATGGAATGGAATGTTTTTTTTAACATTAACAAAATTCTTATATACTAGTAGACTAAGTGGAACGGAACATCTCTAAGAAGTGACAAGTTGACTTGACTGACATTTACATTGCGACAGTTCTGACAGTGACGTCTATCAAATTGACTTAACTAAGTTTTGACAGCTACTAACAAAACAAAATTAGGTTTGACAATGCTTGTACAACAAACAATACATTTAGTATATTAAATTAAAACTAAGTACAAATTAAGAACTTAATCTAGACCAATTTTCAAAATCTTCGGGGCTTTATTATTGCTCTACCGAATGAAGAATAAGTTGTGTGTTGAGTTTGTTTATTTGGTGTATGTGATGTGTTTGTTTTTGTTTCAGATTCTTGGACAGGATTACTTGTACAAGGAGATTGATAATTAGATGGAGATGACGACGGCAGTATATTGGAAGGCGACGGTGGATCAGTGTCAAGTGGAACTGATGGGGATTGAAGTGAACTTCTTCTACTAGGAGCGGACTCAGTTGGTGAATGTTTTGGCTGTAGGATATGTTGGCGATTACGGCGAAAAGTACCTTCCGGGGAGACAATAGTATATGATCTAGGCTGTGGACCTATGTCTGACACAGTACCAGGTGTCCAAATACTGTCTGGCTGTTTCTGGAAGTAAATTTTATCACCAATGTTTAGGGAAGACAACGGTTTAGTATGTTTATTATAATAAATCTGTGATTTGTTCACTTTTATTTGAGTTTTATTTGTTAGAGACCTGTAGTTAGGTATTTTAGGTTTCAGAGTTTGTTCTAAGACTGGAAGTTTAGTTCTGAGTGTCCTGGACATTAGTAATTGGGCAGGCGAATACATATTTTCTTTAGGTGTATTCCTATACTGTAATAATCCTAGATGAGGGTCTGTATTATCAGTAAGACATTTCTTTAATATGTTTTTAACCGTGGCTATGGTTCTTTCTACAAGACCATTAGACCGTGGATAATAGGGACTTGATGTAATATGTTGTATTTGCCAATCTAAAGCAAAATGATTAAACTCTTTTGAGTTAAATGGGGGACCATTGTCTGAAATTAGAATGTTGGGTATTCCATGTCTGGAAAATATAGACTTTAGGTGACTAATGACAATTTTACTAGTAGAACCACCTGCTAGCTTTACAAGCTCGACATATTGGGAAAAATAATCTACGACTATGACATACTTGTTTGAATTGAAATCAAATAGATCAACTCCGACTTTATTCCAAGGGATTGGGTTTACCTCATGGGGCTGTAGTGACTCTTTGGAATTGCTGCGTCTGTTAGTGAGACAGTTATGACAATTATTAACATATTTTTCTATATCAGAGTACATATTGGGCCAGTATACTAGATTTCTTGCCAATCTTTGGCAACTATGAATACCTTGGTGACCTTCATGTATCTGTTTCAAAATGTCTTTTCTCATGGCTACTGGTATAATGACACTGTTGTTTTTGAAGACAATACCATTAATTATATGTATATCGGTTTTTAAAGGAAAATAAGGCCTAAGTATGTCTGGAAGCAATTTTTTATGTTCAGGCCAACCTGTTATGCAATATTTACTTAAGAGTGACAATTCATTGTCTTGGGAAGTCTGTTCTTGAATAGATTTAAGTTTATTTGGACTAACTGACAGTGATCTAATGACTAAATTGACATGTAAATCTAGATCAGAATCTAGATCATGTAATGACTGTTCTGGTAAAGCTGCTCTAGACAGAGTATCAGCTACATAAAGATATTTACCTGGTTTGTAAGTTACGTTCAGGTCATATGGTTGTAATCTTAGCATTATTCTTTGAAGACGGGGTGGAATGTTATAAATTGGTTTTTTATACAGCGATACTATTGGTTTGTGATCTGTTTCAACTAAAGTGTGGCGACCATAGACATATTGGTGAAACTTTGTACAACCAAATAGGATTGCTAACAGCTCTTTCTCAATCTGAGAGTATGACTGTTGACATGAGCTTAATGAAGCTGAAGCATATGCTATGGGGTGTTTATCATGGCAAATCACTGCACCCATGGCATCTTTAGACGAATCAACTGACAGTGTAATTGGTTTATTTTGATCATAATATGTCAAGACAGGGGCTTTTGTTATACATTCCTTTAATTCATTAAATTCTACATTATGTCTCTCTTGCCAAGACCATTCATTATCTTTAGACAGAAGTGTTCTTAAATTAGAAGTTTTATCTGACAAATTCTCTATGTATGAGCCTAAGTATGTAACCATACCTAAAAACCTTTGTAATTCTGTGACATTTGTTGGTGGTGGCATACTGCAAATGGCTTTCACTTTGTTTTCATCAACTCTCACACCATCTTTAGAAAAGATGTGTCCTAGGTACTTGACTTCACTTTTACATATATTAGACTTGTCTTTATTAAATTTTATTCCTATTTCTCTAGCTCTATCTAAGACTTGTTTTAACCTAAAATCATGTTCTTGTTTAGTTTGACCGTAAATTAGGAAATCATCCATCATGATTTTGACTCCTGGAATATCACTGAATCTATTTGTCATGATGGAATGAAACAGTTCTGGGGCTGCATTTATCCCGAAGGGAAGTCTTAGGAATCTATATCTACCTTGAGGTGTGATGAATGTACATAGTTTTGAGGAAGCTTCATCTAACTTTAGCATATAAAAACCTTTGTTTGCATCTAGGGTAGTGAAATATTGTGAACCAGAGAGGCTGGATTTAATTTCATCAATAATTGGAAATTGATAATGAGGACGCATAATGGCTTTATTAAGTTTTCTTGGATCAATGCACAGGCGTAGTTTACCATTTTTCTTTGATGCAATTACAATTGAGCTTACCCATTCAGTAGGTTCCTCGACTTTGACTATAATTTGATTTTTTTTTAACATGGCTAATTCTTCTTTTAATTGTTCTAAGAGACTGAATGGAATTCTACGACAGGCATCTATAGACGGTACAGCATCAGGCTTCATTGACAAATGACATTCATAATCTTTAAGACAACCTATTCCTGAGAAGAGATCTTTATATTTGTCAAGCTGTGATACATTGAGTGACTCATGAAATTGGACATTATGGACTCTTTTAACTAATTTTAAATTCTCACAACTGTTGCGACCAATAATATTCCTACAGGGTATATCTATAATGTGGAAATTAACATTGTATAGTTTGTTGTTATGTGTGACAGACAGAATGCATTGACCTACAGTCGGTAATACTTCACCGCTAAAGGTTGATAGTTTGTGACTACTTTTCTTTAAACTACTCAATGGCAAATTAAGTTTTTTATAAGAGTTAAATGATAAAATGTTAGTGTCAGCACCTGTATCAAGTAAAAAGTCTACATTCTTACTATTTATGGACAAAGTTGTATGATAAGGGTTTTTTTTGCTGACAGAAATCTCATTAGTGAAAAGACTATTTAGAAAATAAGTATCAGTACCCGTACTTTCTTCTTCTTCTTCTATGGATCTCACATGTTTGCTGCGGCAACACTTGGCAAAGTGATTGGGCTTGTGGCAGTTGTTACAGATGACTCCTATGGCTGGACATTTTGTTCGGTGAACTTGACCACATCTGGAACAATTCTTGGTTGACTGTTTGGATTGAGGTTCTTGACTGGACGATGCTTTACTTGATTGACGACTTTGACTTGTTTGAGACTGATGACTTTGACTTCTTTGACGACTGTGACTTCTTTGACTGTGACTTCTTTGACTGTGACTTTTTTGATTGCGACTCTCTTGACTACGATGTGTTTGGCGACTGTGATGCGATTGACGACTGGCAACGACACTTACTTCTTGGCTTGATAAAGCTTTAGCCTGTAACCTAGTATTTCTTAATGTTTTAGCGAGACTGACGGCGGCATCAAATGTTGATGGTTTCTCGATCAGGATACGTTCTCTGATGTACGAGCAAGATGAATTTAAGTTCCATGAGAATATGTCCTTTACTATATCATCGGCAAGACCTTCAAAATTGCATTGGATACTTAGATTCTTGAGATCCGTGGCATATGTCTCAATTTCTTCATCTGGACCTTGTTTTCTGTTGAACAGCTTATGTCTTTCGACGGAAATATTGACACGTGGTGTGAAGTAGTCTTCAAATTTGGCGAGTAAATCCTTATAGGTGATCTTGTCAATTTGTATGTTAAACGAGTAAAATATCTGAAGAGCGTCTGGGCCTATGATTTGTAGTAAAATGGCTACCTTTCGTTTGTCTGGTTGTTCTTCTAAATTGTTGGCTATCATGTAAATCTCTAGACTTGTGTTGAAATTTCTCCAAGCCAATGGCATGTTCGAGTTGTTGATATCTAAGCTGAAATTACTCGGCGGCAGGGGATAACTTGTATTATTTGCGTTTTTATTTTCCGGCATTTTAGGGCTGGACCACGCGGCGACGTTTTACTCGAAATTTTTTTTTTTTTTTTTTTTTGACTGTTTGCGGCACTTACTTTTGTGGTTTTTTGTGACTTCTTTTTCTTCTGTATCTTCTGACACCATGTTACGACGGGTGGCCAGATATTATAAATAAATAAGACGACCAGACTATTTTATGTATCGTGTATTCAGCCATTGCATGACGAGCGATCGGAGTCGGTGACAAGACAACAGGATCCGGAAATACCACAGATAATATATATTTTATAAAGACTGATACACATACGTAACAATAAGTATATAAATGACGTTTGATGACGTTTAACGGGGGGCTCTACACATTTACAGTTCGCCGGAGTCAGCCGACAAGCAGTCCACTCATAAAAAATGGACTGCCAGTTTTTATGAGTGGACCGCTTGCAGACTGTATCATGTGTGGGCCCTTTGGGTAGGATTTGATTGTAGCAACACATTCTTTATTTTTGAATGTATAATTGTCTTAGGGCTGATTTTTCAATAGTCAGATAACTCTTACCTGACGAAAAAATAATGAGATTTGACATCTTTTGTATAGAAAACGTGAGGAGCAGTCATATTTATTCTAAAAATAATAGGTCTGAATAATGAAATTGAAAAGTCTGCCCTTAATAAGTAAATCAATTAGATCTTGGAATAAAATTAGGTAAGTACTTACAGTTCCTTTCTGGCCCACGACTACCGAGAGGTCGGTGTTGCCGGACCACAGACAAGCTGGACGGATATATTGGTTGAAATTAACCACTTTGTCCAGGGTAAGCATCAGGATGTCGTCTGAAATAAGCAAATTAGTCTCTGCAATTTAGTCGTTGTTTAACAGTTTAACAGAACTTTAGTTAAATAAAAGATCATCCAGTAATGTCAATTAATCATGAATATTATTGTGTAGTTGGAAATTTCTGTCGAAAACATTATGACACATGACAGGTACACTACTAATAAACATCGAAAGAAAGAAAAGACATCCTCGGACTGTATGTTGAAAACACCATTGAATTGTACTGTGTTGAGCTTGGTAAGTATGAGTATATATACCTCGAAGTTACCAGAAAGTATATGTGTTTGATGCTCTATTGGAAGATGTAAGAAACTTAGTACTAGTAGTAAAGTCAATAATTGCGAGAAAAACGTGACATTTCGGAAAAGGTGTTATTTTTTTTTAATATGCGTTATATAATTGGAATTGAATTTTTAAAAGTTTATTAGATAACTCATCTAACGTAAAAACACAATAATTTACTTGTCATATTTTTTTTAAAGTTACATTATCGCTTCCTGTAAAATTGCATTTTTCGATATAGCAAGTTTTTCTCGCAAAGATGCGAATGTGGAGATTTTAATATTAATATACAGGGTGTCCAAGAACCTGGCGTCCAACTGGATTCCCACGATGCCCCAAGTTCTAACAGTACTCAGAAAAATATTTTAAAAAATCCACCCCATGTACTTACAGAATTATACTGATTTCAAAAAAAAAGGGGAAATGAGCACCCTGTGACATACTTTTGAATGCTGTGACTGCTAATGCTGATAATTTCGATATTTCTTGGAGGTTTTGTAATCTAGGGTATTGCTGTGTCTAAATAGAATGTAAAAATAAAGTACTTATTGTACCATTTTAAAATAAAATATTATTTTAACTAAAGGTGATATGGAAAACTATTGAATTTCGCAACTTTGACCGACTGTAGTGTAAAAAAAATGTACCAAAATAGTATGGCAAGTGACTTCAAATTTTGACGCGTTTATTCCTCTTTTTAAAAAGGTATAATACTTACACATTAATTTGAAAAAAAAAATTTGATAATATTTTTACTCAACAACCCAATTTTTACGAAGTGCCTACCTACTAACGGTAACTGTCGGACCCTTTCTTATCTTAGAAACTGTTATGTTACTACTATTATTTACTTCGGTTCCAAGAGTGAGCAAGAAGGAAATACACACAGGTAGATGGGTTCCCAGTAGAATAAAAGCAAAGAATGTTAGTTTAAAGATATTTTATTACAATAAATGTTCAAAATGTTGACCACCCGCGGCAATACAAGCTCTCACTCTCCTTAAAAAGGACCGCTTTATGTTTCGCGAGTAACTTTTTTGACGTATCACCTGCACTGCTTGTGTTATCTTCTCACGAAGGTCAGCGATGTCATTAATGGGCTTCGCATAAACGAGCTCCTTCATAGTTCCCCAGAAAAAAAAATCCAGCGGATTTAAGTCAGGTGAGCGGGCTGGCCACGGGATTGTTCCTGATCGCCCAATCCACCTGTTCGGGTATTGCTCGTCCAAAAACTCTCTAACGGATACGCGAAAATGTGCTGGACAGCCGTCGTGTTGGAACCACATATCTGGTGGGGTCTCTTCTAGTAAGTTTGGCAAATCATTTTGAAGAAAATTTAAATATGATTCGCCAGTCAAATTCTCGGGCATCTCAAATGGACCAATAATATTCCCACAGAGAATACCGGTCCACATGTTCACTTTGAACCGGTACTGGGATCTATCTTCTCGCATCAAGTGCGGATTTTCCACATGCCACTCGTGCAAGTTGTGTAGGTTCATGTAGCCATCCTTCTTAAATGTTGATTCATCTGACCACAAAATTTTGTCGATAAAGTTTTCGTCTTCTCGATGTTTTTGCAGGATTGTTTCACAAAACGCGACTCGGCTCGGATAGTCTCGAGGTAAAAGACTTTGCACTCGCTGTACGTGGTACGGATGATATTCTTCTTTTTGGAGAATACTGTGTGCTGTGCTCTTCGGTATCCCCGTATCAGCTTCTATTCCTCGCACAGAGATGCTTGGATTTGCCGACACCGCCTCTAAAACTTCATCGCGTATGAAGTCATTTACGGGTCGTCCTTCACCAGCTACTTGATTGGGGAACCGCCCGTCACATAGTGATCTGTGCACATTAATGAAAACTCGATGGTCGGGATATCGCGTAGCCCTCGGATACCTTTCTCTGTAAAGTCTCGCTGCAGCTCGTCCATTACCTCTACATTCTCCATAAATGTAGTGCATATTTGCGTATTCTTGCGGAGTGTAGGTCGCCATGGTAGCACACACAAAACACAAACTGTCCAAACACAGGCAAAGGTCGTCGTAAAGAGTTCGTTTCAAAGTCCAGAGCACAAAGAGTAATCGAGTCCAATAAACAAAGCTTTAAATCGTAGTACGTGATCAATGGTAACAATAAGAGAGAGGTGCGTAGTAACGGCAGGAGGCAGTGACGCGTACTGACCGTACTGTTATCCTAAATAGCACGATCCCAGATAGCGTCACTCCAGCAAATCGCAAAGATAGTTTCTGTCTTGCTCCCTCCTGTTGTAATAACGAATCACTATGGTGAGATGCATGCACATACCGTCCCTTACGGTCTAACCTGTTTTTTGAGAGGCCTGTTGTTATTTTTATGAGCATACAATAGTAATTCTTTAGAGGTTAGATTCAATTCGTCGTAAATTTTTCTTTCTAAGAATTCTGTTAGACATCGTAAAAATTGGGTTGTTGAGTAAAAATATTATCAAAAATTTTTTTTTTCAAATTAATGTGTAAGTATTATACCTTTTTACAAAGAGGAATAAACGCGTCAAAAATTGACGTCACTTGCCATACTATTTTGGTACATTTTTTTTACACTACAGTCGGTCAAAGTTGCGAAATTCAATAGTTTTCCATATCACCTTTAGTTAAAATAATATTTTATTTTAAAATGGTACAATAAGTACATTATTTTTACATTCTATTTAGACACAGCAATACCCTAGATTACAAAACCTCCAAGAAATATCGAAATTATCAGCATTAGCAGTCACAGCATTCAAAAGTATGTCACAGGGTGCTCATTTCCCCTTTTTTTTTGAAATCAGTATAATTCTGTAAGTACATGGGGTGGATTTTTTAAAATATTTTTCTGAGTACTGTTAGAACTTGGGGCATCGTGGGAATCCAGTTGGACGCCAGGTTCTTGGACACCCTGTATAAGAAAACTAGCTTATGCCCGCGACTTCGTCCGCGTGAAATTTCTTGTTCCCCCGTCCCACCGCCTGCCCGCGCTATTACTTCGTTTTCGCATAGCGTTCTTTCTGATCTTTTGTCTTTTTGCTCAGGTGCTAAGGGTATCAAAGCGTGATGCCATCAAATGCAAATAGAAATTTTCAAATCCGACTGGCAGTTCCAGAGATTAGCGTGATCAAACAAACAAACTCTTCGGCTGTATTAAACAATCCCTAAAAGAACTTTATTTCAAATGCTAACGTATAAAATGCTAAAATTCCAAGGCAATATCTCTGGTGTCCGCTACGGTATGTAAGGCCTCTGCCTCGAATTTTGCGGGCAGCGGGGCGGCAGCGGCGGCGGCGCGGGAGCGGCCGGATTTTTTGCGTAAAAACAAATGGACCAGACCTCGAAAACAACGGCGCGGAAGCGGGGCGGGACAATGCGAGACGCGCCGCCGCCGCTGCCGCCCCGCTGCCCGCAAAATTCGAGGCAGAGGCCTAAAAAGCCGATCACCCGTCTGAGCCGCGCTTTCCTTACTCGTAGATGTACCCCTCCCGCACCTTGGCAACGCCCACTCTGTAGAGTAGCGAACGTAGCGGGGCGGCGTCGAACGGTTCTGTATTTCTATGGTTCGCGTATTGCATTTTTAACCGATTTCAAAAAGGAGGAGGTTCTCAATTCGTCGAAACCTTAGGGGCAATTCCCGTATTTTTATAACAACGTTCGCAATCTCATCTCAGTCTCAATCTGTCAAAATTGTATAGAGTTTGCCTACATTTTTGACATTTGATTGTCGCTGGCTGACATTGCGACTTGGAATTTGAACGTTTTTAATTACGAGAATTGGCCCTCTTGTTTATGTATGTTCCCCGATTACTCGAAGATGGCTAAACCGGTTTGGATTTTTTTTGTTTTTTTGTTTTATGCGAGAGGGTATACATCACAGTTGGTCCCATATAAAATTGATTAACTTTGCTTGGGTACTTTTTGAGTTAGCTTTAATAATACGTATTTTTTCCGCACTTTTATATGGATGATGTTCTAGTTTGTTTGTTTATGTTTATGGGGTAGGTACACAACTAAAAAGTGAAAAATAAAAACTGTTTTACAAAAAAATACAACCGACTTCCAAAAACAACACTACAAAGTGAAAAATAACTTTAATTTCGGAAGTCGGTGGCAAAAAACGAAAATACATTTAACTAGACACCGACTTCCGAAATTAAAGTTATTTTTCACTTTGTAGTGTTGTTTTTGGAAGTCGGTTGTATTTTTTTGTAAAAAAGTTTTTATTTTTTTCACTTTTTAGTGTTGTTTTTGGAAGTCGATTGTATTTTTTTGTAAAAAAGTTTTTTTGAATAACAATTAATACTACGATAGGAATGTAACCAACTTCTGTTTCTACCGGCGATCTAATAAATTTTAGGACACAAAAGCTGCTATTGTGACATATCTATGATAGTTATATTAGGTCATTACCTATGAAATTGCCGTTCTGCAGTACTGGCCATTTCAAATCAAAATAATTTTTGTTTGGCTAAGAATTCTAATTTCAAATTAATTTTATTTTAAAAACATGGATTTTTTTCCAAAAGTAGTCATTTGTTTATTGATTAGTGTTACATTTTCATCGCATTTCAATATTTTTCGTCATCATGGATACGTTAAAAATTCGAGTAATTATGGAATATGAGTACCGTCGTGGCAGCAACGCGGCACAAGCGGCACGCAACATCAACGACGTTTACGGAGCTAACACTACAAACCAACGCACCACTTGTTATTGGTTTGCTCGCTTCCGTTCTGGAAATTTCGACCTGAAAAATGAACCTCGCGGTCGTCCGAAGACTGGTCGACAATGACGAATTAAAGGCGATTGTGGAAGCTGATGATACACAATCTACGGCTGAATTAGCAGCAGCTTTCGACGTTAGCGTCAAAACCATATTGGTCCATTTGCGTCAAATTGGCAAGGTAAAAAAGCTTGACAAATGGGTGCCCCACGAACTCAATGATCGCCAGCGCGAAGTACGCGTCGAGACGTGCCTTGCACTGCTTAACAGACACACAAATGAAGGAATTTTGAACCGCATTGTTACCTGCGATGAAAAATGGATTCTGTTTGATAACCGCAAGCGCTCAGCAAGTTGGTTGGATCCTGATTCAGCACCTAAACAATGCCCTAAACGAAAACTTACCCCTAGAAAAGTGATGGTCACTATTTGGTGGTCTAGCGCCGGTGTGATTCATCACAGCTTCTTACCAAACGGGGTGAGCATTACTTCAGATGTGTACTGTGAAGAACTGAACACAATGATAGAAAAGCTGGCACATCTCCAACCAGCATTGGTCAATCGCTCGTCTCCGTTGCTCCTGCACGACAACGCGCGACCTCATACTGCACAGCAGACGGTCTCCAAGTTGCAAGAACTGGGGTTGGAAGCTCTCCGTCATCCGCCCTACTCACCAGACCTTGCGCCTACAGACTACTACTTTTTCCAGAATTTGGATAAATTCTTGGCGGGAAAAAAATTCAATACCCGAGAGGCAGTACAAAATGCCTTTGAAGAATTTGTTGCCTCCCGTCCAGCTGATTTCTTTAAGAAGTGCATCAATAAACTGCCACTGCGTTGGCAAAGATGCATTGATTGCATGGGTGATTACTTCGATTAATACAAATAAAAAATGCATGAAAAAAATTCGTTTAAATTTTTTCATACAAAACGGCAATTTCATAGGTAAAGACCTATTATATATTCCCTCGCAAATTTTTTTGTAGGCAGTAATGAGTATTTTAATCATTTACTACATACTTTTTATGTATCATCAATAGTTTTCTCAGCACACTTGATTTACATTATTGCAATTTTCATAAAGATCTCTAATATTTTTGAAAATAAGATAGCTAATCGGGAAGTGCTCAAAATTTGGGTTACAAGATACGACAGGCAGAAAAACAAGAATGTGACTTAATAAAAAGCGGCCAAGTGCGAGTCGGACTCGCCCATGAAGGGCTCCGTAGCAGCAAGTAACATAATATAAAAGTTCTTGTAGTTCGTTGTAACTTTGATCGATGTTTTAATAATAGACCGATTTATGACGTATTAAAAAAACTACTTACTAGATCTCGTTCAAACCAATTTTCGGTGGAAGTTTCACGGTATGTATATCATATATTTTTTTTAGTTTCAGCATTCTCTTATTTTAGAAGTTACAGAGGGGTTGGGGGGGGGGGGGGGACATTTTACCACTTTGGAAGTGTCTCTCGCGCAAACTATTCAGTTTAGAAAAAAATTATATTAGAAACATCAATATCATTTTTGAAGTCCTATCCATAGATACCCCACACGTTTGGGTTTGATGAAAAAAAAATTTTGAGTTCCAGTTCTAAGTAACCAACACCCAAAATTTATTGTTTTTTTTTTTTCTATTTTTGTGTGAAAATCTTAATGCGGTTCACAGAATACATCTACTTACTTACCAAGTTTCAACAGTATAGTTCTTATAGTTTCGGAAAAAAGTGGCTGTGACATGCGGACGGACAGACAGACAGACAGACATGACGAATCCATAAGGGTTCCGTTTTTTGCCATTTGGCTACGGAACCCTAAAAAACAGAATCGATATTTGCAGTCCGTCCCCATAGTAACGAACCGTAAGACATGATTTTATGAATTGTAACTGAAATAGACTAGCCTGGCGGTATCTACATCAGTAAATAGTCATTTTTATCGAAGAAATTCTTGTTGTTATTATTTTAATAGGCTGATGAGTAATGCTGTGGAGGCAATCAACATACTCACTTTGAAGCGTGGCAGGATTAAACTCTTCATGTACAGTGGCAGCCTGAAGAGACCTCGTGATGGTGATATCGTCACTCCAGTCATTCAGGTTGTGTACCCCAATTTTGATCACGACGTCTTTTATGGAAGTCAGGGTGCCGCGACGCCGCATGCAATGAGCAGCTGCAAATATAGCAGAAAGTTAGGAGGTAGGGGACATATTGCTAATCTTTACCTATGAAAGGGTTTACCTATGAAAGGGTTTACTTATGAAAGGGTTTACTTATGAAAGGGACGACCGCGAGGTTCATTTTATAGGTCGAAATTTCCAGAACGGAAGCGAGCAAACCAATAACAAGTGGTGCGTTGGTTTGTAGTGTTAGCTCCGTAAACGTCGTTGATGTTGCGTGCCGCTTGTGCCGCGTTGCTACCACGACGGTACTCATATTCCATAATTACTCGAATTTTTAACGTATCCATGATGACGAAAAAGATTGAAATGCGATGAAAATGTAACACTAATCAATAAACAAATGACTACTTTTGGAAAAAAAAATCCATGTTTTTAAAATAAAATGAATTTGAAATTAGAATTCTTAGCCAAACAAAAATTATTTTGATTTGAAATGGCCAGTACTGCAGAACGGCAATTTCATAGGTAAAGACCAATATTTTAGCATACACTACACATACACAGTGACACCCGGACCTGTAGTGTATCATCGATTGCTGTTAGTAGTTGTACTAACACCACTTTTGCTACGCCTTTTACCTAGTACTGCGTTGTTTCAAATCCGCATTTGTTTACTAAATTGTCAGCAGTTTAATGAAAAAGAGCTTCTTTGGTGTTGCTCCCAAAATTTATAATAAAATACCCGATGTCATAGGAAGTATGCCATTAAAAAAATTCAAAAAGTGTTTTCAAAAATTATTAGTTGAGAAATGTTACCATGCCCTAGATGATTACTTAAATGATAAAATATTGTAACTACTGTACTTTGTAACCGACTTCGAAAAGGAGGAGGTTCTCAATTCGTCGGAACCTTTTTTTTTTTTATTTTTTTTTTTTTTTTTATGTATGTTCCCCGATTACTCGAAGATGGCTGGACCGATTTGGATTGTTTTTGTTTTGTTCGAGAGGGTATACATCACAGTTGGTCCCATATAAAATTGATTAACTTTGCTTGGGTACTTTTTGAGTTAGCTTCAATACTTATTTTTTTCCCCACTTTTATATGGATGATGTTCTAGTTTGTTTTGCAGGTAGTGGTATTTGAATTTGTGTGGGGTAGGTACACAACTAAAAAGTGAAAAATAAAAACTTTTTTACAAAAAAATACAACCGACTTCCAAAAACAACACTACAAAGTGAAAAATAACTTTAATTTCGGAAGTCGGGGGCAAAAAACGAAAATACATTTAACTAGACACCGACTTCCGAAATTAAAGTTATTTTTCACTTTGTAGTGTTGTTTTTGGAAGTCGGTTGTATTTTTTTGTAAAAAAGTTTTTATTATTAATCTAATACTCGTATTGCATGCACGTATTTTCTTTTGTTTTGATATTATTATTATTTTTTTAATTTATTTTTTTATTGTTTGTTTTCTATACTTAGTGAGTTTTGTTTGTTTTTATTTTTCAAAGTCTTCAATGATATTTGTATGTCGTCAATGACAAAACATAGTGCAGCATAGTTATGTATAATTATTACCTTGACGTTTAACCCATGTTTTACAAATAAATTCCAATTCTAATTTCTAATTTAAACTATTAGGTGCGACAACGGGTAAGCTGCGTACCTTTAAGTTGAAAGGTGTACATCAAATTATGCAGGGTCTGTCCGGCAAAGAGCTAGCAAATCTAGCAAGGAATTAGGTAGCTTGTTATAGAGTTATTGTACCTATAGTTGGTATAAAAAGTGTTGGATTTTAAATCCAACCTTTGTTCAAAGACATACTTTTCTATCAACGCATAGTTGCTCGCTGTGATTACCTCAAGACAACGTTTGTGTTCTTTCTCCAGAATTAGCTTACCTAATGACAGGTTATAAGAATTCATATTTATATTTTACTGTTTAGTCAATTTATTTAAATTTTATTGACCGACTTCAAAAAGGAGGAGGTTCTCAATTCCCGATTACTCAAAGATGGCTGGACCGATTTAGATTTTTTTTGTTTTATTCGAGAGGGTATATATCACAGTTGGTCCCATATAAAATTGATTAATTTTGCTTGGGTAGTTTTTGAGTTAGCTTCAATAATACGTATTTTTTCCCCACTTTTATATGGATGATGTTCTAGTTTGTTTTGCAGGTAGTGGTATTAGAATTTGTGTGAGGTAGGTACACAACTAAAAAGTGAAAAATAAAAACTTTTTTACAAAAAAATACAACCGACTTCCAGAAACAACACTACAAAGTGAAAAATAACTTTAATTTCGGAAGTCGGTGGAAAAAACGAAAATACATTTGACTAGACACCGACTTCCGAAATTAAAGTTATTTTTCACTTTGTAGTGTTGTTTTTGGAAGTCGGTTGTATTTTTTTGTAAAAAAGTTTTTATTTTTCACTTTTTTTAATTTATTATTGACATAATCTACTCATGACAATGTTTTTTTTGTGAGTTGTATAGCAATACGTGGTTAGCTAGCGACCTCAACAATTGATCATATTATTCTTGCCTGAGCAACCGGCAGCAAGTTTGTCATGCGTCAAGCAGTGACACTGCTTGCGGTAGCGTCGGGGGTCGGGTTGCCTCCTTCCCTCAAATATGGCGAGGTGGGTATCTAATGGCTGATCTTTGCATAATGCTCGTGAACGAGTGCTGCTTGTTGGTGACTGGTCGTCTGGCTGTTTGTTTTATTATTGTTATTAGTAATTAACTGTTTATTTATTTTACTTTGATGGTCCTAGTTTATCATTTGTGAGGAGCTCGTGGCTAAAGTAATAACAGCCGCACGGGTCGATCCATCAGGTTAAGCTATGCTTGCCGGGGTTGGTCCGTGGATGGGTGACCATCTTTACATACCGAGACTCCTCCGTGCCTGGTCCCGGCTGTCATTCGTGGATCTTTGACAGTCGTTACGGGTCGTCAGAAGCCCGAAAGTCTGACAATCAGTCTTACCAAGGGGTATCATATTACCCAGTTAATGCGTTGTGGAGGTCAGATAGGCAGTCGCTCCATGTAAAATAATGGTATTCAGCTGCATCCGGTTAGACTGGAAGCCGACCCCAACATAGTTGGGAAAAGGCTAAGCAGATTGATTGGTCCTAGTTTATCATTTGTGACTCCGAGTTACAGCTATATTTTATATAGCTATAATAGGTATGTATGCGGCCTCGCTCCTTATGCCTTCAGGCTTATGTATGTATGTATTATTATTTTTTAGGGTTTCCGCACCTCAAAAGGATAAAACAGGATCACTCGTGTGTCTTTTTTTTTTTTTTTTTTTTTTTTGTGGATGGGAAATCATCAAATGACTTCTCCCGCTCCGGGCAGAGCGGGAGGGTGTGTCAGACTTTTACTGACTAAAACCCACCCGTGTTCCTTCAGTTGCCCGTGCCAGGGCCACGGTATCTCTTTCGAACTACCCGCGACCCCGGCGGCTTCGGCCCTATTGGACCCCGTCACTGCTGACATCTCTTTGAGGCGCGCGTGGAACACAACGCGCCGTCGACCCGGGCCTGGTCCTTACCGGACGGCGAGCTGCCCATTACTCGTCGTCCGCAAGCCCGCGCCTACGGTGGCCGGGAATCGGCGATAGATTCCCGCCGCCCAGGGCGTCTCCTGCGGCGGCTAGGGGCGCGAGGGCGCGGCTGTTGCCTCTCCCTCTCGCGTCCCGCCTCCTCCTTTGCGAGCATTACTGCTTCGCAGAAGGAGGTGACGGCCTCCCATGCACTCTCGCTCCGCACCATGGCCTGGACCAAGTTTGGACGCGAGAGATCGCCGCCGCCGATCGCCTCCGTGAGAACACGGCGGTGCTCCGCCCAAGCCGGGCAGACCTCCACTGTATGCTCCACCGTGTCCTCCGGGCGATCTACACAATGGTGACACCCGGGCGTTTCCTCCCGCCTTATCCGAAACAGGAACCTCCCGAAACAACCGTGTCCGGTGAGGACCTGCGTCAGGCGGAAGGTGAGGACGCCGTGGCGCCTCTCCAACCACTCCTCAAAGAGGGGACTTATCGCCGCAATTGTGGCGTGCCCAGCGCTGGGTTGCGACAATCGCACTCTCCATGTCGCCATGAGATCCCGCCGGAGCTCTGTCCGCTGTACCGTGATTTCTCGCGGCAGCAGAGTTACGCCCCGGCGTTTTGCCTCCTCGCGCCACTCCCACACGTGCGCGAGGACTTTTGCCTCCAGATCCCATGGCGGTAATCCGGCAAGGAGGCTCGCCGCCTCACAGGAGACCGTGCGGTATCCCCGGACTAGCCGGATGGCCATGACCCTCTGGGACGCGTTCAACCGGCGGGCTGGTCGCAGCCTCAGGGAACGCGCCCACACCGGTGCCCCGTAAAGGGCCATGGACCGCACGACCCCCGCGTAAAGCCTCCGGCAGGAGGCGTTTCACTCGTGTGTCTGTCTGCCCGTCTGTCTGTCTGTCTGTCCGTCTGTCACAGCCAATTTGCTCCGAATCTAATGGACCGATTAAGTTGAAATTTGGTACACATATGAATTTCTATGACCCAAACACGGACGGGTAAAGTAAATAAATGAATTTTGAATATAGAGGTCACTTTTGGGGGGCAAATAAGAAAATTTAAAAAAAAGTTTTGCAAACTACACCATGTGACATGTCAAATGAAAGGGGTTACTATGAGGGTCTCAAATATATTTTTTTTATAATTTTAAAATAAATTGTTTTAAAGTTATTTAAGAAAATAGACGAAAATTGACCATTCCCCCCCCCCCCTTATCTCTGAAACTACGGAACCCTTCATTGTGCGTGGTCCGACACGCACTTGGCCGGTTTTTTTATTTCTGTTTGAGTAAAGAACTGTCTTATGTAATTTTGACGTTCGATAAGTGCTGATACTCGGCCTAGTTTTTAGACTTTTGATTTTGAAATTACGTATATAAATTTAGTTAAGGTAAGGTCAATACTTATGTGATTCCTTCCCGGATAAATTAAGAGGAAGCAATGAAAAATGTTAGGCATTGCCTCTTTTGTCGTCAGAAGATCTGTAGGATATCCTTACCTGATTTGAGGTAGCGGTTAATAGAGAAACAAGAAAAGAGATACCCTAAATGAATTAGGGTTAGGGCAGAGGGTTGATGGCAGAGTCGCGAGAACAGTAAGTTATGAACACTACTCACCGGAAACAATATGACGATTCGACACGAGCGTCCCTGCGCAGACAAATCGAAGAGAAGCCTGTTCTGACTTGTAGATAGCCACAAGCCAGGGTAACTCTCCCCTGTCGTAAGCGTTGCCATTGTAGATCAGGGGAATCCTTTTATTACCGCCAGAGATTGTGCCGCATTCAATTGTTTCGTCTGGAGTATTTGAGTACGGACTGGAAAGATATGGAGGTCTTGTTATTATCTTGTTTGTGGTGTCTGTGGGAATAGGACAAATGATTCCAGAATGAAGCAAATCAGAAGATTCCTAATTTTCTGTGGTAAGAAAATAAACGTCACAGTATATTTTATGACAACTTTATAAAAACATGACTGAAAAACGTTGAAACCCTCGGGCCGTGGGGTCCGAGTGTGGTCTCTTTAAGGATATCTTGGAACGGCTGGTTGACACTTCCTGTGACCCAAGGGCTGACTTATACCTTGGCCAGAGGCTAAGCATTGCCATACAACGTGGCAATGCTGCCAGTCTCGTGGGTAAATTACCAGTCGACAGCGATGCGGATGAATTTTTCGACACCATGTTTTAGTTATGTTAAAACATGATGTTTTAATGTCAAATATAGTCCTTACTTACCTAGCGGTAACCGCGGTCGGTTGGTCAGCCGGGTTGTAGAAATAATTTGGATTAGGCCTAGAAGTGACCTGAAAAGCAGGTTCGTCATATTCATAGGTTGGTCTGGACTGGAATATTTGCTGCGTCGGTGGTTGATATGTTGCTTGCGTGAATGGATTTAAGTTGTTCTCTACGTAGTTCGGTGAGTTGCCTGGAAATTTATTTAAGTGCTTAACTTGACAAACCTCGATATTTTTTAACCGACTTCAAAAAAGGAGGAGGTTCTCAATTCGGTTGTATTTTTTTTTTATGTTTGTTACCTCAGAACTCCGTCATTTATAAACTGATTGGGAAAATTCTTTTTTTATTTGAAAGGATACTTCCAGATTGGTCCCATTTTTTATCAAAAACTGGTTCTGATGATGAGATCCATGATCCATCACTCCTCAATAATTATAGGCATACATATAGCGATTTTGGTATTTTCATCAACAAATCAAGCATTTGCATTCAGAAAGTAGCATCTGGTGAAGTGGACTGATGAAGATGAAGACCACAGATGGCCACGGGAACTTCTCAACGATAATAAGTATTTCACGGGTGGGAAGCTTTAAATAAATGGTTCTGATGAAAATGGTACCATCGAACCGCACAGGAACTCAGTAATAAAACAATGTATTCTAGCCGTATTTGGGCTTATTGGAATTGTCATGAGGTGCACTCTGGCTATAAAGGATTTTAATGGTAATTTTATGCCGCTTCAAATTGCGCTACTTGAGTTGTATGTTATGTGTGGCCTTGATTATCAGAAGTCAGATTTCGCAGCCTCGTTATCTCCGTCAACATAAAACTACGCCTTCCAAACTTCTGACACGGCTTAGCGTGACGTATAATTGCCTTTTTGCAAAGTTTTTATTTGAGATGGTCGCATATAGCTTCAAGTTCTAATGAGTGGCTTTTGAGTTAGCTTCAATAATTTAATACGTATTTTTCCCACATAATCTATATGAATGATGCTCTAATTTATTTTACAGAGTGGTATTCGAATTTGTGTGGGGTAGGCACCACTAAAAAGTGAAAAATAAAAACGAAAATACATTTAATCAGACACCCACTTCCGAAATTAAAGTTATTTTTCACTTTGTAGTGTTGTTTTTGGAAGTTGGTTGTATTTTTTTGTAAAAAAGTTTTTATTTTGTACAAAGTCTTAATGTCTTATCTATACATAGCAAAAATCTAATAACATTATTATTTTGTTCATTAGCGATGAGCTTGCTAACGCTACCTGTAGTTACGCACAATAGAGCGCGTGTCTATACGCATTACAACTACAAGTATGGCTCACCCGCTTTCATGAGATAAAACAACTGTAACAGATTAATTTATGAACGTGGTCGAAGCAAAAGGTGTAGAATGTAAGGATCGCAGCACGAGGCTTTCTGTAATAAGCCTATTGTCATGAGAAAAGGCATGAGTTTGTGAATATTATGTTACTCGTATTATAAATACATATTACTAAATGTTGCAGAATTATGCTGAGGTATAGGTGCTGTTTTGGCTGACTGTGGCGAAGCTCAAAAGGAGAGTTATGTTTTATTTTTTTCTTTGTATTATCTTACCAGTAGGCCACGTAGGCTCAATATTGTTAATGGTATAAATTTGTGCCGTAGCGTCATCCTCTCCGACGTGGATATGGTTCACCGGTGCCTGTCGTATTGGCTCTTGTGGTCGTGGCTGTGGTCTTGTCTGTGGTTGGTGTTGAAAGCGATTGTAAACTGGAACCGTGCTCCCGCCCCTTTGTAGGAACGAAGTGTGCTGCAGACTTAGTGTCGTGACATAGATGTTGCGCCTGGCCAGGTCTGGAAAAATAAATTTTATTATGTTTAGTGATATTATGTTAATTGGGTTGGAGTTACTAGTCATAAGTTATGGACCTCCAGTTTTCGTATGCAATAATATCTTATAAACAAAATTAAGAACGGGTCTTCTCGCGATATTCCTTTTTACGAGGTAAAGAGGAGGTCTTAGTTTTTTTTTTTATAATGTGTGCAAATCGCGAAAGTTTAAAAAGTTTAATAATATCTTAGTTGGTCTAAAAACAGCTGTTGCTGGCGAATTTGTCCGCATATCAACTTAATTTGCTACACGAGCCCAAAGCTTAAAATATTCTCATTGAACACTTGAGCACTTGGGTACTTGGATTTCAGGTCATATTTCCTAGATGAGTTTGAATGAAGCTAAAAAGTACTATCGAAATGAGTGAGTTATGTACCACATTTTTAAATAACACGTAAGTTTTCGGGATTCTATAGAATATATACAGATGGATCCAAAGACAAAATAGGTTCGGGAGCAACGTTTTTCGATCCACAAACTAAAATTGCAGTGCTATTAAAGGTAAACACAAAATGCAATATACATTGACTCGATTAAAAGCTTAAAACAAATGCTTGAGTGATTTGAGAACCGCTCTTCAACATTTAGGTAGCTTGGTGCAGTAGGTACCTTGAGTTTTCGGGGAACTCCAATTGTCTGCAGGCGTGATCTTCAAGAATATTGTACTGTAATGGATACCGGCTCATGTTGGTTTGTCGTGTGCTAATTAGTAGACACAATAGAAATTTTATTGTTATCTGTACACATGGTGTGCAATCGACATTTTAAGATGTGGGTTATGTGGTTAGTGGGTCTTATCATGAGGTCAGATTAATTTAAAACTTGGTCTTAAAAAAAAATATGATTTACGTGTTGTTTACTTTTGGATTTCTCGAAAATCAACCCTTAACTAGGTGAATAGGAGTATAATTTTTTATGGGAGGATATTCCTGCTTGCTTTGATGAAATTGAAAATCGGTCTAATGGTCTATTATTACATAGGGTCAAACAATGGAAAGGCAGTATTTTTTTCTTTTTAACCCGTCGCGCGCCAATTAGCAGACACAATTGAAATTCTATTGTTATCTGTACACATGGTGTACAATCGACATTTTAAGAGTTAAACAATTTTTGAACATTTTTTCTGTGACGCTGCCAAGAAGTAAATATCTCACAGGGTCGTAAATCACTGGCTGAAAGAGGAGTCACTTGATTGTTGATTGACTTAAAAGCCTCAGTAGCCAGGTCAAAGATTTTTGAAAGAACGAGACAAGAGCGCACTTCCCGCGCTTTGGATTTACCGGTTTCGATAACAATTTTGGAGTGTAATTAGTGAAGTCAATAAAGTAATGATTATTAAATCTTAACAGTTCAGAAGTTTCAAATCAAATCCGGAGTCACACGTCATGTTAGAGCATAAATCGAACAGATTACACTCCTACCAACTTATCTGTGAAATGGCGAAAATTGGAACTACGGCCGTCATGTTGAAATGTCATTCGATTATGCCGACGCATGTCATTCGATTGTGCCGACGCATGTCATTCGATTTTGTCGACGCATCGACGGTGCCATCCTCTTTCAGTTCATAGATAAGTTGGTAGGACTGTACGTGTGACTCTGGATTTTTTATTTGTCTGTCTTTTTCTAATTCAGATGAGAATATTTTCTTGTTTCATACCTAATTTTTAAAGCGTGATTTTTCTGTAGTCGGGTCTTAGTTTTTAAACTTACTTTTTAGTCTAATGTGTTTGTTACGACTTCGACGCGAACAAAGTCGGGGGTCACAGCTAGTGTACGGTTCAAACATTTGTAACTAGAATGTTTGGCATCACAGCTGAAGTGGAAAAATGTCAACTACTTTTGGAGGACATTGCAACTACATATCAAACAACTTAATAGATTCAGTAGATTCAGAGCAAATTGGCTGTGACAGCCGGAAAGAACACGAGACATCCTATAAGGGTTCCGTTTTTCATTCGGGCGTACGGAACCCTAAAAAAAAGCAATGCATAGTTAGGTCTAGACGTTGTCGGCATTTACCACGAGATCAAAGGCGTCGTCCTACTGTATGTTTTTATACTGTGGTTATATAGTTACCTCCAGGCCCATAGCAGATGACGTCATCATTGACTGTCAGCGCGGTCAGTTTCGGCAGCGGTGACGTCACGGGGAAATGCACCAGGTAGTTGATTGCTTGCCCCCGGTTATATCTCTGTAGGAGGCTGTTGCTGTTAACTGCATCTAAGCGGCCTGCGTAATTCTGGAAAATAAAAAGAAAATGACAATTAAAAAAAAAACGTTAAAAATTAAAGGGATACAATAAACTTTTGATTTTGAAAAAAATGTTATGTAGAATTTAAAAAAAAAAAAAAATAAACAAAATAAAAAAAAAAATAAAAAAATTAAAAAAAAATCAGTCCCTTACCAAAAATGACCACTAAGTACCTATGTTACTTCAAAAAAATTGAAAAATAATCGATACTATGATATGTCGTGATCGCCTCTCATGCACGAGGTTGTGGGTTCAAATCTGGGCAAGTACCAATGTGACTTTTTCAATTCATATTTACTTTCTGAGTTTATCTTCGGCATTACTGACATCGGTGAAGGAAAGCATCGTGAGGAAACCTGGACTTGTGGTTAATATAAGTCTGAAATCGCCAACCCGTCTTGAGCAAGCGTGGTGAGCAATGCTCGTGCCTTCTCTGTGTGAGAAGAGGCGTTTGCCCTGCGGTGGGACAGCAATAGGCTGGAATTATTATTGTTATAATCGAAACTCAGTCTTTATTTTATTAATCAATCAAACATTTTTAACCGACTTCAAAAAGGAGGAAGTTCTCTTTTTTTTTTTTTTTATTTATGTTCCCCGATTACTCGAAGATGGCTAGACCGATTCCATCACAGTTGGTCCCATATAAAATTGATTAACTTTGCTTTGGTAGTTTTTGAGTTAGCTTCAATAATACGTATTTTTGTCCCACTTTTATATGGATGATGTTCTAGTGTGTTTTGCAGGTAGTGGTATTCGAATTTGTGTGGGGTAGGAACCACAACTAAAAAGTGAAAAATAAAAACTTTTTTACAAAAAAATACAACCGACTTCCAAAAACAACACTACAAAGTGAAAAAATAACTTTAATTTCGGAAGTCGGTGGAAAAAAACCAAAATACATTTAACTAGACACCGACTTCCGAAATTAAAGTTATTTTTCACTTTGTAGTCTTTTTTTTGGAAGTCGGTTGTATTTTTTTGTTAAAAAGTTTTTTATTATCCGGCAACTGAAAGCCCATAGAAAAATACACAAAATAATATAAACAACAATTATAAACTAAATTCATATTAGGTACTAACTAAACTATACACTTAATGTTGTCAGCGTCGTGTTTCGCTGCACGGCATTAATGCTGCATTAATGGACTAGCTTTTGCCCGCGGCTTCACCCGCGTGGATGTCGGAAAATATCCCATGGGAATGGAAACGTACATGTAAACATGTGGAGAACATATAACTGCGCAAACTCAAATCAATCAATCTGCCTAGCCTTTTCCCAATTGTGTTGGGGTCGGCTTCCAGTCTAACCGGTTGCAGCTGAATACCAACCGATTATCCTTTAAATTTCGCAGTCTACCCTTAGCGCATACCCCATAGCCTTACATTCGTACGAATGCCCTGTCAATAACTCCTGTGCCTTATCTTGATTAGGTATGTTTCATTCTGTTGCTAAGGTGTTAGGATAGTTAAAGTTCGTGAGCACATTCGCAAGAAGTTGGCAGTATCATCACAACGGTAATGTTTTCCCATTGTTTGTCTTATTTGTTTTAGTTTATTCGTGTATTAGTGTATATTTATTTGTGCTTACATTTATATATAATTAGGTATACATTATTATATCTATAGTTTGTAACAGGTATACATGAGTATCTTTATATTCGAATAAATATTTATTTCTTAATTTTTCATAATTGCACCTGCCACTGTTTGTCTCTGCATCACCCAAAGGATGACTGGTAGAAAATGCCTGTGGCATTAAGTCCGCCTCTGCACATTTGTGTGCTTGAAGTATTAAATAAATAATAAATAATAATACCAGTATTTTACATGGAGCGACTGCCTATCTCACCTACCCTTGGTAAGACTGGTTGTCAGACTTTCGGGCTTCTGACGACCCGTAACAACTGTCAAAGATCCACGAATGACAGCCGGGACCAACGGCTTAACGAGCTTTCCGAGGCACGGAGGAGTCACCCATCCACGGACCGACTCCGGGAAGCGTAGCTTAACCTGATGGATCAACCCGTGCGGCTGTTATTACTTAGCCACGAGCTCCTCAACTCAAGTAGCAGATTTTAGAGAAACACTCCCACTTCAGCCAGGCTGAAGTGGGAGTGGGCCGGACACGTCGCACGAATGCACCCGGAGAGATGGGCTAAGATCGTCACTCACTGGACGCCTGAGGGAGGACATCGTCGTCGAGGCAGGCCCCAGCTAAGGTGGTGTGACGATCTGATAAGGTCTGCAGACAAGACGGGGCAGTTTGGAAGGAAAAAGGGGAGCCTTTTGCCCAGCTGTGGGGCACAATGTATGCTTATTAAATACGAAAAAAAAACTCTAAAGTGTACATATTTAAAGATTCTTTACATTCTTCTCGTGTCCCTGAAACATAACATACGGGTTATTGCAGCATCACTGAGGGCCTTAACACCATCTCCGCCGCAAAGCGGTCCTAATTTCTTAGATAAGTTTTGTTTACACTAAGTGTAAAATGCTTTGTGTGCAGATAATAACGTAACTCTTACGGGGGCAGGTTTAGTGTTAATTTTTAATCTGTTATAAAAACTGTTCAACATTTTTTTTTAAGCAGAGTGAAAAGGAGAAAAAGGGCTTTGCCCTGCAGCTACATAGGCTAAAAATAAATAAATCACACTAATATTATAAAGGTGAAAGTTTGTGAGTGTGTGCGTGCGTGTGTGTGTATGTTTGTTACTGTTACTTCTTCACGCTCAAACGGCTGGACCGATTTGGATGAAATTTGGTATGTAGATAGCTTATTAACAGGATTAACACAAAGGCTACTTTTTATCCCGGTCCACGCGGGTGAAACCGCGGGGCGCAGCTAATAAATAATAAAATTTATCGGCCATGGTTGTTGGAATTTGCAAACCTTAACTTTGCAAAAAAATGTAAGCATAATATTTTTTTAGGCAGTGTCATTAGGTTAGATCTCTATAAAACACTACCTAGCTAATTTAAGTAAATATAAAGCATGGTGATTCATGGTCAAGATGGTACCTATACATGTTGAACCGATTTCCGGAAGAGGTATTTATGTTCGACTTTATGTATTTTTTTTATTTTATTTATGTTCACCGATTTCGATTTAAAGTTTTTCCTTAAGATCAAATGGTGAGGGGGAACTTCGTTCCAAAACAAAATTTGTTTTTCTGAATATTTCTTAGCCCAAAAATGTATGACTTTGATCTTTTTGTTGTAATTGTTATATATCTGCGGCCCATAAGACCACCTTATTCGTACCTTTTCTTTTAGATAGCATTAGAAGGAGACAAAACAGCGTGTGATGCTCCAATAATATGTCAGAATACTAAAGGACATTTGGACACTGAAGGCCTTTAGCCCCGGAAAAAGTTTATAAACGCAGATTACGATACAGGTTCCCGATGTGTATCTCGTTTGGACATGCAAAGGTTTGGTTACCTTACCTTGCCTTGCTTAAAAGTGCCTTTTTAGCACTTATTTTAAATAAATGATTTGACTTTGACGCTGAGTTTTACCGTAGTCATCGTCAGAAACAGGAATTATTTTAAATTGTCTAAACAAATTTAATGCTCAATTATAAAAATGTTTCCATCTAGGTATTTGGTCTCATTATAATACTTTTTTTTTCTTATTTCTTGGTCCTTTGCACGAGGAAAATAACAAAAATATTTAGTAAGTACAATCAAGCACAGCGGTACAATGGAATTTTAAATGCAATATTGAAAATATCCAAGGTATCCAAGTTCAATTTCAGAGTACCCCGTAGACCACCTCGCAAAACTATAACACCCTTAGCTCCACCTCTTCGGCGTACAGTGTTTGGTGCTAATTCGCCTATACCCCGCATGTGCAAACTCATAAACGATCGCAGCGACCTCGACGTCCACACAGACTCAATAGCGACGTTTGTCAGACGTAATTAGCATTGGTACCTATTTAATATAACTATTTAGAATTTAAGTACATTAAGTCTCTGATTAAATTAAATTTATAATTACAAAGAGCAATTTGCATGTGGTGTTTGCCTGTAATTGGTTGTGCAGTTAGATTTAAGACACAATTACTTAGATGTTCCTATCTGTATAATATCTGTAACAACAGTTGGAGAACCTTAATTAAATAAATAAATAAAATAAAAATTTGTCACGAAAGCTTCGAAAGGTGAGAACAAATGCGTAATCTTTCCTTCCTTTTTCTCAGAGACGCGTGAAGGTATAAACGTAGCTCTGTGGTTTCTAACTTGGTGTTCTAGAAAAATCAAGCTTCATAATCAACGCAATAAAAAAATACGGCCATTTATGCGACATATTTTGATACTTGCAAGTAAATCAAAACCTATTAGGGTACTCTTCCCGTTGTCCTAGTTTTATCACATAAAAATAATATTTTCAAGTCTGTCAAGACCCTTTTTCTCAGGAACACGTGGAGGTATCAAGTTAAAATTAATATCAAATGCGTAGGTCTATGGTCCCTTGGAGTTGTAAAAAAATCAAGCTTCTAAGTCAACGCAATAAAAAAATATGGCCATTTATACGACATATTTTGATACTCGCAAGTAAATCAAAACCTATAGGGTACTTTCCGTTGTCTTAGAATCATGAAATTTGGCAAAAAGCAAGGTCTTACAGCACAAGGAAAGGAAAATGTCCGAAAATTGTTAATTTGTAATTTTATCACATATAAAATATTTTCAAGTCTGTCAGTCTGTTAAGACCCTTTTTCTCAGGAACGCGTGGAGGTATCGAGTTGAAATTAATATCGAATGAATAGGTCTATAGTCCCTTGGAGTCGTAAAAAAGTCAAGCATCTAAGTCAACGCAATAAAAAATATACGGCTATTTATACGACATATTTTGATACTCGCAAGTAAATCAAATCCATAACATTTGGCAAAACGTAAGATCTCACAGCAGAAGTAAAAGAAAAAGTCCGAAAATTGTTAATTTGTAATTTTATCACATTTTTTTTGCGATTACAATTAAATTTGTTTTTGAGATAACTTCTTTTCAACTACGGAACCCTTCATTGTGCGTGGTCCGACTCGCACTTGGCTGGTTTCTTTACTTGAGTTCCGTAGCACTCGTAGCAAGCAGCTAGACTTTCGTAGTCGCTCCTGTTTTATTTACAAGTTACCTGCGTAGCCATTGGTAGCCGTGGTCTGCGCAGGATGTCGCGTCACGTTAGTAGTTAAGTAGTTAGTCTTAATTGGATAAAGTTCTTATCATAATGACAGTTATCGTGTACTGTCTTCATTCTGAAACATTCCTTGTGTCATTGAGTTAATATTTCATTTTCACAGTTGTTTAAATCATTTTGAACACTCCCAATATTATTGATGCTGACTGTACCTATGGTTTTGGACAACATTTAGTCCTTCAATAAACATAAGTTTAAGTCCTAGAAATTCCATTAAATAACAACATAAATTAAAGGAATCTCTAACAGGACATGAATTTAACTTTTTATTTATCTGTCTAATAAAAGAAACTGTAGGTAGAATAAGTACTTACATTATTATTTAGTTTAACTGCAATCGTAAAGTTAATTCTTAGTACTAAGGAAGACACTGGCACCGATGGCCGCAGAGTGATTGTCCCGTACACATGGTGTCCATCATCTTCAAAGTCAAAAATACCAGGGCAAGGAGTAGTCGAGTACTGGCCACACACAAATTGTAAACTAAAAACTAAAACACTTATACACACTGACTTCATATCCATATTTTTAAATTACGAGTTAAGGTTCTCATTTTGGGATTGAAATGTTTGTTTTTAGAGACGTGTTTCCATGCCTCCGATTGGCGAAGGACTGGTTTCATTATCAGTATGGATGAGCCATACAAAACAGTTATTTCGCATCGTCGACTTTTGAAAGGCAGAAAGAAAAAAAAAATGGTTTATTTTTCACATAATCACGTACTTACATGAAAGAAGAAGAAAAAAAAATTATTTTAATATCGCATCTACATAAAAATAGTTGTTTAAAACTTTTATCGTTTCATAATTTTGTCTATCCTTCTCGTCCTGAAAATCGAGGACGACTAGAAAAATTGGAGATTATCTCACGTAGAAGTCAGAATTCGAGAAAACTTAGGTGCCATGTTAGGGTTTGTCGAGAAAAAAATATCAAGTTTGACAGAGCGAGTCGAGTATTTTGTATGGCAGCGCTGGCGGGAAACGAGAAAAGTGACAGAAATAGACTAACCTTTTTTACGCGAGAATGAAATTGTCGCATCGCATGTGTCATGTTAGCCCTACTGGGCATTGTTCATATTTTTTAATATGTTGTAATTGAAAAACCATTTCGAGGAATAGCGTTACTGATCATTACGGACTAATTAATTTTGAAAAATATTTATATTTTATTGTTTTTTTTTGATAAAATACGATTGACCTTGTTTGCCCTTCAAATTACTTCAGCTTTGGCCGTACGGTTTTGTATCGTTGCCTCAAAAAATAAAAAGTAAATGGCAAGTATTGTCTACAATCTGTCAAGTGTCAAATTATAATATAAACATAACCTCATAAGTATAAAGTTTTTACAATTATTATTCCTGCGACTTGCCTCATATACTCGTAAATCTCATTACATTATGTCAACACTCGACAACATTTACTATATTGGAAGAGTTATGGAATACCTACAGGAAGCGCTTTGTTTCAACTTGCAGCAATAATAGTAATAATAATCCAAACAAAATTTTTGTTCGTATTAGAGAAGATTTGCGAGAAAAGTGGTGTCATGATGTAGGCGTGGAATATTGCAAGGTTTATACAATGTATTGTTGAAGATCACTTTGATGTAAGTATTTCAGAAACTTGCGCGAGTCGGCTTTAACAAATGTATCGCTCATTGTGGTTCAGGGAAATGAACAATAATGTCGTCGCCTCGATTATTAACGTAGGCTTGCACCTTAAAAACCACTTTGCGTTTAAAAGTAGCGTTTAGGTCAAAATTTCGAAAAATAAGTTGGAAATAGGTTAGGATAGGATTCGATTACGTATGACATCTATTGGCACTTTGACAGATTTGAGATAGATGACGTTGTGTTGACAGATTTAAATTTTTAATTATGTATTAGTGGGGCAACGGCACAATCTTTTGTGCCACTGATGACGTAACCTACCTTGAAAATTCAAAATATTTTAAAATTCAATAAAAAAAATAACTATTGAGCCAATCATCAAAATATTCAAATTAGTTTCTCAAAATGCTCTAAATTTTCAAAAAATTAAATAAAATCTAATGGTTAAAAATTTTAAACAATCCCCATTGGTGGATATGATGTGTTCTGCATGAGGACAGACCATTCTACGTGTCAACTTGTTCCAAGGCATGAATGAGTGCCTCTCGACTGTCCAGAGATTACGTTCTTACAAACGAACGCGTTTTCTTTAAAATAATAGTCATCATCACCATTCAGCCAAAGAAGTCCACTGCTGCACAATTTATTGCACATAGGTGGGCCTCACACGGTAGACGGTCTGGTGTGAGTCGCGGAAATTTGCTGTGCGCTTGCACAGGACCAGTCTACATGATACCTACTAGCAAAACAGGGGAAAATTAAATTGAATTAGCTAGAGAAACTCTGCAAACTTGATGAGTATCGATTATATACAGGGTGGAAACTTTCAGCGGGGCAGTAAGGGGAAGTACCTTATCCGTTGCAGTTACGTGAAAATGGTCTTAGGAGACTATCCATATTTTTTTTGGCATTTTGATCGCAATTCACAGATTTTCAAAAAAATTTACAGTTGGCAAGAAAATAGCCATTTTACACAAAAACGTTTTTTGATGCCAATCGATCCTGTTTCTAATACTGATCAAAAACTTCTATGGGACCAACCATCGTTGGAGTACTCAAAAAGTCACAAATTGCATAAAACTTTTCCCGTACATTTTGTATGAAAATTTTACGCAAAAGCTTTTTTAGTGACGGTTGAGATCGTTTTGTTGACTGAATAAAAAGACAAGTTTAAAAACAATTCAAATTACGAACTCGTTATTATTAAAAATCTTGACAGTTTCTTCAAGAAAAATTCTGTATTTGATCATTTCTGTTCTTACACTTGTCGAAGCTTATCCCGAAATATCATCAAGAGCAGTCGCTGAAGAAGTAGGTGTCTTACATCGATCCGTACTAAAGATATGGAAGAAGTATGGTTATAAATGTTACCGACAGGGGCGACTAGTTCAAGCCTTACATTCAGGGGATGCCGCTCGAAGACTTACTTTTTGCAGGTGGTTAAGAGGAAAAATAAGCAGAGATTACCATTTTCTGAATTTCATATTATTTCATTTTATTTAAATAAGAATAACATCATCAAGTTATGTTAGTTAATAAAAAAAAAGAAATTTAATACGCCTTCTTTTTGATATGTGTAAAATTCTACGAGATCATTTGTCTTTTATTTTATTTTTGTGTTTCAATTACCTACACAAATTCTTTACAAAATGTACGGGAAATTTTTTTTGCAATTTGTGACTTTTTGAGTACTCCAACGATGGTTGGTCCCATAGAAGTTTTTGGTCAGTATTAGAAACAGGATCGATTGGCATCAAAAAATGTTTTTGTGTAAAATGGCTATTTTCTTGCTAACTGTAATTTTTTTTGAAAATCTGTAAATGGGGATCAAAATTCCATAAAAAATTATGGATAGTCTCCTAAGACCATTTTCGCGTAGCTGCAACGGATAAGGTACTTCCCCTTACTGCCCCGCTGAAAGTTTCTACCCTGTATACATGACATATAGCAATATATGCTATTATGCATGAGGGCAGCTAATGGATATATGAGCATAGCCATATAATATATACACGACGATACACGATAAAATAAAAATAAAAAGATTTGATGGTTTTTTTTTTGGGGTTAACGAGCGTTGGTTATTTGAAGTAGGAGTTAATAAATCTGTTTTTTCTTTGTTGTATCGTGTTCATATATCGATACCCATCACGGCTGCAAAGTTTATACAAAAAAAAAAGGTTTTTTTTTTTAAACTGATATTTCAAGTGATCGGCAGTTGGACCCCAAAAAAAAATAATCATCAAATTAATTTCTTTTTCATTTTACCAGGTATCGATACAGATCACGTCTGCGGAGTTTTGCTAGCTCATCTAACTTGACCCTATAGACACATAATTAAATTATGATGAAAAGTAAATTCAACGTTTTTCATTTTTAGGGTTCCGTAGGCAACAAGGAACTCTTAAACCCCGTTCGCACGGGCGTAATGAAATCGCGGCGGGATTTTATAGCGCACTGGATTTTCAACTCTCGTTCCAATCCAACTTAACCATAACAAAGAATCCAACTTAACAATAACAGAGTACATTCTAGGGCGTCGAAAAAACACACTTGGATTTTGCACTGTCGGCGCTAAGCAGAGCTTTGAAAATCCAGTGCGCTATAAAATCCCGCCGCGATTTTATTACGTTCTTGCGAACGGGGGTTTATAGTTTCGCTATGTCCGTCCGTCTGTCCGTCCGCAGCTAAGCTCAAAGATTCTTAGGCCTCTGCCTCGATTTTCGCGGGCAGCGGGGCGGCAGCGGCGGCGGCGCGGGAGCGGCAGGATTTTATGCATATAAACAAATGGACCGTACCTCGAAAACAGCGGCGCGGAAGCGGGGCGGGACAATGCGAGACGCGCCGCCGCCCCGCTGCCCGCGAAATTCGGGGCAGAGGCCTCAGTCCTAGAAAGCTATAATTTGGCATATTCATCACGCCGACAAAATGGTAAAATAAAATAATGAAAAAAAAACTTTTTCAATACACTTCCTCGAAAACTGCATACGATTAGGTTCACAATGAAATGTATTTCACACGCGTGTGATTTTTCATTCATTCCAACACGTGTGCGGGAATAAAAATTGCCACAGATAACTTATACCTATATTTAGTCCAAATTGGCTAAATGCCTCTATTCACACCGTCTCTATTCGGATGTTATTTTTTTTTAATCTCGGCAAAGAGATAGGCGTCTTTACGGCGTTAATATTTTTTGAATATTTAGATAATGTTTATAACTAGAATATAATCAAAAACCATGATTATTACAATAAAAAAAACGTTAATGAACAAATTAACATTTATTTCTGTTCTAAACTCAAAAATATTTGAATTTTCTATTTTTCATATTAGGCTGTTTATCGGCTTTATACTCGTACCTTTGCTTCTCCTTCAACCTGGCGAAAGCAAAGCGCGGAAAAATAGAAAACTTATTAAGTCGTTTCCTACTAATTCATGACAAAAATATTTTTCGTTATTTTATTTTATTTCTTCAAAAGTGTATTGAAAAACGTCGTTTGATACACGTGGACGTTTGTTATTGCAGTTTTCAGCTCAAAAACAACCTCGTCTACGGATCGGGTGTTAATTCCGCCTCGAATGCAATAACAAAAATTCTCCACTTGTATCAAAATGTTTATTTATGGTACCTTCTGTACACGTAAAGTGGAGCAGTTTTTTTTCTCGTGTACCCCATGGTGTGGGGTGTTGTTTACTACAAAAGTAAATTAACTCTGTAACAATAACCTGTGTAGAAGTTTCTTTCATACAAACCTTGTCCTGACAATTACAAATACAACAAAAAAAGAATTAGCCAAATAGTTGCATCCGTTCTGAAGTGGCAATTGATTTTTATTTTAGAATACTACATAGCTGACCCGACTGACATTGTCCTGTCAAAATTTCAATAAATCGAACGGCGAGAAAACAAATGAACAACTGATTATAAAATTAAAAAATGCTAATTCTATTAAATTCTTAGAAAAAAAGAATGTCATTATTGCTTAAAATACAGAGATGTTCGACGCCAAAGTTTATTTTTGTGGAGCAACTTCCAAAATTTTTATTGGGAATATCAAATAATTTTTTACTATTCTATTCAGTTAAAATTTTTTTTTAAACCCTTTTCTGTCCACTGTATTTTTTGCGTCAGATAGTTTCATTGCTTTACGTCATACTCGACAATACAAGAAACCAATGTTTGTGAATATTGAGCTAATACCGCGCCTTGAAAGGTGAAGTCATATCATACGAAAGTAGACAAGGGGCAAACAAACCAGAAAAATCTATGAAACCAGATCCATTTATCAATTTTGTTTGACACCTTGACACTCAACGCCGACGAGATGCGGAAAGGATAGAAACTTGTATCTCTCTATGTATTCTGTAGTTCTGTTAATTTGTGCGGGACTTCTTTAATGAAAAGGATCTATATTTAATTCAACTTTGCTAACAATCTCATTGACGCTATTCTGAACCATTTGCATTGAAACAGTTACGAGTAGGTGCCAGAAATAAAACAATAGTTTTAATCGAAATATTTCTCTGATAGTATATTTCTAATCCACGGCAAGAACTGCGCTGTATCAGTGTACACGACATATTCGCTGAGATTGCAGATGTTCGCTCCATTTTGCATCCGGAGGGAAACGGAGACTATGCCCCGGAGTCTCCATTTGCCGCTATCAAACAGGTACAGACCGCCGCCGGAGTCCCCATTGCAAGGGCCCGCACCGTTTCGGTCACCTGTTAAAGTAAAATGTCTCAAATTAAATTTGGTCATTTCTGGCTGACATAAAAAACCGGTCAAATGCGTGTTGGAACCTGTACAATGGAGGGTTCCGTAGTTGGGATGAATTTATCCCAAAAACAAACTTAACATTGTAGTTTGCGGTTGAGTCACTCTGTAGGTTGGTACGGAATAGAGTTATCCCACGCGGGCTGGCAACGTCGCATGGGTTTCGATCAAAGTACAATTTGTTTTCGGTGAAGGACTAGATCTTTGTATTTTATAATTATTTTTAATATTCTTGGGATTCTGACATTTATTCTATACTAGACGGTGCTAAATATTTGCCCTTCAATTTTATTGTATGCCACAGGCAATAAACTTGTGCCGTGTAAATGGAGGTTTACGGTTGATTGCCCTAGGGCCAGGGTGACAATTTCTAGTGTAATCTAAATACATACCTGCACACAGTGTGTTGTTGTAGGTCAGCTTGTGGAAGTCCGATCTGCTGCCCCTGCACTCTTTGGTGCTGACTATAGGGACGCGCACCATTTGAGGCTCGTCTGCATTGCCTGTGCTCAACGTGCCTCGGTTACCCCAGCCGGCCACCTGCGGAAGGTGATACTGTAAAAAACTTTTTTACAAAAAAATACAACCGACTTCCAAAAACAACACTACAAAGTGAAAAATAACTTTAATTTCGGAAGTCGGTGTCTGGTTAAATGTATTTTCGTTTTTTGCCACCGACTTCCGAAATTAAAGTTATTTTTCACTTTGCAGTGTTGTTTTTGGAAGTCGGTTGTATTGTTTTGTAAAAAAGTTTTTATTTTTCACTTTTTAGTTGTGGTACCTACACCACACAAATTCTAATACCACTACCTGCAAAACAAACTAGAACATCATCCATATAAAAGTGGGGCAAAAATACGTACTCGTATTTTTGAAGCTAACTCAAAAACTACCCAAGCAAAGTTAATCAATTTTATATGGGACTAACTTTGATGTATGCCCTGTCGAATAAAACATTTTTTATATATAAAAAAAAAAAAATACGTGTCGAATTGAGAACCTCCTCCTTTTTTTTCATCGGTTAAAAATCGGTACAAAGTGTGCGTCAGCACAGACTTAAAGCATTTTGATTTGAAACTGCGTGTTGTGCTTGTGACATGCACAAGGACGCTGTGGCTGCGACCTCCGTTTCTACATTAGATTGGCTCTTTCGTCAACTTATCCCTACTGTAGCTTGAACTTATCCCGCGGGATGAGTTGACTAAATAATTAATTTTATCATTTTTCCTTTGTCAACTGATCCCACTGTAAAAACAGATTATTATCTTATATATAAAATTCTCGTGTCACAATGTTCGTTCCCGTACTTACTCCTCCGAAACGGCTTGACCGATTCTCATGAAATTTTGTGAGCATATTGAGCAGGTCTGAGAATCGGCTAACATCTATTTTTCATACCGCTAAATTTTTATCCCGGTCTACGCGGGTGAAACCGCGGGGCGCAGCTAGTTTATATATAAACATGTACACACGTGAACAAAATTTTTTGGGGAAAAAAATTACACTCCATGGCTTGGTTATACTGATACGAGTATATTAAAAAATCACAGTCGTTTGATCAATAAACAAAAAACTAAATGTAAATAAGTAGTGTCAAAATTTTAAGCGGTAGTTTAGCTGTCTAGTACCTAACCAAACCTAACGCTATCGGACTTTCGATCGAAAAGTTGCGAGTTTGATTCCCACCTATACTGCCCTGCTAAGCCGAAAGGCGCTATCTCTGAGATACGCCCTTTTAGTTTTTTTTTATACCATTCAATAGCTACAATAATTTCGCATCTAATGGTATAAGCCAAATAGCGATATCTATTTAAAACATTAAAAAAAAACACTAAGAAGTTTTTATAAATCTCAATTTTTCCTTAAATTACTAAGAGATTTGACGGCATGTCGTTTTTATGAAGCCAAATAGCCTTATTATTGATATAGGCTAGAAACGCTTAAAAAATGTTAATAAAAACTTAATTAAATTTTTAAGCCAATAAGCGGTAAGTTCATCTTTCTAAAAAGTTCCGGAGTTAGCGCTTTTGCGCTAAGTAAATGGGGTATTATTAGTTCGCTAAGGTTTGAGATACGGCTATACCTAAGTATTATTTAGGTAATTAAAATTGACTTTAATATCTTTAGTAATAAGGATTACACTCACTTACATTTCACAATAGAGCGTGTCGTGACATGAAGATAAACATTAGTCAAGCCGGCCGATCACCGGGCTGGAAGCAAGGGCTGTGGTCCATCCACTAAAGCCCGGAGCAGGGGCAAGCCCTCTGCCACCGCCGTCACTGCCGCAGCCGCCGCCACGGCCGTCGCCGTTGCCGCCTCCACTGCCGTCGTCGCCGTACCCACTGCGGCAGGGCCCACACAGGGGGCTCAGGGAGGGGGTGAAATGGAATGTCAGTAATGGCTCCATTACGCCTCCTCCAGGCGAACATCAACCACTGCGCCTCAGCTCAGGATCTGTTGCTCCAGAGCATGGCGCAGTGGTCGATTAACATCGCCGTGGTCGCTGAGCCGTATTTTGTCCCGCCCAGTGATTACTGGGTGGAGGACCTGAGCGGCACAGTGACCCTCATTTCGTCGGCCGCCGCCGGTACCCTGTGCCTCGAAGCTGTGAAGAGAGGACAGGGTTGCGTTGCAGCACGGTTCGGGGAGATTGTCGTGGTAGGGGTATACTTCTCCCCGAGCCGAACTCTCGCCGAGTTCCACAACTCCCTTGCGGAGTTGAAGACCGTCGTCGTCGGGTTCCGTTCCCTTCCCGTGCTCGTCCTCGGGGACTTCAACGCCAAGAATGTGGCTTGGGGTTCCCGGTATACGGACACACGGGGTAGAATGGTGGAGGACTGGGCTCTAGAGACAGGCCTGGTCGTCCTAAACCGGGGTTCTGTCCCCACGTGTGTGCGGATGCGGGGCGAATCAGTGGTGGACATTTCGTTCGCCAGCCCCGCTCTGTTGCCGCATGTTCTTGACTGGCGCGTCATGGAGGGGGTGGAGACCTATTCCGACCACCGGTACATCCGGTTTGATGTCTCCGCCCAGACCTCGAGCGCGCCGGTCAGACAGGCCCCGAGTGGTCCGCGGTGGGCGCTGAAGCAGCTGGACCGGGAGCTCCTCCTGGAGGCCTCAATCGTGCAGGCCTGGGTGTCACCACCGGACAGGCCTGCTGACGTCAATGACGAGACTGAGTGGTTCCGGGAGGCCATGTCCGAAATATGTGACGTGGCAATGCCCCGGGTCCAGCCCGGACGCGCCTGGCGCCAGGTGTACTGGTGGTCGCCGGAGCTGACGGCTCTGCGCGAGGCATGCGTTGCTGCGCGGCACCGGTACACCAGGCACCGCAGGCTCCGTATCCGCCCTCCGGATACGGAAGCCATTCAGGCGGAGCTGTATGAGGGGTACAGAGCGGCGAAGACTGCCCTCCGAGCGGAGATCTCGCGGGCCAGAGGCCTGGCTCGCGAGGAGTCGCTGGGGACTCTGAACAGAGATCCGTGGGGACGCCCCTACAAAATGGTGCGGGATAAACTCCGCCCATGGGCTCCCCCGCTGACGCAGAGTCTCCGGCCGCAGCTCGTGGAGGACGTGGTGAGCGCTCTGTTTCCTTCGCGAGGGGAACATACTCCCCCGCCCATGGCTCCGCCTCCTGCGGTGCCCGATGCGGACTACATCACCGACGACGATGACGATGCTCCGGAAGTGACCGAGGTAGAGCTGAGAGCGGCGGTACGTAGGCTGAGTGCCAAAAATACCGCCCCAGGACCCGACGGCTTGCCAGGAAGAGCCTGGGTTCTGGCCTTTGGGGCTCTCGGGCCTCGACTAGGGGGGCTCCTAAGCGCATGCTTGGAGAGGGGCCAGTTCCCACTTCGTTGGAAGACAGGGAAACTGGTCCTCATTAAGAAGCCGGGGCGCCCTGCGGACTCTCCGTCCGCTTACCGGCCCATCGTGCTGCTCGACGAGGTGGGCAAGCTCTTTGAAAGAGTCATTGCAGACCGCCTCGTCGGGTGGCTGGTGCAGGAGGGGCCGGATTTGGCGGAGAGCCAGTTTGGTTTCCGCAGGGGGCGCTCTACGGTGGACGCCATCATGCGCGTGCAAGCCCTCACAACGGGGGATGCTGTGGCCCGGGGTGGGGTCGTCTTGGCGGTGTCTCTAGACATCGCTAATGCCTTCAATACCCTGCCCTGGAGTTGCATCAGGGAGGCACTCCGGTATCACCGGGTGCCAACCTACCTCCGTCGAGTGGTCGAGGCCTATTTGACGGACAGGGCCGTCATCTACCCCGGTCATCAGGGAGAGTGGAACCGGCGAGAGATGTCGTGCGGTGTCCCACAGGGATCTGTCCTGGGGCCACATCTGTGGGACATCGGGTACGACTGGGTGCTGCGCGCCGACCTCCCTAGCGGCGTCAGCGTTGTATGTTACGCTGACGACACGCTGGTCCTGGCGCAAGGGAGGTCGCACCAGGCGGCGGCTGAACTAGCGACACGCGGGGTTGCGACAATCGTAGAGAGAATCCGGCAGTTGGGACTCGAGGTGGCCCTGCACAAGTCCGAGGTCATGTGTTTTCATGGTCCTCGGAACGCGCCACCGTCGGGTTCCCAAATAACGGTAGGAGGGGTTCACATCGGAGTCGAGTCGACGATGAAGTACCTGGGACTCGTCCTCGACAGCCGGTGGAACTTCGTGGAGCACTTCCGACGTTTGGCTCCCAGACTGGAGCGGGCCGGGGCTGCCTTGAAGCGGCTCCTGCCCAATCTGGGGGGTCCAAACGCCTCCTGCCGGAGGCTTTACGCGGGGGTCGTGCGGTCCATGGCCCTTTACGGGGCACCGGTGTGGGCGCGTTCCCTGAGGCTGCGACCAGCCCGCCGGTTGAACGCGTCCCAGAGGGTCATGGCCATCCGGCTAGTCCGGGGATACCGCACGGTCTCCTGTGAGGCGGCGAGCCTCCTTGCCGGATTACCGCCATGGGATCTGGAGGCAAAAGTTCTCGCGCACGTGTGGGAGTGGCGCGAGGAGGCGAAACGCCGGGGCGTAACTCCGCTGCCGCGAGAAATCACGGTACAGCGGACAGAGCTCCGGCGGGATCTCATGGCGACATGGAGAGTGCGATTGTCGCAACCCAGCGCTGGGCACGCCACAATTGCGGCGATAAGTCCCCTCTTTGAGGAGTGGTTGGAGAGGCGCCACGGCGTCCTCACCTTCCGCCTAACGCAGGTCCTCACCGGACACGGTTGTTTCGGGAGGTTCCTGTTTCGGATAAGGCGGGAGGAAACGCCCGGGTGTCACCATTGTGTAGATCGCCCGGAGGACACGGTGGAGCATACAGTGGAGGTCTGCCCGGCTTGGGCGGAGCACCGCCGTGTTCTCACGCAGGCGATCGGCGGCGGCGATCTCTCGCGTCCAAACCTGGTCCAGGCCATGGTGCGGAGCGAGAGTGCATGGGAGGCCGTCACCTCCTTCTGCGAAGCAGTAATGCTCGCAAAGGAGGAGGCGGAACGCGAGAGGGAGAGGCAACAGCCGCGCCCTCGCGCCCCTAGCCGCCGTAGGAGACGCCCTGGGCGGCGGGAATCGATTGCCGATTCCCGGCCACCGTAGGCGCGGGCTTGCGGACGACGAGTAATGGGCAGCTCGCCGTCCGGTATGGACCAGGCCCGGGTCGACGGCGCGTTGTGTTCCACGCGCGCCTCAAAGAGATGTCAGCAGTGACGGGGTCCAATAGGGCCGAAGCCGCCGGGGTCGCGGGTAGTTCGAAAGAGATACCGTGGCCCTGGCACGGGCAACTGAAGGAACACGGGTGGGTTTTAGTCAGTAAAAGTCTGACACGCCCTCCCGCTCTGCCCGGAGCGGGAGAAGTCATTTGATGATTTCCCATCCACAAAAAAAAAAAAAAAAAAAAAAGATAAACATTAGTAACGATCATTTCTTAGTTTGTTTTGTTTGCGGAAGGAAGCAAAATCGTTTTATGGTGTGTTAAAAATAAGGAAAACTTTATTAAATACAGTACCTATTTCTAATTACGCAGAGATACTTTGGGTGGATAATTGTTCTGCTCAAAATAAAAACTGGACGTTTTTTTTCGTTTTTAATCTATATTATAAATTCGGATCAGATCAATGCAGAAAAGATTATTGTTAAATACTTCGAAGCCGGACACACATTTATGTCTGCAGACTCTTTTCACCATAGAGTAGAATTGGCGATGAAGCGAATGAAAAATAAAATATATGACTTTGATGACTTTTGCGAAGCTATAAACAGTGCTGGAAAAAATGTAAATATCAAAAAAAATACAATAGATGATTTTTATGAGTGGCAAGACTATACGATTCAATACAAACTTTCCCGGTTGTCACCACGACCTTACATTAGTTACATTGTTGAAGTGGAAGTTAACAGAGGCAGTTTTCAGAGGGTGACTCTCGATTTATTAAGTAATAAGTGATAATCTGTAATCACATTATCGCATTGGGTGTGGACCTGTTAAGATAGTGTAAGATTGGATAAATAAATAAATAAACAAGTTTTGACATTAGGTACAGAACTGGTTTCGATAATGAACCCATTACGGCTAGAATTATAGGTACAAAGTTCTTAAAATTAGACAAACTTCCATCCCCAACTAAAAAAACAGTACCAGCAGGAATATCTCAAACAAAAAAAAAATTATATTTTAAAATCTCTTTCCAGTTTAATACCTGCTAATAGAATGTCTTTTTGGCGGGGACTGCCAAATTTTGATTAATTTTATTTCATAGAAAGCAAATAAATTGCTTTAATTTTTTTTTGTAATTTGCTGCTACATTTAATAAAGTTGTTAAAAAAATATTAAATGAAGTTTTATTACAAATTTATTCGGTATTTTCATCAAATATGAAAAAAAAATCATTTCGTATGGAACTTTCTATGAGCAGAATAAGAGTAAAAGCAGTATCTCAATTTTTGAAGCCTTTCTTTTTAATCAAAATAGCGGTATCTCACTAAATAGGTATAATTGTGCCATTTATGGATAATTTAGGTATGTAAGTTATATCTACGGTCAAAAATATGTTTATATAAGTTTTAACAGTTTTAAAAATATTCGTTATAACCCCCGTTTGAAGGTGGGAAAAATCCATTCACAAAAAGTCGTTTTTCTCAAAACTTACTCTGATTGAGTTGGCGCTTTTCGGCTTATCAGGGCAGTATATTGCTGACTTGAGCCTACTCCTAATACAAGCATTTGAAGTTTTGAAAAAAAACTTTAAACTTCAATTACTTATATCTAATGTCTAACAGTTTTTTCGTGTCTGTACTAATTTTTGAACCACTTTTCGACCTTATTACTTACGCAATAAGGTTGAAAAGGGGTTCACCGGAAAGTTTGCCAATGGTACCAATGGGATCAGTTGCCCGATCCAAAACATTCATTAGGTCAACTCATCCCGCGGGATAAGTTCAAGCAGCATCAGTTGACTAAAGAGCCAATAAATTCATGTTTTTATTGGTCGCGTGTCACCAGCCGAGTCGTGATCGTGGCCCTGGCCACATCAGTGCGCGTGTAGCCTAAACCCCCGTTCGCACGGGCGTAATAAAATCGCGGCGGAATTTTATAGCGCACTGGATTTTCAACTCTCGTTGTTGCGCCGAGCGTTGAGAATCCAACTTAACAATAACAGAGTACATTCTAGCGCGTCGAAAAAACACACTGTTGGATTTTACACTCTCAGCGCTAAGCAGAGCGTTGAAAATCCAGTGCGCTATAAAATCCCGCCGCGATTTTATTACGCCCGTACGGGGGTTAACTCCTTCAGAGACTGCAATTATATCTTGAATCATGTACTTACAACTCCAATAGCCCCCACGATACGTGACAGGTCAGTGTCGCCGCTCCACAGACAAGCTGGTCGGATGTACTTGTTGAACATTATGCGTTCGTCCAGTGTCATTACCAGGATGTCATCTGTACAAGCAATTAATTTTATTAAAAATTAATATTTTGAATAAATTAGAAATTAGAATGTTAAAGCTAACACGCTCAGTGCGACAAGATCTAGTCTTTATCACCATGTCATCAGTCACGACTCACTTCATCGAGACACATCAGACAATGCGACCACAGAGCACATGCCATCAATCAATCAATCAATCAATAGTTTATTTGTGAAACATAGGTATTTACATGCATAGGTGTTTACATAAATAGGAGGTGCGCTATGTTTTGTCATAATTAAGACATACAAATTTATAAGTGACACATTAGGTGTCATTAGAAACATCATAATCATCATAGACGTATAAAAAATGATGGACTCCGCGCGACGCATATCGAAAGTGAAGCACACAGTAAGTATGCCGGGACCGTTTGTACAAACATGCGCCTCACGCACACATTTACATCATAGTATGCCGACCGCCTTTATGTGACATGACGGCGTCTTTGTCAAATCACGCACACATAGGTCGGTACGGTGCTTCACTTTCGATACGCGTGCCGCGGAGTCCTCCTTTTTTAACCGACTTCAAAAAGGAGGAGGTTCTCAATTCGTCGGAACCTTTTTTTTTTTTTTTTTATGTATGTTCCCCGATTACTCGAAGATGGCTGGACCGATTTGGATTTTATTTGTTTTATTCGAGAGGGTATACATCACAGTTGGTCCCATATAAAATTGATTAACTTTGCTTCTGTAGTTTTTGAGTTAGCTTCAATAATACGTATTTTTTCTAAACTTTTATATGGATGATGTTCTAGTTTGTTTTGCAGATAGTGGTATTAGAATTTGTGTGGGGTAAGTACACAACTAAAAACTGAAAAATAAAAACTTTTTTACAAAAAAATACAACCGACTTCCAAAACAACACTACAAAGTGAAAAATAACTTTAATTTCGGAAGTCGGTGGCAAAAAAACGAAAATACATTTAACACCGACACCGACTTCCGAAATTAAAGTTATTTTTCACTTTGTAGTGTTGTTCTGGAAGTCGGTTGTATTTTTTTGTAAAAAAGTTTTTTATATGTCTAATGCCATCATCATAATTCTCCTGCCTTTATACCAATTTATTTGGGGTCGGCACAGCATGTCTTTTCCTTCCACACTACTCTATTAGTCGTCATCTTTCTAGCCATATCATCTTTCACGCACTCCATCCATAGTGTCTTTGGTCTTACCATACTCGTACAGTCATCCTCATTCATACTCAAAACTTTAATGACGATATTTTTCTCATTCCTCCACATCGCATACCCATACCATGACAACCGATTTCCAGACAACTTTTCAGTAACCGGTGTCACTTTCAGACTTCCTCTTCTACAACGTGCGTTTTGCATCGTTGTCGTCAAATTTCAGAAGACTGTTATGAAAGACATAAATAATCAAATAAAATTACAATAGGGATGATGACTAATTGTTAAATGTAATATTTAAGTTATTTTGTCTATTTGTTATTGTGCTACTGTTTGTTTTCCCTAAATAAATAAATAAATAGACTAAACATTTTTCAATTGTCCGTCATGTAGATTATTAGAAAATATTGGACACGTATTTTTTGTTTTTTTACAAAATCAAAAGATTACGGCGGCGGCGGTACATTGAGTTAAAACATCGCGTGATGTCACGTGTCTGTGTGTGTGTGTGTGTGTGTGTGATTTTATACGTACAAGTGACGTAGCGAGCCCAAGTGAGGAGGAGCTCGTGGCTAAGTAATAACAGCCGCACGGGTCGATCCATCAGGTTAAGCTGCGCTTGCCGGGGTTGGTCCGTGGATGGGTGACCATCTTTACATACTGAGACTCCTCCGTGCCTCGGAAAGCACGTTAAGCCGTTGGTCCCGGATGTTATTCGTGTATCTTTGACAGTCGTTACGGGTCGTCAGAAGCCCGAAAGTCTGACAACCAGTCTTACCAAGGGGTATCGTATTACCCAGTTACTGGGTTGTGGAGGTCAGATAGGCAGTCGCTCCATGTAAAATAATGGTATTCAGCTGCATCCGGTTAGACTGGAAGCCGACCCCAACATAGTTGGGAAAAGGCTAGGCAGATTGATTGACGTAGCGAGCCCTCACTTCCCAACTTTAAAGCGTGTTATATAAGTCATTTTCTATTAATATGATAAAGCAAAAAATACGTGTCTAATATTTTTTTATTATCTGACTGAGGGACTAAATAGAACTTCTGTTTTGTACCCTGGCATCATCCCTAATAATACATACTTGTTTTTTTAATTATTTAAGTCTGACAGTATTTCAGAATATACCACTTTCAAAGAACAGATTCGCTCCGTTGCGTATGCGGTAGGCAGTGTCGCACGACACGACTATGTCGCTACGTGCGTGCGTGTCGACGACCGGCAGGCCTCGCCCACCTAACAGCAGCGGCTCGTGAAAAATTAAAAAAAAAACAAATTAGAAAAAAAAAAGTTACCTACTTATATTATTATTGATTCACGTCGAGAATCATTAGCATATTACCTGCTTGAATTTGACGAGGATGCAAAACGACACCTTGTTTGTATACTTACTGATTTCTTATTTTATCCATTCGCGTAACTTCACACATCTGTCATAACCGCTCACACGAGCGCGGTGTGAATCGGGTCCGTGGAGTCATTTTACCTAATATTGTACGTGGTGTGAGTTCTATACCAAGAAAATATTTTTTTATTATTACTTAATAGTGATGGAACAACGTTAATAATAAAAAAATATTTTCTTGGTATAGAACTCACACCACGTACAATATTAGGTAAAATGACTCCACGGACCCGATTCACACCGCGCTCGCCTCTTAAAATTCTCATATGTCAGCTGCATGCAAAGTTGCCTTTGGTGGCCCAACATTCTGATCCATACAAGACAGCAGCTCTAACCATTGTTTTATAAATCTTCCCCTTAAGTTTAAGGGGAATGCGGGAGTCGCAGATTGTTCCCGTGATCTGCCTCCATTTCATCCATCCAGTTCATACCAAACCAAAAACCACCAAAAGTTGGAGCAGACCGGGAGGAGCGCGCCATCAAGCGCTATGGGCTCAGTACCGGAGAGGCCGCCGAAATTGCAGAACATATTACTTACTCGTATATTCGGTTTTGGTTCTGCTGTTTTTCAAGCCAACAATATCCAGCTTCTGGTGCCATTTGCCTAATTAGCTCTGGATCTCAGGTCTATCTTCACCGACAAAACAAATGTCGTCAGACAAAACAGCCTGCTCTTCCTATATGTCCGACGTCAGATCGTCCACAATCAACAAGAAACGACACGAAAACACTTGGAACACACGAAACGACTTGGTGCAAGCATACAGCCATACTGAGCTCGTCGGTGTTGCTAGCAGCTGACCGGACGAGATTGACTGTACATACCAATTATCTACATACTTCCCGGGCAAACTTTTCGGCTCCACTGTACTTTAGCACCCGCGCGTCCAAAACTTCACAATTTTATAGCGTGTTGATGACTTCGAGTAAAATATTTTCGCAAAATATTACACTGCGCAAACAACTAGTTTTTGATAAAAAAAAAATCTAAAGTTTCAGAAAATCAAACTTAGTTACCCAATAAAATTGAACACACGAGCGTCCGAAACTTCACAATTTTATAGCGTGTTGATGTGTTCGAGCAAAACGCTTTCACAAAATATTACACTGCGCAAACTACTAGTTTTTGAGAAAAAAAAAATCTAAAGTTTATATTAACCTATCACACTAAATACTTAAGATACAAGAGCGAGCGAAGCGAGCTCGGGACTTGGGGCACCCCGACTCGGACAGGTTAGGTTAGAAGGGGATGGCGGGGTCTGAAACACTGGTAGTTATTTTTTTTAAACCAACCAGAAATAGGAGCCCCGCGAAGCGGGGCTCCGTCGACCACGCCTAACTACAAAAAAAAATTATATTTATGTGACCTTGACCTTCGAGACGTTTCAAAATTTCGAAAAAAAAAAATTTGCGCGGCAATATTTTTTTTTGCGCACTTCGGGGTTTTTAAAAATACATTATAAAGGGTCTATTCTACCCAAAAAAAATAGCTACTATACAAAAGCGACGGGTGCTAAAGTACAGTGGTTCCAACCTTTCTCTTTCAAGGTCCACCACTGCTCATCCCGAGGTACTCATCATACACTTTCTCCAGATCAATGAACACCATGTGCATGTTCTTGTGTGCACGTCTGTACTTCTCGCACAATTTATCGAGTATAAAAGTGGCGTCCATTGTTCCTCAATCTGGCATAAACCCAAACTAGTTCGGGGTAATTTCACTCCTTTCTCGTAAGCCTAATTTTCCCTATTACTTTCTCCCATACCTTCATAATATGTGACATGAGCTTTATCCCTCGATCCCTTTGTTCTTGAAGATGGGCACTAGCGAACAACTTAATGAAGAATAAAGTCAGCCACATATATCCATCTTCTTTTAAACACTTCCATACTTCTACTAGTACCTACGAGTATATCATTTGGGTCCATCTACAATAGCACACGCTATGCTCGATAACCTACTGTTTATCACAATCTCCTTACTTATCTAAGGGCTGACTGTTCAATAGATTGATAACTTTTACCTGAAGAATAAATGTGACAGTTTGACATATTTTCCATACAGAAACTGTCAAACCGCCATATTTATTCCTCTGATAAACATTATCTGAGTATTGAACAATCAGCCCTAAGTATACTGATTAAAGGTAATAGTTTGCCCTGTTAACTTTAATCACGGTTTATGGTGGCTATAAAAATTGAGGGTCTCAGTTTTAGCACTAGGCCAGGCCAGGCGCACTCCGCATTTTAGGTATGAAGCTACAAGTACGCGGCGGGCTCGACTTGTCGAGCTAATTCAGTGTGGGCGGCATCGGCCGGCTCACACGTTAGTTCGATACTCGCTCACGCGCCGCGTCGTCGTAAAAGAAGACAACCCTAACGAGTCAGAAGGTATAAGAGCTACGCGATAGAAAAAGAAGCAACTTCTAGGTGAACATAACTGAAGGCTGAAGGAACCGTCAATTGTGGACCGAGTTTGAAAATTCTTTTTTTAAAAGATAGGGTATGCTTTCGAGGTGGTCCCATTGTCACGAAGTCAGAATTTGATGTGGGGATCCCATGGAAATCGAGGGAAACCCTCAAATTTTATAGGCTATAGAGATTTGGGTATTTTTTTTAGTAACTTGTACATTTGCTCTCGAAAAGCACAATTTGGTGAAGTGGAACTGATGATGAAGAACACATATATGGCCATCGGAACTACTCATTAAGTATTTCATTCACGGGTTGCGATTCGATTACCAATTTATGCTCGTCCGTGACAATGCATAATGGTGAAGTGGAGCTGATGGTGACTTCATCATCAGCTCCAGTTCTCCTGGTTCTTACTAGGAGAACACCTCAACAATTAACGTCCCTGCATCGGGAAAAGCAATATTTTGTAAATTATGATGAGCAGTTGACATTATGCTATTGTAACAAGCTTAGATAAATTACAAACTGACCCACTAAAAAGTGAAAAATAAAAAACTTTTTACAAAAAAAAAAAACAACCGACTTCCAAAATAAACTGCAAAGAGAAAAATAACTTTAATTTCGGATGACGGTGGCAAAAAACTAAAATACAGATCCAAAGACACCGACTTCCAAAGTTAAAGTTATTTTTCACTTTGCACTTTTTTTTGGAAGTCGGTTGGTTTTTTTTTTGTAAAAAAGTTTATTTTAATAAATGATTTTGCAGAGAGAATCTTCTGTACTTGTACTCTTATGTATTCTGTGACTAGGCTGATAATGATGGTGATTACGAGCAGTGATATGATCAATATGATCATCTTAATAATTGTACTCACTTTTAAGCGTATTAGGATTATACTCCTCGTGTATGGTCGCCGCCATAAGCTTACTGGTGACGGTTAATTTGCCACCCCATTCTTTCAGGCTGTGTACGCCAGCCTTTATTACGATTTCTGTGATGGGAGTTAGGACATTGGGAAGACTCATGCAGTGGGCAGCTGCAAATAAAACCAGGCTTTATTTATAGGCTGATAATAAATCGGTAGTTTTTGAAGGTCTGTAAATAGTTACGTCACTCCATGTTCCCCGCGTAAATAGTAGGTAGTAGTTAAAAGTTACATTGCATAGCTGAATAGTGCAAAGCAAAGTCAAAGAGCGCTCTGTGAGTTTAGCTATAAAGCAGCACATCCACGATCCAATTTAATTTGATTTTGCTTTGCGCTATTCAACTATTCATAAGAATATGAGCTTTATTCTTATGCGGATAATGTTCATATTCAAATCGTCGCCGTGCATGAAAAACTCGTTCAAACAAAAGTTCAATACCTACTCGACCAAAATGTATGAAACAGCAGAGTTTTTTTTTCCGTGATTTTAGAGTTCCCCTCACACGAGCGCGGTGTGAATCTCATTTTACCTAAAATTGTACGTGGTATGAGTTCTATACCAAGAAAATATTTTTTTATTATTACTTAATAGTGATGGAACAACGTTAATAATAAAAAAATATTTTCTTGGTATAGAACTCATACCACGTACAATATTAGGTAAAATGACTCACGGACCCGATTCACACCGCACTCGTGTGATGTGGGGATAGTGAAAGTTGCTCATATTCATGGGTAGAACACCCTGTGAAAATTTGCACAGTGTACTCACCGGTAACAACATGACGATCCGACACGAGCGTGCCTCCGCAGATAAATAGAAGATTTTGCTGAACAGTCTTATAGATGGCTACGAGCCAAGGTATTTCTCCTCTCTCGTACGAATGTCCCAGGATCAGGGGGACCCTCACGTCACTGGCCACTACACCGCACTCTTCCGTTGTGGTCGGAGCACTTGGTAAAGGTAGTTGGCTGGAAAGGACCAGAGAAGATTAAATAATTTTGAAAAAAAGATAGAAAAAAAAAATTTGTCGAAAAAAAATTGTGGGATTTTTGAATAAAATTGCAAAACAAACATTTTTTTGTTTGACTTTTGTTCCAACTGATAAATAAATGAGACAATTGAAGAGTTTACTCATACAAACACCCATACAAACATACATAGGTACAAAAATAGGCCACAATCATCATAGTTGCATTAGCTAGCAAGTATGATAATTTGTAATTTAATGTTGATATACTGTGCTCATCTTACAACTATTGAATATTGATAATGTTCAAATCATAGGCGAGGACGCTCGCACCTTATACCACAGAACAGCAGTGCTATTCTGTACAAATCTCACCGTGAAAACCTAGGTGAAGTGAGCTGTCATTCTGCCTGATGCTAGGGATTGACACTATTGACAGTTCACTCCACGCTCACTTCACGTAAGTTTTCACGGTGAGATTTGTACAGAATAGCACTGCAGTTACCTGTGCCCTGCCCTAAACACAGGTTAAATCTTACTTTGGGTGTCAGAGTTCATCGAAAACACTCTTTTTTCTATTGTTGTCCACGCTACATAAAGAAAAGAAAGAAAGAAAGAAAAATATTTTATTTGGGACACGCACAGGAAATACAGTTAAAAAGGAGCATATAAAAGTATCAAAATAAACATTAAAAAACAAAAAGAAAAGAAATCAGACTAAAAAAAAGAGACCTGTGCGAGGCCAAAAAGGCTCCCATCTCAGCATAAAGCTGCGATATTTAAAAAAATAAATACCGTAACGCTGGTATTCTGATAGGGCCTGTGTGATGCCACGGACATACCCACGGATATCAATTAAAAATAGCAAGGGGAATGAAATCAAATAAAATAAAATACAAACACTAGAATACTTGAAAAGAAAAAACAAAAACCGTCAATAAGGTGTACATAGATAAGTGTTCTAGAACTTCAAACTTGAATATCTTTAAATCCAGACTTCCTATAAAGTGTAACTGTAGACAAAACTGTTCAGGAACTCAAACTATGTATTTTAATATTTTTTTCAACAACAGACGCAAAAAAATACTTCAACAAAAATTTGTTTGAGAGTTTGCCTTTGTTCTTGTACACACGGCTACACATCAAGCTATAGGAACATCCAGTTTACACTGACCTCTCATTGTAAGGAAATCCTATACAATGCGAGATCAGCTTATACTGGAAATGTATAGCTTGATCTGTAGCCGTGCGTACAACTGAAGTTAATAAAAAATATTTTTGCTTTTTTTATTTTTTTTTTAATTTTAGAAAATTCATGTCTGCGCCGGCTGGTTATTTTATGTTATTTCTCTATGGCCAATGGCAATAGCCCTCCGAAATAGACATCCACTTTGTAGAAAAAACCAATAATTTCTATTGAATCGACCCGCGGGGGTGGGATATAAAATATAGGGTAGATTTGCAACAACTAGCTTCCTCTTAGGTGATAAAAAGTGTAATAATGTGTTGCTTACGTAGTACTAATATCTACAGGCCTCGGAGGCATCGTCACCATGGGTTCAATCTCGGGTCTCGAAGTCTCAGGTGTTAGATCTTCGCTTGTAAGCGTATACTGGAGAAAAAAGCCTGAGACGGGTTTACGTGAATGGTATAAATCTGAAAAAAAAATTAAGTACAAAATATATATTTTTTTTTTTCAGTATTTCATTTGGTTAGTTAAGACTAGTCTTTACGGGTTTGAGGTTTAGTTAGACCCTAGACCCGTCGCACAATTTTTTTCGTTCCTGAATAATTAATTAATAGGAATAACTAATTAAACAATATAGGTATACCTAACATTAAAAAGACCTACTAACTTAAGCAGGTAAGTATTATTTATATATTACTACTTAAATAAATTAAATAATAAAAGAAGCGCTCTTCCTCCTCTCTCCTACTATGTGTGCCCGACAGGGTCCATAATTGTGTCATTAATTTTAAGCTTACCAACTGTTTTTAACCGACTTCAAAAAGGAGGAGGTTCTCAATTCGTCGGAACCTTTTTTTTTTTTTTTTTTATGTATGTTCCCCGATTACTCGAAGATGGCTGGACCGATTTGGATTTTTTTTTTTTTTTGTTTGAAAGGGTATACTTCCCAGGTGGTCCCATGATCATCAAGTTAGGATCTGATGATGGGATCCTGGAGAAATAGAAAGAACTCTTCCAATTTTATACGCACACTTGATTTGGATAGTTTTTGGAAGAGTACTTTCTTGGAGTGGTCCCATTTCAATTTGGTGAAGATCTGATGAAGAACTTCTGAGATAGGCAACGGAACTCCTCAATAAATGATAGCAAATGGACTGGGATTGCTGAAATCTCACGTCTGTTTGTTGTTCACACCAGTTCATAACATAACATCACGCCAGTACGCTGTGAAGGGGTAAGCACATGTGAACCACTAAAAAGTGAAAAATAAAAACTTTTTTACAAAAATTTAGGTACAACCGACTTCCAAAAACAACACTACAAAGTGAAAAATAACTTTAATTTCGGAAGTCGGTGGCAAAAACGAAAATACATTTAATCAGACACTGACTTCCGAAATTAAAGTTATTTTTCACTTTGTAGTGTTGTTTTTGGAAGTCGGTTGTATTTTTTTGTAAAAAAGTTTTACATTATGGAATGCAATAAAGAATTGAGAATTGAATTATTTTCTCTAAATTACGTTGAAAACGCATCAAAATCCATTGTGTTGTTTAGAAGATTTTCATAATCATAAATCTCTGTTTATGTCAACATCATATTATTACAGGCACAGGGCACTGGTTAATGAAATGCACAATCCTAACCTATCACCATGTACTCGTAGCAATGTATAACCTTATGAACCCCATACATTCACAACATCACAACTACTGTAAGCGTTTACTTTTAAACATAGGTATACTTATAGCATGAACGAATATGACTTAATTATAAAGAGATGTCAGCAGTGACGGGGTCCAATAGGGCCGATGCGCCGGGCTCGCGGGTTGTTCGAAAGAGATACCGTGGCCCTGGCACAGGCAACTGAAGGAACACGGGTTGGTTTTAGACAGTAAAAGTCTGACACGCCCTCCCGCTCCGCCCAGAGCGGTAGAAGTCATTTGGTGATTTCCCATCCACAAAAAAAAAAGGGTTCCTTTTGGTTTTTCCTTACGCACAAATGGGGTGCGTCTGACATTTAAGGAGTAATAGAGAGAGGTGTCGTGACGTAGGAAGATCACCCGGATCTCATAGATAGGAGTTAGGACATGTTCAAAGCTGTAGAGTCAATATTATTATTATACCTACAGGTTGAATTTTTTAGACAGTGCCGTCTGCTAAGAGGAGGTCTTGAGAGACTGTCCATAAGTTATTGAGAAATTTTGAAGCCAATCGATGAATTATTCCCCGTATAATAATAATAAAATAATATAATAATAATAATATAAAATAATTATTGTCCCGGGGGGACAGATCGGAAAAAAAAAAGTTCGATCTGTGTGGACAGGGGAAATCAAACTGTGCTAGCAGGGGGCTGCTAGCAACAAGGGGACAGTTTGATTTCTATTTGTCCCCCATAGAATTTAATATACCTACTAATTTTTCTTATAAGGATCAAAAACTCTTACTGAGCTGAGGTTTGAGTACTAAAGAAGTCGGTTAAAAAGTCGTCATAAATCGCAAAAAAAAAACTCATACATTTCGTAGGAAATGAGACTCCCATCTTATTTTTTTATGCTGCAATGAAGTCTAGCCGAAAACGAACAAAAAAAAATATGATTTAAAACTAATGCTCGTTAGAAAAGCGACTTTGTTTTTATATTAAATTTATATATATTGGTACTGATCAGTTTTCGTATAATTATAAGCAATAAGAGCAGTATAGGGCATCTTCACAAGAGTAGGTAGAAAGAAAGAAAAATATTTTATTTGGGACACGCACAGGAAATACAGTTAAAAAGGAGCATATAAAAGTAACAAAATAAACATTAAAAAAAAAAGAAATTAAATTAAATAAAAATTCAGACTAAAAAAAAAGAGACCTGTGCGAGGCCAAAAAGGCTCCCATCTCAGCATAAAGCTGCGATATTTAAAAAAATAAATACCGCAACGCTGGTATTCTGATAGGGCCTGTGTGATGCCACGGACATACCCACGGATATCAATTAAAAATCGCAAGCGGAATAAAATCAAATAAAATAAAATACAAACACTAGAATACTTGAAAAGAAAAAACAAAAACCGTCAAGGTAGCTAGTCAGGTAGCTAGAACTTCCATAGATACTGATTTCCGAAATACTCGAGTCACAAGGCGAAACAATATCATATAAAAAAAAAAAATACTTTACTTAAAAAAGTAAAAACCGACTTCAAAAACCAAAAACGAATAAAATAACTTTCATAAAAAAAACTTGACAGCATCTGAAGTCGGTGCCAAGCTAAGGTGCATTGAGTAAATTTATTTTTCCATTTTTAGATACAATTTTTTTTTATACAATTACATAAGTAAGAACAAAACGAACGAAAAGCAGAATCGTCAAAAATCGGCTTAGAAATGCCGGAGATACAGTACCTACAGTTATGCATATAACTTCGTACATAAGAATAACTAATTACATATTATAATATATTATATACTAAAACCTTCCTGAAAGTATTTAGATCACGTTATTAAAAGAATAATCAAAATTGTTTTATTAGTTTTTGAGAAAATCGCGGACATACAAACATCATACATAGGTACGGGTCGAAAATAGAACCTCCTTTTTTGAAGTCGGTAAAAAAAAACAAAGTCTATATATTTACCTCCAGGCCCGGCACAGATGGTCACTCCGTTGACAATGACAGCAGTCATTTTTGGAATTTGTGCGACCACGGGGAAGTAAACCCGGAAGCTGATGGCTTCCCCCTGGTTATAACTTTTCAAGCTGCCACGTGGCTCTATATGGCCGTTATCAGTTTCCTAACAGAAAAATACATTTTTAGACGGTACACACCGCGAGCTTTCGCTACGCGAGCTTTTATTACGCAACGAAAATTCTTTCGCGAAATCAATATTATCAGAAGAAACATGTTTGTAGTGAGTAGGTACCGTCCTTGAACCTTTCGTATGAACTCGAGACAGTGGCTTTTTAATTGTATCTGTTGTTACCGTCATACGAGACTCGCAAATGCCCGGTTTTATTAAACAATAAAACCGGGCATTTGCGAGTCGGAGTTACTCACTAAAGCCGAATTTCGTGATTAGCTAAAGGCCATAACACGTATTCTTTGAAAGTTCAACAGATTTTTGAAATGAAGGAGCTTTTACATTGCCGCGATTAGGGTTACCATTATGACAGGCGTTTGCCGCATTTGACAGGCATTTTAAGGTTTAGACAGGCGTGCGGCCGGCATTGGTCTGAGACAGGCATTTTTAAATTTCGCGTCCGCGCGCCCATCGCGGTTACATAAATGCAAGCGCGATGCGCGCGCGGGCGCGAAATTTGAATGACACCGGCGGGCGGCAACTTAACTACACAGTGGTGCAATTTTCTCAAAAGTAGGGAAGTGAATGGTGACATTATAGAATTCATGAAAATCTGCCAGTTTGTGTTCTCTATTTTGGCACACAATGCGAACGTAGAACGTACGTTTTCTCTCGTCAACGCCCAGTGGAGTAAAGAAAGAAATCGGCTGACAATTGATCAGTACGAGTAAAAGCAATATTGATTACTCAGGAAAATTACAAAACTGTATCTTGTGAAGATTTTTACGTTTATGTTTTAGAAAAGAAAGAACTATTAAAAAAAATAATGTCCTCTGACAAATATCAGTAATAAATATCCCTCTTCATTATTATCTGTTGGCTTTTACTTATTACCTACAGCGTTTTGCTTTAGCCAGGCATTTTTCTGAAAACTCTGGCATTTTAGGTACCATAGACAGGCATCCCTCTATTTACATATGGTAACCCTAGCCGCGATGGAATAGAAGCGAATATTTGTTACGAAATTGTACAACGTATAATTAACTTTATGTTAAACTAGCTGCGCCCCGCGGTTTCACCCGCGTAGACCGGGATAAAATGTAGCCTATGTGTTATTCCACGGTATAAGCTATCTTCATTCCAAATTTCATCCAAATCGGTCCCGCCGTTTGAGCGTGAAAAAGTAACAAACACACACACAGTCACAAACTTTCGCCTTTATAATATTAGCACAGTCATACAGTCGTCCGACGAGAGCCCGAGCTGCTTACGTAGTTCGCCGAACTTCGTAAGCAGCTCGGGCTTCGTCGGACGACTGTATGATGTATCTAGACTGTGATATTAGTGTGAAGTACTACACTGTCAAGAAAGTACCGGAAAACGATCAATTGATAATACACAAAATGTCAGTTATTCATCCAAAGTTATTTTATCGCTATCAAAGTATGCTCATCTGTCTGGCATTAATGCTGAAATACCTTTTTGGCGCAGCCCTGAGGCACACACTATTGTTTTAAAACATTATTTTCATTTTTTTTTTCTTTTGTTTTTGTGTTTCACGAAGTGTGTCCAAATAAACGTTTTCTTTCTTTCTTTCTCCTTCAGAAACGATACAACGCCAACGAAAAATCCAATCATCAAAACATTTTTATACGCATTTTCCGGAATTGAGTTCAGTTCTCGCCGCGCATTCTCCTTTATGTCTTCTACCGAATGTAAACGGGTGCCACAAAGTGGTAATTTGAGTTTAGGAAAAAGAAAGAAGTCAGCTGGAGCCATATCTGGTGAATAAGGTGGTTGCTCGATGGTATTTGTTGAGTTTTTGGTCAAAAATTCGTTCACTATGATGGCCTTGTGCGAAGGCGCATTATCGTGGTGCAAAATCTAAGAATTTTCTTTCCCCAAATCTGGCCTTTTTCTTCGAATTTGCCCTCTTAAACGCCGCATGACGCTCACATAATATTCTTTATTTACTGTTTGACCTTCCGACAAGAATTCCAAGCGCACAACACCGCGATTATCAAAGAAAACGGTCAACATGACTTTGACTTTTGATCGACTTTGGCGTGGTTTTTTTTATTTCGGTTCAGTTGGAAGGCGCCACTCCGAATCTTGTTGACTAGTTTGCATGTTAAACTGTAAACCCACGTCTCGACACCAGTAACAGTACGTTTAATGAATGTTGGGTCGGAATTGACTCATTCTAGCATGTCCTCAGCGACTCTTATGCGATTGAGTTTTTGTACAAAAATCCAGGTCTTGAGAATAGCCGAGCGGAAGCATGTTTCATACCCAAGTGATTATTTAAAATGATACGGATCGACTGAGACACAGAAAATTCAGCGGCTATCTCTCTCAAACTTGAATGAGCATTTTCAGTCACTATTTCCTTCACTTTTGCGATATTAGCTTCAGTTAAAGACGTTGTTGACCTACCAGAGCGAGGCAAATCTTCCATCACATCTCGACCGCTTTTGAACGCTTTGTACCACTCATAAGCACGTGTTTTTGATAAAGTCGATTCACCGTAAGTAAGCCTTCTGTAACATTTTCAAGGACTCCGAACACGAAATTTCATTGGCGATGCAAAATTAAAGACAAACTTTTTGTTCGATGGTTTTGTCCATTATGAAATTCGCAATACCTACACACTAGATATGAGCTTACTAAAAACAGCACTGTATTTATTCTAAAAAACAGATGCAACTCAAACTCGGCGCCAAAATGGAAAACAGTTCTGCTAATCTAACAACAAAAAAAAAAAATCTAAAAATTGATTTTGGAACCATAAACAAATCATCCATTCCCGATACTTTTTTGACTGAATGTATTAGCCCCCGTTCCCACGGGCGTAATAAAATCGCGGCGGGATTTCATCGCGCACTGGATTTTCAACTCTCGTTGTTGAACCGAGCGTTGAGAATCCAACTTAACAATAACAGAGTACATTCTAGCGCGTCGAAAAAACAAACTGTTGGATTTTGCACTCTCGGCGCTAAGCAGAGCGTTGAAAATACAGTGCGCGAAAAAAAATCGCCGCGACATTATTACGTCCGTGCGAACGTCGACTAACAGAGCATTACAAACTAGAATACAAGACGCTAGGTGCGGGAATTCCCGAGAACGTCCGACAATTCGCCGGAGGACGCGCGACTTGTTTTTAGGCTCGTATCTAGTTTGTCTTTTACACAGATGGCGTTAGCTGTACAGTTAAAATTTCAAGTCTCAAATAAGAAAAGAAAACATAAGCAGTCTCTTCTTTTTTAAATTCGGTTAAAAATGTGCGGCATGCCGTAACATCAACTTTTTCAAAATCTTAAATTCACTCACTGACTGGCAACGCACAGCCCACTGCTGAATTTAGAACACAGAACAGATAATTTATCTGTGGTTTAGAAGCATGTTTTGCACAAGAGATCCTTAAACAAATTTAAATGAGCACTATGTAAGGATTTGTGAAAATTCACTCCCTAAAGAGTTAACTAAGAGATGAAAGTTTGTATGGAATTTGTCATTTTCCCCTATGGTAAAAAAACATTGGGCACACGGCTTGTTAGTTGATAATTTTACTATTCAATACTGTGTCTCGTTGACCTCCGATGACTTATAATACCAATTCTAAACTGGTTTACACATAATATATTTTATCTGCAGCTGCTCAACATTTAAAAATATTAATATAAAATTCTCAGACACCTAAGTCAGGTTTGAGGTCGTAACATAAATTTTAAGTAGGTAGTGTAATAAATAACTATTGATTTTTCTGGTTGTTCATAACAAAACCACCCGGTTTCTGAAAGGAGGCACAAGAATTAACTAACAGACTGTCAAACTCATGTTACCCGAGTTAACTGCTGTGATTACTGACCGAAGTAACTGCAATCAATAAAAACATTTGACAAGGGGTATCGTGTTACACAGTACACAGTGGGTTGTGGGATAGATAGTCAGACGGTCCATGTAAAAATCGGCCAAGTCCGTGTCAGACCACGCACAATGAAGGGTTCCGCATAATTGAAAACAATTTATCCCAAATACAAACTTTTGCCTTGACCAGAGACAATTTAATTCAATTTTTATTATTCAAGCATTGCCATACAATGTGGCAATGCCACCAGTCTTTTGGGTTAAACCTTATACTTAATTATGAACTTCGTTAGTTTTTAATCTAACTCGTGAGATTGTAAACTGTCGACAAATTGTGACTGTACCATACAATATAACGTCTTAATTTTCGATAGTTTATGATTTATCCATGTCATTCCGTCAAATTGTAAACTGGCATACAAATGAATGCGACGGAACTGGACGGAACGCACCTTGCGTGCTCATTGGTTGAACGTCATGTGCCCCACGCCGCAATCTTTGGCTGTCATCTGTCATTCGCTGTCATTCGTTCGTTTGTCGCGGAACATTAACAAACAGATGTTTTTGTGGTTTTTAATAGTTTTCGTGACGAAAATAATTAAAAGTTATAATACAGGGTTACTGGTAATTCGACGTATATCCGTCAGGGGCTGATAAGGGGGCCAAAATGCAACAAATTGAACCCGCCATATGTATGGCCGAAATTCAATAGTTTTCGTGATATTTAAATTTTAAGAGTTTTTCGATATTTAAGTACCCAAAATTTGACATTTAATTCCAAATAAAAAAAAACACATATTTGAATGGGTACCATTAAAAATGATGTTGTAGCTGGCACTTTAATTAAGCTATTGACATAATTAAAACTACTTAATTTAACAAAATAATTAAAATAATGAGCGATATAAGAATAATATCTTACCAATATTTTCATTTTACGCTTCAAAAATGTTGTCTCGTCACAAAAATTACTATGACATTAATCGTACAAATAACTAAAATAACTTGCCTATTCTGTAAGCTTTCCAAAAAGGTATAAAAGTCAATTTTAAAATACATAATTCGTGGCATGGCATGTGTTTGAAGCGGCGCGGCGGCACGCGGTGCAAGGAGAGAAATCATCTGTGTTTTTTGTTTATGATCCTCGCTAAAACAACCGATTTTACTGGCGAAATTCTTCGTGAGGGGGCGGGGTGTGCGGGCGGGGGAGTATACGGCGTCTCCTGCGCTCGCGTCGCCTTCCTTAGTAAGTTTCGACTCTACGCCGCGCAAGCACGTGTGTTGTTATCTTGCTATTGTGGCGAACCTAATTAATATCTATGGTTCCCACTATTAGTTCTCTGACAACACTAGTTGGTCTAGAGGGTTTGTCTATGTTTCACGACAGAAAACAAGTGACTAGGATTTTGCATCTAAATGTAAAATATTATAATGATCTTCGTGTGATTATTCAATTAGATTCCTATCCTGTGTTTGTGTATATAGATAATGTTACTGTCGTCGTTTGGACATTGTGCTGTGGTACAAATACAAAGATAATACAACAGGACCGAGTTTCAATTCCTAAACTATTAACCAATCTCTCATCGCGTTAATTTGTTATCGATCATTATTGTTAATTCTTGTTTCTCTTGTTATTCTTTTTGTTATCATTGTTATTTCGGATAACATGGCTTCGTATTCTAATAACGAATACGCAGACATAATGTTTTGTTATGGTTTTGCCGATGGAAATGCGGCTGCGGCTCGGCGAGAATACCAACGCCGCTTTCCCGATCGTCGACTTCCCCACGTTACTGTTTTCGGGAGCACCTATCGACGATTGTCTGAAAGGCAGTGTTCAGAGAGCACAAGTCAACGCTGGCAGACCTCGACGGTACACAGCTGACGAAGAGGACACCTTTCTTCAGTGTTTTATTGATGACCCAAACATCTCAACGAACATTGTTGCAAGACAGCTCGGTATGTCCCAGTGGAAAGTGTGGTCGGTAGTACATCTATCAGGTAGACACCCATACCATTATCAACCTGTCCAAACATTGCACGAGGGAGATCCTGCCAGGCGACTCGAATTTTCTCGGTTTATGTTAAACGCTGACGCTGTTACATGCGAGTGCTATCTAGATTACGACGGGAGAAAAGCTATTGTAGCCTATATCCGGTCATTTTAGTCGGCGGATTAGTAAAATATCGATATTTTCAATCGATTACAATTATTTAATTTTAGTCTGTCGTCTGGCAACATTCAGGTTAAGTTTTAATGGCGGAACTACTAAAAATTCAATAAAGTAAATCTTAATTATGTTTTACAATGCCAGGGTAAAAGAAATGTTGATAAAAAAAACTTGAACATGTCAAAATACGACTTAATTTTTGAGAAGTAAATAGTCTTGACACGGCACCAAAACTAAGGGGCCCACTGGCGGGCATTCTCCTTTTTTATAAAATTTGACGTAAATTTTTTAATGCATTTTGTTTCATACAAATACAAATGATCCTTTCTCTCCCCGCGCCGATTCAAACACATGCCATGCCACGAATTATGTATTTTAAAATTGACTTTTATACCTTTTTGGAAAGCTTACAGAATAGGCAAGTTGTTTTAGATATTTGTACGATTAATGTCATGTTTGTGACGAGACAACATTTTTGAAGCGTAAAATGAAAATATTGGTAAGATATTATTCTTATATCACTCATTATTTTAATTATTTTGTTAAATTAAGTAGTTTTAATTATGTCCATAGCTTAATTAAAGTGCCAGCTACAACATCATTTTTAATGATACCCATTCAAATATGTATTTTTTTTTATTTGGAAGTAAATGTCAAATTTTGGGTAAATATCGAAAAACTCTTCATATGGTGGGTTCAATTTGTTGCATTTTGGCCCCCTTATTAGCCCCTGCCGGATATACGTCGCATTACCAGTAACCCCTGTATATTGGCATACCAAATTCGTTTATTTTTTTTTTAGTCTAGCATCATTTACTGGCGTTGCTTTTCTATCGCGGGGAATGCCCGCCGGCCAGAGCTGGGTATTTCCCATTCTGTTTGTTTACGTTACTTTTACGCTTCTCAATCTCAACGCCGCGCATGCGCCACGCAGTGTAGCACTCACAGAGTACTTTATACTGTTGCACCCATAGATATATGAAAGAAGGAGTGCCCGGTAGTTGAAAATGTATCAGAACCCGATGTCGCTAGGTTGGCCCCACCACCGCGCCACTACTACACATGTAGTTCAATAAAAGCAATAGATACAAAGTCGCGCACACACTTGCAATTCATAAATCAGAACATACTACACAATCAATTATAAACCTTAACTCGTCACACACAGCGTGCATTTACCATGCACCGTACAACTTACTCACACAAAAACATCTGGCGCTATTATTGTGTTGTGCAAAAAGCAATTTATTTTACATATACGCTAGTGATTGACTAAATCGGAAAGTTATCGATACTTCCATTTATTACTGTACAAGAAAAATTTGGGGTCCTGAAAATAAAATAAAAAATGATATGTCCAGAAAGTATTATATATTTTAAATTAAAAAAAAAATGTATATTAAAAAAAAAAAAACACGAATCAATAAATTAAAACAATCCGGTTAAGTTGGTTTAGGCTGTGAAACCATAGGAATTGTTGAACCCTGTTATGATGTGTTTACTCACTGACCTGTAAAGTGGAGGTATTTGTTCAGTACTTGACGTACTCTAAATTTTGGGATTGCCCATTCAAAAAGCCTGCGAGTTTTCTTTAGAGGCTGGAACATTTCTGCCTTAAAGTGAATTGAGCATATGGTGCTACATTTTGTTGGGAACCAGTTAGGTGGCCTTCCTGTGGCATCAATCCATTATTTTTTTTGTATTTGTATCTTTTGGGAAGCTAAAAAGGTACTATAAGAACTTATTTATCATTTACATAATAAGTATCTTAAGCTATAGTCTATAGTCTAGGAACTAGTTGGCCGCTGAGACAGGGGTGAGGCGGCGGTTCGCAACGCACGTACTGAGTAATGCGCCCCGGCTCCTCCATCCCACCGCTCACATACCTAAGGCGCGATCAACTAGTTCCGCGCGGTCTATACTTCTTAACCTCACGATGAGTAAGCAGGTAGCAGGCAACAGGCGAATAGGCTTTTGTTATTAAAAAAAAACCCTTAGTTAAGAAATAGTTAAATATATGAAAACAAACACATGCCATACTCATGCATAACAAATAAATAGCATGAATATGTTGACTTATTTTAAGCAAAAATCACTAATATTTTATCTGAACCATACCGATTACTGCAACGCATTCGAATCTTGTGGTGCATAGTTAAAGACTTCAGCGGAAGTAAAATACCAAAACCAAAAAAAAGTAAGGAAATAGCACGAAGATGCGATAATTTAAACCCAAAAACACTCCACCTAAACATTAATAAACTTACTTTACGACCGTTGGTTATGCATTTCTCAACTAGGTAAAATAATCAAAAACAGTAAAAAAGATTATTTTACATTCTCAAAGGTTTTCCAACCGTACTTAAACGTCATCTTATCAAGTGTTCCAACCGGGCTAAAACGGTTGACAAATTGAAAAATAAACTATAATAGCAATATAATATTCGTTGGGCAATCGACATTATTATCGATAGCCTACTTTAGTGGATCTTAACCTCATCACTATCTCGCCGCAAGACACAGCGGCTGTACTATGCGACGCTCCGCGTAAATAAAGTATCGTTTTGTTATTTTTACATTGCTTGTCCAGTCGCTTAGCGACATACTTAAGGTAGTGGTTAAGGAGCAATGTATTTGCTGCAAAAATAGTACAGCCGCTGCGATATTTGAAAACAAAAATAACGTAGTAAAAGCAAGAAATATTTTACGATTTGTTGTTTTTTATGATTTTAAAGATAAATACAGTAAAATACTTTTAATTACATATGGTAAGTGATTCCGTGAGATACGAAGTTTTTAATATCACTTCGGTTTTTGCAGGAAACCACTGAAGAACACGGCATTTTTATAATTTATCGTGACCACGGTCGAAAGCGTACTAGTTCGCGGAGACGGCCATTTGGCGAGTAAAGGCGCAGCGTGCGCATAACGCGTGGACACAAACACGCCCCCATGCCACTTCTCCTGTTTTTTATATTTCTATGGTTGCACCGCACGCCGCGCCGTACGTACGTGTGTGATATTATTATGATGATATTATTTCGTATTTTTGACAGTATTGACACAGATTCACAATCATAGATGTGAGAATAAGTGTGGTTCATTGTTTGGATACGATTAATATTATTACAAGTTTAGTTATTCGTATTTATATCCCCCTCGGCCCCCGGTCCCTGGGGTCCCGCAAATCTCGACAAGTACTCTTTAATCAAATTTCAAATAAAGTCAAAACATGTTCAGTAACAAAGAGGCAGTTTGTACTTGGAGGCCATTCAAAATTACTTATATAACGTTGTTAGTTGTGTAAAAATATACAAAAATAAAATCATAACATTCTTATTAATATAATGATTTCTAAATTAATTGTGTAACTACGGAACCCTATTACTGCGCGTGGCCCGACACGCACTCGGCCGGTTTTTTTTTTTAATTTAAATGCCGCCTAAGTACTTGTATTGATGCTGTACTGTTTCGATTTTTTTTTTTTTATGAGACGTCTAGTCGTCTGATCAACAAAAGCCATAGTCGGCCCGTCATGACCATTGATTATGTTTGAAAAAATAACTTTTAAATTTCCATGTTAGAAATTATTTGTTAATTTCGAAATACTCCTGTGCATTAGTATTGTCTTTGTTTTAATTTATTGTCGTATTATCGTCTCAAACTCGTATACCAAAAATATAAAAAAAAAAAATAATACTCACAGATCGTGGGCCTGCAACCGTAAAATATATTTTTAATCCTAGGGAAGATACAGGCAAAGCGTCATCATCTAGCCGCAAAGTGATTTTCCCGTACACATCTTCTGGATTATTTTTGTCTTTATAAAAGCCATAAATACCAGGGCACGGACTATTCGCAAGCCGGCTACACCCAAATTGTATACTTAAAACTAAAGCACACAACCACACTGACTTTTTATCCATATTTCAAAATTTCGTGTTGCTATTTGTATCAAAGCGACGTGTTTTCTTGCCTCCGAAAGGTGAAGGACTGGCACATATTATAAAGTGCTCTGTGGACTGGCATTTTAAGTCGTCGCTCCACATCAGTCCACAAAGTAAGCCGACGTTCACACGGACGTAAAAATATCGCGGCGATTTTTTTTCGCGCATTGGATTTTCAACGATCTGCTTAGCGCCGAGAGTTGAAAATCCAACAATGTCTTTTCGACGCGCTAGAATGCACTCTGTAAGCCGACGTTCGCACGGACGTAAAAATATCGCGGCGGGATTTTATCGCACACTGGATTTTCAACTCTAGTTGTTGAGCCGAGCGTTGATAATCCAACTTAACAACAACTGAGTGCATTCTAGCGCGTCGAAAACACTGTTGGATTCTCAACTCTCGGCGCTAAGCAGAGCGTTGAAAATGCTGTGCGGGATAAAATCCCGCCGCGATATTTTTACGTCCGTGCCACGTCGGCTTAAGCTGCACACGTGTGCACATCTTTTACTATTAAACTGCACGCCCCACTAAGATGTAAATTGCCTAACAGCTGGCCATAACCTAAAATTAAATAATTACTACTTGACTAAACAATGCATACGTCGCATCAAGTAGGTACGTCACATCAAGTGGCACCTGTGAAACGGGTTGTCATTTTTAGCTCAGTCGTGCGTGGCTCACATAGAGTATAGTTATAGATTGTGGCTCATTCCAAAGTTGAACTTGTTCAAAATCGGATGTGTTTACGACAATTCTTCATCGACACGCTAAGAAGAATGACAATTTAAAGTACCTATGTGTTCAATTCTTTCTTAATCATTTCTTTTCTTGCTCAGAAGTTTCAGTGGAAGTTTGTTTTTTTGTGATGGATTCTGCTCCTGCACCCTAATTGCGTAACACATTATCGATCGGAGTTGGTTTCATTTTGAAACAAATTGCTAATCCATTGCTTCATAATATGCTCGAAAAATTTGTCTGCTCAACAACGTAAATAACGCAAAGAATGTTGTTGAACTGTCAAAATGAAACCAACTCCGATTGATAATGTGTTACGCAATTAGGGTGCTGGAGCCAATTACCTATTTTTATTATTTTAGATACTTTTTTTAGGACATTAATGACACTAAAACGATGGCGACGTGAAAATATATTTTTTCAGTTAAGAAATTTTCATAGAATGTTAAAGTTGAACTTTCGGGCCTGGCAGATCCGGCTTTTACGTTAACATTGTTACAAAGAGTGACCATTAGTCTTGCTAAAACTAATAATTTTTTTCGCGACCGAAACCGACACGACGCAAAAATTTCATTTCATTACGAATTCGCGACGGCTACACCTAACGATTTTTCCTGGGATCCCGCTTCTGACACCGAATTAGTTAGGATGGCGCTTCGTGGGACCTTTTGAATAAAAACACACTATTTCTGCTTCACTGAATTTATTTTAAAACTTGCACACAAAAATTACAATGAAAAATATGTATTGGACAACATTTATTTTGTGGGTTGACTGCACTGCTGTGCATAGCGAGCAGTTTTATAGTACATGAATATTCTCAAATCAGCAATTTTAAAGTAGTGATGGACATTATATAAGATATCCACTCACGCCATCGCCAGCGGGAGCGCCGCTTAAAAAAACTAGTCGATTGTACCACCCGCTGACGTCATTCGGCCAAAATTACAAATTTTTCCCAACAGAATACGTAGGTACAGCAAAAAGACTATTTGCACATCAAAATTTGCATGACTAAATAAATTAAACATAACGTCAGGTCGACGAAGCCCCGCATAGCGGGGCTCCTATTTCTGTCTGCAGGGTTTAAAGGAACCTAACTAAACCGTACCTCGGGGTGCCCAATAAATTATAATTTGTACAAGTTTTGATATTTAATTAGTTAACTAGTAATGCAATAATAAGTGTATTAGATGTGCATTTGTTATTTTTGATGAACAGTTAGTATTTAACTAACTAGTTAAATACACTACTAATTAACTAATTAGTAGTGTAATCATTGATTTGGTGTTTGATGTGTTGTTTGGTGTGATTGATGTAGATTATTAGATGTAAGAATATTTTTCTGGTGTGCGATTAATAATTTTCCAATTATTTTTATCAGATCTTAAAACTTATTTAATAATATTAATATAGGTAGGTAATGCTCTCAAATAAATTTTCAGGTTTTAGAAAGTAGTTGCAAGGTATACATATACATAGTTTTTTTTACAAAATTAAAGCGACTATTGGCTTCGTTTAGGGTATTTTTACACCCGTGCTAGTTTCACTTATCTCTCTACACCAGCACCCTAATTGCGTAACACATTATCAATCGGAGTTGGTTTCATTTTGACAGTTCAACAACAGTCATTGCGTTATTTACGTTGTCGAGCAGACAAATTTTTCGAATATATGAAGCAATGGATTAGCAATTTGTTTCAAAATGAAACCAACTCCGATCGATAATGTGTTACGCAATTAGGGTGCTGGGGCGGCCAACCGGTCGATCGCGACTATTAGACCAGTCGATCGTGGCAAGGCAAAAAATATAAATACGTAGAACAGACTGCGCAACGTAACGTGCGAAAGATGCTCAAACGCAATGCTCACACTAATATAAATAAGTAGTTACTAGGAATAATTTCCAGTTTTATATTTTTCTTCTTAAATAAAAAAATCTACATAATTGCGTACTGAACTGTTTCATTTAAGATTTCAAGACGTATGTAATTGGTAGATCACACAGGGTGTCGTCAATGAACAGATCTTGGGTCTAACAAAGTTGGCAACCCCTGCTCTATACTAACCTATTAGAACAGCACCTTTATGTCATAGCAGTAGCGGCAAGTGTTACCACTGATGTGCGGTTGCCTGTAGATTTAAATTCGGTTACTAAAATGGATCAGTCTAAAATAACCATAATTTTAATCGAAATATTTCTGTGATAAAACAGTTCTAATCCACGGCAAGTACTGTGCTGTATCAGTGTACACGACATATTCGTTGAGATTGCATGCGCTGGCTCTGTTTCCATTCTGCAGGGATAGGGAGACTACGCCCCGCAGTCTCCACTTGCCGCCATCTAGAAGATAGAGGCCGCCACCGGAATCCCCGTTGCAAGGGCCATTGCCATCTCGACTACCTGTCAAAGTGAAATGTCAAAAGTGACTTTTGGTTCACAGCATAGAGTTTGCCCTTTATGTAAAAGTACTCTGTGGTACAGAGTACTTTTATATGGTTCACAGATTAGATGCTTTTAACGTTTTTTGCATCGTTCTCACATATCTAATTACAAATTCAACATTAATGATGTAACTAATATTTTTGTAACAATATAATATAAAAGAGGGTCCACGCAGTTTCTTGCCTGTTCTTCTCCTTATGTACCTACTTAATACGCTTTGGAATAGGCAATACTACTACTAGCTTCATATTTCTGACCGACTCCTTTTTTTTTTGTGGATGAGAAATCATCAAATGGCTTCCCCCGCTCTGGGCGGAACGTGAGGGCGTGTCAGACTTTTACTGACTAAAACCCACCCGTGTTCCTTCAGTTGCCAGTGCCAGGGCCACGGTATCTTTTTCGAACTACCCGCGACCCCGGCGGCATCGGCCCTATTGGACCCCATCACTGTTCACATCTCTTTGAGGCGCGCGTGGAACACAACGCGCCGTCGACCCGGGCCTGGTCCTTACCGGACGGCGAGCTACCCATTGCTCGTCGTCCGCAAGCCCGCGCCTACGGTGGCCGGGAATCGGCAACAAATTCCCGCCGCCCAGGGCATCTCCTGCGACGGCTAGTGGCGCGATGGCGCGACTGTTGCCTCTCCCTCACGCGTTCCGCTTCCTCCTTCGCGAGCATTACTGCTTAGCAGAAGGAGTGACGGCCTCCCATGCACTCTCGCTCCGCACCATGGCCTGGACCAGGTTTGGACGCGAAAGATCGCCGCCGCCGATCGCCTCCGCGAGAACACGGCGGTGCTCCATCCAAGCCGGGCAGACCTCCACTGTATGCTCCACCGTGTCCTCCGGGCGACCCACACAATGGTGACACCCGAGCGTTTTTTGGGCTCCCTATCCGGAACAGGGACCTCCCGAACCATGACAACCATGTCCGGTGAGGACCTGTGTCAGGCGGAAGGTGAGGACGCCGTGGCGCCTCTCCAAACACTCCTCAAAGAGGGGACTTATCGCTGTAATTGTGGCGTGGACAATTCAAAAGTGTCTGTAAATGGTTTAATTTAAATAAATGCTTTGAGTTCGAGTAATAATATTATAGATCATCATGTCGTCCACACCGTATCCGGCGATGGCGACTCCTATATGTTTAATCAGGGTCTTTATTCCGGTGAGCTCTGATGTGGCTAGCAAAACCAGGACCTGTTTCACCACCTACGATTAAGTTCCTATTAACTTACTTGGCAGATAATTTCATACAAATTCTGTTCCAATTTTGAATTTATTCGGTGAGTGTGGCTATTCGGACATCGTGAAATAAGCCATTAACGTTTACAAGTCCTCAAAAGAAGCAGAAAGTAATTGCCATTGAGATACATCCCCACAATACTTTGGGCAAAGCTTTGGGTCTTGCGTTAAAGGATCCCACTGACTTACTTCTCGGCCTGTCCGACCTAGACCTGTCAAGACCTGCGGACGGACAGGTCCGTATGGAAATGCGCCACAGACACACAGTTCGCAACCGGCCAAAGATACTAACTCGGTAAGTTAGACAAAAAAGTGGTATTTTTAAACCATAACCTTTTTAAAGACAATCCTACTTAATTAAGGCACGGTCAAACCAACGCATTGAACATGCGTCCGCGATGGTGTGCAAATGCGTTTGTGGCGACATTTACAACGCTACATCCAAACTACGCATCAAAGACCTGACGTCACACACATCCTATATCGCGCAAGCAGAGTTTACCGCGCGACTGGCATATAGACAACATCCCGACATCAACCGTCGGGCAGTTGCCCACCAAATACAACACTCATCTGGTCGGAGTATCTTCCCTTTACTATATTAGACGATGAGAGAACTTTGCACCGTGATCCTCATGCTTCTATACTGGTGACTCAGTCTCATCAGCAACCTTGGCACAGCACACTGCACTTTCAGTCGGTCTACAAGCAGAACCATTCAACCCTCTCCTGGTCGATGCCAGCAGTCAGCCTTAATCCGACGCTGTACCACTTCTGACTCACTGGAGAATAAAGGAGCGCCACCCCGATTCAATGGGGAATCTTCGCAGACAGTTCCGACTCGCCGTGAATTATGCGGCACCCAGTTCGGACTTACTGGAACCACAACTGGCCCTGGCAAGCATCACAATATGCACTGACTCAGCCAACTATCGACCTCTGGTCTCCGGAGGGAAGTGATGCGGTGGCATTTACAACGCCATATGCGAACTACGCATCAAAGACCTGTCGACATACAAATCCTGCATTGCGCAAGCAGAGTTTACCGCGCGACTGGCACATGTAAATGTATACAATGTATACAACGTCCCGACATCAACCGTCGAGCAATTGTCCACCAGACACAACACTCGTCTGGTCGGAGGATCCTCCCTTTCTATATAAAAGATGAGTGAACTTTACGCCCTGTTCCTCATGCCTCTATACGTTCATTGATTTAAATTTACGCCTGCGCTGCACTGCGGACCCTGCATGAACGCATTTTTTTGGCCGTACCTTTATAAATAAAAAATACCAGTGGTGATGAAAAGAAATTGCCAATGGTAACGCCCAGGGTAACATCTTCATAATTATGTAATATCTGAATGTATACCTGCACACAAGGTATTGTGGGAGGTTAGCTTGTGGAATGCAGGCGAGCTGGCCCTGCACTCTTTGTTGCTGACTATAGGGACGCGCAGCATTTGGGGCTTATCTAGCAGCACGTCGTCACCCCAGCCGGCCACCTGCCAAATAAATACAATGTTACATTACAACGATTACCATGTTGCAACTCCAGGACTTTTCGGTCCAAGCGGCTATCCGTTCTGTGAGCAAAGTGAGGCCACTATCACTTAATATTGTCAATTAATTCTTCGGGCTATATCGGTTTCCTTGGCTCTGCTGCGAATCTCTTCTTTTCTGATTCGATCATGCAAGGGATCTTGCATCCGTATTGCCTAATTGATTTAGATAACTGATTAGATCTAACTGCTTCAGTAACCTGTGATATTCTTGAAAAGTTGACAGCAATTTAACTTGGATTCCGCAGATGCGGGCTGGTACCAGCCGGGGGCTGCGTTGAAGAGTGCTTAAGTGTCGCCCCCGGTGCATGTGTGCGAGGGTACACGGGGTAGTTAGTCAGTACTCAGTAAAAGTCTGACAGACCACTACGTCCGCCCCAGAGCGGAGGACATCCATGAGGGTTTCCACCCCGTTACAAAAAAAAAGGTACTTACAACTCCAGTAGCCCCGACAACACGTAAGAGCTCAGTGTTACCGCTCCACAGACAAACTGGACGGATGAAATCATTGAACAAGACGCGTTTGTTCAGTGTGAGTATCATTAAGTCATCTGAAAGAAGCAAATGATAAAGGATTAACATCGACGAGAGCGCCGTGCAATGATTGTTGATATCGCTGTCCCTCATGATGAGAATCTTGAAGAAAGCTGAGAAAGATAATCCGGAAAGAGCAACATGGTCATGTTTTATGAACCGGACGAGGGTCTTGTCGTAAATACAAGACCCTCGTCCGCCTCGACCGCGAGGAAGATAACCTTTTAAAAAATTACCTCTAGTACTAAGTTTGGTGCGCGGCGAGGGTATGAATGGCTGAGGAGTAGTGACATCTGCAATTGATATTTTCAGTTGTAGATGGTGCATCAGTTACTAGCGCACCCCCAGCCACAGCCGTAATGAGCTTCGGAAGCGCGGAAACTGTAGGAAGTAATGTGCAGTGCAGAGGGCAAGCTCTGGCGCAAGCACACACGCATAAAGGCCAAGTGCTTGGGGTTGGATTCGACCTCGGGCAAAGAGGCGGCACCAGATTCTAAGGTTGGCACTGCACGAAGAGGGAGAGGACAGCCGGCGTCAACGGGCAAGTACGTAGGTCCCAACTAGGACCTATAGAAAGCAGCAGAGGAGGAACGGGGTGGAATGCCTGAAATATCGGCAAAAGACTTGAACATCAAGATCCAGGACGCCATGGCAACAATGCAGAGGGCGCGCAAGGTATCCAAGGACTTAAGTGGGCCCGACCACCGTGCCCTCAAAATGGCGATAGCGGCGGCGCTCACGAAGCGGACGTCTTCCGCAGAGACAACCTGTCTTCAGGCGGAGAATGACCGCCTTGCTTCGCAGGTGGCTCAACACAGAAGAAGCTTGAGGACATTCAAGTCCATCTCGCGAAATTAGACCAGGAGTGTGTATGTAAGCGGACACCTTCCTGAGAGCCCGCAACGTAGCAATATTGCGGCGGCCGCAGAGAGCGATGGCTGTTAGGATGATAAGGGGATACTGTACGATCTCCTACAAGGCAGCAACTCCCCTGGCCGGATCAGTGCCCAGGGATCTGGACGCGAAAATCCTTGGATCCTTTTATCGCTGGCGGAACTCACTTTTAAGCGAAGTACTATTAAAGAACTCGTTTATAGTCGCAGCCATGACCTCCGCGGTGACGATGATGTTGTCACTCGAACCGTTCAGGTCGTGTACCCCGAGTTTCACCACGATGTCTTTTTCGGAATACCGGACTCTAGCACCCTGCAAGCAGTGGGCAGCTGCAAATAAAATAAACATACCGTAAATAATTTTAACTAGGCATTATAATTTAGACTGAGAATCAAAACTATTATTTTGGAAGTCGCAGTTACAAGTGCCAAAAGTATGAATGAAATTAAATGTTTATCCCTCTAAGATTTATTAGATTTAAGACAAGTAAAAATAACCTAGAAATAACAAAAATATATCCTAACATAAAACTAAAACTATTCACAAACTAAAACATGGCGTCGAAAAATTCATCCGCATCGCTGGCGACTGGTAAAGTACCCAAGAGACTGGCGGCATTGCCACGTTGTATGGCAATGCTTAGCCTCTGGCCAAGGTAAAAACCAGCCCTTGGGTCACAGGAAGTGCCAACCAGACGTTTCGATATATCTTGAAAGAGACCATGGGCACTCGGACCCCACGGCCCGAGGGTTTCAACCCCAAACGGCTCGAAAATATAGTTACCAATAAGGTTATTATATTTTCGCCGCTTGAGGTTTTCCGCACCCGCAGCAGCGGAGCCAGCACAGCACGCCGAGCCAAGAAGATGGGATGGCGCAAGAGTATGGACACACGTTGCATCCCACACTAAAGGCCTACCCACCTTCCATGGAAATAAAGACATGCCGTCCGGACTCTTGCCATCGTCGCGTGCCTAGCCATTGTGTTCTAATACAACTGGAACGCCGCGCCGACGGTAACAAGAGCTCGTCGGATGATGTCATTAATGTTAGCTTGCCGCGGTAAGCGACCCGCACTTCGGCTGCAAGACAGGCCGTGGTGTCCGAGGCTGTTGACAACTTCGCCACAGTGACAGCGATAAGGAGAACAACATGGAGCTCCAAGTCGTAGGGAAGCAGCGAGGCGGAAAGTAGTATCGTCGAACAAAGTGTCTATGTTCGACGATGGTAGTGCATGAAGCCATAGACCCGACTCCCACTTACCCACAGCCAGCAGGCGTGCACGCTCTGCAGTAGTAGCAGACGTATTAAGTAAATTGTTCTAAGTAGATCTTTTAAGACACTTTTATTATTTTTGGTCAATATTTTATAACGCGATGGCATTTCCTGACTGATCCCTGAGAAGAAATACCGAAACAAGCTGAGAGAGACTCAGCAGACTCAGCAGAGTCAAAATCCTAATAGTAATAATAATATAAATAAGGTCTGGCAACACTAGCAAGTCAACACACGTCAAAATTTTCTTATATCATATTTTCCTTATTTATTTATTTCTACAGCCATTTTACTATCAGAAAGCACGAAAATCACAATAAAACCTTTGGAAAAATACCACAAAAAATAAAGAACCACAAAATGATAATATATAACAATAGTTGTAGAAAAACCAAAAATGACGTTTGTCAAATTCGGCTTAAAGAAAATAAAGTGATGATGTAGACGATGCAGACAAGAGCCAGAACACGACATCAGGCACACCCACCATCTCCGGACTCGTCGCTCAGCTCCGCCTCACAACCGCCGGTACGCGCCTCAACCGTGAGCGTTGTGTCACCGGTCGCTGCAGTTGCGTCGAGCTCGAGCGACGAGTATTTCTCCCCGCCGTCGTCACCAACACCACCACGGCGGCAAGGAAGAGGACGGCCACCAGCGGGCTTGGGACCTCGAGGCCAACCGGCCCCGAACAGGGTCCCCGCTGCCGGTGGAAATGTGTCGCGCATGCGATGGACTCAGTCCATGAATGAAAATGTGATGCGCGCATATTATGGGGCTACAGAGGGAGGAATTAACCTTACAGCGTACCGAGGACGGATGCTCTCTCTGTTTCAGGTGCTTGAACCTGCCGTTCAACGTCTCGGCCCAACGATTGTCGGATCAGGTGCGCGTCATTCAACACAATCATAGATTGGATAACGCTACACTTGATCGGCTGCGCTCGGAAATGCAGAGTAGTTCTGCTAGTAACCCGTCCCCATCCCAGAATGTCATGCATGTGTCTGCTGAGGTTCCACTGCGAGCTAGCCAGCGTGATGAGGAGGAGGACGCCAGAGCTATATCTGCAGATAACCTATGCAATGTGGAATTAAGGAGCGTTCTGGAGGATGCGATCAGTGAGTACCGGTTCACATCACCTGACCTTAGACCACGGCTTCCACGTTTGCCCATGAATAAAAAAAATAGAGCACTGGTGTGTGCTCTGGATGCGCTGTTACCAAATTTTATTGAAAGCAGCGCAGATCTTTGCGATACACACTCAATCCTGTATTGCACGGCTGTTGCGGCATGTCGTGTAGCTCGTGTCAAATTTCCAAACACTGACCAAGCTACACGGCCAAAACCCGCCGCACCAGCCTGGCAGTGCAGGATTGAGCGTCGTATTAATGAGGCCAGGGTACTCATTGGGAAGCTTATCTGCTTCAGGGAGGGCAATACACGCCCCAGGGTGATGCGCTTTGTGAGACGAGCATTCTCGGGAACTAGTATTAGTCCTCGTGAATATGTATGCTGTGTCACAGAGCGCATCGACTTCCTGAAGCAGAAAGTTTATGCATGGGCAAACCGTATTCGTCGGTATAGGCGAAGAGTGGATCGGTACACTCAGAACCGCATGTTCCAGAGTGATGAAAGGTGGGTATACAGAACATGGGAGCGGCCTATTCCCACTCAAGGTGTGACTGACGTGCATCCACCGGATAATGAGACCATGAGTGCTTTTTGGCGAAGCATTTGGTCGGTGCCCGTCAGTCACACTGAAGGTGATTGGATGCGTGTTGTTGAGCAAGCGTGTGATTCAATACCAGACATGGAGGCTATTAACATTAGTCCTCTGGATGTGGCCTGTGCAGTCCGTCCGTTACCTAACTGGAAATCTCCAGGACCGGACGGACTGCACAATTTCTGGATTAAATGGCTACAAAGGTCACACGCCTGCTTAGCCTCCCAATTTCAGTCATCTTTAGAGACTGGGTCGCTACCACTGTTCTTTACGACAGGAGTTACCCACCTGCTCCATAAATCGGGTAGTACAGCGGAACCTAAAAACTATAGACCAATCACATGTTTACCGACGGTCTATAAAGTCCTTACATCCATTCTTAGAGCAAAAACTGCACACCATATTTATAGTAATTCAATTATGTCTGTGTCTCAGAATGGATGTAAGAACGGGTCCCGCGGTACTAAGGAGCTGCTCCTAATAGACATGACCATAAGCCAACAGGTTCGTAGATCCCGGAAAGATCTGTCGACATGTTGGATAGATTACAAGAAGGCCTATGACTCGGTGCCACATACATGGCTCATTAGGGTGCTGGAGTTGTACAAAATAGACGCAACTCTACGCACCTTCTTGATGTCGTGTATGGGGCAATGGAGGACGGTCCTTCTCTATCCAGGATGTCAGCAGATCCGAAGGATCGATGAACCGATCAGGATTGAGCGGGGAATATTTCAGGGCGATAGTTTGAGTCCGCTTTGGTTGTGCTTAGCCTTGAATCCTCTAAGCACACTGCTGGAGGACTCAGGTCTAGGCTACCGGTTGAGAAGAGGTGGTCAAGTGATATCTCACCTCCTTTACATGGATGATTTAAAACTTTTTGCCCCCAACAATTTGCGACTGATGGAGTTACTGAAGGTAACAGAAACCTTCAGTAGCGCCATCAGGATGGAATTTGGTGTGGAAAAATGTGCAGTCATGCATGTAAAGCGAGGGGAGATTATGGAATCCGTGGGAACCCAACTCTCGGATTCCATACATCTTAGATCCCTCTCGTCAACCGAAACCTACAAATATTTGGGTATGTCGGAAGCGTTGGGCATCAATGCTACTGACATGAAGCAATCGTTGAAGGAGCGCTTCTTTGGCCGCCTGAAGAAAGTATTTAATAGTCTTCTATCAGGCGGAAACAAGGTGCGCGCCTTCAACGGTTGGGTCATGCCGGTCTTGATGTACTCTTTCGGTATACTCAAATGGACTCAGACCGAACTCGACGCCCTGGATAGGAGAGTCCGTACGCTACTGACTGCGTATCGAATGCATCACCCACGGTCATCGGTAATGAGACTGTATATCCCGCGAAAGTGTGGAGGTCGAGGCTTTTTAAATGCTAAGACCCTCCACAATCGCGAGATATGCAGTCTCAGGGAACTAGAAGCCGACGTGGGGATACATCGAGATGTGGTCGCGGTGGACAAGGGCCTCACCCCACTCTCCTTGGCGAAAGAGAACTGGCGCAAACCTGTAGTACTTGATACTAACGATCGTAAGGAAGTATGGCAAGGCAAAGAGCTTCACGGACGCTTTTTCCGGGCCCTCCATGGGCCTGATGTAGACTTTTTGGCGTCTGTATCCTGGTTACGTTTCGGCGACCTCTTCGGGGAAACCGAAGGTTTTGTCTGTGCAATTATGGATGAAGTTATCATGACGAATAATTATCGGAAATACATTGTCAAGGATGGTACGGTTGACATCTGTCGGGCATGCCACCGTCCCGGTGAATCAATCCGACACATTGTTTCCGGTTGTTCTCGTCTTGCTAACGGCGAGTACTTGCACAGACACAATCTAGTGGCTAGGATTATCCACCAGCAACTTGCCTTGCAGTACAACCTTGTGGAATCCGAAGTACCATATTACAGGTATGTGCCCGACCCAGTTCTCGAGAATGGTCACGCCACATTGTACTGGGATCGATCTATCATCACTGACAGGACTATTGTAGCCAATAAGCCTGATATTGTGGTGATAGATCGACGAGAGCGCCGTGCAATGATTGTTGATATCGCTGTGCCTCATGACGAGAATCTCGTGAAAGCTGAGAAAGATAAAAAAAATCAAGTATCTTGACTTAGCACACGAGGTTGTCGACATGTGGGACGTGGACTCTGCAATCATTGTACCGATAATCGTTACGGTTAATGGCCTAATAGCGGAGAGTCTCGACCAACACCTCAGGAGGCTCTCATTGCGCGGCTGGGTCAAGGGCTTGATTCAGAAAGCAGTACTCCTGGACACGGCACGCATAGTGAGGAGGTTCCTCTCTCTAGAGCCCTGACCACCGGTAGCTTGGACCCTGTTCCCGATACCGGTGGGCTACTATTTTTTATATTTTTAAATGTTTTTTTAAATTTTATGTTTTTATAAAAATATTTAAAAATATAATTCATATGTATGTAAATAAAATAAAGGAATATATAAATAATAAATAAATCTAAATAAACCTAAATCCTAATCCTAATATAATCCTAATACCGTGTTTGGACTTAAAAAGAGACCATGGCCTTTTAAAGTCCAAACATTATATTATTAGGATTTTATGTAAGTCCAACAATGCAGTACCATGTCTGGAAGGGCCTTTTGAAGAAAGAGCCAGTTAGCAGCTTTGAGTTGACCTGTCCAAACAGACAGCATGCATTCATAAGTCATCGTGTAGCTTATTGAGCTCAACGGGAATGTAGTGCCCGTTTTCACCAACCCTAAGTGACAGTTATATAAATCACTAAATAAAAGTGCACTGTTGGAATTTCAACGCTAGGGTTAACAGCGCCGAGAGTTGAAAATAAATGAAACTGACAGTATCATCACAAAGGTAATGTTTTCCCAATGTTTGCCTTAAATTTGTTTTAGTACCTATTTTTTTTTTTTTTTATTAGCCTACATTGTGTCCCACTGCTGGGCAAAGGCCTCCCCTTTTTCCTTCCACACCTCCCTGTCTTGTGCGATCTCTGGCCATGTTGGCCCTGCAAACCTTATCAGATCGTCACACCACCTTCGCCGTGGCCTGCCTCGACGGCGATGTCCTCCCTCAGGCGTCCTGTGGGTGATGATCTTTGCCCATCTCTCCGGGTGCATTCGCGCGACGTGTCCGACCCACTCCCACTTCAGCCTGGCTGTTTTTTCTCCAACATCTGCTATTTGAGTTACGGAGCGCAGGATGGTGTTACTAACTCGGTCTGTACGCTTGACGCCCATTATGCTGCGCTCCATTGCCCGTTGGCAAATCTTGAGTTTGGACTTTTGTTGTTCAGTAAGTGACCAACTTTGTGCACCATAGGTTAGAACGGGCAGGATGCACATGTCGATGAGTTTCCTTTTAAGTGTTATAGGAAGACTACCTTTAATGTGTTCTTTAGGGGCCCAGTAGGTCTTCCAAGCATTTTGGACTCGTCTTTCGACTTCCTGGTCTTGTCTATTGTTGAAAGACACTATCTGGCCCAAGTATGTGTACTCATCGACATATTGCAACACATGTCCGTCCACTTCGACCCTACGTTTTATGCTGTTGGTCATGACCTGTGTTTTGGATCTGTTCATTGAAAGTCCAACCTCAAGACTTGCTGTGTTCAGATCTTAGTACCTATATTCGTGTATTTTATTTATTTGTGCTATATTTATAGTTTGTATTTATATTTAAATAAATATTTATTCCTGAATTTTTCGTAATTGCACCTACCACTATTTGTCTCTGCATCACTCAAAGGTTGACTGGTAGAAAATGCCTATGGCATTTAGTCCGCCTCTATACATCTGTGCTTGAAGCGATATAAACTAAAATAAATAAAACCCAACAGTGCTAAATATTTAGGAATTCATTTAAGTGTCACTTAGGGATGGGTTAGGGTTCGATTCAAGATCACCCAACATACAATATATTGTCACAGCTGATTGGTAGGTGCTGAATTAGGCGCTCGGCTTCACCTTTTACCTTGCTTTTTAACCGACTTCAAACAGGAGGAGGTTCTCAATTCCCCGATTACTCGAAGATTGCTGGACCGATTTGGATTTTTTTTGTTTTATTCGAGAGGGTCACAGTTGGTCCCATATAAAATTGATTAACTTTGCTTCGGTAGTTTTTGAGTTAGCTTCAATAATACGTATTTTTTCCCCACTTTTATATGGATGATGTTCTAGTTTGTTTTGCAGGTAGTGGTATTTGAATTTGTGTGGGGTAGGTACACAACTAAAAAGTGAAAAATAAAAACTTTTTTACAAAAAAATACAACCGACTTCCAAAAACAACACTACAAAGTGAAAAATAACTTTAATTTCGGAAGTCGGTGTCTAGTTAAATGTATTTTCGTTTTTTGCCACCGACTTCCGAAATTAAAGTTATTTTTCACTTTGTAGTGTTGTTTTTGGAAGTCGGCTGTATTTTTTTGTAAAAAAGTTTTTTTAAGAATCGCATCTTCTGTGCATTTGACAATGCGGAATTCTTAAGAATTGTTTCGTTAAACAAATCTTGAAACGATACCCACTGGTGATAATTTCCTATGAAAATGGGTACCTATGTCTATCTATTGTTGGAGTTGATTTTTCACTATATGATGTGGACCACATACTTGTGTTGAGGGTCAGGGGTAGGTAAAACGGGCATTAGGCTATTAAAATAGAGAGCCCTATAAAAAGATGAATGGATTGCGCAAATGGTGTGATTGTGTTATTGCAAGATAATATGGCGATAAGGAATGCAAGCATTGAGATGTTACCTAATAAACTGGTTTCCGGGAGAATGATGATGGAGTAGAGTAGAGTAAGTCGACGTTCGTACGGACTTAAAAATATCGCGGCCATTTTGTTTCGCGAATTGGATTTTCAACGCTCTGCTAGCGCCGAGTGTTGAAAATCCAACAGTGTTTTTTCGACGCGCTAGAATGCACTCTGTTGTTGCTAGGTTGAATTCTCGATGCTCGGCTCAACAGCGAGAGTTAAAAATCCAGTGCGCGCGATAACATCCCGCCGCGATATTTTTACGTCCGTGCGTACGTCGGCTTAGTTTGTGATCACGTAAACTAACCGGTAACAACATGACGATCCGAAACGAGCGTCCCTGCGCACTTAAATTGAAGAGTTTTCTTATCTTTGTGATAGATGGCCACGAGCCAAGGTATCTCTCCTCTTTCGTAAGACAGGCCGTTGTGGATCAGACGACTGATCTCGTTGCCACCGGTGACTACACCGCACTCTTCCGAAAAGCGGTATTCTGGGCTGGATAGGGCAGAGAGATTAAGTTAATACTAGTTTCTTTTCCTCCCTCTTATAGAAAGGAGGCCTGTACCCCAGCAATGGGTCACCTATAACACCGTATTAGTTCGTGATTTCTACATCAAAATATTGCTTATTCTTTCTTTTCTTTTTTCGGTAAGTATCTACATTTAGGTTGAAATGAGAGTACTATGAACGAATATTTCGAATATTACTAAAGGCGATAACTTTTGGATAACACGGAATTATGTAGTAGTTTTAATACTACACATACTTAATAGAAAGTATAAGTAATATTTTGATGTAGAAATCACGAACTAATACGGTGTGAATAAAAAAATAAAAAATGAAAAATGAGGAGAAAAAATCATATCCCGCGTCACATTCATACTAAAACAACATAAATTGGTGGAAGATCAAGGTTAATATATAATATATAATAGAAATAGTTAATATATAATAGAAACTGGAAAACGTAGAATTCCGTTTTTTAAATGACGTTTTTTTTTTCGTTTTTCATAATGATATTACGAAACTTTGATATTAAAAAAAAATTACAAGTGTAGCGAAGCCGGAGTTGAACTTTAGTAGATACCAGAAACGATAGAACTATCTACGAGTATTACTTGAATAAAAACATAGGTAATGAGTTAATGACACAAAATTCTGGTTCCTAACACACTGTAATATTGTTGTAATTTATTTTAAAAAAAACCTTCCCCTCCCTTTTTTTGTAAATATAACCCCCCCCCCCCCTTTTTTTGTGTATATAACCTATGTCACTCCCACAATTAAGACGAATCTAACGATACCTCATTATGTTAAAATCCATAAAGCCGTTTAGACTTCAGTGCCAAAGAAATAGACATACACACAAACATACTGCATACATAGGAACATACTCTCGAAAAACATTACCCTCTTTCTGGGGCAGTTGGGTAAAAATACCCCTGAAACCTTATGTCTATCTTTTATTCTCAATTCCTGGGATCTTGGTCCACAGCTGCTCAGCTAGCTAGGGTGTCGACTCACTAGATGACTACACCAACAAGGCGAGGGCGTAAAGCAATAACCTGCCCTGCTGTGCCTACGACGCAGCTGTACATTTCGCGTCTGTATCACTCCATAAGGATTGAGGAAGTGGTGCAGTATTTGAAGGTGAAGACCGACTGGACTCTGAGGGTCGAAAGGTTGGAATCGCGTCACAATATCAACTTTACGTCGTTCGTGGTACGAGTTCCAACCCACAATCTACAGACCTTTTTAAAAGAGGACTTTTGGCCGAAAGGTGTCATATTTCGACGTTTCCGAGGACGGTTACGCGACACCACGCAGCGAAACACGGCGCCGACGTTACGTGTATAATTATAGATAAAATAAGATTTATTATTATGTTTTAGTTTATTATCATAGTTTTTAAGATAACTTTGTTTATTTTATATATGGGCCTAGGTGCCTGATAATAAAATGATTATGATTATGATCATGAATACATTCATCTTTTTTTGAATAATTAATATAAATTCAATGAGCAAAAAACGTGGTGAAAATATTATATCCAATGGCCTATGCGCGGGAAATTCATACACACCGGGTTCTCTTCACGGGCGCGGTACTAGTAGTTCTGGTCGGAGTAGACCTCGCTGTTGTTAGCCGTGGGGAGTTGTTCACGCCATCGAATTGTAAACAGGCTGAAAACACACACATGCACACATTTTTACATGGTAAAAAGTCACCTCTCGATCAAGTTGAACAGGTTTTTGATTTTTCTTATAAATGTTTTGCGCCGATTCTTACGCAAACCTCTTTTTTGCCTCCACTTCGCAATAATTTAATTCTTTAACGTAGTCTTTGAAATCCCGAACAATAAATATTGTCGAAGACACAACTTTAGCAACAAAATATCCTCGAAGTGCAACAAAATACGTGTGTGTGTTGTGTTGTGTTCGTGTGTTGTGTTGTTGTTGTGTGTTGTGTTGTTGTTGTGTGTTGTGTGTAGTGTGTGTTGTGTTGTGTGTGTTATGATGTGTTGTGTTAATATGTGTTACCTTTAGAAGGCAATGTCTTACCACTGTTACTATTATCGTGCTGTGGTTGATGTTGGAATTTTTTGCAATCTGGACTCCCTCCGCCGACGCCGTAAGAGCTAGTTGGCTGGAGACTCGGTAAGGAGATGACATGGTTTGGTATGAGTTCGTCTGGAAGAAGTAATTCTCAGTGTTATTAAAGACAAGGAGGCGCTCGCCACACACGCGTACAATGGGCCGCACGAAAGTAGTAATACTTTTACCTGGAGCTGGCCTAGTGAAGTACGGAGTATAAATAGAAAAAGAGACCAGCTTATACTGATTTATTTAGCACTGACGTATTACCCACTCACGCGATAATGCACCAAATTCACCCGGAACTAAAAACGAGCTTTGTGTTGTCCCCAAACATACCCGGAACCACAGAGTTGTTGACCACCATCAATCAATCTGCCTACCCTTTTCCCAACTATGTTGGGGTCGGCTTCCAGTCTAACCGGATGCAGCTGAATACCAGTATTTTATATGGAGCGACTGCATATCTGACCTCCACAACCCAGTTACTGGGTAATACGATACCCCTTGGTAAGACTGATTATCAGACTTTCGGGTTTCTGACGACCTGTAACGACTGTCAAAGATTCACGACATGTACTCTGTGATTCACGAATGACAGCCGAGACCAACGGGCATAACGTAGTTTCCGAGGCACGAAGGAGTCTCGGTATGTAAAGCTGGTCACCCATCCACGGACCAACCCCGGCAAGCACAGCTTAACCTGAGAGATCGACCCGTGCGGCTGTTATTATTTAGCCATTATAACATCGTAAAAAGATTAAATCCATATTTACCTCCAGGTCCAGTGCAGATTTCGTCATCATTGACAGCTATCTTAGTGACTTTCGGCCGCGGCGAAATCACGGGGAAGTAAACCCGGTAACTGACAGTTTCCCCCCTGTTATACTTCTGCAGAACGTTTTCGGGGGCAACGATGTGGCCTAAATAATCCTGGTTTAAGTACAAGAAAAATTACATTTTAAAAACCGGTCAAGTACTTAATACGTGTCGGTTGTCGGTTGGGGACGTTGAAGTTACAAAATAATTTTACTAATCAAACATGACCGTGGACCATTTGGCAATTATTAGCAGATCTATGATTAAATTTAAAGAAGTGTACCTACACAATTTAATATAAAAAAGATCAACTAGATTATAGCACCGTGTAAAAAAAAAACTCAGAATGGGAAGTTTCCGCTGACAAAACTTTAAAAGTTCAGATATTGATCAGATAGTTGTTTGTATTGTTGTTGTTTTGTTGTTGTTGTTTGTTGTTGTTGTTTTGCTGTTTGTTGTTTGTTGTTGTTATTTATTTATTTATTATTTATTTATATATACTTTATAGATATTGTTGAGATAGTTGTTTGTATTGTTGTTGTTTTGTTGTTGTTGTGTTTGTTGTTTGTTGTATTGTTAAAGAGACCAAAAATTAAAAAGAAACGCAATAATTAAAAACGGTCCTCATGGTTTGAACGTAGCATTCGTAGCAAAAAGTTTCGTAGCCGTTGTCTACGTAGTAGGACGTAGCTGTGGTCTACGAATAGGTCGTAGCCGTGGTCTACGTAGGTCGTAGCCTACTAAGCCCTTATGCAAAAAAATTTTGAAATGAGGTTGTTTTCAACTTTAAATTCGCTATTGCTTCTAATAACCACTCACTGTCACTGTCATGTGTCACTTATAAATTTGTATGTCTTAATTATGACAAAACATAGCGCACCCCCTATTTATGTAAACACCTATGCATGTAAATACCTATTTTTCACAAATAAACTATTGATTGATTGATTGATTGATTAAACTAAAGTGATATTTTTGCGGCTTGACGACGATAGTATTGGTATATGGCATGGAAGCCCTACTCATGCAACGTCAACTCAGGTGGTGTGGACACGTTCTTCGCATGAAGGACCACCGTTTACCCAAAATGGTCTTTTACTCTGAGATGGCAGAAGGTAAACGGAAGTATGGCGGTCAACATCTCCGCTATAAGGATGTGCTCAAAAGGCATCTTAACGCGTGTGCTATTGATCCTACAGGTTGGGAGAGGCTCGCTCTACACAGGTCGTCTTGGCGCTCTACTATTCACAAAGGTACCAAAACTTTCGAAGAAAAGCGACACGACGCTATTATTGAGAAGCGCCAAATACGCAAAGAGAGACCTAAGCCCTCCTACACGTATACATACAACACTTCAGGCCAGCTTTATTGTTTTAGTTGTGACCGGGCGTTCAAAACTAAATTCGGTCTAACGAGCCATCTAAGAGCACACGCAAGGAAGTGATTTCGAAGGGTCGCCGTTATCGAAATCGATAAGGAGGACTATATATATATTGGTAAATCACTTATTATTACACAACTGTGCATTTTTTATTTTAAAACAATAATTGTTTTGTACAAAACGCAACTTTAATAGCTGTAATTTAGAAGTATTTGCTAGCGGGTCCGTGCGACGACTTTATGGGACTGCGAGTCGACGACTATACTCACCACAGAAATCTAAATAAATTATTTAGATTTCTGTCATCTCACCTTAATTGATGGTGAAAACCGTATCAAAATACGGTCACACAGAAAAAGCTTTATAATATGTATTTATACAACGTGTCGTTTTGTGGTATAGACAGTCAAACCAAACAACTTTTTCCATGGCACCAACATCGTAATCGCGAAAAAATAATCAGCCGTCCGGAAGCACTGTACTTTATAACCCGTTGATTTATTATAGTAGTTATTTTTTTTTTGTATAATATATCCTTTTTAGTATAATTTAGGGATTCCTGAAATACGGAAAAGAAAAAAAAATAATAAAAAAAAAAACACCAAAAACCATCGCCTAATCAAGCCTTCGGGACCCAATGGGATGTGGGAGTAATAGGGTGGGGAACACCATGGGATACCTCAAGGACATTGACCTTGACCTCAGGGTCATTGACTTTGACTTCAAGGTCAATGACCTTTAGCTAAAGGTCAGTGTCACCTTAGAAAAATCGCTGATTTTGACCTCAAGGTCATTGACTTTCAAAATGTCCTTGACCTCAGAGGTATGAAGCGTCTATTCTACCCAAAAAAAAGTTGATACTGTAAAAAAGCGAAATTTTTCTTGGTAAATTTTTCATCGTCTAATTTTATACGAGACATTCACCGCCTCATCTAACCCAAATGATTCACCAACAATAGAGGGGATCTGGTGCTCGGCGGCCGCTGCCGTGGCACGCTCGCTTCGCTCGTTCGCCTTCGCGCGTTAATGGTCACTGTTCTAACCTAACCTAACCCAAATGATTAACCAACCTTAGGAGAACCATGGATCTTACCTGTTACTGCTCCTGAGAATCGCGGATCTTGACTTTTGGAATTTTGACCTTGACCCGAAGATCAATGACCTTGAGGTCAAGGTTAATGTCCTTGAGGTGTCCCATAGTATTCCCCACCCTATTACTCCCACATCCCACCGGGTCCCGAAGGCTTGATTAGGCGATGGTTTTTGGTGTTTTTTTTTTATTTTTTTTTTCTTTTCCGTATTTCAGGGATCCCTAAATTACACTAAAAAGGATATATTATACCAAAAAAAAATACTAGTATAATAAATCAACGGGTTATAAAGTAAAGTGGAGCCGATGTGGGTCCCGTGGAGAAAGTTTGATGTTCTGTATCACACCCTGAAATTTGACGAGGATGCAAAACGACACGTTTAGAGATTATTTCTATTAAACATGTAGTATAGTAACTCACATCTAGAACAGCTTGAACAGTATATTTAATTCTTATTTTCAACGAAGATACCGTCTCAAAAGGCTGCAAAGTGATTTGCCCAAACACATCATTCCCATCAGTAATAAAATTAAAAATATCAGGACATGGAGAATTCGAGTGGCCACACTCAAATAATAAACTTAAAACTAAAACACACAAACACACTGAATTCACATTCATATTTTTAAATTTCGAATAAAACTTCACATTTTTAAAATGTTCTTAGCGACGTGTTTCCATGGCTCCGTTTAGCAAAGAACTACCATGTTCAAAACGGATGAGCCACACAAATCAGATCAGTGCTACAAAACGACCGCGAAGGTCGTGGGTTCGATCCGAGGCAGGCATGCACTACACTGAGCTAATGACTAATTACCTACTACTCGTATTAGATAGTCTTTGTTAGGGTTTCTACCAAATTCTAAAAAAACCGGCCAAGTGCGTGTCACGTCACTGTTCAAAAAAAAAAAAACAGAAAAAAAATCAGTAGGTACTGTGCATGCGTATGCACAGTACTGATTTTACCGGCTGCAAAAATAGGTTTGTTTTTCATAGTATTTCTCAAAAAAACTTATAGAGTAATTTGTACTTTATAAGAATATTCTTACAAATAAAATAAAAATAATTACTCTATAAGTTTTTTAAGACTGTAATATGAGTTAGCTTCAATATACGTATTTCTTCCCCATTTTTTATGTGGATGATGTTCTAGTTTCTTTTGCAGGTAGTGGTATTAGAATTTGTGTGGGGTAGGTACCATAACTAAAAAGTGAAAAATAAAAACTTTGTTACAAAAAAATACAACCGACTTCCGAAGACAACACTACAAAGTGAAAAATAACTTTAATTTCGGAAGTCGGTGGCATAAAACTTAAAATACATTTAACCAGACACCGACTTCCAAAATTAAAGTTATTTTCACACGACTGCCCAAAGGAGTGTAATGTTTTCAGGGTTGATGTATGTTTGTATGTATGTGAGATTCTTTATTCCACCATAACTTTGAAATGCCTGAACAGATTTGGATGTATGGTGTATTTTTAGAATCCTTACATCATCCCGAGTGACACTGGCTATATTTTTTTTTTTTTGAAAAAAAAAATCAATATGGCGGCAGTATGGCTCCATTTTGAAAAGTGAAAAAAAAAATCTTCAATTATTACAATATGGGTATCAAATTGAAGGCACATTAATATCACAATTTTAAAAAATAAAATGTAATTTGTTTGGCATAAAAGAAAGCTATTTCATTTTTATAATTATTTATTTTATTATTTTTTTATTTATATTTGAATAGGTACAAAAATCTGTCTTTTTTCGATTAAACCACTTTTACGTTTTTTAACCGACTTCTAAAAAAGGAGGAGGTTCTCAATTCGGATGTTTCTATTTTTTTTTTTTTTATGTTTGTTCGCGCATAACTCCGTCGCTTGCCAACCGATTTGAAAAATTATTTTTTTGTTGGATAGGGTATACTTCCCAAAAGGTCCCATTTTTGTCAAAATCTAGTTCTGATGATGGGATCCTGGAGAAATCGAAGGAACTCTTCAAATATTATAGGCACACCTATAGCGATTTGGGTATTTTTTTTGTAGTAGCACGTGTATTTGCTCTCGGAAAGCACCACTTGGTGAAGTGGAACTGATGATGAAGACCACAGATGGCTACCGGAACTACACAATGATAAATATTTCACGGGTTGCGATTCGATTACTTTAATATAGTTGCTAATCAATTTCCGCTCGTCACACAATGCGTGTGATGAGTGGTTGTTGAGGAGTTCTCCTGGTTCTTACCAGCAGAACTCCTCAACAATTAACGTCCCAGCATCGGGAAAAGCAATATTTTGTAACATGTGATGAGCAATTGACATTAGAGTATTGTAACTTATACAAATTATAAACAGAGCCACTAAAAAGCGAGAAATAAAAACTTTTTAACAAAAAAAAAAAACCGACTTCCAAAAATCACTATAAAAGGGAAAAATAATTTTAATTTCGGAAGTCGGTGGCAAAAAACGAAAATACATTTAACCAGACACCGACTTCCGAAATTAAAATTATTTTTCCCTTTTATAGTGATTTTTGGAAGTCGGTTTTTTTTTTGTTAAAAAGTTTTTATTGATGTTTTTTTTAGGTGTAAAATAAATTATAGAAATACTTTGTTGTGCATACATATCCTATCATCGTATCCACACATCAAAAAAATACCACACAAACAATCATAAGTATTTTGCAATCCCGTCAGTCAGGACCTACACATTGCCATAGATAAATCATTATCAGGACGAGGGGTTTGACGCAGAATGAGCACTTCGCGAGATCCGGCTACCACAATCACCGTAACAAAACTGCGTACGCGCGGACCGACGAGAAGATCACAGAACTCGAGGAAGAATTGAGTAGGTTACGATAGGGTTATCTGAAGTTTGAAGAGAGGAGGAGGACTCGATAATCCTCAAATCCGGGAACTTGCTCTATTTCCGGGAGGGCAAAGGCATAGAGAGAGATCAGCAGTCCCAAAGTAGTGTCCGGTTTATACTCCATAATATTCCTTGTGAGCATAGAAATATAAAAAACAGGAGAAGTGGCATGCGGGCGTGCCTGTGTCCACGCGTTATGCGCACGCTGTGCCTTTACTCGCCAAATGGCCGTCTCCGCGAACTAGTACGCTTTCGACCATGGTCACGATAAATTATAAAAATGCCGTGTTGTTCAGTGGTTTCCTGCAAAAACCGAAGTGATATTAAAAACTTCGTATCTCACGGGATCACTTACCATATGTAAGTAAAAGTATTTTACTGTATTTATCTTTAAAATCATAAAAAACAACAAATCGTAAAATATTTCTTGCTTTTACTACGTTATTTTTGTTTTCAAATATCGCAGCGGCTGTACTATTTTTGCAGCAAATACATTGCTACTTAACCACTACCTTAAGTATGTCGCTAAGCGACTGGACAAGCAATGTAAAAATAACAAAACGATACTTTATTTACGCGGAGCGTCGCATAGTACAGCCGCTGTGTCTTGCGGCGAGATAGTGATGAGGTTAAGATCCACTAAAGTAGGCTATCGATAATAATGTCGATTGCCCAACGAATATTATATTGCTATTATAGTTTATTTTTCAATTTGTCAACCGTTTTAGCCCGGTTGGAACACTTGAAAAGATGACGTTTAAGTACGGTTGGGAAACCTTTGAGAATGTAAAATAATCTTTTTTACTGTTTTTGATTATTTTACAGCGTACCTAGTAGAGAAATGCATAACCAACGGTCGTAAAGTAAGTTTATTAATGTTTAGGTGGAGTGTTTTTGGGTTTAAATTATCGCATCTTCGTGCTATTTCCTTACTTTTTTTTGGTTTTGGTATTTTACTTCCGCTAAAGTCTTTAACTATGCACCACAAGATTCAAATGCGTTGTAGTAATCGGTATGGTTCAGATAAAATATTAGTGATTTTAGCTTAAAATAAGTCAACATATTCATGCTATTTATTTGTTATGCATGAGTATGGTATGTGTTTGTTTTCATATATTTAACTATTTCTTAACTAAGGGTTTTTTTTTTAACAACAAAAGCCTATTCGCCTGTTGCCTGCTACCTGCTTACTCATCGTGAGGTTAAGAAGTATAGACCACGCCTTAGGTATGTGAGCGGTGGGATGGAGGAGCAAGGGCGCATTACTCAGTACGTGCGTTGCGAACCGCCGCCTCACCCCTGTCTCAGCGGCCAACTAGTTCCTAGACTATAGACTATAGCTTAAGATACTTATTATGTAAATGATAAATAAGTTCTTATAGTACGTTTTTAGCTTCCCAAAAGATACAAATACAAAATAAGAATGGATTGATGCCACAGTAAGGCCACCTAACTGGTTCCCAACAAAATATAGCACCATATGCTCAATTCACTTTAAGGCAGAAATGTTCCAGCCTCTAAAGAAAACTCGCAGGCTTTTTGAATGGGCAATCCCAAAATTAAGAGTACGTCAAGTACTGAACAAATACCTCCACTTTACAGGTCAGTGAGTAAACACATCATAACAGGGTTCAACAATTCCTATGGTTTCACAGCCTAAACCAACTTAACCGGATTGTTTTAATTTATTGATTCGTGTTTTTTTTTTTAATACACATTTTTTTTTAATTTAAAATGTATAATACTTTCTGGACATATCATTTTTTATTTTATTTTCAGGACCCCAAATTTTTCTTGTACAGTAATAAATGGAAGTATCGATAACTTTCCGTTTTAGTCAATCACTAGCGTATATGTAAAATAAATTGCTTTTTGCACAACACAATAATAGCGACAGATGTTTTTGTGTGAGTAAGTTGTACGGTGCATGGTAAATGCACGCTGTGTGTGACGAGTTAAGGTTTATAATTGATTGTGTAGTATGTTCTGATTTATGAATTGCAAGTGTGTGCGCGACTTTGTATCTATTGCTTTTATTGAACTACATGTGTAGTAGTGGCGCGGTGGTGGGGCCAACCTAGCGACATCGGGGTCTGATACATTTTCAACTACCGGGCATATCTCCTTCTTTCATATATCTATGCTTGTGAGCAACGTGATGAAGATTGAGTGTGTCGACCAGGGTGGCGTAACTTATACTCAGAATATCTGCAAGATATTTGTTGAAGGTCATAACAGGTTTACGCCCCGACTTCGTCACGCCCCCATGATGAGGTGGAGATCATGAATGAGGATGTTTCCAGAGCCATGCATGGCTCTAAAACTCAGTTTACCGATGTCAATTGTCATGGGGGACTTCAACGCGAAACTGGGCAAATGAGAAGATGATGACATCGCATGGCAACCACCAGGATCACCTACTGGCAAGTTTTATGGAGAAGGAAGGCCTCTTTATGATGAACTCTTTCTTCAAAAAACGTGACTTAACGTGAGAATGTGACAGAAATTGGATCTGGCAGAGCCCTGGTGGTGCAACGAAAAATGAGATTGACTTCATTATGTCGACGAAGAAGCGAGTATCCTATAATGTCTCTGTCTGTCTGAAAGATCACGACTGGTCAAGTCTACGCTCTGCCCAGCACCGATCCAAATCCAAGACCCCGAAAGCTTTCAGCTCGAACTTCAGAATCGTTTTGAGTGCCTAGCGAGTTCCTTGGACGATTATAACGATTGATTCGTGAAAACTCTGTCCATACGGTCGGGTCTAAGTTCTTCAAGACCCGTTGTACAAATTGAAACAAGAAGCTCTCTGATGCTACTTTACAGCTCTTGGAGGAGGGGCGTGAGATGATCCTGCAGCCTTCTGACGATGCGCTCAAGTACCGGTGGCTCAATAGACGGATCTCTAAGAAACAACCCTATGAGCTAGATTGATAAATTGTTAACATTTTAATAAATCATTAAAGGGCTTGAATGAAAGATACGCCAGTATTTTATTTCAATTTCATTAATAAGAGTGTGTGATATATTTGTACAACAACTAGCACTTCCCGCGCGGCTTCGCCCGCGTGGATGTTGGGACATATTACGGGAACGAAAATCCTTCCTTATTCCTTGACTACATTATAAAGGAAACCTCTGTGCAAAATTTCAGCTTTCTAGGTCCAATGTTTTGGGCTGGGCATTGATGAGTCAATCAGTCAGGCAGGACTTTTCTTTTTATGTTTTAAAAAAGATATAATATTTTTCAACACTTCCTCGAAAACTGGTTCTTATCGCTCTACGATTAGGTTTTTTTTTTTTGTTGTGGTTGGGAAATCATCAAATGACTTCTCCCGCTCTGGGCAGAGCGGGAGGGCGTGTCAGACTTTTACTGACTAAAACCCACCCGTGTTCCTTCAGTTGCCCGTGCCAGGGCCACGGTATCTCTTTTGAACTACCCGCAACCCCGGCGGCTTCGGCCTTATTGGACCCCGTCACTGCTGATGTCTCTTTGAGGCGCGTGGAACACAACGCGCCGTCGACCCGGGCCTGGTCCTTACCGGACGGCGAGCTGCCCATTACTCGTCGTCCGCAAGCCCGCGCCTACGGTGGCCGGGAATCGGCGATAGATTCCCGCCGCCCAGGGCGTCTCCTGCGGCGGCTAGGGGCGCGAGGGCGCGGCTGTTGCCTCTCCCTCACGCGTTTCGCCTCCTCCTTCGCGAGCATTACTGCTTCGCTGAAGGAGGTGATGGCCTCCCATGCACTCTCGCTCCGCACCATGGCCTGGACCAGGTTTGGACGCGAGAGATCGCCGCCGCCGATCGCCTCCGTGAGAACACGGCGGTGCTGCACCCAAGCCGGGCAGACCTCCACTGGTTCATATCGCATTACGATTAGGTTCACAATGCAATATAATTCACACGCGTGCGATTTTTAATTTTCCAACACGTGTGCGGGAATGAAAATTGCCACAGATAACTTATACTATTTAATGTAAATTGGTTCAATGCCTCTATTCACACCGTCTCTATTCGGAGGTGAATGTTTTTTTTTAATCTTGGCAAAGTGATATGCATCTTTGCGGCGTTAATGTTTTCTGAATATTTAAATAATGTTTATAAATAGAATATCATCAAAAACCATGATTATTACAATAAAAAAAACGTTTATGAACAAATTAACATTTATTTGTGTTCTAAACTCAAAAATATTTGAATTTTCTATTTTTCATAGTAGGCTGTTTATCGGCTTACCTTTGCTTCTTCTTCAACCTGGCGAAAGCAAAGCGCGGAAAAAAAGAAAATTTAAAACATAGTTTCCTAATAATTCATGACAAAAATATTTTTCGTTATTGTATCAAAATGTACTATTCTCGAAGCTTTATTTTACCTATATTACAAATACAAATAAAATACGCCTATATTTTTGATATATTTACACTTAATAAATACTCCAAATAAGTATGTTAAAAATGGGCTTTTTCATTTAACAACAAACGTCAATTTTTGAACTCAAATAAAATCAAGGTACCTACTAAAACTTGGGTGTCATAATAAGAAATGCTTAGGCGGAAAAGTTCTAACGGAATAAAGCACATTTTTTTTTGCCGTTTGTACCAAAATGGATGATGTCATGACTTTACATGCAAAACAAACATTTAATCTTTGGCTGCAATCGATATAATATCAGGCTTTAGTAAGACTGCGAATGTCTACACTGTCACTAAAATGGATAAAATAAAAATAAGTAATTATAAAAATTAAAAACAGGACTGCCCTGCCAAAAAACGAACTAAAAAGTAGAAAACAAATGTTTTATTCCCTGATTAAACAGATAAATAAAATTGTCATTGCAGTGTGGGGACCATTCTGTGGAATACTTTTTAATCTAAGAGGTTTTGTGTTACCTTCGTAACACAAAAACTACCCACGCAATTTGTATGGGACCAACTTTGAGGTATACCCTCTCGAATAAAACAAAAAAATTTCAAATCGGACGATTCTGTGAAAAGTTATACATGGTCATCAATGAAAAAAATATTATCTATATTAGGTGTGGAATTGAGAATCTCCTCCTTTTTATATCGTCGGTTAAAAAGCAAGAAATATTTTACGATTTGTTGTTTTTCGTGATTTTAAAGACAAATAGGTAAGTGATTCCATGATTCATAAAGTTTTTGGTTTGGCTTCGGTTTTTACAGAAAACCACTGAACAACACGACATTCTTAAATGTTGTCGTCACGATATCGGTCGAAAGCGTACTAGGTGGTACTAGTTCGCAGAAACGGTCATTTTGCTTGTGCCATGTGTAGTGTGATCATGTCGCGCGGACAACGAATAAAAAACAGGAGAAGTGGCAAGGGGGCCCCTGCCACTTCTCCTGTTTTTAGGGTTCCGTAGCCAAATGGCAAAAAAAGGAACCCTTATGGATTCGTCATGTCTGTCTGTCTGTCCGTCCGTATGTCACAGCCACTTTTTTCCGAAACTATAAGAACTATACTGTTGAAACTTGGTAACTAGACGTATTCTGTGAACCGCATTAAGATTTTCATACAAAAATAGAAAAAAACAACAATAAATTTTGGGGGTTCCCCATACTTAGAACTAAAACTAAAAAAAAAAATTTCATCAAACCCATACGTATAGGGTATCTATGGATAGGTCTTCAAAAATGATATTGAGGTTTCTAATATCATTTTTTTCTAAACTGAACAGTTTGCGCGAGAGACACTTCCAAAGTGGTAAAATTTGTGTGACCCCTGTAACTTCTAAAATAAGAGAATGATAAAACTAAAAAAATATATATGATGTAGGTACATTACCATGTAAACTTCCACCGAAAATTGGTTTGAACTAGATCTAGTAAGTAGTTTTTTTTTTTTTAATACATCATAAATCGGTATTATTAAAACATCGATCAAAGTTACAACAAACTACAGGAACTTATATTACGCTACTTGCTGCTACGACTTGCTGGGCGAGTCCGACCGCGCTTGTTTATATTTCCTTGGCAGATACTGACTACAGTCCATTAGCTATTAATAACAACTAAAAACACGATACGAGGATATAAAATTCATAAAAAAAAATACAACCGACTTCCAAAAACAACACTACAAAGTGAAAAATAACTTTAATTTCGGAAGTCGGTGTCGGTGATAAATGTATTTTCGTTTTTTGCCACCGACTTCCGAAATTAAAGTTATTTTTCACTTTGTAGTGTTGTTTTTGGAAGTCGGTTGTATTTTTTTGTAAAAAAGATTTTATTTTTCATTTTTTAGTTGTGTATCTACCCCACACAAATTCTAATACCACTATCTGCAAAACAAACTAGAACATCATCCAAGTGGGGGAAAAATACGTATTATTGATGCTAACTCAAAAACTACCGAAGCAAAGTTAATCAATTTTATATGGGACCAACTGTGATGTATACCCTCTCGAATAAAACAAAAAAAAAATCCAAATCGGTCCAGCCATCTTCGAGTAATCGGGGAACATACATAAAAAAAAAATTAAAAAAAAAGGTTCCGACGAATTGAGAACCTCCTCCTTTTTGAAGTCGGTTAAAAATAACCCTGGAATGAAGTATGGATTGGTTAATCCGTACTTCAATAGTATTAAAAAGAAATTCGAAAGAAACTCTGCCTGTATGTCTGCCTGTCTGTGACCTTTTCACGCCTAAATCACTGAACGGATTTCGATAACATGTGGCATGAAGATAAATGGCCTGAGGAAGGACATTTCAAAGTCTTTATTACAATTTAAAGACATGAAATAACTTGGCTAACATGTAGGTATGTACAATGTTTACGCGACAAGAGCCGCATAATTTGAATTTTATCGAAAAGTGAATTACCTACTGTAGCAGGCTCTATCAGAATACCAGGCGTTGCGGTATTTATTTTTTAAATATCGCAGCTTTATGCTGAGCTATGAGCCTTTTTGGCCTCGCACAGGTCTTTTTAGAGTTTTTTAGTTATTGTTTATTTTGTTACTTTTATGTGCTCCTTCTTTACTGTATTTCCTGTGCGTGTCCCAAATAAAATATTTTTCTTTCTTTATTTCTTTCTTTTAGCAAGTAGAGGGACTGACTGGCTATATGTACTTACTGCTAGACTTTGTACAGTAGGTTTTCAGAAAAAACACTTCTCCCATCATAATTGCCGCGCACGTACAAAAATCGCACGTCGCGGGCTACATGCAATTCCACGTGGCCCGCGACGTGCTTTTTAAAGTTTGCCAATCAATTCGGGTTGTACCTCTACTTTATAATTCAATCTTGATTCGAAAGACACGTGGCGCCATCTATTATCATACGAACGTTATTGTTGTTTTCCTCGGGATACTACTTACTGGGATAGTTTACTTTTTTTCGGGATGAAAGGTACCATATGTCCAATGTCGTGCCTAGGGGTCAAAATTAGGGCAAGCCGACAGATTTTTAACCTCTGACAAAAACAGAGGGGTGTTATAAGTTTAACGTGTTTTATCTGAGCGTCTATCTGCGCCATCGAAGCTCCCAAACGGCTGATCCGATTTAGATTTTTTGTTTAGTTTGAAAGGTGACTTGATCGAGAATGTTCTTAGCTATTGTTCAACCGTTTGAAATTATTAAGTAGGTACATTTAGCATCATAAAAACACAAAGAAAGTAGTTGAATTTATTAAGTTTTGTCTGTCAATTACCTTTTCACGTCTTAACGGCTGAATGGATTTGGGAAGAAGTCATATCTACGGATAGGCCATGACCTGGTTAGGGACATAAGACATCTTCTATCCCAGTACAACGTTATCGTGGGATAATTCGCCCGTGGGCCAAACCTAGTAGGTACAGAGGCCAGCACATCAAGCTACTAAAATCTGTCAAATTTCTTTGATCGATATTCAACTTTACAACAAACGAATAAAGTTCATATTCAATTGGGAAAATTTGACAGATTGGGGTAGCTTGATGTGCTGGCCTCTGTAATGCTATTCTGTAAATATCTCACCGTGATAACTTAGGTGAAGTGAGTGTGAAGTGAGCCCTCATCCCAACTGATGTGCTAGGGGTTGACACTATTGACAGCTCACTTTAAGATCACTTCACTTATGTTTTCACGGTGAGATCTTTACAGAATAGCACTACTGTACCTAGGTAGTATTAATAAAAGAAAGTAACAGAACTTTTGAATAGGTAGGGTGAGTAAGTCGGATTTTACAAAGTGTGCGGTAAAACCGTAATATGTTTTCCAAATACCAAATAGACTGGGGTTTTCCTGAGGTTTTGGGGTATTTTACTGTGGGTGATTAATGAAACGAAAAATATTTCGTCGGAATCATTTTAATATTGTAAAAACCCATCCTATAGCTATCCTAATCTCCTTTCCTTACTAATATTATAATGCAAAAGTGAATTTGTTTGTTCGTTAGTTACGCTTTCACGCTAAAACGGCTGAACAGATTTGGATGAAATTTGGCACACGGGTAGACCATGACCTAGGTTAGGACATAGAATAGGTACTTTTTATCCCGATATTCCCATGCGATCAAGACTTATGCGGGTGAAACCGCGGGACGCAGCTATTAGTAGGTATAATAAAACAAAAATATTGAAAATTCTATCATACCAAAAATAAAAACCTTGTGCTGAGACCACACAATTATTTTATTTTTATTTTATTGGGGAAAACAAACAGTGACACATTTCATTTGTAGGAAGAAATACAAAAAAGATACGTCCAAATGTGTAACCAACCACATTTTCCACAAAAATATTATGGACGTATTATGGGTGTAGCCACGGACTAGAAAAAAAGAAGGACTCCGCGCCACGCATATCGAATGTGAAGCACCTTACCGATCTATGTGTGCGTGATTTGACAAGAATACGCCGTTATGTCACATAATGCCGGTCGGCATACTATGATGTAAATGTGTTCGTGAGGTCGCATGTTTGTACAAACGATCCCGGCATACTTACTGTGCTTCACTTTCGATATGCGTGGCGCGGAGTCCTTTTTTTTTCTAGTCCGTGTGTGTAGCGTTGTTTTAACATTTGTTAATTTTAATAAAATCAGGAAAATATGCGTTTCTCTGGAGTGTGGAAATGACAGAATCTTACTAAACCCACACGGTGCTCATACCATTACCACTGGCCAGGGGGCTGCAGCGCTCGTGCATTCATCTCACACCCCCGACAAGTATTCGCCCGTCAAATGTCCCGGCGGACCTTGCCACTTTCTGCGGCATTACCCTACGGCTGCAGTTCCTCCGGGGATACCTGGGACGCTCTCACGGTCCTGTGTCTGTTCAGGCATCTATGGTTCAGGCGCAGACTCCCCGACCCCAAGTCCGTCGCATACAGGCCACACCCAATGACGTCACAAATCTACTAACCTCCGTTTTGCCCCTAACCTTGGAGAATGTTTAGTTAGTTTAGTTAATTTAAAATAAAATAGTCTAATGAGCCAAAAATTTAATAGTGGTCGTTTCTCAAAATTAAATAGGTAAATAATCAATTACTATGGCAATAAAGTTGGTGACCACAATACCTATGACAAAATTTGTCATTTTTTTTTTTAGTATTTAATACTAAACACAAAGCGGTCGAATTCGAACCATTTTTGTTGTTATTTTTGTCGAGATTGTCGAATTGCTTTTTGAGTACCTATAATACCTATCTTAAAATTCATAAGTTTATTTTTGTACGGTGAAACCATAGGTAAAAGTCTGATGGAATCTTCGATCAATAATAGAATAGCACATTGATCTTGATCGAAGGATGGAATTCTGACATTTCAGAAGTGTTGTCAATAATAAAACGGGCCTACTAAAAATGGAAAGCATTTAAGCGAAATAAAAAAAAAAATATTTCTTGAATTTAATGTTTCAATTAGAAAAACTAAAACTTAAAAATTTATTGATAATTTTAAAATGGTAATGAGATTTTTTATTGTCAAATTATTGAAGTTACAATAATTAGTAAGCTAATTATTATTCTTTCACAGGAATCCCTGTCCACTAATCCATAAGTTACAAACCTTTTTTAGGAATACATTTTTGTTTGTAAAATCTTCGCTTCTTTTAACTACAGACAGACAACGATGATGATATTAGTGATAATGATACCTAAATATATATTTTTAAATTTAAAAAATACGTTCTTTTACTCTTTTTTTCCCATTTAGCCATATAAAATTAATACTTTAGTTAGTGTGCATTGAATGCACAGAACGAACACTATTTACATTGCCGTATAGTTTACTTGATCTCATTCTCTTTCATGTTTTTTGTTATTTTATATCCAAAAAATTCTAGTCATAATAACGTAAAAAAAGGACAAGACATAAAAGGTTTATGTTATCTGAAGTGTCAAAAAATTACAGCTGTCAGAATTCCGTCGAATTAAAAATCAGACTATACACTACTGACTTTGACGCGTAAGCATTTTTATCAGATCTCGATAACAGATGGCAGGCATTTATTGCTGAGTGAAGACCAGCAATATCTGCAAATCGTATGGAGCTGATCAATCAGCCTAACCTTTTCCCTTTTTTTTCAGCCTATGTTGGGGTCGGCTTCCAGTCTAACCGGATGCAGCTGCATACCAGTCTTTACATGGAGCGACTGCCTATCTGACCTCCACAATCCAGTAACTGGGTAATAGGATACCCCTTGGTAAAACTGGTTGTCAGACCTTCGGGCTTCTGATGACCCGTAACGACTGTCAAAGATCCACGAATGACAGCCGGGACCAACGACTTAACGTGCTTTCCGAGGCACGGAGGAGTCTCGATATTGTAAAGATGGACACCCATCCACGAACCAACCCCGGCAAGCGTAGTTTAACCTGATGGATCGACCCTTGCGGCTGTTATTACTTAGCCACGAGCTCCGGAGGTATGCATCAGATCAAACTCTGCTGCAACATACGGAACTAGATCAGCCAGGGCCTGAAAGCGGTTACGGTTAGAAATAAGACCCTTACCTTAAAAACATATCGTTACCGGTTTAAAATAAAGGTTGAGCTATACCGATACCTTTATAAATAAAGGTTGGGTTAAACCGTTATTTAACCTTTATACAATTTCGGTACCGAAAAATATGCGAGACAGGGCGGTGTGAATAATAATAAATAAAAAATATTAATGATCTTTCTGGCCAAAGGAAAATGTCCGACAAGGACACCTGTCCTAAAACTATGTGGAACACCACCGAAGAGGATGGATCATTTTAAATACCTATCTTGGACATTTATGATGTCCTCTGATCTGAAGGCCGATGCAGGCATAATAGAGTGAGAACGCAGAGCGTTGTCTGTTCAGGCCCGGGTCGACGGCGCGCTGTGTTCCACGCGCGCCTCAAAGAGATGTCAGCAGTGACGGGGTCAATTGGGCCGATGACGCCGGGGTCGCGGTTAGTTCGAAAGAGATACCGTGGCCCTGGCACGGGCAACTGAAGGAACACGGGTGGGTTTTAGTCAGTAAAAGTCTGACACGCCCTCCCGCTCTGCCCAGAGCGAGAGAAGTCATTTGATAATTTCCCATCCACAAAAAAAAAAAGGGTGTTGTCTGTAAATGAATATGATGGCCCGAAGGTTTGCTCGCTGTACCACTGCAGTGAAAACAACTTTGTTCAGAACATAATGTACATCTTTCTACGCGAGTAGCATAGGGGTTTCATAAACGCGCGGACAGTATAATGCCTTGCGTGTGCATTATAAAATTATAATAATGCATTCAGGGTGCTAATGGTGCTGCCCCCATTCTGCAGCTCATCAGGGATGTTCTCCTGAGTCGGAAGTAGACTGTTTTTATTCTACTATGCGAAAACGATGCAAATCCCTCCCTGGTGCGCAGGGTTCGGGGCCCGGGGATGCCGCTGCGCGGTTCGATTGTCAGTACCTGAACCATTGCTGTATGGTTCACTGAGCAATCAAAATCTGTAACCTCCTTGTTTTAATAAATTTTATGTATATGCTTTTATTTTATTTCATTCGTATTATTTTATTTTTAAATTTTGCATTCTTGGTCGAAATAAACTTTTTTTTTTTTAATACCAAGTCCCATAATTTATTTACCATTCATGTTATTATTATCTCTTGTTACTCTTTGTTGAGAGGTCACCACTTTACTTTATGGAGGAATGGAGGTCATATTTTATTTTGTAAATACATACTCGTACACAAAGGTACTGATAAAACTGTACGCACGGCTACATATCAAGCTATACTATTCCAATATAAGCTGATCTCGTATAATAATATGATCTGCGTACAATGAGAGGTCAGCTTATATTGGAAATTAAGCTTGTTATTTAGCCGTGTACGCAAGGATATTTGAGTATTGCTATACTAAAAAAACGAAAAATAATGCACAAAACTATTCTCAGAAGCTCAAGCATAATTAATAGGTCTTTACCTATGAAATTGCCGTTTTGTATGAAAAAATTTTTTTCATGCATTTTTTATTTTTATTAATCGAAGTAATCACCCATGCAATCAATGCATCTTTGCCAACGCAGTGGCAGTTTATTGATGCCCTTCTTAAAGAAATCAGCTGGACGGGAGGCAACAAATTCTTTAAAGGCATTTTGTACTGCCTCTCGGGTATTGAATTTTTTTCCCGCCAAGAAGTTATCCAAATTCTGGAAAAAGTAGTAGTCTGTAGGCGCAAGGTCTGGTGAGTAGGGCGGATGACGGAGAGCTTCCAACCCCAGTTCTTGCAACTTGGAGACCGTCTGCTGTGCAGTATGAGGTCGCGCGTTGTCGTGCAGGAGCAGCGGAGACGAGCGATTGACCAATGCTGGTTGGAGATGTGCCAGCTTCTCCATCATTGTGTTCAGTTCTTCACAGTACACATCTGAAGTAATGCTCACCCCGTTTGGTAAGAAGCTGTGATGAATCACACCGGCGCTAGACCACCAAACAGTGACCATCACTTTTCTAGGGGTAAGTTTTCGTTTAGGGCATTGTTTAGGTGCTGAACCAGGATCCAACTAACTTGCTGAGCGCTTGCGGTTATCAAACAGAATCCATTTTTCATCGCAGGTAACAATGCGGTTCAAAATTCCTTCATTTGTGTGTCTGTTGAGCAGTGCAAGGCACGTCTCGACGCGTACTTCGCGCTGGCGATCATTGAGTTCGTGGGGCACCCATTTGTCAAGCTTTTTTACCTTGCCAATTTGACGCAAATAGACCAATATTGTTTTGACGCTAACGTCGAAAGCTGCTGCTAATTCAGCCGTAGATTGTGTATCATCAGCTTCCACAATCGCCTTTAATTCGTCATTGTCGACCAAAGTCTTCGGACGACCGCGAGGTTCATTTTTCAGGTCGAAATTTCCAGAACGGAAGCGAGCAAACCAATAACAAGTGGTGCGTTGGTTTGTAGTGTTAGCTCCGTAAACGTCGTTGATGTTGCGTGCCGCTTGTGCCGCGTTGCTGCCACGACGGTACTCATATTCCATAATTACTCGAATTTTTAACGTATCCATGATAACGAAAAAGATTGAAATGCGATGAAAATGTAGCACTAATCAATAAACAAATGACTACTTTTGGAAAAAATAAATCCATGTTTTTAAAATAAAATTAATTTGAAATTAGAATTCTTAGCCAAACCAAAATTATTTTGATTTGAAATGGCCAGTACTGCAGAACGGCAATTTCATAGGTAAAGACCTAATATTTGGACTGCCTGTAATAAATTATGGGCTTGATTGTAGTATAGTGGTACCTATATAAAAAAGATTAATCGCAGATTTTTGGTAAAATTCACAAAGCTATAAAGCAATCGATAAAACATAAATATTGTTTGTTTTCGTTGTTTTTTTTTTACTTTTTTTTTATAAGCTGGTAACATTAATCATGGACGTCGTCGCTTGAGATCGGCGTTTTGTTGAAAAATATAGCAAAAATGTGTAATTAATTTGTAAATCGAGTGTTTTTTAACGTTGTCGTATAACAGAAAATGGTAACGATTGTTGACGATTTAGATTCTTTAACTTTGCAAGAGCCAATTTTCAAGGATGTCAAATATTATGTTTCTGGCGATGTCTCGGAAAGGGTATGTTTTGTGTTAAATACTTTATTTTCAATGGAATACAGTGGTGTAATTAGTGGGCAGCATAATAATGGGACGTGTCCTAATTACAGATTATGCTGTTACTTCAGTCCGGTGGAGCGGAGAGTACAAAATATTTCTCTGACTATGTCACACATCTAATTTGTGGTCAAAATGCTGCGGACAATGACGTCGATGAAGCCCAGGACATCTACCAGATCCCTGCAGTGACCGAGCACTGGGTGCTTGCTTGTGCGCGCCTCAGGAGATTGGCCGACCCGAAGCCTTACATTCCTCATAAGAATAAGATATTTACTAACATTGTATGTTGCATATCTAAAGTGAGTGTTGCTGACGCTAAATCCTTGTTCGCTGTTATCACATATCATGGTGGAAAAGTAAAGTTGAACTTGGACTCTCAGTGTACTCACCTGATTTGTGGATCAGCCGCAGGAAAGAAATACAGTGCTGTGCTCACACTCACCTCCTCAAGAATTAAGATTGTGACCCCTGATTGGGTACTGGAGAGTATCAGGGCTAGAATACAAGCGGTGACTGATATATTTCACCCAAAGCTGTTAGTTGTCCCTCAGCCGCCCCCGAAAGCAATGGACCGTATTAGTGCAATCACAGGATTCGATTTTGAGGAAGGTATTGCTAAAAACGAAGTGCCCACACAAAACATGGCTGAGAACAAGGATGATAGTACACAGGCTTTGTTAGACAAACTGAAACAAAGGATGCCGTGGAATCATCCCCCGGCTAGTTCAAGTGCATCGGTTGCTCCTACAACACCCATTAGTTCAATGGGATACACATCAACATCTATGTCCACTCCTGGTATAATGAGCAAGTCCATACCTCAAGGGATTGTGACTCAAAATGTCCAAATACAAGGCAGCCAGGCAAACTCTCCATTGCTGCAGAAGTTTGGACAACAGAACACAGTGGTATCCCAGGCTAGTATGATACAGAATCAGCAAATGAGCATGCAACAGCAGCAGCAACAGTCATACAGCCAAAGCCAGCAACAACCACATGGATTAACAGCAATACAGATACAGCAACAGAAGATGTTGCAGCAACATCAGTTGAAAATGCAGATGCTGCAACAAAACAAACTTGGCAACCAGCAGAATCAGCAAGGCTTTCAGCCTAATGTTTCAGTCTCCCAGATGACTCAGAACTTGCAGGGGCAGTTGCAGCAACATATACAGGGCAACCAGCATCACTTACAGCAGAATATCAACCAGCCTCCAACCACAATGAGTTCAGCGCAACAGCATATTGAGAATATCAGTCAGATGTTGAGTCAAAGTGCTAATAATCTACAACAACAGCAGAACATGGCTATGAAGCAGAGCTTGAGCCTCAGCCAGCAGAGTGCTTCCCAAGCTGTCCAGAACATAGCGCAACAGTTGGCACAGTCAACCCAAAACCTTCAGAATGCCAAAATGAGTCAAAATCTGGGACAAGGACAAGTGATCAACCAGCAATTGTTATCATCGGGGCAGCAGATGCCACAGCAGAACCAGAATCTAATTCAGCAGCAAAATGTACAGTCTATTAATAATCAACAACAGAACTTAAATATGGGAGTTCAGGGTCTTGTGACGTCATCACAGGGGCAGACTGGTCAGGGAGTACAACTTAATCAATTAGTCAACTCCAACCAGCAAACAGTTTTAAGCCAACAAATACAGTCTGTTCAGCAGACTATACAAACTCAACAGAATGCTAATGTGCCTGTCCAGGGTGCTTGGAGACAGCAAAACATTCAGATGGTGCAAAATGTTCAGGGTCAGCACCAAATAATAAGGAATCCTTTAGTTCAGTCTCGGGCACCGCAGAACCAGGTCATCCTACAGCAGCAGATAATGCAGACGCAACAGCAGGCTTTAATAAACAACCAACAATCACAGTTGAGCCCTCAGCACACTATCCAACAGAGTCCTCAACAGATTCTTCAACAATCTATTGGTGGTCAAGGCCAGCAACTAAACCAGACACATCATCAAATACTGTACCAAAAACAGCAGCTTTTAAGCAATTCTGGACAGCAGCAGATAGTGCAAGGTCCTCAACAAGTTCTAATAAATCAACATACTGGGCAACAGCAAATACTAGTTCATGGGAACCAGCAAGTGACTTTGCAAGGAGGACAGCAAATAGTGTCTCAAAGCCAGATTGTCCACCAAGGAGGGCAGATAGTCAATCAAGGTGGACAACAGATTATAACACAAGGAACGCAGCAGGTTTTGACACAAGGAGGTCAACATTTGATCACCCAGCAAGGTCAACAACAACATGTGATGATAGCCCAATCATCTCAGCAGATAGTGTCTCAATCTGGGCAGCAGATTCTGGGTCAGGCTGTGGGTCAGACTCAGCAGGTGTTGACTCAAATGCCACAGTCCCCTCAGGCGGGTGGAGGGGGCAGTATCCAGCAGATTATCACGCATGGCGGAGCGCAACAGATAGTCTCGCCTGGGGGGCAGCAGATTGTGCAGGGTGGTCAGAATGTGTCATGGCAGCAGCAGCAGTATTTGCAGCAGAGGCAGCAAATTGCTCAGCCCGGAACTGTTGGGCCTAGAGTGAGTGTTTAAAATATTTTTTTGTATTGATGTAGGTACAGTCAGCATCAATAATATTGCGACGAACAGACTGTTTAAAATGATCTAAACAACTATGAAAATGAACTATTGATACAAGGACAGTACATGACAACTGTCATCCTGACAAGAACTTTATCCAACTGAGATAAAGTTTAATTTTCTTAGTTGTTGAGATCATTTTGAACAGTCTGTACAATCAGTCTAACCCAATATTTTTGATGCTGACTGTACCAGCAATGTTGGGTACTTTACTGTGGCCCAAATATTGTATTGATTGCTTAGAGTTTAGAGAAACAACTTCTGAAAAAGATGATGGGATATTGACAAAAGCCTGTTTTGTGTTCAACTTTCTTGCAATGTCTTCAAACATAATTTATTTATTACAACTTTACAAACACTCCTAGTCAAATCTAGTCCTAATTCAGTCATTACAATTTTTTTTAGATCAATTCTTACCCAATTTTTTGTTATTTCATTCATTAATTATACCCCAGGTGTCATGGACCGCTGGCGGCGGAGGGCGACAACTGATCCACCTAGACGCGCAGACGCACGCACAGCTCCAACAGATGAAGCCGCAGGAGCGAGCTGTCTTCGTGGCACAGCTGCAGAAACGGCGCCAGCTGTCCCTCCAGCGACAGGCCGCCATAGCTCAACAACAGGTATGTGTTATATGTATTTATTTTCACAGCACCTGCTCGATAATGGCCAACCTACCCTAAAATAAAAGCCCTGATTTAAATTTGGAACCTCAACAAAAAATTCTTTAAAAATTCTATTCGAACTAACCAAAATCGGATTGCTTTTTTATTAGCTCACAAAATGTGGACAAAGTGGAGAATCCACCTCAGGGATAAAGGTGTCTTCGTCTTCAATAAAGCGCCCGTGACATAAGACACCGCTTTATCCCCTTAGTGATTAATCTACTATTATTAAACATTTTATTGTACACCACATTAAACAAAAAGGACAAATATTTTAAAACTAGTGGGCAGTCTAATCACAAAAGGATCTCTCACAGATAACCTTTGGACGGACTGAAAGAAAGGAGACATATTGGTGTTATAATACTGTGATAACATCTATATAGTACTACCTGATCCAACAGACATTGTCCTGTCCAAATTTCATGTAAGAGAAAATGAATTATCGTTTTTTGTTATGTGGATTTTTCTTATGTTTTAATAGTTATTCTGCTGTTTGGGGCGGAGTCAAATCCAACTAATCAAACATCGTAAAACTCGGTCCAGCCGTTCTTGAGTTATAAATGGTGTAAATAACCCGATTTTATTTTATATATATATATATATAAAATATATATATATATATATATATATATATATATATATATATATAAAATAGATAGATAGATGTTTGTTGTATTAGCATCCTGAGATTAAGCCATATTTTATTTGTCAAACAACAAGTGCCATAACATAACAACCCGCACTGGGCCCGCATGGTAGATTAAAGCCCACTCCCTCTCGAAGAGAGGAGGCTTGTGTCCCAGCAGTGGGAACAATACAGGCTGATTATGCTAAGTGTCATACAGGTATGGCAAAGTAACATACCTACCAACCACATTTGCAGTACGGGATGCAATGAGCAAATAAAAAACTTCTGTATACGGATGCTTGATCAGAATGTTTCTTAGACATGAACTCCTTCCCCCTCTTTCCTTTGTTTTTCTTCATCAAAACTAATAATATTTTTTTTCCGCAGCAGCCAGGCGTAGTAGCAGGATCGCCAGGTGCCCCGGCCCCAGCGGGTGCTCAAAGCGTCACCTTCATACGTAGTCAACTGACACCAGGGCTCGCTCAGCAACAACAAGTGCCAGTAAGTTTTATCAACTAAAAAAAACCGGTTAAGTGCGAGTCGGACTCGCAAACGAAGGGTTCCATACCACCAATTAAATTAAATTAAAATTCATTTATTTCAGGTCATTGACCCATATTAAACACAAAAACACAATTCAAAATAAAAACTGATTAAATATGTAATAATTAATGTGTAATAAATAATGTCAGTAATAAATAAATAATGTCAAAGTTAATAATAATTAAATAATAATAATTTAGCACAGCATAATTATTTAAAAAAATATTTCAGTTTTAAAAAAATGCGTTTCTTGTATAACTTAATTTTATTTTTATTATTTGTTGTTATAGCAGCAATAGAAATACGTGATCTGTTAATTTCAACTGTCTACCTTTTACGGTTCATGACACATGAACTGTAAGTCGACGTTTGCACGAATATAAAAATATCGCCGCGATTTTATTTCGCGCACTGGATTTTCAACGCTCTGCTTAGCGCCGAGAGTTGATAATCCAACAGTGTGTTTTTTCGACGCGCTAGAATGCACTCTGTTGTTGTTATTATGTTGGATTCTCAACGCTCGGCTCAACAACGAGAGTTGAAAATCCAGTACGCGATAAAATCCCGCCGCGATATTTTTACGTCCGTGCGAACGTCGGCTAATAGGTAGACAGTTGGCTATATCTCATGAATCATGAGATATAGCCATCTCATGAATCATGTCATGAGATATAGCTCGCTGACGGACGGACGGACAGCAGAGGCTTAGTAATAGGGTTCCGTTTGGCACCCTTCGGGTACGGAACCCTAAAAATATGGTGGTCAATGTCTCGACGAGCAGATTAAATTTCCTACACTATGTGCCTGCTTGCTAAGTAACCGCGTGTAATAAAATATGTAAATGGTTTATTATTATTAATAACATATTGGCTTAGCATAATCAGCCTATAATGTTCCCATTGCTGGGACACAGGCCTCCTCTCTGTGAGAGGGAGTGGGCCGTAATCCACCACGCGGGCCCAGTGCGGATTTGTATACAGATGTGCGTCCCGCGAACCCATTATAATATGTAAGCGCACACAAATAATGAAAAAGTTATAGATTCACGAAAAATATAAATTGACTTTTTGTTATTCTTATTCATGAAATGCGTTTAAATTCAATAGTAGGTAAATAACAAGCTTTTATACACAGAACGTAATACTATTACAATGCATATGTATTGCTTAAATATCTTCAGTTTTAAGGGGGATGCGATAAGGTAGCCCGCGAAATTCAAATTTTCCGTTTTTTTGTAATTTGCAGGTCAGCGTCAAGTTGTATTTTATTATAATATGACTCGCGGCCGTAACTAATATGGCTTTACAGAATTATAATTATTAGAATCGGCAATGCAACTCCAATAAGTTAGAATTGGCCTCAAATCTCATAATTTCATGAAATAGTCATTCAATAGGGTAATATGAACTTAGAAAGTTGTATTGATGATTTTTATGATTATAATTCTTTAAATAAATATTTGATACGTGCGCAAATCATATTTAAATCAACATACAACCTAATACTGACTTGCAAATTGCAAAAAACGTAAGAAATTTTGAATTTCGCGGGCTACTCTGGCGCTTTCGCCTTAAGCATTATTATCCTGGCACAGGTACAATGGCTGCAGCAGCAGGGCGCGAGAGCGGCGACCATACCGGCCGCACAGCCTGCGCCGCCACCGCAGTCGCCGGGTAAGCTCCAATTTACTTAAGCTTAACTAAGTAAGCTACCTATCCATAACAGTGGCGAGGTGTGAATAAAAGTAAGAGAGAAGCCGGTTTCAACTTACATACCCACCAATAAAAAAAATTAAAATGTTCACATCAAAATTAAAGTCTTTTCTTTACTGAATTAAACACCATCTATCGTCAAATAGCAGAAACAAAAAGATGCTATCACTACACAAACAAAACTTTCAATATTTTAGAGAAATAAACTCAACTAAATTTTTATAGGAATATAAAAGATCGAATACATACAATACAGTAAGTTGAACAGGTGAAAACTAAATAAAATGTGCAATATTCCTTCATCTCGTTCTCGCTGACGCATTTTCCTTTATCTATCTCTGTCGTAACCCGTTGTACATCGGCTTGCTCTCGTCCATTATCAAGCGGTGCCACGTGACCTAGAGTGACGTCATGACGGGTTCGCTTTTGTATGGATTTTTAGTTCCCGATTATGACGTTTTGGCGCCGAGTTATTTTAGATTTTTTTTTTTTGTTGTTGTAATTCAAAGCTTTTGGCGTTTTTGTTGTTTGAATGTTATGGAGAATTAAATATCCACAGCAGTAGTTTGGCAATAGTAGACACTATACTGACTGTGCCATTTTTCAATAGCGGTAGAGTAGCGAACCACCGAAGGGAAGCCGGTAGAAATCGTGTTATTATATAGGTGCTTTCGCCACTGATCCTTAGTGAGATTGTCAGCACCAAGGCGTTGTTGCTACCCTTCCTTGAGGAGCTGAGGTGGATAGAATAATCGATTTTCCTACCCCTACGCAAAATACGCGCATTGACGTGGAGTTGCGAACACCAGCCCCTATTACTTATTACCTAAGGTCTAAGATTGGGTTCAGAAGACTGACAAGGTAAGTTTTTCAAAGCTTCCTCTCTCCTACTATTTTCACACTTTTTTTTTGGTCCACATGGATCAATCAATCTGCCTAGCCTTTTCCCAACTATTTTGGGGTCGGCTTCCAGTCTAACTGGATGCAGCTGAATACCAGTATTTAACATGGAGCGAGTGCCTATCTAACCTCCATAACCCATTAACTGGGTAATACGATACCCCTTGGTAAGACTGGTTGTCAGACTTTCGGGCTTCTGACGACCCGTAATGACTGTCAACGATCCATGAATGACAGCCGGGACCAACGGCTTAACGTGCTTTCCGAGGCACGGAGGAGTCTCGGTATGTAAAGATGGCCACCCATCCACGGACCGACCGCGGCAAGCGTAGCTTAACCTGATGGATCGACCCATGTGGCTGTTATTACTTAGCCACGAGCTCCACTCCACATGGATCACAAATCATTTTAAGTTAAAATGTACACGTTGTGGAATGCAAATAAATTATTGAGTAAGACATGCTATCAGGAATTTCGGTAAATGCATGATAGAGAATTATGGTTCAGGTCATGGCCATTCTTATTCCGTGTTAGGAACATTAATTTGTATTTTCGATTATTATAATTTCCTAATTGTTATTTAAAATTATAATGTCTTTAAATTTATGTAAATGAAATATGATTTGCATGCCCATCATGTGACGGTAGAACATTGACGACTCATATAGTAGGGGAGCCCAAAGGGTTTTTGAGCAAGCATATGGCGAACGAAAAGTTGATAGTTGAGTGGGGCGCGGCATGATGAGACACCAACATATAACACCGAAAATATATGAAGGGTAGGTACAGGAAAAGAATGGGCTCATCAACATATTTCTATAATCTAACTAGCTATGCCATTCGATTCGTTATAAGCGGGCCTTTCATTTGGTTTATTCAGAACAGCACATTTTTTCAACTTTTGCCCGCGGCTTCGCCCGCGTGGATGTCGGAAAATATTCCACGGGAACGTACTACCGGGAAATCCTTCCTTATTCCTTGTCCACATTATAAAGGGAACCTCTGTGTGAAATCAGCTTTCTACGTTCAAGGGTTTGGGCTGGGCATTGATGAGTCAGTCAGTCAGGACTTCTCTTTTTATTTATACATATAGATTAAACTCAAACTCAAAGCATTTATTTCAAATAAACCAATTACAGGCACTTTTGAATTGTCAATGGGTCGGTCAGTCAGAAAGATGAAGCTAGTTGCCCATTCCAAAGCGTAGTAGATCCCTATGGAGAAGAACGGGCAAGAAACTCCACGGACACTCTTTTAAATCATAATATCGTTCAAGTTGAAAATATACATGTGAGAACAATGTAGAAAGACGTGCACGTTAAAAAGCGTCCGTAATAAAAAGATAATAACTAAAACAACTAAATTAAATATTAAAATTAAAAATAAGCCATGGCAGCTAAGAGACGACCAGTCCCAACTGACGGCGCCCGTTCACGAACATGACGCATGGATCAGCACCATTTAGCTCAACCATTTTGAAGGGAACTTAATGATCCAACACACACGCCACCATCAGCGAGACATTTGAGTGAGCATGACATACTCTCAACCGCCAGGGCACACTCAAGTCAGTGAAAGACGTACCCAGTAAAAGGTAGCTTAATAGTAGCTACATAGTGCTCACACGTGCTATGCAATTATATAATACTAAGAGATTGAATCTAAACAATGCAAAGAAAGTTTTCTCTCATCTTAATCTTCAGCAGGTCCAACAATATATCCGAATGCTAATCAATTAATTAATGCGTCCTTGTGGAGCAGGACAAGCATTCAACCAAGCATTTTTGTCAGCGATGTAATCCCCCAACTTATAATATGCCTGGCTGCATAGTGTGCGTTTTATACAAGATTTAAATTTCCTTTTATTCAGCTGGAGTATGTGGGGAGGTATTTTATTATTACATTTTAAACAGTACCCCATGAAGGATGAGTCTACTTTAGCCAGTCTGAAACCTGGTTGAACTAATTGGTCCCTATTTCTAGTCCTATAATTGTGTCCTTCACCTCTTTTACCGAAAAGATTTAGATTTTTCCTTACGTACATGATGTTTTCGTAGATATATTGACAAGGTACCGTCATGATGTTAATATCTTTAAACAGTTCCCTTAGAGAATCGCGCCTGCGGAGGCCATATATTGCTCTGATGGCTCTTTTCTGCAGAATAAAAATAGACTCTATGTCTGCAGCCCGTCCCCATAGTAAAATACCGTAAGACATAATACTATGAAAGTAACTGAAATAGACCAGCCTTGCGGTGTCTACATCAGTGAATTGACGGATTTTTCTCACTGCATATGCTGCTGAACTTAGCCGTCCTGCAAGAGATGTTAAATGCGGACCCCATTGCAGCCTTGAGTCGAGCGTGATCCCCAGGAAAACAGTTTTATCGACGAATTCTAGTTTCTCTTTATTCAATACTATGTCACAATCAGTACTTTTAACATTTGGTAAAGCAAATCTTATACATTTAGTCTTTTTCCCATATAATACTAAATTATTAGCAGTGAACCAATTATGGATCTGCAGTAGGGCGTTATTTACGTCGTCAAGATTTGATGCACGTCTATTTATCTTAAAAATTAAGGATGTATCGTCAGCAAATAACACCATTTGTGGTTGGTTTTTTAATAAATGGGGTAGATCATTAATATATACTAAAAAGAGGAAAGGACCCAATATCGAGCCCTGTGGAACACCCATTTGTACTTTTAGACCGAGTGAATTGACACCATTTATTTGAACTTGTTGATGTCTATCATTTAAATAAGATTTTACTAAACTGAGCGCAAGTTTACCTAGTCCGTAATGCTCAAGTTTCAAGAGTAAGGTTTCGTGATTTACGCAGTCAAATGCCTTGGAGAGGTCACAAAAGATTCCTATGGCATCTTGGGCCTCCTCCCACGCTGAAAATATGTGTTTTAATAAAGTGGCACCCGCGTCAGTCGTGCAACGTCCTTTGGTGAAACCAAATTGCTGATCGTGCAAGATTTGGTTGGTGTTAAAATGATTAAGCATTTGATCGAGCATTACCTTTTCGAATACCTTGCTGAATACCGGCAACACGGATACTGGTCTATAATTGTTGGTGTGTTTACTGTCCCCAGATTTAAAAAGTGGTATAACCTTACTAAATTTCATTAAATCCGGGAAGACTCCTTCATCCACACACAAATTAAATATTAATGCTAAGTATGATGCTATAGTCTCGATTATGGATGTACAAACTTTGATAGACATTCCCCATAGATCTTCGGTCAATTTGATTTTAATGTGCCGAAAAGCTTTTTTAACTACCATGGGGTTTATATGTTTAAATTGAAATTCAACCGGGCAGTTTGGAACGTTCGCTCTTAATAAATCAATTGAGACATCGGGTGAGGAATTTAAAGCTTCCGTCGTTTTAGATGGTATATTTGTAAAGAAGTGTACAAATTCTTGAGCTACTTCTAAGTTAGAGCTTATATCACCATCCAATGTAAAATCCGTGTTTCGTATTTTTTTCCTATTAGTTTCATTATTTATAACTTTCCACACTGCTTTTACTTTATTTTCTGCTGATTTGATCTTGTTACTAATATACAGGGCTTTAGCTATTTTGCAAGTATTTCTAAAAATTTTGGAATATGTAGCAACATACTTGTTGAACGTCACAGTGTTAATGTAAGGCTTAAGGCCATACAATTCGAATAATCTTTCCCTACTTATCCTAATACCTCTAGTTGCCCAGTCACTAAATAAAAAGTTAGGGAAAATATTTTTTGTTTTCTTTTCAAAAGTTTTATTGAATTCAGTGAGCACTACTGAAAAGAAATCCTCATATAGTTTATTTGCTCCGTCCATATTATGGCCCAGAACGTTTAACCTACCTAGGGCACTATTGAATCTATTTAATTTGCTAGCTGTTATTGGTCTAAATTGTATTTGCACTTTTTGCAAAGTTGTTTTAGACTTAAAAGTTACTGTTTGCCCACTGTGATCAGATGGTAAATAATTTACGATGGCTTTATCTAAATAATCACAATCACAGAAAACATTATCAATACAAGAAGCAAAAGTGAGAGTTACTCTAGTCGGTTCTGTAAAAATATTAGATAAATTGAATGATTTAAAAAGGCTTAATAATCTACTGCTATTTGAATTATTTTCCAGAATATTAATATTAAAATCACCACAAAAAATTGCAGCTTTATTACCGGATGCAAGTTTCGCTAGTACATCTTCCATTATTGACTCAAATAAAGAAAAGTTCTGACAATTAGGGGGTCTGTACACGCACACTACAACATGCTTATCCAGCTCAACACAGGATAGTTCGACGCAATGTTCCACTGATAAACCAACTATGTCATTACGTTGCTTAGATTTTAAACAATTTTTTATCAAAATTAGAGAACCTCCACGCAGCATAGATCTACGGCTAAAACAACTGCCCACACTATAGTTCTCATAATTAAGTAGCATTTGGTAATCCTTTAACCAATGTTCAGTAAAACAAACAATGTCAAACTTTGTTTTTTCTAAAAACATTTCAATTTCTAATAATTTGGAAGAAATACCTTGAATATTTTGATGGAATAATTTCAAGGCATTCTGCTGAACTCCTTTTCGACAATTATTTATTTTAGAGCAAGAAGACACCTTGTTGTTGTTAGGTATAAGAATATTCTTACTGGTACCTTCTGTTGTCTTACAAACTAGTTTAAATTACTATCCGGAGTTAACCCCAAGACTTCAATATCATCACCAGGCAATGAGCTTCTAGTGAGTGTGGGACATCGAACCTCCTTCGTACAATTTGTGTAAATATTTATAGCATTAAGGCTAGGTTGTTCGGGCCTGTAGGCCTTTGAAACGCTACCTCCGCCTCCCCCAAATGCAGCGCGACGTGTTTATTTACGACGCGCTGCCGACGATTTCGCGGAAAATCTATGCTACAGTGTAAAATATTTGCAGTTGATCAACTTAGTTAGTTTTTCTTAGGTCGATTTTTTTTTCCTTAGGTTTACATTTTATGGTGTCTACGGTGGAGTGAACTAAGATTATTACATAAAATGTCGTTTTGTTTTCACATTATCAGATAACTATACCAACACGATTCGATAACAATAGGTACAATTATTATCAGCCCCATGATATTGGTGAATATCGATGACCATCGCGACACGACAAACAACCACACTACTAAGGCGGCGACAGTTTGAAAAAGTTTGCTGAATTGAAAGAATGCCCGCTACTCTCACCCCGCACTGTCTTCGCCGGTAGATATCGTGCCGATATCGGTATCGGTGTGTGTGGAAATCGGTTATCATGGTATGGCATGTGATGCGGAGAAATGCAGAAAATGTCGTCTGGAATGTTTTGATTATGAATCTGGATGACTATACCAGTAAGGGAATACCAAAGAAACGATGGATGATCTGTGTGAAAGATGATGTAGCTAGAAAGGGAATGACTATCGAGATGACGATTAATAGAGAAGTATGGAAGATAAAAACAAGTTGCATCGACCCCAAAAAAAAATGGGATAAGGGCAGGAGAATGCTGATAATCGGTATCGGTCGTTGTCTACGACGATATAAGTGACATTAAAACACAATGTAAAAGCGAATTATTCCATTACTTCATTGGGCTGAGTAGGAAACGAATATAGCAGATAGTTACAGATTGAACCTTTAGACGGCTATTTTAGTGAACTTTCATCAAACCAAATAGCTTAACGGTTCGACGACTGCTTTGCAAACCCGTGGTTAAAAGTTTGATTGTCAATTGTTATATTTTTTTCGATTCTTTTTTTTATATTTTGTTATATACCTACTGTTATTTGATAGTTCGCATAACGTACACAGAAAACATGAAGTTTAGGCCTCTTATACCATCTTTATTTATAATAAAAATAAATATGAATGGTTAGCTGACAGTTAATGAGAAATCCAGTGTGTACAATCTACTGTTATATTTTTTAGCGATAGCCGGGTTCGTCAGAAATAATCTGTAAGAATCACTCAGTGTATTCGTGTTATGCCATTAGGTATTACGCCTGTTCGTGTCGTTCCTGCAGAGGAACGACACGAACAGGCGTTTGTTTATTTATCCACTAAAAACGATAAACTTCGGAAGCAGTGGGAAATTGCTACTGAAGGCTGCGCGTTTCGACCTCAGGACAAGCTGCTTCGCGTCGGTCGGTTGCTCCCGCGTCACCAGTCCTAACTCTCTGTGTATTTTGGCTGCTGAGAGAGACCACAACTACAAACGTACTGTAAAGGAAAGTTTTATAAAATGTGGCTGTTGTTTTAGTATATTGTGTGTCTAACTTGCATCCCCTATAACCCCTTTAGTGACTGAATAAAAAAAAATTTTTTTTAGAATGGGCTAAAAATGGTCGTACTGTTTTGCTTATGCTGCAAACATATTCTTTTGTTTTTGATGTTGACCACTGCTCATGAAGATCAGTAATTATTGACAACTACATAATGAAGGAACAATTGCCGTACTTTATTATCAAGGGATGTACCTACTGCTACAGCTATAATTTATCGAATCTACTATTCTAAGACATCAAAATTAATTTAGTATATTGTCTAACCGGCCCCGCTCATGTGGGATTGCCGTCCCATAGGACTATTTACCTAAACAAAAGTGCAAGTATCAATATGTTAAAAGTTACAAACCAACAATAGGATACGTCATCGACGAACTTGCTTTAGAACATGGGCACTGAGTGATACGGTTACCGCCTAACCATGGCTACGTTCACAAAGCGCTATTTTTCGAATGTATAGAACACGATATTTTATCGTATACTGTGACTTTTTGTAATCAAAACTGATCATGGGGTGTCGTTTTTATGGTTTTCGAGGGAGCCAAAGCCGGTAGTGAAGTCAAAATGAAAATTCAAGATGGCGGATGTGAAAATTTTGTGTTTGTGTTTTAAATCATACGTTATAAGGAACTTCATTCCTGACGGTGGTCCCCGACCGCACATTTTCATTTTTTTCTAATTTTCACTGTTGTTGCCAGAGTGAAAGTTGATTATTATTAGTATCCAACCGACAACCGGACACATTGTATTTATATTATGTGTAATTTATGTAGGATATGGTAGTAGACTAGTAGTGAAGACAGTTCGATGGAGAGTGAAAATACTAATGTGGATGAATCTGATGAAAAATCTTAGAAAAATGTGTTTTAAAACTTCTGCATAAAGGACCACGATAAAAAAATTATAAACTACTCGCGCTTGACTATAATTTTATTGATAATATTTTGCAATGTGTCATAACACTATCGTAAGATGACAATTAAACGTCATCATACCACATATAAATAATCACATTTTCGAAAACGATATTATGAATTAAAACTATAATATAATTACGAGATATTTTTTCTGAGCTGTCGCAATTTCATATCTAATGTTTTCGTCTTTTGTTTGAATTTTTTTGAACAACAGCAGGGAGAGCGAATTTTTAAAAATTTTGACACAGGTCCAACCTCGATGACGTCCCGCAGGACTCTGACCGCGAGCGGATTTAGCCAAATTTACTAATTTTGAGTTTATTTTAAAAAAATCTATTAAACTCGAAAATCCAACCGTTAAATTCCCTCTGAAATACGATTACCTTATGGTACATGCAATTTTCATATAATTTTATGCTGTAATTAGGAAATGAAACGGAAAATGGTTTTGAAATCGACTATGTTTCGGATTTTTTTTTCATCGAGGAAATTACAAGTTATCGTGTTTTGAACCGTTAATTTCCCTAAAGAAAGGATGTATCTATGGCATATATTTTTTTCAGGACCTTAATACAATAATTTGACCATTTAAAATTGATTCTAAAACTGGTAAAATTCGGATAACCCCCCGTTAAAGATTTAGACAGATTAAACAAATAATAAAATAAAATAAACACTAGTTTACAATATAACGTAACTAATAAACAACCAATAAGGAGAATAAATACTTTAAGCAAAATGCAATATTATTCGAAATAATTTTGCTTAAAACAACACTCGGCCGCGTGCCATCTAAGTCACATGTGTTTCGGGTTCGCCAACCCTGATCTAATATTTATTAGACATTGGTTTAAGGCTATGCTCACACTATCAACTATGAAGAGAATCCGAAAATAAGAAATGTATGGGATAGTTAACGTTATTCTTTTCCAGATTAAAGATTTCAGTCAAAATATGATTTTTGTCAAGTGATATTGTGCGTTTTTATAATTTCTACAGTGGCGATATTATCTTGGACTGGTGGTGATTTTAAATTTCCGTCCACGATAATGTAAAAAACCGTAAACCCTATAATATAGGAGCACACATGTCATTGGCATCCATTTTGCTAGGCTCAAGATCTTTTGTCTTCTATCTCATATTAGAGCGCCAAGCGCTCTGCATACGATCCTGTATCCGAGAAATGTCGTCCCTAAAACCTCTTTGTATGACGGATTGCGCACTAGATCCAAACCCCATCCGAAATTTAGCAATGTAGATGGAACAAAACGGATGAGAAGCAGTGCGCAAACGCTTAATAATTCGGACAGCTTTTCATCGAAGTGCAGCATTGTATGATGTTTATATATTAGAGGGTTTGGTTTCCGCAAGTCCTTCAGGTGGACCATTATGCGTGGGCCATGGCGAACGTCGGTGGTTATTCCAACCAGCCCACCTCCATCCAGAAGTTATGTCTCCTGGTCTGTTTAGAATATCTGTAAAAGATCTGGATGACCAGAAAGTTTCTGTTCCAATCTGGGTGACGTCTGTGCATTCAAAGAGCACGGAGCGGAGAACGGTTTCCTCAGCCTCCATGCATTCCCTGCACAGAGGACTGTCCGTTGTGTGGAAGTGTTTGTTTAGCGGGCAGTGTCCCGTGATGGTCCCCATCAGCAGGCGCAGGCCGTTCCTGTCCAGGCGTAATAAACACCTGGTTAGCTGCCATCTAAAGATCGCATATTTTCCCTGGACTGCCTACAGCCCGGTGTCGAAGTCCACCAGTTCTCCGCTTGCGTGTGGGTGAACTCCTGTAGCCACGTGCGTAGGGGGATAGGTATGATAGGTCCAGGTCCACTGACTGACATGCTCTCCTAGCTAGTTCGTCAGCTGCGTCGTTGCCTAGTAATCCGCTGAGTCCTTTTATCCATTGCAGTGTCACTGTGTTGCGGTTAGATACCGTTACTCGTTCTAGTGCATTGTGACATTCTAGTGTTAGTCTCAAGGTAATATATTTTTCCCTAAGGATGGGAGAACTGAGGCGATATCGGAAAGTATACGCGCACTGTATGATTATTTCCCTTCTATTTTTTTTTTGTTGAATATGTCAAATACTTTCTTAACCCCAAGCAGGTATGGAAAAACCCAAGAAAACCTTTTCATATTGATCAACTGTGGAGCGAAACGTTAGAAATTTTGGTATTTAAATGAAATCTTCATACATAATGATGACGCTCGCGGTAACCATATCACACATTATAATTTCAAAGCGCTATCTAGCACTAAACCGCAATATATTTAGTATTTTACTTGAACGACGCGGTGAGAACTGCTTGCACCCTTTTGCTATAAAGTTTTATAGTAAAAAAAAATAGTTTATTGTAGAACAGTGGCTGTGTCATTGAAATGGATGAGGAAAATACAGAAAGTAATCGTAAGTTGTATTTTTTTTTTTTTTTTTTGGTTAACGCAAACTAATACGGTTATTTTTCTAAATCAAATCGCGGTACATAATTATTATTTACGTGTATTGTTGTTTTGAATATGACTAATTCATTCATGTGAACAGGAAAATTTTGTGATACCTATTTGTGACCGGTATTGTTTATGTATGGAGTTATATCAATAACTACTGTAGGAGTTTTATTACCTATGGTTGCAACATCATTGAAGATGTTTTACAATAATAGTCTTAGTAGAGTAACAGTTTACGGCGCCAAGGCGTCCTAGCTTTGGCCTAATTCAACATAGTTTGTATTGAAAGCGGCGTTTAATAAATTGTAGGTTTCATACCTTCTAATATTGTAAGTCATTTAACAAGCATCTTCTTTAAAAGAAAAAAAAAATGTTTTTATTTTTAGTGAATTACCACCAATAATAATATATTTATCAAGTGGAGCTCGTGGCTAAGTAATAACAGCCGCATGGGTCGATCCATCAGGTTAAGCTACGCTTGCTGGGGTCGGTCCGTGGATGGGTGACCATCTTTACATACCGAGACTCCTCCGTGCCTCGGACAGCACGTTAAGCCGTTGGTCCCGGCTGACATTCGTGGATCTTTGACAGTCGTTACGGGTCGTCAGAAGCCCGAAAGTCTGACAACCAGTCTTACCAAGGGGTATCGTAATACCCAGTTACTAGGTTGTGGAGGTCAGATAGGCAGTCGCTCCATGTAAAATACTGGTATTCAGCTGCATCCGGTTAGACTGGAAGCCGACCCCAACATAGTTGGGAAAAGGCTAGGCAGATTGATAGATTGAATGATATATTTATCAAGTGATCAAAATTGTGCATTATTGTCGGGTTATTACACTTTCGCCATGGCTGATTTCTCATAACTTTACATGGACACACTGAATTTTAAAATACTGATTTATCTGCATATTAAATCTAGGTTTGGCCACTGTTGCGATTAAATAAAAGATGCTGATAAATTCTTCACAAAAGTATAATTGCTTTTAGTTCGTACACGCTTGACAAGGAGATTATGAGAACAGAAAACAGCACAGTGTTGCAAACAAACATAATTAAATTAATGTTGTCAACTAAATGTAATAACATTGCCAGTTTACAATACCCACCCTCAATGTAATTACATTTCCAAAATAAAATAAGTCTCAATTACTCCAAAACAAAATTTGGCAAAAGAATAAACTAACCTATGTTCTCTAAACAACATTTCTTAATACATCTCACAAATAACTCTCTATTTAATGCTTTTGTAAGCATGTCAGCTGGTTGCTCACTCGTACTAATGTACTTTACACATATTTTATTGCTTTTTATTAGATCTTTAACAAAATGAAAACGAATATCTACATGTTTCAAACGTTTAATAGACTCAGTGGCTGCAGTTAAAATTGCTGACTGATTGTCACAAAAAATGTTTACTGGGCAAATATTCTGAAAACCAAAATCAGTAAGCAAGTTTATTAACCAGCAAGCTTCACTGGCAGCCATGCTCATTGCAACATACTCTGACTCTGTTGAAGACAGGCTCACAGATGCTTGTTTCTTAGAACTCCATAATACTAAACAATTAGAAAACATAAACATGTAGCCAGAGGTGGACTTTCTGTCTTTTAAATCACCACCCCAATCAGCATCACAAAAACCTTCTAAACCTACATCTGTGCACTTATAAATTAACTTATAATCTAATGTATTTTTCACATAACGTAATACTCTTTTAAAAGCAGCTAATAACACATTGTTAGCACATTTTTGATATCTACTCAGCATTGAAACTGCAAAACATAAATCTGGTCTGGTACCTTGTACACCATACATTAAGCTTCCTATCATTTGCCTACACAATTTCTCAATATTTTTATCAACAAATTGGTTTTCAAAAATTTTAGAATTGAAATTACTATCCATTGGTGAGGCCATGGGTTTACAATTTTCCATTTTAAACCTTTTAAGAACATTTTGCAAATAGGTTTTCTGACTAAGTTCAGTAATACCAGATTTTAAGTTTTGATTTACATTAATACCTAAAAATTCAGATATCAATCCCAAATCCTTTATTTTAAATTCCCGATTCAAAACCCTTTTAAATTGAGTAATATCAGAGTTGTTTGTACCAAAGATTAATAAATCGTCAACATATAATAATACAAACATTTTATCTTGTCCGTTATATCTATTGTAAAAACATGAGTCACAGTTTGATCTAAGAAAACCCTCCCTAGTCATTACTCCATTGAATTTATCATTCCAACACTTAGGAGACATTTTTAAACCATATAATGATTTATTCAGTTTAACAATATTATTATTATTAGAGTAAGCCCCTTCAGGTAACTGTATATAAACATCCTCTTCAATTTCCCCATACAAAAATGCCCCGGTTACATCCATTTGAAAGATTGGTAAATTCAATTTAGTAGCAATAACAACAAAGAGTCTAAATGTTGACAGCTTTGCTACTGGAGCATAGATATCTTGATAACTAAACAAATCATCCTGTTCAAACCCTCTTGCGACTAACCTGGCTTTATACTGACCTGGACTTTTAATTTTGAACACCCACTTACTGCTTACAATTTTACTTGGGTCAACTGGCACATTAGACACTTCCCACGTATTATTATCAGTTAGTGTTTGAAGTTCTCTTTCTATGGCCTCCCTCCATTTGGAAGAATCACCCCTACTCATAGCATCCTTGTAAGTCATCGGATCGGGATCTACATGAATGTTCACATTGTTACACTTATAAAAAGAGGTTTGTTTCCTTCTTCTCCTAGATCTCTCACTGTCGAGTGGTGGTGTATTATCATCATCAGTTAATAACTCATCCGAACATGGTTCATATTCACTATCAGATTCGGTTTCATAAAACGAACTTTCCTCAACATGACTTTCTCTCACACAAGCAACATCTTCTGATATTCCATTTTCTTCATTTTCCACAGTTTTAGTCTCCTGTGATGGTTGGTCTTCTAAAGTTACCATCTCAATTGATTCTTGCACTTTATTCATTTCTTTTTCCAAGAACACTATGTCCCTTTTTATTTCTACAGTATTCTTTTGGGAAAAATATATCCTGTAACCTTTCACGTCTTCGCTGTATCCAACCATCAGTCCCTTTTCACCCTTTTTGTCCCACTTTCTTCTCCTTTCTTTAGGGATGTGTGCGTATACTGGTATACCAATAACCTTCAATTGACAAATATCATAATTTCTGTTTGTCCATACTTCAAACGGAGATTTCCCATCTTCTTTACTCTTTCCAGTCCTATTAAGCACAAAGGCCGCCGTATTTATGGCCTCTGCCCATAGTTTTCTTGGTAAATTCTTTGCATGCAACAACGTCCTAGCAGCTTCAACTAAAGTTCTCATTTCTCTCTCCGCTTTACCATTCTGCTCCGGTGTGTATGGCACGGTGGTTTGGTGAGTTATCCCGCGCCTTGAGAACATATCCTTGACCTCTCTGTTTACAAACTCCGTACCATTGTCACTTCTAAAATGTTAACCCTATTTCCAGTGACATTCTCAGCCTTATTCAAGAAATCTTCAATGCAGCTCTTGATTTCGTATTTATTTTTGACAAAGTAAACATATCTGAAGTTTGAGAAGTCATCTTTTAACAACACAAAATATTTCGAACCTCCTAATGAAACTTCTTCCATCGGGCCACACGTATCGGCGTGTATCAATTCACATGTTTTTGTGCTATTGTAATCACTTTTTGCAAATGGTAATCGATGAATTTTTCCTAGTAAACAACTCTCACATTTAGGAACAGAAGTTTGTTTGGCATCAATGTTGTTTTTCTGTAACACTTTCCTGACGTAATCGAAGTTTTGATGAGCTAATTTTTCATGCCACATATTTAAATCATTCAGCTCAGTTTTAACAACATTTGCAGCATTGCATTTAAATCGTAAATCCATAAAATAACCACTTCCGACTCGATTTGCAATCGCATGAACATCACCATCTTTGTAAAATTTACAACAGATGTCATCTGTCATCATGACATAACCTCTTTCAGTGACGCGATTGACCGAGAACAGATTAACTTTCAAATCAGGAACGAACAACACATTGTTTATGGTAGTCTCAATCCATTCTTTTCCGTTTCGTACCTCTACTTCCATCTGTCCGCAGCCTAACACACTAATCGCTGTACCATTACCGATTATGACTGATTTTTGTGAAATGTCTGTAAAATGTGTAAATAATGCGCGATCGCAACACATGTGCTCATCTGCACCAGAGTCCACCAGCCACTTAGATTCTTGATACTGATCATATGCTGTATTTGACACAACAAATGCATTACTTTTCTTAGCGTTACTTTTGTCCTTATTTTTCTTGAACCAACACTGTGATTTATTATGTCCTGATTTACCACAGTAAAAACATTTGTTATTTACATTCTCTTCACTGTTCTTTTGATCATTTTTACAGTTGCTTTGGAAATGTCCTATTTTTCCGCACTTGAAACATTTTCCAGTCTTTTTATTTTTCACTACAAAAGCAGACGACGATGAAGTTTGCTGTGATTCTTCATTCTTCTCCAATAACCTTTCTTCTTCCATTAGCAGCCTGGCCACTAAATTATCCAAGGTTTGCTTTTCGTCTGGAGCTGATTCCCAAGCAGAAACAAAATGTTTATATTCTTCTGGCAGCGACATGAGTATTTTAGTTATAACAAACTTGTCTGAGATGTCTTCACCCATTTGTTTCAGATTGTTCTGCAATTCTTGAATCTTAGACAGGAATACAGACATTGCAGTACCTTTTTCATATTTATACTGGAAAAATCTTTGTTGAACAATGTGAATGCTGGTCTCAGTCTTTTGTTCATACACACTCTGTAACTTTGTCCACATTTCGGCTGAAGTTGAACATGATATAATATGTAACATGACATCATCAGTCATCCTCGTGACTATTAAAGTCTGAGCTTTGGCATCCTGGTTTTCCCAAGTAGTTTTCTCCCCAGCTACTTCTGGTTTTGCGCGCCGGCCTTCTACTATATCCAGCCAACCTTGCCCACGCAACAGCACTTTAGTTTGGAATTTCCAAATATTCCAGTTCCTTGAACCTTCCAGCTTCAAAATATTTTGATTGCTGTCCATCTTGATCAATACACCTCATAAGATGCTCTTCCTTTTTGTTATTTTATTTTCTTTGCCTTCCTGCACAACGTGGCGTTGCGGTTTTATTCTAACCTCAACTCGCCGGTCAATCCGAGTGCAGTATTTCAACAACTCAGCAATTTTTACAAAATCATTCGCGGTATATGTGCCTGGGCCCATAACCTGTTGCGATTAAATAAAAGATGCTGATAAATTCTTCACAAAAGTATAATTGCTTTTAGTTCGTACACGCTTGACAAGGAGATTATGAGAACAGAAAACAGCACAGTGTTGCAAACAAACATAATTAAATTAATGTTGTCAACTAAATGTAATAACATTGCCAGTTTACAATAGCCACAGATTAATACAGATGGGTATAATACACTCCGCAGTTTAGGTATGAAGCTACAAGTAAGCGGCGGGCTCATCTCACTGGGTCAAATCAGTGTGGGCTGCCGTGCACCGGCCGGCTCGCCCTTAGTTCGATACTCACTCACGCGCCGCATCGTAAAAGAAGGCAACCCTAACGAGTGAGAAGGTATAAGAGTTACGCGATGGAAAGAGAGGCAACTTATAGGTAATGAAGCGTTGTGCGACCTGAATTGCACTATAATGTGTCGTAGCAAGAGTCGCTTTTTATTTAAATGATTTTGCAGAGTGGCCCATCTGTATTAATCTGTGGTTTGGCATACAATCTGTGAGGTAAATAATTTGACAGAATGGCTTGTCCACTACTGGCGACAAGATCGATAGAAAGATAAAACGTTTATTAAAATTAGTTTAAGAAGGAAAACCTTGTGAGGCAGCCGGCGGCATGTCTTACAACAAAAGTGAGATATGGCAACTACACGCACCGGGCCCGCATGCTACTTTTCGTCCTGTATAGCTGCATCTCTCTTTCGCACTGAAACTATTAAATTATGGTTTTTATACGTCACTAGCTGTGCCCCGTGGTTTCACCTGCGTAGACCGTGATAAAAAGTAGCCTATCTTAGGAGACTGATTCGACCAAGCTGAATTGTAAATTAATGATGGACCTTAGGTTTCAAGTGTTGATGTTAATATACCATAACACAAAAATGTGAGTTAGCTGAGTAATTTTAGATTTATTTGAGCGTGGACGGATGGATGCAGGTATGGAGTATGGAGAAAGAGCGGGGATGTGAATGGGAGACAGATGCGTGTTCATGTTTGTGAGTGTAATGTATGAATGACCGAGATGACGAATAATAAAAAAAACATGGAAGAAAAAGACATGTTGCGCCGACCCCAAATAAGGCAAGCAGGTTAAGGGCAAAATAATGATGAGTCGGTTCCACAGGCGTGCCCAGTCCAGTGGCGACCCCAGGAGCTGGCGGGGCAGTGGAGACGCAACTGCAGCAGCTGCAGATGCAGCGGCAGCAGCACTACCAGCGCTTACAACAGCTGCAGGCGCAAAGGGACCATGTAGCGCATCATGCTGCTGTGAAACAGGTATGTTAGCTTTGGAGGGCTTGGGTGTTTTATGCTGTTTAATCCTAAGGTTGACCTTCTATTTCGTCATAGTTTTGTAATTGGTTTTTTTATTGTAGCTGTTATTTTTTTGTTGATCAACGTCTCTTGCCAGTTGTGATCTGCAAAACGGGTGTTGGAAAAATTTCTTGCCAACTCAAAGTATGGTGGCTATCATCAAATAAAAGACGGGTCGTGATCATCAATTCTTCTGGTTTCTTGCTATCGCAAACTTTACAAAAAGGTTGCCAGGCTTAAAAGTTATCGTCCTGAAAGTATCCATCGAAGCCGAATTTTATTATCTTAGGACATGAAACCGGCCGCCGGGGTCGCGGGTTGTTCGAAAGAGATACCGTGGCCCTGGCACTGGCAACTGAAGTAACACGGTTGGGTTTTAATCAGTAAAAGTCTCGACACGCGCTCCGCCCAGAGCGGGAGAAGTCATTTGATGATTTCCCATCCACAAAAAAAAAAAAAAAAGGACATGAAACCGGAGAAGTATCGTCACTTTTTGAGCTTTTTTGTAGGCGTTCATTCATTTTTAGAACTAACATTTACGCTACTAAAGTATTCCACTCTTTTGACGTCATATTATCAATGTATGCTTCCTACTGTCGGTACAGGTATCCCCAGGGGTGACACAGCATGTGGTAGGGGGCGCCCCTCTCACTGAACAACCCGTCGACGCAGCCCTACTCACACCCACCACACCAGACCAGCAACAAGGTATTATCACTTTACTTGTACCACCTGATGGTAGTTTTGAAATATTATGTGTGATGTCGTGGGTAGTTTGGTGATCTTTGTAGTTCCGAATGCTTATAGACTTAACTGTAGAAAAATGAAATGTTTACTAATCTATACGGAGGTAGAAACAGCATGCTTAAAATATTCGCATGTGTTTTTTTTTTTTTGTGAAAGAAAGGAGTCAAATACGAAATATAGAACGAAGTTTTTGGAATAGTGTGTGAGCATGCCAAAATATTGACTCCACCTGATATCCCTAAGAACAGGAGACACCAATATCTACCTTCCAGGCAACGCTCTACTCGTAAACCCGAAGACGAAGACCGCTCTCGCAAATATGCTGAGCATTCGTCTGCAAGGTGGCACAGCTACTGAACATGAGCCTTCCGCAGCCGGCACCCTGCGCCTCATGACGGCAGCGCACGCGCGTCCCGCAACCGGCGCGCCTCGCCTGCTGCTGCAGCATCCGCACCACAAGGTAACGTGACACACAGCAACTGCACATGACCCGCGACCGGCGCGCCTCGCCTGCTGCTGCAGCATCCACACCACAAGGTAACGTGACACACAGCAACTGCACATGACCCGCGACCGGCGCGCCTCGCCTGCAGCTGCAGCATCCGCACCACAAGGTAACGTGACACACAGCAACTGCACATGACCCGCGACCGGCGCGCCTCGCCTGCTGCTGCAGCATCCACACCACAAGGTAACGTGACACACAGCAACTGCACACGACCCGCGACCGGCGCGCCTCGCCTGCTGCTGCAGTATCCGCACCACAAGGTAACGTAACACAGCTACTGCATAAGTCCCGCGACCGGCGCGCCTCGCGTGCTACTGCAGTATCCGCACCACAAGGTAACGTGACACACAGCTACTGCATACGTCCCGCGACCGGCGCGCCTCGCGTGCTGCTGCAGTCTCTGCACCACAGGGTAACGTGACACACAGCTACTGCATACGTCCCGCAACCGGCGCGCCTCGCCTGCTGCTGCAGTATCCGCACCACGAGGTAACGTGACACACAGCTACTGCATACGTCCCGCGACCGGCGCGCCTCGCGTGCTGCTGCAGTATCCGTACCACGAGGTAACGTGACACACAGCTACTGCATACGTCCCGCAACCGGCGCGCCTCGCGTGCTGCTGCAGTATCCGTACCACGAGGTAACGTGACACACAGCTACTGCATACGTCCCGCAACCGGCGCGCCTCGCCTGCTGCTGCAGTATCCGCACCACGAGGTAACGTGACACACAGCTACTGCATACGTCCCGCGACCGGCGCGCCTCGCGTGCTGCTGCAGTATCCGCACCACGAGGTAACGTGACACACAGCTACTGCATACGTCCCGCGACCGGCGCGCCTCGCGTGCTGCTGCAGTATCCGTACCACGAGGTAACGTGACACACAGCTACTGCATACGTCCCGCAACCGGCGCGCCTCGCGTGCTGCTGCAGTATCCGTACCACGAGGTAACGTGACACACAGCTACTGCATACGTCCCGCAACCGGCGCGCCTCGCCTGCTGCTGCAGTATCCGCACCACGAGGTAACGTGACACACAGCTACTGCATACGTCCCGCGACCGGCGCGCCTCGCGTGCTGCTGCAGTATCCGTACCACGAGGTAACGTGACACACAGCTACTGCATACGTCCCGCAACCGGCGAGCCTCGCGTGCTGCTGCAGTATCCGCACCACGAGGTAACGTGACACACAGCTACTGCATACGTCCCGCAACCGGCGCGCCTCGCCTGCTGCTGCAGTATCCGCACCACGAGGTAACGTGACACACAGCTACTGCATACGTCCCGCGACCGGCGCGCCTCGCGTGCTGCTGCAGTATCCGCACCACGAGGTATCGTGACACACAGCTACTGCATACATCCGCACCATAAGGTTACGTGACACACAACTACTGATGAGCCTTTGGCAGCCGGCATCCTGGCAAGCTCTAATGGGCGATTGATGATCCAAGCTACAATGTCGCATAACATGGCAAGTCAATCATTTTATTTGCTAACACATCAAAACAAAGTCGGAAAGTAATTTAATGTTGTCAAAAAAGCAGAAACTGGCTAGACATTCGTTGTGACAAATAAAAATGCAAGGATTTTACATTTATCAGTATCACATAAAGCAAAGTTGAAATATAAAATTTAAAATCCAAGATAAAAATTAAAAAAAAAAAATACAACCTGTTCCAATTTTAACAATACTTCAATAGTCAACACCTATCTTGCACTGCATTATATTGACTCCAAAAAAACGGTAGATTAACATACACGTTCCCCTGCTAGGTATACGCGCCGCCTGCTCGTCCACCGCCTGCGCGCGCGCAGTTCTACGGACACAACCCCAACCTCAAGCTGCCGCCTGATCTCTTCTTGTTAGGATGCGTGTTTCATATCGTGAGTATAACACAACTTTACCGATTTGGTTGATGTATCTGTAACTTCATCTAATACTTGTGAAAGTAGAAATAACTAATTTAAACCGCTGTATTGTTGATTGATGAAGGAATGTGTAAAAAAAATCAGCTTTTCGAAGTTTTGACTTGAAATTATGTAGTGAGAGCAACTTGCGTTGTCGCTACCGGCACAGTAAATGTTACAGTAGTTTATCTACATAGAAAACGGCCGAAATAACGCGCTTCGAAATCTCAGTATATACCAGTACGCAACAGTTCGAGTGCGTGGCAGTTACGCACGGACGGACGCGTATTTATCTACCGAGCGGCTGCAGGTAATTAATTCAAGGTCACTGCCCAGATAAACTACTGTGGCTTTATTACTCTGTGCTACTGGGCACAGAATTTCCCTCCAATGTTGTCGCCTATGTGATTGGTTTAGGAAAACGTATCTCGAATACAAAAAAATAAAAATAAAACTGACTTTAATAACATGAAAATAATTTTGAATTAGTTAGACATTGATTTGGATTAACAAAAAAAAAAATTGCACTAATTTCTCTCCCTAAAATTTCCACACATTCCCAGGTGGAGTACCAACAGTCCTGGGGCACAGATCGAGTGTCGCGCTGGGCCGAAGCCATACAACGTCGCGGCGGCGAACTGGAGCCGCTCTACTGTGCCAGAGTCACGCATGTGCTGTGCGAGACGCAGAAACATGGCGTCGTCATGCAGGTAACACGTGAAAAAAAAAAAGTTATATTACTAGTTATTCCGACTATTTGACATAATAATGATATGTTTTTTTCAGTAAGTAATAATTTTAAATCGATGTGAAAAATCGTTCAAATGGAGATAACCTAAGGAATTCTTTTTGAATAAACAATTTGCTATTGCTCACTCACCTTTCCTTTTTCAAAACTATCTCCACTGTCTACTATTCATATACAGGGTTATTTTAAATTGGCTGGCTAAACTCCGTAGACGATAAATAACTGCGGTCGATGACCCCACAAAAACAATTTTTTTTTTTTAATAATTTCTTTTTGTTTTATCATGTTTAGATATCGATGCCCATCGCATCTGCGTAGGAGTTTAGCTAGCCAATTTATACAGGGTTAGTTTTCAATGACCAGCCAAATTTTCACAGGGTTTTCTACCCATGATTATAAACAACTTTCACAGTGGGACCAACTTTAAAATCACGAAAAAAAAAAATCTGCTGTTTCATACATTTTGGTCGAGTGATTGAACTTTTGTATGAAACAGCTGTTTTTTTTTTCCTGATTTTAAAGTTGGCCCCTTAGTAAAAGTTGTTCATATTCACGGGTAGAACGCCCTGTGAAAATTTGGCTGGTCATTGAAAACTAACCCTGTATACTAAAATATGATTATTAGATTAATAAAACCGAAACTTATCTGTACGTTTATAGGCCCTACGCGACGCCAAACGCTGCGTAACAGCGTACTGGCTATCAGACGCGATGCTACGCCGGGGCGTAGTTCCGCCCTGGCACGCGCTCCACCTGCCCAGCATGTACGCAGCGCGAGACAGGCCCGCCAGACATCACCGTGCCGCCATCTCCGGGTGGCGGGACGAGGAGCGAGACCGCGTCACCTTCTGCGTCGAACACATCGGCGCTAAGGTATACATTGTACATGGGACAAAACGTAATTTTAATCAAATTTAACCATTAAAAAAAAAAATTGCCATCGTCCATTACAAAAATATTCGATCAATTGAAGTGATGATACTATTCGCCCTGTTTAGCGTTTAGATCTTGCACTGGAACAACGATGGCTTTCCAAAAACTTCAAAATATGGCCTCTGAAAAATACTTCATTTTTTGCTACCAGTTATTTTAAAATAATGACTGCTCAAAAAGCTGCTCAATTTATTCATGTGGAGTAGTAATAACAGCCGCACGGGTCGATCGATCAGGTTAAGCTACGCTTGCCGCGGTTGGTCCGTGGATGGGTGACCATCTTCACATACCAAGACCCCTCTCCTCTTTGAAATCGTTACGGGTCGTCAGAAGCCCGAAAGTCTGACAACCAGTCTTATCAAGGGGTATCGTATTACCCAGTAACGGTTGTGGTTTGTGGAGGTCAGATAGGCAGTCGCTCCATGTAAAATACTGGTATTCAGCTGCATCCGCTTAGAATGGAAGCCGACCCCAACATATGTAGTTGGGAAAAGGCTAGGCAGTTGAATGATATTTTTGTTGATGTTGTAGCACTCCAGATTACTCTTAATTTATTTAGTTTCTGATCACCCCATTTTTTTGTAATATCAAATTAATTAAACTCTTCTCTCATCCCCAGCTAACACCATACATGACTCGCGACAACACAGTACTGATCTGCAAGCGCGCAGAAGGTAACAAGTACCGGCGCGCTAGAGAGTGGGGCATCCCTGTGGTCACGGCCGCGTGGCTCACAGACCTATTATTGGGAAATATGAGTGCGCTGTCACAGGTATGTTACTGCTCATAAGTATACTGATGGTCGAATATGCCAGTCCTAAATATAGCTGTGTATGTTTCAAAAGTATCTGATGAAAATGTATCCGAACATATAACTGTGGATGCCAATTTGTAGTGCCACTGACATAATTAGTGCTTTGATTTGATTATTGAAATTCTAGTTTTAAATCACCTGCTTAAAGATCTTTTTCATTTGAGAATTGAGGATAATTTTCTAACCTCAATTTTCGTTGATGAATTTTCATTATTTAATTGTTTGAAAAAGTGGTGAGGAATACAGTTGAAACCTTCTAAATATATAAGGCGTATCTATTCATACACGAAATCTCTTAAGGGGTCATTGTACTCATCATTATGAACAACTTTTACTATGGGACCAAACCTGAAATAACGAAAAAAAAATCAACTGCTCCCTACATTTTGACGAGTTTGATATAGATAAATTTACTGAACAGCTGATTATTTTCGCGATTTCAGGTTTGGTCCCATAGTAAAAGTTGTTCATAATGAGGAGTACAATGACCCCTTAAGAGATTTCGTGTATGAATAGATACACCTTATATACAGATGAATGTGTTACTAATTCTCTTTAGTGAGTGATTGCGAAAGAATGTAACCTGAACAGGGTTTGTTGATACTTTCAGACAGATTTCAAGTGTGCGCGCAAGTGCTAGTCACCGCCTGAGGTATGAGAGACGGGGGAGGGCGCGATTGACAAGAGGCACATGCTTGATATAGCTTGACGTTTGTTTACCTCCCCTGTCTCACCGTTCACATACACCTCAGGTGGTGACTAGCACTTGCGCGCACACTATAATAAAATTAGTCACCGACCGCCATTCAAAGCCGTCAGTTTCTATGCGTCATTTGTGTCGGAGTGCCAGTAAAAGCTGAACGCATCTCCGTACAAAACTGGACTTTTTTCTATGAACAAAAGCTGAATGAAGCTGAATAAGTGTAGTTATAATGTTTGCGCTCTAGCATGGTGCGGGTGACACATGTCAGTATGGCATGACTAGGTCAGTGACAATATGCACAATTCAATTTTATCGATAACGATTCTTACAGCAAAAATCTCGTTCTCCTAATAATTTTAAAAATTTCTTTGATATATCATATTATTATGAAATTTATTTTAAAATATGTATTTAATACAAAACATTAAAAAAACACATCCAAAGCACTACCGGTATTTATTTAAATAAAGTGTTTTTTTCATGGTATCATTTTTTCGGCTAATTTAACTATAGATGTCTAACAACAAAAATTTCAAAATAAATACAGTAAACTTATTTTTCAAAAAAAAATTCGACTATCGATAACAACCCATAGCAATACATCTCATCACTAATCATGTCTATGGCGTTACGTTACACGCCTATCACTTTGCTTGATTTTTCTTTAAATTTGATTTTATTTGTAGATAATAACATTTTGGCAGGATGATTTATTTAATTTAATACAGTTATTATTGAATCCGTATTTTACGGTTATGATATTTAGGGTGCAGCTAAAATATTAAATCATGATTGTAAATCGCGATAACGTTCAAGACTGAAAAGGAACAGTTCGTCAAATGTCACCCGCACCATGCTAGAGCGCAAAAAGTATAGTCCCTTATAACGGAGTTTGCAGATGAATGCGCAAAGATTTTGTTTATGCAAATAACTGGTTAGGGTGTGTTTACATCAGACCGCTGCAAAGGCCCACTCCCATGAGTTCCACTTGTTTCGCTCCATGCTGATCAATCTGCCTAGCCTTTTCCCAACTATGTTGGGGTCGGCTTCCAGTCTAACCGCAAGCAGCTGAATACCAGTATTTTACACTGAGGTCTCGAATCTCGATATGTAATGGATGGTTACCCATCCACGAACCGACTGCGGCAAGCGTAGCTTAACCTTCGATCGACACATGCGGCTGTTATTACTTAGCTACGAGGCCCTTTTTTCGGTAATGTGAATAATAAATCTAACAAATATAAATGCGAAAGTGAGTTTGTTTGTTTGTAACGCTGTCACGCTAAAACGGCTTAACGGATTTGCTTGAAATTTGGCACATAGGTAGACCATGACTTGGAGTAGAACATAGGGTACTTTCCATCCTGAATCGCAGACGAAGTCGCGGGCAAGAGCAAGTATTTACATAACTGTTTTGTTTTATCAACAGATCGAAAATGCTAAGTACCAACAGTTCAACTTGACGAGTCCATTCCGAATGGACTATAGTTTAGTGTCACATTTAATGAGTAAGTTACATCATATTTATTTTTTATCCCTTCAGTCTTTTAACTGTCATTTTTGTGTGTTCTATTAGTTTGGTGAACTTCGGTGTCGGGTCTAACATAATTGTGCATGGGATTATTTCGTTTAGATTAATAGTTTTTTAGCTTTTCTATGTTTTTTGTAGATTCTTAGCTGGTTAGTTAGACTTGAGGATTTATGCCTTTCTATAACTGTACCTTGATATCTACAATTAAGGGGCTAAGGTAGCCCGCGAAATTCAAATTTTCTTACGTTTTTTTGCAATTTGCAGGTCAGTGTCAGGTTGTATGTTGATTAAAATATGATTCGCGGCCGCGTAACTAACATGGCTTTACAGAATTATAATACAACTCTATAAGTTAGAATTGACCTCAAACTCAAATAAAACGCATAAAGTTGGGGAGTGGGGACTCGCTGCGTCACATCTATAACAAACTACGTGTAAAATCTAGCAAGGAGTGACGTCATGCCACATTTTAACTCAATGTATCGCCGTAATCTTTTGATTATGTAAAAAAAAGAAAAAATACATGTCCAATATTTTTTAATAATTTACATGAAGGACAAAAAAAAATAGTCTTCATCCCTATTGTTCTAAAACAAAGTTCCATTAATTCTATAACCATCTTTTCTACCTCACAGACGCCTGGAAAATGCCAATAAACATAACACAAGAATCGCACGAGCGCGCCAAGCGTTCCGCGGCAGCAGCGTGCGTAGCTGCGGGCACGCGGCGCAGCAAGCGGCCGCGCCTGCACTCGCCGCCGCCCGCGCCGCTTGCGCACGCGCCGCTCGTGCACCCGCCGCCGCTGCACCTGGCGCCACGCGTGGCCTTCTCGGCCTTGGCGCCGCATCTGCAGCACAAATTGGCGGCTATTGTTAGGTGAGTGCATAAGTCTTCATTTGTAAATGTAGATTAATATGCATAAGAATACCGATCCGATCTGATTTGTATAGAGAACTACCAATAATGTAAAATCAAGAGAGTGACGAAGCAAAAAGATTAATATTTGTCATGTCCCACGCTAAACCTTGCGATAGAGATTTTCTTAGAAGCTTCTCAGACATTAAGCCCAGTCAGTTACCCTTTTTAACCGACTTAAAAAAAAGAAGGTTAATGAAGTTATGCTTAATGATGTGGTATTTACGATGAGTTTTTTTTTATACAGGATGAAATTGAATTCATGAGCAATATTTGAAGGGGTCATTGTACTCATCGTTATGAACAACTTTTACTATGGGACCAAACCTGAAATCGTGAAAAAAAAATCAGCTGTTCACATAACTCATCAAAATGTAGGGAACAGTTCGTTTTTTTTCGCGATTTCAGGTTTGTACCCACAGTAAAAGTTGTTCATAGTAATAAGTACAATGACCCCTTAAAATATTGCACGTTACTTGATCCTAAAACACTACTAAGTACCTAGTAAAACAGAAGGGAAATCTCACATTTCTTATTTCAAACATTCGCATTTTGACCAGTCACCTGCCATGCTATTCTGTAAACATCTCACCGTGATAACTTAAGTGAAGTGAGCTGTCATTCCACCCGATGCTAGGGATTGACACTATTGACTGCTCGCTTTAAGCTCACTTCACCTAAGTGTTCACGGTGAGATATTTACAGAATAGCACTACTGAACCGACTGCTACACGGTCGGCGACCAGCAGAGCTGTTTCAACTACATGGTCGTCAACATTGCCTTCTGTCATGATATTATTCGAGCAGTAAAGAAGCTCATTTGCGTTTGGATCAATTTCCTTTTAGAAACCAAAACCTCCCAGGGGCCGTACTACGACGTAAAAAAAGATCACGGATCCATCATGTTTCCGTTGAGAAAAAATGATGGTGAAAAAATGATGGTCGTATATAGCTCCGTCTCCGCTCTCTCACTTTGGTACCATGATGGATCCATGATCTTTTTTCACGTCACAGTACGGCCCCTGACTAGGCGATTTTGATTGTTGTACTGTTTGCAGCTGAGATCTCACAAACAGGGTCTCTGAACAGATTAATCAACTCGGTAACAATTTCTTTTTCTTCCGCCATTTTGCACTTTTTAATACATGTGTGCCTCTTAAGACGATTGACTGACGTATTTACGGTTAGCAATCGCCGTCTACACGATCGGCCGCCGACCCAACCTCCTCTATTAGCCTTTGGTCGCGCAGCTCTTTAAACCAATGTCGTTGGAAGCTCAAAGAAAATCTGTAGTGCTATTCTGTAAATATCTCACCGTGAAAACACGAGTGAAGTGATCTTAAAGTGAGCTGTCAATAGTGGTCAACCCCTAGCATCAGGTGGCATGACGGCTCACTTCACGCTCACTTCACCTAAGTTATCACGGTGAGATGTTTACAGAATAGTACTACTGGTCGTAAACCACCTTTTACACGGTTGTAAACCGCCAAGGTCATCTCAGTCGGGACGTGGTTGGCGATCGTGTAGCAGTTGCTTGAGCAACAACTAATTTTAATCATTGTAAACATTACATTATAATTAATATTTACAAAAAAAAAAAAAAAAAAAATGTATTCTAGAAGTACTAAGCACGTTTTCTGTTATTTTCATTACAGCGACATTAAAATCGAACCAGATGAAAACGCGAACCATTACATGAAGAATCAATAATGCATTTGAAACATTAGGTTAAATATTTGTTAAGTCTTTTATTACTTAGTGATAGTGGGTTATGGTCTCTGTTTTATTGTAGCTTTAGATAAATGTCTTTAGTATGAATCTTTAGAATCGTTCAGAACAGTAATAGTAAAAATTGGAAGCTGTAAGTGAATAGTGGTGACAAACGTAACTTTGTCTTGTGTTTGTCCAACATCAAAATGTAACATAGTCAACATACTAATAAAAAATATGGTTTTCAGGCAACTAGGTGGTCTCGTTGTGTCCTCGGCGGCCGAAGCGACCCACCTCGTGATGGATAAACTAGTCCGGACGTGCAAACTGATCAGTAGCCTTGTCACCGTCAAACATCTACTCACACCGGAATGGATCCTTGAGAGCCAGCGCCTTAACAAGTTCGCAGACGAAGCCAAGCACGGCCTGCGAGACGACGCCTTCAACAAAATGTTCAAATGCGACATATCAGAAGTACTACTATGCGGAGAGATGAGGAAGAAACTCTTCGAAGGAGTCACATTCTTCCTCACGCCGTGCGTCAAACCTTCACGGGGCGCTCTGACTGAAATGATAGAACTGTGCGGAGGAAAAGTCGAGAAAAACCGACGCTCATACGTCTCTATACAAGAGATGCACAATCAGAAAAATTACAGCTACCTAGTACTCACTGTACCCAATGATTTGCATCTAGTGTACTATCTATTGCAGTCGGAAAAGACTCTAAATGTAGTGTGCAGTACTGAAGTGGTGCTTACAGCCATCATGAGGCAAAAATTACAAGTTGAGGAGTTCCTCGTGAAAATAGATTAGAATACACTTTCATGAATTTGTTGGGTTATTCCACAAATCCTCATTGACAATCCCCATTATGGCCTAGACGTCAATGGGGATTTGTGGAATAACCCAATTTGTTGTCTGCTATGATATATACCTAAATGTTAGTTATACGGATTTTTGTCTATTTACAGTTTTACGAGTATGAGTTATAAAGTATTGACAATATTTAAAAGTTTTATCATCACGAGGTCCCGTAGCAGTAACGTACTTGGAAAAATGTCTGCGTCTTGCAAGTTTATATTATTTTTGTGTGATGAACTTTTGTTTTGATGAATTGAATTTTTTATATGAATTGGTTATGATTGGAATTGACTTCAACTGTATTTTCCTTTATTTTGGAATCTCTGTTTTTATATTCACGCTCTTGTTAAAAGTTTGCATTTTAAGTTCAATTCTATATTTTGTTAAATTTTTTAATGCATGAATTAACTTATAAGGAGAAGTTTTAGAAATATTTTCTCATTTTGTGTAAATAGACGTTTTTAAAGGTCTGGACCATGATGTGTATAAATAAAAAAAAATAAAAAAAAAACTTAAGAAGTATATTAAAAATATGTTTTCGATTAACAGTGTTTATTATGAACTACAGTCTGATTTTTAATTCGACGGAATTCTGACAGCTGTAATTTTTTGACACTTTCATAAATCTTTTCTGTTTTGTCCTTATAATTATATAAATCACTAGAAATATTTGGACACAAAATAACAAAAAATATGAAAGAGAATGGGATCATATAAACTATATGACAATGTAAACAGTGTTTGTTCTGTGCATTCAATTCAGTTTTTAGTAGGACCGTTTTATTATTGGCAACACTTCTGAAATGTCAGAATTCCGTCGAATTAAAAATCAGACTGTAGCTGACCTGACTGACGTTGTCGTCCCAATAATTCATAGAAAAAGTACTTTCAGGTTTCCCCCAATTTTCTGGGCAACTTTTTCTTTCCCTGAAAACCATGTTCGGACTAGTCATGATGACTAATGAGGAACATTAAAAAAAAAAGACATCTGTCCAGCCGTTTGCAAGTAAGCGCATCTTACCAACGCGCAACGACCAGCATTTTATTTTTAGAGTTCCGTAGTCAAGAAGGACCCAGTTTCGCCATGTCTGTCTGTCTGCCCACGGAGTTCAGAGACTCTTAGTACCTACTAGGAAGCTGTAATTTGGCATGGGTATACAAAATATATTAAACACACTGACAAAGTTGTAAAATAAAATCATGAAGAAATTTCCCTTTCACGTACAGTGGGAATGTCATTTTTTTTTCTCGTTACCCCATGGTGTGTATCGTTGGATAGGCCGTTCAAAAATATTGCGAATCTGTGAAAACCATTTTTCGATTCTGGGATCCGTTTGCGTAATATTAAGCTTTAAAAAGTGGTAATTTTAGTTAAGTCAAACGCCAGGCGCTACCTTGTTTCTGATATGAAAAAAATCACTGCAGTAGTTTTATTATAAAAGTAAACTATCACAGTCACAGCGAAGTAAGCTTTACAAGTTAACGAGTTATAGTCGACCAACTTACTTTAAAATTTGCAGTCGGAAGGTATGAGAGAATGTTTTTCAACTACAATTTTGTTCATGGGACTCATCCCAACTACGGAACCCTCCATTGTGCGTGGTCCAACACGCACTTGGCCGGTTTTTATTTATAGGTGTATAGATAGATTATTTTCTTTTCATTTCTATAAAATAAAAATTGGCTGTGCGTGTCGAACTATTATTTTCCCAAATAAATAAATTACAATAATCTATTATAAGTGACAGTGACGCAACGCTAAAGCAGCGCAGCATCCCCACTAGTGCCGCGCGGCCGAGCCTCGTGCAGTGGGGACGCGGCTTAACGTTTGACAGTTCTGTTCAAAGACTACAGTATAATAGGTTGGGGAAAAAGTTTCTTCGCATTTTTTAAGAAAATTCAAAACATTTTTTAATATACATTATTTACATTTATCTAAAGTATGTAGGTACCATTTTGTTCGATAACTTTTTGCCATCTTGTAGGTAGGGACATGATCCCATTGCTATAGAAATTTTGGGACTTCTGATCAAAATACCGCGACAAGTGGTTTTGGCAGCCCTCTCGTGATGTTAACCTGACACTGCCTAAAGAAGTCTGAAGAGACCGAAACAGGTGGAAATCTGAAGGTACAACGTCAGGACTATACGGCGGATGCATTAACACCTTCCAGAAAACTATCTTAATTTTTGCTGAGTGGCTAAAGATGTGTGAGGTCTAGCGTTATCATGATGAAAAACCACACCCCTTCTGTTGATTAATTCCGGCCGCTTTCTCTCAACTTCTTGCTATAATCTCATCAGTTGTTCGCAGTGGAGTTCAAAATCGATGGTCCTGCATGGTGGTAACAGCTCATAATGAATAATGCCCTTCCAATCCCACCACACACCTTGTTGCGAGCTAACCCGGGTTTCGCCACAGTCTGTGAAGCCTGACCGGTCTTTGACCACGACCTTTTTCGCACGTTCTTGTCGTACGTGATCCACTTTTCATCACCAGTTATCAGCTTCTTCAAAAATGGTTCGGTTTCATTACGTAGTAATAAAGAATCACAAATGAGTACACGGTTCATTAGGTTTCTTTCAGTGAGCTCGTGAGGTACCTAAATATCGAGCTTTTTTGTGTACCCAGTTTTTTTCAAATGCACCAAAACTGTTTTGTGGTCAATTCCCAGTTCTTCAGCTACGTCGTGACTACTGATATGCCGATCTTGCTCCACGTTTTCAAAAATGGCATCCATTTTATCCGTAATAGGGCGACCAGAGCGACTTGCATCTTTGACATCAAAATTTCCGGATTGAAAACGCTTAAACCAAATTTGTGCTACTCTCACAGATACTGCACTGGGTTCATAAACATCGCAAATTTTTTTCGCGGCTTGCGTTGCATGTTTACCTTTTTTGTAGTAAAATTTTAAAATGTATCGAATTTCTTCATTAGATTCACTCATCTTGACAGTACGAAAAACAAATGAAAATCACACATTTTCCTAATTTGAATTTGGAATTATGTTCTTTAAAATTTAAACTTTTAATGATACCAAAACCAGCCAGATACAGATAGTATAGCCAAAGAGATTTTATTTTAAGTTCATACATACTATAATGCGAAAAGACTTTTTCCCCAACCTAATATTATAGGTTCTCTTCTCACTCATCATATGAACAAAGGTCAATCTAACTCTACTATTAGGTACTAGAAGAACTTTGGATGCAAGAGCGAGCTCGGGTCTTGAGCTACCCCGAATCGGACATGTTAGGTTTGAAGGGGATGGCGGGGTCTAGTGAGCGAGCGACCAAAGACCCCGCCATCCCCTTCGTGGTTATTTTTTTTTTACCATTCAGCAATAGGAGCCAGGAGCCCCGTCGACTACGCCTTATTATTGCTTGGAAACAAATTTAGACCCGCCACGTGATCTTCCCCTCCCTTATACTTCCATTATCACACCAATCGCAAAAGAAACTGGCGATTATTTTTTCGTCACCTATGGTTTTGCGCACTTTAAGGTTTTCAAAAATACACTAAAAAGGTTCTTTGATGAAGGGAACTTAACGTTGTAGTTGAAAAACATGCTCTCCCATACATTCCAACTGCAAATGTAAGTTTGTGCGCACAATATTGAGAGATTTTACCATCTTATTTTAAGACTTCTTATATGTTTTCCTGTAAATATAGTTATAGAAATATTTTCTGAATTTATTTCATAATTTTAGGCTCGGTTTTTTTTAGATAAGGGGGTGGGGGAATGGTCAATTATCGTCTATTTTTCTTAAACAAATTTAAAAAAAATGTAAAATTATAAAAAAAAATCTATTTGAGACCCTCACAGTAGGTAAGCCATTTCATTTGATATGGCACACGGTACAGTTTGCAAAACTTTTTTTTTTCTTATTTGTCCCCAAAAGTAACTCCCATATTCTAAATTAATTTATTTACGTTATTACACGTCCGTGTTTGGGTCACAGAAGTTCATATGTGTACCAAATTTCAACTTAATCGGTCCATTAGATTCGGAGCAAATTGGCTGTAATAGACGGACAGACAGACACAAGAGTGATCCTATATGGATTCCGTTTTTCCTTTTAAGGTACGGAACCCTAAAAAGCTCTGGGTTTAAAGTAGGTACCTACAGCAGTTCCCTATTTTGTGACAATCCTCAATTCCGAATTGCATTTTTATCTACGTAGAATTGAATGTATTTGTATCCAAATCTAAAGTTACATGCTCTGTGTCCAAATCTCTACTAATGGGGTTGGCCCACTGACCTCTATTGTACAGACCACGGAATAGATAATTATCACGGAGTAGAGAAAGAAGCGGAGATGCCGCAAGGCAATTAGGTCGTGCGCCATCAATTAGGTCAAGACGTCACAGGTGGGCGGGGACACAAATCTTAGTTTCGAGTGAATCGTCATCGCGTTCGGGTCCGTTGTATTTTAATGGTTTTTTATTTGTTATATTGTTTTTATAATGAAGTGCGCTGTTGTTGGATGCAAAAATTGTTCAGGATCAAAACTGAAACATATTGATGGCATAACATTTCACGTGTAAATCCCTAAAATGTATATTTTCATTTTAAAACACATTTTCTCGTTTGCTAGTAGCTAGAGACATCTGTCGTCGAAGAGATGCAATATAACCACTCCATCTAACGGTAAGTAGTTGGTCCTAACTGACAAATAAAAATGTGGGCCTCATGCCAGCAAGACCCTATTTTATTTTTCGAATGGATTTTATTTATAATGTATCTTCATGTAATTTATTTGCTTTTTTTTTTACAGAAAAAAGAATCTCTAAATATTGGAAACAAACTAACGGATAGACATACCAACTTTCACCGGGAAAAGATGAAAGTTAAATTGGCAAGTCAACTTTTTAGTACAAGTGTTGCCAAAGCCCTAAGGCTTTTGTTTGGAAATCTTGCCGAGAAAAGCATAATTATTTCAAAGAAGCTTTTGGAAAAATTTTATTTTTAAAATTAATCAACGACTTGTTTGACATACTAAATTCGAAAAATTTAAAACAATACGGAACCAAAAAAGCACTATTTGAAGGCAATTTTTCCAAAACGTTATCATTTTTAATATTTTCTAAAAAATACATCTTGCATTTAGCAACATGTTCTCAAAAAATTATTCAGTCAAGAAGAAAAACTGGTTTCATTGGCATCATTGTTTTTATAGACAGCGCAATAAGACTGTACAAAAGTTTTGTACAAGAAAAAAAGGAACTTATTTATTTGCCCTTGTATAGGTAAGTTTAGCCAGGATCACCTTGAATTATTCTTTGGCAATATTAGAGCACATGGAAGGACAAACAACAACCCTACGGCGCGACAGTTTCAGGCGGCGTACAAAAAAACTCTTATTAACACGGAGTTAAAGGATTTCTTTAGAGGAAATTGCATCCCCTTGAGCACATTGGAATCCTGTCTTGTTCTTCGCGTCTTAACGCTGTTAAATAAAACTGTGTTGTTTAGTGGCGAACATTATTGTTTATTGGACAATGCTTATGCATTGTCCAATAAAGATTGATTGTTAACAATTTTTTGATTTGACTACCTACCTACCTAAACAAACTTTAGTTTTTGTTTATCCTAAACCGAAAAGGGGTCATTGTACTCATCATTTTGAACATTTTTTTCTATGGGACCAAACTTGAAATCGCGAAAAAAATCAGCTGTTCAGTACAGTTAGGTATCTACATCAAACTCGTCAAAATGTACTGAACAGCTGATTTTTTTTCGCGATTTCAAGCTTGGTCCCATACAAAAAATTGTTCAAAATGATGAGTACAATGACCCCTTTTCGGGTTTAGGGTAAACAAAAACGAATGTTGTATACCCGATACTCCACATGACACTATATTTTTTTTTAAATTTCAAACAGGGAACACATTACCCACCTTTTGGGCCTCACCCGCAGTTGGGTAATAAATAATGTGGTCCCGCCATATTAATACCCGTAGAATGTTCTAAAACAATGTGTCTTGATGTGTTACGCCATGGTGGCCAGTAGACGAACTAAAATAAAAAATAGCTAGTTCAGTTTCACTGTAATAATTCCTTTCACCGGTAGATAGCGTTACAAAAAATGGGCGGGATTTCCATCGTGGGGCGTAGCCATCGCCGTACCTCGTCCCCCTCTCACCCGCACTCAGGCGACGCTTGTTTCTAAAGAGATTAGGCCTTGCGGCATCTCCGCTTTATTCTTTTCTCCATGATAATTATCTATTCCGTGGTACAGACGCCAGCACATCAAGCTACTACAATCTGTCAAATTTCTTAAGTAATAGATTTTAATTTTTTTATCGCTAATGCATTAGGTCCAAGTTTGATTGGATTTGACAGTTTCGGGTGGCTTGACCTGCTGGCGTCTGTACAAGAGGTACTTGTATAAGTCAATGACAAGAGGTCAGTGGGTTGGCCGCTTAAAACTTTTGACAGATGCCGCTAGCATAGCTTTCCCCTGGCACATTTGTTTTTCAATTTGTGTGTATTTTGTGCATTGGTTTTGTGATTTTTTTTATCAAAATACCAAGATGCATACTACGAAAAATGTGTACTCAACATAACGAATAAGCGAGCTAAAGGCTGAACTGAAAAACGAGGTGCTTCTTTACAAGGAAGAAAAGCAGACCTTATAGACCTTACCTTACCTTAAAATTGTACATCAAGTTTTTTATTTATGAAATAGTTTTGTTTGTAGGAAGTACACATTTCGTAATACTTTTCGCCAACTATACATTACTACAAAAAGCCAAATTGGACATACAATTTCCTAAAGAACACATAACAGCGAGTTCTATGATCATGATCTATTTCATGTAATTTGTTTACAGATTGGAGCTTTACGACCAACATTTCAATTTGGAAACGCTGGTGCTCAAAAAGATGCTGGCACGATAGTGCAGGTTCCTAATTCGAACACTTATTGGGATATTAACAGCAGTAGTAAATTACCACCGCTTAACAAAATGCGTAAAGTTAAATTAGATCTCCATAGAGCTTTTAACCACTTTTTAGGGTTCCGTACCAAAATGGTAAAAAGGGACTCTTATGGTGCGACTCAGTCTGTCTGTCACAGCTGGATATCTCAAGAACTACTAATGCTATCAACTTGAAATTTGGATCGGTTTTAGATGACGTTTGGCCAACTATTTTGCAAATAAGAGAGAATTTTTTTTTTTTTTTGTAATGGGTGCTGAAAGTGGGTCTTAAAAATTTGAAGAGAGAGCGCTGTTTGCATATTCTAAAGTATTTTTTTAGGCCGCATAGTTTTCGACTTTTGATGAAAAATGTAAAAAAAATACGTACCCCTCCCCCCCTAGCTCCGAAGTTTGAAGGAAAAATCTGAAATTATTGTATGTGGTAGAAGTTTATGTAAAGATTACAGGAAAAATAAAACGCTATCTCTAAATATTCTAAATATTTTTCAGAATTCGCAACGGAACCCACGGTGCGTGAGTCCGGCTCGCTCTTGACCGGTTTTTTTTACTTCTACAGTTATCGGAAATTTGTGTGCACCTATTTCTTTGCATTATGGCATTTCATATTTCTTGAGAATTTTATAATATCATAAATAAACAAATCATCTGCCTAGCCTTTTCCCAACTATGTTGGGGTCGGCTTCCAGTCTAACCGGATGCAGCTGAATACTAGTATTTTACATGGAGACAAATACTTCATACAAATGAAAATAGCTATGCTAGCGCCACTTTGCCAGTTGCCAACCCCATTGGTGCAGTAACAAAACGTGGGGTTGCATTCGTTCGGAAGCTTAGTAAAATATGATAAGAAAAAAGTTGAGAGGTGTCAAGGGACACCCGGATGGAACGAAGTTCCTTTCGATTAATTAGTGAAGGAATTGTAATTTTTATTTTTTTTTTTAAGTGATAATAATATTTTTTTTATTATTAACAAATATAAACTTAATCTTTCTATAAGAGAGAGAGAGAGAGACAGACAGAGAAACATGCGCACGTCGCACAGCTTACAATTGCTTACTATAGCAAAAAGTGTCGTTACAACTTTTCGTGAGAATTTTTTCCGTCTAGCCCCCTTTCACAACGCGCGATAAGGAACTTCGTTCCAATAAACTCTTCAGCTTTTGAAGTTTCCCAATTCTATGTTTCTAAACGAAAATAATATTAGTCGCTGACTTTTAATATATTTTATCGACTTTTCAACTTTAGTTTTTTAATCGATTCTTAAGCCAAATTTTAATCGCTATGTTTGGTTATAAGTACGCACGGCTACAGATCAAGATATACATTTCCAGTATAAGCTGATCTCGCATTGATTCTCTTACAATCCTCCTCCAATCCCCCAATGTTGTTTTCCTTACAATCTTTCCTTGTTTATTCCTTCCCTTGATTTTTGGATTTCCTTACAATGAGAGGTCAGTGTAAACTGGATATGTATAGCTTGATGTGTAGCCGTGTGTACTACTGTGTATTAGCAATATTTGTAACAAAATACCTACCTATATCTTCTTCCATACCTTCTCAACGTTTAACATAGAGTAAAGTAATCTAGCGGAAGTATAACTAAGAAATACATATTTTAACCATTACCTTGCTTGCTGACTATTAGATTTATTTGAACAAATTAGTTATTCATAAAAAAATGGTTTGTTTTTGTTATAATTATTATAGCAAAACAATATTTGCTGCTTTTGAATGAAAATTGCAAATGTTATTGAATAAAATAATATAATTATTTGTAAGTAATCGGTATAAGAAATCGCATTATCGTGTTTCTGATTACTCCAGCCGTCTGCATACAGCAGACTGCAGTGCACATCACTAGTATTGTTACGCCCCTTTCGTCGTGTCAAACGTGCGTTTGCAAATTTTAATACATTATTTTTACTGTTTTTCGGCTATTTAAGTTGTATTGTTGCATTGAAGTGACATTAATGTGATTCTTCCATACTTTAATTATTGATTTCTGTGTAAATTTACTTTTGTATGAGTATTCGATGCCGCTAACTGGCTGTCATATTCACCTGATTATCGATTTTCTAGGTCGGGTGTCACAAATAAATAGATTTTTCTCCATCGGAGTGTAGAAAATTAGAGTAAAAGAGCTCATAAGTAGTCAAGATGACCGATTCAAAGTATTTTACGACGACCAAGAAGGGCGAAATATTCGAGCTGAAGTCAGAGTTGAACAGTGATAAAAAGGAAAAAAAGAAGGAGGCAGTGAAAAAAGTAAGTTCTATAGAACCTTTTCCTTATTTAAAACCACGCTTCTAACTCGATTTCTGTATATAATGTAGCAAATACTGCAGTAGTCCAAAAGTTTCATACTTTTATCATTAACCAAATTGATGACAGATCTTTTGTCATTGATCATTCCATAACAATAATTGTAAAGATATAATATTTGTCTAGATTTCCTAGCTGGCCCCATTCTATTAGCTTCATAACTTTGATACACTTTGGGACAGACTGCTCATGCTCAATACTCTTTGGTATTGCATAAGACCTGTTCCTTTTTTTTTACTTTTTAGGATAATCAGCTCTACAATGTTTCTTACTCCTTTAACTAAGATAATTATGAAGGGATGATAATGATTGATCAATCTTTTAATCATCAAGGAGTAATAATGCTTTGTGGTGATCTAGCTAGAGAAATTTGCTAAGTGTATTATGATCTAAATCTCCAACAAGTTTTGCTAACCCTGTGATTCACTGATAGATATTGCGATCCATAATAAGTGGGGTTGATCTCTCAACAATCAGTTGTACCATCTGCTTTGTATATAGTGTACAATCAGTTGTATATAGTAAGCCTATCATGTTCTCACTTAGCCTGTAATGGTCCACTTGAAGACTAAGTATGGAAACCAAACCCTCTAAGTTCTAACATAGAACATTCCCACTGCTGGGACACAGACCAGGCACATTAGGCCCCTCTGTGAGAGGTTGTAATTCACTATGCGGGTCTATCTGGGTTGGTTCTATTCTATTTTTAAAGGCAATGTCAATTCATTTCATTCTTTTCACTCAATTCTGTTAATGTCAAAAGTGAGTAAGGAAAAGCAATTGAAAGATTTTTTTTTTTTTTTTATAATGTCACACTTATTTTTCCAACTCACTTTAGACATTTTGGCTTGCCATTTATTAAAGACTAGCTGACCCGCCAGATATTGTTCTGTCAATATTTCAATTTCTTTATTTCCTTTTTTTTTCTTTTAAACCACCCCAGTAAAGAGGAGAAAAAAACAAAAAAATTAATATTCAAATCGGCCCAGCCATTCTCGAGTTTTAGCGAGACGAACAAACAGCAATTGATTTTATATATATAGATTTTTTTTCTTTTAAACCACCCCAGTAAAGAGGAGAATAAAAAAAAAATTAAAATCGGCCCAGCCGTTCTCGAGTTTTAGCGAGACAATCAAACAGCAATTGATTTTTATATATTAGATAGAATAGAATAGGAGTATGCATGCTCTGGAATGATTGTAATAGTATAACTATACTTATTATCTTTTACAGGTTATAGCCTCAATGACAGTTGGCAAAGATGTGTCCGCACTCTTTCCTGATGTGGTCAACTGCATGCAGACCGACAACTTGGAACTGAAGAAGCTAGTATACCTGTACCTGATGAACTATGCAAAGTCCCAGCCCGATATGGCTATTATGGCTGTTAATACTTTTGTCAAGGTATGTATTGTGGTATAGTCCGTAGTTAGGTGTTGAGTGTGTGTGTAGGTTTATTCGGAGAAATGAATATAGGCAATCAAAATGTTATAGTGTGGTGTGATTTGATTTTCGAGCCCTTAAAACTTCTGGAATTAAATATAGCTCTATAACATATTTCAACATCAACTTAATAATTCTAGATTGATTTGTTTAGAAACAAGAAACGTTGTAGTAAGGTGTAGGTGAATATTAAAATAATTGTTTGCCACTGATGTAAACTTTTATTTGAAAGACTTTTCTTAAAACTTCTGGAATTACTGAGTTGACTATTAGCTGATTCCTATAATTTACGGACCGTTATCGGTTAAAATTAAGACTCTTGTATCTTTACCAATAATGAAGCAAAGTTCTTATGCTATGGCTTTGTATAGTAGACCGTCCCATATGGAAGTATCTATCACAGGTAAAATTAGCTTACAAATCTATTTATATGCCCAGTTTGGCAATAAAAAATTCTACCATTCGTAAGCAAAACGATTCGTTTTTGTTTATAGGAACTGAGCATATGTCTAATTTATGAATCAATTAGGTTAGAGTACCACTTCTGTTGAGCAAGCATAACCATTTCTGAATATTCTTCGAAAATGTTTCATGTGTTGATCAAGCATAACCTTTTCTGATTATCCTTGGAAAATGTTTCTTAGCAAACTGTGAATAAAAAATCAACATGGGTTAAATTTTAATAAAATTCAGATCATATTATAATAAGAGTCCAGTCAAATTTTGAAATTAAATGTGAGCGTGAGTTTACAAAATATTGTCAATATTACAAATTAAGAAAAGACTATAATAGAAGTATTTAATTGTTTTAGTATATTAAAATTATCATAATATAATAACTACTGTTTGTAGTTATTTTGTGTGTGACATGTATTTTTTATCGTTTTTTAATGTCTACTGTACCTATATTGATGGGTGGAAGGATCTACCAACATACCAGCTTGTTAAGGTAACAAAATGATCCAGAAAAACCAAAATCAATTCATCTGATTGTAGATTTACACATTGATGTTGAAAAAATATTAAGATTTTGTAAAATTCTTTGTTTTTGAAATAATTTTTGGTGAAATTTCTGTTAGACAGCAAGTGTAATGGAATTCGAGTGATGAAATTAACTCTGCTCATCTCAATTTGCATATCTTGCAGTTTTGGTCTAGAAGAAAAAGGTAAAAAATTAGTTACATTTTTCAGATATGATAAAATATAAGGATAGTCAATGTTAAAGTCTTTAATAATCTACTAATATCCATATATAGTGTTTTGAAAATAATAAACCATCTTAATATTATTTGCCCTACATAGTAATTTTATTTTGGGTTGGAAAAACAAAAGTGTCTAACAGAAATTTTCTATACTATCAATTAATAACAATTAGCACTTAATATCCTGATGAAACCATCCTGCATGCAATAGGAAAATTATAAATTGCATGATAACTTATATCACAATTTAAACCAAATATTTTATATTATACAGAACCCTATCACTGGCACAAGAAATGTGTAAATCTACATTATAATCGACAACCAGTAAAAAAAAAACCAAATATATGTATGAAATAAAATCCATGCCTCATACTTTATAATGAATAGAAGCACATCGGCTATTATTTTACTATATTATCCCGTATTTATTATGCAAGGGAAACAATTTAGTCTGCCAACATCAAATAGAATAGAATACTCTATCATACAGTGTCAAATTAAATTAGCTAGTGAAACTCCGCAGACGCGATGGGTATCAATATCTAAACACGACAAAATAAAAATGATTCGATTATTTTTTTTGGAGTCAATGATCGGTGGTAGTGTTGTTATGAGGGACCATTTTGATTATCCATTGAAAGAGTTTTCGATAGGGATTTTCTAAGCAGTAAATCAACAACCCATACGATGTAGGTAACCCTTTTGAAAGGCTTTAAAGGACCGTTTTGGTTATACATTGAAAGGGTTTTCGATAAGGTTTTTCTAAGCAGTTAATCAAAAACCCATACGATGTAGGTAACCCTTTTGAATGGCTTTAAAGGACCATTTTGGTTATACATTGAAAGGGTTTTCGATAAGGTTTTTCTAAGCAGTTAATCAAAAACTCATATGATGTAGGTAACCCTTTTGAATGGCTTTAAAGGACCGTTTTGGTTATACATTGAAAGGGTTTTCGATAAGGTTTTTCTAAGCAGTATATCAAAAACCCATACGATGTAGGTAACCCTTTTGAATGGCTTTAAAGGACCATTTTGGTTATACATTGAAAGGGTTTTCGATAAGGTTTTTCTAAGCAGTTAAACAAAAACCCGTACGAAGTGGGTAAGTCGAAGCTTAACCCTTTTGAACGGCTTAATTTAAGCCGTTCAAAAAGGTTAAGCTTCGACTCTTAAAAACGATAACAGCGTAACATTCCGACTCGGAGCAATGTAATGTGATCTCTCAATGATGGGCATATGTTGCAAATAGCTAATATGGTAACCAGAACAAAACCCTTATATTATATAGGTTATCTAAATGAAGAAGTAACCCTTTCACTGGGTTTCAACCCATTCAAGGAGTTACACATGATAAAGGTAACCTAATAAATGGCTTACCCCTTCGAAAGACTTAACTCTTAACCGGGGTTGTACGGTCGCTGGTTGTTACTTGAAGTGAGTTGATAAAATCTGTTTTATCCTGTTGAGATATCGATACTCATCACGTCTGTGAAGTTTACACAAAAAAAAAAAAACTGTTTTTTAAACTGATATTTTAAGTTACTACACTACTGTGATGGTACATGGGTGGTGACTCCAAAAAAAAAGCAATCATCAAATTAATTTATTTTTGTTTTATCATGTTTAGATATCGATATCTATTACGTCAGCGGAGTTTTGCTAGCTAATTTATTTTGACCCTGTATAACAATATAATTTTAAAAAAAGCCTTCTACTTGGATTATAAGAATTAAAACATACTCAAGGACGCTGTTACAAATGGGTAGTCAAATCATTACTTTTTTACACAAAAGTATGTTTATTAAATAAAATGCTTTGCTTTCTTAAAATGTTTTTGGCCAAATTGTTGATAGATGTGCATGGTACGATTCTGAACTGTAAATATAATTTTAAAAAGAGACATTTTCTTAATAAATGTACCGAAGTAAAAGTTTTCACTCCGGTACCTTTATTGAGAAACTGTACCTATCTAAAATTATATTTATAGTTCAGAATCGTACCATGCACATCTATCAACAGTTTGGCCAAAAAACATTTTAAGAATGTAAAGCATTTTATTTAATAAACATACTTTTGTGTAAAAAAGTATTGATTTGACTACCCATTTGTAACAGCGTCCTTAAGCTACTTGATTGATCGCGTTTGTACGTCAAGTTAATATAAACGATTGTGACGATCTTTTTCTATTAGGACAAGGCCTTAAGGGCCCCACACATTTACAGTCCGCCGGCGGATATCAGCCTGTCAGTTAATCGCATAGATCACAAACTCACAGTTCCATATAAGATTTTAGATTGACGACCAATGCCAGCCAATGCGATCTGTTGCCGGCACAGGCCTGCGTCGACAGGTATCAGCCGGACAGCCCGTGATCTCAAGACCAAATCGACCAAGCAGGTAGTCGGCCGGCGGCAGTGTTGCCAATTTAGCGACTTTTCTAATTTGGTTATCATTTTAAAAATATAAAATAATTCACTTGTCACCCTAACCAGTGAAAATAAAAATATACGTGTCGAATTGAGAACCTCCTTCTTTTTAGTCGTCGATAAAAAAAAGCAAATCGTTTTTTACGTAACATTATCACTGAACTGACGCGATATAACCTGTTGACAACTATGCGCCGGTATGAACGAACTGGTGACTGCAGCTTGCAAGTGTGTTGACACTGAACCGCTGCTCAGGCCACTGCCGGCGGACGATATTGCGGTGTGAAACTATCGGCTACCCAGAGCCTGTATCGACCGTTACCAGCAGGCAATAAACGCTCTGTAGTGTGTGGTCTAGGCCTTGGGCGGCAGGCCGCCTGTTGGGACCAGAGACTGCAGGCCAACTGTGTAATGTGTGGGGCCCTTTGTAAATGCCAACATTTCATAAATTATTCTAAAAAATTACAAAAATATCAGACTACAAAGTTTCCCTTCCATCGCTTCTAGTAAAATTGCTTCAGTATGATTGATGTGTTGCTTCTCTTTTCTTTTTATACACAATACCGACACAAACGTTGACCCCGGCAGGACTGTGAGGACTCCAACCCCTTGATCAGAGCGCTAGCGGTCCGCACCATGGGTTGTATACGAGTGGACAAGATCACCGAGTACTTGTGTGAACCGCTCCGCAAGTGTTTGAAGGATGAGGACCCGTATGTGAGGAAGACTGCTGCCGTCTGTGTTGCTAAGCTGTACGATATTTCTTCGAGTATGGTGGAGGATCAGGTAATTATTGCCATTGTATTTTTGAGTAATGTCCCACTGCAGAGCAAAGGCATCTTGTAATGCAGAGAAGACGCCGTGTGCTTAAGACATTAGGTCATCAATGTCCTATGCCTTTTCTTATGGTGTCTTTTTCATGCGCCGTCAACGTGCGTATAGGCGCTGCAGACGTTACCGTTTTCAAGGTAGAAATCGCACCGCCGATGCGCATACGAAGCGCGTTACTTGGAACTGGCGTAAAAAGAACGCCGTGTGTATTAGCCCTAATTATGACACTACTACACTAATTTATTATCCCAAAAGCGTCTTCTCATACAGAGGGTAGATTAAAAGTTGCTTGCTCGTTGCGTATTGTCATCATTTAATACCTAACACAAGTTTTTTTCACGATGTTTATCACTAAGGCGGCAGTGTTCAAAATTGTCCAGAAGGAAAAGTTTGTTTTAAAATGAGTTAAAATTCTTGCAGCAATAAAATGATCAAATAATTTCAATACATTATACACTACATTCAATCTGCCTAGCCTTTTCCCAACTATATTGGGGTCGGCTTCCAGTCTAACCAGATGCAGCTGAATGCCAGTATTTTATATGGAGCGACTGCATATCTGACCTCCACAACCCAATTACTGGGTAATATGATACCCTTTGGTAAGACTGGTTGTCAGACTTTCGGGCTTCTGATGACCCGTAACGACTGTCAAAGATCCATGAATGACAGCCGGGACCAACGGCTTAACGTGCTTTCCGAGGCACGGAGGAGTCTCGGTATGTAAAGATGGTCACCCATCCACTGACCAACCCCGGTAAGCGTAGCTTAACCTGATGGATCGACCCGTGCGGTTGTTATTACTTAGCCACGAGCTCCTACATATACACTACATTATGGTACATTTTAACTATTTTCATTGTTGTAACATCGTAACATCACACCTGTGTTCCTCGAAGGGCTAGGCAGAGGTGCACATATATTTCGTCAGTTTTGTTCAAGTCCCAAGATGTAATAGGGGGCGAGCCTATTGCCATCAACCGGACACAAATCCAGACTCTTTGTTGTTATGTTATGTCGCAGCCAACAGCCTAGCCTTTAACTAAACGGCTCAACTAGCAACCTGAATGATATTCAATTATAGGTTAGGTTGGAACTGTGACCCAACCACGCGCGAGCCGAATTGGTCGCAGTAATTAAGCCGGGGCAACCCAATCGAATCGATTAGGTTAGAACTGTGACCAACCGCGAGCGAATCGAGTGGTGCTGCGGCAATGGCCGGCGAGCGCTACTTGCAAAGGCTAGGCTGTTAACTAAACTGCTAATTAAGCTATTTGGCTGCGTCATATATGAAATAATTTTCATTTCACGTACCTACATAACATGTATTTTCCATTTTGCCAGGGTTTCCTAGACCAACTGAAGGATCTGCTGAGCGATTCCAACCCTATGGTAGTGGCGAACGCAGTCGCCGCGCTGTCGGAGATCAATGAAGCGAGTGTGTCTGGACATCCACTCGTGGGTGAGTAGCATCTTAATATCAAACTATGGACTTGGATAGCCCATCTGGGTTTACCCATACGTAATATTATGTATTATAAAACGCAATGTTTGTTAGTGTGCATATTTTATTTAATAATAGTAGTTTATGAAATTGTTGTATAATGAGGGGTATTAAAATACGAGTGTAGGCAAGGTTTTTAATCGTATCACACTCGTGTTTTAATACCTAGTTTGTACAATTTCATACATTACTTTATCTACTCTCATACATTGGGCCCACAACCTAAACCTAAACCTAACCTAACCCCTAAATAAAAAAAATCCCACCAAATTCAGTACCTACAACAAAACGTATGAACGGCGCCAAAACCCAGCAAATCACCTCACCGCGCATGCGCTAAGGTGGGCGCTGTGCTGCCATGCATGGCACAGACAAGTAAAAACTGGTCTCATTAACTTTTTTGTAATGCTACAAAAATGGCGCGCCCCGCATAATCTTCCATCAAAAAAAAAAAACAAATTGATGGAAACTCTTTGGTCATATTAACTTCTTGGATTTGCCTTGTATCGTAATGCTAAAAAAATTGTTTTATGACTTGTTAGAGCTAAAGTGTTATAATATAATTATATTTTTAAATTTCGGTGTTGTGTTTGTATGTCAATTTAAACTCGTTCTGAAGTTTATAATTCGAATTTTACGATATGAGAGTAGAAAAATCTTAAATTCAACAACAACGCACATCCTGAACCGCTTGGTCTAAAAGCTTGAAATTTTGCACAAAAGTGCCATAAGTAACGAAGATGAGCATTAAGGAAAAAATCTTGAAAATTCATCTCCTAAAAGGAGAATTAGGATGAAAGTTAGGAGAATTAGAATTAGGACTATAGGATGAAAGTTTGGAAATTAGACATTTTTGCCATCGGGCGTACAGCTTGTTACTAAAGAATCTGTTATCATTTACATGTCATTCTCTGGTTAGGTTTAAATAATAAATCACAAAGCACAGTATCATAATGTTAATACAACAAGTTGCATATTTTTCACCATTAAAAAAAAATATATATATTACTATTTTCTCCCCAAGTTTCATCTTGAAATAGTTTCACTTCCCAAACATCGATGATGCTAAATAAAGCCGACTATAATAGGTAAGCTGTCGAGTAAAACATTTTTGGCCCGCATTCAAAAACGCAATAATAATCACAAAACTTGCCAAAATAAACCTAAAATTCATCTCTAAATTATTTTGTCCACAGAAATGAATGCACCTACAATAAATAAGCTCCTGACAGCTTTGAATGAATGCACGGAGTGGGGACAAGTGTTTATACTGGACGCGTTGTCGAACTACTCGCCAAGAGACGCGAGGGAAGCTCACTCCATATGCGAGAGAATCACTCCCAGGCTTGCTCACGCGAATGCTGCCGTGGTTCTTTCGGCTGTCAAGGTAAATATTCTGCTTTTCGCCGTGGTATGCACATGGTTTCTTGTACTTTACTCGTAATATCAACTGCAAAATGAAATTGCTCACACGTGACCAAATTTTTAAGATTGTTAAATGAAAATGATGGTTTTTTGAAAAACGTAACAATTAAAGAACTAGTAAATAATGTTAATTTAATAGGTACCTAATTATTAAACCACATTTTCTATTGTGTTACCTAATAAACTCAGTTCAAATAGTTAAATCTGTTTTTGAGATGAGTTAAATAAATGCCACAATAAAAATGTAACTAATTAAACATTTTATTTTTCGTAATTTATATTTTTCTTAGACAAAAATTACAAAAAAATACTGAATTTCGGTAGAATATTTGGTGGCTTAATTTGTTACATATTAACCCTACTATGACGTCCTGCAAGGAATACGTCGAATTACAAGTAACCCTGTATAGTCATTCTGATATCAACTTAATTTACACTTGTTTAAGTTGATATTCGTTTAAGTGGAAATAACAAGGATTTGATTAGACGACAAAATACCCAACACACATTGTGGATAGCAATAAGAATAGGGGAAGATTAAAGAAACAATAGATGGACTGTGTGAAAGATTACATGGCTAGAAAGGGGGTGACTACCGAGATGACTACTAATAGAGACCCCAAACAAATTGGGATAAGGGCAAGAAACATGATTTCTAGTCCATGTTATTCATCCGTAGGTACTGATGAAGCTGATGGAGATGGTATCAGATGACACGGAACTGGTCAGCACGCTCTCCCGGAAGTTAGCCCCCCCTCTAGTGACGCTCCTCTCTGCTGAACCGGAAGTGCAGTACGTGGCGTTGAGGAATATCAACCTCGTCGTGCAGAAGAGGCCGGACATTCTGAAGCATGAGATGAAGGTATGTTTAGAATAGTTGCACCGTGCTCTAACAGTTTTGACAAAAGTGAATTTCAAGTATAGAATTTTTCTGCGCAGTCACGAACTTACGAGCATAAATACTTTGCAGTCAAGCAAAATTCAAAAACTTTTTCTCTTGCGATAAAAATTACAACTGGGAAAAGACCTATTTCATAATAATATGGTTTCGAGTTATACTCTGTTTTTTTTAACAAACGAGTACTGAGTTATGTCTCTCGCACATTTCCGATATTGACAGAGTGAGATGGGTCATTGGTCAGGTAGGGACAACGCCTTTGTTTTGTTTTGAAATTGTTAAGGCCTGTTCATATTGAATACTTCTAAAATTTACTGTACAGGAGACATGTCCGCCATAACTCACGCACAAACAATATCGTCTGGTTCACTCACTAAAACACGTGCGACGCGCAGGTAGTCGATGACTCAACTGAATGTACATGTAATTACAGCGTTTGGTTTGTGTGGAACGGACTTTATGTTGATTACGTGGATCAATAGCAACGCAGTCAAAATTTTCGGTACTCGTTTGTTAAAAAAAAAAACACTATACAATATCTATCAATACTTTTGGAGAAAATCGTTTTGTGAATTTTGCGGATTCTTGCGTATTAAAGTATTTATGCTCGTGACTGTACATACTGTCTGACGGTGAGTTGCACGAAACCAACATTAGTTTAATGGTGAGTCTAAATTGATGCTGTCACTTTCTTTTTGATACAAAATGTAAGGGATGGCATGAATAAAAAAGTTAAAGTTTTAACTAATGTTGGTTTCGTGCAACTCAACGTTAGACTTGTAAATCGAACTTACAACCGAAAAGGGAAAAATTCGGCTTTTTGCAATTGCATGAATAGGGAATATGCATGTAATTATTTTTTTTCTCTTAATAAAGCACGGTAATATAAATCCAAGAAAAGTATTAAAGGTGAAATGTGCCGTGCGGCTGTTATTACTTAGCCGCAAGCCCCTGCTTCGGTTATGCTTTCATCATCATCCATTCTCGACTCATGAAATTGCTGTTTTACGTAGAAAATAAAAATTATGCAAATAAATGTTATTCTATTCTATTCTATTCTAAAAAATTAAAAAAAAAATTCTTAAAAGAAACATAGTTGATGCGCTTTTGCCATTTTAATGAAAGTTCGTTGTTGCCTCTGCTATAGAAATCCTGGGGACGGGAATCGATGAATTCTATGCCGGTTTTCGCCGCCTCTTTTATTTTTTTTTTGAAATTTTTTCCCGGAGCTCATTGTTCAGATCAAAATTTCGAGAATGGAAGTGATCAAACCAAAAACGCACCGTGCGTTCACTTGCGGTACCTTATCCATACACGTCGTTAATATTGCGTGCTGTCTGTGCTGCGTTGGTGCCACTACGGAACTCGTATTTGGTAATAACGCACTATTTCGATCACAGAATACTCTAGGGAGATTTCGATGTTTCCATGGTTACAGAAACATAGATATCAATGAAAAATCGAATGGCGGGAAAACAAATGTACAACAGATTTTTTTTTAAATATCATGCTATATTATAAAATTAATTATAATTTGAAATTCTAAATAGAATGAAAGACACACACTGGCCGGTAGCAAAAATCGGCAAAGTAGGGACGGGATGCTATCACGCTAGTAACTTACAAAAACAAACTTTTTCTCTAGGTGTTCTTCGTGAAATACAATGACCCTATCTACGTGAAACTGGAGAAGCTGGACATAATGATCAGACTCGCGTCGCAGGCGAACATCGCGCAAGTCCTGGGCGAGCTCAAGGAGTACGCCACTGAGGTGGACGTGGACTTCGTCAGGAAAGCCGTCAGGGCCATCGGCCGGTGTGCCATCAAGGTGAGGGCTTCGATGTTACGAAATATTCCCTTGTCTAGGCTATGGTAAAATTGTAGATCAAATCATCATAAACAAGAAAAAAAAAATCTTTGATTGCCACAGAAACACGTGCTTATATAGGATGTATATCCTATATAAGCACGTGTTTCTGTGGCCTTTCTGATACCAGAAAGGTGTGTTCAAAATTAAGGGTGTGGTACAAACCATCAAACTGAACAACTTTCTCCATGGGTCCAACATCATAATCGCGAAAAAATTATCAGTCGTCTCATACATTTGGGTTGAGTTGGTATTGAAGTTTTGTATGGGACGACTGAATTTTTTTTCGCGATTGCGATGTTGGTCCGATGGAGAAAGATGTTCAGTTTGATGGTCCACACCACACCCTTAATTTTGACTACACCATTCTGATACACCTGTAGAAAGTAAATAACTTAGAATTATAATAGTAAAAATTAAACAAATGGTATAATTATTAGACACATACTCGTACATAAACTTGCGCCTTCCTCCCGTAGGCGATACTCCACCTGCCACGATCCTTACATACTCCTTTTACCTCGTTTACGGTCTTACGCTGGTTGTGAGTACTACCACAGAATGCATAATAGTACAAGTGCAGAAGATTCACTCCGCAAAATCATTTAAATAAATAGCGACTCTTGCTACGACACAATAAAGTGCAATTCAGGTCGCACAGTGTTAATTACCTACAGTTATATTCACCTAGAAGTTGCCTCTCTTTGCCACTTTTAGACTTCCTCTTATGTACTCATTTCTTATTCTATCCATTCGTGGTGTTACACGAATGGATAGAATAAGAAATGAGTACATAAGAGGAAGTCTAAAAGTGGCACCGGTGACTGAAAAGCTGTGCGGAAATCGGCTGTCATGGTATGGGCATGTGATGCGGAGGAGTGAGGAAAATGTCGTAAGGAAAGTTTTGGGTATGAATGTCGATGGCTATAAGGGTAGGGGAAGACCAAAGAAACGATGGATGGATTGTGTGAAAGATGACATGGCTAGAAAGGGGGTGACTACCGAGATGACGAATAATAGAGAAGTATGGAAAAAAAGGACATGTTGCGCCGACCCCAAATAGATTGGGATAAGGGCAGGAGAATGATGAAGTTGCCTCTCTTTCTGTCTAAAAAGGACTAGTAAATAATGTTAATTTAATAGGTACGGTCAGCAACAGAAGTCGGTTAACATTGCTACTTTTTGACTTCATCTAAATTAACACAAAATTATTCGATAAACTGCTTTTTTTTTCGTAAATTGTAAGTACTTCTGTTCCGATTTCAATTAAATATTTCGCTTAATAATTAAGATTAAAAAACTGCAAGTGTTAATCGACTTTTGTTGCTGACTGTCCCTAATTATTAAAACATTAAAAAAAAAAATAGTGTTATCTAATAAACTCAGTTCAAAAAGTATTATCTATTTTTGAGATGACTTTAAATAAATGCCACAACAAAAATGTGTTTTTAATAGTTATCTATTAAATCAACATTATTAACTAGTCCTTTACTTTATTTAAAAAAATAATAAAAATAACTATAAATTTTTTAAAAATCATCTTTTCATTTAACATTCTTAAAAATTTGGTCCCGTATGAGCGAGAGAGGTGACAAAATGCCCTTTTAACTCTTTTTAGTTTTTTTCTGATCTCGAGGCTACTATTAAACATGTGTTATCACACTTCACACGAATATTATAAAGGCGAAAGTTTGTGAGTATGTGCGTGTGTGTGGGGGGTGTGTGTGTCTGTGTATGTTTGTTATTTCTTCACGCTCAAACGGCTGGACCGATTTGGATGAAATTCGGTATGTAGACAGCTTATACCCTGGATTAACACATAGGCTACTTTTTATCCCGAAAAAATGTAGTATTCGCGTGGGATGAGCAAGGAATTCAAATATATTTGTTACTCTTTCAAACTCAAACGGCTCGACCGATTTTGATGAAATTTGGTGTGGAAGTAGCAGACACCCTGTATACACATAGCACACATAGGCTACTTTACATTCTGAAAAAATGTAGTGTTCCCGTGGGATGAGCAATTTTTTTGTGAATACTTTTCTCACCGATTAAATAATACTCGTTTTAGTGTATCTCATAAACCGCGCGTAACACCGCGGGGCGCTGCTAGTAAATAAAAAAATGGTTTATTATTATTATTTAAATTGTCTTTGACATATCTCGGGGTCGGGACCCTGGGGTCCCGGACCTTTGGAAGGCGTACGAGGAGCCGAAGCCAACTCGCAGAGGCCCCTTAGACAATTTTAAATGAAAAGAAGGCACCAGCCTACGATTATCCCTGTATGCACTATGTAATTGCACCCAAGGACAACCCCCGGTTGGTGCAGAACTATTGCAGAACATGGAAACAAAACACATTGGGCCTATTGGGCATTAGGCTATAGTGGATTGGGTACCTTGAACTATGGAAGAACTATGTCCCCTGCCTGACCAATGTTATATAATATACACAGATAAATTTTATTATTATTAAATATATAACACTAAATTTCTCCACAGGTGGAACCCTCAGCCGAACGCTGCGTATCGACCCTTCTGGAACTGATCCAGACTAAAGTGAACTACGTAGTACAGGAAGCCATAGTGGTGATCAAGGACATCTTCCGGAAGTACCCCAACAAGTACGAGAGCATCATCAGCACGCTGTGCGAGAATCTCGACACGCTTGACGAGCCAGAAGCGAGGGCGTCTATGGTAAGCGATAGAGGGAAGCTAAGCTATGGTAGCTAAGGTTATTTTTTGGATGGGAGACTACTTTTCAAGATCCGTTCCGATTGCTTTGTTCCAATTTGTCATTCCATTACATTTTTTTTATAAGTAATTTTCACTTACGAAAAAGGATGCTCTTTACTGCTTTGGAGACATTGATCCAATACTATTAAATGAGCAAATTTTGTATATACAGGGTGTCCAAGAACCTGGCGTCCAACTGGATTCCCACGATGCCCCAAGTTCTAACAGTACTCAGAAAAATATTTTAAAAAATCCACCCCATGTACTTACAGAATTATACTGATTTCAAAAAAAAAGGGGAAATGAGCACCCTGTGACATACTTTTGAATGCTGTGACTGCTAATGCTGATAATTTCGATATTTCTTGGAGGTTTTGTAATCTAGGGTATTGCTGTGTCTAAATAGAATGTAAAAATAATGTACTTATTGTACCATTTTAAAATAAAATATTATTTTAACTAAAGGTGATATGGAAAACTATTGAATTTCGCAACTTTGACCGACTGTAGTGTAAAAAAAATGTACCAAAATAGTATGGCAAGTGACGTCAAATTTTGACGCGTTTATTCCTCTTTTTAAAAAGGTATAATACTTACACATTAATTTGAAAAAAAAAATTTTTGATAATATTTTTACTCAACAACCCAATTTTTACGATGTCTAACAGAATTCTTAGAAAGAAAAATTTACGACGAATTGAATCTAACCTCTAAAGAATTACTATTGTATGCTCATAAAAATAACAACAGGCCTCTCAAAAAACAGGTTAGACCGTAAGGGACGGTATGTGCATGCATCTCACCATAGTGATTCGTTATTACAACAGGAGGGAGCAAGACAGAAACTATCTTTGCGATTTGCTGGTTCTTCTTTATGGTACCCCATTATTCAGGTAAGAGTGAGGGAGAAAAAGGTTAGAGGTGCGAGTGAGATAGATAGTGACGCTATCTGGGATCGTGCTATTTAGGATAACAGTACGGTCAGTACGCGTCACTGCCTCCTGCCGTTACTACGCACCTCTCTCTTATTGTTACCATTGATCACGTACTACGATTTAAAGCTTTGTTTATTGGTCTCGATTACTCTTTGTGCTCTGGACTTTGAAACGAACTCTTTACGACGACCTTTGCCTGTGTTTGGACAGTTTGTGTTTTGTGTGTGCTACCATGGCGACCTACACTCCGCAAGAATACGCAAATATGCACTACATTTATGGAGAATGTAGAGGTAATGGACGAGCTGCAGCGAGACTTTACAGAGAAAGGTATCCGAGGGCTACACGATATCCCGACCATCGAGTTTTCATTAATGTGCACAGATCACTATGTGACGGGCGGTTCCCCAATCAAGTAGCTGGTGAAGGACGACCCGTAAATGACTTCATACGCGATGAAGTTTTAGAGGCGGTGTCGGCAAATCCAAGCATCTCTGTGCGAGGAATAGAAGCTGATACGGGGATACCGAAGAGCACAGCACACAGTATTCTCCAAAAAGAAGAATATCATCCGTACCACGTACAGCGAGTGCAAAGTCTTTTACCTCGAGACTATCCGAGCCGAGTCGCGTTTTGTGAAACAATCCTGCAAAAACATCGAGAAGACGAAAACTTTATCGACAAAATTTTGTGGTCAGATGAATCAACATTTAAGAAGGATGGCTACATGAACCTACACAACTTGCACGAGTGGCATGTGGAAAATCCGCACTTGATGCGAGAAGATAGATCCCAGTACCGGTTCAAAGTGAACATGTGGACCGGTATTCTCTGTGGGAATATTATTGGTCCATTTGAGATGCCCGAGAATTTGACTGGCGAATCATATTTAAATTTTCTTCAAAATGATTTGCCAAACTTACTAGAAGAGACCCCACCAGATATGTGGTTCCAACACGACGGCTGTCCAGCACATTTTCGCGTATCCGTTAGAGAGTTTTTGGACGAGCAATACCCGAACAGGTGGATTGGGCGATCAGGAACAATCCCGTGGCCAGCCCGCTCACCTGACTTAAATCCGCTGGATTTTTTTTTCTGGGGAACTATGAAGGAGCTCGTTTATGCGAAGCCCATTAATGACATCGCTGACCTTCGTGAGAAGATAACACAAGCAGTGCAGGTGATACGTCAAAAAAGTTACTCGCGAAACATAAAGCGGTCCTTTTTAAGGAGAGTGAGAGCTTGTATTGCCGCGGGTGGTCAACATTTTGAACATTTATTGTAATAAAATATCTTTAAACTAACATTCTTTGCTTTTATTCTACTGGGAACCCATCTACCTGTGTGTATTTCCTTCTTGCTCACTCTTGGAACCGAAGTAAATAATAGTAGTAACATAACAGTTTCTAAGATAAGAAAGGGTCCGACAGTTACCGTTAGTAGGTAGGCACTTCGTAAAAATTGGGTTGTTGAGTAAAAATATTATCAAATTTTTTTTTTTCAAATTAATGTGTAAGTATTATACCTTTTTAAAAAGAGGAATAAACGCGTCAAAATTTGACGTCACTTGCCATACTATTTTGGTACATTTTTTTTATACTACAGTCGGTCAAAGTTGCGAAATTCAATAGTTTTCCATATCACCTTTAGTTAAAATAATATTTTATTTTAAAATGGTACAATAAGTACTTTATTTTTACATTCTATTTAGACACAGCAATACCCTAGATTACAAAACCTCCAAGAAATATCGAAATTATCAGCATTAGTAGTCACAGCATTCAAAAGTATGTCACAGGGTGCTCATTTCCCCTTTTTTTTTTAAATCAGTATAATTCTGTAAGTACATGGGGTGGATTTTTTAAAATATTTTTCTGAGTACTGTTAGAACTTGGGGCATCGTGGGAATCCAGTTGGACGCCAGGTTCTTGGACACCCTGTATATTAATTTGTAATTTTCATATGGATTTAATTTTTTTTTGAAAATATAAATAGCCTATGTTACTTCCTGATAATTTAGCTTTCTACTGGTGAAAAAGTGGATAAAATCGGTCCAGGAGTTTCGGAGTTTATGCGGTACAAACAAACAAACAAAAAAAAAATCTTTCCTCATTATAATATTAGTATAGATATAGATTTATTTGCATTGTCTTTCCTCAGGTATGGATCGTGGGCGAGTACGCGGAACGTATCGACAATGCTGATGAACTGCTAGACTCCTTCCTTGAGGGCTTCCACGATGAGAATGCTCAGGTGATTTATTTATTTGATTTCTTTTATTTGATGCCTGCATGTCTAATGTACGATCAGCAACAGAAGTCGGTTAACACTGCTACTTTTTGACATCATCTAAATTAACACAAAATTATATGATAACCTGCTTTTTTTGCATTTCATTTATTAGATAAGAGTTCGAGGAGCTCTTGGCTAAGTAATAACAGCCGCACGGGTCGATCCATCAGGTTAAGCTACGCTTACCGGGGTTGGTCAGTGGATGGGTGACCATCTTTACATACCGAGACTCTTCCGTGCCTCGGAAAGCACGTTAAGCCGTTGGTCCCGGCTGTCATTCGTGGATCTTTGACGGTCGTTACGGGTCGTCAGAAGCCTGAAAGTCTGACAACCAGTCTTACCAAGGGGTATCGTATTACCCAATTAATGGGTTGTGGAGGTCAGATAGGCAGTTGTTCCATGTAAAATAATGGTATTCAGCTGCATCCGGTTGGACTGGAAGCCGACCCCAACATAGTTGGGAAAAGGCTAAGAGTTCCTTTTCTTTAAAATTTACATCTGTTCTGATTTTAATGAAGTATTTTTCTCAATAATTAAGATTTAGAAAATCAACTGGTAATCGATTTTTGTTGCTGACTGTACAGTGGGCTGCATCAATTGGGTACTCCAGTTGTATTAAAATTTTAATACAATTTATTACCCAGCTGTGTCTACAGAACATGTATTGTCGAATTGATGTACTATTGTCTTGAAAGCTTCCTTGAGCGATCTAACTAAAAAAAATATATTAAAATCTAAAAAAACACCGAAAATAAAAAAGTTCTCAAACATCCGCGAGGATGTTTTCGTTAGCTGGAGTCTGTTATTTATTAATAAATTAACAATGAACTAAACAACAACTAAAACAGTTAGAAATAGCATGCAAGAGATGATTCCCTGTGGCGTGTGTTCGAGCATGCTCGAGCATTTTGCTGCTCTGCCTGCGCCGACCCTTAATTATCATAATAGGCAGATGGATTGGTGATCGTGAACTGGCTACAGGATATTTCTGGTGCTGGTTGTTACATACCTTCAATGTAACAACTCCTTATGTTAAGATAACGAGGAAATTATGAGTTAGCATTAATACTCAGCAGTTCGGTACATCATGAACTGGAAACCGGGATATGCAGACATTTTTAAATGATGCCATGGCCTGCATCTGCCTAGCCTTTTCCCAACCATGTTGGGGTCGGCTTCCAGTCTAATCGGATAGTATTTTAGTGCCTATCTGACCTCCACAACCCACAACTGGATAACACGATACCCCCTCTGGTTGTCAGACTTTCGGGCTTCTGACGACCCGTAACGACTATCCAAGATCTACGAATGCCATCTGGGACCAACGGCTTAACGTGCTTTCCGAGGCACGGAGGAGTCTCGGTATGTAAAGATGGTCACCCATCCACGGACCAACCCCGGCAAGCGTAGCTTAACCTGATGGATCGACCCGTGCGGCTGTTATTACTTAGCCACGAGCTCCTCATTTTACAAACCTAGATATACTATTTTAAGAGATCATAGCCCTAATATATAGTTAATAAGTAATATAAGTGCTCTTTTAACTTGCTCTGCTAGCATCTAGCTATTCTGTATGGTAATCTGTGGATAACGTCTTGAGTAGTGTATTTGTTACTTTTATTGCAAGTTATATATTGTATGCCTACTGTGTAATATACTGCTGTTTGTTATTCCTATCAAATAAAATAAAATAAAATAAAATATACAATATCAAATAATAACATACCAAGACCCCTTTCTTGGTACGTAGATGGTCACCCATCTACGGACCAACCGCGGCAAGCGTAGCTTAACCTTTGCCTGATCGATCGACCCGTGTGGCTATTATTACACAGCCCCAAGCCCTGTATGACAACATAATCTTACTGAATTTTCTTCTACCCAGGTCCAACTCCAACTGTTGACGGCTGTAGTGAAGTTGTTCCTCAAACGTCCCGCAGACACGCAGGAGTTGGTTCAGCACGTGCTCAGCCTCGCCACGCAGGACTCTGACAACCCTGATCTTAGGTAAGACGTGCGACGTTATTTAAAATAAAAATCACGCTGCTTATGTTACCTCACGTTTGAAACTATACCACCTAGTGATAGTTCGATCCGATGGCTCTTGCTTGCCTATAGTGCGCGCGCAAGTGCTAGTCACCGCCTGAGGTATGTAAGCGGTGAGACGGGGAGGGCGCGATTGACCAAATTGGCAGACTGAGTTAGCTTGGCCTTTGTCTCCTTCCCCCGTGTCACCGCTCACATTCCTCAGGCGGTGACTGGCACGTAACTATATTTACAACTATAAATAATGTTTCTTTAACCAAGTAAATACTCCAATTTTGTTTTATAAATTAAAGAAAACAATTGTGAGCTTGTCAACAGCACAAAATATTCTCATTGTTCTTAGAACAAGCTGGGATTAGATTTTTTTATAATGAATGATGAAATGCACCTACCGCAGCGTGGTTTGACTAGACTCGATTACTCGAATGAGCCCAGACTCACACTAGCCCCTGTTGCCTCATGTTACATGGTGCAACAGAGACCATTGCATATCAAGGAGTAGACCGGGGGGCGCGGTAATGGTAGGGAAGACATGCCCTTAGGATATGGAAGGGTTATACACCCGTACCGGATATGCATCTTAGCAATGAAATTGTGGATAGAAAGGCTGATTATATGGATGGGCTAAGTTTTTTTTTTTTAAATAAATTAATTCCATTTTACCAGTTGAGATAAAATGAAAGAATTTTTGGATTGAATGACTTATATTGACAGAGCTCGTTTTCATTTACCATTTCATTTGTTAACCTAGTTACAGGTGTCTATGAGCAATATTATTATTGACCAATCACGGACGAGCGGGTCGTTTTTGTACGCAGTATAAATACTGCGGGTCGCGTCTCGCAACCATAGATAATATACTATAAAAATAATACTCGCAGCGTTAGTTGTATGGCCGCGCACGCTGCGCGCGGACGTTAATGCCAGCTGCTACACCATTTTGCAGGGACCGTGGCTTCATCTACTGGCGTCTCCTCTCAACCGACCCGGCGGCCGCTAAAGAGGTGGTGTTGGCCGACAAGCCGCTCATATCGGAGGAGACGGACTTGTTGGAACCGACGCTGTTGGACGAGCTCATCTGCCATATTAGCTCCTTGGCTTCTGTGTATCATAAGCCGCCCACGGCGTTTGTTGAAGGTAAGACAAGACAGTTGTTTTTGATGTTATTGGAACGTAGTTATTGCGGCATCTATGTTCTTACATTTAGCAGTCAATATTAAGGGGGATGCGCTAAAGTAGCCCGCGAAATTCAAATTTTCTTACTATATTTTGCAAGTTGCAGGTCAGTGGCAGGTTGTGTGTTGATTAAAATATGAGACGCGGCCGTAACCAATATGGCTTTACAGAATTATCATTATTAGAATCAGCAATACCATAAGTTAGAATTGACCTCAAACCTCATGATTTCGTGAAAACGCGAGATTTGAGGTCAATTCTAACTTAATGGAGTTGTATTGCTGATTCTAATTATTATAATTCTGTAAAGCCATGTCAGTTACGGCCGCGAATCATATTTTAATCAACATACAACCTGCCACCTGCAAATTGCAAAAATAGTAAAAAAAATAGAATTTTGCGAAATTGGAGGATGCGCTAAGGTAGCCTACCTTAGCGCATCCTCCTTAAATAACAAATATTAAAAACGTCACAAACCATTGGCGCCTTTATAACATCTATTCGTAAGTGTATCGCGATTTTTGACTTTTTTCAACTTAGCCTTTTCCCAACTATGTTGGGGTCGGCTTCCAATCTAACCGGATGCAGCGGAATGCCAATATTTTACACGAAGCGACTGCCTATCTGACCTCCACAACCCAGTTACGGGGTAATACGATGCCCCTTGGTAAGGCTGATGACGACCCGTAACACTCAAAGATCCACGAATGACAACCAGGACCAATTGCTTAACGTGCTTTCCGAAGCACGGAGGGGTCTCGGTCAAGATGGTCACCCATCCAGCTTAACCTGATCGATCGACCCATGTGGCTGTTATTACTTAGCCTCAAGGCCGATTTTTCAACAGTAGCTGATTTAAACTCCAACGTTTCGGTTCCAGGTCGCGGTGCGGGCGTGCGCAAGTCGCTCCCGGCGCGAGGTGGCTCGGCCGGCAGCGACGACGCCGGCGCACCCGCGCCCACCGTCATACCCAACGCGGCGCACAACGTATGTACTCACTACTATTCATATTCCTTATTCACTACACGTGTAGCATGGTCACTAGAAACGGGTTTTGTCGCCGGAAGAATAGACAATATGACAGATTATAGAAAGATTAGAATTTGACAATCAATTCGGGTTGTACTCTACTTGTAATAATATAATTCAATCATGACTCGAAAGACGTGGCGCCATCTATTATCATAAGAACGTTATTGGTGTTTTCCTCGGGAACAGTACTTTTTTTCGGGATGAAAGGTACCCTATGTTCGTTTCTGTACACCTGACAACGTATACGCAAAATTTCAGGATGATCGGTTCAGTGGTTTAGGCGTGAAAAGGTAACAAACAAACTTACTTTCGCATTTATAATATTAGTTAGGATTTCTAACGTCTAAGCATGACGATGTGTCATTTTATCTATTCTTACGTCGACAAAACCTGTTTCTTATTGGTCACGCTGCGCGTGGTAGCCCGCGGGGTGTCACACAAAATAGCAATCAATCGCAATGCCTTTCATTTTGACAGTTCACTCACGTTCTTTGCGTTATTTACGTTGTTGAGCAGACGAATTTCTCAAACATAATAAATAATAAAAATGTTTATTTCATCAACTTATGTAAATTACATTATTAAGTTTAGAGGCACCTTTTAAGCAAAGATTTGCTTGTATTGCTTGCATAGTTGAGAGAAAAAAAAAACAAAAAACATTCCAAAGGTTTTTAACAAAACAAAAACAATAAAAAATATTTAAACCAGAAATGCGCACAGTGTTTTGTGTGTGTATATTATGTGTGTTGTGTGCAATGGATTAGCAATTTCCTTTTAAACCCTCGGATTGTGATAGAAAGTGTGTTACGTAATTAGGGTGCTTTGTGTGAGTGGTGAGACTCACAGGGGAGGTAGACAAAGATGAAGCTAAAAAGAAGATGGTCTGCCAAACTTGTCAATCGCGCCCTCCCCCGTCTCACCGCTCACATATCTCAGGCGGTGACTAGCACTTGCGCGCACACTATAGCAAATTTTTATGTCGATTTATTGCAGAATCCGGGCCTTATAGTATCTAAAGCAGTTTTTTTAAATTTTGTCTATGTTTGCCCCTTAAAGTATACTATACTCCTTTTGCATGTTGATTTGATATTTAAACAAACCTTTTTTACAGTCGGTTTAACCGATTTTGACTTCTATTGCATTGGTGGCATGACAAATGGCAGCTGCAGTAAACAGTTGGTATTGTAACCACTTTTTTGCCTTTAATACCATCCTTAAGCCTACGGAATAGAAGTCAAATTCGGTTGATCAGACTGTAAAAAAGGTTTGTTAAAATGTCTAATCTTATTGCAAATCGAGTATAGGTTCCAACGTTACTTTTATTCAGGAGTCCCTTATCGGCGACCTGTTATCAATGGACATCGGTGGCCCTCCTCCCGCGCCCGCGCCCACCTCCAACTTGGACCTGCTTGCCGGAGGACTGGACGTACTTGTGAGTACACTTTCATATTGTTATCTTAGCAGAGATCGGAATAGGTAGAGTATACGTGTCGTTTTGAATCCTCGTCAAATTTAAGGGTGTGGTATAGACCATCAAACCGAACAACTTTTTCCATGGCACCAACATCGTAATCGCGAAAAAATAATCAGCCGTCCCATATATTTGCGTCGAGTAGGTATTGAAGTTTTCTATGGGACAGTTGAAAATTTTTTTCGCGATTACGATGTTGGTCCCATGGAGAAAGTTCCAAGACCCCTCCGTGCCTCGGAAAGCACGTTAAGCCGTTGGTCATTCGTGGAACTTTGACAGTCGTTACGGGTCGTCAGAAGCCCGTCTAAGTCTGACAACCAGTCTTACCAAGGAGTATTGTATTACCCAGTTACTGGGTTGTGGAGGTCAGATAGGCAATCGCTGCATATAAAATACTGGTATTCAGCTGCATCCGGTTAGACTGGAAGCCGTCCCTAAAGTAGATGACAAAAGGCTAGGTAGATGATGAAATATATTTTATTATAGAATTCCTTGTGAAGGAGCTCGTCCAGTACCACCGTACCTGTCACCAAGTTTGAAATATTAGAGCCTTGTGTGGTTGTCTGGGGGAAAGGGCAATAATATAAAACAAATCTCTTTAATCAGCGGTGCTTGTTTGTTTTTACTAAGATTAATCGTATTTTAAACACAAAACAATTAAGTCTATTAATTATTGTCCTCTCCAGCTGGGTGGCGGTCCCGAGCCCGCTACAACGTCAGGCACAACCGGCCTGTTGGGAGACATCTTCGGCGTCACGACCGCGCCCGCCTCCTACGTACCTCCCAAACAGTGCTGGCTACCTGCTGACAAAGGAAAAGGTTCGTTAAACACATGGATATAAGGGATATTCCTGTGGCTAGCCCGGAGTTTGGATGTGTGCCCGGTAATTTTAATAGCTTCGTCTCCTATTATATGGTGACTTAAAATTGAACTACACTTCTGGACACATCTTTTGGCCCACCTTGTATTTTCAGTTTCGTTTGGTCCTAGCTAAAATTTTATATTAGGTCGAGCAAAAAGTTTTTATGCAGTTTTGAACCTGGCACATTCACAATTTCATTCAATAGTCTTTTTTTGAATTTCGAACACAGAATTTAAAGAAACAAAAGACAATTTGGAGCCTGTTTGTTGATATCAAACAATCGAATACTAAGAAAACTTGGTTTTATTGGTTTACTTGGATTTAATTCTTGAAAAAGTGATTGATATCTTTGGTTTTGCAACAAACATTAGTTATTCTTAACATTAAGGTGAGGTTCTATCAATAATCTATGGATACTTCACCTAAAGTCGCCGCCTAAGCTGTGGCACTTATTCAGGCCGGACACATCCAAAGAAACGTGAGTGCTCAACTTAATTTAAGTCGATCTGAGGTCCGAAATGTTTATCGGAGGTACCTAGAGACTGGCGGCTTTGTTCGTCGCCAAGGAAGGCCACGATCTCGGGTCACAACTGAAAGGCAGGATCGATTCATCGTGACGACCAGCTTGAGAAATCGACACCTTACCTCCATTGAGATACAAAACCAACTTCGCGACTTCCACGGAGTATCTGTGAGCGCTCGAACTGTTCGGAGAAGGTTAAAAGAACGCGATATGGTACCACACAAGCCAGCTAATGGCCCCAAACTAACGCGAGCCCACCGAACAGCGCGCCTTCATTTCGCACGCAGTCATTTAAATTGGACACAGCAAGATTGGAGCCGTGTACTCTTTTCTGATGAGTCTAAAATTGTGTTACATGGCAATGATGGAAGGAAGAAGGTCTACCGACGTAAGGGAGAGCGTTTCGCACAATGCTGCTTTGAAGAGAGGGTTGCTTATGGCGGTGGCTCATGGACTGTCTGGGGCGGTATATCCGCGAGCGGCAAAACTCAACTTGAGGTTGTTACAGGACCACGGCTGCCAACATTAAATGCTGAAAGGTACATTCGTGAGTGCTTAGAACCTCACGTGATACCATACGCGGACTATGTGGGCCCAAATTTCCTTTTTATGCATGATAATGCAAGAGCCCATGCGGCCGGCACCGTCAGGGAATATCTTCGGGATGTGAACATCACAGTTATGGACTGGCCAGCCAGAAGCCCAGACATGAACCCCATTGAGCACATGTGGGACGAGCTAAAAAGACGTGTTAGGGCTCGTCAGCCAGTTGCCCAGACGATGCAGGAGTTGAAAACTGCCATAGAAGAGGAATGGGAGATGATCCCTCAAAATTTTATAGAGCGGTTGATAAACTCTATGCCTAATCGTATGAGAGCTGTGGTAGATGCCCATGGAGGCAACACGCGTTATTAAATTTAACCTTTATTTGATAAAACATGTTTTTTATTCAAAAATCAATTGCCTTTAACAAGGCGCATATCCGACTTGTTAGGCGTAGCTCCATGTCGTATGGTATTCTGAATTCAAATTTAAAACAATACGATCGAAAAAGATGGTAAAATGTATCAGGTTTAAAACTGCATCAACAGTTTTTGTTCAATCTAGCAATCATATTTCGGTAGGGGCCATCGAAACCTAAACTCTAAGGTGGGCCAATAGATTTGTCCAGAAGTGTATATCCAGTGTCCGCCGAGCCTTTGAATGAAGGCATGAATATTGTTTTTTTCCTTTTAAAAAGTATCACATTTGGTGATACTTTAATCACATTAAAACTTAGCCAACTAGCTAATAAGTAATATATATATAACTTAAACTGTTAAGGCGCGGTATTAGCTCAATATTCACAAAAATTGGTTTCTTGGATTGTCGAGTATGACGTAACGCAATGAAACTATCCGACGCAAAAAATACAGTGGACAGAGAAGGGTTTAAAAATTGTTAACGGAATAGAATAATAAAAAATAGTTTGATATTTCCAATAAAGAAATTGGAAGTTGCTCCACAAAAATAAACTTTGGCGTCGAAAATCTCTGTATTTTTAGCGATAACGACATTCTTTTTGTTAAGAATTTAATAGAATTAGCATTTTTTTAAAACTTTAACCGGATAATTATTTAATTTATTGTGTATATTCTGAATAATCTAAAGAAAGCCCGGAAAATAAATGCATATTCGCAGCTAGTCACATCTCGGCAACACAAATATTATTTTCAATTTTCAACCTTATTTCAAGCCAGCTAATGGTGACAATAGATTACGCGGTTTTGTGTCGTTTTAAATCGTAGTCAGTCCGCGCCTTAAGATCTTATTTCACGATGTCCGAATAGCCACTACTCACCAAATAAATTCAAAAATGGAACAAAATTTTTATGAAATTATCTGCCAAGTAAGTTACTAGGAACTTAATCGTAGGTGGTGAAACAGGGCCTAAGTAATTAAGAAATCGTCCAATTACTTAGACACCTGATTCACATGTTCTTTATAATAGTCAGCACTTGCACTGCAGTTTCAAATTCACGCTGCACTTAACTGACTTAAAAAGTTTTACCATATTTTATAGTCTTCGCACTATTTCTGTGTTCTATTTATTTATAATTTATTTATTTATTTCACCAAAAATAATACAACGGATTACACATACTTATTAGACTAGTACTTACGAGTATTAACATGGGAGCATCTGTAGCCGAACTAGGACGAGTGTATCTCGGCATACAGCGCCAGACCCCTCAAAACAGACAATAATAATAATAATATCCCCACCGCCGTATCTCTACGTTGACGTCGTGGTGGGGCTTGCGCGCTCCGAACTCTGGGTCTGTGCCGATGGAGTTTACTTTGCCGAAACAGGTCTAGGGTGAGGAGCCAGACCAAGAGAGATACGTGAACCCGCAGGGCAGCATGTGGCGAGCTGTTGGGCAGTAGCGACCCCACGGACCCTATTTCCCGGGAGAAGTCTTGTTCTTCACCTCTGGCTTGCCTTTATTGGCCGGCTGGAGTGAACACTGACGGGAACAGAGCTCCCACCTCATTCTTGCCTTTATTGGCTGGCTTGAGTGGAGATTCGCAAGAGCAAACGTGCTCGGAGGAAGGAAGTATTCCAGTAAGTGCTTGTAGGGATCTTGACCATCTTCCGGGCTCTGGGATTGTTCTGAGAGCCGTGGAATACCTCTCCACTCCTCAAGCACCTCAGGACATGTTGCCCCTTGTCGCTACGTCACTATGTGCTAGCGACCGTTTCCGGGGCCCATTATTGAGTGTGCAAGTCACCCCCTGCCAATTTATCTGTGTATATTATATAACATTGGTCAGGCAGGGGACATAGTTCTTCCATAGTTCAAGGTACCCAATCCACTATAGCCACCCAAACCCATAGGCCCAATGTGTTTTGTTTTCATGTTCTGCAATAGTTCTGCACCAACCGGGGGTTGTCCTTGGGTGCAATTGCATAGTGCATACAGGGATAATCGTCGGCTGATGCCTTTTTTTCATTTAAAATTGTCTAAGGGGCCTCTGCGAGTTGGCTTCGGCTCCTCGTACGCCTTCCAAAGGTCCGGGACCCCTGGGTCCCGAGATACGTCAAAGAAAATAATAATAATAATATAATTATAGCCCAAAATATATTAATATATATAACTTAACTTAACTTACAGGTCTAGAAATCTGGGGCACATTCAGCCGTCAGAACGGTCAGCCTCGCATGGAGATGACGTTCACGAACAAAGCGATGCAGGCCATGAGCGGGTTCGCTATACAACTCAACAAGAACAGGTCAGTTTCTTATTTAAGAATTTGATGTTGAGAAATTTACTAAAAATTAATTAAATAATATTTAATAAATACCTACTTAATATTAATTAAAAAATAATTTTAATTTAAAAAAAAATACGTTACTTTAGGACCTTATCACACCTCCGCCGCGAAACCATAGCAGCAAAAACGCAGTAGTTCAATTCAACTGACCCGCAATTCAATTGACCCGCAATTCAACTGACCCGCAATTCAACTGACCCGCAATTCAACTGACCCGCAATTCAACTGACCCGCATGATGTTCCGCTACTGAAACGCGATTCGAGTAGCGGAACATCATGCAGTTTCACGGTACGCGGTGGAGGTGTAATAACCGCCTCAGCAGTACTTAAGGTGGAAAAAAAAAATGAAAAAATTGAATTTGAAATTCAAAGTTCGAAATTCAAAATTTGATTTTCACGGGCTATCTTGACGGATCCCCTTAAACATAACTGGGGAAATGTGGGTGTACTGACACCTTTGCCTTACCCTCTGGTGAACACAGACGTAATGTTATGATCAGCATATTAATAACAAGATAACATTCTCTCATCGCAAACATGTTGGTTCCAGTTTCGGCGTGTTCCCGTCCGGCGGGCTCAGCGTGGGAGCCGTGGCAGCTGGCGCCGCGGCCGACGCGCCCCTCGCGCTCGCCACCTCCGGGCCCGTGCAGCGCATGGACCCGCTCAACAACCTGCAGGTAGGCAGCAGTGTAGCAGAGAATGCATGGATTTCTTTTATCTTCTTTGACTAACAGTCTCTCCCAGCGCACAATGTTTTAAGAAGATTTTTGAACTAGCTGATAGATATAATCATTAAAATGCAATTTCGTATCCCCATTTAACTAGTACCTATACCTACCTATACAAGAGGCTGCGTTCAGGAACCAAAACATTGAACTTGCCTAGGAACAGAATGCGATATCTGCGCATCGCTGGTCAATAACGCGCCTAAACACATATATGATCACAATCACTTTTTCATCCTGTGGATCACCAGAAAACTATTATTTTAAATCGTCCAATTTTCATCCGGATATTTAGAAAGAAAGTTATTGATCTCAAACTAAGCATAATCGCAATAATTTCCGTTTAATTAAATTCTCTTAATCAAATCACCATAACTTACCCACAGGTGGCGATAAAGAACAACGTGGACGTATTCTACTTCGCGTGCCTCATCCCCGCACACATCCTATTCACTGAAGACGGACAGCTCGACAAGCGAGTCTTCCTCACCACCTGGAAAGAGATACCAGCTGCGAACGAAGTCCAACATACACTCTCAAACGTGACCGGCAACGCAGACACCATCGCACAGAAAATGACCCTGAACAACATCTATACCATCGCGAAAAGAAATGTCGAAGGACAAGATATGTTGTACCAGTCTCTAAAACTTACCAACAATATCTGGGTACTCCTAGAACTTAAACTCCAGCCAGGAAACCCGGAAGCAACTCTTAGCCTCAAATCTAGAACCGTAGAAGTTGCGTCCTGCATATTCCAAGCGTACGAAGCTATCTTAAAGTCGTAATCTCACAGATTTATATGTATATGTTGCTCTAAGAAGTTATGAAAGTATTCCTATGTAAGTTATAAAGACTTTAAATATGTAAATTCCATTATTGAAGTATGATTATGGATACGCGAGTATTTACTAGTTGGGTCATGAAATATCAAAATAGAAATTATAGTTACATTACTTATTTATGCAGCTACGTTACTCTGGTTCTTAATCAAATTAATAACTGGAAGCAATAAATAAAAAATGAAATCAATTATTATTTTAATTGTTTGTGCAATGAGATTCATGTGTATTTATGATTGTATAAAATGTTCTCAAAAAACTCGGCTGTAAATGTGCGCGTTGTATGTTTATTAATATTATAGCTGGCGTCGTTTGGTGACACAAACGGTGTTGTAAGACGTTATAATAAATGTATGTTATACGCATTACTTTGTTTTATTACAAAGGTGAAAACAGACCATCATTATTATTTCAATCGTCAGCCTATCCTATTACATGACACTAACACAGACGTATAAAGAAAAGGCGGACAGATTCTCGCTAACAAAAAACTGTGTCTATCGCAGTCAGCCAGCTCGCTGTACCTACAGGCACGCACACATTTCACAAGACGTGCTGTATTTTTACCTTATACCTTTATACCTTACCATATTACGCATGGTTGACTGATGTATGGATGTGTGCGTGCCAGCCTGTAGGTACAGCGAGTTGGCTGACTCCGATACACAGTTTTTTGCTAGCGAGAATCTGTCCGCCTTATACGTCTATGGACACTAATGCCCGTTTTCACCATCCTTAAGTGACACTTAAATGAATCCCTACATATTATTGCACTGTTGGATTTTCAACTCTCGGCGCTGTTGCAACAGTGCAATAATATGTAGGGATTCATTTAAGTGTCACTTAGGGTTGGTGACAATGGGCATTATAAACATAACTTGCAAAGTGTGGATGTACAGAGGCCAGCACATCAAGCTACCCGAATCTGTCAAATTTACCCAATTGAATATGCACCTTATTCCTTTGTGGTAAAGTTGAAAATCTATCAAAGAAATTTGACAGATTGGGGTAACTTATGTGCTGGCGTCTCTGTACTACCTATAGGTACCACTTCTACCTAACTCTGAGGAATACAGGCGTGGTATGTTGTCATCATAAACATTTGGACAAAATGCTCAAGACAACCAGATTGGTTATTTAATAACATTTTCATGGCGGCAACAACCTTTCCAGTGAACAAGCTTTGTGTATCATCATCATTATTTGTCATCACTCAGCCGAAAGACATCCACTGCTGGATATAGGCCTCACTCACATCGCCACATCGACCGGTCCTGTACATATAGCGTATAAGCGTGTAGCGATGCGTATAGCGTATGCGAATTGGTGCCTCCTCATAATTTTATATTGTCTAAGGGGCGTCTGCGAGTTGGCTTCGGCCCGTCGTATAGGACCCCAGGACCCCGTCCGGGACCCCAGGGTGCCGAGATATGACAAAGACTTTTAAAATAATAATTACTTTTGGATAAAGTGGTTTCAAAGGTCGCACACCCGCTTGGCATCCCAGTTCCACTTAGCCTTACTGTCAGGGTCGCTGCCCCAGTTCCTAACGACAGGAATAACCCACCTGCTCCATAAATCAGGTAGTAACTGCGGAGTCCAAAAATTATAGACCGATCACTTGTCTACCGACGGTCTATAAAGTTCTTACATCCATTTTGAGAGCTAAAATTAACGAATATAGACACAAACTCCATCATGTCTGCCTCTCAAAATGGATGTAGGAATGGGTCCCGTGGTACTAAGGAGCTACTCCTCATTGATATGGCCATTAGCCAACAGGTTCGTAGTTCCCGAAAGGATCTGTCGACATGTTGGATAGACTATAAGAAGGCCCATGACTCGGTGCCACATACATGGCTCATGAGGGTGCTGGAGTTATATAAAGTAGATGCAACTCTGCGCAACTTTCTGATATTGTGTATGGGGCAATGGTGGACGGTCCTTCCCTATCCAGGGTGTCGGAATATCCAGAGGAATAGCGAGCCGATAAGGATTGAGCGAGGCATATTTCAGGGCGATAGTTTGAGTCCGCTTTGGTTCTCCTTAGCCTTGAATTCTCTAAGTACACTGCTGGAGGATTCAGGTCTAGGCTATCGGCTGAGGAGAGGTGGTCAGGTTATATCTCACCTCCTCTACATTGATGACCTAAAACTCTTTGCCCCCAACAATTTGCAACTGATGGAGCTACTGAAAGTAACTGAAACTTTCAGTAGCGCCATCAGGATGGAATTTGGTGTGGACAAATGTGCAGTCATGCATATAAAGCGAGGGGAGATTGTGGAATCCGTGGGAACCCAACACTCGGATCCCGTAAACCTAAGAGCCCTCTCCGCATCCGAAACCTATAAGTATATGGGTATGTCGGAAGCGTTGGGCATCAATGTTACTGACATGAAGCAATCGTTGAAGGAGCGCTTCTTTGTCCGCCTAAAGAAAGTATTTATTAGGCGGAAACGAAGTGCGCGCCTTCAACGGTTGGGTCATGCCGGTTCTGATGTACTCTTTCGGCGGTTTTGCCAGTCATCATCCCTGATGACCGAACTCTCTCCCTTCCCCTCTCTATCTATCTATATTTCTATGTCTCTTTCCCTTCGTGAGCTCCCGCTCACGAAGGGAAAGAGACATAGTCTGGGTCGCTGTCGCCGGATACGGTGAAGAGGGCTATATATATACTCTTCCGGCATACTGAAATGGACTCAGACCAAACTCGACGCCCTGGATAGGAAGGTCCGTACGCTGCTGACCACCTATCGAATGCATACTCGTAAGCACGGTCATCGGTAATGAGACTGTATATCCCGCGAAAGTGTGGAGGTCGAGGCTTTTTAAACGCTAAGACCCTCCACAATCGCGAGATATGCAGTTTCAGGGAATATTTCCTAGAAGCCGACGTGGGGGTGCATTGAGATGTGGTCACGGTGGACAAGGGCCTCAACCCGCTCTCCTTGGCTAAAGAGAACTGGCGCAAGCCTGTAGTGCTTGACCACTAATGATCGCAGGGAGGTATGGCAGAGTAAGGAGCTCCACGGACGCTTTTGCCGGGCCCTACATGGACCCGATGTAGATTGGTAGCGTCCGTAACCTGGTTGCGTTCCGGTGACCTCTTTGGGGAAACCGAACTTTGTCTGTGCAATTATGATGACGAACAACTACCGGAAATATATTGTGAAAGACGGCACGGTTGACATCTGTCGGGCATGCCACCGACCGAGAGAATCAATCCGACACATTATCTCCGGGTGTTCTCGTCTAGATAACGAAGAGTACTTGCATAGACACAAACCTTGTAGCTAGAACAAGCCATCAGCAACTTGCTCTGAAATACAGCTTTGTAGAATTGGAAGTACAGTACTACAGGTATGTGCCCGACCGAGTTCTCGAAAATGGAAATATCACATTGCACTGGGATCGATCCATCATCACTGACAGGACTATTGTTGACAATAAGCCTGTTAAAGGTAGTGGTGGTGGATCGAATAGAGCGGCGCGCAATGATTATTGACATAACGGTCCCGCATGACGGGAAGCTCGTGAAAGCTGAGAAAGATAAACAAATCAAGTATCTTGACTTGGCTCGCGAGGTTGTCGACATGTGGGATGTGGGCTCAGCGATCATTGTGCCGATAGTCGTATCAGCCAATGGCTTAATTGCCAAGAGCCTCGACCAACACCTAAGGAGGCTCTCGTTGGGCAGCTGGATTAAGGGCCTGATTCAGAAAGCGGTAGCTTGAACCCTGTTCCTTATACCGGTGGGCTCCTATTTTTTATATTTTTATATTCTAATATTTAAGAAAATAATTTTTAAGTTTAATGAAATAAAGGAAATAATAATAATAGGATATCATTTATTTCGGGTAACAATGACCCATAACATAAATACCTTACAGACTATCATACATATTTATAAAAACCACAGCTATTGTTACGAAGTGACCGCGTCGTATTGCGCTGCGCGGTGTCGCGTAACCTTCCGCGGAATCACCGATACACGACAGCCTTGGGCTGTCTCAATATATTGAGTCGGAACTCGCACTACGAACGACTTGAAATTCGTGTTGTGGCGCGACGCCAACTTCTCGAACCTTAAGGTCTACTTGGTCTTGGCTCGAATATACTCCACGATCTCCTCAACTTTCGTGGTATGATGTAGCTGGGACACATAGAGCTGCGTCGCGCGTGCGGTGCTGCGTGCGTGTGTGTGTGCGTGTAGCGTATGCGTATACATTTCGCCAGTGCAATAGAGGGCGAGTCACAGGCCTTGTATGTAATTATTATTCATAACCAGAATTATTCCCCAAGTCTAGGTGTGACTAACACTGGCATGGCCACCATCAGGGATTTTTATTTTGATAACGCAAAAAATTTGTCGAAATTGATCGCCAAATATCAGAATTTGTCGATCACTGGTTCAAAATTTATAAGGGTTTATAAGTGGCCGATCTGTGGGGCGTCTCCCCAGCTTGGCCCAATTTGAATCTCTAAAGCATAGCACCTAGCAAAGATCTGTTTTCTCAGAAATTTTGTCGCTAATTAGTCGCAATTTTTCGCCAAGTCATAGATTTAGTCGGGTCTTAGTTTAAAAGGTATAATGAGTTCCATTTTTAAGGTATAGTCCAAGGGGGTCCTATTAACATCTTACAAAAGACCCAAGCCAACCTCACCTGCCCGTGGTGCACTCTGCTATCCTACGAACGAGGCTCTGGCGCAACGTCCACCAACCCGCACTGGACTATAGTCCAAATCCCTCTTTATAAACTTTCGAACCATGACAGAACAACACAACCTCAGGCCCCAAGTGCCCGGCAGCTCTGGAGAACCTGGCGACAATGACGGTAGTCAACGGGTTCCCGGAGCACGGGGTGCTAAGAATCCCCGGGTGAGATCGATCCTCCGTCAAAAAAACCAAGCAGCTGGCAAAGATCGTCACTCACTGGATGCCTGAGGGAGGACATCGCCGTCGAGGCAGGCCACGGCGAAGGTGGTGTGACGACGATCTGATAAGGTTTGCAGGGCCAACATGGCCAGAGATCGCACAAGACAGGGAGGTGTGGAAGGAAAAAGGGGGGAGGCCTTTGCCCAGCGGTGGGACACAAAACAAAAAAAAAAAAAGTCCAAGAGCTAGACCGAAAAGATCTATCTAGTACTTTTGAACCAGTGACCGATAAATTCTGATATTTGGCGACTAAATTTGGCTAATTAGCGACGAATTTTTTGTGTCATCAAAACAAAATCCCTGATGGTGGCCACGCCAGTGTCAGTCACACGAAGGCTAGGCAGAGGTGTATCTGTCCAACCAAAGTCGCGAGCATAAATACGCGACACACTTACGCGATTTCCTCGTAAAATAACTTGTACCTATATCCAAATATTATAAATGCGAAAGTGAGTTTGTTTGTTACGCTTTCACGCTAAAACGGCCGAACGGATTTAGATGAAATTTGGCACATGGGTAGACCATGACCTGGATTAGGACATAAGATACTTTTTACCCCGGTAGTACGTTCCCGTGGTGTAATTTCCGACCTCCACGCAGGCGAAGCCGCGGGCAACAGATAGTTCTGTATAAATTAAGTACCAATTAGGTATTCATGTAAAATACCCCCTGTACCTGTACCTGGATGGCTATACGAGTAGGGGAAGACCAAAGAAACGATGGATGGACTGTGTGAAAGATGACATAGCTCTAGCTATGTCAACCAGACCAGTCCATCCATCGTTCTCGGTAGTCACCCTCTAGAAGAAGAAGTAGGGAAGAAAAGTCATGTTAACTAAAAATGACGAAGAAGAACATTGACGATAAACATTCAGGTAACTCTTGTAAAGGATAGGTTATTATATTAGAGCTTGCAAACAATCATACATATACACAATCTACACTCATATACACACACATGCACGCACAGACACACATATGCACATACACTCATGCCAATACGCACGTACACGAACTTTCACTCACATACACAACACACTAAAAAAATCTACCTACACTTATTTCATAGAATTTACTTTTGATTATGTAACATCTACACTGTCTAACTTGTTATAGAATGTCAATTACTTACTGTACCCATATTATTGTGCTTATAGTGTGACAATTGTAAAATTTTTAATCTACAATGTATACAGTGCAAGTGTTCTTGTTTCATGAAATAAATATTTTTATTATTATTATTTTCTTTATTTCATTCACAAACATATTAATTACATTTTTAAATATTTAAAAAAAAAACATAAAATAACTAACAACACTAATAACTTATTGTTATTATTATATTATTATACGAAGGCCGCCGAGGGAGAACAAGTTAAAAATAAACACAGGCACTAATTTCAGTTACTTTATTAAATAATTTCATTTTACAACCAGTATTGAATGCAGTAACATTTCATCACATTATAGTACATACACATTAATAGACAATTTGATAATATGGTTACAGACACATAGATACAATACGTATAATAATATATAGACTGAGTAATGGAGTACACAATTACAAGATACACTATAAAGGAGTACATTTTAATAGTCAATAATCAGCTAGTGTATATTAAAATTACTATAAAACAAACCAGTCGTGAAGGGATTAAAAAAAACATGTTCTATGTACCTATCAGATATGTTTCAAGTCTACTATAAAGCAACAACTCATTTGTAACAAATAAATCATAAAATAACAGTCTGATCACACAAATATTACAAATTAAATAATAAAAATGTATATGCCATCTAGTTATTTACAAAAGTTATCTAACTAAATAACAAAGAACCTAATATTATTTTGTAAGTTACACGCCACTAGGCCGTCTAAATACTGACTGGCTGGCCGGTCGCCGCGCGATCTCTAACCGATAATAATTAATTTCCTACAAAATTCTACGCTAAATAAATTAAAGTTCAAGCCTAGATAATGGTGCCGATGTAGTACTCAGAAGCTCTTCTTTAAAGATATTTTTTTAAATCTGGAATGCATTCATTTTTATAACCTGGCAACACTGCCCAGGACACCGGCGCCATCTGTCACTAAATACACAGAATTACCTAAAAATCTTTATCAAACGCGTTAATAGTTCATATCAAAAGCTTTTCTATGAATACATGAAAGATTCGAATGTATAATCGATTAATGTAGAATGACGTTCAAAAGTGTAATATATTATTATTATTTTACTGAGCAGTCTAATTTAGGAGCCATCGTTACATTTAATTCCAAGCGTCGAGTACTATTGCTACGCTATATCGTATAAAATATTCATCGCTGGTATGGGGTGCATGTTTAATTTATGAGAGAACAATATCATTCGCACTGAGGAGTCTTTGATCTCACACATTTTTATTTTCCGCCACTTTTTAACACCTTTCGGCGTACGTCTGTCATCTGTCAGTTTGACGTTACCCGTCACTATTTGACATCTGCCATTTTGTCGATTCTTTGTTGACAGGTGTCATGTGTGACGTTTATTTTTTTCAGTCGAGCACAATATGCGGCGCGGGTGGCTGTCGGCTGCAGAACACGGCGCAGAGCGCGGGCAATGCGCGCGTGAGCAGGCCCGCGCCGGTGGGCTGCTGTTATGCGAATGATTCCTTTGTGGGGCTCATCTGCTTACTGGAACCGACGCTTGAGCGACTCTCGCGGCCGCCGGAGGAGTGGGATCTGAGGGGGAAATAAATATTTAAGTAAAATTTTTCATTCCAGTGCCGATATTGTATACTCGGGCTTAAATCAATGTAAGGCAGAGAACTAGGCATACGTAGCCATTGTCTATAAATAGAAAGATCATTATAAAATTATTCTAAAGTATCGATAAAGACGTTTCCCTTCACTACTTCTGGATAGACCCGAAAGACCAAGCGCATGCACCTGTGTAGCTTGAAAATTTAGCAGCTGTTTCATTTTGGCCTGAATAACCTGAGCTGTTTAATTTTGGCCTGAATTTATGAGCTAGCTACTGACGCCAAACACCCTTTATGGTCTGAAATCAAAGACAAAAAGCCTTGATAGGCGAAAATAAGTGACCTCTAGAATATAGCTCTTTAAAAATACTCACTTCTGTGTGTCTAGTTGCACGCTGTTCCGTGAGGGCGCGGAGGGGCTCAGCTTGTGATTGGCTAAGAACGTGCCGATTGATTCGTCCGAACTGTAACTGTCGTTGTCGCTGTAAGGAATAAGACATAGTTTTTTTTTTAATTATTATTTTATATAAGAAATTTGTTGTGCATAAAATAAAGCTAATACAGAAACATTTTTTTCATTTTTAATTTTTTAACACGTTGAGCGCTAAGCCCAAAAACCGTGTATTATGGTATCAATAAAGTAACCGCTTTTTTTTTTCATTTGGATTGCAGCTTTCGATTACAGACAACAAGACAGGCTACGGATACTCATCACAAAAAAAAAAAAAAAAACTAGGCTGAATAATAATAATAATACCTAATAATATCGCGAATACGCGATCGATCGGATTTAAATAGGACGCAGCCTTGTTGTTATAGTTCGATTTAAACTTAATGGCAGTTCGGAAGTTAGCTGCGAGTGCAGACCGTGCAGGTACAGTCAAGTCAACAATAATTTTGGGTCCATTACGTTTTTTTTCATATAAGAATTAAGATTTTTTTAAAGATTTAACTTTATTAAGTTTGAACTGAACTATACCTATACTTATGACGTACGACTTACGACGTATACAGAAGCTGTTGGTAAACCATTATTACCAAATAAATTAAAAAACAGATCCAATTTATACACAAATCCTCACCTATCAGTATCCCTGGAATCCCCGGGACTGCTCAGGTCACCCGCGATAGCCTCCTGCAGCGCGGTGGCCCGGCGCGCGGCCAGCCGGGCCTCGTCCCTGGCGGCTGCAGCCTCGGCCGCGGCGGCTGACGCTGCAGCTTCAGCGGCTGCCTTGGCACGGGCAGCCTCGTTGAGCTTGGCGTTTAGAGCACTGTTCTCTTCTTTGAGTTCGCTGTGGGTGGGTGAGATAGAGTTTATTATAAATAAAAGATAGAGTTTATTTATGCACTGATGTATCATCAAATTGAGTCTAGATTTGAGCACGGTTGATGGCGATAGGCTCGCCCCTATTACAAGGGACTTAAAACGCTCAGCGCCGGTGTATCCTTAATGATACACCACACTGTCCCGACTTCGGAGACCGGTGTATCCCTCAGTATACACCGTTTCATACATTTTAGTAGGGCGTTCAAAAGCGTTGGCCCTAGAGAATGTGCCTGTGTTTTTGGGGTGTAAATATCTTAAAAAAATAATTCAACACTGAAACAATCAGAAAAAAAATTAAAAAATACAGCGAAACGAAATTTTGTTTCTGTATATCTTCAAATTTTTAGAACTAGATCTAGATTACTATGAAGAATGTATATTCTAGAAAGAGGATAAAAACCACTATTGCAAAGGAAAACTAAAGGCAAACAAGGTGTATACTAAATGATACACCTGGCCCAGGGAATGCGAATCTTTCAATTCTACGTTCCCAGGCTATCATAAATCATACACCTCAAAAAAAAGGGGGGGGGGGGGGGGGGGTAAAAAAAAAGAATATTTTTTTTTTTAAGTGAGTGATACCAGTCGAATTAGATTCTGCAATAAAAAAAAACGCAATTCCAGCACGTTTTTCCAAAAATCGCCTTGGCTCTAAGTGTTAATCATAACTGGCTAAATGTGGGTGTACTATAGGTACACCTGTGCCTAACCCTACGTTTCGTCAGTTTCGTCAGTTTGAATTATCAAATTATGCCATCTGCCGCTACTTGGTGAACATTTTCAGGGAAATGTAATTAAACACGTGAAAACAAGAAAATAAAGTAAACCAAAAATTAGAAAAATAGCAAATTGTATCAACTCATCCCTTTCATTGGAAACATGTAATCATAAAACTTGAATCAGCGGGTAAAGGCATTGCGATTGATTGCCATTTCATGTGTGTCACCCATAGGGTTGTTTCCCTGCCGCATCACCACAAGGGAGCGCTGTGTGTTTGTCACTTGTCAAAGTCATCTTGAAGACAAAGCGACCAATCGGCGACAAGAAAAAAAACTTAGCGCCGTCTCGCGGGAGTTCTCAACAAGGAACTCCATTCCCAGCTGAATGAAAGTAACAAACACTTAGCGCCATCTACGCGGAACTAATTTGACAGTTTTCTTCCCTATTACCCCGCTCTTTACCCAAAAAAGTGAATACAGGTCGCTAGTATTAATCTGTAATTTCTATTTGAAACTGTCGAAAGGGCTAAGGCTTTTAAAAGGATATTTATACTGGCATGTTTTACTTTAACAAAACAGGTAGATACAGGTACAGGTATATAGTTTACCTAGCCTTTTCCCAACTATGTTGGGGCCGGCTTCCAGTCTAACTGGATGCAGCTGAATACCAGTATTTTACATGAAGCCTATCTGACCTCCAGAACCCAGTTACTGGGTAATACAATAAATACCCCTTGGTATGACTGGTTTTCAGACTTTCGGGCGTCTGACGACCCTCAACGACTGTCAAACATCTACAAATGACAGCCGGGTCCAACAACTTAACGTGCTTTCCGAGGCACGGAGGGTCTCGGCATGTAAAGATGGTCACTACATCTACGGACCAATCCCGGCAAGCGAAGCTTAACCTAATGGATCGACCCGTGCGGCGGTTATTACTTAGCTTGTAATTTGAAAATGAAGAAATACTTCTTTTGCCAGTAAATAATAAAAATAAAAAATACAAGGACTCACCGCAGTTGCCTAGTAAACTTGCGCACTTCATCAGCAGTGTGTTGTTCCCTCGCCCGAGCTGTTCCGAGCTCTGACGCCAGTTGTTCATGCGCCTCTCGCAGGCGGGACAGCTGGCCTTCCAGCCGTGAGCGCGCTGTGGCTTCCAGTTCTAGACTGGATTCTAATTCCTGGAAATAGACAAAATTATAAATATACTTCTAGTTACGACTGGTTATAGTTTATTTATTTATTGAGAATGTCCAAAAAAGCTGTCCAAAAAAAAAATTGTACAAGTTGGGATTGTGTACGACAAGTCTTACAAAAGACTTGTCAAAACTATGTCGAGTATAAAACATCTATCATAACATGTATTTAATTGTCGTTGTTTCAGACATGTATTGTTAACCATTTTGTTCACCTTTTGGATTTTTGCCAAGTTTTCTACTATTTAGTATGTCACTAGTCTTTACAACTCGTATTAGGTGTAAACTATTAATAAAGAAAGTAGACACGACATGTAGATTACTAGTTTTATACCTTAGTGTAAGCGCAGAGTAAGAGAGCGACGTCGACGTTCGCACGGACGTAGAAATATCGCGGCGAGATTTTATCGCGCACTGGATTTTCAACTCTCGGTGTTGACCCGAGCGTTGAGAATCCAACTTAAGAATAACAGAGTGCATTTTAGCGCGTCGAAAAAACACACTGTTGAATTTTCAACTCTCGACGCTCAGCAGAGCGTTGAAAAACCAGTGCGCAAAAAAAAAATCGCCGCGATATTTTTACGTCCGTGCGAACGTCGACTAAATGTCTCTCCCAATATTTTTCATCCATACCTTATTCCTCAACTCCAGCCGTCTCTCTGCCTCCATATGTCCATGCGAATGCCCTGCCTCTGCATGAGCCAGCTTGGTAGTAAGTTCAGCGAGCTTGTCTCTCGCGGCTCTAGCCTCTTCAGCTGCGGTGTCTGCGCGCGCGCATGCCTCTCGAGTTTCGCTCTGTGCGGCACAGAGAGCGCTCGTGCTTGATCGGTATTTCTTTAGGAGCTGGAATGGGAAAAATATGTTAAATTAATTATTATTACTACAGAATTAAAACGATGTATAAACGATGGTTAAGCGTTGGGGTTGCTGTTTTTGCAGCTTCTTAGGTGAAGTATCTGTTCTTCATGCCTCTTAGATAGATGCATGCAGTTGGTACTTAGATAGTTGCATGCAGTTGGTACTTAGATAGTTGCATGCAGTTGGTACTTAGATAGTTGCAAGCACTTGGTATATAGGTAGTTGCATGCAGTTGGTACTTAGATAGATGCATGCAGTTGGTACTTAGATAGTTGCATGCAGTTGGTACTTAGATAGTTGCATGCAGTTGGTACTTAGATAGTTGCAAGCACTTGGTATATAGGTAGTTGCATGCAGTTGGTACTTAGATAGTTGCATGCAGTTGGTACTTAGATAGTTGCATGCAGTTGGTACTTAGATAGTTGCATGCAGTTGGTACTTAGATAGTTGCATGCAGTTGGTACTTAGATAGTTGCATGCAGTTGGTACTATTTTGCTGTGCCCGACGGGCTCCATAATGATCTTATTACATTTTAAATTACCATAGTACTCGTAGTGGAATGCAATAAATGCTTCAATATTGAGCATTCTTAAGCTTATTTTACCTCTGCAGCTTCCTCTTCCGCATCATCAAGCTGTGCCCTGGCGGCTGCAGCATCTCTAGCCGCAGTCATGGCTCTTTCCGCGGCATCGGCTCTGGCTCTACTGGCTTCTTCAAGCGCTGCGTTCGCTTCAGCGGCCTCTGCTTCAGCGGTTTGACGGGCTTTTGTCGCTGCGCGGACTGCTAGCTCTAGGTCTTCAACCTGAGGGGAAAAAAGGAATAGTTTTATAATTTCATTGCTAGGGATTAATACTGTGGTAAAATAATGGAATCACATTAACAATGATAACCAAAGAATAGAATTGAAAACAGCATAATCAGCCTATAACATTCCCACTGCTGGGACACAGGCCTCCTCCAGGGAGTGGGCCATAATCCACTACGCGGGCCCAGTGCGTGTTGGTAGATGTCACATGTCTTAGAATTTTTGGTTCTAGGACATGCCGGTTTCCTCACGATGTTATCCTTCACCGTTTTAAGAGCAGTGGCGATGAAATAATTTACACGAATTAAATTTGAGTTAACAGAACCAATAACAAGAAAAATGTGGTCAAGGCAGCAAAAAAAAAAAAAAAAAAACGGACAATTCCTTTTGAATTGTGGTGAAATTTTCTTTGATATTTGGCTTCCGTTGTGTCTTGGTTGTAAATTTCAATACTAAAAATTAATTTTGATTGTTGACGAAATTAGCGAGAGGCACGTACCTGGTTCTTCAGTTGTCTGATCTGTGCCTTAGCGCCACCTTCCTTCTCCTTCTGTTCGAGCATCGTTTGCGCATCGCGTAGCAGAGCGCGGTATCTCTTCAGGTCCCTGCAAACAAATACTGGTGTTCAGCTGCATCCGAATACACTGGAAGCCGACCTCAACATAGTTGAGAAAAAGGCTAGGCAGATGGTGAGTTGCATGTACGGAAAAGTGACTGTAAATCCTAACTAATAATATAAATGCAAAAGTGAAATGGCTGGACCAATTTTGATGAAATTTGGAATGGAAATACTTTGAACCCTGAGGAAGGGCATAGATTTTTTTTTATCGACATACCACGCAGGCGAAGCTAGCAAATGAAGGATCGATTCGAAAATGTGACCGCGTCATTATTTTTTCTTTTAATCCTAAACTACCGGGGTAGCCCAGGATCAATACTACTCTCCTTGTTCAACTTAACTTATTGAATGATTATTTCATGAAATAGTGACATTTGGGCCATTTATAATGTCGAGAGTTGTATTGATGATTTTTATGACTAGTAATTCTGTAGATACATAACGATCGCGAATCATATTTTGAATTACATACAAAAACGTTAGATAAATTTAATTTTGCGAGCTAACTTGGTGCATCCCCCGTAATCTAAATATGTTATGTATCTGGGGGTATACTTCCTAAGTCCGTACGTCTCACATAAAAGTCCGTCAAAATAATGTCAAGTGCAATTTTTCGGACGGGAAAAAACACACGAGTAGGGGCAACTGTCAAATCTTGTTGTCATTCATTCTTCGTTCGGGCCCCGAACGAATTAACCATCCGTAGGTGATAAGGAGTAGGAAACGCCCGTAACGAAAGTTGAATCTACGGACTTTGTGCTTAAGGAGTAGGCCTCCAGTTGTGACTGGTTGACTAGGTTGGGAACTTGATCTCAAACGAATGCTCTTGTTGCTTACCTCTTGAGTCTCTGCAACAGCTGCGCCTGCTCGTGGTTCTCAGCGCGCGCGGTCTCTTCCAGCGCGGCGAGGCGTCGCTCAAGTTCGTGTCGTTCACGTAGTAGTAAGCTGCGCTCTGAGTGCTCGCTCTCGAGCTGGCTTTCTAGCACTGCGAAGGGTAATAGACAGATCAGTTTTGACACAAAAAAACCGGTCAAGAGCGAGTCGGATTCGCGCACCGAGGGTTCCGTAACATCATATACCGGATGACTTTTTTTACCGTCTTGAAAAAAATAGGGTATATTAGGTGAAGGGAGTAGAAGCGTATGGCATACCTAGTTTTTTTTTTTTTTTAATTAAGAAATTCTTAATAAGGAATTCTTTTTCTGACTGAGAAATCAGAAAAAAATATCTAATCAATAAATACTACAAATTCGTTGTAAACTTTTCATTTTAGAACAATAAAAACATAAATTTTGAAGAAAAATAATAAATCCTTTAAAAATATCGAAATTCAAATCATACGCAACCTGCATTATGATTTGAATTTAGATTTTTTTAATTAAAAAAAAAAAAAAAAAAAACTAGAAAAACTATGCTTCTACTCCGTTCACCGAATATACCCTATTTTTCTCGAGACGGTAAAAAAAGCCATCCAGTATATAATATGTAATTTTTGTTGATGATTTCTGAAAAAGTGTGCTATTTAGAGACATCGTTTTATTTTCCCTGTAATCTTTACATAAACTTCTATCACATAGAATAATTTCAGATTTTTCTCTATGCAAACTTCGGAGATAAGGAAGGGAACGGTAATTTTTTTACATTTCAAAACTATGCGGTCTAAAAAAAAGAAAAAATACGTGTCTAATATTTTTTAATAGCCTGACGGCCTGACTGTTTTATTCATTAGACGAAAAAAAATAATTCCCCATTGTATTTCTTTTTACTAAGATAGGATCCTTCTGTGTTATACCCGAAGACATGGTTTCTGCAAAATGTAAGGTGACGTCTTGTGTCTTGGTTTAGTCCTCGTTCCTAATAAATCTGCTATTGTATACCAAGATTTGAAGCCCAGTTAAAAAAGGGACACTTACTCTTAAGTTTCTTGGCCGCGTTGGCCCTGGTCTCCTCCATCTCTTCGTCCCGTGCGGCGGCCTCCAGCCGCGCCTCCTTGCGCTGCTGCTCCAGCAACATCTCCAGGCGGAGCTTGGAGCTCTCCAACAGCTGCGGGCAAAATAAATTGTCATTTGATATTTGAAGAGATATTATAAATGCGAAAGTGAGTTTGTTTGTTACGCTTTCACGCTAAAACGGCTGAACGGATTTGGATGAAATTTGGCCCACTGGATCGCAAACGAAGTCGCGGGAAACAGCTAGTTTCTCATTTAAGCGGATATTAGTTACACCTATACGTTCCGATCAACGGAGCACGTGGTTTACATCCGCTTTTGTGAGAGGCAAATAGAACTGCCATGCATTACTTTCGTAACACCTCAAGCCGTGGCCCTGAACCGAAGCTGCCTAGCACCGATGCACTATGCATCATTGCTGAATTAACGAAAAAGCGTTCATACATTTGTTTTTATAAAAATAAAAAAAAAACTTTTGACACTTGACACTTGAGACCATAGTAGATGGCTCTGTATTAATACCTAATACTTATAGAATAGAATATGTTTATACAGTAAACGGAACTTAGTTCCAAGCGGGTGTCCCACGACACCTCCCGCATTTTTTATAACGTAATTTAATTTTGACTGTCAAAAAGTCACTCAAGACGCCATGACAGAATGTCCCGTCATTCTGTCATGGTGGCTCGAGTGACTTCAATACTTTCATACTATCAAATCTGCAAGTTTTGTTAACAGTGTTGCTCGCACACTTCTAACGGAATATTATAATATTCGGTAGTCTTCATTAAAAACGTTTTTAAATATAAAAAAAAAAACTAATATTCAAAGCAGACATAATTATTTGTGTAAATGTTTACTTTGACAGTCGTAGGTAGACGATTTCCATTTGCTAATTTTGAATGTGCCAACACAAAATATGTCTATAAATACTACTAATTAAGGGGGATGCCCTAAGGGCCGCGAAATTCAAATTTTCTTGCGTTTTTTGCAATTTGCAGGTCAGTGTAAGGTTGTACCTTGATCAAAATATGATTCGCGACATTAACAAATATGAATTTACATAATTTTAACAATAAAAATCATCAATACATCTCTGAAAGTTGGTGGTAGTGGTATCTAGTTAGAAATTCAAATTTCGCGGGCTACCACAGCGAAACCACCCGAGAGATCATCGAAGATGAATAAATAAACTTTATATCAGATGCATAATGTTTGTTTTTACAATTTGAAACGCAGTCGTCGTGCAAGAATTGACGTGTCGCGCTCTGATTCGCGTTCAATGTCACGTGACCAATGTCTTTATCTTTAACATATATAATTAATCTAAAATCATTTATAAAATTAAGTTGATTTTTGATATTTTTAGCTCACGACCGTTCTACAAAACAAAATTTATAAGGAATTTTCTTACTATCAACTAGCGTATTGTCACTTTCATCTACATTACCCTAAAGACCCTCACCTGTATCTGCCCGGCCAGTTCGTCCAGCTCCTCCTCTTGGTCCCTGACTCTTCGCTCCAGGTCGGTCTTGCTCCTCCTGAGGGCGGTGACCTCGTCTCCTCCGCCCCCTCGCTCCTCCAGCTCGCGGGTCGCGGCTGCTAGTCGCTCTTCTTTCAGCTCCAGTTCCAGACGAGCTTCCTGCGAGTGGAACAAAGTTTAGTAAGTATTAGAAAAATAAACAACTTTATTATTTTTTGATTTTGGTCTATCTTTTAAAATCGATATTGCTAATATTGAGTTGTGAAAGTCAGAACAGTCAGGCATTATTTGGTCAGTACCACAGGATACAGAATAATACAAGTACAGAAGATTCACTCCACAAAATCAATTAAATAAATAGCGACTCTTGCTACGACACAATAAAGTGCAATTCAGATCGCACAACGTTAATTACCTACATTTATAGTCACCTAGAAGTTGATATTATATCGCGTAACTCTTATACCTTCTGACTCGTTAGGGTTGTCTTCATTTACGACACGGCGCGTGAGTATTGAACTAATGTGCGAGCCGGCTGGTGCGCGGCAGCCCACACTGAATTAGCCCGACAAGTCGCACCCGCTGAGTACTTGTAGCTTCATATTTAAAATGCGGAGTGCGCCTGGCCTGTCAGTACCGAGTCTGACTAGAAGCACCGTAGCGCAGTAGAAAAAAATGGCGAATATACCGTATTTTTGCACGGCAAGAAAAACGTGTGTGTGAAAAACAAAGGGCCTAAGGGTTGTACAGATGTTATCCAGAGGATGTTCCATACTCACAGAGAGGCTCTGTTCGATGGCGTACTTCTCGGCATGTGCTTGGTCTCGCTCTCTCGACAGCCGCTCCTTGGCGCTTCGTTCGCGCTTCAGTTCTTCTTGAGCCGTTTGAAGCTCCCCGTCAAACTTGCGCTGTCGCTTCTCCAATAGATTGTTGCGACATGTCTGAAATATGACAAACATTGCTAAATGTAACATCGGTAGATTTAGTAAAGCTGCAGAAAGGAGAAGGTTAAAAAATAAAAATGTTAAATTAAATATCGCCTAAGAATTATTGGAGTTAAAAGTAATAATTGCTTGAATGCTTACCACTTTTAAGTTACAGAATTGTTTAAGTTTCAGAAATCAGTTTTCCTAACTAGTATTATAAATGCGAAAGTGATTTTGTTTGTTTATTTGTTACGTTTTCATGCTAAAACAGCTGAACGGATTTGAATGAAATTTGGCACATGGGTAGACCATGAACTGGACATAGGATACTTTTTATCCTGGTAGTAAGTACGTTCCCATGGGATAATCTCCGACCTCCACGCAGGCGAAGCTCTGGCAAAACCTAGTTAATAATATGAAGAAAATCTCGGGTACAGTACGACAACGTTCAAAGGTCCCATCGTTTATCATCGGAAAAACCGAACTTTGCCGAATTAAATATGACTGGTCCAATAAGGCGAAAGCGCCAGGGTAACCCGCGAAATTCAAAATTGCTTACGTTTTTTGCAATTTGCAAGTCAGTATTAGGTTTTATGTTGATCAAAATTTGATTCGCGACCGTAACAAGTATGTATTTACAGAATTATGATCATTAAAGTCATCAATACAACTCTTTGAGACCAGGTAATCCTGTTGAATGACTTTTTCATGAAATCTTGACATTTGAGGATTATACTAACTTAAGGAGTAGTTTTACTGATTGTAATGATTATAATTCTGTAAATACATATGTGTTACGTTCGCGAATCATACTTTAATCAACATACAACCTTAGACTGACTTACAAATTGCAAAAAACGTAATAAAATTTGAATTTCGCGGGCTGTCCTGGCGCATCCCCCTTAAGGGAGTGACGGAATTAGTGCGTCAAAAAAATCAATCTGCCTAGCCTTTTCCCAGCTATGAAAAACAGAAAAAATCTTGTTATAAGTTAACTGATATCGTCATTACCTGTTCATCAAGCAGTGACCTCAGGTCGGCCATGTCGTTGGTCAGCTTCTGCAGCTTGCGTTTCCACTGCGCAGCCACCGCTCTCTGCTCCTCCACTTCTTCGTAGGCATCTTGTACCTGGGGACGAAGGAAAATGGTCATTATTACCACGTGATAAGGTTTGGCCCATCGTACTATGAGAGTGAGGGAAGAGTGCATCTGTTTGCTCACACACTTGTGCACTATAGTCCCAGGCTGCGTCGATGGCTCGTCTCCGCTGATATTATGACAGGTTCGCCATAACCGAAAACGGTCAGGAAGACTATTATTTTCAGGGACACCATACCCGAAGGGTGCCAAACGGAACCCTATAACTAACCGTCCGTCCGTCTGTCTGTCACCGGGATGTATCTCATGAACCGCATAGGTAGACAGTTGAAATTTTCACATATTATGTCGTTAGGTATATCAACAAATAATAAAAAATAAATAAATAAAAGTTAACAATTAAAGGCGGTCCCCGTACAAGAAACGTGTTTTTTTAAATATGTTGTGGTAATAATGACTATTATATTATTATACCCTTCGTGAGCGAGTCCGACTCGCACTTGGCCGGTTTTTTTATATGGTTGAGGGTTGTTTCAACAAGGTCTTGGGTTGTGATTCCGGAGTGTGTAAGTTTTCAGAACTTGGTTTACCTACGCAATGGTTTAAATCAGCTGTTCTAATAGAAATTCAAAGTTGATTTCATACTCAAAGTTGTTAATATAAGTATCTAGTTACCTACATCATGGGCGATTTTGATCCTTCAAGATAATTTCCAAAATTGTATCCTACCTTCTTTGTATTATGTTTTGAACTAGGCTAGCAACAGTATGGAAAGTAGGACTCTAGAAGAATACACGTCAGTTTTTCAAAAACTCGAATTCGCGATACGCAACAAGATTCTTACGATTAAAACAATAGACAAACGATCTTCACACGCAAGTATTTCAGCATTCTAATTAGCGTCTGTTTTTATTCAACAAAGTGGTTACAATCACTAATGACATTTGAAAGTCTAGAAAGAAATTAAACAATCTAGGAACATAGTCAAAACTCTTTATGAAAACATCGGTAGTCTAATTTACTATAACAACACAACACATGATTATAAAACAAGATGAGTCACAAATTGCGTAAAGAGAAATTACTAGGCAAGATGTGTTCGCTAGCCCATCGAGCTGAATTAAATGCCAATTTGTTAAAAGTAGATTCGAAATGTCACAATCGAGTTAAGAGTAATGAGGTAATCGACAACGTTGGCTGAATAGTCAGCCAACGTAAAAAACGAAAACGTAGCTCATGTGAGAGTGAAATGGCGTACAATTGGAGAAGCGGATGTCCAGCAGTGGACTGCGAATAGGCTGATGATGATGACGTTGAGGTAGGGTGGGTCAGTTCTTTGCTCTTCTTTTTTTTGAAGTGTCGATGATAATCTAAATTGAGTGAGCTACAAGTTTGGCGCCATCAATAGTGTCCATCCGTCTTATAAAAAAAAAAAAACAAGTATTTACTTTAGTCCAAGCCCCAATTTCAACCTAGATAATGTATTTTGAACTATTTACAGAGCACGCTAAAGTTCTTAAAAACAAAATTGACAACATTAGACTCGGGTTTGATGTCAGTTTAGGTAATTGTTAAAATTAAAAAATGGCTGGTTGGTATTGGTATCAATCAACACCCTAATTGTGTAACACACTATCGATCGTAGTCGGTTTAATTTTGACAGTTCAACAATACTCATTGCGTTCTTTACATTCTTGGCAAGACGAATTTTTCGAACATAATTATGAAGCAATGGATTAGCAATTTGCTTCAAAATGATTCAGATTCCAATTGATAGTGCGTTACGCAATTAGGGTGCTGGGTCTAAAGATAAACCTTGTTTTGTAATAAGTCCGCATTAGTTATTTATTATTTGGCCAGATTATGTCGTTCATGGAATATTTTGTTGACTAATTCCATCGAAGGCCAAACATCGTAACAGTTCTAGATTTTCCATTGACCACTAATAATAACATGAAGTTATTAAACCAATGCGTATTAAAACGCGATGTATTACGAAACGTAATCCGAGCCGGTCCAGTCCGACTTCGTTGGACCAAAGCCAAATGTTACCGATTACGATAAAGCAACTAAATTATTGTACTACCAAAACATTTTCTTATTAAAGTACACTAACCTCGGTTTCTTCCTCCATTTAATAATTCACGTAATTTTAAAACTGCGAAAATTTTCGCCGTTTTGAATTATAAATTGCGAATGTCAATGCCCTTTGGCATTTCATTGAACTTTTTCGTAGGATAGATTTTATACGTCATTAGCTTCCTATTCACAAGATTTACACATAAAATAATAATATTGGTAAATCAATTACTTCACTTTCATAGCGATCACATGAACTTTCTTAAAATGTATGGACACTATTTATTTTAATATATTCCAATTTTATCATTTATTAGTGATGTCATTTCAGTTTAACATTGGACACTTAACTTGTGTATCTACACTATTCACTCCACTTTCCTTATAAATCGTTACACATTAAACGAAATATTATTTTCCTCTACTGGCCTCATTATACATAATGATGACACGAAGTAAAATAAAAACCAGCTTTATCAGCAGTTGAAAGCATTCACTTCTATATTAAAACACATTATTATCATTTTTAATGCATCAAGTTAATAAACTACAGACATACTTATCAACTTTTTATAGTAACACTTAAGAATTTATCACGATGTTTCGTCACTTGGCTTTCAATAAAAATATTTTCGTGTACAATATCGTGGGTATAATATTTTTGTTACGAAATGTAAAGAGATGAGTTACTTTCGTGAAAAAATAAATGACAATTGAACACTATTCCTGAAAGTTATTCAAAAATCGAACACTTGTCTTTAAAAAGAATGCGAAAATCGAACACTTTCCCGATAAACGTCACTTTATGTTAACATTTCGACGAAAATTAATATGACGTTTAGATTTAAAAAATATATAAATTCGTCTCACATATCCGATAAGTGACCGAATAATGACGATAAAGCAGATGATATCAGAATCTAAGGTATGCTATCAGTTCTAAAGACCGGGCCAAGGATGCTGAGATATTACGTCGAGATAAAGATGACTATTGCTAGATGCTATAGCCTATAGGCCTCTTTAGATATTTAATAATTAGATTATAAAAGAGCTAGTTGAATGTTAGTAGTATGACGTAATATAACACATAACATCACGCCTCTAATCCCCAAAGGGTTAGGCAGAGGTGTACTTAAAGTACACCCACATTTAGCCAGTTATGTTTAACGAAAACGACTAAAGAAAAAAAAAATAAGAATGAGAAAAAAATCTATGGTAGTGAAATCCTCATAATGTGTTTGAAAGAAAGATTACGTAGTACTTAAATTATGAAGCATACTTATATGCAAAACTATTTCAATGCCATTTTTTACATGAATGTAAACATTAAAATTTTGAAACGACTAAATTATAAGTGTGAGCGATTCCAAATTAATTAGGAAATAATATAAATATATTATTTTTTTTACTGTTTATTATTATTATTTTTTTATTTAAGTATATATTATTTTATTAAATAATTAATTAGGAATGAATACAGTTTTTATAAAACTTATTCACATTTAATAACAAGAATATTAGGTTTTCTTGTCATTAACATTATCGACATCCACAGAGCAAAGAAAATGGATGGAATAAGGATTCCTACACCATCCATATCAAGGAAGTGAACACTAAGATGACGGCTGATGGAGATATGAATCCAGATTTATATCTTCCATAAGGATGAACACGTACTGCACCGACTCCAAAAAAAGGGATAAGAAAGGCAACAGGATGATCCAATAACTATGAAACGAAATAAAAACTAAGTTCCAATTAATAGGTTGGGGAAAAAGTTTTTTCGCATTTTTTAAGAAAATTCAAAACATTTTTTAATATACATTATTTACATTTATCTAAAGTATGTAGGTACCATTTTGTTCGATAACTTTTTGCCATCTTGTAGGTAGGGACATGATCCCATTGCTATAGAAATTTTGGGACTTCTGATCAAAATACCGCGACAAGTGGTTTTGGCAGTCCTCTCGTGATGTTAACCTGACAATGCCTAAAGAATTCTGAAGAGACCGAAACAGGTGGAAATCTGAAGGTGCAAGGTCAGGACTATACGGCGGATGCATTAACACCTCCCAGCCAAACTCTCTTAATTTTTGCTGAGTGGCTAAAGATGTGTGAGGTCTAGCGTTATCATGATGAAAAACCACACCCCTTCTGTTGATTAATTCCGGCCACTTTCTATCAACTTCTTGCTTTAATCTCATCAGTTGTTCGCAGTAGAGTTCAGAATCGATGATCCTGCCTGGTGGTAACTGCTCATAATTAATAATGCCCTTCCAATCCCACCACACACACAGCATCACCTTGTTGCGAGTTAACCCGGGTTTTGCCACAGTCTGTGAAGCCTGACCGGCCTGTGACCACGACCTTTTTCGCACGTTCTTGTCGTACGTGATCCACTTTTCATCACCAGTTATCAGCTTCTTGAAAAATGGTTCGGTTTCATTACGTCGTAATAAAGAATCACAAATGAGTACACGGTTCATTAGGTTTCTTTCAGTGAGCTCGTGAGGTACCCAAATAACGAGCTTTTTTGTGTACCCAGTTTTTTTTAAATGCGCCAAAACTGTTTTGTGGTCAATTCCCAGTTCCTCAGCTACGTCGTAACTACTGATATGCCGATCTTGCTCCACTTTTTCAAAAATGGCATCCATTTTATCCGTAATAGGGCGACCAGAGCGACGTGCATATTTGACATTAAAATTTCCGGATTGAAAACGCTTAAACCAAATTTGTGCTACTCTCAGAGACACTGCACTGGGTCCATAAACATCGCAAATTTTTTTCGCGGCTTGCGTTGCATTTTTACCTTTTTTGTAGTAAAATTTTAAAATGTATGGAATTTCTTCATTAGATTCACTCATCTTGACAGTACGAAAAATAAATAAAAATCACACATTTTCCTAATTTGAATTTGGAATTATGTTCTTTAAAATTTAAACTTTCAATGATACCAAAACCAGCCAGATACAAATAGTATAGCCAAAGAGATTTTATTTTAAGTTCATACGTACTATAATGCGAAAAGACTTTTTCCCCAACCTAATACATTTACCTACGCATTATTAGGAAGACGGATGGTCGTTCTAAAAATCACTCGCAAACCGATACAAAACACATGTAAGTGCGTATTAATAGCGTGAGTAGTAGCAGGTAACAGATAACGTGATGTGATTGGCAGCCCTAGAAGAACGGATGGCAACGTGTCGGCCTAGGTCAGGGATGATCACTGAAAATACTTCGACGGTATTATAAAATTATGTTACATATGCGTTATTACGAAGTGGTTTAATTATGTTATTTTGCTGTTTATTTTTTGGTTTAGATAAATATGGAGTTACACAAACAACTCTTCGGAAAAAGAAAAGTTTAAAAAACATGAGAATAGTACATTTTGATACAAGTGGAGAATTTTTGTTATAGGCGAGGTTGTTTTTGAGCCGAGAACTGCAATAACAAATGTCCACGTGTATCAAACGACGTTTTTCAATACACTTTTGAAGAAATAAAATAAAATAACGAAAAATATTTTTGTCATGAATTATTAGGAAACTATGATTTGAATTTTCTTTTTTTTTTTCCGCGCTTTGCTTTCGCCAGGTTGAAGGAGAAGCAAAGGTATAAAACCGATAAACAGCCTAATATGAAAAATAGAAAATTCTAATATTTTTGCGTTTAGAACACAAATAAATGTTAATTTGTTAATAAACGTTTTTTGATTGTAATTATCATGGTTTTTGATGATATTCTATTTAAAAACATTATTTAAATATTCAAAAAATATTAACGCCGTAAAGACGCTTAACTCTTTGCCGAGATTAAAAAAAAACATTCACCTCCGAATAGAGATGGTTTGAATAGAGGCATTGAACCAATTTGGACTAAGTATAGGTATAAGTTATCTGTGGCAATTTTTATTCCCGCACACGGGTTGGAAAATGAAAAATCGCACGCGTATGAAATATATTGCATTGTGAACCTAATCGTAGTGCGATATGAACCAGTTTTCGAGGAAGTGTATTGAAAAATGTATTTGAAAAGTTTACATTTGAATCTAATCACATTAAAGTAGCGGAAATATAATTCTATGGAACATGACGTTAGCAATGCTTAATGGCGTATTTCCACACAGTAGTGTTTCATTGAGAGTGAAACATACAAACAAAACCGCCCCCGCTCCGCCTACTGTGTGACGCGCGTCTTACATGCAACTGCTATAATTACACACAATATTCACTTGAAAATGTGTTTTGTTACGAAAAAAACATGTTTGCGGTCTTTTTGCATAACTTTTCGTCATTTAGTATTGCCACGTTGATACGTCGTTTTATTTTCAGTAATTCGGTGTAGTACATATTCTTTCCATGAAGATTTCTAATAATGCAATACATAGTCGTAGGCACTTGGGTCAGTTCTGCACCCTAATTGCGTAACACATTATCAATCGGAGTTGGTTTCATTTTGACAGTTCAACAACATTCATTGCGTTATTTACGTTGTCGAGCAGACAAATTTTTCGAACATAAAAAGCAATGGATTAGCAATTTGTTTCAAAATGAAACCAACTCCGATCGATAATGTGTTACGCAATTAGGGTGCTGGGCTCACACAATTAAGATTGCTATTTTTTTTTTATAATTAAAGATTCCCTTATGTTTTTTTAAGTTACATAATTATTTGCAATTCCCTGAAACCCTTTAAGAAGGCCGAACCCTTAAAAGATGTTTTGTTGGAAAAATGTAATCAATTGGCGAACTAATTAATAATATGAATTAATTAAAACACATTTTAATTGTGGCATTTGTTTAACTCATCTCAAAAACAGATTTTATTAATATGTAGGTACAGTCGGCAACAAAAGTCGATTAACACTTGTAGTTTTTTAATTTACTAAGCTAAATATTTAATTCTAATAGGAACAGAACGAAAAAAAAGCAGTTTATCGAATCATTTTGTGTTAATCGACTTCTGTTGCTGGCCGTATCTACTTATTGAGCTGAGTTTATTAGAGAAACAATAGAAATTTGTTTTTAATAATGACTTGTCAAATTAATTATTATTTATTAGTTCGCCGATTGATAATTTTTTTCAAAAAAGCATCTTTTCTTATAACATTTTCAAAAAATTGATCCCGGGTGAGCAAGAGAGGTGACAAAACACGACAGCCTTCTTAAACGAAACAAGATTAAATTGGCGAAATTACATATTGAATTTATCTCGCAATGTCAAGAATACATAAAAAGAGATCTTTATTCCATGGAATCCAGATTCCAGAGAATGAGTTCATAAAGTTATTTCAGTTCCAAAATAATGTATTATGTTCAGTTTCAATGACAAATTCTTTACGTAAAAATAAGTGGCGTACGTAGGCGGGTGTTGATACGGAATTACGGAACATTTCATAAAATAAAATAGAAGACGATCATAATAATCATGTCATTCATGTGATGTGTAAATGAGTTTTTAGTAAAAAGATTGCAATGCAGCAATTATTGCGTTTTTTTTAGCACTATCTTCTTCTGTTTAGCATATTATAAATTAAAGTCGCTTTTCGTGTCTGTCTGTCTGGCTGGCCGCGTTGTTCTTCTAAACTACGCAACAGATTTTGATGCGGTTTTCACCACCATTTAGAGAATTTATTCCGGAAGATTTATGTGTGTGTATTAATATTAGACTTACGTACATATTATAAAGAAGTATCGATGTTTTGTCAAGTCGTAAAAACCGTGCGAAGCCGGGGCGGGTCACTAGTACACAAACCCTACACAAACCTACCTACTACCTACACAAACTCACGCCTTCTTCCCATGAGGGTAGGCAGAAACTACAGAACTCCACCTACTACGATCCTTACATACTCCTTTTATAGCACTATTTTGCATAAAATATCTTGAAGTTCATAAAGATGTATACAGATATTTTATGCTCGTTTTTTGAGGATTTGGTGTACATAATTGTGGAAGCAACAGACGATCGAAACCGTATTTTTTATCGATCACCACTGTCAAACGGTTTTGTCGATTGATAAAAATAAGCAAGTGATGCTCGAATTTAACGTTGATATTAAATTGCCGATCTTTAACCGGCGACATAGAGCAAATCTGTAAGAAAAGAGGGGCTAGATGGTCCACATGAAGGACTAAGTGCGGAAACCAAATCCTATAACATAGAACATAGAGGGGCTAGACCATAGATTTTTTTATATTCCTATGGCCTAGACAAATAGTAGGTATTCGATTCGAAGCTATTCTATTTCTAAAATCACTGCAGCTTCAAAGTGACATTGACATGATCACGTGACATTTCGATAGCTTATGTCAACCCCATACATTTTTTGGCTTTTCTACTAGCGTCATCGCTAATCGAATGTTACTTTGTCTTGGCCCTCAGATCTTATTGCTCGTCAAAACACAGCACATCGAGCGACAATAACGACTGTCAAAAGTCGAGAAAATCTATAGGTACCGTTATATAAGGTGCTATAAAAATATCTGCCACGGCTGCAGTAGGAAACAGTATTGTGTATATAGCTTACAATAGTGAAGGTAAATTATTGATCTTGTGTCATAAATTTTTTCTTACAAAAAATGTGCGTATAAATTTGAATTCAGTTATTTGTATGCAACCGTCCCGTAGTAATAAGTGTTCATTCCCGGAACAGTTAGAAAGAGGTAGCAATTGTTTTCATTGACGAAGCGACACATCGCGCGTAGTTTGTGAACAACGTTATGCAGAATAAAGTAAATGTTTATTTAATTACTATTTTCTCAAATTGATTAAACAATTCCGGGGTCCGAAATTTCTTCACTGTAATCTATACTCAATACTACCTCCCATTGAAGCCGTGGCAGATATTTTATAGCACCTTGTATATCTTTCATTGCTAAATATCTTTATGCTGCGATTTAATCAGCTAAGTAATTATTACAACATTTAAAATTTTAAGTAGGTTAATTTTTAATATTTTAATTAATATTTCATTCTTGGCTGCACAAAACATTCTTAAATTTAAAAAAAAAACTGCAATATCCAATTGTTTATGGCTATGTATGTGTATGTATGGCTATCATGCAATGCAATTTACATAATGATTGAGTTTAGTATTGTTGTTATCGTGATTTTAAATTATAAATATTTCAGAGATCCAAGTTTTTTTTTTATTAAGCGTACGAAATGCCTGACCGAGTTCAATTTAGATCTGCAGACATAATAGTAACCAACTTTGTTAAATATGACCCAAAACTAAAGCAGAAACACATTGTAACACAACAATACAGTATTTAGGCCGCAATAAAGGATACTGGTTGAAATAAAAAATCGTAAAATTAAGCTTGTTTACAATACCTAAACTATGGTGTATGGTTACTACACGTCTTTGTGCACACAGCCTTGTTACAGATTTGCGAAACCTTGGGAGATTGATACGTGAGTATTGTGTAGAACCATTTCTGATAATAGGGTTCGTAGATTTCCAATTCGATTTTTAAATCGGAGAGGACAGAACCAATAATTCAAAGAAATGTGGACTCCCATTTGGTGCAACCTTGAGACGCACACCGCACTTTGTATATTCGTTATTAATTTGATTTGAAGTATGTCATAGTATCACTTTTATTTCTTTAAGTATGTTTTTCTTTTTAGGGTTCCGTACCAAAATCGTAAGAAGGAACCCTTATGGTGCGACTCAGTCTGTCTGTCTGTCCGTCTGTCACAGCTGGACATCTCAAGAACTACTAATGCTATCAACTTGAAATTTGGAACAGATTTAGCAAATAAGAAAGTTATATATATTTTTGTAACAGTCTTAAAAATTCGAAGTTGTACTACTAGGGCATGTGGGGTATCATGTGAAAGAGTGCTGTTTGCACATTCTCAAACATTTTTTTTCTTTTCTTTAGGCCGCATAATTTTCGACTTTTGATGAAAAATGTAAAAAAAAATACCGTTCCTTATCTCCGAAGTTTGCATAGAGAAAAATCTGAAACTATTCCAAGTGATAGAAGTTTATGTAAAGATTACAGGGAAAATAAAACGATCTCTCTAATTAGTACACTTTTTCAGAAATCGCAACGGAACCCTCGGTGCGCGATTCCAACTCGATTTTGACCTAATTTATGTGTATTGATGATTGTGTGATGTGCTATGTCTTTTGTGTGCACTGAATAAATTGTTATCTATCCAGCAACCCGGACTGAGCCCGCGTGGTGGATTATAACTATAACTCAGTCCCACTCAAAGAGTGGAAGCGTGTGTCCCAGAATAGGGAACACTGTAGGCTCATTATGCATGGATAGGACAAACATCTTAACTAAGCTTCACCATTCCATAAAATAAGACAACAAACCTAAGAAGAAACCTAAATAAGATTATTTTGATGAGTAGGTACCAAAAAGTATTTGGTATTAGATTAAAAGAATAAAAAAAGAAACACTTGCTATGGCGAAAATACACATGCATGTAACTTGCACAAAACTATGCAAGTAGCTTGCATGCTGTGTGCCATAATAACTTCTGATTAGTCAATGTCACAATTTGCATTCCAGCTACTTGCATAGTTTTGTACCAGCTACAACCATGAGTATGTTCGCCCTTAGAGTTGAGCTCTATGTCAAGCATGATGAAAAATGTATCAAGCCTAGTTCAATTTTCCACATAAGTTTTCAGGCTCCCAAGCAGCCATCGATTCTAAGAAATTGCACCTAACACATTTTTTGTTATAAATCCTACACGTGTGTGTATCATCAAAGACTCATCAAAATAATTTCAGCTCTTTCCGAGATTAGCACAGACAGACAGATAGACAAACAAACATTCTTAATGCAACAACTGTTGATGTTACTGGCCAGTGTAGAAATAGGATAGTTATTTTAGAACTACGGAAATACTTTCTAGGCTAAATGAAAAAAAAAAAAATGGCGATTTTTATGAAAAAGCTGTGGGTTACATAAATATTGACTTAGGCCATAATTTAATACTAGTGTATGGATAAAAGGAACCATGAAAATTATTAGTAGCTATTCGGTCTGAACGGTGAAGAAACACATCGTGAGCCAACCGGCTGTCCTAGAATCAAAAATTCGAAATATGTGACGCCCACCCCGCACTGGGTCAGTGTGTTGGATTACAGTCCACTCCCTCTCACAGGGAGGAGGACGAGTCCCAGAAGTGTGAGCACTATAGGCTGAGAATGTTTTGTAAGAAGCTGTTTAAGTATCTAACCTGGCATTCAAAAGGGAATAAAACCGAAAGGATAAATCTATTTATACAGGGTTACTGGTAACTCGACGTATTCCTTGCAGGACGTCATAGTAGGGTTAAAATGCAGCAAATTAGGCCACCAAATGTTCTACCGAAATTCAGTAGTTTTTGAGTTAATTCGATTTTTAGCTTTTTTATGAAAAATCCCAGATTAAATCATTTGGAGCCAATTTAAAAATGATTTACGGCGCGACTGTACTGAAATTTAAGTTAACATCATAGCTGACGCCGTAGCAGATCCTTGTTAATAATTCAAAGTTCAAAAATGCCAAAAACTTTGGCAAATATCACTAAAGAAACATTTAGTTTTTTGTGAATTTTGCTATTACTTCATACAAAATGTTGTCTAGTGAAAATAAAAATTACTACGCCTGATGTACAAATTACTAGGAAAATATCATTGTCTTATCAGCTATTCAGAAAGGTATGATTGTCAATACTTTTGCATGTGTGACAGGGAAAGAATGAGTTTTATGAGGAGCAGGTAAAATTGCGAGACGGTCAACCTATTGTTTCATATTCGTATTATTCGTAGTTTTTACCTGCGCTTGAACCCCAAACACTCGGCAAGCTTTGTGATTGGTCACTATTGTTCTCCCGGCATGACACGGGGTGCGACTTTACAAAATCTGGTCGTCAGAGTCAGTTAGTTTCAACTCTACGTCGCGCAAGCTCGTGTTTTGTTATCTGGCTATTTCCTTAACTGATACTGCGTATCTTGCTCTTGTGCTGTGCTGTGCCTTCATAAGTGCTGACTATGGCTGCATATTCTAACCTTGAATACGCTGACATAATGTACTGTTACGGACTTAGTGACGGTAACGCTGCTCAGGCGCGGAGAGAATATCAACTTCGTTTTCCCAACCGCCGACTCCCACACGTTAGTGTTTTTGGATCGACTTATCGGCGATTATCTGAAACTGGCAGCGTCCAAAGAAGCAGGCAAATTGACACTGGTCGTTCTCGGAGATACACGGCTGAGGACGAAGAGCTGATTCTTCAACGTTTTATTGACGACCCCAACATATCGACAAACATCGTAGCGCGTGAGCTTGCTATGTCACAGTGGAAAGTCTGGTCTGTAGTTCACTTATCAGGCCGACATCCATACCACTATCAACCTGTCCAGTCATTAGAAGAGGGAGATCCGCCAAGACGGCTTGAATTTTGTCGTTTTATGCTAAATGCCGACGCCGAAAGCGAAAACTTTTTAAAAAACATTCTGTGGACCGATGAGTCATGTTTTGATCGTGATGGTATCACAAATTACCACAACTTACATTACTGGGCACCGAAGGCAGAAGCAAATCCTAAGAAACTGAAACCAACCGCATCCCAGCGTAGATTCTCGCTTAATGTTTGGATGGGTATTATCGACGACAAATTAATTGGCCCACATTTTTTACCCCAAACATTAAATGGGGAACTTTATGAAGATTTCCTAAGAAATCATTTAACACCACTGCTCACGGATGTACCGGAAGACAGAAGAGCAAACATGATGTATCAACATGACGGATGTCCAGCCCACTTCCGAATCACAATTCGACAATTGCTGGATGAAACCTACCCAAACCGATGGATAGGGCGCGGTGGGCCAATTCCGTGGCCTGCACGTAGCCCTGATCTTACGCCACTAGACTTTTACGTCTGGGGTCATATGAAAGACCTAGTTTATGTGACCCCAGTAAATTCAATTGAAGAACTAAGGGAGAGAATAAGAGATGCAGCGGACCAGATGAGGGCAACAATCACATCAAGAATCACAAAAACTGAAGTGAGGAAGCGAATAAGAACGTGTATTAGAAACCGAGGGCAGCACATCGAACAAGACGTGTGAAAGTGTAGTAAAAGTTTTTAAACTGATATTTTATTATTAAAAATAATGCTAATATTCACGAAATAGTTTTATTGATTTTCCGAATAATCACCTTTTTGTGAGACGCACATAATGTAGTCCTTAACTTTGTATTAACTTTCATACCTTTCTGAATAGCTGATAAGACAAGGATATTTTCCTAGTAATTTGTACATCAGGCGTAGTAATTTTTATTTTCACTAGACAACATTTTGTATGAAGTAATAGCAAAATTCACAAAAAACTAAATGTTTCTTTAGTGATATTTGCCAAAGTTTTTGGCATTTTTGAACTTTGAATTATTAACAAGGATCTGCTACGGCGTCAGCTATGATGTTAACTTAAATTTCAGTACAGTCGCGCCGTAAATCATTTTTAAATTGGCTCCAAATGATTTAATCTGGGATTTTTCATAAAAAAGCTAAAAATCGAATTAACTCAAAAACTACTGAATTTCGGTAGAACATTTGGTGGCCTAATTTGCTGCATTTTAACCCTACTATGACGTCCTGCAAGGAATACGTCGAGTTACCAGTAACCCTGTATAAAATCGTTGCGTGACTGATTGGCCAACTGAATAACAAATACCTAATGCACAGTAGGTATACACAAGATCGAAACATGTTGTTTCTTTAGTGAAGAAAGAACAAAGAAACGATGGACGAATTTTGTGGAAGATAACAGACAACGCACACTCTAGAAGTCTACCAATAAAACATTTTGCGAGTATACATATAGGGTGACTGGTAATTAGTAACCGATACTTAAACACATGATTGTGTTCATGATAACAAACAACTTTTACTATGGGACCAAACCTGAAATCGCGAAAAAAAAATCAGCTGCATTTTGACGAGTTATGCGAACATGAACGTATGGGGCAGCAGATTTTTTTTTCGCGATTTCAGGTTTGTATCCTTAATAAAAGTTGTTTGTTATCATGAGTTTATTCATGTGTCTAAGTATCGGTCACTATTACCAGACACCCTATATAGTAGAGAAGCGATACCAAAGAAGATGGATGGATTGTGTGAAAGATGATAACGGATAGAATGGGGGTGAATACTATATGACGGCTGATAGAGATTTATAGAAGAAGAAGATATGCTGAGTTGAAGTAAATTAGCATGACGGGAGGAGGATGATAAGGGAGTGTAGACAAGGAAGGGTTTTTTAAACTCCACCTGCGGCCCAACAGAAGCTTGAAGTTTGTATATTGCATATGTCACAGTAAGATGGTTGTAGCCGTGATTTAGTTATATCCCTAGGGATATAGCTATATAGTTTGTTCGTAACGCTTTCACGCTAAAACGGCTGAACGAATTTGGATGAAATTTGGCACACGGGTAGAACATGACCTGGAATAGGACATAGGCTACTTTTTATCGACATAACACGCGGGCGAAGCCGCGGGAAGAAGCTAGTACCTTAATATAGTTAAAATGAAAACTGTCAGAGTGCCTTAAATTTGTTACTGCGACCACAGTTCTAACCTAACCTAACCTAATTGGTCGAAGTGCCCTAATTTATTTATTTATATTACTAGATCATTTCTCGCAACATAGTTATATTCGTAGTAAGAAAGTTATATGAACTGCTTTCATATTACGGTTTATAGCTATAACCTAGTTATCCCTAAGTATATAACTATATGATGTCTACCATCTTACTACGACGTATATAGTCGAGAGCAACAGCAGTAGATATAAGTAAGTACTAGAACAGTAACCAAAACAATAGTAAAGGATGTTATGCCGTGTTCCCCGTTAACCTATTCATGTAAACATAGACCAATCAACATTTACAACTTCCGTAGAAACTAGCAACATTATCTAGAATTTACTGAAACTCGTTCAGTAATATTATCGTTTTTCATGTGATACTACAGGGCTTGGTAGGAGGATGGAGTTATAGGTAAGCTATATTGACATTTAACGGAAGAAACTTGAGACTATTTAATAGCTATATAGATAGTACTAAAACGCCGATTTTGTTGAGGACCGCAGTTACAATTACAAGCAATCGATCATGTTTCCACTCTTTTAACACCATTAGCTGTATTGTCATTGGATGAATGAGCATCGAACCAAACTGTTACTGAACAATTTCGATTAAAATATTACCTACTACTACTTCAATAAGAAGAACAACATCAAAACTGCTAGTGCAGTCTCTTTCGTCGAACTGCCGATACATGTGAAAGTTTATTTGCTAACTTCATCATCATCATCAGTCATTCGACAGACGTCTACTGCTGGACATAGGTCTGTGGAGGCATCTACATCGCCACATACGAACTACGCATCACACAGACGTCACGCAAAATCCTGCATCGCGCAAGCAGAGTTTACCGCGCCGTGAATATATACAATGACCCGACATCAACCTTCAGGTAGATGAACCACCAGACACAACACCCGTCTGATCGGAGGATCCTCCCTTTACTATGGAGTGAACTTTACACCTTGTTCCTCATACCTCTACAGGTCTCGCACAAACTTTGCCACATCGACCGGTCCTGCTCTACGCGGATCTAGCGAATTCCCACGACCTTCACCTGGTCATCAGTCCATCTTGTTGGTTACCAATGCTACTTTAGAAACTTTTTCACACACAGAACACACATCACAGAATCCTTACCTTCTTCTCCAACTGTTTCTTGACAGTAACAAGCTGTTCCAAGTCATCCTCATGTTGTCTGCGCAACTGAGCTCGTAGGAGCTGTAGCTCCCGATGTGCTCGTTCGAATCTTCGCTTGTACTTGTCCCCGGAGATTCCGGCGTCGGCCTCGGAACCTTCTGAGTCTGAGGGTTCAGCGCCGCCGCTGTCTGCGGAGCGCCAGTGGAGGAGCTCAAGCTCCAGGCGTTCGGAGGCCTGTGGAAAGAAAATGGGGATTAGAGAGGCTTCAACCCAATGGCCCAATGGGAGTGTCAATTGTGACGTCAATATTGTTCGTATGCTCTTAGGTTCCACCCCCAGATTGCCAAACTTATGGTTCGTGATTGGTTTGGGAATTGGGTCACTATAGATTTAAAAAGACAGCTTGCAATCAATCAAGCTGCCTAGCCTTTTCCCAACTATGTTGGGGCTTGGCTTCCAGTCTAACTGGAAGCAGCTGAATACCAGTATTTTACATGGATCGACTGCCTGCAGCAGCTGGCAATATATTATCTAAATATAAGTTGATTTTTTCTTTCTTTTCTTTATTTACTGTGTCGACATTATCTTCAACACATCAAGGATGGGTTATCTGAAGTATCAAGATAAGATGAACTGTCAGCCAAGTTATCTGAGATCAATGATTCAGAATCTTCAAGTTTTGCTTGCATAGTTGCATTGTGTTTTACACTTCTGGACACATCTATTGGCCCACCTTAGAGTTTAGGTTTCGATGGCCCCTACCGAAATATGATTGCTAGATTGAACAAAAACTGTTGATGCAGTTTTAAACCTGATACATTTTACCATCTTTTTCGATCGTATTGTTTTAAATTTGAATTCAGAATACCATACGACATGGAGCTACGCCTAACAAGTCGGATATGCGCCTTGTTAAAGGCAATTGATTTTTGAATAAAAAACATGTTTTATCAAATAAAGGTTTAATTTAATAACGCGTGTTGCCTCCATGGGCATCTACCACAGCTCTCATACGATTAGGCATAGAGTTTATCAACCGCTCTATGAAATTTTGAGGGATCATCTCCCATTCCTCTTCTATGGCAGTTTTCAACTCCTGCATCGTCTGGGCAACTGGCTGACGAGCCCTAACACGTCTTTTTAGCTCGTCCCACATGTGCTCAATGGGGTTCATGTCTGGGCTTCTGGCTGGCCAGTCGATAACTGTGATGTTCACATCCCGAAGATATTCCCTGACGATGCCGGCCGCATGGGCTCTTGCATTATCATGCATAAAAAGGAAATTTGGGCCCACATAGTCCGCGTATGGTATCACGTGAGGTTCTAAGCACTCACGAATGTACCTTTCAGCATTTAATGTTGGCAGCCGTGGTCCTGTAACAACCTCAAGTTGAGTTTTGCCGCTCGCGGATATACCGCCCCAGACAGTCCATGAGCCACCGCCATAAGCAACCCTCTCTTCAAAGCAGCATTGTGCGAAACGCTCTCCCTTACGTCGGTAGACCTTCTTCCTTCCATCATTACCATGTAACACAATTTTAGACTCATCAGAAAAGAGTACACGGCTCCAATCTTGCTGTGTCCAATTTAAATGACTGCGTGCGAAATGAAGGCGCGCTGTTCGGTGGGCTCGCGTTAGTTTGGGGCCATTAGCTGGCTTGTGTGGTACCATATCGCGTTCTTTTAACCTTCTCCGAACAGTTCGAGCGCTCACAGATACTCCGTGGAAGTCGCGAAGTTGGTTTTGTATCTCAATGGAGGTAAGGTGGCGAGGCGGCGACTTCAGGTGAAGTATCCATAGATTATTGATAGAACCTCACCTTAATGTTAAGAATAAGTAATGTTTGTTGCAAAACCAAAGATATCAATCACTTTTTCAAGAATTAAATCCAAGTAAACCAATAAAACCAAGTTTTCTTAGTATTCGATTGTTTGATATCAACAAACAGGCTCCAAATTGTCTTTTGTTTCTTTAAATTCTGTGTTCGAAATTCAAAAAAAGACTATTGAATGAAATTGTGAATGTGCCAGGTTCAAAACTGCATAAAAACTTTTTGCTCGACCTAATATAAAATTTTAGCTAGGACCAAACGAAACTGAAAATACAAGGTGGGCCAAAAGATGTGTCCAGAAGTGTATTATCCCTGATAAGTTGTCAAAACCTTCACGCTTTAAAAACCAAAAGTTAGCCGACAATTCAGACAAACTAAACTTATGTCTATATCTATCTTGGCTTTTGAGAACTCGAGTGTCACTTTCCCGTTTCTCCTTAATCAAGGAGAGTGATACAATTTCACATAGAGTGATAACCCACCTGCTGCAATCGTTGGTTGTTAGCGAGCAAGTCTCGGTTGTCGCGCTCGACGCGCAGCCGCTCGGCTGCCTCCGCATCCGCTCGCTCTGTGGCCAGACCCGCCGCCGCCCGCTCCTCTGTGAGCTCGCCACCAACTTCTGATAGCTGGAAACAAAAGAAGACATTAGTGTTGTGAACAGTTATATAACGGACAATAATATAGGAATACCTCTAAGTTGGGAAAGTTTCAAAAAGTGTTTGCGAAACCAAACTACTTGAGAATATTTAGGCTGATGAAAATAATAATGTTATTTTCGCTGATAGATCTTGCTGTCCTCGATTCCCTATTTAATTCATATATTATGTAGTCCTTACCTATTTACCTACTGAATACACTACGTTTTTTACAAACAAAAGTTAAAAATTATTAATGTTAATGTTACCTATTGTTTGTTATTAATGTTAATTATTATTTGGAAAGGTAGTAAAGAATTGGCCCTCATAAAAATTTGGTGAATTTTTTGGTGAAATTTGGTTTTGAATTTGGTGGTGATGACAAAAAAAAAACATGGTAAATATCCCGTTTTATATAACTTTAGGGGTAGTTGCAAAAAAGTTTGTGCTCGCGAGGTCTACTGTTTAGAAACAGAATTAGAATGTTCTCTTATGTTCTCATTTATGTGGCTCTTTGGTCTTTTTGAGAATAAAGTATTTAGACCACTGTATCATTTTCAAAATTTTAAGCAAGTCGTGGTCATCACGTCCATGACATGCAATTGATGGGTTTCCCTCGAGGCTATTGTGTTCCATTTAGTTGACATAGGGTCAACCGCCAGCAGTTTCACTGCTGCGTTAACATTGTGGTGTTGGTTTGTGTTGTTAAATATTAACTTTATATACTTTTCAACCAGAATAGACGCAATAGAAGTGGTCATTAAAGTTTCTACAATACCTCGACAGTGTAAACTACGCGTGATAGTGGTCAATATTAAGTACGAACATAAATAATAGCAAATAAATGTCAGCTATGAAAATCTTTAATGATAGGTCATAGCCAAGCCTTCCTGTCCAGCCAGCATGGAGAAGTGTTTAAAATATTCCATAGATTATAAATATACTCTATAGCGAGAAATCGCTTAACTTAGAAAGTCAGTAATTGCAATGTTCCTAGTCGTTAGCAGTGAATTCTTCACTGCCGCGTCAACCACTGTGTGATTATACCATAACAATAAGGCAACACCTAGCTTATTTATCGCCACAAATGGCGACTACGATCATTAGAACGTCGATCTTACACTTAAATAATCGATCGTTACTCTAAGTTATCGACACGGTAATCATAAGGCTGAATGAAAATTAACTAAGCGGCAACATTTCAAACATAACAGGTTAAATTTGGAACGCGCTGACGCGCTGAGTAGGTGGCCCAACCAACGTATTAACTGTCTGGCGAATTAGCAATGCGAGCAACCTTTACCTCTTGCCAAAAACGCACACAATTCTTATAAAAAAAAATCCACAAACGTAAGAAAAAAAAACGGCAAGTTTCCTGTTTCAGTTTGAGTGACAATGTCGTAATACTCCGCTGACGGACAAGGCAGCATCCCGCGAGAGACGTCGCCGTCGAGAAGTCAACAATGAGAAAAAAATGTTTTGGCAAGCGACGCGCGTGCGGTAATAGAAAGTCAACTGCCACAGTTCCAAGCGCCACTGTTAGCCCATGAAACTATCGTAAGCAGCCGGCGATAATTAATTACAGTGTATTAGCCTTATCTTTATGAGTATCGCGAGCGCTTTGGAACATTTGTACTATAATATCTAGAACTAATCATTAGTATGAGTCACCTCGTCCATTTCGGAGACAGTAGTTCGGTCTTCCGATATTCCGCGGCTGGATCGGCAGACACTGCTGGCTCTGCTACCACTCCGGCTGAACAACGTGAAACCCTTGATCATGATGTTCGTCGCTGACTTAGATCTTCCAACTCTTCGCTTCTTTCCATCGAACATCATGTCAGAATCATCTTTGTGTCCCAGTCTTCGCCATTCATCCATAACATGGTCAGTCCTCTGAAGGAAACTATCGATCTTACTGCTCAGGTAATTAGAAGACGTTCCTTCTTCCATATGTGCTGCCACTGGCTTGAAATTCTGCCGGATGGGTTGTCTATTACAACCAAGCACGAACGACATGTTAGCATCGAAAACAACAGGGGCCTGTTCTCTAGATCTAAGTTCTTTTAAATCTACGCGTTCAGACATATCACAGGTTTGTGGGTACATTCTTCTAGGAGTAGGCGTCCTGTTGTATAGTGAGGAGTTCATACTCGAAGATCGAGATAACGGCACGTAGGTCCCGTTGCTGGTGCATGTCGAGTACTGGCTGGCTGAACTGCGGATGCTGCTGTATGAGGACGGACTCGGAGACCTGGACGTCAATAAATTGACAGGCACATGTCTTTTAGCAAGTTCCGCTATAGAACCCCTCTCTACGGAAGCAGTAGAAATGCTTCTTCTATAAGACGGGCTCGGTGAGCGACTCACTAAGTACCTTCCATTGTCACCACTAGGCTCATTAATAGTTCGGACCTCTTTCAGAGGTTTCGTGACAAAGAGTTTCTTGCCATTTAATAGAGAAGACGATAGCTTCGGTGGTACTTTCTCATCGAAGTCAATCGGCAGCGTCTTGGACTTCTTCACCGGCAGAATGGGTCTGCTCGGCGGAGCTTTAGGCGGTTTTTTCGGAGTTGTATCCAGTATTGGAGGAGACAGAGGTCCGTTGAAGTTTGGCGGAAGAGATCCATTTCCATTGATAGGCGGAGAGAAGATACCGTTGCCATTTGTTGCACTTTTATTTTGTACTGGTATTTGGAGCTTCAGCGGGTTCGAGTTCGTCCCGTTGACGGCGTCAACGGCAACGGGTGCGTGCGGCATTTTCGTTTAGGCTGTTCGCTTGCGTTTCCTGTAGCGGAAGTGTCGCGAACGTTGAAAGTCCAGTGCCATTTCACAGTGATCCGTTGCAGTATTATTGTCGCGAGCGTTACGGGATGCGTCGGGACATTAGTTGGAAATAGAACCGGCGCGAGAGGGCTCCGCGGACGCACTGCGCCGGCTATCTCGGTCGCCGGGCCGACGACGCGGCCGCTCGACTATTTTAGTTTACTTAGATGTCGAAGTGCATGCGCGGCTGACACGGGCTGGACCTTCAACATTCAGTGGACGTTCGAGTACGAAGCCAATGACAACATTCGTACGTCCGAACGTCCTGTATCAAACGATCAAGGCGCGTAAATCAATCGGAGCTAAATATAAGACCTTCATATTGTACAGTTATGATAAACAGGAGCAAAAGTAGGTCAATTGATATGCATGTCAATAGATCAGAAGCGCAGTCGTCAGGATGTCTGCGCAGGAGCAGCCGACCGGAAACCGTGAAGGCCGAGTTTAGTTTGTCGTACATTTAAGCGTGTGTAACGAGAGACAGGGACCAAAATGGAAAAGAAGAGTTTAACCAGAAGCGTGCACTTTATGAACACGTAATATAAAGAAAATGTGTATTTCTTGTAAAACATTGACATTACACGACGCTGGCGCACCAGACATAATATTTCCAAATGTAACAAATACGACAAGAATATCAGAAACGCTTACGCAAATGCATACCAAACCAGACTCCGGAACACATATTTCAATAACAACCACTCAAAATGTAAGGACAGTTTCAAAATAACTTCATACTAATTATAATAACCGTCATTTTGACGCACATGCAGAGGCAGTAACTGTTGGCAACTACTAAACTGAACTTTGGCAAGGAAAATTGATAAAATAATGTAAATAATATAGCGTCCGAATATGCATCGTTTGGCAAAAACAACATGCTCACCAAACTTGCGCGCAAGCAGAAACCAGTAGCGATTTGTTGTGTAAACACAAACATTCAAACAGGTGGGGGAAATGACAAACTGGGTCAAAATCTGTTTTATGTAAAAGTGAGAAGAACACTTTCAAGAAAAACAAGAAAAAGATAGCGAATAATAAAGTCCGGTAATGATGAGTCAACGCCTAAGATTAAAAGTTAATAAACTAAGGATGATTTTGTAAGGATCATCGAACTAAGAACATTATTCGCATATGTTTGAAATGACAGAATTTCTCGAAATCCCCAACGAGTAAATAAATTCAGCAGTCGAAATTAACTATGAAACAATAAATTTTCTTAATACAAAAACTAATTCCCGAAACTGTAAAGTCAAAAGACCGGGTTACGTCAGGTAACAAGACGAAGATGATAAAGCTGTGTCTAACGAAATGTGGCATGGACGGATATCTTACACTGTAAACCTAGATTAGTTTCCAGATACTGAAAACAAAATGGCTAATTTATGTACGACTGTTCTACATTCATTGACACATTATATTTTCAATCATGTTGTTTATCTACAAATTGGCAATTTCATTAATCTAGATAAGCCAACATTTACATGAAAATGTGACTGGAAAAATATTGTATCTTGGCATAGGCAATTTTTTCGATGCAACTATTTTTAAGAGTAACGACGGAATAAGAATTGTCAAGAATGTCCAAAACAAAGCGTTTTAAGATTTCGAATGACGTTAAAACTGAAAAAATCAAAGACATTTTGTGACAGCTGGGAATAGGATCGCATAAAAAGACTAATGAAAAAACAATATTCAATTCAAAATCCAATTTAACATTTCTTTTCCAAGACTTGCTTTTATCAATTTATATAAAAAGAGAAGTCCTGACTGACTGACTGATTCATCAATGCTCAGCCCAAACCCTTGGACCTAGAAAGCTGAAATTTTGTACAAAGGTTCCCTTTATAATGTAGACAAGGAATAAAGAAGGATTTCCCGGTAGTAGGTTCCCGTAGGATATTTTCCGACATCCACGCGGGCGATGCCGCTGGCACAAGCTAGTACAGAATATATATGACGGACGAAAGCTAAAGGGCTTGAACGAAAGCTGTTCCAATTCTGCCGCGCTGCCGGCCTATCGGTCAGATGTTCCAATAAGAAATAAATAACAGCCAGCCGCGTTTGCCAATGCGTCCGCTTGATGCAATCCGTCCCGCAGTAACAATGCTGACAATTGCGCAACCAAAGACTAAATGGGTTTTTAATCTGTGAGTGGTGAAATTATATGGAAACTATAATGAAAAGAGATTTTTTGGGGATTTGCGGTCTTCTATAGAAAGGTTGGCAAAGAGAAATGATGCAGAGATATGACAAAAGTAAAAAAATGAAAAGGCCTAAAGATGATTCGTTAAGCAACCTGTGAAGAAAATTAATTCTGAATTAAGGACAGTATTACATTTTTGGGACTGTGCTTCGATCGAGCAGTAAGCACAAATACAATTATACCTAGTTTGATGAGGTAATCAAAAATTACGATGACAACTGTACAAAACATTATGTCTATGTTTAAATTGAACTTCCACTGTGTATTCTCTCAAAGTCTCGAACTCATGATTTTGCTCACAATAATGATGATTTACAAAAAGGCAGTAACGCAAAATACTATCTCATATGATACAGAAAAAAGAAAAGTAACCGCGACAACAATATCACACAGTAAACACTAGTTAGTAAAGAAAGTGATTCAACGAAATCAACAATACGATGTCACACGCTCTCGCGTCAAACGAAAAACTCGATGGCTATATAATTAAAAGTGTTTCCAATCAACTTCTACAGATCATCGATCATCTTTTTATTACAAAAGAAACCATAATTTATGTTACTTTTCAAGTTACAAGTCACTATCATTCACTAGTTAGCTACAAAATCGTATGTATCGATAAAACTTCGTTAATTTTCGCGCTTTTTTCGCGGGACAGTCGCGCGCGCCTCGCGACAGTTCGACAAACTGAACGTTTTGTCTCAGATTTTCGAAATGGAACGTTATTTTAAATTTAGTTCGGAAGAGGATTTATGGCGTCGCAATAAATGTTGTGCGACTTGAATTTATTTGTATTTTAACTAATATTATAAATGCGAAAGTGAGTTTGTTTGTTTGTTACGCTTTCACGCTAAAACGGCGGAACGGATTTGGATTTAATTTGGTACATGGGTAGACCATGACCTGGATTAGAACATAGAATTCTTTTTATCCCGGTAGTACGTTCCCGTGGGATTACGACCTCATTGCGGGCGAAAACGCGGGCCAAAGCTAGTACGAATACCTACAAAAATATGAGTGCTCTTTAATCGGTTGAATAAATATGCCGTTTTAGTGAATATTTTTTGATAATTCAATGTTTTCGGAAACATTTCATAACTTCCACTTTTCAGCTATTTGCACAATATTGTATTATAATTTATGAAATCATAATTTGCATGATTTATGTGGCGTTAAGAGCTTCAAATTCATCGTTATGCATATGATGAAAATATTTAGGGACTTATTTATAAGTTTTGCAAGAAAAACATATCTGGCATAACCTAAATATGCAATTTCTTTCAAAAAATATTTTTTCTGATTCATAATCTGTAATTCCGAACAGACTTCACGGCCAGTCTAGTTTTCGCCTAGCGTAAACACAAAACAAATTCAGCATGAACGCTAAATATTGATTTCAAAACCTATTCCTGGAGTACTGAGCATAAATCACGGAAATTAGGTCATTCACGACTGGGCACACTGACGAGGCAGTTCAAGCGATGTTTTGAAATGTTCATTAAAAACTTTACAATGTTATTGGCATGTTGACGTGAATGACACGTCCTAGTTATTGACTAAATTAAGCGTAATTTTTAGTTTCGGTAACCTATGTTTTCTACTGTGTAGATAATGTTAGACTGGTTAAAATTGGAACCATCAATCATCATTAATCATTAATCATCTAAATAGATTATTTTCTATTTTGTGAATGTGAGAACGTTGCAGGTCTAGTACACTGTACATTTGTTGACTATTTTCTACTTTGTTAAGTACCTGGTAGTTGTTGAAAGGCCTACATTGTCCTCCCATACCTATTAACACTGTTATTTGAAAATATTGTAAAAGCCCATTATTTTTAAGAGTAACCATGGAGTTTCTTGCCGGCTCTTCTCCATAGGAAACGACCAATTTGGAACCGTGCACCTAGCTTCTGACGCTTCATAAGTGCCCATGTAGGTTTATGTGAAATAAAATATTTTGATTTTGATTTTGAACCAGCTGGGTGTATTTTCATTCGACTCCCGAAAGTTTTTCAGTTTTTCAGCTTTGTGATTTCAGCTGCATCCGGTTAGACTGGCAGCTTTCTAGTTGGGTTAGTTAGGAAAAGGCTAGGCAGATGATGATGATGATGATCAGCTTTGAGTTAAAAAGAAATTAATTATATTTAAATTATGTCCTTATCTTCCGTCAAGAATTTTCCGAATGACTTTTCTCGTTACCAGAGCTCATAACTTTTTCTCTTCAGTAATAAAACCAAGTAATTAAAACGAAACTCTTCATATATTGACATCTCAATTCAAAACAACAGCTGTTGCATTAAAAATAAACAAAAAAAAAAGAAGAAAATTCGGACATGGCCGCTCTTGGAATTCTACATTCAAATTTTTCGTGACTTTGTAATGATATCAAAGATTTAAATCGTTAGATTCACCCTACTGCGTCAATAGATAGTCGCGTTTTGGTTTTGTTTTGACACCTCTGACACACTATGACGCAGTGACATGACTTCATTGTCATGGAAACGCTACTTAATTGTGTGTGAGCTCACTCTTCTCAGTGTGGATACTTTTGCGCGTGACCAAGTGCGAATTTTACCAATGAAACTGAACGCGATCAGCACATCTGCACCGCCTTCAAGAGCTGTCAGTGTCAATATTCCTCAGAAAATAATGACACTGACAGCCCTTATACGTGGTTTATGTGCTGATCGCGTCCAATTTAATTTGTGAAATTCGTACTTAGTCACGCGCAAGTATCCATACTGTGTGTAAGTACGGTGAGGGCAAATCTAGCGATTTAAATCTTAGAATGATAGTCAACAGAACATTCCGGGCGGGGTCATCAAACTTTGCAAAGACAGCTGATTCTATATTCTTCATACGATCAGCGATTACCTTCTAAATGCCCAGTAAATATGTAAATTAGTCTATAACAGTGCATGCTGAGTGTTGCAGTTTTATCGAGACATCTGTTTGATTTTTATCGCCTTACTTATCATTATGAGACTATCAATCTTGGCTTTATTGGCAATGAAACTTGTCAAGCTTGAAGTATTATGCGAATTGTCTATTGTTATGTTCGTGTATGTTCGTGATTGGCTTCAGTTAGAAAATGTTTTAGTAGTTAAATGATATGTTGATAAAAATGGCTTAGAATCGATATTCAAAATCGATTATTAATTCGATTATCGAAATTGTCATAGAGAATATTCAAAATGGCTGAGGAGAAAATTAAACTATTCGCTAACGCGAGCGGTACAGTAGCTCCATTATTAATTTGCACTATAAGTTTTACTTACGTTAAAGATTATTTTTCACTCACATTTTATAAGTATTAATAAAAGGAATGATGGCTGATTAAAAAAAAAAGAAATTCTATTTAGTCCGTCAGTCAGATAATAAAAAATATTAAGACACGTATTTTTTGCTATATCATGAGTAATCATGACTAAATAAAACGCATTTAAGTTCAGTGGCGACTCGCTTCGTCACAACTATAACAAACTACGTATAAAATCTAGCAAGGAGTGACGTCATGCCACATTTTAACTCAATTTATCGCCGTAATCTTTTGATTACGTAAAAAAATAAAAAATACGTGTCCAATATTTTTTTAATACTCTATATGACGGACACATTGATATACGCAGTAATATATAAGTCAATGGACGGACATAAAAATTTTTAGTCATCATCCCTATTTCGACAACTACAGAAAAATCTATTGGTTACAAGTTATATGATGTGTTGTTGTTGAAAATATTATTAGAGGAGAAATAATGCACTACTTACGATATAGATTATTCACTCGCTTTTTATATTAAGAATTTCGGTAACAACACGGAAAATTGTCGTCAAATATTTTTATTTTTCTTCCTTTGAGCGGCCCTTCAGGACTATTTTAAATCTAACCTTGGTGTTTACATAATATTGCTATTATTCTAATTTCAAATTAAACTTTTTTTTTCATTGTCAAGGAATTCATCGATAAGCTTCATTTGCCTTTTTAATAGTGATATTGGATAATTGTCTTTTTATGTATGTAGGTTATGATATTGTTTCATTGAGTTACTGGCTGGGATTAATATCGGAATTCACGCTAAATGCGCGACTAGCTCTTGAAACTATAACTAATGGCTTACTGGTTACATTAATAGCCAACATTGACACATTTTCTACGGAAACTGATGAATTACTGGCTATTTTGACAGACAATTTTAATCGTCGTTGTTTATAGAGATCCAAATCATGACGTTAATGAAAAATACTGATTAAAGTTCTTACATAACTGCACGTAATTTATCGAATTAAATAATCGATAAATGTCATATTTCACCGTAATTATAAATTAATGAATAGAGAAAGGATAGTGTATCACGATGTTAGTAGTAAAATGAACATCGAATTAAAAAAAAAAAAGACGGTCATTAACACCAAGAATGAAGGATTAGAAAGTTCTCGTAACACCATGGAACAGAGAGAGTTTCAAAAAAGTTTATTCTTTTTTTTTCAGTTGTAGTACAGTCCTACCAACATAAGTTGGTTGGTTGCCGTCCTCTTTCAATTCACACCTAAGTGTGAATTGAAAGAGGACGGCACTGTCGATGCGTCGACACAATCGAATGACATGCGTCGGCACAATCGAAGACATTTCAACATGACGGCCGTAGTTCCAATTTTCGCCATTTTACAGATAAGGTGGTAGGAGTGTACATATAACTGAAAGAAAACCACAGAGAACAACTGTTGCTGTGGAGGGTTCTCGATATGTAATGGATGGTCACCCATCCACGAACCGACCTCGGCAAGCTTAACCTTCGATCGACCCGCGCGGCTATTATTATTTAGCCACGAGCCTTAAGACATACATCAATAAGTATATAATACCCACTTAGTTCTTCAATGGCCAGAGTAGGTAGGTAGGTACTGAACTATCAGACATTCGCGTTATTGAGTGCCCAACTGAAGTGTGTATTTTCGGCTCGGTCAAGGAACCATTGGAGGCCGAAATTGAATTATTTTTTTTAATCTCTAGGTCAGACACAAATTCTTGTCATTTGTAACTTTTTTTACGTAAATAAATCTGTTTTGAAGACGAAAACATTTGTTACAATTTATCAAAGTTACATGCCAATTAAAAATAGAAAGTAGCAGAATAAACTAGCTAAACAGTAAACAAGAAATTAAAAAATATGTTGTTACATTAAGCCCCATTTACACGGTGCAAGTTTCTGGAACGTTCAAGAGCAATAATTGTATGCTATTATGGCATACAATTATTGCTCTTTACAAATTTACAATTATTTCTCTTTTTATGGCATTGCCATAAAGCACATTAAATTTTATTGTCATTCAAGAATTGCATGCAAGTGTTTACACGCGTGCGATGCCTTAAAATGGCATAAATTTACAATAACTGAATGCAAATTTTGCTAATTCAAAAAAATCGCATGCGACTTACGCCGAGACAATAAAATTGCAAGGCGATTATTGCATGCAAGTTTTGCCTAGACTAAACACAGAGTTGGACGTCCTTGTAAAATTGATTCAAGTATTACCCGTCTTTGCGTTGCCAAAATATTTCATTAAATTTTATTGAACGTCCTTGTTTCATTCGCTCATGTTTGAATAAAATTTTCATGCCAAAATTGAATGTGATTTTATTGTTCGTGCGATTTATTATACGTACAATTTTATTGCATGTGCTGTTTACACCTATACCAGTTTTGAACGGCAACTAACTTGCCATACGTGCAACAATATTGTACGTGTTGTTTAGTCGGTGCCAGATATTTGCCCTTCAATTTTATAGTATGCCACAGGCATACTATAAAACTTGCGCCTAAAAGGAGCTTTACACAGTGGACGCAGGACATTTATAGCGGACCTTAAAATTACGCGAAAACTAATAGTCAAATAAAATTTTACTTACGTACTTACATGCATTTTATATGTCCATTAGTACTAGAATTTATACACTTTTATCTTTTACTGCGACGTGGCAAAAGTTTAGTAAGGCTTTTGTTTATGGTTATACGCAAACACCATGAAAGAGTTTTTAATACACATTACCCGAGTCTATTTCACCACACAATAAAAAGTTAACACATTTGAATTTGGCCAATCAACCTTATTTCTACTGATTGCTGTTTTAATTAACAAACCGTTTTTTTACTAACGAGTATTTTATCTCAATTAAAACGAACCAGTACTATTTTTATCACAGCAGAAGCATTTCAACCAAATCAATCACATAAAAAACACAATTCGCGCCAATATAACTGTCAAAAAGAAACGACATTATTGGGTGACACTTATTTTTTTTAAAGCCAGTTGATGTAGGCAAAAGTCACATAGAGACTGCCACGGGTTATGCACGCGTATCCTGTCCCAAGGTAAGCAGGACGGGTGCTAGGCCAGTGGGCGTTCCGTTCCTCACCAATGAACTTCATAACAATTACCTTGCATTGTTTTGTTTGTCATCAAGCTACCGGTCTTATTGATGCCGAGATAATTAATTTAATTAAAGTCTTTGATAAGTTTGATCGCTGATAATTGTGAGAAACGGACTGTAATTTTAGTATTACTCAACAATGATAGATTAAGGCGAGTGGAGCTGCTAACTAGCGCCATCATTGAAAAAAAATAATAAGTCTGGATATTAAGGAACATTTTGAAATTTCCTACGCTCACATTTTTAGTCAGATAGGCAAGGCAAAATTTTTTGTACAAAAAAAATCAACACTAAAATTCCTAGGTTCGAAGTTTTAGCAGTTAACGCCAAAAACGGCACCTTAAGCCGACGTACGCACGGACGTAAAATTATCGCAGCGGGATTTTATCGGGCACTGGATTTTCAACTCTCGGCGCTAAGCAGAGCGTTGAAAATACAGTGCGCGAAAAAAAATCGCCGCGATATTTTTACGTCCGTGCGAACATCGACTTAGTGACGTCTGAGTCCAGTTATAATAGAACTAGCAGCGCCCCGCGGTTTCACCCACTTAGGTAGAGAACTCGTAGCAATATCGAGATAAAAAGTATATTATGTGTTAATCTAGGTTATAAATTATCTGTGTGCCAAATTTCATCAAAATCCGTTCAGTAATTTTTGCGTGAAATATTAACAAACATCCATCCATCCTCACAAACTTTCGTGTTTATAATATTAGAAGGATACATAGGATTTAAAAGGACTGCCTTATTTCCGTATTGTATAACATACTTATATCATAATTACGAAGCGTGTATGACCAGCTGTATGAACGTAAACGATACAAAAGAAGTATGTAAGGATCGCAGCAGGTGGCGTTCTGTAGTTTCTGCCTACCCCCATGGGAAGATGGCGTGAGTTAGTATGTCTTATTTCCCATCTACAATCACGTAAAAATATTTAGCCCTCAAATAATATTAAATTTTCATCGTTATTTTCTCTTGACTAATGGCCATTAACCGGCACAACACTACTGATTTTTCCACATAAAATAGCCAGTAACCTGCATGAAGGTTGCACAGATAATATAAAAACCTTATTAGCGACATTTGGCGTTTGTTGGACAAAGGTAATAAAAGCTGTTCATCCAGTATTCCAGTCAGGACGGATACGACCCTTGTCTTTTACTGTGGGAGAGCCGAACTGATGTACAGACATATTAAGGTGGGTGCAGACGAGCTTATTTTCAAAGAATGTTGTAAAAAAAGTGGACATAATTATTTAGACTTGTCATAATAGTTTTTTTTTTAAGTATTCCTTGTACAAACAAATTATAACTTCAAGACATTGACAGTGCAGATTTCATCTACTTATTTATTTATTTATTTATTCAATTGGTCTTACGAGCTAACAGACATACCATCTAAAACGCTCATATGATTACTTAACTAACAATTCAATTGTGGCTACACACACTCCTCTCCTTATACAATAGATGATGCTTGCTTCTTGGCACAATAATTCTGGCTTCAGGTGGATTTTTTATAAATTTGGAAATATTACCAAATAACCGTTTATCACGTACAGGACTGCCTCGTTGGTCTAGTAGCCGCTAGCGCTACTGCTGAGCATGAAATCTTATCTTCGATTGCCAGGTCGGGCAGGTTTTTCCATCTGGAATTTCTCAGTAGCAGCCCGGAGTCTGGATTTGTGCCCGGTTAATGACAATAGGCGCGCCCCCTATTACATGGGACTTATACATAACTGGCGAAATGTGGGTGTGCCCACGATGGGTACATCTCTACCTCCCTCCGGGGAAACAAGGGGTGAAGTTATCATGTTATATTTATAACTAGCTGTGCCCCGCGGTTTCACCCGCGTAGACTAGAATAAAAAGTTGCCTATGTGTTAATCCACGGTATCAGCTATCTACGTACCAAATTTCATCTAAATGGGTCTAGCCGTTTGAGCGTGAAGAAGTAACAAACACACACACACACTCACAAACTTTCGCCTATCGAATATTAGCACAGTCACGGTCGTCCGACGAGAGCCCGAGCTGCTTACGTAGTTCGCCGAACTTCGTAAGCAGCTCGGGCTTCGTCGGATGACTGTATGACGTATAGACTGTGATATTAGTGTGATAAGTACATAGTGCTAAAGAGGCCTTCAATAGTCCTAATCTATTAATAACATGTTAACAACCATAATAAAGATGAAGATGAACACAAATTAGTAACAATGGAATAATGAATTTAAGAAGTTATGGATATTTAGATTCACCGAAAATTAATATCATGTCTGGATGCAGTCTGCACTGCAGGTAAACGAAGTCCTCTTCTCAAACAGAGAAGAGTTCTCATGGCATGTTAGTAGTTAAGCTACTTGTTTGATTCGCTTACAAAACGTTTAAAAAATGTGTGAATGACACCATGTTTCTAATTAAACTTAACACTTTATGGGACCAAACTATCGGAGAGATAAATAAAATCTGAACTGGGAAATAAGCCGACGTTCGCGCGGACGTAAAAATATCGCGGCGGGATTTTATCGCGCACTGGATATTCAACTCTCGGTGTTGAGCCGAGCTTCGAGAATTCAACCTAACAACAACAGAGTGCATTCCAGCGCGTCGATAAAACACACTGTTGGATTTCCAACTCTGGGCGCTAAGAACAGCGGTGAAAATCCAGTGCGCGAAAAAAAATCGCCGTGATATTTTACGTCGGCTAAATGTGCACAAGCACATATATAATTTCTAACGAGACGACATCTATTATCGTGGACTGAGTCTCGAATGACGTTTCTTACAGTTACATCATCATTTACCTAGCCTTTTCCCAACTATGTAGGGTTCGGCTTCCAGTCTAACCGTATGCATGCAGCTGATTACCAAAGTTTTGCATGGATCGACTGACTGTCTGACCTCCTCAACCCAGCTACTGGGTAATACCCCTTGGTTAGACTGGTTGGCAGACTTTCAGGCTTCTGATAACCCGTAACGACTGTCATAGATCCACGAATGACAGCCGGGACCAAAGGCTTAGCGTGCTTTACGAGGCACGGAGGGGTTTTGGAAGATGACTACCCACGGTGCGGCTGTTACTACTTTGCCACAAGCCCCTCTCAATTCACTCCAGTTACCTAGTTCGTGATCATTTTTGTGTCTAATAACTACACGTGCGCGTAAATTCTACCTACTTTTTTTAATTTCCTTATTCTCTGTTTTAACTGCTTTTGAAGCAAACAGAGCGTCAAACAATATCGAAGTAAATTGCATGTAATTTGGGTGCTTTTGGCTCAATTACTAGAAAACGTAGTAACCGAGAGGGGCGAGAGGCAATGAGTCTTGTAGAAATAAGGAGGAAATTTGCAAAGCGAAGAATGAGAGTATGGTCCTCTAATGTTGAACCTACTGAACTAATATGGATGTATTTACATGCCCATTAATTTATTCGTTCAATAAGAAGAGAATCCGGCCAGTAATTAAAAAAGCATGACTGGATTTTTCAACTTTCTTCTAAAGATTTTTCTTCTAAATGACTTGCTGTTGCAGGGCAAAGGCCTCTTCTCATTCAGAGAAGGCACTAGCATTGATCACCACGCTTGCTCAAGAGGGGTTGGCGATTTCAGACTAATTAAGCTTCTGGCCGCGACTTCGTCCACGCATCCCATCGCCCGCCCGCGCTGTTAGGTAGGTACTTCGTCTTTTCTCACGTTTTTTTTTTTTACTGGGTACTAAGGGTCATAGCGTGATGCTGAATAGCCTTCCTCAAGAATTGGGCTATCAAATGCAATTTTTCAAAGCTGACTGGTAAGTAGTTCAAGAGGTTAGCACGCTCAAACAAACAAACTTCAGCATTACTAAATTAATAAATCCAGGTTCCTCACGACGTTTTTCTTCACCGATGTCAATGACGAACTTAAAAAGTACATAATGAATTGAAAAAGTATTATTGGTACATTCAACAAAAGAGATCTAGGCAGGGTAGAGTAACATATTTCTATGTGAATTGCTTCATGTTCAATTTCGTGACAATATACAAATTTGTGTTGGTGTGTTACAATGTTGGTGCGTTGCAATTCACATATAAATATGTTACTCTACCCTGCCTAGATATCTCTTTTGTTGACTGTATTTGCCAGGATTTGAAATTTTGAACAACCTTGTGCATGAGAGGCGAGGCCTAAAAACACTGGGCCATCACGACATTCTACATTAATTCATACAAATCCTTAAAAATTAAGTATTTATTTTGAAAGTAATCTCGTGTGAGCCTGCCTTTACACCGATAACTTTTTACAGCAAAATTGAAATGAAACCCGTTCTTGAATAAAAACCTGTAGCTGTCATTACAAGAAGTTTTGTTTTGGCCATCATTCTTTTTGTAACCTGTTGCACTGCAGTTTATTGAAATATTGTCTCGAAGACAAAATTGTGTGGTTAAGGCGAGTACCTATCCTACATTCGTGAAATCGTCGTTTTTGAGAGCCGAATGCTTTTAAATGAGCCTACAGAAAATTCCAGAAAAAATATAGCATATGATAATTTTAAGCAACATTAAATTGAAGGATGTTTTTTATTGAAATAAGGTTGTTTTCAACTTTAAATTCGCTACTGCTTCTAAACTAAAAGTGATGTTTTCACAGCTTGACGACGACAATATTGGTAAATCACTAATGTTACAACTGTGCGTTTTTTATTTTAAAATAATAATAAATTTTTACAAAACGCAACTTTAACAGCGGAAACTTCGTACTTACTCACCTTAATTTTTTCAAAGTAATTATTTGCAGTAAAAGCGGTACAAAAGATGGTAGTTATATAAATTGTTAGTGCGATGACACATTTCGCCATTTCGGTGCATGCAAATATTAAAGTACCTAAATAAGATGCTAGTTTCAATAAGCAAATCTATACACAAATGAACACAATAAATATTATTCAAATTTAAATAATTTAAAGAAAATTTTAAGCTTCAAAAACGCAACAAAATCCCTAATTGATAGACACAATGTAAAATAAATAGATATTTATTTCATGTTTTAAAGATAAAGCTTTAATTCTGACAGTTTTGTTTACGTTTGTAAAATTTTAAACATAAAAAAGATCATAATACCTATTCTCTTTCGATTTGCACTTTTTCTCTTAGTTTGTGATCAGCTCTAAAACCGATGATCAACCCAGAAACTCTGTGACCGTGACGATCAAAACAAAATGACTTCGTTCATTAGAGCATCATAAAATAAATAGCGCATAGAAATAAATTAAGGGTTTTACATTTCATTTTATAAGGAACTATTATTTTTTTTAGACAAGACTTACAAATCGTTGAGCTCCGATGAGCTGCACGATTACTGACAAATGCGTGCACTGACTAGACAGGTCCACTCAATCTGTGTCGTTCTTTCCTCAAAACACCATTTCAGACACCAATCTACATGGTCTTCACATGATCTGACCAAGATTATGTCTGGACTTTAAAAGAGACTGTGACCTCTGAGTTTGTTTCAGCCTTTCTTCTCAGAGTCGTCAGATAGGAAACGCCGACCTCATCTACTTAGTTATTTAAAATATGTTTGACGTGTAAAAGAGTTTATACAAACTTACTTACAGAAATAAAATCATTTAAGTATCATGTAATGAATAAAAAAGCATTATCGCTAATAAAACCTAACGCATTTATTATTTACTATCTTATGCCTGTGGCTGCGCCCCCATGGAGAAATTATCACACGGAAACGTATGTCAAACCCGACTGGTACTTAGTTCCAGAGATTAGCGCGTTTAAACAAACAAATTTTTCAGCTTTATTATATTATCATAGAGAAGTACCTATAGATTATATAAATAGAAGCACCATCTAATATTCTACTAGACACTTTCTCAAGAGGAGCTCGTGGCTAAGTAATAACAGCCGCACGGGTCGATCCATCATTGGTCCCAGCTGTCATTCGTGAATCTTTTCACAGTCGTTACGGATCGTCAGAAGCCCGAAAATCTGACAACCAGTCTTACCAAGGGGTATCGTATTACCCAGTTAATGGGTTGTAGAGGTCAGATAGGCAGTCGCTCCATGTAAATACTGGTATTCAGCTGCATCCGGCTAGACTGGAAGCCGACTCCAACAGGTTGGTAAAAGGCTAGGCAGATTGACTTTCTCAAGAAACTGTGAAACACGCCCTAAAGGAAGTTACAAGAAACTTTTCCTAGAACAAGAGAAAATTAAAGGAAAACAAGTAAATTTTCACACTAACCTTAGATTCAAGCCGTTCCGACTCATTCTTATAATGCGTTCGTTCACTTTCCACCTTGTCCAGTTTAGCCCGGAGTGTCTCCAGCTCATCCTGTTGAAGAAACAACTTTATAACTAAACGTACAAGGTTCAATTTTGTTCAGTTTAGGTCCTAGTGTTAGAAAACGTGCACTTTCTGCTTATACTTATCGATTTGTTAGTGATTATGGATGCTGTGACCCGCATGCTTAACTCGTCATTTGTATATAATATTTAACTTGGTAATGTTTCATTATAATATTTTCTTGTAAGTATACGTATAAGATGGTACAAATGCGCGTTTTTAATTGACACGGGTTTTCTCTAACCAACAGGTATTTTTAACCGACTTCAAAAAGGAGGTGGTTCTCAAATCGTCGGAACCTTTTTTTTTTTTTATTTTTTTTTTATGTATGTTCCCCGATTACTCGAAGATGGCTGGATGGATGGAAGATGGCGATGGATGGGGGGGATGGATGGATGGTCGATTTAGATTTTTTTTTGTTTTGTTCGAGAGGGTATACATCAAAGTTGGTCCCATATAAAATTGATTAACTTTGCTTCGGTAGTTTTTGAGTTAGCTTCATTAATTCGTATTTTTTCCCCACTTTTATATGGATGATGTTCTGGTTTGTTTTGCAGGTAGTGGTATTAGAATTTGTGTGGGGTAGGTACCACAACTAAAAAGTGAAAAATAAAAACTTTTTTATAAAAAAATACAACCGACTTCCAAAAACAACACTACAAAGTGAAAAATAACTTTAATTTCGGAAGTCGGTGGCAAAAAACGAAAATACATTTAACCAAACACCGACTTCCGAAATTAAAATTATTTTTCACTTTGTAGTGTTGTTTTTGGAAGTCGGTTGTATTTATTTTGTAAAAAAGTTTTCATAATAACTGTTTTTATCTTCTTTTGTTTTGCGTTTCCACCGCTGAAGACATTTTCCACTAGATATTCTTGACATTGTGTTAAAGACATACGATCTTGCACTTGGATTCAGTTCAAATCAAACTTTGGTAATCATAAGAGCTTGATTTCCCTCCCAGTCAACAAGCCTCAAGTTTTTTTTTGTCAATTGTCAAAACAGGTTTTTGATTGGCTGTTGTTATGACAGTTGACAGCAAATTTACTGACGGCCTTTCAGGACCGGTCTCAAGGCTTAGTGAAGTACCTATTATGCATTTACTGGGGCTTACACACTGAATCATACTAGGTCAAATAATCAACATTCCTTAGGAATGTTTAGCACTGAACAATAAATATGGCGTCATATGTTCGAGCGTAGCGCACACGACTGCTCCGTTGAAGATGCGCGGCAGAGCGGCGCGTCATCGCGTGCCTTTGACGGTAGTTGGAGAAAATTTAGACTAACTGTTAGAGGCGGAATTTTAAGTGGAGTTTATATTGATTCTAGTTTTTCATTATTAAAGTTAAGAATATTTATTTGATTTAATTTGTGTATCGTGCATGGCAATAATTATGTACTGAAAATTGTCAAACTTTCTGTGGCAGTATTTTTGGAATGCCTTTTTTTATCTTTGTTGATCTGAATGTAACATTGGCAAAAAGTTTCAAAGGATTTCATAACTTATGTAGTGTTTCACCAGTTTCACAACGTTTACAAATATCAAACTCTAGCTAGACTCAGAAAACGACCATAAAAGCGCCAATAAACACCTTTAATAACGCCATAAAAGTATACATCCAAAGCCATAAGGGCCAACCCACACTCGACCGCAAGCTTCCGCAGCATTACGCTCGTTACACAACCCACACATCTAATCGCACGTTTGATTTCTAATCGCATAATCCGAGCGGTGTATACCATGATTATCTACCAATTAGAGCGAACCTGTCATACATACTGTTACACCATGCGGAAATGGCTGCTGCCTCCTGTGTGTGGGAATGTGGGTAAAAACGTTGTGTGCTGCAGTGAAGTGGTGTTAGGGACTTTGTATACTTGTCCGTTAAGATACTTTAAGATGGTAAACGGTAAATACAAATCAGAGATTTTTGTTGGTGCGGAAGTTATGAAAGAAAGCATTCAAGCAACGTTGTGCCTTTTTGAGGTCGGCTAAAAATTTAATGTTTCTGTCCAGGAATCGTTTGCGATCCAGGATGAAAAGAAGCCTATGTCCTTACCCAGGTCATGGTCTATATGTGTGCCAAATTTCATGTATATCCGTTCAGCCGTTTTAGCGTGAAAGCGAAACAAACAAACCCACTTTCGCATTTATACTATTAGGATGTTGGGAGTTTTTGAAGCACCTCGGCAACGATAGACCAATTGAGCTAGAAAACTCTGCGATTAATCTAACAAAGGGAAAAAAATTACGTCCCTTACCTACTGGGCGAAGGTGATCTCATTGTTCTACCAAGGTAGATAAATGTTAAAAGAGCCTTTCTTCTGAAAATTTTGAACATAAGCTGTCAATCATACACACACACATACATACATATTTGGATATCTACTGTTTTTCTTTGTGTATCATCATTAGTTTTCTTTTGTAAATCAGTTTTTTGTATTTTCCTTTTATAGTAATTACGAGTAAATTATTTGAAATTAAGAAATTTATTGTAACGTACTTAAACCTATTTCATGTATAGCAACAAATGTTAACGGAAAGAAGAAGCCTGGATCTCACGACACAGGGAATCCTAGTGTGAGTTCCAGGAAACAACACATCGAATGTAATTTCTTAAACAATATTTATTGTTTAAGAAATTTAAGAATAATTTTATTCTTATTCTTAATCTCGATTTTAGGCTACTTATCTTTTAATAATGAGTTACTGAGGAGTCAAAGAAAGTCTTTGGAACACGAGGTGCCGTATAGAATGTGTACAGCCCCTAACACTAAATATTACGATAGATCTTACAAATTAATAATGTATCAGCTATTATTGCCATTAAATCACGAGATAGATACGTTATAGAATTCTTGCGCACGATTACAATTGGAGCGGATGCTGGTTCCGCGTGATTGGTTTAGACAATAACATGGTTTCGTTGTACCTATTAGTGTACGAGTCTTGCGGCAATATTATTTAGTTATTCGATGAGATCTAAAGCTACTGTAAACATGTACAATAGTTAGTAGACATACTATAAAAACTGCTGTTTCCGTATCCGGAAAAGCTGGTTGAAAATGTGAAAAAGATTAATTTAACTATGCAAAATTAGTAAAGGAAAATAAAGTAAAAATCTTTTATTTATACATTCGAAAATACAATATGGAGGTATTGTTGGTTCCAAACTAGGCACAGCCTGAATCTTAGGCACGTAATACATTTTGGTAATTATGAAATAAAATAAATTATAAGGTAAGGTAGTGTACGACACAACTTAGATGTAGCGTAGATTTGAAAATTTGCATTCATTCATTTGAATTTTACGAATGTATTTGGTAATATGACTTTACAAGTTGTTGTGTATGCGTAAACATCATTTTCGCCTAAAGCAGTAATAAAAATTGGTGATGTTGAAGGCGCACTCAGTTCGGGTCGTGATCGGTTTTACGAATTTTGCCGATGTCACATTCTGTAATTAGTCTGTAAGGAAATCTATTTCTTTTTTCTTCCTTTTGTGACGTGCGTAGTGTAATAGGATTAAATCATATGGACGAGCGATTTCATTTTATTGAAATGTTACATCAACTCGCCCGTCACCGTCGCAGTTTGCGGTATAATAACAAAATGTATGAAAAATTATTGCGATGTAAAGCTAATTGTTATTGCTAATCGTGCAAATTGCGTAAACCACTAGCTATATACCTATATCATTTCTTCAGGCCGTTCTAACCACCGTATTACAAAGACATTCTACGGTGTATTTACCCTAATATCTGAACTGTAGTAAGATATTTCTGTAGGTCGTACAAACCGCGCTACCTGGGGTACACATAGACATTTTACGGTGTATTTACCCTAGCAGGTACCTGTACAGTAGTCAGATACCAACACAATAACATCACGTATTGAACACAACGCGGTGTGCCCCATTTGTTGTACTAGTTAGCATTACAAATGACTCCAACTGTTCACTGAATTAAATGTATAAGCCGACGTTCGCACGGACGTAAAAATATCGCGGCGGTATTTTATCGCGCACTGGATTTTCAACTCTCGCTGGTGAGCCGAGCGTTGAGAAACCAACTTAACAATAACAGAGTACATTCTAGCGCGTCGAAAAAACACTGTTGGATTTTGAACTCTCAGCGCTAAGCAGAGCGTTGAAAATCCAGTGCCCGGAAAAAAATCGCCGCGATATTTTTTCAACGCTTCGCCTAGCGCCGAGAGTTGGAAATCCAACAGTGTGTTTTTTCAACGCGCTGGGATGCACTCTGTTGTTGTTAGGTTGGATTCTCGAAGCTCGGCTCAACAACGAGAGTTGAAAATCCAGTGCACGATAAAATCCCGCCGCGATATTTTTACGTCCGCGCGAACGTCGGCTTAAAGTACTGTAGATTAGTCTAAACATGCTGCAGTGAACATAGTGAAAACCGGGAGGAAGATGTTTTGATGTAAAAAGGATATATCGAGGCGTGGTTTAGCTCAGTGTGTAAATGAAATGGCGTTATGGCTGTCTAGTTTGACGCAAGAGAGATAGAAGACTCTTCCGCGCACCGGAACTAAACGCGCTTCGTTTAAATGTAGATTTACGACAAAATGCTATACATAAATCAATTTGTAGCTTAGTAAGTTCTTAATATGTTTAAAAACCTTCGATTTAAGGCAAATTTTACTGCACAATAAGCAACTGTTTATCGTAAAAAACAGAAAATAGACGCGCCCTTCTTTGGATTTTTTTTTCTATGGAAAAATTTTCAAGTAAGTAATCATGTTTCGGTTTTAGAACAACAGTAGACAATATAGTCAAATAATATATATGGAAAATACAAACGAATGTGCGGTCTGATACTGCACCCCCATTCTCGCCGCACACGTACCTAAAGCGCGGTACAGCGGTAGCGGTGAAACTAGTTTAAAAGAGCTACTTTGGAAATATTACCGGAATACCACACATTTGAGTTTTGACTGCCACTTGACTAAAACCATCTCAGGAGACATCGAAAACTACACTTTTCAGAGTACTAGTGAAGACTAGTTCCCTGAAAAGAAGTAGAAGTATTGAGAACACTTATTAATTAGTGCAAGCTGAATGGCGTACAGGTCTATCCAGCAGAGGACTGCTTTAGGCTGATGATGATGATTAATTAGTGCGAACATTAGGCCCAAACTGTAATCTGGTTTTGTCTCTCATAATCACAATAGTATTATCATAATAATAAGTTTAGCTCGCTATTTCATCGATTTACTCTATTACACATTTCAAACGTCGTTTTTCCACTCCCAGATAAAGTGCGGAAACATCCCATAGAAACGGAACAGTCAATATTTACGACATCACTCCGGCGCACCTATTCCGATCATGATAAAAACTACATAGCTATCGTTTATGAGCGCCTAGTACTTGTATCAGTTCCGCTATTGAACAGATAAAAGAACTGTTATTATTTATTAGTTCCCATGGAACAGTTATGTGTGATGGTGAACTGATTAATAGGATCAATATGTGGATGGAAAGTTGCTGTGTTGAATAGTGGGTAGTGAATATTGGGGTTATGAGTATCCATTATGTGTTCGGGTTGAAGAATATTATGTGGGGTATATTTTATGCATAGTCAGCCTATAATGTTCCCTCTGCTAGGAAATAGTCCTCCTCGAGCCTAGTGCGGGTTCGTAGATGTCACATGTCTTCAAATTTTTGGTTCCAGGACATGCTGGTTTCCTCACAATGTTTTCCTTTACCGTTTTGAGAGCAGTGGTGATGAAATAATTTACACAAAGTGCATGTCTGGGTTCGAGCCTACGACCTACAACTCGGTAAGTCGAGGCCATTTCCACTGGGCCATACTGCCCCCATATTTTATGAAAACACAAAAACTATTTTCCTACGCTTTTAATTCAATAGTTATTATTTTTTGCAGTTGTGTTGCGTTTGATGATCTATAAGCTCGCTATCAGTTCATAAAATAAATTTCTATACTCTTGACTAAGTCATCATCATCATCTGCCTAGCCTTTTCCCAAGTATGTTGGGCTCGGCTTCCAGTCTAACCGGATGCAGCTGAATAATAATAATACTTTTGACTAAGTCAAGTACCTAAACCAATTTTTTCACGATTTGAGAGGCACCACACACCTACCCCTACATAGATTTAGTATAAGTAATTAAATAGAAAAAAAAACCTTAAATGATGATTCGCAAGTCTTCGTTAAAAGTTACCCGTAATTGGACATTGCGGTGCGTCTGCGCAAGACTTACTGATGCGGCAGACGGAATGTTCTACAACATTAGGCGTCTTAATTAGTTCGTTACATTTCTAATTCGCAGCAATAAATTAACTTTGAATGGAAATTAATTCGAGATTTGTCATAAAATCGGCAGAAAATTTGTGATTAAATAGGTACAACGCTAAATTCCTTTTTCAACCATAACATTTTAAAAAGTTATGTGAACACAAATGGAGTCGAGCAGCAGATTTTTTTTTCGCGATTTTGTGTGTCCTGTAGTACAAGTTTTTGTGTTCATAATGATCCCTAATGGTTCATTTTCATTAGTCGATAACTCGGTCGATAGACAGCATGCGGGAACTCCCCGCAGGCGGCGGGGTAATGACTGATGAAAGTACGAGTAATAAGTCGATAACGCGGGCGGCACACCGACTACGGGGAATCCCCGTAGCGGGCGTAGCAACCAATGAAATTCACCGGTCGTTAAAAAGCGTGCGTGGAGACTCAAACACAAAGAAAATATACCTTCAAAGCAACTGCCGCAGTCGTTCCCTATCGACTAATGAAAAAGGTTCCCCGAATACGGGCCTTATGGCATGCTTTTCAGAAATCTCCAGCACCATGTGGTGTCTATTTATATTGACTAATTAACACGGTTCCATAGGGATCCAGGAGGTAAGGGGCCATAGGGCCTACATGCAGATGCGGGCATGCATTGCAGAAATCTCCCAAACCCCGTATACGAGCCCTATCGACCAATGAAAATGAGCCTTTACCGAGACCGTTGTTTTTAGTCCTATAGTCAAAGTTCTTCATAATGACGAATACAATGACTACCTAAGAGGTTTTCAGTCATTTCAATTACGCCTCGTAAAAGTACCATGTGCTTTTTAAGTCTATAATATTAATCACGTGCAAGTCGTCAGTAGACGCCTAATTGCATCTCACCATACATACTACTAAACAAAATGTTATTAGCAAGCATACCTCTCCGTGTGACTATTGGCACGCGCAAGCGCATTCGCGCGGAAATCGCAAACGATTACAGTTTACCGCGATCAGCGCGTTGATGCGGTCGTCTCCGTTTTTATAGGGCGCGGAAATTACAAGAGAAAAAGACTAGCGTTAAAGCATGCAGGAAATTACTAGGGCTAAGGTGAAAAGATTGATTGCTCGAGGATAAGGTAAAAGGATTAGGTACTTGATCACAGGATATTGCTATGTGGGCCCGCCACATGAATATTTATATAATTGTATAGACCTACATAAAGACGATCTTAATATAAATGATGTAATAATATTAGTCATTAAGGGCCTGTATCACCACCTATATGATTACTTACTTGGCAGATAATTTCATACAAATTCTGTTCCATTTTTAGTACTAAGATTTTCTAGTACCAAGAGTCTCTGAGCTAAGCTGCGGACGGACAAACGGACGGACATAGCGAAAGTATAAGGGTTCCTTGTTGAATACGGAACCCTTATAGTTTCGCTATGTCCGTCCGTCTGTCCGACCGCAACTTAGCTCAGAGACTAGAAAGCTATAATTTGGCATGGATATACATATTCATCACGCCGACAAAGTGGTAAAATATAATCACCTTACCTTCTGTACAGGTAATGTGAGGATGTTTTTTTTTTCTTCTCGTCTACCCCATGGTGTGGGGTGTTGTTGGATGGGACTTTCAAAAATATTGTGGGTTTGTTAAAATAATTTTTCGATTTAGGGATCCGTTTCTGAAATATTAAGCTTTAAAGTGCTAATAATTTGTTAGAGTCAAGTGTCCGTCCCCCTGCCAGCTAAACGGTTAGTTTTGGATGGGTGAAAAAAATCACGGTAGTAGTAAATATAACGAAGTTAAAACAAAAACTATCACAGAATCACAGCTAAGTAGGATTTTCAAGTTTACGAGTCAACCAACTTACATTTGCAGTTGAAATGTATGGGAGACCATGTTTTTCAACTACAGTGTTAAGTTTGTTCTTGGGATAAATTCATCCCAACTACGGAACCCTTCATTGTGCGTGGTTCGACACGCCCTTGGCCGGTTTTGAATTTATTCGGTGAGTAGTGGCTATTCGGACATCGTGAAATAGGCCCTAAATCTGTACCTTCTTTCGACCTCGTAATAGCGGCAGTAATTATTAAAAAAAAAAGTAGATTTTCCTGTTAAATAATATCTCCTCGACGACTCCACCATGTAATACAAATTATTGTTAACACAAATTAACTGTTAAGACATTTGAATTGATACCCATAAAAAAGAACAAAATAATTCTCACCTAAAACTACATAAAAAAGGCCCCTACAAAAAAAAAAAAAAAAACAAATCTCCCTCTCGCTCACTAATAAAGTCTTCATGCGTGATCATTCGTCACACTAAGACCTCACATGTAACATAACGATCATTTCTTTCGAGCTATAATTGAATAGTCAAACGAACTTACCTGTAAGTGAAGTTCGACGGTAATTATACTCGTTGCTGTCTCGTTCGAAGATGATGATTGAATACAATGGTAGTAGGCGTTTAGTCGAGTCACTCGTCACATAATTTTGAAGAAATAACTAAAAAATGAACGCGTCCTAACGCGTGCTGTCACCCGCGGCTGCAACTATATTCATTAAGTTCATAGCGATTTATTGGTTTTACAACACAGGGCCCATGCTCATATCATATACCTAGGTATATAATAGCATGGAATGTTTGGGTTGGGTGGGACTCATCATCTTCGAACGAGACAGCAACGAGTATAATTACCGTCGAACTTCACTTACAGGTAAGTTCGTTTGACTATTCAATTATACTCGTTGCTGTCTCGTTCTCAATGATGATTGAATACAATGGTAGATGTTCAAAGACTAGTTGTAAAAAACAATAAATCTTAATAAAAAATACCTAATAAAAAAAAAATAACAAGAATTTGTTACTTTTATTAAAGGTATTTGCATTCAAGGTATGTACTATGGACAAAACTTAAGCGTGCTCACTTAAGAAAATATTCCTGTGAGAGCGCAGCTAGTGACAAACGAACATTATGCGATCGAGTCGTGAGCCGTGCATGCGATTATCGCCTTTGAGGTGATCATGCGGAACTTTGGCCCATAGTACTTGTACGGGCATTAATTCTTTATCATTAGTTACATAAGGAACCAAATATATAACTACCTAAGTACCTACTTAATTCAAGTTGCACTAAATCATTTTAGTAAGCAGTAAAAAATGGCTTCAGAAAAGTTTCCATTGTTGATTATGGATATTATGATCAACAACAATAGCATAGTTTTATTATACAACAAAATTTGTTGATAATTATCAACAGTAAACCTAGTAAGGTATTCAATCAAATCAAACTAATGTTGTTAGCTCGGCCCAATCCCTTTTTGTAAGAGAATGTACTATGGACAAAACTTAAGCATGCTCACTTAAGAAAATATTCCTGTGAGAGCGCAGCTAGTGACAAAAGAACATTGTGCGCTCGAGTCGTGATTCTTGCTATGCGATTATAGCCTTTGAGGTGATCATGCGGAACTTTGGCCCATAGTATCTACTAATGTAATTTTTGTAATAGTATTCCACTCTCCAACAGCTAATTATAATATAGCTCACAGCTTTTTAGGGCTTTCTTGTTCATAATTTATGCAAGTTAGAACAGTGCAGACATTTTTGTCACTTCTAAATAATTTACTACAGCCTGCTGTAAACTGCGTGCACTTGTTCTATTACCTATAATAATATAATTAGTAAATTTTTTAATCATATCAGTGTTCTTTGATCACTGTATTTTTGATAATACCTAATTAGTTTGTGAGATCGTTAGCGCCCTTTGGCCTGTTGCTAACATTTATAAAGTCACAGTTTGCGGATACCTAATACCTAATTTTAAAAATTATTTTGGTGAAAATAGTTATTTTCAATTCATAAATAATGTACTTCAACAAGAATATTATTAGTATTACATATAGGTTTTGAAAGTCTTTTTATAGAAAACCTATGAATAGCTTTTAACTTCATCAGCTGTAGAGTAACTAAACATTTATAATTAAAGTTAGATTTGATTTAATGGAATTTTAGCTTCTACAGGAAATTCCTTCTTAAAAATCCGAGTGAAAATATTATCTAATATTGGTAATGGTAGTTTTAAAATACTTGTATTTTATAAATTACAGTAAGTATGTTCCATGCTACAAATGTAGGTAGGTACTTTCAGATGCTAATTTATTCATAATTTCAATATTCTACTGTCAATTTCTGGTGAAAAAATAGGTATAATAAACTGTTGCTCTGTCTATAATTATCTTTTATAGTTGGTTCTATTTTTGTATGGCTTGTATGGTTTCTTTGGTTTAGAGAACCATAGAGAATAGAGGGAAAAATATAAAATAGATGATAATATTGAGCCCTACTCGTACACAATGTAAACTAATCACTGCCACAACCCCTGGATCTGGGTTCCACATTGGCACTATGTGTCGATCTGTGATTTAAATAAATCAATTTTAGTTTCACCAATTAAAGAAGTATCTAATCTTTTGATAATGTTTATCATTCGTCTCCAATTCTTCATGGCTAAAGCCTGCTATCACCCCTCCTTGTAGCTCTTTTTAGACTCACCAAACCATTAACACACGTTATTTTTAGTATACCTATGTCATCATCATCATTCTCCTGTCCCTACCCCAATTTATTTGGAGTCGGCGCAACATGTCTTTTCTTCCATACTTCTCTATTAGGTACCAAAATATTAGAAATTTCTCGATTCTCACCATTGTTGCATGATACTGCAGTAATAGATATTGAAAAAAAAAAAAAATACTAAACTAGATTCCACAACCTCATAAAAATCTTTCAGAACATTTTTATCCCAGGAAAGCAATTAATAACAGGGAATAAATGTGAAGCTGAGCTTCCTTCTCAGTCCATTGCTGATGTGCAGCCTGAGAGCTACATGATGTTCCCAACCCTGTGAGGAGGCATCTGTAGATCTCTAACTTGAAATAGGTATATTCTTTCTAAAGAATTTTCCCGATGTGGCCAAGTTTATTGACCACCATTGAAGATTGTGTATGTGTACAGGATTCAATATACCTAGCGTTTATATCATAATTGTCATCATTAATTTATTTACTTGTAATAATTGGATATTAAATTATATATAGTATATTATATTAGAATTACAATAACCTGAACATGAAATCTAAACACCTAATTCCATTTTACCCAAACGTTTTTATCAATACCTAAGGCTAAAAAATTATATGTTTATTAACTTAAAGCTGTTTTGGTATAAAATCTAATTTTTCCAGTATATTATAAAAAGGTAGTACTATCCAAACAATGTAGGTAAGTAGGTACCTATGTGAATGTTTTATATTCAAGGAAGACCATCTTAAATATACTTATGTCTGATAATAAAGCCTCTTTCTTTGAAGCTATAACAGGTTTTCATAGTTTATCATGTAAATGTTACTGAAGCCAAAACAAAGGGTAAATATGAAATTGATACCTACTAATTAGTATTTTTCTTAGGAAAATAAAAAACACACCATGTAAGTATTTCCGATTATGTATGTTAATGTAGGTCATGTAATTGCATCTTTTACAAGTAAATTTATGTAAAGCTTTCTACTGTTTGGTAGGTAGTTTTTCCCAATCTGACATGTAAGTACCTATTATCTTAACAATAGTGTCATCTCCCAATTCAAAGTAAGAAGTAATTAACAAACTTGTTAAGAATAGTTTGAAAAATAACAATTGTAAGTACCTTTATACACAGGTCATCCATTAATTTCAGAACAGGTGTTACCTGTAGCTAAGGACTCTAAAGAATTTGTCATTCAGTAGAGTTTAATCTTATTCCGGTGTCACTTATGTGAATGGGTTTGTATACCGTACTAAGCGATCAGGAATACAAGATCTGTGGTGATTAGTTACAAATCACAAAACTATGAGAATTAAATGTGCCCACCTGTGGTTCACTTGCGATGTTGATGGTTCCTCCTATCCTGCACTTCCGATGGTGCTCCAGGAGACGCCTTCCTCCCCCCCCCTCTTTTTCGCTTCTGCGCGAGGAGGGCTCCGCCAGTTTTAAGTTTTATTTAAATAAAAAATGTTTGATCTAAGCAATGAACTTGCAGTGCTTATTTTAGCAGAGATTTTCAATGAAGAGCTAAGTTTCTGACTCCGTTTCTGTACCAGAAAACTGTTTTATGAATGACAGATAGTAGGAGTGATCAATGTCCCCTTGGATTCAGTAACACCATAACTGTGAATAATTCAGTCTTTAAATTAAAAAAAATATCATCTGGCTTTAAATGTCCTTCAGGCACAGCTGAAGACCCGAGCCCGGGCATGATAGTGCTGTGTAATTTGCTGCTGCCTTAAATGTGTTATCTAGTCTCACTTTCTTGATATTTCCTGAACTGTCACGCTAACTTTTGTTTGATTCAGATTATAACATTAACTGCTCGGTTACTAAGCTTTTTGAAGTATAATGTCCCATCTTTAGGCATCTGTTTAAGCAGGTCTTCTCAAACTCTCTCTGTGTTTTCAATCTGGTTGAATTATTTTTGATGGGCATTCTCATTACTATCATGTGTATCAGATGAGTTGCTTATTGAGGTATATCTGGAAAAAATATATACTTTATGCATACCGTAAGGGCAGCACACATTGTATCAAATAACCATGTAAGTTCCCGCAGAACTTCCCTTTAAGGTTATATAGACAAAAAAGTCAACCATAGGTTGCTTAGCTCACAAGCACCACACACAGCCATTGTAAACCACATGCGCTCCCGCAGAGCGCCCCAGGGTCAGGCAAATCGCTCACATTTTTGCCATTTCGAACCACGTGTGTCCCCGCAGAACACCCCACAGGTCAGACAGAGCTTCAGTTCCAGTTATAAAAAAGTCAACCACGTATTCCTTAGGAACATCCCACAGGTTGTTTAGCTCACAACATAGCCATTTTTAGCCACGTGCGCTCCCACAGAGCGCCCCACAGGCCAGGCATATTGCCATTTGAGGTTAAAAATGTTAATTCTTGATTGCAACCATGTGCAAAGCCGCATGACACAAAACACAATTATCACACTCATGTTTTGGATAAGGTAGCATTATACCTACTCTTGAAGGTCCTTAGACCATTGATATATTTATAAACACCAGTGCCCTAAACTATAAGCAAGTAATAACAGAAAATATCACACCATGCGGTAAATTTTTTACCTCCGCCTTTCGAATTGAAAATTCAAGTTTCTTTACGTTTTTCGAGTGTTTTAATCTTCCTCCGTAAGTGTGATCTTTTTGTTTTCCTTTCTGACTTCCTCTTTTCCATTTTTATGTGAAATTAAACATTTTTTACACAAAATGATAAAAAAAAATGCGGAAATATGTGACGCTGTTACTTGACATAAAAACCGAATGAATATAGTTGCAGCCGCGGGTGACAGCACGCGTTAGGACGCGTTCATTTTTTAGTTATTTCTTCAAAATTATGTGACGAGTGACTCGACTAAACGCCTACTACCATTGTATTCAATCATCATTGAGAACGAGACAGCAACGAGTATAATCACTGATGGCTGGCAGAGATAAGATCTGTTCAGACGATGACGTAATGGTCATACCCTAGGACAATGTAACGTGTGTTGATGGACTAATGGCGGAGTAGAAAGTTTTATATTGAACCGTAGACTTACATTGCTGAAAGTCTAACGTATCTACGTTCTGGCGGTTATATTACTATGATAACCATAAAATTGATGATAGCTATTAGATGTTATAAAGTGATTTATACATAAGGAGAGTGACCTTACGGTTTTATCATATAGATAAACAACTTTTACTATTGGACCAACCCTGAAATCGCAGAAACAGAAGTCAGTTGTTCACTATTTTTGTCGGGTTATTCGTACTTATCAGCACTTAGCAGTACTTAGCAGCTTTTTATTTTAAAATTATTGTTTGATCATAGGAGCTCGTGGCTAAGTAATAACAGCCGCACGGGTCGATCCATCAGGTTAAGCTACGCTTGCCGGGGTCGGTCCGTGGATGGACACGCACGCCGGTTGCGAGTACTACGCACCTGACCTTTCTGAAGAACATCACCAATAAGGTCAGTTAGTAGTATAGTATATAGAGTGACTGGTGTACTAGAGTGACCGATACCTAAACACATGATTGTAGTCTTGATAATAAACAACTTTTACTATGGGACCAAACCTGAAATCGCGAAAAACAAAATCAGCTGCTCCATACATTTTGACGAGTTATGCGAACATGAATGTATAGGGCAGCTGATTTTTTTTCCGCGATTTCAGGTTTGGTCCCATAGTAAAAGTTGTTTGTTATCGTGAGTATAATCATGTGTTTAAGTATCAGTCACTAACTACCCGTCACCCTATATATATGTATGTGTGTGTGTGTGTGTATATGTTAGTAGTATGTGTAGTATGGTAGTTTAATTTTCCTTTTATTTGGGAAAATGAAGGAGTTCGCGTTCCGTTTACCAAAAATATTGCGTAACGTAATTTAATGTCACATTTCTGCTTATGATCAAACAATACTCGGTATCAATCTGCCTAGCCTTTTCCCAACTATCGTGGGGTCGGCTTCCAGTCTAACCGGATGCAGCTGAATACCATTATTTTACATGGAGCCACTGCCTATCTGACCTCCACAACCCATTAACTGGGTAATACGATACCCCTTGGTAAGACTGATTGTCAGACATTCGGGCTTCTGACGACCCGTAACGACTGTCAAAGATCCACGAATGACAGCCGGGACCAACGGCTTAACGTGCTTTCCGAGGCACAAAGGAGTCTCGGTATGTATGTACCCAAAGAAAAACGTAAAGAAAAAAAAAACCTTCCATGAAGTATTGCATTTTTTCGTCTAAGATTGCCTGTCAATAAATAAGGGACTTATGTCAAAAGTCAAATAAATGCATGGTAAGAATGATTATAAGCGGCAACTTTTGATCTAGCTAACATTTCACATTTAATACGTTTGATTCTGATTTTGAAGCATCACTGTATTTCCATTTTCCAATGGTAGTAAAATATACAACCAGGGCTTCGCTCTATTTTAAAGTTTAAAAGCAATTAAATTGGACGCCCGTCTCTCAAAATCTGACAACGTGAGTCTGGTTACATATCCGGATTGCATTATCTGTGGTTAAATGAAACCATTATTTGAAAATAGAAGATTGGATTTTTATATTTTTTATTGACCGAATGTTGCGAACTGGTTCTTAGTCTGCTGGGTAACGGCCTCTCCTCATGTTGCTAACATTAAAAATAAAAAAGAATTTTCAAAATTGGTCCACAATTGACGAAGACATCTGTGTACATACATGCAAAAAAAAACCGGCCAAGTGCGTGTCGGACCACGCACAATGAAGGGTTCCGTAGTTGGTATTAATTTATCTCAAGAACAAACTTGACATTGTAGTTGAAAAACATGTTCTCCCATATATTCCAACTGTAAATGTTAGTTTGTACTCACAATATTGAGAAATTTACCATGTTATTTTAAGACCACAGACTTCTTATGGGTTTTTAAAGAGCTATTTTCTGTATAAATTTAAAAATTTTATGCTCAGTAGTTTCGGGAATGGTCAATTTTCTCTATTTTCTTAAATAACTTTAAAACAATTTATTTTAAAATTATAAAAAAATATATTTAAGATCCTCATAGCAAAACTTTCTTTTTTAATTTTCTTATTTGCCCCTTATTCAAAATTCATTTATTTACTTCACGCGTTCGTGTTTGGGTCACAGAAATTCATATATTATGTGTACCAAATTTCAACTTAATCGGTCCATTAGATTCGGAGCAAATTGGCTGTGACAGTCGGACAGACACACGAGTGATCCTCCTAATCCTAAAAATAATAATTATATATATGCGACGAATTGAGAACCTCCTCCTTTTTTGAAGTCGGTTAAAAATTAAGAACTTCTCTTGATTTTGTGATGATAATAATAAATTACTGATGACCCTGTGATACAATGTTGTACCTATACTCGTACTAAGATCAAGGACTGCAAATTTTTTGTTACTGTTCTTCTAAATTATTATTGTCTTTGGATTCTATTAGTAGCAATGTTTTCTATTAGTAGCGCTCCATGCACGTGTATCGGAAGCCTGGTTTCAGAGTGGCAAACTTTGATGCAAACTACCTACATCTTGCATTATTGAAGTTGGTACTGCATAGTTTCATAGAAATATGTGCTAATATAAGCACATTCCGTTTCTTTAAATAAACAAGAGTTCCATTTTTTATTTCCCTTTATAGGTACTCTTTATGTTTACTGATAAAAAAATGAAAATAATCTGGTTATGTTATTTAAAAAAAAAAGGTTATGCCTGTTTCAATTTATTCAGGATTCAATTTGATTTATACCTACCTAAAAGCTTTGCCGAGGAGCTCGTGGCTAAGTAAAAACAGCCGCACGGGTCGATCCATCAGGTTAAGCTACGCTTGCCGGGGTTGGTCAGTGGATGGGTGACCATCTTTACATACCGAGACTCCTCCGTGCCTCGGAAAGCACGTTAAGCCGTTGGTCCCGGCTGTCATTCGTGGATCTTTGACACTCGTTACGGGTCGTCAGAAGCCCGAAAGTCTGACAACCAGTCTTTCCAAGGGGTATCGTATTACCTAGTTACTGGGTTGTGGAGGTCAGATAGGCAGTCGCTCCATGTAAAATAATGGTATTCAGCTGCATCCGGCTAGACTGGAAGCCGACCCCAACATGGTTGGGAAAAGGCTAGGCAGATTGATTGTTTCTATTAGTAGCAAAATGTTGCAAAAGCGCCTTTTCAAAGCTTCAATATTTCAGTCGACGCACGAAGGCGTATTTCTGATTGTATTATCAGTAGGCGCCTGCCAATACCTACATATATTTCAATTGGATTTCTTAGTCTTACAAACTTTGTTCACTTTGGGATCAATTTACTGCGTATTGAGAATAATTTACCTACTAAGTAATGCAAATAAAAGCATGTAAATTAACGCACCATATGGATGTCAAAGTCGATTCATTTATTTCAAATAGGCACATAGAAGGCACTTTTGAACGTCAAAATTTATAAAAAAATAGAATTGATTCTGGTCGTCCCTTCCAAATGGTAGGTTGGGTAAAGGTTCCTTTCGTATGGAGAAGAACCGGCAAGAAACTCCACCGTTACTCTTTTAAAATCTTTTACAACATTTTGTATACATTAATCTATATATATAAAAATGAATCCCTATTTCCCTTGGTCATCGCATCACGCGTGAACGGATGGAACAATTTCGCAAATTCTTTTTTTGTTGTGTTTATGATTGTCAGGAGAAGGTTCTATGAAAAAAACATTAAGAAAATTTCACAGAAAATTGGAAAATTTCAGAAAAAACATTTTAACTTCACGCGTTTACATTAGAATATTCATAGCCAAGACAGGACAACGTTCTATCGGGTCAGCTAGTTATATAATACGATGCACCTAGAATAAAATTACAATAGGTATAGGTAGTCTTCGTCGTTCGTTTTCCAAACACAGTGTAAATGCATTGCCAAAACACACATCTAGAAATAGCTGCAGTAGGGAAATCAATTGCACTTGATTTATTGGATGCAACAGTTATATTTGAAGATATTTGTGGAAGCAGCCAAATTGTTAAAGTTATTAGAAGTTCGGATAGTATTTTGTTTTTTAAGGAGGATGCGCTAAGGTCGCCCGCGAAATTCAAATATTCTTACATTTTTTGTATACGTTAGAATTGACCTCAAACCTCATGATTTCATGAAATCGCTAGATTTGACGTCAATTCTAAGTTATGGAGTTGTATTGCTGATTCTAATGATTATAATTCTGTAAAGCCATATTAGCTACGGCCGCGTCTCATATTTTAATCAACATATAACCTGACACTGACCTGCAAATTCCAAAAAACGTAAGAAAATTTGAATTTCGCGAGCTACCTTAGCGCATCCCCTTTAAATTTATTTACTCAGGTTGACAGAACCTGGTATTTTAAAAATCTCACGGGTTGTTTCGGCGTTAACTGCTAAGGCTTCGAACCTAGGAGGTCTTGTGTTGAATTTTTTTCTACAAAAATTTTTAAATTTGATTAAAAATGTGAGCATACGAAATTTCAACTTGTTCCATATTTCCGGACTATTGGTTTTACTTTTTAATGGTGGCGCTAGCCCGTCTGACGATATTATGTACTAATTTATGAACCCCATAGATTCATGTCAATGTGTACCCCCAGTAGTTGCGAACCCCTTATGTTCACAACTACTGTAAGCCCGTGGTTGCCATTGGATAATGTTTTTTTACGTTTATATAATGATATTCGCTTATTCTTTTTCTTCTTCTTCGCTTACGCTTAATTTTTCCTTATGCACACATGGGGTGCGTCCGACATTTATTTATTTTATTTTATTTTATTTATTTGGCTCACCAACAATTGAATACACTGATACAAAGATATGAGATACATGCAAAATAATTATTGACTAGTGTACCAACTTCTAACAGGTAAGCACAACATGCATTACTTATATGACGATAAATAATGGGCACCTAGGTACACACCGAGCATAAATTATGTTAGAGACCAAATTCTAAATTAAAATCAAAATAAAGCCAAAATTAAGATTACATAAAAACAAATTAAAATCAAGATACAATTACAAATTAAAATCGGACTGCAATTAAAATCAAAATTAAAAATCAAAATAAAATCAGAATCATAGACAAAATCAAAAACAAAATCATTATTAAACTTAAAAAATCAACACTAAAATTAAAATCAAAATAAACACAAATTAAAATTAGGTAAAATTAAAATTAAATAAGCGCTAAAATGAAATTACAAATTTTTGTACATAATACTTCGGAACCTACTAAGTGAGTCACAGTGCACATCGACCAGATCACTGCAGCTATTCAATAATTTACATAGGCGGGGGATTTAAGGGGTTTTAGTAGGTTAGTCGTAAAAATTACATCAAGTAAAACAAGTAACAACTCAACACTTTGATCCCCGAATGATATTGCTGTTGATTGATAGTCAAGTATAAGAATCCTTCTTTACTGAGAGAATCCATTGTCGTAAAATATAATGTTCGGGGCTAAGCATTTTATGATGTTTGTAAAAGTTTTTAGTTTATGGTAAGTGCTTATATTTTTTCTATTTTGGTTTGCTTTATTTTTGGAAAAAGGAGTGAGTGAGTGTGATCAGCACGTAGAGGAAAGAATAGTATGATTTTTACTGCTCATGCATCCAACAAAAACAATATAGTTTAGCCAAAAAAGTATGGCCCAGCTCAGCATTATTTGTCCCGAAAAAGATAGATGTATTTTAAATGTTTTTCGGTGGGTTTTACCTCTTCATGTGTTCTGTGGGTTTTATCAATAGAAAATTAAACTATTTATGAAAATTTTACTTATAAATAAATAAGAAAACCTGCCAAATTCATGGTGTACTTGCACAATAAGAGATGTATGTGTGCAGTAAGATGGTTGTAACCGTGATTTAGTTATATCCCTGGGGATATAGCTATCTACCGGTATGTAGTTATATGAAAACTGTCGGCGTGCCCTAACTTTGTTACTGCGTCCAATTTCGACGTAGCACTCGCCGGCCGCTGCCGCGGCTCCGCTCGTGTGTAGTTAGTCACAGTTCGAAGTCTAACCTAACCTAATCTATTTGGTGGGATTGTCCTAATACTTATATTACTAGATCATGTTCATATTATAGTTATAGTCCAAATAGATGGTTATGAACTGCTTTCATTACGGTAGATAACTAGGGATATAATTATATCACTGCTACAACCATCTTACTGCGATATATGCAAACTTCCTAGCAACTGTCTATACTAATATTATAAGAGGTATGTTTTAAGTGGGGGGTAACCATCGGAACTACTGATCCGATTCAGAAAATTCTTTCACTGATGGGAAGCTACAGTATTCCCGAGTGTCATAGGATAAATTTTTCACGCGCACGAAGTCGCGGGCAGAAGCTAGTCACAAAAAACAACTTTCATTCTGAAATTACATAATTTAATATAAAAATCTAGATTTAACACATAACTGGTTTTAATTACCATGACTTAGAAGACTTGCATTTAAGTTTCATTGTTACAAAACAATGCGGTCACATCTAGCAATGTATGTATGATGCCATTATCACTGTTGAATTACAGCAATCGTACTAATGTAACGCCATCTTACAATTTTATGAAAAGTGTAGTAAAAGTAAATCAGAAGTCCAAGGATATCTATATAAATAAAAAGAGAAGTCCTGACTGATTTACTGACTCATCAACGCCCAGCCTAAACCCTTGGTCCTAGAAAGCTGAAATTTTGCACACAGGTTTGCTTTCTAATGTAGACAAGGAATAAGGAAGGAATTCCCGGTAGTACGTTCCCGTGGGATCCGACATCCACGCGGCCGAAGCCGCTGGCAAAAGCTAGTCCCACATAAATTTAACATCGAACCTACTCCCTAGAAGTCTGATCAAATCTATTTTCAGTAAAATGTGAATTAGCAGTTGTGCCTGTTTGACCAAATCAAAAACACAGACTGCCAATCATGGATAGTAAGTATTTCAAATGACAAATGTTACACGGTTTCAAATTATAAGTCTTCTGTAACTGTAGCAAAGCAGACTAGGAATAGTTAGTGCCCATGATGAGTTTCAGAAGAGTCCGTGATATTTGAGAAACTACTGAAGAATTATGGACAGGTTGATCAAGTTGTCTGTTTCATTTCATATTGTTTTCAACACAAGGTATTAACAATCCCTTAGTATTGAAATGGGAAAAAAATAGTAAATGAGACATATGTGATATGCCCCGTTTCTTATACTCAAAATTAATGTATTAGTCTAGTTTATTTTGCAAAAGTGCAAATTACTAATTTGAAAGTAACTATTATACAACATCCATATTGGACGAAAGGATGACCCATGTAACACGGGTTTTTCCTAGCATGGGGGCATTGATAATTTATTTTGTACCAGGCTATTTCCACGCTTAAATTAAGTGTCAACCTGTATCTTTGTACGGACATTTTATCTATCTAAATAAATAAAAATGAATGGCTAAATGTGTTGCTAAGCGCAAAACTCGAAAACGGCTGGACCAATTCGGCAATTTTTTCTTTTCAAATATTCGTTGAAATCTGAGGAAGGTTCTTATTAAGAGAAAAAATGGAAAATTTGCCGTGAAAATTGGAAAATTCGGGAAAACTGATTGAAATTGGGGCAGGACAACGTTTGTCGGGTTAGCTAGTATTAAATAATAAAAAAAAATATTAAAAGTTACATTACACAGACAATTAGAGGTAAATTCTTGCGCAGACTTCAACTTCTCTTCATCAACTTTACATTGGACATCTTGTTGGTTCAGCGACCCATTTCGTCTGTACGATTAGAAGCAGGAAATCTCTGGTTGCTGTCCCATTGTGTGGGTTGCGATATGATAACCTGCGACCGGCCGCGTGGGTTCCGTAACACTTTTGAGGGCAAAGTGCATCTGTTTGTTGAGAATTTGATAAGGGGTATGATGTGTTTTGGTTACCACTGTTGGGTGATTAAGCTAGGGTGAAGCACAAGTAGTCTCCAATATTGCTAACAGAACTGATTGCTGGGAATGAGCTAGGCATGCTGAAGCCGTCGTAGATGTCTTTCGTATAATAAAAAAAATAAATATTTAAATAACAAAAAACCCGACTGCAAAAACACATACTTAGCTGAAAAGATAAAAATAAGCATTACAATCTATAGAATTTTGGCATTGCAGGCGGGGGGACAAATCAATAACCTGAAAAATATGGCATACCTACTAATACGCCTGGAGTACCAAAATTCTATATGTCGGATCCGGTCAGTAGTACGGACGCGTAACGAATCGCAAGCGCGCCACTGGCGACATCACGTTAGGTGACTACGCCTACAGCGCGCTTCTACAGAGTCGTGATGTTTTAACCTGATGGCGAGAAGAACAGTCTAGTGTCGGATCGCATCGGAGCAACATCGGGGTTACTACGCCACGGAACTGTATTCGATTCGTTGTGCTTAGTGATTGTGGTAGATTGTGATTTTATACACCGTGTATCGCACCCAGTGTGTTTTCATTGCACGAAACCCATCTTCTGCCCACGTGTCTGTCTAAATGTAACTGAGTAAATCCTGACGTTCCGACATATATATTATAATGCTTGTTTTTCTCTTTTCAGTTAAGTAGGTATGTGTTTTTGCAGTCGATTTTTTGTTTTTTTAAATATTTGTTTTTATTTCTTTATCTTTTTAGTTTCTTTAGTTAGGTATATTATATATATTTAAAATTGACTCATTACTAGATTTCATTTGATACCAATATTGTTGTAAGATTAATTAAAAAAAAAAATCCTCTCCCTTTTTTTTGTATTTCCAGATTTACAATATATAAATATTTTATAGCCTATATCACTCTCACAATTAAGACGAATATAACGACACCTCATATGTTATAATCCATTAAGCTGTTTAGCCTACAAATCAAATCAAAATAATTTATTTCAATCATTTCTAGATCATACGTACAACACTCGATCATACGAATAATCACACTAAATATTATATAGAAATAATTAATTAAATAATATAAATAAATAAAATTAAAATTGTAAAATTAAATCAAAATCATAAAATTAAATACACACACAGAGCGTGCCAAAGAAATAGACATACACACATACATACTCTCGTAAAACATTACCCTCCTTCTGGGGCAGTCTAAGACTGATAATTCCATGATTATTTTACGTTGTGAATGGTCGGGTATCAAAGTACAGCGTACATACCCCACCGGTATTATTACCTACACCAGCTTATGGTGAAGTTATTTTTGTTGAAGGATTGCAGTAGGTGAGGGTGTAATTTATTGAACCATTTGGGATATGGCTGAAGGAGACTTTAAGTCTGTTGGTTAATTGATAAATACTAGCTGTATTTTATGGATTTAATGCAGTTAATCTGTTATTTGGCTATGAGTTCAAATAACGCATACAGGGTGTCCCGTAATAATGGATAACCCCTTAAGGGGTCATTGTAATCGTCATCATTATAAACAATTTTTACTAGGTATGGAATCAAACCTGAAATCGCGCAAAAGAAATCAGCTGTTCCCTACATTTTGACGCGTTTCCCTATATTCATGTTAAACTCATGAAAACGTCGAACAGCTGATTTCTTTTTAGCGATTTCATGTTTGGTCACATACGTAATAAAAGTTGCTCATAATGATGAGTACAATGACCCCTTAAGATGCCCCTTACGGGACACCACATAGGTATATTTTTTTGAGGTTAATCAAATTTAAACTAATAGGTGTCGGTTTCCTTTGAACTATTAATTTAATTTCCGCAAATTAATGAACCAATCAACATCCAAGCTATTTTCTCACACTTTGATAACAACAATTTGCACTTTCAAAACTCTCCCATTCATATGCAATTAGACGAACAGACGTTGTATGATCTAACGCGAAACTTTATCATAATATCAGTAATAAAAAACAATTTTAATTAATTGCTTTAAGATTGAGAGGCAACTAAAGTGAATGAATGGAGGAGGTTTTTTTTGGTGGAAGTTAAAAAGCATACTGCACCACATCCGTGCTTGTTCTGAAATTCGAATCAAATTATAAGCAAGCCGTGCGCCGTGTATAAAGGTTTCTTCAAACAGGCGCGACACGCGACGCGGATCGCACGCGACACAAAGGCATCGCTCGTCGAATGACACTAGGTGAAGTCTGTCGCGTGCGATATGCGTCGCGTGTTGCGGCTGTTTGTAGGAGCCTTAAGGACGCTGCTGTTACAAATGGGTAGTCAAATCATTACTTTTTACACAAAAGTATGTTTATTAAATAAAATGCTTTACATTCTTAAAATGTTTTTTGGCTAAATTGTTGATAGATGTGCATGGTACGACTCTGAACTACAAATATAATTTTAGATAGGTACAGTTTCTCAATATATGTACCGGACTGAAAATTTTTACTTCGGTACATTTATTGAGAAAATGTACCTATTTAAGATTATATTTATAGTTCAGAATCGTAACATGCACATCTATCAACAATTTGGCCAAGAAACATTTCAAGAATCCAAACCATTTTATTTAATAAACATACTTTTGTGTAAAAAAGTAATGATTTGACCACCCATTTGTAACAGCGTCCTTAATACAAACTTGCATCATCTATTTAACCCCTATATAGGATGAACTGTCAAAAATCCTTAGTGTTCACCTTCGTTACAAAAGGAACTCTTCCAGACCAGCGGTTTAGGCCGTGCGTTGTCTGTCAGTGAGTGAATGAATATAGATTTTTATTAAGGAGGTCGCAACGCTACTTATGTTGCTAACGATATAGACGAAGGCGCGACATGCGATATAATGTGCGGCTGTTTGAAGGAGCCTTAAGAGGAATGTGAAGTGCTGTTTTCATACCGCTTGCTCTGCTTCCCTCCGGGCGTTTACCTACATTTCCTTTTGAAATATTGTTTCGGGCGATAACTTTTTCACCCTCCTAAACCTTTACGAAATGAGACAATTTTGGTATCATTAGATTCAGTACACCTTAATTTATGTCTGTAAGTTTTTATTTTTTAGTAGTCCAGTTTAGTTTAATAAAAAAATAAAACAAAACGCTCGAGGAAGTTTTTAAGTCAATAATATAATAATAATATAGATATTTATTGAGATGCTAATAACTAATACCGTACGCAATATTTCTTTATAATAAAAACTTACGGGCCTAGTTTTTCATTATGTCTACAACATTTCCAATAAAATATGAAAATTAGAATATGTTTACAGGGGAAAAACGTAATCGCGCTTTTTTTTGTATGAAAATTTACAACTTCACAATCCTCTTAAAATGGTTTCCTACATCTGAAATTCCAAAGCAATTTTTATCGTAATCTGTGGTTAGGGTGTTGGACCTAAACTGATGAAGATGACGAGACGTTGTCAATGTTTTTGTTCGTATCGTCCTAGGCAGAGCACTTCACTTACAAAACTTCTGACTCCTTAGTCACAGGAATTTACACCTAGTTTAAGAGTCAGAGTATTTAAATATTGACCTTTGTATTAAGCCATAATAAGCGTTAGTCATAAGGTTATTGTTACGGGCTTTTTTGGTGAAATAAAGAATGTATTATTACTATTTATTTAAAACGTAGGTATTGCATTTAATTATATATTTTTTTTTTCATAAAGTTTAATACATACGTGGTCACAACAATCACAATTAATTCTGCTTAATGACTTAAGGGGGATCCGCTGTGGTGGACCGCGAAATTCAAATTTTCATGCGTTTTTTGCAATTTGCAGGTCAGTGACAGGTTGTATCTTAATCAAAATATGATTCGCGACAGTAAGAACTATGTATTTACATAATTTTAACCTTTCCTCCGAATTTGTCTGAATTCCGAAATCGGACCAATCCGCAGGAAATCTAACTTACGAGATAGTTATTGATGATTTTTATGGTTAAAATTATGTAAATACATTGTTCTTATTGTCGCGACTCATATTTTGATTAAGATACAACCTTACACCGACCTGCAAATTGCAAAAAACGCAAGAAAATTTGAATTTCGCGGTCCACCACAGCGCAATCACCTTACACTACTCTTTGTAACACAATTTTAGCAGAATTGATCTAACATTTTGTACCTATGAACCAGTTCCAGTGTTTTTTCAACAAGCACTGGTAAATATCAAACTATTTACATACCTGTGCCTGCTTAAGCCGATGCTCTGTCCGATGTACAGCCAACAACGGAGTAACCCGCACCAACAGTCGCCACCACGGCCAGTCCCGCACCGCGAGGAACGCACGCACGTTACGTTGCACGCACCGCGCGGCCGTGTGTTGCGTGCGCAGACGTTGCGCGCGCCTCCTCGCGAGCAAGCCGCGAGCGCGCGCTTGCAGGCGCACGAGTACACGCGCGAGTGCTGCGTCGCGGCGTGCGTCGAGTTCGCCCACGACGCCGCCGCGGAACATAATCTGTAACAAAAGAAGAATTATGTTAGAATAATCTGTAGATATAGGACCTTGTTGACAATAATTGAACAGAGAGAGAACAGTTCAGATATCTCGCGCGAGACTTAAGCTGATTTCAGACTACGCTATACTATTGTGCTATAAAGTATAGCAAAGAAGGACCTAATGCTATACTATACCTATAGCATGATGTTCACATACGCGATATTATCGCAAGCTCAGTCGATCGCGATCTTTGAAGAGTGTGCACAGTTGCACAGCACACATCACGATCGACACAATGGATGAAATGGATGAAAAGATGGCGGCGCGCGATATAGCATAGCATGAACTCTGCGCATCGCACCAATTTATAGCGTATAGCAAGCCAATAATACACTTCTGGACACATCTTTTGGCCCACCTTGTATTTTCAGTTTCGTTTGGTCCTAGCTAAAATTTTATATTAGGTCGAGCAAAAAGTTTTTATGCAGTTTTGAACCTGGCACATTCACAATTTCATTCAATAGTCTTTTTTTGAATTTCGAACACAGAATTTAAAGAAACAAAAGACAATTTGGAGCCTGTTTGTTGATATCAAACAATCGAATACTAAGAAAACTTGGTTTTATTGGTTTACTTGGATTTAATTCTTGAAAAAGTGATTGATATCTTTGGTTTTGCAACAAACATTACTTATTCTTAACATTAAGGTGAGGTTCTATCAATAATCTATGGATACTTCACCTGAAGTCGCCGCCCAAGCTGTGGCACTTATTCAGGCCGGACACAGCCAAAGAAACGTGAGTGCTCAACTTAATTTAAGTAGATCTGCGGTCCGAAATGTTTATCGGAGGTACCTAGAGACTGGCGGCTTTGTTCGTCACCAAGGAAGGCCACGATCTCGGGTCACAACTGAAAGGCAGGATCGATTCATCGTGACGACCTGCTTGAGAAATCGTCACCTTACCTCCATTGAGATACAAAACCAACTTCGCGACTTCCACGGAGTATCTGTGAGCGCTCGAACTGTTCGGAGAAGGTTAAAAGAACGCGATATGGTACCATACAAGCCAGCTAATGGCCCCAAACTAACGCGAGCCTACCGAACAGCGCGCCTTCATTTCGCACGCAGTCATTTAAATTGGACACAGCAAGCTTGGAGCCGTATACTCTTTTCTGATGAGTCTAAAATTGTGTTACATGGCAATGATGGAAGGAAGAAGGTCTACCGACGTAAGGGAGAGCGTTTCGCACAATGCTGCTTTGAAGAGAGGGTTGCTTATGGCGGTGGCTCATGGACTATCTGGGGCGGTATATCCGCGAGCGGCAAAACTCAACTTGAGGTTGTTACAGGACCACGGCTGCCAACATTAAATGCTGAAAGGTACATTCGTGAGTGCTTAGAACTTTACGTGATACCATACGCGGACTATGTGGGCCCAAATTTCCTTTTTATACATGATAATGCAAGAGCCCATGCGGCCGGCATCGTCAGGGAATATCTTCGGGATGTGAACATCACAGTTATGGACTGGCCAGCCAGAAGCCCAGACATGAACCCCATTGAGCACATGTGGGACGAGCTAAAAAGACGTGTTAGGGCTCGTCAGCCAGTTGCCCAGACGATGCAGGAGTTGAAAACTGCCATACAAGAGGAATGGGAGATGATCCCTCAAAATTTCATAGAGCGGTTGATGAACTCTATGCCTAATCGTATGAGAGCTGTGGTAGATGCCCATGGAGGCAACACGCGTTATTAAATTAAACCTTTATTTGATAAAACATGTTTTTTATTCAAAAATCAATTGCCTTTAACAAGGCGCATATCCGACTTGTTAGGCGTAGCTCCATGTCGTATGGTATTCTGAATTCAAATTTAAAACAATACGATCGAAAAAGATGGTAAAATGTATCAGGTTTAAAACTGCATCAACAGTTTTTGTTCAATCTAGCAATCATATTTCGGTAGGGGCCATCGAAACCTACACTCTAAGGTGGGCCAATAGATGTGTCCAGAAGTGTATATAGTACAGTACAATGTGAACGTGTCCGTAACAATGTATAGAGCGCGATATTGTTGTGCTATGAGCTATATACTATATGCTATTATATTATAGTCTGAAATCAGCTTAATTCTTAAATGTTATGACATGTTCAAGACTCTTCAAGGCTCCGTTAAGTTTCAGATAAGTTAGCTAAGGTAAAAGTTATGAGGTGTAACATGTAAACATGAATTTTGGATCCCCTGGAAAAGTTTTGAATCAAGACATAGTTTTGGGCTGTTCCATAACCGATGGTATTAAATGGTCGCCGGGGTTGGTCCGTGGATGGGATACCATCTTTACATACCGAGACACCTCCGTGCCTGTCCCGGCTGTCATTCGTGGATCTTTGACAGTCGTTACGGGTCGTCAGAAGCCCGAAAGTCTGACAACCAGTCTTACCTAGGAGTATCGTATTACCCAGTAATTGGGTTGTGGAGGTTAGATAGACAGTCGCTCTACCGGATGACTTTTTTTACCGTCTTCAAAAAAATAGGGTATAGGTGGTAGGGTAGGTGGTGGGTAGGGGTTAGGTGAACGGAGTAGAAGCGTGTGGCATACCTAGTTTTTTTAAATTTTTTTTTATAGCTTAGTCAGAAAAAAATATCTAAGTAACAATAAATACTACAAATTCGTTGTAAACTTTTCATTTTAGAACAATAAAAACATAAATTTTGAAAAAAAAAATAATAAATCCTTTAAAAATATCGCAATTCAAATCATATGCAACCTGCATTATGATTTGAATTTTGATTTTTTTAAATAAAAAAAAAAAAAAAAAAAAAAAAAAAACTAGATATGCCATAGGCTTCTTTCTACTCCGTTCACCGAATATACCCTATTTTTTTCGAGACGGTAAAAAAAGTCATCCAGTATATAAAATACTGTTACTCATCTGCATCCAGTTAGACTGGAAGCCAACCCCAACACAGTTGGATTGACTTGACGAGCTTCTTATGGAAAAGAACATATTTTCCTAAGACCTGAAAATATTCATAGCGTAATGCTATGAATATTTTCAGATGAACCGTCTCACACTGTATTTACATCCACAAACATCTATCAGGCAGTGATTCATTTACACTTGCATAACTATCAACGTGGACTTTGAATGCATAAAAGCCAACATCTCAGTTCTATTTACAATCTAATAATATATTCGAGACTATTGTTACAAGATAGTTTCCATTACAAATTACACAATCCAAGTGGGCAACAGATAATAAATTACTAACGATATCAATGTTTTATTACTGCTCCGGATGGATTTTATGATAATAGTTTTGAAATAGATGTTATTATGTTATTAATACGAAACGAACATAAGTTCAACCAACAATCGTCTTCTACGATGTCCTTCTCACCGCTCTGGTTTTATTCATTCTTCTTTCTTTGTCCAGGCGGTATTTCTTTGGAATGCGCTCCCTCTGAACATCAGGATGGCAACCAGTCGGTTATCGTTCCAAGTGAAGGCACGTGTACATATTCATATAAAGTTGGCAGAATCATCTCAGCGCTGATTTGCTGGATTCTTTTTCTCCTCTACCTATCGTTATTTCTCCTGACAAAGTTTATTCTGTTTAAATGTATGTCTGTATTTATTTATTAGTATTTATTAATTTTCGAGTTATCTATCCCTTATGCTGCACCTGCCATGTCTTCTCTCTGCATCACCCTCAGGTTGAATGGTAGAAAATGCCTCCGGCATTAAGTCCGCCTTTGTACAGTATTTTTTTACTTGTGCATAAAGTTTTAATAAATAAAATAAATAAATAAGTCTCATATTACAGAATCAGATACGGACAATAAGTTACAGTAGGTACTTAATAGTCTTATTTTCAGTGAATAAGTACAGTCATGCTATGAGGGGCTAATGGCTAAGTAATAACAGCCGCATGGGTCGATCTTGCTGCGGTCGGTCTGTGGATGTGTGACCATCTCTACATACCGAGAACCCTCCATGCCTCGGAAAGCACATTAAGCCGTTGGTCCCGGCTTTCATTCTTGGATCTTTGACAGTCGTTACGGGTCGTCAGAAGCCTGAAAGTCTGACAATCAGTCTTACTAAGGGATCTCGTGTTACTCAGTAACGGGTTGATAACATGAATGATGTAACCATTATTTTGTAACCATATCTTGATTTAAAAGAGTGTCCGTGGAGTTTCTTGCCCGTTCTTCTCCATAGGTACCTACTATGCTTTGGAATGGGCGCCTAGCTTCATCTTTCTGACTGACCGACCCCTTGACAATTCAAAAGTGCCTGTAATTGGTTTAATTGAAATAAATGCTTTGAGTTTGAGTTTGAGTTTGAGTTTGAGTTGTGGAGGTCAGATAGGCAGTCGATCAATGATCCCCATGCTAGGTGGAACCTGTGTTACAGCCCACCGTCTATACAATGTGTCGTTTTGCATCTTCGGCAAATTTTAGGGTGTGGTATGTGGTATAGACCATCAAACCGAACAAGTTTTTCCATGGCACCAACATCATGATTTTTGGCAGATTTTTTTTCGCGAATTTAAAGTTGCTCCCATAGTAAAAGTCATTCAGATCGATGGTCTAAAGCACTTCTTAAAGTTTTTAAAGTTAATTTTTTACCACCATTTGTAATGCTTCACAGAAACAAAAAAAAAATATTTCATACGCCGACAATTACAGCACAAAAATTACCAATTCAATCATCCTCGAACATTTTCATGTCAAATTCGCTACAGCAGCTGAAAGCCCGCATGTAATTGTTGCTCGGCGCGTTAGAAATGAAAGTCAGTTCATTTATGTAACACTACAGGCGATCACTCTCGATTTTTTCATAAAAAAACATCGCTTGTACGTGCAATTATGTTGTTAAGCGATAATGTGAGTAATGGACATGTTTTTAGGGTGTCTATTTCTATGCTAATGTGGAACTGTTCTGCAAGGCGTGGAGACATCGTGTGTTGGAGATTTATTGTATGCTATTAGTCAGGATCAGACTCGAGGAGCAGGACAGAGGAGCTCGTGGCTGAGTAATAACAGCTGCACGGTCGATCCGTCAGGTTAAGCTACGCTTGCCGGGGTTGGTCCTTGGATGGGTGATCATCTTTCCATACCGAGACTTCTCCGTGGCTCAGAAAGCACGTTAAGCCGTTGGTCCCGGCTGTCATTCGCGGATCTTTGACAGTCGTATTACCCAGTTACTGGGTTGCGGAGGTCAGACAGGCAGTCGCTCCATGTAAAATACTGGTATTCAGCTGCATTCAGATATACTGAAAGCCGACCCGAGCGAGTTGAGTTGGGAAAAGGCTAGGCAGATTAGTCAGGATCAGACTGACAGTGTTTTAGAATCATATCTAGGTAAGTAAATCGTTTATAATCAGCAAGTATATTTGATCTTAAATGTCAAATATTCTTTGTGACTAACAACGGAAATGGAAAAAAAGCTTGTCACAAAACGTATGAAAACATTTTTGAACCAAACTGATGCCTTTTGTATTCCAACACGATTTTTTTTAAAGATATAATGTACCATACATTAGAACCTCATTTTCATACACAGACAAGTGCAATACAACAATTTCGTCCATTTTAAAATCGCAGTTGTCCATATAAATCAATTGCAACCGATCTACAAACTCCATACCACGATGTCAGACTATTAACAATTGACCACAATGTAGCCTATGGCCATTTATAGCCGTGGCCTACTTATAGCCGAAGTATAATGGCACCTGTTATTGGAGCAAGTGCATAAGATGGACGTGAATGGGCAGTTAGGCATTACACAGTGGTTGCCATTCACGTGGTCGTTTGCAGTTCCGGCGTGTGGTTTGTGGGATAAAAGTTTAACCTGATTTAAAGTATTATTATAAAACCCGGCTAAGTACGAGTCGGACTCGCACACAAAGAGTTCCGTACCACAGTACAATATTTAACACGACATATTTAAATTTTTTACTTTATTTTATTTTTATTATTTGTTGTTATAGCGGCAATAGAAATACACAATCTGTGAAAATTTCAACTGTCTACGACTCATGAGATACAACCCGCTGACAGACACACGGACAGACAGCGGAGGCTTAGTAGTAGGGTTCCGTTACGGAACCCTAAAAATGTGAATGAAAAAATGTACTCTTTCTATAGACAATCACGAATGGTGCTTTTCTTTTGACAGCTCAATTTTTCCAAGGAAGCAAATCTACATTGGCATAGCTGACTTAATCAGCTATGCTATTTGTCATCATACTCAAAGATGAGTCCAGTAGGACTATGGTAGGTAAATGTGGAAAGTTCTATATAGAATCTTCGACTAGCTTTTATGAAAATATTCGAAAAGCAGTAGATTTGGTATCAATTGTGGTCTTGCCCTAGGAGTCACGAACGCAATGCCGGTCTGGACATCGAAATCCTTATTTCCGATGTCTACGAAACTGACAGGCCTGTTAAGGTGGGTTTCAACCAAACGGAACATAATTAATATAACCAGAACAATAACAAGGCCATTATTTTCTTTACATTTTTGACATTCGCGACACAAAGACAGCGCGTGTCGAACGACGAGCGGTGGCTTTGAGTCACGCGCGATTTGCGTCGCGTGTCGCGCCTGTTTGAAGCAGCCTTTAATATTGAAAACCATCGAAAGAATGCTCTACATTGGAGATAGAAATTTAAAGTGTTTTTAAAGCTTCTTCTACTAATACTTGGCTATGCCCGACAGGGTCCACAATGATCTCATTAAACTTTAAGCACTCATATAAGTCAACATTGTGGAATGTAATAAATGATTGAATATTAAGATAATGTGTTTAAATAAACTTCAAAATGATCATATCTAAAGATCGAATTGCTCGTTTGGCCTAATTAGATGTTCAAATTTTCGCTTAAAATCAAAACAAATTAAACTTATTCCTAACTACATATTTAGCTATTGTTTACTTCATGTCATTTTATCATAGAACCAAGCTTCATTCAACAACACATCGAGTCGCATGATATCAACTAAGTCGTTCATTATTGCTTATAAACTACTTGGTATTGAAGTGTCCTTTTTCATTGACTTCTAGTAATTTAATTAGGTCATTTGATAACTGACTTGCTAAGGAGGAGCTCGTGGCTAAGTAATAACAGCCGCACGGGTCGATCCATCAGGTTAAGCTACGCTTGCCGGGGTTGGTCCGTGGATGGGTGACCGTCTTTACATACCGAGACTCCTCCGTGCCTCGGAAAGCAAGTTAAGCCGTTGGTCCCGGCTGTCATTCGTGGATCTTTGACAGTCGTTACGGGTCGTCAGAAGCCCGAAAGTCTGACAACCAGTCTTACCAAGGGGTATCGTATTACCCAGTTAATGGGTTGTGGAGGTCAGATAGGCAGTCGCTCCATGTAAAATAATGGTATTCAGCTGCATCCGGTTAGACTGGAAGCCAACCCCAACATAGTTGGGAAAAGGCTAGGCAGATTGATTGATAAGTGACTTGCTTGATAGATCAATTTAGTAGAAGCTAGTTATTGTTATGAGGACAATAATTACGATCTTGGAGTGCTATCAGACTGGTCGAGTGACTGTATGTCTTTTCAGGTACCTGCCAATAGAAGTTCTGATTTACATCAATTAGCAAACTAATTAATGGCTTGAACATCCCATGATAAACCTGTCTGTCATCCATACTTTTACAAAGAAATCAAGAATGTCAGAAACTGTCAACGCTCCTAAAAATTAGAAGTGACTTTAACTTGGTCTGTGGTTCCTATTTTAAAATCGTTATAAAAGGCCTTTGTTCCTAAAGGCCTGTTCAATTCTGTTGTCAAATCTCTTGTCAAATTTAGAGGCTGTTCTTGTGTTCAATAAAAGACAACAGCCAACATTGTATAAGACGCTAGCAAAACAAAATAAGGTATTTGTGAGAAGTGCACATTTTGAGAAGTGCACATTTTGCGCCCAGTGCACATTTTGCGAAGTGCACATTATGCGTCAGACCCTTGGAAACCAGGGATAATTCTGTGCCAATAACATTTCATACACTCAAGACAAATGAAAGTACTAAACAAACACAAGCACCTAACTACACATAACATCATAAACAACATACTCTACAACCTTTCCCCCAGCTATCTAAATACAAGCAATCTTTCCCGTAGTTATCTCGAACACAGAGACAGCAAATTATTTCTGCAGTTATGTCCATATTAGCAACAGTGGATAACTGGGCCGCACCGGTGCGCTGTGCATCTGTGCTTGTGCACATGCGGGACTTGCAGCTTGTCAGATAGTAATATCTGACACGATGTACCATCGGCAAACTTTCCGGTGAAACACTTTTCAACCTTATTGCGTTAGTAATAAGGTCGAAAAGTGGTTCACCGGAAAGTTTTCCGATGGTACCTACGATTTGCTCTTCTTACTACCTATGTGAAAATTCCTACGACGACGATGATGCCAACGTCTCCCTCTCGGAGATGCCTCGCTAATGGCTGCAACACAGTTTTTTAAACTAATGTAGCTGTAGCGAATACTATAAATTTGTAAACCTGTTTTTTTTCCATTAAAATATTTAATTTGATTTGATTTTGATTTATGTGAAAATTAAATGTCCTATTTTAGAAGAATTTGAGTAGAACTTGGGGATTTAAGATGCAGCTCGTAGCTCTAACACTTTACTTACTAACTTCATCATCTGCCTCTAGCATCTTCCTATACTCCATTTGCAGTAAGAATAGACATTTAAACAAATCTTTTTTACAGTCTTGTCAACCAATTTTCTCTTCTATTTCGTAAGCTTAAGGTTGGCATTAAAGGCAAAAAAGTGGTTACAATACCAACTGTTTACTGCAGCTGTCATTTGTCATGCCACCAACGCAATAGAAGTCAAAATCGTTGGGGTCGCCTTGCAGTCTAATAGTATACTTATATGTAGATGAATACCAATATTTTATAAGGAACGATAGTGCCTATCTGAATCTGACCTTCGCTTGGGTTTTTTTTTTTTTTTTTTTTTTTTTTTTTTTTTTTTTTTTTTTTTGTTTGTATTCAAACTTTTATTATTGTGTTTTAGTTTAGTTGGTGATCTTCCTGTGCGAGTCACAATAAATACTTTTTCTTTCTTTCTTTCTTTATGTATTAGTACCTGCACCCTTTATCTTTTGACTATTTATCTGCATTGGGTTAGGCTGTCTGTTTGTAAGTCAGTCATGAACTTATATATTTAAAATATACCTATTTATGTAGAAAATCGATTTCCTTAAAGACAAACAGTTTGCCTAAATAGCTTTGATGTTATATCAAAACAACAAACAATTTTTATTCCGAAATCAAATCACAAAACTAGGTAAATTAGTGTCTATTTTAAGTAAACAACAGTTAATTAAACGAATCAACGGTCATCAAGTGAACGTATCGCTTCAAAGTCGTGAAGATGCGCCTGCGCATACCTACATTTCGTGATTCACCAGAATTTCAGGGTCAACGCGATTTTAATTGAAGTAAATTAAACCAGTATTCCGACCATGGAGTACTAAACAAAAAAGCTTTATAATATTGTGTTTTTTGAGGATAAATCATTATGTTAAAAAATTGGAGACGAGGATGTGAATCCAGTATTTTTTTTAAATTTTATAATTTTTAATCTTAGAATGTTTTGTGTGTTCATAAAGTTAAAATGATATTTCAAAAATGTTATTTCTTACTTGACCAACTTATAATTAACTTGTAATGCTTGCTTGTTTGTTATTAAACTTTGAGATCAAATTGTGATATTGAGGAACTGCAATATTTGTAGAAGCTTTTATTAATAGCATTTCTTTAATTATTGCTATGAAAATATGTTATAGATTGCCAGTTTTCTCCACAAACTAATTTATTTTCTCCGAACAAGTGAAATCTTTGAACAATTAATTGAATTAAATGGAAATATTTAACAGTCTCACTTATGCAATCACCATCAAAGAATGCCGCCTGTCTGAACCAATAAGGCTTTAACTATCACTGGGTTTTCACTTTTAAGAGAAATTTTAGGTAGGTAGGTAGTTCGAAATATGTAGTTCGTAATCATGGAATGTATTAAGGCCCTATGATCCGAACTGAAGTAGGCTCGCGAGTGGTTGCCTCGCGCATTTGGGATATTTAAACATAGTAATGATTTTAATCATTTTATCACCACATACTCAGCGAATTGTGCTAAACAATCTTACTACCTTTTCATTTATATAAAAAATAAGAAAAAAAAATCATCTATTTTGTACCTATGAGATTGATTAAACATTACGAAAAGGGGTAACTTTGGGAATTTTTTTTTATCCAGCAAAGTAAATCTAATCGTGTTATTAAAAGCGATTGGCTATCCGCCAGATCTTTAAATAAGATAATATCTTTTTTTTCAGAATTTTATAACACAGTTTTTTATGTTTCCCATGGATTCAAAACACTAGTAAGCGTATGTCGGGTCATAGCGCCTTAAGATGGAATAACTTATGAAAACACTCAAGGCGCATTAATATTGTATAGATAAAATAAATAAAAATAATAGGGAATTATGGGGACCCGACAGAAGTGAAAATTTAAACGATACGCGTGAGCATTTGTCATTGCACTCTCGGATCCATTACTTACACAAACTTTACACCAAAATGTACCTACCAAGTATTATATTTTTACAGAACTCTCCTCAATAATAACTACCAAAATAACTTCAAGTATCCTGGCCTCTCTTTTCGTGACTCCAATCATTTTCAATAAATATAAAATCTCCTTTAAAAAGCCATTACTTGTCAGCCCTACTTCAACAGCACACACATCATTACGCGGAGCCCAACTTTCTACGTCGGGAAATGGCACATGAAAAGTATGAACAGCCGTTTGTTGTAGAAAGTCATCATTTCTTTATGTGTCCAGTTGGTTGTTTGAAGGGTGCACTCAGTTATAGAAATACTAGCTTTTATAAGCATGTTTGTAAATGAAAGATACGAGTAAGCTTGATCGTGCGTCTAAAGGTTTTACGAAGCCAAAACTTACAGAGTTGATTTTAGAACGATTTTGACAGCTGTCAACTTGACGTAACCCCGCGGGTACTGGGGAGGCAGCCCGCCAAAATAGAGAATACAAAGGAAGATCGGGAAGATCGATCGAAGCCGGCATTGATTTACGGCGGTGATTATTGTGAATTTGCAGTGCAGTAAGTTGAACACTAGCTTTTGCCGGCGGCTTCGCCCGCATGGATGTCTGAAAATATCCCACGAGAACGTACTACCGAGAATTCCTTCCTTATTCTTTGTCTACATTATAAAGGTAACCTCTGTGCAAAATTTCAGCTTTCTAGGTCCAAGGGCGTGGGCGTTGATGAGTCAGCCAAACAGTCAGTCAGTCAGGATTTATCGTTTTATTTAAGAAGACTAGCTCCGCCCCGCGGTTTTACCGGCGTAGACCGGGATAAAAAGTAGCATAAGTGTTAAGGATGTCAGCTACCTCCACACCAAATTTTATCAAAATTGGTCCAGCCGTTTGAGCGTGAAGAAGTAACAAACACACACACTCGCAATTAGTGTGATTACTGTTCATTTCTTAATGTGATCAGAGACTTGTGATTACTCAGAATATTATTGACTTTCATTTACTTAAATCTCCTCGCCCGCACAACCACGCATTTGAGATAATAAGTCCTCTTCTGATAAAGATCACGTACTTACAAAAACATTCAGCGATAAATAAGTAAGATGACAATGGTGCCGATTCTCTTGTTCAATAATTAAATTAAAATTAGAGGATGGCTATATTTTGCTAACAGGCAGCGCGAGAAAATGACGGCTATAGCTATGAACTAAGTTAGAGATGTCAAACTAGTTTACACCTTGCGCTTCACCGTGTTTTTAGTCGACATGTTTTGTAAATTGTCGTCTAAATTTGTATGGAAATATTAGTACCAACTAAATTTGACAGCACTAATTTACGTCCGTCTCATTCTTGTTATATTAGAGAAAAAGTTAGCAGTAGCCTAAATTAAGTTTAGTTTGTGCACAACAGAATCGGAACCACTTACGAAGTTAATGCCAAAAGGGCAAAAAAATCCCTTGGTAGTAGGTATCAGCTGCCAGATAGATAATGAATTTGAAACGATCGCAGGAAAATTATTGGCATAAGCTAAAGGACTATTTATACAGGGTCAAATAAAATTAGCTAGTGAAACTCCGCAGACGTGATGGGTATGGGGAACTGCCAGCTCATAAACCGACAAAACAAAACCTACTCCTGCCATCATAAACCGGATACTTGCAACATCGCTATCAGTTAAACCTGCAAGCTTGTTTGCACGCACGCACGTAAACTAACTCGCCTGCAGTCGTAACATGAGGTAACAGCAGACCGTTTACCGTAATGAAAACTGTTTTTAGAAACTCGAATATTATGGCGATAATGTTACAGCAAACAATAGGTAGGTTACGACTGCTAGCGTAATTTTCTTCACCCATGTGGTAACACCGTCACTTGGCAACAATTGTGATAAGAAATTGGTTTAAAGAAGATAAGTGCTATTAAGTTGCTTAACACAACATAACATAAACTCAGCCTTCTTCCCATAGGAGTAGGCAGAAATTTCTGAACGCCATCTGCCACCGGCTACGACCCTTACATACTTCTTTTAAAAAAAGAATCAAATCAAGAAATCAAATCAATCTATTTTCATTCGAAAATAAAATAAAATAATGGCAATTAAAGGGATTATTGAAAGGCATTTACCCTGTTATGAGATTAAGGGTGATGCGCTGTCTTATCCCGCGAAATTCATTTTTTTTTTGCGTTTTATCCAATTTGCAGGTCCGTGTCAGGTAACAGGTTGTATCTTGATCAAAATATGATATGCGGCAATAAAACATATGTATTTGTATAGTTTTTATTGATGATTTTTATGGTTAACATTATTTAGAATAGAATAGAATAGAATAGAATAGAATACTCTTTATTATGCACACCATTTAAATTACAGGTTATTATTTAAATACATATGTTTTATTGCCGTGTATCATATTTTGATCTAGATACAACCTGGCACGGACCTGCGAATTACAAAAAACCAAAAAAAAAAATTAATTTCGCGGGATACCACAGCGCAGGCTGTCAGTTACAGAAACAGTACATTTAATTAGGAAGAAAGCCTATTAAAATTCCAGAGCAGCAATATAGCTGACAATATGGTACCTATATGTTATTAAATGATTGCAAAAAGGATTATATAAAGTGTAGTTTTTGGCTGACCCTTTAGAAAAGTCTCTTAAAAAACTCAAACTTGGACGTAATATTCAAAGCATAAAGCTTGTCTTCATTATAAATGCTGCATATGGTACCAAGTAACGACCACGACGTTATCAAAATTTCGGATCCGATCTACAAAAATCTAGCCATTTCTCCTATCATCTAGTTAGTATCTGTGTGAAATCTAACTTATAGATAAGAGGCGTGCCGATATTCTGAGCCGCATTACTAGGCACGCATTAGTCCGAGCACGTAAGACGAGCCCGACTAACTAACGACACGATACGGTGTCAGCATATCAACACGTCCTCCGATACGAAGAAATAATAGCAAACGATGGTGGTTTCATATGCATTATCATTATAATTGCTAATTTCGATGTGACACTTTTCTTTGGTTTACAGATAAGCCAGGTTGAGTTTGTTGGCTTTTTTTTATTTTCACTCGCTTCATTCGTAATATCATCATCATTTTAACCGAAAGACGACAACGTTCAATCGCATAAGATGGTAAATAATGACGATATAATTTGATGACCAGTCAGAATCATTTTTGCGCCTATACTGATTTTAAAATTAAAGTTTGTTCACCTCGCAGAAGTTATAAGGTAGCTTCTGTCTTGCCTTTAGGCAATCAGATGCTGCTGAATATTTAAATTCAGCAGCATCTGATTGCCTAAAGGCGAAATGCATGAGAAATTATGATGATGATAATCCTGTCAGTTGGACTAATTTGGGATAGAACGCTTTAATAACTTGACCTTTTAATATAAAAAAAAAATTAGTGACTTTCAACGTGTCCATTTATCATTAAAAAGAAGAGAAATAATCTGCAATGCTCCAAACACAAACTACACACGATTCAACTTCATTCAAGGAACATATCCCAACTCCTAATCTCATGCATCATCATGTTGATGCAGCATCTGATTGCCTAAAGGCCAAATGCATGAGAAATGATGATGATGATGATGATAATCCTGTCAGTTGGAGTAATTTGGGATAGAACGCTTTGATAACTTGAACTTTAATATAAAAAAAAAATTGTGACTAAATATGTGATGAAACGTGTCCACTGAACAATAAAAAACTTTTTTACAAAAAAAATACAACCGACTTCCAAATAAAACACTACAAAGTGAAAAATAACTTTAATTTCGGAAGTCGGTGTCTAGTTAAATGTATTTTCGTTTTGCCACCGACTTCCGAAATTAAAGTTATTTTTCACTTTGTAGTGTTGTTTTTGGAAGTCGGTTGTATTTTTTTTTTTGTAAAAAAGTTTTTATTTTTCACTTTTTAGTTGTGGTATCTACCCCACACAAATTCTAATACCACTACCTGCAAAACAAACTAGAACGTCATCCATATAAAAGTGGGGAAAAAATACGTATTATTGAAGCTAACTCAAAAACTACCGAAGCAAAGTTAATCAATTTTATATGGGACCAACTGTGATGTATACTCTCTCGATTAAAACAAAAAAAAAATCCAAATCGGTTAAGCCATCTTCGAGTAATCGGGGAACATACATAAAAATAATAAAAAAAAAGGTTCCGACGAATTGAGAACCTCCTCCTTTTTGAAGTCGGTTAAAAAGAAGACAAATAATCTGCAATGCTCCAAACACAAACCACACACGATTCAACCTCATAGGAACATAGCCCTACTCTTAATCTCTACACGTACCAACCTAACTCTCTAACACATTAAATAGGCAACTAATTCGCATATCAGAAAAGCTAGACTCAATAATCTACCTTTATTATTCAAATTAGCTGTTTCAGAGAAAACATTCCATGGTTTCTAGTCGCCAAGCTGGCTGGGCGAATCGAGTTTCACTTCTTACTGAGCACAAAGAACATCAGAGTATTGTTAAGGAATTTTCATTGGATAATGATCATTCATCTTATCTTTATGAGCTCTTTTATTGATGGCACTTTTCGTTTGCATATTATTTACTTTTAGTATAACTTCGAGAGCTATATATTACCTATCTCTGTATACGTTGTCATCACTTCGATTGAATTTACGTTTACTATAAAACTGTTTAGTGCAAGATTTGCATGAAATTTTAGGTTGTTAACGATCATTTTCTTCAATAATATTAAAGTGGTCTCAATTTATTAATACGACTTTTGAGATATTACTTGAGTTCCAAGTATATAAGGTTAAAATACTTGTCTTTTATCCCAGAATCAATAAAACATACCCTAAGTGAAGTATTCACGATTGAAGCCAAAGCAGGAGTGTATCCCTACGTATACGGAAAAACTTTACCGTTGTCAATTTTATGTCCAATGTCACAAGGGTGAGCTAAGCTAACGTTTATTTATTGGGGACAAGTCCGGATCGTAGTTAAGAAATGTCGTACTGTAAAACTTTTACATAACCGTAGGAGTTACGATCTTAGCTAGGCCTCCAATAGATGTTACTACAACATTCTTGATGAAGACAGTTATTCCCGTTTCTATATTCTCAATATCAAGAGGGCAGGAGCGTTCATGGTCTTCACTAGCTGAAGAGACATAAGCAGCAGCAGGAGAATACATTAGATGTGCAATAAGCACTTGCCTGAGGGTCACCGTAAATGGCGTAAAATTGAAACAGCCTCTATCTAGCAATGGGTTACTAAAGATTGATGATAATGATGATGATCACACCACTTTCAATTTGAAAAGATCTTTGAAGTACTCATATCGACAATGCCTGTGCGGTATTCGGTGGTCATTACCAATCTCACGATGCGACGACGACCACGACACGACAGAAGTCATCAACCACGCGCGACCACCTGCGGCTCTCAATTACGGACGATGTCAGGTGCCGTCAACATTTCGTAACCACGTTCTGATCGGCTTTTTATTGCGTTTTTATGGTTTCGCTTCATTATTATGGTCGTGACATAAAAAGTTATGAAATGTTGGGTCCACTGGGGTTGGGTGACTCTGGACTGGTAATTTACTCCTTACTTAATAAAAGTGTTTAGAAATACAAGGTGTCTAAAGTGTAGCCTTTACAAAGATTGAAACAAGATTAATTCTATAGCTTTTCCCAAGCCACCATTTGCAATTGGTCTGAATGACGAATTGGCAATATTAATAAAACGATATATATAAACGCCTATAAGTCAAAGAAAATACAGCTAACAACCAACACTCCTATAATCACACACAAACCTACAATGACAGCAGTAGAAGAAAGTCCAATAATACTAGAAATTACTGTGAACCAAGCAAGGTGTTATTTACAAACGTAGTTACGACTGCCCGTTATATTACAAATTGCGTGGTGTCCATGCACATAAATTCACAACTTTTTCTTAAGAACTCATTAAGAAAGTGCACACTAGAGACAAATAGTCCCTGTTTTACTTAGTGTTCAATGTTTTTGTTGGTATAAGGTACGGGCGCGTGCTAGCTAACATAAGGCAAATAATTTAATTTACTTTGCATACTATTGCTCATGCAGGAGGCTGTGCACAAACAGAGTTGCCCAGAGAGCCATGGAGCGTTCCATGCTTGGTATCAGGCTAATAAACCGAGTTCCAAACTTCGAGATCTGCAGATGTACGAAGGTCTTCGATATCGAAAACCGTATTGTGGAAATCAAATAGAGTTAGACACCTGGCAAGGCGCAGTGATGACAGGTGGAGTAAGACTGTGACAGAATGGCGTCCAAGGACTGGAAGACGAGATGTCGGTCGTCCGGCGCCGAGATGGGCTGACGACATTGTTGCTATCGCAGGCTGAATGTTTTCGATGAGACTGGCACAGGAGCGTGGGGATTGACAAAAGAGAGGCTTATGCCCAGCAGTGGGTGAAGTCGGGCTGTGGATGATAATGATACAATAGTATCAAGTTAGGTTAGATAATGATACATAGAATCAAGTTCTTCTAACTTAACAGACATATGTGCTACAGTGGAGTTTGTTGCGCCACTACTTTTTCCTAGCTAAAGCACTAGGAAGCGGCGAAGGGCGGGCGTTTTGGGAATGTCTTATGTAATTTTGACGTTCCAAAAGTGCCGATTCTCAACCTAATTTCACCAATGATTTTGTATTACAGACAGAACAGGGGCCGTAAGTGCCTCAGTCGAAATTATTCAGCGCGAGACAGAGATTCTACTATTCGTCTTGGTGTATAACTTTATTTCTTTCTCAAACTGGAAGAACGAAGAATTATTTTGACATTTCAGATTATGCTTTGCAAAAAATGTCTAATATTACTCAAACGATGTCTTGCATGTCAAAAGCTATTTATTTAGGACTACAAACAACGGGTTTAGTTTTTAGTCTACCACAAATTGTGTGTAATCATTTTAGATTTTTTGTATGAAGACGACAAGCTTACTTTTGTCATAAATGGCCAATTCAGTCTGATTATGTCCAGTATTATAAACAAAAAACTTTATACAGTCGCCATCAACCATTTTCGAGCAAGCGGAAGATAAAAAGACCTCAAAAAGATTAAGCCCCCACCTCATTTACTCTTCGAAATGAATGATGTAGATACATAAATTAATATCAAAGAATAAAAACAGCCCAATTAGAATCAGTGTTTCCTTTCATAAACATGGTCATACATCAGCCTATTTCTTAACGAGAGGTCTCTGACCCAATAACAAGCTTAAATTAATCCTATTTCAAACGATAGCAATGAATCATAAGACTTACTCATACTTGGAAGAATTGACGAAGAAAAAAACATGTATACATATAAAACTTTGAATACAAGACAATAATTTCTATAGTAACAGCCATTGCATCTATAATAGACTTTCTCGAACGTACGGACAAAACGTAGGTACTACCCGACATATTAATTACTTATATTGTAGAAGCCGGTCCGACACAAACGCAAATATAATTACCAACAGTGATTGATACACTTTTAAATAATTACAAGAGGAGATAAAAAAAGTGAAATCGATATACAATTGATACTGTGAGAATGAGTTTCTAAATATAAGTAGTATAGGTACGTTGTGTTGTGAGATCTTTTTATAACAGAACACCCTGTAACTTTTCTTACAGCATCAGAGTGGCAAGTAAGGAGCTAAGAGAAAGAAAGAAAGAAATAATGCTGGATATCAAAAAAAACTATCAATAACTATGAAGATGAAAATTTTACATCAGAAAAACAAGGTCTCGAATATTCCAAATAAATAGATAAAATTATTATAAACAATGAATAGCATCAAGAAGTATGTTTTAGTACTAAAACAAGCTCAGTTGTAATGTCCTTACATGTTGCCAGACTTCTGAGAGGAAATGTATCAAACAATTTTGTATATGATCGATCATCGTCTGTTGAAGCTGCAGATGATATTGTGTTGAGAGGAATTCCTGAACTGACATTTGTTTCCAAACTCGCACGTCAGGCTTGAACCAAAATATTTGGATACAAAACTAATTTTCATAACCTCATATGGCATATGGATGACGAACTGTTTAATGCCACTTCTGAAGTGAGTCAAAGATTAATCTGATATGTTTTAATTTTAAGTAACAACAAATTGAGTTTCATAAATATTTAATTCAATATCAATTCGTTTCATTCAATAATTATTATGTAACACGAATCTCTTATTGATCCTCGTCTTATGTTTCATAAAACACGGAATCAGGAAAATAATGATTCAGGAAGATATGTTTTAATTCACCAATTTGCTCTGTTCATTGCGGAATCATAAGTATTTTAACGGTTATTGACGCTTGGCGCATTAGTACCGCTAGATATCGCATGCTGCATGCAGCGACGGTTGATCAAACTGAGCAAGTGAGCAAGTACTAATATGCTCACGGGAAGCTCAGGAAAAAGCATTCAAAAGAGTTGTAAGGATAGTAGCAGATGGCGTTCTGTAGTTTCTGCCTTCCTTCATACTAAAAAGGGGTGAGTTTATATATGTGAAGCTCAATTTACAGTTAAAATCAATGATGAGCGAACACAGGACACAAAAATGAACATAGCTAATCATACGACCATTTCTAAATGACCAATTTCCTAAAGCCATTTAAAAACAACTTTTATTGCGTTCAGCTCTTATAAATAGCACTAAGTGAGAAAGATGCATTAACGACATGTCTAGACAAGTAGAATAAAAGTGGCAAAGAAAAGGCAATAAAAGGTCAAGACGAAACGGAAAGAACTGATTAACCGCGGAACCGGCACACATTCACGAGGGAAGCGACACGCGAGCATGGAATACGAGTAAATGTTAATATTTGTGTAGCAAATGCATGTACCGTTGATATGAACTGGTATTAACAGCTAATATAGGATATGATAAAGGGAGAAATAGACTGCTGTCATAACTAGCGCTTGTAAGATATGAGTTGATTATTTACAGTTATTGTTTGCATGACCTTTCAATAATGAATAAACATCAATAAAGCAAAACAAACAGTCGCAGCGCCGAAGGAAATGTCAATAAAAATACAAGAAACTAAAAGAAAGTAAGCTTTTAATCCGTTACGTATAGCGAAAACCGATTGAGCAATACCAGAGACACTAGCCAATGTTTTAGTTGTTTTGATAAAAGGACAGGCTTTCCCCCAAGCGAAAGCAGTACGTGATGAGCATATCCCGGCATCAGATGCCAACAACATGACTCGAACCTAACTTAACGTCTAATTTGAAAGCAATCTTCGAAATAGAAACGTGACTTAATAAATCGAAATGCTGAAGCCTGGCGATGAATTCGAAGAGAAGTGAAAAGTTGAATAGTACGATCGTCATTCACCTTACGAAAATGCTGATCACCTTTGGACTTTGTCTCATTGATCTATGTAGTTACTTGTCAATTGTCATTGTTGTATTACATCACATTTTTTACGTTACCATATTTGCCTCTTATAATATGACAAGATACTAAGCATGGTAAAAGTTTTCGTAAGTCAACCGTATAAGACATGTTATGAAACATTTAGACGTGCAAATGATGAGAAATATACGAGAAAAAGATTTTAATTGGATTGATTGAATTTCTGATACGAATAATTGAATTAATTTGAAAGATTCAGGTTAAACGAGATGTAAATCTATTTCCTATCTAGGTTTATCTATTGGTAGATCTAGGTGTTCTAGCAATAAATGAAGATCAGTGAAAATAATTAAACTAGGTCAGTTGTGCTATTAAATAATTGAGCTGTTTAGATAACTCGGTTTTTCCTCCATAAACTGAGTCATTGCTTACAATTCAGATTAAGATGCTTTAGATTGGTATCTTTGAGATCGCTTTGATCAACTTTGTTCCTAAAAACCACAAGATAATTATGAGTAGAGAAGAAAATTATCACATAAATAATTATTTGATCATCAACTAGCTTCTGCCCGCGACTTCCTCAGCGTGAAATTAATTGTTTTAACATAAAATATATCCCACTAGCACTTTCCGCGCGGCTTCGCTCGCGTGGATGTACGAAAAATATCCCATGGGAACATACAACCGGGAATTCCTCCCTTATTCCTTGTCTACATTATAAAGGGAACCTCTGTGCAAAATTTCAGATTTCTAGGTCCAAGGGCATGGGCTGGGCGTCGATGAGTCAGTCAATCAGTCAGTCAGCACTTCACTTTTTATTTATATAGATAGATGTCATTCGGCAATTAGCTTCCCACTACTGAACGAATTTTTGAAAACAGATCAGCTTCTCCGAAGATTACCATATTACTACATACAAACTCACAATTTGTTCTTTATAATATTAGTGTGGATGAAAGAACGTGAAATAATATTAGTTGCACTTATCGGGAAGTAGTTTCTGTCTTCCGATGACAAAACATCTGCAGCAATGAATAAAAGATACCTACTCGTTAATTAAGAACCATTTAAGAACAAAGTACACACAAGGGATTCCGAAAATTTATGTTTGTCTTGTTACGCCTCCTTGCCTTTCGTGTGAACGGATTTTGCAAGTCTTTTCATAACTAGTAAAAACTAGTTATATATGTGAAACCTACAGCATGGAGTTCTTGAGTTTTGATCTTACAGAGGTCATGACGAATCAACTGTAGCCTGATGTTACCGGCTTCATATAAGCATGAACCTTTGAGTCGTCTATTTCATCATCAAACTCTTCAATAGTTACTATATTTTCTTCTTTTTCAGAGTATCATGGAAAGTACAATAAAGTGGACTTGCACGTAATATTTGCTATCACATTGTGACGCGAGAAAGTCGAAATCGAAAGTGTTGACTTTTTTATTTGCAACACATCACGCACAGGGTGAGGTGTGCATTTAAAACTTGGAAAACTGTTGTTCATATGGTGCCAAAGTATGGCGATCCGGGTGTTGGAAAATGGTATGCAGTTGCGCAATTAGAAGTACTGCATACCAATTAGTTTCATAAAAATCGACAGGAGCCAAAATGGCATGATTACGAGAAAGCCTAAAAGCAGTAGTGTATTGGCTGAAGAGATTTAAATTAATTATGCCCAAATACAGTGTGTCATGGTCCAATTCTACATTAAGCTTAGTATTCAACCTCCGTTGACCTCGAAGCAAAATTTTATGCGAGAGAAGATAGTGTCGAATATTATGTTAATGTTTAATCTGCATGCAAATGGCTAGTGACATACTACCACCACCACCACCACCACCACTTGGAGGTGGTACTTTTGATATTGAAAAATGAACATTTTTGGACTACTTTAAATGAACGAATAGAATGTAGGTAGTAGTAATGGAAATAATTTATACTATTTTAATATAGCGTGAAGATAAATTAATATTAAATTGTTCACGGATTTAACTTTGTTATGGCCACAAAACGCCACAATATGCGACAGATGAACTTAAAGTACTTCACATCGTACGTAATGCACTTAACCAAAATATATCAATCTACTCTCTAACCAGATAACCATAACCAGTAGAACGTGTCGAGTCAAGTACATTACTATATCATATTAATACACAGCAACAGACGACATGAAATAATGACAAAAACCGCAAGCATTTGGTGAAAGTAAAAGCGTAAATAAGTCTGGCCCCAAAATTGACCCCTGCGGTACACCTGGCTGTTACACTGCCAAATAAATCGCCGAAACGTTCAAAATATAATTATTACACTCCATTTAAAGTGCATATTTACGTGTCCTAGTATCCGAATGGGGCTCGTGATGTAACTCAAGCATTACGTCGGATTTTCAAAAGAATGCGTTTGTTCCTCGTTAAAGGATTACGCAATAAAATAAACGCAACAAATCATCGCTTTATGCAAATAAAGCATTATAATCGAAGAATGTTGAAGCTTACATAATAAGACTTGCTGTTTGACACCCTACAAAATTCTTTGACTCCGTCGTGTTACTTTCCTCTGAACATTCATCAAGAACGATACAAAACGACGCATTGTTTATGCATAAATTAATTTATTAATGTCGATGGAATAGAGAAATCGGTAGCAATAACATTAAAGATATAGTCTTTAATGTTAGTGCTACCGATTACCGGCGGTAGTACTAACATCTCTATCGTGCGCAACTTTAAATTTTAATACCCCAGTAAATATTAGATTTATTGAATAAAAATAAAACTAAATGACAATTTATAGATATCAAATATGTGAAAGTTTGTGATATTTAAAACTCATTCTAATTCCAACTGAACGATGTTGTTTGGGTCATTGATGCGAATACTAATAACGTGCAATTTCTTCTATAAGTGTAGTCATTGCATTCACAGTTAGTCGTGCGTATTTTACAAATATAGTAAGTAGTTACATTGACGAAATGGTAAAGAGGTCTTCGACCGTTGCGCGGTAATTTTGATGGGAGTGCCCCCGCAGCTTTCAAGTCTATATCTAGTTAGACTAGTCAGCATGAACGGAGCACGATGTAATATCATTTGCGATCTAAATTGTAGCATGTTTGTATCGAGGGAGTGCGGATAAACAGCACCTGTAATTTGTTGTTATCGATATGTTAACAGTGTCGTACCTGTTCGTCCACTTTCGGAACGTCGGCGTCGGTGGCGAGGGTACCGCTAGCGACCTCGTTGCCGCGCCCGCTGCGCCTCGCGGGCCGCACGGGACACACGCTCTTCGCATTCTCCGACAAATCTATCCCAAACTGCTTGGGTCCGTCGAAAACTTTGAAATCCACCTCGTCGACGCTATTCACAGGACTCAAGTCGTGCACGGTATCAAACGCTACGTAGTTATCATGCACAGCGTCGTTGGAAACATGACCGGAATCATCGCTGCAATCCGAGTGGGTATCGGAAATCTTCTCGTCAGTTTGTTTGTGTAGAGCTAGCTTCTCGATCTGCGAGCATGTTTTGGAGTCGTCCCTCGACTCAACATATTTGACTTGTCGGCCGACGAGTGTGCTCAAGTGGTTGTGGAAAGTCGTGTTTGCTACGCATAACTCCTTGTGCACCGGCGGGATTACCTTACAGTTTATAAACTGAGATGTTTCTGTTTTCAACTCTTTAGCCGTTTTCAACTCCAGTTTTTTTACGATAGACTTAACAGGTGACAGTGTCGAATCGATTTCCTCTGATTCATTTTCAATTCGTTTGGGCTCAGGCGCAACTACTAAATCTCTTTTGTTAATCGTTCTGTGCTGCAACTTGGCTCGCACGGCATTTATTTCATCGGAATAGTCTTTCAATATTGTTTTCGATGACAATACTGTTCTTTTAGTGTCAACCGGCTCTTTCTTAGTTTTATCGTTTTGTCGCTTTACGTCGGATTTAAGATTGAGAAGCGACTTTTGTCTTATTTGCTTGCTTCCATCGGGCTTTTCGTTGTTTTTTCGTAGCGCAAGCGGTTTCTTTTTCTGAGCACACTCTCTGGCCTGGTCTACATTACTTAGATCAACCGGAGTGGGAGAAAAAAGCGCTCTGGTGCTACTGAACTTGTTATGCGACATTTGACTCCTTATCACCGGGATCTTACTAGGAGAGCCCGCGATAGAAGTTGTAGACTTGGTTCTCTCTAAGCCGGGTGAAATCACATATTCGTTTCCTATTTCCCACACGCTTTTAGCTTTCTGCATTTGTGATTTTGGGGTCTCTTTACTTTCTAAACTAATCTTTATGTTTAACGATCCATTATCTGTACATGTTTTAGGTTTTGTTTTCTTTGGGTCGCTCACTTTTTTCTCGACTTTTTTCATTACTGGTTTAGTTTTAGATACAACCGGAACGGGTGTCGATGGTGGATTAGATAAAGTTTTCTTGAGTATTCTCGTTTTTACATCAAGTTTTTTTAGATCTTCGGTTTTGAAGCAGTTCGGCCGAGACGAGTTTTTTGATGAAATTTTATACGTAGCATACTTATCAGGATTCATCTTGTCATTGGGTGGCGTCGTCAGGGGCACCAGTGGAGCAGTCAACTCTTTTCCCTTCATGTCGTCCAGATTCCACAGACTCGTTGTTTTGTCTATGGAATTGTTCCGTGCTACTTTATTTCTGGTTTTACAATCACTCTCCGGGTCCGAATTACTTTTCTTCAATATACAACGTGATTCAATAATGCTACAAGTCTTAGACTTTTGCAATTTAGGCGGAATAAAATAATTCTTTGTAGCTTTCACATCGGAAGTAAGTGACGTGCAAGTGAATTCCGATAAGATTTTATCGAAAGATTCCAAAGCCTTGTTTAACTTAGTTTCTGAACTAGTACCACCCGGAGGTAAAGACTCAGCTTTAAGTATAGCTACGTTTTCGTAGATCGAAGAATAACCTTTAGTTTCATCGAGTAAATGATCTCGCACCACATTATTATCGCCGGCAATGTTTACGTTTTCGTACACGTGCTGCCGCGGCGTCGCACTCTCAGTCTTGGTATTCACAACAGAGTCGCTAATATTGACTTTACTGACAAACTTTTGCACGTTATCACTGTTAATTTTCACAGGTTCACTGATCCTACGCTCGAGGCAGGCGGCGATCGCGGTCACTTTACTGCCCTTGTGCTCGGGTGCGGGTTCTGGACCGACTGAAAAAGTCCTGTAGAACTTTTGCAGCGCGCCCTGTTGCGCGGGAGGGGCGGAGGAAGGGTGCTTCTCGGTCGGCTTCTGTCCGCCGAATATGTTGAATACTTTCACTGCGGGCATGTCGCGGGCCCGGCGCGCGGGAGCCGGTCGCGGAGCGTTGATGCGCGCGCGCGTCACGGCGAGCGGCGTGCATGTGCGCGCACCAAGCTTTGCCACCGCGCTATCAGCCGCAGACAATAAGAAAGTCAATGTCACTTCAGGCGCCCAGCAGACGTGACAAATCATCCATAATGAAAGATCGACAATATAGGTCCGATTGATGACCGCTTACGACAACCATTTACATGACTAAATTGCTTTGATTATATTTAATTAAACGACAACAAACCGTTAAGTACAACATTCGTCGAGACAATTTACACTGCTATTTACATGATGTAAAGTATCAAGATCGATCGCGTTAGCATTTCCATATGCTTGTAAATAAATTTTACGATTGATGAATTGCAGATAATAAGAGGAAAGTAAGCCAAGCGTCTTCGTTAAAAACAACCTGTTATTTTATGTAATGAGCATACTTTCGTGAACAAAACCAGTTATGTAAAATCCATAAATCCCAATAGAAAGTAGGAATGAGGTTGTTTGGACAATGATGTAATTGACCGACAAAAGTTTATCGTGGACCCAGGTCATACGTAAAAAGAGGTTGCAAAAACAGCCGAAATGTAAAATGTGTGAAATTTTACTGAGAAACGTAATACGGGTAACCTTATTAAGTAAGAACCCGGTTACCCTGGGTGGAGCAACCAAACACGTGTGGTTGATGGGTGTTTTAATGTCGCCGAATGCGGGCCATCGTCCTAGTAACTGGATACGTGATGTTATTTTTAATAACGATATTAGACGATTTATGAAAGACGATACGTAAATTCAATTAAGCTGTGTATTTTGACATATTGAATGGACAATAAGGCTGGAAATGCATGAGATGAAACGATAGTCAATGCGTTTGCGCAACAGTTACAAAAGAGCATTAGTAGGTATATCTAGCAGTGTTTCAGGATTTAGATTATAATGGTTAATAATTTAAATTTGAAACGGTTTTCTTTCGTGTTATTGTAGTTGTGATGTTGAAGATGGTGCAAGGAAGGACAATATAATATAATATAATAAATAGGTAATAATATAATTTAATAGGTTAGCTACTCATGCAAACAAATACTACATTAAAGGATCGTAATGAAATTGATTAAAGACACGACGCGGGCAAGAGAGCAAAACTAGGCTTAATTTTGACGAATTCTAATGTATAAGTGCTGGTGTTGCAGGTACACTTTCGTAACTTCCTCTATATCATCTCCGATTAGCAGAGGTTAGCACAGATCTGCAATAAACTGCCAAAAAGTCAACCTGCTATGCCTGTTTCTATAAAACATGTCGTTTGCGGAAGTCAAGTTTCGTAATTGTAACTACTAGCGGAAACCGTGCTAAATATTTTCCATAACTGCCAGTTTTTACAGCTGTTTAGCAAATAATTTAGCGATGACTAACCAATCTGATGTAACACTACAGGTGTAGAACTTATACACACCCAATATTACGAAGCCAGGTCGTCAAAAATGCAACCTGTCGTAACGATGGAATATTAAATACTTATGTAATATATTATGACAGTTTTGTTAGACTGAGCGTCGGCACCTGAGGTCATTGACAGATGTAGTGGTCTAACTGGTAGTCAAAAGCGCTTCTGAAATCGATAGGAACGTATGTGGGTAGGTAGGTATGGGTTATGACAAATAATCCTATCCTAACTCATTATAAATGCGAAAGTGAGTTTATTGGTATGTTTGTTACGCTTTCACGCTAAAACGGATTAACAAATTTAATTAAAAATTTGGCACATGTGAAGAACATGACCTGGATTAGGACATAGGATACTTTTATCCCAGTAATACGTTCTCATGGGATAATTTCTCACCTCCACGCGGGCGAAGTCGCGGGCAAAAGCTAGTAATTTAATATTTAGGAAAAAATCCTCAGTTGTCATGACTGCGACATCACATTTGTGTCCTGGATATGACCCAAGAACTGTAGGGCCAAAAAGATGAATAAACGATCATGATTCTGATAGTTCTCGACGAATATTTACGGATCCGCGTTAAATTGGCACTTATAAAAGCGCTCCTCGAATATAATAAAAATTCAAAGTTTGATTCATTAATTTTCAGAATTCGCGGTCATTTCAGTAAGAACCTTAGTAACGCTGCCATACCGCTGTTAAACCTGCGATGGTTTGTGTGGTATGTTTAAAGTATAACTAATGTGTGTAAATTGTTTTGAATAATAAAAAAAAAAATAAAAAAAAACTAAGAGAAGAAAAATGGGGAGTCATCCTAAAACATAAAAAAATAAACACCGACGTCAGCAAAAACCAAGCTAACGGCGCACTTACATCTCTAACTAACACATCAAAGAATACAGACGTATCTTCCATAGTAAACACTGAAACTGAAAGACTAATACTTATTGTGTAACATATTATGACAGTACAGTACAGTCTACAACTAGTCGTCGTCGTGCGAGGTCGTTGACAGATGTAAGGTGCTTTGTCTTAGTACCAAGTCAATGATCTGTGTTCGAAGATTCAAAGGTGAGAATAAATTTTGGGACGAATGGAACATTTTGGAATTTGTATGACTTTCAAATTATTTTTATGTTGATGTGGTGAAGGATGATGTAGAAGCGTTTAAGACAGTCGCAAGTTATAACAGGAGAATGATTTGGGAATGAGGGATAATGTCAACCAAACAACTAACCATTTTGTTCTTCAGTTTGCTTTAAATAAAAGCCTTCTTTACTCACCCTTTTTTCCCTCATTTTGGTTACGTGTTTCAACATAATGCAACCACTAGGTATACTTATATGAACGAAACAATAATAACTGTGAAAACACTGCAAATTTGTGTGCATTTATTTGACAAAGCGAACACTAAATGTAATTGTAATCAGCTTAACCTCATTATAATTTAAATATGCTTGATAAGAGCACCAAATATTTCCAACAAAGAATTTGTTCTAAGGTATGATCAGAATACACGAGCAATTCATTACAAGGATCAAACAATTAGACATGATAATATTATTGAGATGTGTTGTGATGCGGATGAGAAACAAACAAAAAATAACTATAAACAACTTGGTGGGAATATAACTAATGTATTGTTCTCGGAGATAAACAACAACGGGTCAATTAACGAGTAAAACAAAACCAGACTGGCAATGGTAAAACAAAGGTAAAAAGAAAACAATCACAATGGATAATGAGATCTCAAACCCACTATTGAACAGAAAAACTGATTCACATATTAAAACAAAAACGGCGGATATACCAATACAGAAAATTACCAAATTCAAAACACAAAACACGAGCAAAACCAAGCATTACCGAAAGTGTAATATTTCTCACTGACATTAACCAAGCTGGAGAGACGCACAATGCACGGGTGGTACTTAAAAATGTATGACATAACATGACAAGTAATTACCGCGAGCCATGACTGACGACCGTGGAGAGGATTAGCTTGGAAATCGTGTCAAGATGCCTTGAGACCTGTCCACATAGGACGGAGCGAGAAAACATTAATATTTATGTTTTCATGCAGATTTCTTAGCGGCCCTGGCTAAGATCATGCATGTAATTTCTTTGTTTTCAACGGCATGCTAGCTTGGGTCACCAGTAATCAGCTTAACGCAGAACATCCTGTTAGGATTGTATGTATTTCTGACTGTAAACCTGTTCATTAATGAGTATTCTATCTTAACTCCCAAGATCCATGAAGAGACTTAGGTACCTACAGACAACGATAGATCCGACAAATTATCAGTAGCTCATACAACTTAATTTCTAACATTCTTAGCTATTAAGCTTTCTTTCCTTAATAAATTGGCCAAAAAGATTGCTAACCAATAAAACCATGAACTTTTAACCTGTCAATATGTTCCTAAAACTCAATTTACAGACGCCATTTTACGAGCTAATCATCTCAATGAAACTCAATCCAGTGTAGACATCGCCTTGCAACTAATAAAGAGATCTAATAAAGACAGACTGGCCGTCTGGTTGACAGTTAATTGTTGACAATCGAATCAACAACGACACGTCACAGTTCGCAACAACGAAACGAAATTGAGTAGAATTATGATGGACACTGCAATGTTCTGGTTGATGTTTCATGCGTCTTGTTTTTATTGACGACTATATTATTATTTAAAATTGCTGTTCATTTCTTTGGAAGTATAATTTTGTAAGAATCATCGTCATCATATTCACCCTCTTGCTATTATTTATTTAGGATCAGCGCCATATGGTCAGTGCAGCATGCCATATTTGTTCATAAATATCGTGTCTATAATATTGAAGCCCTCTAGCCATTTTCATATTTTACACAATTTTATGAAATGATCCTTGTTATTTTATCAACAACTTTTGTTACTAAGCTAAACTTTGATATACTGGTGTCAGGAGGAGTCATGCCAGCATCTATACAATTTTCTATCACGATATTTAGTTTGACGAAGCTAATAAAAATGTTATGATTGAAAGAATCAGTTCGAATCATGTAGAATTAGGTCAATGGAAATTGGCGCAAAATCTTCAAAGTAAATAACGAAAGCATGTTTATAATCTGTGAGCCAAAATATTGACATAACATATGTAGTGTAGCAATATGTTTTCATTGAAGTCAATGACTCGAAACAATCCACACGTAATGAACAATCATCTGTCAAGTCAATCAGTCCTAACACTCACAAATATGCATAACATAAGGTACCTTTTTCTAATGAACTAAAACTGTCACCAACCAACTAACTAACCTAACTTTGCTACTAAATTCAAACAAAGTGTCTTAATGAGGTCGCCTGTGCAAACAGTTGTGCACTCTACAAATACAATCCTTGCATCGCCCGGAGTATTTCCTGTCCCACCGACCGAGGAGGCGACCGTTAACAAATATCTAAGTGATACAAGAGATAAGAGGTTGGAGTTGAGTTTCAATTATTATATACTAGCTTTTGTCCGCGGCTTCGCCCGCGTGGATGTCGGAAAAAATCCCACGGGAACGAAAATCTTTCCTTACTCCTTGTCTACATTATAAAGGGAACCTATGTGCAAAATTTCAGCATTCTAGGTCCAAGGGTTTGGGCTGGGCGTTGATGAGTCAGTCAATCAGTCAGGACTTTTCTAATAGAAAATCACTCGTCTTTTCAGAAATACGATATCGAACCAATAATCACAATGATAAACTCCGTTTAAACCTGAGAAACCGGGCATAAGGAAAATAAGCAATGCATCATTAATTCATTACATAAAAGGAATCTTACGTTCTAAAGAAAAGCTAGTACAATTAAAGTATATAACACGAAATGAAGTGCTGGAGACTAATATTTGAACAGCACACGCTTTTATCAACCAAATAACATTAACTCGCTTAAATACATACAGTAACGTGGGTTCAAGATAATCTCGTTGAGAATACACGGTGTTAGGTTAAAAGAGGGACATACTTTAACGGAGTATAGTACTCATGAAAATGAACAACTTTTACCATGGAACTAACCCTGAAATATGAAAAAGAAAATCTCAGCTGTTCTCTACAAAGTGCAAAACGTACACAATCAAAATGTACGAGACTGCTGATTTTTTTTTCATATTTCAGGGTTAGTTCCATGGTAAAAGTTGTTAATTTTCATGAGTACTACACTCCGTTAAAGTATGTCCGTCGTTTAACCTAACACACTGTATAGCAGTAAACGTACATAATTTGTAGTCTTTGGAGACAGATAAACATAATGTTTGAGTTCTTAGAAAAGATGTTCCATTAAAAGATCAATTTGAATAAGATGCTCTCTCTGAAACCTATGTAATATGTTATTGGTTGTCAATGTAATGGCTTTTGTTAGGGCAAGATCTTATGTGGCTGAAACTACTTTCTTTTAGAAACGGCGCTAGATGCAGTCTCATGTAGTTGCAATATATTAAAAAAATCTGGTGGTTTCTTCAATTTCGAAGCTTGGCTTTCAGCTCTTTGCTAAATGGTATCGTAACGAAACTAACTATACTTATATTCATCGCCGAACAGGTCTGCTATTGTCACTATATGAAAAAATCAAAGCGTAGTTATTCCATATATCCATTATGTTACTCAAGTCTACCCATATTATGATCCACTGGCCATATCCCAACTTACATGGTTTCCATTAAACCATGAAAGTGTAGTATGTATGAAATAGTAAATAATTAAACCTTTTTGCTGTGAGCTCCAACTTTTGTCCATCAAGTTTCCCACGGTTTTCACTGAACGAAAGCGATGCCGTAAAATATAATAGGCCATGAAAAACCATAGTGGAATGCTGCCACGGTAGAACTAACTTTGATAAATGCTTATGTTGTGAATACAACAACAACAACATTAACAATAACAACAATGTTACAATTAACATTTTCAATTTCAAATAAGTACTGGATTTACTTTTTAAAAACTTGTTTAGTTCAGATACATAGATGAGGTTGTCTAAGCTATAGACTAAACGCATAAAGATACGGTTTTTTTTGTTTGCAACTGCATAGCTATTGGTAAACTTGTTTTAGATTCTGGAAGTAGTTTTTAGATCTTTGGTACGAATTCATAGTTCAGCATCTCTATAAAAGTTAGCTAGCTGATGGTTTGTAATAAAGTATAAAATATAGCGCATGATCATTCCAATTTAATTCCTTTACTCGAACTATCTTTATACTCATTGTTTTCTATTTCTATTTTATTTACATTATTATGCATAAAAGCTTCTGCATTGCGATCATCAGCTGCTCGATAATCTGTATCCTCATTAGCATTTCCATCTATTGTTATAAGAAAATCGCACCCAATCGCTCAATTGTAATCTTCGCACCGTTTCTAACAATGAAGATATAGCGTTTAGAAAAACATCGCTTAATGTGACCCCCGGTTCAAGCACAATTTGTGAGCAATTTAGCACAATGGAGATAATCCATTCAAATGATTGTCAATGGGAACCGTACCACGACGTGGACAGGTGAATATCGTTTTGTTGGTAATCCATTGCGGGTTTATAAGACTAGCAAAAAAAAAAACCTTATGCACTATTTTATGAATATGTGTCTGACTCTGTATATAATATCTGGGATGACTATTGCATATCAATAATATGAAATGAGATAAACTAATGTCACTAAGAGAGTGATGAAAATAAATGTTGATAGAAATAGGGGAGACCAAAGAAAAGATGGGTTGATTGTGTGAGGGATGACTATTATAAAATATATGAATAGGGAGTGAATGACGGCTGAAAAAGGAGAATGGAAGAGACATTATTCGGCGCTCAGCACCCTAATTGCGTAACACACTTTCAATCATAATCATTCAGATGTTCGAAAAATTTGTTAGCTCAACAACGTATATAACGCAATGAATATTGTTGAACTGTCAAAATGAAAGCCATTGCTACTGTTTCTGCTTGACCGTTGCAGGCATAAGAAGATTGTGCTTAGAAGCTTTAAATTAAAAAAAAAAAACCTACTAAGTCACACAGCAATGTATATTAAGGCTGTATTTTTCTCCTAAATGTCGTAGTGCAAGTTTTGATAGATATATTGCAAGTCTCTCACATGTTGTTACTATTCAACCGGCGGACGACTATCTGATAGATTTATAAGCATTGATATCACAATGGCTGACAACTTGTTATTATCATTAGTAGTAGTAGTAATAACTCTGAGTTCACAGACATGTGAACGAAACGGAGGGTTGATTTATTGTGATTTGGTAGGATTGTCTTTTACAAGCTTATAATATTAAGTTTCCGCTTCGTTGGTCTAGTGGTCGTTAGAGCTACTGCTGAGTATGAGGTCCTGGATTCGATTCCCAGGTCGGTGAAAGTGTTATTGGGCGTTTCTCAGTAGCAGCCCGGAGACTGGATTTGTGCCCCATTGATGCCAATAGTAGGCTCACCCCTTATTACATTGGATTTACAACATAACTGGTGAAATGTGGATGTTCCTATAAGTACACCTCTGCGTAGCCCTGCGGCGATTACAGGCGTGAAGTTATGTTATGTTATTAAGTTTCACTTATAACAACATGAAGATGCGTATGCATCCGTTCAGCTTTTATAGACGCGGAAGGCTAAACGCATGCGTACGCACCTCCATACAAAACTGGTATTCTATGTTCTATGTTAAAGGATTTGGTTTCCGCACTTAGACCTTCATGTGGACCATTGTACGTCGGCCATGACGGCCGTCGGGGGTTATTCCAGCCAGCCCACCTCTCTCCAGAAGTTGATTAAATCTCCAGCATCCTAATTGCGTAACACGTTATCAAACGGAGTTGGTTTCATTTTGAAACAAATTGCTAATCCATTGCTTCATATGTTCGAAAAAATTGTCTGCTCGACAACGTAAACAAAGCAATGAATGTTGTTGAACTGTCAAAATGAAACCAACTCCGATTGATAGTGTTACGCAATTAGGGTGCAGGTCTGTTTAGAACATCTGTAAAAGATCGGGGTGTGCCGAAAGTTTCTGTTCTAATCTCTGTGACGCCTGTGCATTCAAAGAGCACTTGCGCAACGGTTTCCTCAGCCTCCATGCAAGCCCTGCACAGAGGACTGTCCGTTATTCCCATTGTGTGGAAGTGTTTGTTTAGTGAGCAGTGTCCTGTGATGGTCCCCGTCACCAGGCGCAGGCCGTTCCTTCCAGACGTAGTAACCGCCTGGTTAGCGTACCATCCAGAGATGGCATAGCCTACCTGGACTGTCTGCAGCCTGGTGTCAAGCACCACCAACTCTCCGCTTGTGTATGGGTGAACTCCTGTAGCCACCTGCGTAGCTGATTGATGGGAATGGGTACGATTGGCTCAGATCAAAACTGGTATTTTCTATGGACAAAGCTGAATTGAGCTGAATAAAATAGTAAAGTAAGGACTCTACCCCTCTACTCTCTTTAAGTAAATATCCGATACCGCTATTCCTACGAACCAAGAGACGAGCAGTAGAAAGTTATCGCGTGCACTCCCGGTTCCGTCCGCGTAACCACTCGTCGGCGGTAAGGCATACAATTGCATAAATTACAGGTTTTTCATACTTTGTAGCTGGAACTGCTACCAAACAGATTTATGAATATTTGAGTTGACGAGGAAATAATAAGTCACGTTTACTTTGTTGTTTATGGAAAAATTATTTATTAAGTTTGAATAGTGGTCGATTTTATTGGAAGTGGAAATTAAATTATTGACTAGTGATAGTATATTGGGACATGGTGCCTTAGTAAATAAATAAATAATAATAAAAAATAAAAAACTAAAACCCGACTACTGAAAAATCACGCTCGCCGCGGTCGGTCTGTAAATTATTAAATTAATATTATTTACTTAATTTTAACAATTTAAACATAATTATTTATGACATATATACATATACCTTTCTTTTGTTACCAAACATGTCATGACTATCTCAATTTAATTTTTTTCAAGGTCTGAAACTTACGTGTAAACTCCACCATATTAAATTTAGGGAGAATTTATATAGCCTATGTTACCCACACCATTATTACGAATCAATTGATACCTCATTCATAAAAATCGGTTCAGTAATTTAGGTGCTACGGTGGAACACACGTAAATACATACTTATATACATACTTACATACATACATCGACTGCTAAAATCATAACCCTTCCTTTTGGCTTTGCCGTAGTCGGTTAAAAATTAACATAGTTAGTTACGAGTAGTAGTGTTGATGTTTTTAGTAAGATTAAAATGAAGGGATAAACCAACTTAACGTTATGTGAATAACAAATATTTACATCATCATCTTTGTTCTGTCGTTACCCCAATTAGTCGTCATTTCGGTAATCACCCCTTTTCTAGCCATTATATCATCTTTCACAAAGTCCATCCACCGTTTCAAACAAATAATTCTATCATCATCATTAGTGGCGATTAAAATATTGTTTTTAATTTTGTACTGAAGTAGGTTACATACTAAAGTAATGAATGTACATTGTTTAGTATAATGAACAACAATACACATACAAAAAATACCAAAGCTACCTCATTAGCTACTCATAAAATGACTCATTAACATTATTCTGATCAACCTTTTAAGCTCATACCAATGAGTCACAATTTTCATGTGAAACTAATGACACTTGAGTCAAAGCCAAACCTTCATTCAAAAACAAAGGGAATACGTTATAAATTAAAGTGTCACTAGATGGCGTCAGTGTGCAGACGGAGTTAATGTATGCGACTCACGCGCATCGCCGTTGAATAGCTCGAAGCTACGTGAATGGAGGATCTTTGATTTTGAAAAGCATGCCCAAGCGCAGGTAGCAAGTTCAAATATCTCTGTCTTTGTTTCGGTGTTTCTTCTCAGAGTAGTCAGATAGAAAACACCGACTTTGACGTTCAAAAGTGCCTTTTATGTGCCTATTTGAAATAAATGATTTGACTTTGACCATATCTAGTTTTTAACGTGTAAAAGTAATACTGACGTGTTACATAACGTTTATCATCATCTCATCATTTACCATATTATGAGCTGTGGCCGCGACTTCGTTCGCTTGAATGTCGGAAAACAACTTCCCTATTTGAATCAGATTTTGTTCACAATTTTATGGGTTTTAATTTTTTTGCGCGGAAACCTAATTCTTTTTCTTAAATAAAAGTAACGTAAGTCATTCCTTATAACATCAGCTATATTCCAGTGAAAAACCCGTCAAATCGGTCCAGCCGTTTTGGAGATTAACCGGAACAAACAGACGACAGACAAACATTTTAAAAATTGTTTTTTTTTGCATTTAGTAAAAAGCAGTTATTTTGACATTACAAACAGGCAGTTATGTTTTATTTACTTATATAGACAGGGCTTAGTTTTACTACAGATTGCCGGTCTTGAAGTCCGATTACGACCGGTTTTTGAAAGCCTGAGTAAATCTCTGATAATTTAAAATAGGTACATAGTGTCGTTGTGTTCATGGAACGAAATCACATTATTGCCATCGCGGGTAAAATCTGGATGAGGCTGGCACAGAAGAGTAGGGATTGGCACAAGCAAAGTGAGGCCAAGCCCAGCAATGGGTGAAGTAGGGCTGTGGATCATGATGGTGATGAAGGTTGTCAAAGGAAATGATAGCTGATGTGATTGGTTGAACGAAATGACAACAGCCAATCAAATGGCTAGTTATTAGATTTTGAGTAAGCTTTCAGAAACTGAAGATATAATTATTAGTGAATCTAATGTCACATCTTATGAAGAAGACTTCAAACGGTATAAGTTTAATTTAAGTTTTTTATATAATAAGTACAATTTGCATGAAGACTGCAGTCGACGGAAGATTTATACGTCGCACGCGCATTCAATGGTTCTACGTGCAGCATTAACTATGCAGGCATGCGCGAGAAATTGATGGCTATGATATATTATTATGTTGTCTAGTGTTTTCTTTTTTAATTAATGTGGGTATTCAACTATTCATAGCTACAGGTGACACATAATAGGGTGAAAAGACCACAGCTCTTAATTTCAAAGCAAATCCAAACAAATTCGAACAATATACAATTAATTATTGTGATTTTAATGCCTTTACATATATGCACCTTGTATGTAACAAGGTATATACTTATGATATGACGACAGACGGAAGCATAGATTTAAATGAGCAGAAGCAATCGGACAATTTGTTTTAACAAGTAAGAATAGCCATAAAAACTTCGTCTGAAATGGAACATAAAATCATAATATCAACACAAACTGCACCATATGCCTTAAAAAAAATAATCTTAACAACTTTAAACTATTTCAAATGACGAAAAGTCATTTAAGGCCACAAACTGCAGTATATTTCTTACAAGACAAGTAAATTACCTTTAAGTACCTTTTACTTAATTCCAAACATGTCAGTAAGCCCTTTATTGTCACATGTTAAAGCTTTGCAAGTAAGTGCACAAAAGTAATAAGTGTTGAACTATGTCAGTTCACGTCGAGCCACAAATTGCTTGCTTTACATAATGTATTGAAAACGGCTTTTTTTTTTCCTACATTTAAATATTTAGGAATAGTGTTTAAGTAGTTATTACGATGGGTTACGGAGACTGGTAAGGGACTGGCAAGGCAAAGAAGATTTTTGTCTTTGTTATCTTCGAAGTCATCACATTCAGCTTTTTAATTTGGTTCAGTATCCAAGCATCATCATTCATCATTCTCCTGCCCTTTTCCCAATTTATTTGGCATCGGCGCAACATGTCTTTTTCTTCCATACTTCTCTCAAGGTGCATCCACCAATGCACCAAGCATCTTTCTTATTTTTAATTATAAATTGGGAAACATGACGAAACACATGTGACTAAAAGAGTGATGAATATACACGTTGAGGGATGGAGAGGCAGAGGAAGGCCAAAGAAAAGATGGATGGATTGTGTGAGGAATGATATGAAAGAGAAGGGAGTGAATGATAGCGAGACGGTTGACAGGGGAGAATGTAAGAAGAAAACGTGTTGCGCCGACTCCAAGTAACCTATGATATGGGCAGAGGAATTATGATGAAGTTGGGAAACATGGCGGTCGTTCATTTGTTAAAAAGCCGATAATGTTGGCAATGAAATGGACCTGCAATACAAGGTGATGGCTGAAAGTTACCAATGTAAGGAAAAAGTTGAAATAGTCTGTTTTAACTTGACTAGGCCCTGTAATGTAGGTACTCTTTAAACCTGTAGATACAGATATGATGAACATAATACCATTATTCAAAACTTTATTTTTCTGCCTATATTTTACGTAATCAAGAGAGAGGCTAGTGGCTAAGTAATAACTACGCTTGCCGCGGTTGGTCCGTAGATGGATGACCATCTTTACATATGAGACCTCTCCGTGATTCGGAAAGCACGCTAAGCCGTTGGTCCTGGCTGTCATTCGTGGATCTTGGCAGTTGTTACGGGTCATCAGAAATCCGAAAGTCTAACAACCAGTCATACCAAGAGTTATTATTGCCCTGTATTTGGGTTGTGGCGGGCAGATAGGCAGTCGCTCCATTTAAAGGTATTCGGCTGCATCCGGTTAGACTGGAAGCCGACCATGGGGTCGGCTTCTAGTCTAGCCTTTTTCTAACCATAGTTAGGATAAGACCTAGAGGAAAGGTCTAGCACATGATGGTTTTACGTAAAGTCAAACTATGTTTATGAAATATTTTTCCGCCTTAGCAAACAATAATTTACCAACACAAGATATCCACCCCTTTTTGTTCAAACTGTCAACAGTAATTTGCTAACCAATCTGTCAGTCAAAACAGGTGTTACTAGTGATTTGTAAAGCGGTTCGATTCTCGGTGAGAGCAAGCGCCTATCCGGCTGGGCGAGCAATTTACAATTGCGGAAAGTTAGTGCACAAGTTAACTTTCCTGTGCTTTTAAGGAAGTACTTATCATTTGAGTTTATGAGCAGACACAATAATGTAATGCATAAATCCTTAGAAGCAAAATAAAACTAAATACAGAGCCCTGTGGTAACGGCCGCGTCTTGCGAGTTGTAGATCGTAGGTTCGAACCCTGACAGGCGCTTTACTTTGTGTAAATTATTTCATCACTACTGCTCTCAAAACGGTGAAGGAAAACATCGTGAGCAAACCGGCATGTCCTAGAACCAAAAATTCGAAGACATGTGACATCTACCAACCCGCACTGGGCTCGCGTGGTGGATACTCCACTTCCTCTCACAGATAGGAGGCCTGTGGGGACACAGGTCACTGCTGGGAAGCAGCAGGACATTTTAGACTGATTATGACGGACATTCAAAAGACCTATAAATTGGCGTGAAGGTCTGCTGTTTATTCTGGGAAACTGACACCTCGGATTCATAAAATCTGAAATAAGTAATTGATGAAGAGTATGTTTAGATGGTTTAGGCAACTAACAGAAGGTATTTAAAAGGCAGACGTGGGTGAGAACGCCGGGAGGGGACGCCCTAGGAGGGCATAGTGACCTTATTGGTGAAGTTCTTCAGAAAGGACAGGTGCGTGCGTAGTACTAGCAGCCAGTTGTATGAACGCAAACGAAGCAAAAGGAGTAGACCGTATATAAGGATCGTAGCAGGTGATGTGAGTATGTAAGTAATTAGTTCTTCCATGTACACCAAAATTCAGCAGGCAATCAATAACACAACGGCATTTTAAACCTCATCACAATTACAACATATTTCTAATTTTCCTCACTACAACACCATGAAATTCTCTAATTAATATTACATGTGTTCGCAACTATCATTGCATAATATAAGAACAAGTACAATTAGTACATACACAACTTTCTTTATAATTGCCGTTACAAAACAAAGCACGAATAACTAACGCCATCTATCGGTAAACAGTGCAACTACAACGCAAACAATCGAGTTGGCGGGAAAGTTTGCGCGCGTGAATTTGGCAGGTGAAGACTACAGACTATGTAAGAGACAATAGGGTATTATGCGAGGTATGTATCGTATTCAGCCTTGCTATTGTGTGGTGAGGTTTTAACCTTGGGTCCTGGCCTCTGAGAAGGACAGAGGAACTTTTCATTGTTAGCAATTTCATTAAACGTATTATGGAAAAGCGTGGAGTTACCAAATATGGTATGAAATAATTACTAAATTATTTTTATCAAGGCCCGAGAGTGATAGTATTTTATTGTCATTTATTTTTAATCAATGCATGAAGGAAATATCTAGATGGGCTTGTGGCTAAGTAATAACAGCCACAGGGGTCGATCGATTGGGTTAAGCTACGCTTGCCGCGTTTGGTCTGTGGATGGGTGACCATCTTTACATACCAAGACTCCTCCGTACCTCGGAAAGCACGTTAAGCCGTCGGTTTCGGCTGTCATTCGTGGATCTTTAACAGCCGTTACGGGTCGTTAGAAGTCTCGAAAGTCTGACAATCAGACTTAACAAGGGGTATCGTATTACCCAGTAACAAGGTTGTGGAACTTGTGGAGGTCAGATAGTCGCTCGATGTACAATACTGGTATTCAGCTGCATCCGGAGCCGACCCCAACATAGTTGGAAAAGGGCTTGGCATCACCATCACTCATGATGAGATTTCCTCATCATGAGTGATAATGGTTATTTGATTCGATTGATCGCAAATCTGGATCAACCAGAACCAGTATTTTTTTTCATAAAATTCATGTTTACATTGGTTTACATAAATTAATATATACCAAAACACACACATTTCCATTCAAAACGAAACAAATCACCTTAGACAAAACAAACATATCAAAATAAATGAATCATCAACCTGTCCTCCAACATATAAAGAGTTAAGCTACAACTCTTGCGCAGCACTAAATCACGTGTAATGACGTCCTTATAACAACTTTCTAAGCTCAGCATTATTTAGGAGTGGTCAGTCCCTAGCCGTACCATCCCGATTATTTATTCACTTTCACAGATATCACTAAAACTTTATGAGCGTATGGATAAAGAAGAAGATTTTCTAGTTTGTACAGGAAGGGACATTTTAATGAGATATCTTTTATGGCACGTTTGTAAATTCCAATTATTTTATCACTAAGCTATGTTGTAGAATTGCCTAAATTAAAAGAGGCAGTGGGCAGAGCACATTGCTCGGAGAACGGATTGCCGATGGGGCCGAAAGAAATCCGCTGTATGAGGGAAGCACAAAACAGGTCGAAGTGGCGGTGCTTGAGGGAGGCCTATGTCCAGCAGTGGAAGTCTTTCGGCTGGAATGATGACGTGAGCTATGTTGTATTTTATTTCTTGTAAAGATATGGTAAAGTCAACCGCACATCAATGCTAACAATTTGACTTTGACAGCGCCTTGCTTTCGTAGCAGTAAGGGCGGTTTGGTAATAGTCAAAGTCAAGTAATTTATTGCAAATAGGCACATTATAAGGCACTTTTGAACGTCAAATTTACAAAAGAGTTGATTCTAGATCACACCTTCCAAAAGGTAGTTTCATATGGAGAAGAATGGGCAAGAAACTCCACCGTCACTCTTTTAAAATGTTTTACAATATTTTGTAGACGATCATCTTATTATAAAATTCTCGTGTCACAATGTTTGTTCCCGTACTCCTCCGAAACGGCTTGACCGATTCTCATATTGAGTAGGTCTGAGAATCGGCTAACATCTATTTTTCATACCGCTACTTTTTATCCCGGTCTACGCGGGTGAAACCGCGGGGCGCAGCTAGTATTATTATAATGATGAAGACGATGCACTTTGAATAAAATTACTAGACCTACTTTAACAGGTAAAAATAATTCAAAATAAAACAATGACAGATAAATTATGTGATAGATATCATTATGTTCACTTAGTTACAAACATTGTAAAATTATACGATTTTCCTAAAATTTTAACAAGTGATATGTCAGTGTGTGAGTTAAAGTAATCACAGAATTTAAAATCAATGTCATAAAAATAATTAATTGTACAAATTAAATTATTAGCAACCTGTTTTATTTTGTCTAGACTCTAGATTGTTCTATGAAGCAGGACCTGCCTGTTTCCAAGCATTCTTATCTCTGATATAATCCTCTAATTTGTAATATGCTTGTTTACAAAGTGTACTTTTGGCATGAGTTTTAAATTTTCTTTCATGTAATTGTATCACAAGTTTGTTGGTCTATTTTTTTATTTTTATTTCTAGTATGCAAGTTTGTTTTTATTTATTAGAATAAATTCTGATAGTTTTTTCAGTAATACCTACTTTGAATATTCTTTAGGATAGAAAGTATTTATGTTTATTGACATTTCAATTAATGACATTCACTGGCTCATAAATCCGGATAAAAGTTTTTATTAACAAAGAAATGCTTAGAGAAACTCGCAACAAACATAGGGCCACTGCTATGTGTAGAAGGAAAACCTTATTTATTATACGTATACGGAATTCCATCAGATACTGGCTGGTTCCGCGTCTGCCAGTTAGGCTGATAAATTTGTTGTCAGTGCCTCCTCCACTTATAAGGAATGACGGGCGGCCATTTTAGAAAGTCCTCCTTACAGAACTGTGTTATGTTTTGCTGTGAAATTACTTATTGCTAAGATAAAAATGATAGGTAATTAATTTTGTTTTATTGTAAGTTTGGATTTAGCATAACTTGTCAACATAAGTTTGTGATTGTCTGTTCTAATTGAATTATGTTTATTTCTGTGTAAGGGTGAATTCGACCAAACTTTTATACCCAGTTTATCTTATGCTTCCAATAAATTTTGAATTTTTCAGTTTCTCCATACAATAACTGTCAGTCGTCAATTTTATTCCACGGATAGCAGATATCCGACTTTGCTCACATTAGCCCTAAGTAGATCTTTTAAGACACTTTTACACGTTAATTTTTTCGTCGATATTTTAAAACTAGACGGCGCCTGGCAATTCCAGGTACGTGCCTACATAGATTATGGTATCACATACCTAAACGATTTATGATACAATATTGAAGTAGTCTTTAAGAGAATTTATACAGTGTTATTTCTATTTTTAAGAAAACTTATCGACATGTGCATCTTGCCCGTCCTAACCTATGGTGCATAAAGTTGGTCACTTACCGAAAAACAGAAGTCAAAACTCAAGATTTTCTAACGGGCAATGGGCGTCAAGCGTACAGACCGAGTTAGAAACACCACCCTGCACTCTGTAACTCAAGTTGCAGATGTTGGAGAAAAAACAGCCAGGCTAAAGTGGGAGTGGGCTGGCCACGTTGCACGGATGCACCCGGACAGATGGACAAAGATGGTCACTCACTGGACGCCTGAGGGAGGACATGTCATCGAGGCAGGCCACGGCAAAGGTGGTGAGACGATCGGATAAGGTTTGCAAGGTCAACATGGCCAGAGATCGCACAAGAGGCTTGGAAGGAAAAGTGGGAGGGCTTTGCCCAGCAGTGGGACACAATTATGCTATTAAAATATATATATATAATATAGTCAGGCATAATGAATATTTACAGTTTTGACGTTTAATAAATTAAGCTTTGTTTCTATTGAATTAAATCGTGCCTATTATTCAGAAATTTTTAAATATTTTTTACTACATTTTCCTAATATTTATGATCGCTGATGATGAAGCTGATCCGTCAGACGTTGTCCTGTCAAACCTTTCAATTTCGATTGTTCGGCTGTTCTTTTGGGTTTTTCCTAATTTTGTTTTTTCATAAACTACCCCAGTATTGAGACTAACAAAACAAAAAAAAATATTGAAATCGGTCGAGCCATTTTGAAGTTTTTGCAATTGATTTTTATAGATAAAGAATGAACCACAGGTCGTCACAAGCCCGAAAGTCTGACAACCAGTCTTACCAAGGCGTATCGTATTACCTAGTAACTGGGTTGTGGAGGTCAGATACGCAGTCACTCCATGTAAAATACAGCTGCATCCGGTTAGACTGGAAGCCGACCCCAACTTAGTCGGGAAAAGGTTAGGCAGATGATGATGAGATCGAAACCGTATTGACTTCTGTCTGGTACGAGTATGTCACTACTTTCAATTTAATTTGCCACATTTTTAGTACACTTTGGCGAAAAAAAATTAAGTAAGCACTAGTTTCAGAACAATGCTAGCGTAAAGGTTTATTTCATTCAAAAATCAACCTGCTATAATTCAATGTTTATATTATGTAGTAAGCCAGGAAGTAACAACCTAATCTAAAATATAGTTTTTGGCCTGAAACATTTAAAAGACCCGCTGAACTTGATAGAATATAATAAACTTCGAGACAATAGGAATGTAAAAACTTCGTGAAAAAAAAAATAATCATGATGTCAACAATCTTTTTAAAATCGTCTTGCCTCGCCAAGAGTCGGCGAGCGACTGGCGCTCCGATGTCGTAGTGAGCGGGAGCACACCACACCGGTCAATGACTCTGCAAGTCTGCAGCGCGAGTTCGTATACAGGTTGCTGTTTTATTTTGTGGTGATCGTATAACGCGACTATATTAGGAAGTTGGTTTTGATGGGCATAAGACTGTGAAATTTTTCATTCATATTGTTGAATTTTTATCACAGAACAATCTTATATTAGCAATTATAATAAACATTCTAAAGTAATTAAACCTAATTAATTCGAACGATTTTAATTCAACTGTTGTTATTTTTGTTTCAAGTTTGATCAAGGAATTCAAAAACCATTTGCAAATTTGCAGTCTGCCCCGGTTTCTGAATTGAGAATTGAAGTTGAGAACTTGTAAAGCTCTGCTTTAGCCATTACTTAAGGTGATTCCCTCAAAGTAGTCCGCGAAATTCAAAATTTCTTTGCAACAAAGAAATATTGAATTTCGCGGGCGTCACCTTGAGTAACACCAAAGTACAGTTTGACAAGTTCTCAACTTTAAATTCTCAATTCAGAAACCTGGTGTTGAATTGAATACCAGCAGCAAAATCAAACAAATAAATTAGAGTGCCTTTTGTCCTAGATATCTGAGAACTTGACAAATTTTAAGCTAATATTATGTACCAGAAAGACCATAACTACATACATAAAGCTCATGTTGACTCCGACGAGTGAACCATGCTCCGTCTCCGTCCGAGGGCGAGCCAGAGTAGAAACATGGCGGCCGTGAAGTAATGCACCCACTCCGGGATCGACAGCTCGACGGCGGCGGTGGTGCATCTGTGTAAACGATGGTGGCGATGTTGGACGATGCTGGCTGTGACGTGTTAGATGTGGTATGCTTTTGTTTTGTGTTGTGTGTAGTAAGTGTGGAAAAAATAATAGTAAAAAAAATATTTCCAATAAAGTTATGTATGTACAATAATTAATATATGTGTAATAGTGATGGCGAAGTCGTTATTGTGAATTAAGATAAGGTTGCTGAAGAAGAATTCGAGGAAATGGAAACCACAAAGTTCTATTAATAAATATTTATCCGTATTTTGTGAGTCCCACTCGTAAGAAAGATTTTTACATTATGAGTGAGTCATTATGAGTAGACAAAGTAAAGCTTTAAAAATGAATTTGTCAGCATGTCGCATTTCCTTTGGTGAAATCTTTAATCGATGATTTTTTTAGCTATTTTATAGTTACTTTTAAGAATCATCTGCACCTGTACATCATCAATTCATTTTGAAAACGAACTCCTTGCATACAGTTACGTTACGAACAGTCTTGACTTTTTAATTTATCCGCCTAACAGTACACCACCATAAAAACACCAACCTGTATCAACAACAGCTGTTACACAAGAGTGGGGGCGATCAAGACATGTAGGTGGGAGGGTGAACTATCAACTATTACATCAGCGCCATCATTCACTCCGCTTCCGTCAACATCAACACTTCGCAGTTCGCGATGAACCGTTTTATGACAGACAGGTCTCTGACTAACGATCGACACGCACGTCTGTAGTAACAATTTGAATTTGTCTGTAATTTATTTCGCAGCAGTAAGGTCGGTTTTCCTAGTTCAACTGACACGTGCGGTTGACCATAAACGTGATTGTTGGTAGTTTGTGGTATTATGAATGAAGTAGGAAGTTTGTAGAAAAGTTGTTAGTTTTGCGAAATAATATGTGTGAAGAGTAGTTCGTGGGCTATTAGGGCTTTTAAGGATGATGTAATTTCGCCGTTGCAAGAAACGCAAATTCCAAGCTATAGACAAATAGACTCTGAAGTAATCTCTGCGGATTGCCAATCGAACCTTTTGAATTGACTCATTTGAAGTTCGAAAAAAGAACGTAAGGGTATATTCACTGAAGAACCTAACAATACATTACGTATATACAGGGTCACAGTAAGTTTGGTCGCTAAGATCTTAGCTCTAATGCAGGTAAAAGTAGAAATTTGCAATATCATATCTGACCCCGCAGTAGGTACGTTTTCTAATTAAGATACTGTAGTAACTGACTCTAATCATGACATCTCATCTCAAAGACGAAGAAACATCGTTTCCTTCCAACAACTAGCACGTTGACATTTGTGACATATCTCATGATCTACACGTACACTGTAATTCGCTTTAACAGAAATATAGTTGACAGTACAAGTTTAAAACAGTAAGCTACCATCAAGATAAGAGAGAAAGAGAAAATGTAGGACGGTATAGTGCAGTCAGTCGAATAAACGTGAAGATAAGGCCATCTGTGCAAGGAAAGTTCAAGATGCACGATTAGGCTCATTAAAAAGCGGATTTTAATAAAAAATATTTGTTTATAAGGGCTGAAGATGCTGTCACAACGGTAATGGAAAGTGTTGTGAGGAAACCTGGAAGTAACAGGTCTGAAATCGATAACGAGGAGTGAGAAGATGCTGTCACAACGGTAATGGAAAGTGTTGTGAGAAAACCTAAAAGTAACAGGTCTGAAATCGACAACGAGGAGTGAGAAAGCGCAGTGATCAATGCCTGTTCTTTATCCGTTTGCGAGGAGGCAATTACAGATTGATGCTAGAAGATTTCCTTTGAATTTTATCGTAGTAAAATCTGCAAATCGTGCTTTTGCAGTAACTTTTATCTATATCTAAAATGTCTCCATCATTATTCGTTGTCGATTAAAATCTACATGACCCAGATATTTTACTAAAAGAAAATTTCAGAGGCCTACATCTCAATTATAGAGAAATCATCGTCGTTCTAATTAATTACGATAATAACAGTTGTCTTCAAATCTAAATCCAATGAGTTACCTTTCAAGAACAATTAACAATGTAACCATTTGTTATCTAAATCAATATCGCTGATCTGATGGGTTTGAAGGGACGCTGTGTCTTTATATTCATTGTGTAGTTATAATAGATCAGTTTTGAGTAGCAATTACAAGTAAAAAAATTACCTACATAAGTACGTCACGATCATGGACCAAACCTGGGTCTATAATTAGTACGATATCATCATTATTCGTCATTCTCCTGCCCCTATACCAATTAATTTGGGGTTAGCACAACATGTCTTTTTCTTCCATACTTCTCTACTAGTCTTCATCTCGGCAGTCACTCCCTTTCTAGTCATATCATATTTCACATAGTCCATCCATCGTTTCTTTGGTCTTCCCCTACTCGTATAGCCATCCACATGCATACTCAAAACTTTCCTAACGACATTTTCCTCATTACTCCGCATCACATGCCCATAGCATCCAACCAGGGTGGTTGTACGTCTCTATTAGTCTTCATCTCGGCAGTCACTCCCGTTCTAGCCATATCATCTTTCTCAAAGTTCATCCATCGTTTCTTTGGTCTTCCCCTACTCGTATAGCCATCCACATGCATACTCAAAACTTTCCTGACGACATTTTCCTCATTACTCCGCATCACATGCCCATGGCATTCAACCACCCTAGTACTATATGAAAGGCACAATACTGTAATCACGTAGGTTACATACTGAGATGTATTGATGAGCCTGTCTCGATTCGGCCTAAATCAATCTACTGCTAGATGGACTTAGATGATGCGTGTTAAGTCTTGTGTGTCAAAGTGTATAATATCTTCATATTATCTGTCACTACGATGCGGCATCGTAGTGGCAAATAACATGAAGACATACACATTGTAGGTATATGTCCCAGATTTGGAGAAACACTAAAAGAAAATTTGACAAACCATGACATTATGTCATGTAACGGCAGTGCGTGCAAGCTTGACAGGCCTTCTTAAAAGGAAATTATAATTTCCGTGACTAAAGTAGAAAAGTAAGCATGAGCAAGAAGGGCCGTGTTCACACACGTAAAATTGTAACTAGGAAATTACGCGGCCACGTTACGATGGAGAAATTAAAAAGGTACTAATTTGTGGTAAGTTAGCCTAAACTACTTAGATGACGGCTGAAAGAGATGTATGAAAGAAGACAACATGCTCCGCTGACCTCAAATAAATTGATAGAAAAGAAAGAAAGAACAATAGGTTTATTTTTCACAGAACCACGTGATACAAAACGTTCAGTTAACTCTAATAATAAAGAAAAAAACCGGTCAAGTGCGTATCGGACGCGGATCACGCACAATGAAGGGTTCCGTAGTTAGGATAAATTTGTCCCAAAAACAAACATAACTTTGTAGTTGAAAATTTTTTCTCACATACATCGATATACGTCATATGTAAGTTGGTAACCGCTTTTTTATGTGATGTATCTACACATTAGAAAATTTTCGGACTTTTTCCTTTACTTGAGCTGTGAGGACCTTGCTCCTCGCCAAATTTCATGATTCTAGGTCAACCGGTTTGGTTTTGATTTATTTGCGAGTATCAAAATATGTCGCATAAATGGCCGTATTTTTTTATTGAAGGGACGTAGGCTTACTTACGAATTTGGTATTAATTTGAACTTGATACCTTCACGCCCTGAGAAAAAGGGTCTAGACAGACAGACGGACAACGAAATGATCCTATATGGGTTCCGTTTTTTCCTTTTGAGGTATGGAACCCTAAAAATAAAACAAAATAGATAATATGTAATCACGAGCACAGAACAGAAATAGTCCGGAGCTGCGACGAAAAGGCTTCTACTAGGCATGCTATGAGGGACCCACAGCACAGCTCTGATTTTCAGTGGTCACCCGAAAATGACGTAAGTACGGAAACTAAGTCAGATTTAATTGGGATCGGGGTTAAGGAGAATGTACTGTGGTGGGCTACCACAGCGCATTCATCATCTCTCTAAGTTAGATTTCGTGCAGAGTCGTTAGATTTGATTCGTTATACGAATCTGCACGAAATCTAACTTTGAGAGATGTATATTAATGATTTTCATGGTTAAAATTATATAAATACATATGTTTTATTACCGCGTATCATATTTGGATCAAGATACAATCTGACACGGACCTGCGAATTGTAAAAAACCCAAAAAAAAATTAATTTCGCGGGCTCCCACAGCGCATCTCCTTTAAAGTATGATGACGAATCGCCAGTCCAAAATGGCGCCAAAGGACTTAAGAATTAAGGTTATCGTGTGTAGTGAAGGTAAATGAATTAAGTAACTCCACATTTGGGTTACTCAACACCGATACCGGTTATATAATCGCATTCATTCACCACTGGGTCAATTGCTGAGAATAAAAGATGTACAGAAGCCAGCACATCAAGCTACCAAAATCTGTCAAATTTCTTTGATAAATTTTCAACTTTACTACAAAGAAATAAGGTTTATATTCAAGTGGGAAAATTTGACAGATTCGGGTAGCTTGATGCGCTGACCTGTGTACAACATATAATTTCATCATAACTTTGGTCTTGTATGTTATGACGGCTCATAATAGTGTCAAGTGTCATTGAGTAAAATGTTGTTTTATCGTATCGTGAAAACCACTCAATGATAACTTTGTATGTCACGAACTATTTTGGAGGCTTCGCTTGAGGATTGATGATAGCAGTACCTATCTATTTATTCATAAAAACAGAAGGAGAAAACCTTTATTTGTTTATTTTCTATTTACAAAATGAAATCTGTTACGGGCATTATTTTTTTACACGGACCTAATACGCGGCTTTTTTTTTTAATAGCCTATAGCTGGCTTTTCGATTATAACGTCCCAATATTATTCCTACACTTTTTTGACAAGCGTCTGATAATTTTAAAACGTCAGTAAGTTTAGTGATGTAATATCCAGCCCACTGCCCATCGGTTCCGTCTCACAGAACGATTTGCGCCTCTTACTTTTACAAAATGGCGATGGCGTTCCAAATAATGATATAATCCACTACATACTATGTAAATTCAGAATTTTATTGATTTATGTTGTGTATAGTACTTACAAGATTTATAACGAAGTCACTTTTAATAACAGTTATTAACGTTAATTTATATAGCAGGAAATTAAGTGAAGTTGTTTAAAATTGTTTACTTAATTCAAGAAGACAGTTCACACGCTTTTAAAAATTTTTTTTCAAGATCGCTATTTTCACATCATTACGTGAGCTTACTTGGTTTTTGTTATTAAAGCAGTTAACAGGTTCACGCGCGGTAAACGAGACACAATAGAAGTTTTATTGTTATGACGGCTATAGCCGTATAGTGCGCCGGAGAAATTTCGCTTAAATTAATTACTATAACAGGACATTGAAGTGTTCGTTTTTAATAATAGTCAATTGTCAACCTCGCCCTAGAAAGTTAGGAATTTCTTGCGTGGGACACCTAATCGTATTGTGGAAAAAATAATTTCGGTTCAAGTTAAGTTTTACATACTTATAAGTAATATCACCATGCGAGCACAAAAAGCACGATAGCATTTATGTAAAAAAACTAATCTACTCTCATATAGTAAAATTACGAGTTTATATTGACATAATTACTCTACGAGTACAAACACAATACCGAAATTTAAAAATAGAATCATAATAATATACAGTTTAAGTTTATTTATTAACACTTTTCTGTAACAAAATAATGTTATAAAACAATTTTTTTTTCAATACGATACAAGCCAAATCCAAAAAAAATAATATTACCAAGGAGTTTCCACCAATTTTTTTTACTAATGGAACGCATAGGTAATCGTAGCGCGCCATTTTCTTAGCATTACAAAAAAGTTTGAAGTTTACAATTCGAATTTTACGGTATGAGAGTAGATAAACTAAGTAATATAATTTTTATTAATTACGCGCTTTTGAAAAAAAAAATGAATAAATGTCAAATCTAGCGTATTCAACTTAAAAATCACACTTTCTTCCAAAAGCTTAAACAATTATGATTCCAAATTAGCATCATCAATTCATTCAGTTCTATACCTTTGCTAGTAATTTATTAAAACCGTCACTGTCATGTCATTATGGTGGGTATAAAATGCTAATATTCGAAAACTTGTCGTAAATATATTCTGTTTCCGACTTTTTATTACTTAGGTCTGCTAATCTTTGATTTTGACTGAATTTATTCAGAACAAGGACGATTATAGAAAGTTTAATCGAGTCTATAAAAATAGCTGTTCTGTCAATAATCAATCTGCCTAGCCTTTTCCCAACTATGTTGGGGTCGGCTTCCAGTCTAACCGGATGCAGCTGAATACCAGTATTTTACAAGGAGCGACTGCCTATCTGACCTCCACAACCCATACGATACCCCTTGGTAAGACTGGTTGTCAGACTTTCGGGCTTCTGACGACCCGTAACGACTGTCAAAGATCCATGAATGACAGCCGGGACCAAGGGCTTAACGTGCTTTCCGAGGCACGGAGGAGTCTCGGTATGTAAAGATGGTCACCTATCCACGGACCGACCCCGGCAAGCGTAGCTTAACCTGATGGATCGACCAGTGCGGCTGTCAACAGTATCCTACTCTTGTAAAATATCAACACTTATTTTGAATTTTGAAATGATACCTGAACTTAGTTTAGCGGTTTTAAAATCGTAATAAAATTATAGCAGAAGTTTTCTAGGCTATAAAATAGTTTGGACGGTAAAATTGAACTTTTATAGAGAAGATTTTCTAAATATTCCAATTTACAAGTAGGTAAGTATAAAGAAAATTAATTTTCTGAACGTTATGATTCACTAGCAATAATCAACATTCAATAAAAATATTATAATGTGACTACAAAGCGTTTATTAAATCAATCAGAACTGTCAATTCCTCAAAAAATATGCAAATAAAAGAACATTTCTCAGAATTTCTAATAATGTTCTAAATTCAAAAATTAGAAAAAAAAGACATAAAATTATAAGAGGTAATTTGCATAAAAGGAGATGGATAACGGTCCCATATAAGCTTGGCCCAGAAATGAACACAAATAAAACAAAATGTATTATGAAGCTGTAATAACATTTCATAGCCATGTAAACTTTTGTTCGTCGTAAAACTTTGTGAAGGGACATTTACGACCCTTCTCAAATCTGACGACTACAAAAAATAAATTCAAACCTCTCGTTCGCAGAGTAATCCACTGTTTTCCAACAGATAGACTTTTACTCAAATCTAATGACTGTATCCCAAATGATTCATTTGCCCCAGTTTATAGAACGTTGGATTTCCGTTGGAAACTAGGCAAAATCAGAGTGTTCCGAGATGCCACATCATGCCACATTCATGATGCTGTCATGCGCAGTACAGACGTAAAAATTAAGTTAAAAAACTAAAACCCGACTACTGAAAAATCACGCTCTAAAAAGTATGAAAAACACGAAAATATTCACGAAATTTGAAAAAGACAGACCAATTAAAAATCCGGAGGCACACGTCATGTTAGGGCATAAATCGAACAGATTACGTGTGGCTCGGTGAGCGTGATTTTACAGTAGTCGGGTTTTAGTTTTTGAACTTACTTTTTTAATATACCTCTTCATTCATGTTCTTTAGAGGTTATGAACGTTAAAAAATATAGGAAATAGAGATTTTTCCACAAGGCTCGTTGCATATTCATGAGTACTTGACATCCGACTAGCTAGCCAGTAGTAGTGGCCTAGTGGCAAGTTATTCCGTTTATTTGAGAAACTGTACTTACGAATACGATGAGCTTTCTACAAATACAGAAATTCGACGCCCTCTATAGATCGATATTTGTACTTTTTAAAATTATTTGATCAGACCTAGTCGCACGTTGTAAGTAGCAAGATCTGAGAAAAGCGTAGGTAGGTACGTATTTAAGATGGTCATACATATTTAAACATGTTTACCGGGCAAGTACGTGTGTCAAAATTTTACCTGCATTCCTGTACTAACGACCATGTTCATATTCATATGCTAGAGCTTAAGACCACAATTAATCAATAAATATTTCAATGGTTAAACTTTTTGTCGCCTCTTATTAAGGATTCATCATAGAATCTAAGACAACGCGCACTTAATGCCTAAGGCATTAAGTCCGCCTTTGTACGTTTTGTGTGCGAAAAGGTTAAATAAATAAATAAATCTAATTCCTAAGAGAATTTCTAAGATTCATTTGCAAGTACTCGTATTTCTTAAGATCCGATTCTAATTGCAATTAAGGAAAGTAAAGAGTTTATAGATACAAGTAGCAGACATGCCAGTGTAATTAAATTAAGCTGTTTTAATTAAGTTGTTCGTTTACTGCAAAATAGTCGATCCTTTGTAAATCAGTCCTTAATTGCGAGTACTATAGCTTAACCGTTCAAAAAACATATTTTTTTTTTAATAACGGGGCTAATAGATAACTTCGAATTTACTGGACACATTACAATGTAATTATGTCTTTGCGTCGTCATTTTCAATCTTACAATTTGCAAGATCTACCACCTACTATTTTACATGTTTTCAAATCTAGCGAGTCATTTGTTATTTTCAACAAACGATTCGCTACATTTGAAAACATGTTTTTAGACTACCCACATCCATTTATTTGTATCTAGCATAATCATCAATTTAGAAGCACTGTAAACCGTGTGAAGGATTTGACACAAACTATTCAGGTTTTAGAAAGTTTTAATTATATTTTTTGAGAAAGAATCACGTCCTGAATATGATGGTCATAGATTTTGATTACAGATAGCCTAAGCTTAAAATTGATTATCTCTTGATTGTTTTTGTATGCAAGGTATAGACTGCTCTTTTGCGAAAACACCTGAATAAAATAAATGTATTAAGTACTCTGTGTTTATAGAGATTTATTTTATTTTACCTAATATTTTTTAAATGTCTTTGACACAATATTCAGACATACATTAATCGTGAGAAAACTCCAGACTTTTACACTGTCAGGTCGTCAAATAATCGACAATAACAGCACAGAACAGCCTTGGACAAAACAGAGAACATCATCAAACACTTTCGGCATTCAAATTCATAATTAACGTTTAGTATAAAATATTTCATTGGAAAGACTATTAAAATCGAGGTTTTTTCTATAAACGTAAAACTAGTTTTTGCAACACGGTGAATTTTTTGGGTTATTAACCAATTATCGCGAAGCTGAAATGAGGGTAATGTCTTTTCGTTTGCATGAAAGCATTTGCATATTTTTATGTAGATGCGCACCGAATATATTGTCTGCACTAGTCTAGACATCAGATGATAAAAAACATAGATTAGAAAGTCATCGAGCTCGTCAGTGAAAAAAATCAAGTTATATTATCTCTCAGGCAAGCAAAATATCATAATTCCATAAGTATCTTTATTTCCATCTTTAAAGATTTTAAAATGGCTTAAATCGAATGTACATTATCAACAAATATCTACACTCCTAGATATTGGTGTGCCCTGTAACTGGCTTCTGCAATGCAGATTCGTAGGTAGTAATAACTAAGTCATCTAAACACACACAAAACTTTTGCCGCGTGAACTAGAAACCGCGCCAACAAGCAAGTAAACAATTACTGACATTAGCATACCACTTTAAACTCGCTCCAGTTACGGGGTCGAGTTCATGTGACAGTTTCTAGAGGCGTGTAAACGAGGCATGTTTGTGGACAGAGTATCGCACTCACGTCCACTAAACTACATGTAGTTTATGGTGGAAAGTGTTGACTGCTTTCTTGTTTTAAGAAAAATAACTTTTAAGAATAATGACAAGAAAAATGTTTAGGAAAAGTTGCATACTACCTACATACAAAATGCAATGTATGGTGAATGCATTTCGTCACTTTTTTACCCGAATGCGACGAAGCCAAAAAAGGAGGGTTATGTGTTTGACGTGTATGTATGTATGTCCGTCCCTATGTTACCTCGTATATAGTAAACGGCAGAACCGATTTTGATGAATGATATGTCGTTAGATTCGTCTTTATTAGTTGTGTTCATCTGTCAATAATTGTATAAATAAATGACAAAGATTAGCAATCAAAATATTAATGAAACATAATTTCATAAAAATTCCCTTATTCATAAAAAAATAAATCGCTCTATAAACCTATTTTATTTATAGAAGTGTTTTGTCAATTTCTTTCGAATTATGATTTAAATTTGAAAGAAGAAGACAAAACACTTCTATAACTAAATAGGCTATTAGCATTTTAGTTTTTTATGAATAATATTTTTCATACAAAATATATTGACATCAGATCCCCGCTCTAGAGTATTTATGTAGGTATCATAACAGTAGTTGCTTTGCGGCCATAAGGAAAATTAAAAGAAGCAAACGGGCCACCCGAACTCACAATCAAAACCAATTACTATTTAAACATCATATGTATTTAAAATACACGTGTTTAATCTTCTAAAAGCCGCACTAGGACTCTTATGATCTAGAATCAGCCTACTATAATAATAGGTTAGCCGCTTATCCTATTATTATAGTGAATCGGGTCCGTGGAGTCATTTTACCTAATATTGTACGTGGTGTGAGTTCTATACCAAGAAAATATTTTTTTATTATTAACGTTGTTCCATCACTATTAAGTAATAATAAAAAAAAATATTTTCTTGGTATAGAACTCACACCACGTACAATATTAGGTAAAATGACTCCACGGACCCGATTCACACCGCGCTCGCGTGAGCGGATATGAAATTATATCGATACAACTTTCATCATCTGCCTAGCCTTTTCCCAACTATGTTGGGGTCGGCTTCTAGTCAAACCGGATGCAGCTGAATACCAGTATTTTACATGGAGCGACTGCCTGTCTGACCTCCATAACCCAGTAACTGGGTAATGCGATACAAGACTGGTTGTCAGACTTTCGGGCTTCTGACGACCCGTAACGACTGTCAAAGATCCACGAATGACAGCCGGGACCAACGGCTTAACGTGCTCTCCGAGGCACGGAGGAGTCTCGGTATGTAAAGATGGTCATCCATCAACGGACCAACCCCGGCAAGCGTAGCTTAACCTGACGGATCGACCCGTGTGGCTGTTATTACTTATCCACGAGCTCCTCCAAGTGCCAAATGAATAAGGTTGTCAAAATTTTTCAAAAGTTGTTTCAGATTTGCCGCTATTTTTTGGAACGAAGTTCTATATCGCGGCTTGCGGTAAGAATTAACTGGTAGAAATCGTCACTAACAAAAATGCGTAATACTTCAGTGGAATCTCTATGAACCTCGCCTTTGTAAGTCTAAGTTTTAGCAATAAAATCCTTCGTATCTCATAATTGCCTCTGGCATTAAGTCCGCCTTTGTACAGTATTTTTTTTACTTGTGCATAAAGTTTTAATAAATAAATAATAAATAAAATTAATAATTCTTGTTAAGTCGAAAACTCATTAGCTCGAAATTTTTAGCATTTCCCTTGAAATTCGAGTTTTTGTTTTTTAATACAGAGCCATCTAGTGGTATACATTTTAGCTCGCTAAAAACTATACTAGATGGCTCTATACTTAATCTAATATAAAATAAAAAAAGAAGTCCATACTGACTGACTGACTCATCAACCCCCAGCTCAAACCCTTGAAACTAGAAAGCTGAAATTTTGCACAAAGCTTCCCTAATGTAGACAAGCAATAAGGAGGGATTTCCCGATAGTACGTTCCTGTGGAATATTTTCACGAAATCCACGTGGGCGAAGCCGCGGGCAAAAGCTAGTACATAATATACAGCGAAAGGAACTTCGTTCCAACCGCGTGTCTCACGACATCTCCCAACTTTTTTTTTTACTGGGAAATGAACCTGTTCTTGACCTCGATCTCGCCTGATGGAAAGCGTTGGATGAGGTCTACGATGGAACGAGCCCAGAAGATGCTTGTTCACTTTTGCTTTGACGGCAGACGGGTTATATCGCACCTTCGGTAAGACAAGAGCAGAACTGCACTTTTACCCCTTTCATAACTAAAAAATCATAAATAAAAAATATTTAACTAGTAAAGTACATGCAGCGAATCACAAAAGTGTAGCGCTTATTTCATGCAAAGATCATTCACTTCAAGGTGGTATGAGTAGAAAAATACGGTATTGAATGTAAAAAAAGAAATATTAAAATGGCTCTCCTGTAAAATCACAAAAAGTGCAGTTGTGCCCTCGTCTTACCGAAGTTGCGATATGTAGAAGAACACATACTGATAACAGTTAATTAAAACGTTAAGTTAAATACAAATAATACGACAATAAAGCAAATAAGATAAACTCATAATATGTCAGAAATATTTTTCCGTAATTATAAAGACATCATTTCCTTTTAGACTGGCAAATTAACGCTACGCATTAAAAGGTAAACTTTTTATTTTCGTGTTTCACAACCGTATAAGTACGTACCACGTTTTAAGAACTTAATTCCGACAATAAAACTTTAAAACTACCTTCTGTCTGGTAATGAAGACCTTATTAAGAGAAAATAACTTACTTACTTATCATAATAATATTTATCTTTTAGGTTAATGATGATATTTGTCGGCAGTACCAGATGGTACAGTCCACCACAGGTCAGTGTAGCGTTTGAACTAGAAAAACTGTCCGCGTTACTAGGTACAGCAAACTGGCGGTGTCAATATAAAATTGGTAACAATTGCGTACGGTTAACTGTACCAGGTGGTACAGTCTAGGTAAGTCAAGGTTTAGAGTTTAAACATAGTTGGGAAAAGGCTAGGCAGATCGATTGGTAAATTGAACCTCAAAATTAAATCTCTAAAAAAGAACGTGTTGAAAAATTTTGTTACGAGACGGGACTTTATAAGCGAGGACTACCAGATTCCGAGCTTTTTCCGATCCTGAATTCCGTGACGGAAACATCTCCGTGACAAGAAGTCAAAACTATTATACCCTACTGCTTGACTCGGGGTCTCCGTGCTGAGGATACCGACCCGTGCGTGCTTCTTTGGATTTATCAGGCCTCAGCGCTGACGAGGCCTGACATCTGGCCTGCCCTGGTGGTCGTACTTCACCTTTTCAACCGACTGCAGCGAAGCTCCAAAGGAGGGTTTATTATTATAAAAAATCTGAGAGTGTGTTAGGTAGGGAAGTGTTTTTTACTTTATTTTGTATTTTTTATCTTTCTCTAAATTATATTTTGTTTACGTGTCTATTCCCCTTTTATTTTAGTAGATTCGTTACAGTTTGGCTTGATCCATTGATAAATGACAAAAAAAAACCTTTAATTTTTTCTTTTTAAATGATCTCTCATACTAACATACCTTGAGTCGTTATCTGAATTAGTTTCGATAATTCGCCGATGTATTAATATTTAAATGTTTGATAGCACGCAGGAGGAATCACTATCACGCATCATGGGTCAAGTCAACACGCAATGGATTTGAGAAGATTGTTCAGTACACAAGCCTTGTACTGTTAAAGGTAAGCAATGGCTAAGATTATAACTAGCTGGGTTATAGATAATATTAGTTTAGTATTGAGCCTATTTAGCTTATTGGAAAACTTTTTTATACCTTGCAAATTAATAAATGATTACAATGTAGTAAAAGCTAACACTAAAATAGTATAAAAAATAAAAAGGGGAAGAGCTCATAGGGCATCAAAAAATTCGTCCACATCGCTGTCAATGGGAAAAGTGCCCAAAAGGCTGGCAGCATTGCCACGTCGGATGGCAATGCAAATTTTTTAGGCTAAAAATAGGCCAGCCCTCTGGTCCCGTGTAGAGTCGACCAACCGCTTGGCGATGTCCCGAAAATCTCGAGGAGCACTCGGACCCCAAGGCCCTAGTGTTTCAACCCAAAACGGTTCAAATAAATGATTTGATTTGAATTCCATTGTGGATGTCGCGTCGCCTCGCAATCTTGGCCCGATTTTAAAGGCGAAAGTTTGTGAGTGTGTGTGTGTTTGTATGTTTGTTACTTTTCCACGCTCAAACGGCTAGACTGATTTGGATGTTTGGTATGTAGATAGCTTATATCCTGGATTAACACAGACATAGGCTACTTTTTATAACTCTACGCGGGTGACAACGCGGGGCGCAGCTAATGCATAATAATACTTAATTACTATCAGCTATAACGTTCCCACTGCTGGGAGACAGGCCGCCTCTCGGTGAGAGGGAGGTAAGTTAATTGCGAATTTAATATTATTATTTGTTAATTGAGCATATTGAAAGTTTATCTAGGTACTTACAATGTAATTGCCATTAAGTTCAATAACATGAGATTGAGGTGCAGAGAAATAGGAGGCAAAAGTGGCATTATTGAGGCTTACTCCATTTATGAACTATAGAATTCGCTTATGCGTGTGTTATTATTAAAAGTTTTAATATTAATAACCATGTGATTTAAGCAAATAATCAAAAAGTTATAAACCATTATAAATTATCATTTGGTTAATAATATCTAAATGCGTTTTCTAAGCAATTAAAAAAAAACCGATAAGGGCGGAGCCAAAGCACGCAGTTAAGAAATTATTATTTTCATTCAATACCATATTAATTTCCTCGGAGGAGGAGCTCGTGGTTAAATAATAACAGCCGCACGGGTCGGGGTTAAGCTACGCTTGCCGGGATTGGTCCGTGGATGGGTGACCATCTTTACATACCGAGACCCCTCCGTGCCTCGGAAGTTGGTCCCGGCTGTCATTCGTGGATCTTTGACAGTCGTTACGGGTCGTCAGAAGCCCGAAAGTCTGTCAACCAAGGGTATCTTATTACCCAGTTACTGGGTTGTGTAGGTCAGATAGACAGTCGCTCCATGTAAATTACTGGTATTCAGCTCAGCATCTGGTTAGACTGGAAGCCGACCCCAACATAGTTGGCAAAAGGCTAGGCAGATTGAATTGAATCGACCATATTAATTTCCTCAAACAAATAATATGTTATTGGAGTAAAATATTGCCCAAATATAAATCAATATAGGTAATGATAGTATTTTTCGAAAGTCGCCTACAAGAAAATATACGTCGATAAATAATAAATTGATTAAATATTTTGAATGTAACCAACATGGTGGCCCAATTAATCGGTCCCTGGGGTGTTATTAAAATATTGTACAAGTATATCTTAGGCCACAAAATGAATGAATGAAAGGCAATTGCATGCAGCTGAGATGAGAGTGCTAAGAGAGATGTGTGGTGTTACGCGAATGGATTGGATGGACTGTGTGAAAGATGATATGGCTAAAAAGGGAGTGACTACCGAGATGACGACTAATAGCGAATTATGGAAAAAAAAGGCAAATTGCGTCGACCACAAATACATTGGGATAAGGGCAGGAGAATGATGATGAATGATAATGATTTAATGCAGTTTTAAACCATACACATTAGTTTAAGAAATAAATACTTAACTTTATTAAAAATATACCAGGAAACTTTTTAATACACGAAATGAAGCAATGTCAGGCGGTTATATCGTACTTTTCAGGTATCCTCATTGCAATTCGAGACTTTGTCGACAATTTCTAACTTCAACTAGTACACACGGCTACACATCAAGCTATACATTTCCAGTTTACACTGACCTCTCATTTTAAGGAAAACCTATACAATGTCAGATCAACTTATACTGGAAAAGTATAGCATGATCTGTGGCCGTGCGTACTAACCTATTAAACACACCTTTTGAGTAGGTATAAGAGAAGCACCAAACGGTAGAAACAGAATTATAATTTACAGGCTTCTGTCTCCGACTTCGTCTGCGTGGACTTCAGAATTCGGCCCAGAAGTAAGTTAGGCGTTAATCCAGGTTAGAAATTATCTGTGTACTAAATTTCATCCAAATCCGTTCAGCCATTTTTGCATGATTGAGTAACAAACATCCAAAGCATACTAACTTTCACAATTATAATATTACTAGTTGCGCCCCGCGGTTTCACCCGCGTGGACCGGGATAAAAGTAGCCTATGTGTTAATCCAGGGTATAAGCTATCTACATACGAAATGTCCAGCCGTTTGAGCGTGAAGAAGTAACAAACATACAATCACACACACACTCACAACAATCTTTTGGCTTTATAATATTAGTGTGATAGTAACCTTTGCCCGCGACTTCGTCTACGATCCAGAATGAAAAGTAGCCTATGTCCTTATCCATGTGCAAAATTTCATCCAAATCCGTTCAGCCGTTTTAGCGTGAAACCGTAACAAACATAATATTAATAAGGATAGTTGAATTAGTAGGATTAAGTAAACTTACTTTATTATTTGTTTCAAGTTTGACTTTACGTGACGCCATTATCAAAATTGTATACCAGCAGTGGTGTGTACTCAAACAAATAATAGATTTCATCCACTTTAATTACTATCCAAATAACAGTATTAGGTTTCCTCACAACAATTTAAACCGAGTTCACTTTTTGTCATGAAAACCACAACTTTGCTTATTACCTTATTACCAGCTTCCTACAATATTACTGGAGCCAGTCTACCATAGCGCAGACTATTACGAGTATCTATACTAATATAAATAAAGCTGAGAAGTTTGTTTGTTTGACCGCGTTAACGGGGGGTTATCCCAATTTTCCTGTTTTCAGAATCAATTTTAAATGGTCAAATTAGTGTATTAAGGTCCTGAAAAAAATATATGCCATAGTTACATCTTTGCTTTAGGGAAATTAACGGTTCAAAATACGATAAATTGTAATTTCCTCGATAAAAAAAAAATCCGAAACATGGTCGATTTCAAAACCATTTTCCGTTTCATTTCCTAATTACAGCATAAAATGTTATGAAAATTGCATGTATCATGAGGTAATCGTATTTCGGAGGGAATTTAACGGTTGGAATTTTGAGTTTAATAGATTTTTTTTTAAATAAACTCAAAATTAGTAAATTTGGCTAAATCCGCTCGCCGTCAGAGTCCTGCGGGACGTCATCGAGGTTGGACCTGTGTCAAAATTTTTAAAAATTCGCTCTCCCTGCTGTTGTTCAAAAAAAATCAAACAAAAGACGAACACATTAGATATGAAATTGCGACAGCTTAGAAAAAATATCTCGTAATTATATTATAGTTTTAATTCATAATATCGTTTTCGAAAATGTGATTATTTATATGTGGTATGATGACGTTTAATTGTCATCTTACGATAGTGTTAAGACACATTGCAAATTATTATCGATAAAATTATAGTCAAGAGCGAGTAGTTTATATTTTTTTATCGTGGTCCTTTATGAAGAAGTTTTAAAACACATTTTTCTAAGATTTTTCATTAGATTCATCCACATTAGTATTTTCAATCTCCATCGAACTGTCTTCACTACTAGTCTACTACCATATCCTACATAAATTACACATAATATAAATACAATGTGTCCGGTTGTCGGTTGGATACTAATAATAATCAACTTTCACTCTGGCAACAACAGTGAAAATTAGAAAAAAAATAAAAATGTGCGGTTGGGGACCACCGTCAGGAATGAAGTTCCTTATAACGTATGATTTAAAACACAAACACAAAATTTTCACATCCGCCATCTTGAATTTTCTTTTTCACTTCACTACTGGCTTTGGCTCCCTCGAAAACCATAAAAACGACACCCCATGATCAGTTTTGAGTACAGAGTCACAGTATACGATAAAATATCGTGTTCTATACATTCGAAAAATAGCGCCTTGTGAACGTAGCCATGGTTAGGCGGTAACCGTATCACTCAGTGCCCATGTTCTAAAGCAAGTTCGTCGATGACGTATCCTATTGTTGGTTTGTAACTTTTATCATATTGATTCTTGCACTTTTGTTTAGGTAAATAGTCCTATGGGACGGCAATCCCACATGAGCGGGGCCGGATAGACAATATACTAAATTAATTTTGATGTCTTAGAATAGTAGATTCGATAAATTATAGCTGTAGCAGTAGGTACATCCCTTGATAATAAAGTACGGCAATTGTTCCTTCATATGTAGTTGTCAATAATTACTGATCTTCATGAGCAGTGGTCAACATCAAAAACAAAAGAATATGTTTGCAGCATAAGCAAAACAGTACGACCATTTTTAGCCCATTCTAAAAAAATTTTTTTTTATTCAGTCACTAAAGGGGTTATAGGGGATGCAAGTTAGACACAATATACTCGTACTAAAACAACAGCCACATTTTATAAAACTTTCCTTTACAGTACGTTTGTAGTTGTGGTCTCTCTCAGCAGCCAAAATACACAGAGAGTTAGGACTGGTGACGCGGGAGCAAGCGACCGACGACGAAGCAGCTTGTCCTGAGGTCGAAACGCGCAGCCTTCAGTAGCAATTTCCCACTGCTTGCGAAGTTTTTCGTTTTTAGTGGATAAATAAACAAACGCCTGTTCGTGTCGTTCCTGTGCAGGAACGACACCAACAGGTGTAATACCTAATGGCATAACACGAATGCACTGAGTGATTCTTACAGATTATTTCTAACGAACCCGGCTATCGCTAAAAAATATAACAATAGATTGTACACACGGGATTTCTCATTAACTGTCAGCTAACCATTGATATTTATTTTTATTATAAATATAGATGGTATAAGAGGCCTAAACTTCATGTTTTCTGTGTACGTTATGCGAACTATCAAATAACAGTAGGTATATAACAAAATATAAAAAAAAGAATCGAAAAAAATATAACAGTTGAGAATCAAACTTTTAACCACGGGTTGCAAAGCAGTCGTCGAACCGTTAAGCTATTTGGTTTGATGAAAGTTTACTAAAATAGCCGTTTAAAGGTTCAATCTGTAATTATCTGCTATATTCGTTTCCTGCTCAGCCCAATGAAGTAATGGAATAATTCGCTTTTACATTGTGTTTTAAAGTCACTTATATCGTCGTAGACAACGACCGATACCGATTATCAGCATTCTCCTGCCCTTAGGTATCCCAATTTTTTTTGGGGTCGATGCAACTTGTTTTTATCTTTCATACTTCTCTATTAGTCGTCATCTCGATAGTCACTCCCTTTCTAGCTACATCATCTTTCACACAGATCATCCATCGTTTCTTTGGTATTCCCTTACTCGTATAGTCATCCAGATTCATAATCAAAACATTCCAGACGACATTTTCTTCATTTCTCCGCATCACATGCCCATACCATGATAACCGATTTCCACACACACCGATACCGATATCGGCACGATATCTACCGGCGAAGACAGTGCGGGGTGAGAGTAGCGGGCATTCTTTCAATGGAGAAAACTTTTTCAAACTGCCGCCGACTTAGTAGTGTGGTTGTTTGTCGTGTCGCGGTGGTCATCGATATTCACCAATATCATGGGGCTGATAATAATTGTACCTATTGTTATCGAATCGTGTTGGTACAGTTATCTGATAATGTGAAAACAAAACGACATTTTATGTAATAATCTTAGTTTACTCCACCGTAGACACCATAAAATGTAAACCTAAGGAAAAAAAATCGACCTAAGAAAAACTAATTAAGTTGATCAACTGCAAATATTTTACACTGTAGCATAGATTTTCCGCGAAATCGTCGGCGGCGCGTCGTAAATAAACACGTCGCGCTACATTTGGGGGAGGCGGAGGTAGCGTTTCAAAGGCCTACAGGCCCGAACAACCTAGCCTTAATCTCTGGAACTACCAGTCGAATTTGTTTTTTTTTTGCATTTGATAGTCCAAGAGGCTTGAGGCTAAGTAATAACAGCCGCACGGGTCGATCGATTGGTCCTTGGATGGGTGATCCTATTAACATGCCAAGACCCCTCCGTGCCTCGGAAAGCACGTGAAGCCATTGGTCCCGGTTGCCATTCGTGGATCTTTGACAGTCGTTACGGGTCGTCAGAAGCCCGAAAGTCTGACAACTAGTCTTATATCGTATTACCCAGTAACTGGGTTGTGGAGGTCACATACGCAGTCGCTCCATGTAAAATGGTAATGGTGGTGGTGTGGGTGTGGTATTAGACTGGAAGCCGACCCCAACAAAGTTGGGAAAAGGTGATGAACTCTTGAGGAAAGTTATACATCACGATGCGACCCTTAGGACTCGGAAGTAAGGAAAAAAAATCAGAAAGAACGCTAAGGGAAAACGAAGTATAGGTAAACGCGAGCGGGCGATGTGATGCGACGCGGTGGTTCCGGCCGAGGGATTTTTATAAAAATGTGGCTGCTAGTTTAATATATTGTATATAGGTGTGGTATGGGTTCCCGAAACGATCAATCGCAATTGATCAATTGCCATCAATTTCATTTGTTGTAAGTAATATTGTCAATCGCTTCAATTGCACTTGGTAGACGATCAATTTGCGCATCAATGTGTATCAATCATGTAAAAATTGACAATTGCGATTGATCGTTTCGGGGACCCCTTACGACTTCCACGCGAACGAAGTCGCGGATAGAGCCAGCCTACCAAAAGAAAAGTCCTGACTGACTGATTCATCAACGCCCAGCCCAAAAGCCCTTGGACCTAGAAAGCTGAAATTGCCTTAATTAAAAAATTATTAATTAATTAAGCTTAATTGCCTTGCTTATTGGCTTTATAATGTAGACAAGGAATAAGGAAGGATTTTCGTTTATATTATTTATATTTTATTATATCATTTATTTATTATTATTATATATATATTATTATTATTATATTATTATTTATTTATCATTTATTTTTTTATATCATTTATATTTTTCATTGATATCTGTCATTTCAATGGTGTGCATATTAAAGAGTATTCTATTCTATTTTCCGACATCCACGCGGGCGAAGCCGCGCGGGAAGTGCTAGTTTCATATAATAGGGCACATGACCTTAATTTGTCACGATGATACGGCTTTTCACTGTAGCGATGAAATTACCTATTGTATGGAATATCGTATTATTGTGTTCGGTTTGGTTCTGCTAAAACAGTAATCAAATTGTACTGATTTTGATTTTTTTTTGTTTTGATTTTTTTTTTTTTTGAGAGGTTTCTACGCTTTTTCCATGCCAAATTGCGTGGGAAGGGAATGGTATAAGTATGTAATTGAAATCTAGGTATGTAAGCCCGCCGGGGTCGCGGGTTGTTCGAAAGAGATACCGTGGCCCTGGCACGGGCAACTGAAGGAACATGGGTGGGTTTTAGTCAGTAAAAGGCTGACACGCCCTCCCGCTCCGCCCAGAGCGGGAGAAGTCATTTGCTGATTTACAATCCACAAAATAAAAGAAAAAGTATGCATTACTGTAGAACTAAATACGCGATTTCCAAAATGATGTTTCCGACCTCCACGTGGGAGAAGCCGCTGGCAAAAGCTAGTACTTTAATAATTAATAATAGTGATTATTTACTTCGTCGAGTCGCTCCATGTAAAAAAACTAGTAATCAGCTGCATCCGGTTAGACTGGAAGCCTACCCCAACATTGTTGGAGAAAGGCTAGGCAGATTGAGTGATTTATTATTTAATTTTTACTTCCAGACCTAAAAATCTGAAGCCGTACTATGACGTGAAAAAAGATCATGGATCCCTCATGGTTCCGTTGTGAAAAAAGGATAGTGCTATAGATCGTATAAAGCTCCGTCTCTCTCTCACACTGATACCATTATGGATCCACGATCTTTTTTTACGTCATAATACGGCCCCTGGCTGGCTCTTTCCTGGCTCTTGTACTATGAGTTCCTGTATCACAAGAGCCAAAATCACTCACGGGTACCTACATTAAATTATGAACTGACTTCTAGTAGGTATCTCTTGTGGTAAAACCGTTAACATCAAGTACGCCATTCAAACGTCTGCACGTCTATCTTTATCACAATTACGATGTTCTGCTCACGCGATTTTCATCCTGATTTCCTGACAGATGATATGACAGATGACGAGACCATAAAGCCTGTTCAATTAAAAAATCATCTTCTATATAAATAAAAATCAATTGCCGAATGGTACAGTCAGCAAAAAAAGTCGATTAACACTTGCAGTTTTTTAAGCTTAATTATTAAGCGAAATACTTAATTCAAATCGGAACAGAAGTACTTAAAATTTTAAGAACATTAACTCTTAACAGTTAAACGAAAAAAAAGCAGTTTATCGAATCATTTTGTGTTAATTTAGTTGATGTCAAATGATGTCAATGTGTAGTTGATCGTACGCGCATCGCTTTAGAACGGTTGCACCTATTTGGCTAATTATTTTTTGCTGTGTTTGTAATTATTGTCAGGACAAGGTTTGTATGAAAGAAAATGTTTGAAAAGTTGCCGGGAAAATTGGAAAATTCGATAAAACCAAAACTGCATTTTCTATGGGATTTTTATATGAATTATTGAAATTTTGACAGGACGTTTGAACGTAACCCTAGTTAGAGATAAAACAATTCTACAAAGTTTCTTGATAACCTGGGAATTTTCAAGTGATGAATGGTTTTAGCAAGCTCCACTGTCGTCGACTGTATTATCACTTAACATCAGCTGATCTATTCCGTAAAAATATCACAGTGAAAACTTACGTGAAGTGAGCTGTCAGTAGTGTCAATCCTCCCCCCTACCATCAGGCGCAATGACAGCTCACTTCACCGATGTTTTCACGGATAGATTTTTACAGAATATAGACCGGCTGCTGAGAGGAGCTTGTGGCTTAGTAATAACAGCCGCACGGGTCGATCGATCAGGTTAAGCTACGCTTACCGCGGTTATTCCGTGCATGGATGACCATCTTCACATACCAAGACCCCTCCGTACCTCGGAAAGCACGTTAAGCTGTTGGTCCCGGCTGTCATTCGTGGACCTTTGACGGTCGTTACGGGACGTTAGAAGCCCGAAAGTCTGACAACCAGTTTTACCAAGGAGTATCGTATTACCTAGTAACTGGGTTGTGGAGGTCAGATAGGCAGTTGCTCCATGTAAAATACTGGTATACAGCTGCATCCGGTTAGACTGGAAGCCGACCCCAACATAGTTGGGAAAAGGCTAGACAACGAAACTACTTTACGTGTGAAAGTTTTATTTGAAAAACATTTCATTACTTTCAAATTGTTCTTTCAAAAAGTAGAAGAATCTACAATTAATTAGAAAACTGTTGTTCGCAAATGTATTCGCTAGCACCATTTTTTATTGGGAACACTGAATGCATGTCTGAAATTTAATGCAAAAATATGCTAGCTATGCCAAAATGTATCAACAGATTTATATCTCAAGAAAAGCTAGCCTGTTGCTATCTCGTGCTAAGTTGGGTTCCGTATTAATTTTAATAATGTTATACTTAACTAATTGAACGATATATCGCCAATGTCATGGAGATTTAGAACTAAGTACATGATTATCATGTATTAGTTGGTGCAAATTGTGCTTTTCTGAAAGACTGACAGTCAGCAAAGTGCGAATAAAATCATAAGTTCCATAGCGAAAAGTAAATAAAATACTCGAAACTCTAACGGAATATAACTTTTTTTTTTGTTTGGCTGTTTTATATTTAAATATTTAGCCCAAAATGAATGATCTCCATTAATAGTTCTACATTCTTCCGCCACATGAAACATCAATACAATGGTATATACATCGTAAATTGACAACGAAAGTTGTCAATTTACTCGTTGTCGGTCTGTAACCAATTACATTAATATTATTTACCTCTACTTTTACTTATTTTTAACAATTTAAACATATTTATTTACTTAAACAATATGACATATATACATATTTTTAATGTGCTCGTCAAGACCTTTCTTTTGACACCAAACTTGTCATTATTATCTTAATTAAATTTTTTTCGTGGTCAGAAATTTAAGTGTAAATTCCAACATATTAAATTTAGGGAGAATTTATATAGCCTATGTCACCCGGACCATTATTACGAACCTATTGATACCTCTTTCATTAAAATCGGTTCAGTAATTTAGGTGCTACGGTGGAACACACTTAAATACATACTTATATACATACTTACATACCATACATAGACTGCAAAAATCATAACCCTTCCTTTTAGCTTTGCCGTAGTCGGGTAAAAAGAGAAGTCCTGACTGACTCATCAACGCCCAGCCCAAACCCTTGAACTTAGAAAGCTGAAATTTTGCACAAAGGTTCTCTTTATAATGTAGACGAGGAACTAGGAAGGATTTCCCGGTAGTACGTTCCCGTGTGATATTTTCCGATATCCACGCGGGCGAAGCCGCGGGCCAAAGCTAGTATATACATAAAATGAAAGGGGAACCGTGTAGCGTGTACATTTAAAATATAACATCACGCCTGTAATCCCCGAAGAGTTATGCAGAGGTGTAGCTATAGTACACCCACATTTCGCCTGTTATGTTTAAGTCCCATGTAATAGGGGGCGCAAACATCAACCGGGCACAAATCCAGACTCCGTGCTACTACTGAGAAATTCCTTATGGAAAAACCCAATAACACTTTACCCGAACAACGACGTCTATGTACACATTATGTATATGTTTGATAGTATATGATGTAGGTATATATGGATATGTATATGATGTAGGTATGTATGATATAGACAAGTGAGGTTGGACCGTCGGGCGTCAAGCGTGAGTCGAACTTTACACCTTATTGACGGTTTTTGTTTTTTCTTTTGAAGTATTCTAGTGTTTGTATTTTATTTTATTTGATTTTATTCCCCTTGCTATTTTTAATTGATATCCGTGGGTATGTCCGTGGCATCACACAGGCCCTATCAGAATACCAGCGTTGCGGTATTTATTTTTTAAATATCGCAGCTTTATGCTGAGATGGGAGCCTTTTTGGCCTCGCACAGGTCTCTTTTTTTTTTTTTAGTCTGATTTCTTTTTTTTTGTTTTTTAATGTTTATTTTGTTACTTCTATATGCTCCTTTTTAACTGTATTTCCTGTGCGTGTCCCAAATAAAATATTTTTCTTTATTTCTTTATGTGTGCAAAAAAAAAAGAAGCAATCGCTACAGAACCCCGGAACGGCAACACCGAATCACAAACACGCTTTCATAATTAACTACGCTATGATCTTTTTTGCTATCATCATTTTAATCTAACATGCATTTGAATCTAGGTGAATGGCCGAAAAATAAAAAATGTCTATGAATAATAACTGAAGTCTAGACTTGAGAAAGTACCAAGCGGTCTGCGGTGTACCAAATAGTAGCATTAATTTTTATTTTGACTCGACACCCACAGTATAGTCATCGGAAGATGCTATTCAGTTCGTCTGTTTTTATTCGGATGTTGAATTGAGTATCTACCAATCAATCTGCCTAGCCTTTTCCCAACTATGTTGGGGTCGGCTTACAGTCTAACCGGATGCAGCTGAATACCAGTATTTTACATGGAGCGACTGCCTATCTGACCTCCACAACCCAGTTACTGGTAATACGATACCCCTTGGTAAGACTGGTTGTCGGACTTTCGGGCTTCTGATGACCCGTAACGACTGTCAAAGATCCACGAATGACAGCCGGGACCAACGGCTTAACGTGCTTTCCGAGGAGCGGAGGAGTCTCGGTATGTAAAGATGGTCACCCATCCACGGACCGACCCCGGCAAGCGTAGCTTAACCTGTTGGATCGACCCGTGTGGCTGTTATTACTTAGCCACGAGCTCCTCCGAACATCAAAAAATCTACCGAACATCAAAAAGACGTACATACTCGTACTCAATACTCATGAACAATCAATACTGCCGACTTTATATTTTTATCAATGGTCGATACTTTGCAAAAAAGATCTATAAAAATAAATTTCAACTCTCAACGACTTAACCTAGGAATTAAACCAAGAGGCTTGGTTCACATGGCAGCTCGGAAACTTGATTGTGCAGCTACCTTTAATGTCTACCTGCATAGTTATTCACACGGAATAATAAATAAAAACCGGCCAAGTGCGTGTCAGACCACGTACAATGAAAGGTTCCGTAATTGGAATGAATTTATCCCAAGAACAAATTTAACACTGTAGTTTAAAAACATGGTCTCACATACATTCCAACTGTAAATCTAAGTTGGTTGACTATTACTCGTAAACTTGAAAAGCCTACTTAGCTGTGATAGTTTTCCTTTTAACTTCGTTATACAAAGTTGATATGAGCGAGAGGCATTAAATTAAACCACATATACTTTGTATAATTTTCTGCCTCTTTACTAAAAATCTGATAAATAGAAGCAACAGTTTAGTCACAGTTTAGTTTTTTCTTTATTGAAACACGACGTGTCTGCCCTAACAGCTGACTAAGTATGTTGTTGAAAATTCTGTCGTTTAAAGGTGTATGACCCTAGACAACTATGCGTGGGTACCTACGCATAGTTATCTAGGGTCATACACCTTAAACGGCATAATTTTTGGCGCGACGTTGCCGTTGTGTTACGCACGTCAGTGGAAATGTCTACAAAGGATGTTTACATTATAATTAGATCATTAAACTGTTTTATTTGTTCGAAAAAAGTTTTTTCTTTTTTTCTTCTAAACTTTTTTTGATTAGTTCCGAGTTAACACTATGCATCTATAGTATGTGGTTTAATTTAATGCCTCTCGCTCCTATCAACCTTGTATATACTACTACCGTGAATTTTTTCACCTATCCAAAACTAACCGTTTAGCTGGGCAGGGCCCTTGCCTCTAACAAAAATTAGCACTTTAAAGCTTAATATTTCAGAAACGGATCTCTAAATCGAAAAATAGTTTTAACAAACCCACAATATTTTTGAAATAACCATCTAACAACACCCCACACTATGGAGTGGACGAGAAAAACAAAACATCACCACTTTACGTGTACAGAAGGTAGCCTAAAAAAAATATTTTTTCATGATTTTATTTTACCACTTTGACGGCGTGATAAATATGTATATCCGTGCCAAATTATAGCTTTCTAGTACTAAGAGTCTCTGAGCTAAGATGCGGACGGACAGACGGACGGACATAGCGAAACTATACGGGTTCCTTGTTGACTACGGAACCCTAAAAATATGGTCAATAGATCGAAGAATCAGACACTAATCGTGTCAGAACTACCCGTTTGTGTACCTAGGTATACGCGTACAGTGAAGTCGTGATTCTTAGACCAGTTTGGTCTGTACAACTTTCGAAGCGTCCACCCATCCGGTCATATAGGATACTAGACTAGTCAGGCTAAAACCATTCAGACATCGCGAGAACAACAGAGAAACACATACGTAATATTATCAAAAGAAAGTAATCATTATACAAGTTCAAAAATTTAATATTTTTGAAAACAGTCCCTGAAAGATATGTAATCTGGTTGGAACGAAGTTCTTTCGCGATAGGTATATTATGTATTAATATAGAGCCATCTAATAGAGTATGGTCTCAAGTGTCAAAAGTTTTTGTTTTTAGGGTTCCGTACCTCAAAGGGAAAAACGGAACCCATAAGGATCACTTCGTTGTCCATCTCACTGTCAGTCTGTCAAGACCCTTTTTCTCAGGAACGCGAGGAAGTAACGAATTGAAATTAATATCAAACATGTAGGTCTACGCTCCCTTGGAGCTCTAAAATAAACAAGCTTAAAAAAAAAAAAAAAAAAAAGAAGTCGAAGCAAAAAAAAAAAAAACGACCATTTATACGACGCAGGTACTTCCCGTTGACCTAGAATCGTGAAATTTGGCAAGAAACAAGGTCTCATAGCACAAGTAAAGGAATAAGTCCGAAAATAGTTAATTTGTAGTTTTTTTCACCTATAAAAATAGTTTTTTTGCTATTACAAAAAAATTACCGCGACGTATATGAGACGTATGGGAGAACATTTTTTTCATCTAAGTACCTATAATGTTAAGTTTGTTTTGTAATGCTTTTTCAGAATTAAGATAATATTTACGTAAAGATAAGTTGATAACATCAACTTATACCTAAATAATGAATAAAAATAACAAAATTATGTCCTAACTTATTATTAAACTATTCACAAACTAAAATATGGCGTCTAAAAATTCATCCGCATTGCTATCGACTGGTAATGTACCCAAGAGACTGGCGGCATTGCCACGTTATATGGCAATGCTTAGCCTCTGGCCAAGGTAAAAGTTTGTTTTTGGGATAAATTCTTTTCAACTACGGAAGCCTTCATTGTGCGTGGTCCAACACGCACTTGGCTGGTTTTTTAATACAGTCATCTTGCTAGTATAGTTTTTAAGCTAAAGACTTATAACTATAACTAGATGGCTCTGTATTAAAAAGGAAAAACTTTTGACACTTGAAACTGACGTCACGACGCTTTTTACGTCACATTTTCTGCCAGTTTCACTCCTACCATAAGCCGCGTTAAAGAACTTCGTTCAAATAATTTTGTGACACCGATTATGAACTATGAAAACGTTTTCGTCAACATTCTTTAAAGTCATCCAAAGCATTCTGCCTAGCCTTTTCCCAACTATGTTGGGGTCGGCTTCCAGTCTAACCGGATGCAGCTGAATACCAGTATTTAACATGGCGCGACTGCCTATCTGACCTCCACAACCCATTAACTGGGTAATACGATACCCCTTGGTAAGACTGGTTGTCAGACTTTCGGGCTTCTGATGACCCGTAACGACTGTCAAAGATCCACGAATGACAGCCGGGACCATCGACTTAACGTGCTTTCCGAAGCACGGAGGCACTACTTAACAAAAATCTTAAATAAAATCATTAACTGACAGAAAACACACAGCATAAATAAACTGTTGGGACTAGAAGCATGAAATTATGCGCAAGAGTCCTTTTTATAACGAAAGTGAGCACTAAGGGACTAACTACACTTATTCAGCTTAATTCAGCTTTTGTCCTTATAAAACACTAGTTTCGTATGGAAATCCGCAGTTAAACGCATCTCCATACAAAACTGGTATTTTCTATGGACAAAAGCTGAATTGAGCTGAATAAGTGTAGTTAATCCCTAAAGCAGAATTTTTCAAAATTAATTTCCTAATGCGGTTAAATAGGGGATGAAAGTTTGTATGGAATGTCGTCATTTTTGCCGATGGGAAATTCCAAAGGACGCACGGCTTATACCTTAATAAAAATCGAATTGGATATTATGTAACTACATAATCCATAAAGTGAAAAGCTTTTTGTAACAGTTCACATTGTCACAAAAAGTGACGCCTACGCAACCTACTGACAGTTACCTTGTCTATTGTCAAACTGTTCCTACTATAGTATAGTTAAAATCTCGCTGCAGACTCGGTCATAAATCATTCGAGTGTTTCGCTCTCTTTCCCACTCACGGGCCTTATGAGCAGGCCACGCCCACACGTAGTCCTGTGCATTACTGCAGTCGATGAGTGATATCGATAGTTTTATATATTTATAAATGGGTGGTGGAAATAAATACACATTTTATTTTATTTTATTACCAAATTTACTACAAAGCATATTAAATATATAAACAAAAGAACGTATATATAAAACTAAAAATAGAAAATTAAAATTCTTCGTCTGAGTCATCGTCATCGTCGTTATCGATAATGGCCTTGAGCGCGCGCAACTAGCGCACATCCCTACTCCGATTATGATTTATGACCAAGTCTGCAGCGAGATTTTAACTATACTATAGCCGCTTGTAAAGATAAATGCAACGTCATGCTACGTCTGAAACATATATTGTCGAAGACAGTGGGTGTAACTGAGACCCTGTTACAGATAACAGTTATGAAATATGCGTACCTACCCTAGTGTGGATACCTACTCTAGTTTAGTATATACAATCATGATTGTATAAAAATGGATGTGTCTGGATGACTTTTTTTACCGTCTCGAAAAAAATAGGGTATATTCGGTGAACGGAGTAGAAGCCTATGGCATATCTAGTTTTTTTTTTTTTTTTTTTTTTTTCATAATGCAAGTTGCATATGATTTGAATTTCGATATTTTTAAAGCATTTATTAATTTTTTTCAAAACGTATGTTTCTATTGTTCTAAAATGAAAAGTTTACATCGAATTTGTAGTATTTATTGATACTTAGATACTTTTTTCTGACTAAGCTATTAAAAAAAAAAAAGACTAGGTATGCCATACGCTTCTACTCCGTTCACCTAATATACCCAAATTTTTTCAAGACGGTAATCCGTAAGGACTATAAAAGGCAGGAGAAAATTTTCTGGCAATCTTCAGATGTTCTTGGGCTATTTGGAAATTTTGTGTCATATTTTTTTCTGAAAATAAAAAGCTAACCTAACAAAAAGTACCAGGCTTGCATGAATTCAAGATAGTGTTTCAATCATTAGTATTAACCCACGAATAGGATGCAGAAGTACAGACGCCAGCACATCAAGCTACTACAATCTGTTAAATTTCTTTAATAGATTTCATCTGTATCGCTAAAGCATTAGGTTCAAGGTTGAATGGGAAAATTTGACAGTTTCGTGTGGCTTGACCTGCTGGCGTCTGGCTGTAGAACTGACCTATTACATTTAACAGTACCTGTTCACAAAACCCGATATCTCTTGTGTTGTAATACATAAATGCAGAATCATTCTTCATGACGTTGGACCACGCGTGTCGGTCGTCAAACGTACTCAAATATTTGAACAGTGGGTGTAACTTTGTAATAATAGATGACACATCGCACATGATGACCGATAAGTGTGAAATTCGGCAGAGAATTTGTTACTACTCGTACTATACCAATTCTGTTTTACGAGGAGCTCGTGGCTAAGTAATAACAGCCGCACGGGTCGATCCATCAGGTTAAACTACGCGTGCCGGGGATGGACCGTGTATGGGTGACCATCTTTACATACCGAGACTCGTCCGTGCCTCAGAAAACCCGTTAAGCCGTTGGTCCCGGCTGTCATTCGTGGATCTTTGGCAGTCGTCAAAGGGTCGTCAGAAGCCAGAAAGTCTGACGACCAGTCTAACCAAGGGGTATCGTATTACCCAGTTACTCAGATCAGTCATCAGGTCAGATAGGCAGTCGCTCCATGTAAAATACTAGTATTCAGCTGCATACGGTTAGGCTGGAAGCCGACCCCAACAAAGTTGGGAAAAGGCTAGGCAGACTGTTTGTGTGGATATAGGTGGACGTAATCCTGCTTTTGCTGCTAGAGAGGAACCACTGTGTATCGGTGTCTCTACACCGTGGCTATCCTTAGCACACCGTAGGGAGGAGGGCTACAGAGGCTACACCAGTATTCAATCATGCGTACAGCCAGCCTTATGGTGACTGAAGACCGCCACTTCTGGACAACTGCAATATCAGAAGCATCTCGGATGCCATCCCAAAGGCGAAGCTGAGAATATGTTTGTTCTGGTCTGTATGATTGACCAATTTTTCGTTTTTCTTTTCTTTCGTTCTTTGATGTGTCTAGTAGTTCTGCGAACAGTAGAACCTCTCGAGCGAACAGTAGAATCTCTCGAGCACCTACTTTTTTGCTTTAGTTAATATACCGCTAAAGTTATTTAAAACGGGAATATTTATCATGTTTTTGTTTTTCCATCAGATCTTCATTCTACACCAATTTGTATGAGACCAACTTAAACTACCTTTGAAATAAAAAAAAGAACCATCGAAATCGTAACTCATAAGGCGGAGAAATCCAGTATCCCCCTTTTTGGAGGAAGTACACCTTCATTCAATCAAAAATCCCCTACGACGCGGAGAAAAAATTCTATAAAGTCGTAAAATCTGTATACTAAGTTTCGTCCAGATCGGTTGTAAAATACGACCTGTAGAGGAGTAGCAACAGACTGACAGACGAAATCAAATTATTCCAGACTTATTTAATCGAATTATTCCAAACAGAGACGCTTCGCTCGCTCGGTCAATTACACTGGCATCCTTTCAAACTGGATCGCAGCTCAGACCAAATAAAAAACCAAGACTTGCAAACTGGATCGCAGCTCAGACCACATAAAAAGACATAACGCTGTCAACAATGACGTGAGGCCGGTTTCATAAACATGTGTGCACTTAGTGAGGTGTAGTTTAGTTGTAGTTTGGTGTAAATGTTTGCGTGTGAGCGTGTATGCACAGAGCGAGTTGTAGTTTAGCGCATGCTTCACTGTATTGTTCGCAGCGCTATGTCTTGGTTTTTATTTGGTCTGGAGATCGCAATTACACTATTTACAGCTTGTTTACTACTTATTTCTTCTTTGACCATTATGTGTTGGTAATTTTCCATATTGACAACAAAAGAAGTATTAATATTACCTATATCAGGCTGACGTAGCTACCTACTCTTTGTTTACATCAATACCAATTAATTCAACATACAGTTAGTTCCTATCAGTTAAGGTTACAAATGTCGCATGCATTTGTATAATTTATAATAGTCATTGTGCTCGTATGCTTATAACGTTGTTTGTCTATTGAACTATAGTTGTACCTAAAGAAGTTCAAGTGGGTTCATTGACAGGAAAATAGTCTGTCACCTTTCAGCCGACTCCCCACGAAAACAGAGGTGTGGAAACGTATTTTTAATTCGTTAAATCTTGATTCTTATGCCCAAGAAAGAGGTTGTATCCATAGAAGCCTTTAACTTGTGACAACTAAGTAAGGAATTTTTGGCACTATTGTATCTAATTCTCGTGATGGACATCGGTTCGATTCTAATTCAATTTGATCCAGAGAATGGTGTGCAGCGCTGTGTTGTTGTCTCAGACGTGGAGCTGCCAACTATTTCTGTTCTGTGCTCGTGATTATAGATCTATTTTGTTTTATTTTTAGGGTTCCGTAACTCAAAAGTTAAAAACGGAACCCTTACAGGATTATTTCGTTGTCCGTCTGTCTGTCAGTCTGTCAAGACCCTTTTTCTCAGGAACTCGGGGAGGTATCAAGTTGAAATTAATGTCAAATACGAAGGTCTATGGTCCCTTGGAGTTCTAAAAAAATCAAGCTCCTAAGTCAACGCAATAAAAAAATACGACCATTTAAGCGACATATTTTGATAGGTACTCGAAAGTAAATCAAAATCTATAGGGCACTTCCCAAGAAGCGCAAGGTCTCACAGCAGAAGTAAGGGAAAACTCCGAAAACCGTTAATTTGTAGTTTTATCATTTCATTTTTTTTTTGCGATGACAAACTTAAGTACATTTGCAGTTAGAGAATTGGCCACGGCGCGGCGCGGCCTATTAGCGACACGTCGATATGTGTGAGAGAACATGTTTTTCAACTACAATGTTAATGGAAAAATTCATCCCAACTACGGAACCCTTCGTTATGAGTGGTCCGACACGCACTTGGCCAGTTTTTGTCAATATTATTCGAGTTTTATATTTTTTTTTATGCACGTGTTTCTATGACAAATAAATCAATTTATCTCTTTTTCTTTTATGTGGCCGAAATGTTCTAAATATAATATTATAAATATAAGAGGAGTTAGTGGCTAAGTAATAACAGCCGTACGGGTCAATCCATCAGGTTAAGCTGTGCTTGCCGGGGTTGGTACGGACCAACCATCCACCCAACCACGGGGATGGGTGACCATCTTTACATACCGAGACTCCTCACGTTAAGCCGTTGAACCCGGCTGTCATTCGTGGATCTTTGACAGTCGTTGCAGATCTTCAAAGCCCGAAAGTCTGACAACCAGTCTTACCAAGGGGTATAGTATTACCCAGTAATTGGGGTGTGTAGGTCAGATAGGCAGTCGCTCCATATAAAATACTGGTATTCAGCTGCATCCGGTTAGACTAGAAGCCGACCCCAACATAGTTGGGAAAAGGCTAGGCAGATTGATGTGTCCAAAATATGATCTAGGATCTTTACACAGCATGTAGGCATTAATCTTAAAGTAGGCCCTCCATTTATAACAAGTCTTGCAACCTCTTATAAGGATTGCGCAGCTGAGCGCAAAAGGTTGATCCGAACAGGTTATCAAATGATCTTACATTAAATAAAGTGCATTCGCACCGGCAATAGTAGCCACCATACATATTGAGTACCTATTTATGAATATTATAGTTGAGGATAGGTATGCGAGGTTACATTTGAAGAACGGTGCATTCTCTTTGATGGTTAAAATATATTTGCAAATAATCCTACTAATATTATAAATGTGAAAGTTTGTATGTTTGGATGTTTGTTACTCAATCACGCAAAAACGGCTGAACGGATTTGGATGAAATTTGGTATACAGATAGTTTATAACCTGGATTAAGACATAGGATACTTTTCATCCCGGTAGAAGGTTCCCGTGGGATAATTTCCGACATACACGCGGGCGAAGCCGCTGGCAAAAGCTAGTAGGTAATATGGCCAGTAAAGAAATCTCTGAAAAGGAATCCTACATGAAATAATTCCAACAAGTTGTAGAAGTACTGTATCAGACATATTTGATAGATTTTATTTGGCTAAGGCTGATTTTTCAATAGTCAGATAAATTTTATCTGAAGAATAAATATGACAGTTTGACATAATTTATACACAAAAGCTGTCAATACCATATTCATTTCATAAATAAATAAAGTTATCTGACGACTGCAAAATTAGCCCTAAAAGGCCTATTTCATCTGCCTAGCCTTTTCCCAACTATGTTGGGGTCCAGTATTTTACATGGAGCGACTGCCTATCTGACTTCCACAACCCAGTAACTGGGTAATACTGGTGGACGGACAAAGAAGTGATTCTATAAGGGGTCCGTTTTTCCTTTTGAAGTACGGAACCCTAAAAACGAACTGGAGTAAGTTTTTTTTTACGATGACACAACTATAAGTAGATTTCTATTGAGAGTTACATAATACTCGTAGGTTGGACAACATATTATCTTGCCATGGTGCACGGGTATCTAACAGCTTTGATATGGTTTTTTTCACATTGCCATTAGAAATTGATACATTGATGGGTTACGTTCTCTTACGTCCGCTGTTTGATTAATTGTGGACATTCTAATGATTTTCCGAGTAGGTTTGCCAGATCGACTGATCAAGAACGGACAGACGCATATCGGAGTACATGTACCTACACATTTGTCGATGTGGCTGGGCTTTGGCAAATATTGGTCTTAACACAAAACCTTTGACACTTGTTCAACGCGTGTCTAATGTCAGTCTTACGTGAAACTCCGTAAGTACTATGGACAAAACTTAATCATGCTCACTTAAGAAAATATTCCTGCGAGAGCGCAGCTAATGGCAAACGGACATTGTGCGATAGAGTCGTGAGCCAATTATCGACTTTGAGGTGATCCTGCGGAACTTTGACCCATAGTACATAAATGCCTTGTTAAACAGTTATTATAGTATTGCAGAATTTTTAAACGACTCATTGTGATAAAAATATATAACTTAAATATGCCATAATAAATGTTATTTAATTGAATTCCTATTGTAAATCTTCATAATATAATTTTATTATATGTAATTTGTATTATTGGACTAGTCAAATATAAAATGAATAATTGGATAATGTAAATGATTGAATGTATTTGTTTAACTGACATTAATTAATGTATAATTGTAATATTTTATTTTTTTATTTTTTCCAAGATATTTGCACGCCATGAGAAATGGCAAACATGTCGTGAGCTAATCTTATTTACGACCTTGCATGTATCTATTATTTTAATTTTGTATGTGTACACATGTTTGCGCAAATAAAATTTCTTATTCTTATTCTTAGCTTAACAACTGTTTTGTGGTAATACGGTTAAGGGCTGTGTACACTAACTTTTAAAACGGCTGTTTAGATATTTAATCAGTTCCTTCCTTAGGAAGTTTAACATAAAGCATCTGTTTAAACACCTAACCGGCGTTTTGAATGTTGGTGAACACAGCCCTAAGTGTTTTCCATCCTAAACTAAGGATTAAAACTTCGTTTCGAGGGAAAACCACTTCGCAGATGGTAAGTACTCTAATTAAATTTTTATTATATTTAATCACGTTACAACCATATATTTTTCGAGGTTTAGTGCTGGCTTAACTTATGAGGAGCTCATGGCTCGGCAATAACAGTCACACAGGTCGATCCACCAGGTTAAGCTACGCTTGCCGGGGTTGGTTAGTGGACGGGCGACCATCTTTACATACCGAGACTCCTCCGTGCCTCGGAAAGAAGAAAGAAAAAAAGAAAATACGTTTATTTGCGGTAAACATGACGCAAAGGACAACAAAATAAAATAAACAAAGTAAAAAGCAAGTTTTGGGGAAAATATGCGTCACATCTACGCAAAACGGCTACCGCTCAGCATAATGCCGCGACCCCATGCGAAACGGAGCCCCAGCGCTGGTTTTCAGCGATAGCCGGCGTTGACGCGAAAAAGCACGTTAAGCCTTTGACAATCGTTACGGGTCGTCAGAAGCCCGAAAGTCTGACAACCAGTCTTACCAAGGGGTATTGTATTACCCAGTTACTGGGTTGTGGAGAACAGATAGGCAGTCAGCAATAAAATACTGGTATTCAGCTGCATCCGGTTAGACTGGAAGCCGACCACAACATAGTTGGGAAAAGGCTATGGGTTTTAAAGATTTACGCCCGTATCCCACTTAATTAGGGGTTGGCCCACTGCCCAGTAAGTAATTTCTTCTTCCATAGAGTCATGTCTATCAGCCATTACCTACCTATCTCAGTATACAGTTCCCAGGTTCACCAGTTCGTCTTCCACAGACAGAACTCATTAATTATAATCATTTATTTATTTGTCAGAATATGGTACAATAAATGGTCTTAAGATTAGTCACAGGTATCATCACATTCTGCCAAGTGTGTCGTGCAAATATTAGGTAGGTAGGTTCATACATTTATTACAGGACAGATTATATTATTAATTTATTAATTTGTTATATTAACATTATTGATTGCATAATTACAAATTAAAATTTAAGTTATGTCAGATTGAAATAATATCATAAACACACACATTTTATTTAGGATGTCAAAGTATCAGAGGAGCTCGTGGCTAAGTAATAACAGCCGCACGGGTCGATCCACCAGGTTAAGCTAAGCTTGCCGGGGTTGGTCAGTGGATGGGTGACCATTCTTTACATACCGAGACTCCTCCGTGCCTCGGAAAGCACGTTAAGCCGTTGGTCCCGGCTGTCATCCGTGGTTCTTTGACAGTCGTTACGGGTCGTCAGAAGCCCGAAAGTCTGACAACCAGTCTTACCAAGGGGTATCATATTACCCAGTTACTGGGTTGTGGAGGTGAGATAGGCATCGCTCCATGTAAAATACTGGTATTCAGCTGCATCCGGTTAGACTGGAAGCCGACCCCAACATAGTTGGGAAAAGGCTAGGGAGATTGATTGATGTCAAAGTATCATTTAGGTAGTCGTTTAAATTATAATAACATTTATTACATATGAAGTCCTTGAGTTTCTTTTTAAATCCATTTAAATTTAACTCTTTGATAGATTTTGGTATTTTGTTATATACTTGCGGGGCTATGCAGAATATGCTTTTCCACATTCAAGTTTCTTAGTCCTTCCTCTGTACTCATCTAATCCTACATTTAAGTCAACCTCGCTGGCCTAGTGGTCGCAAGGTCTACTGCTGAACATATTACGGTCCTTGGTTCGATTCCCAGGTCGGGCAAAGTATTTTTGTGTTTTTCTATCTGGAATTTCTCTGTGGCAGTCTGGAGTCTGGATTTGTGTCCATTGATGGCAATAGGCTCGCCCCCTATTACATTACATGGGACTTTAAACATAACTGGCGAAATTTGAGTTTACTATCCGCTTGAATGATCATAGCCAAACGTTTGGTCACTCTATCTAAGTCTTTCATTTTCATCTGTTACATGATACCAGTAGCAATTTATTCGAGCCCTTTGACGAAACACAATTGGAACTTGTAATGAATTGTTTGCTTTTAGAAATGTTTTTTTGTGTGAGAGCAATGTGAAAAGATGAAATCGAAATCTGATGTAACGTGAAGTTATGCCATTTTTTCCGGGATAGCAAGGAAAAAATAGAAATTGGATATCTATAGGTACTAATAATAAAACTGAAGAGTTTGTTTGAACACGCTAATCTCTGGAACTACCAGTCGAATGTGCATTTGATAGCCCAGTTCTTAACCTCTTGAGCGTCGCATGATACCGCATAGGTTCCTAAGAGAAAGTGCTCAAAGTCAACAGATATCGTGCTTTGCAAACTACATAAATAAAAAGAGAAGTCCTGACTGACTGACTCATCAACGCCCTGCCCAAACACTTGGACCTAGAAAGCTGAAATTTTGCAAGGACGATTTCCTGGTAATATTTTCCCGTGGGATATTTTCTGACATCCACGCAGGCGAAGCCGCGGGCAAAAGCTAGTTGCAAATAAACGTAAAATACCATCGTCCAATGGCGACCACGGGCTGACATTAGTTGTGAACATATTGAGGTTCAGTTGACATTTCCAAATTAAGGAAGGTTATAGGATAATAATTTAACATCACGCTACGACCTTTAGGGGCCGAGCAAAAAGAAAAAAAAGTCAGAAAGGACGCTAAGCGAAAACGATAATAGCGCTGGCGAGCGATGGGATGCGACGCGGTGGATTGGGGGCTGAAACACGCGGACGAAGACGCAGGCTGAAGCAGTTTCACATAAAATAATGATTGGCTTGCCCTTCGTCTAGTTCTTTGTCTCGTTTCAGCACAAATGTTTGGCGAAGTTTTGGGCCAATAAAATTTGTGCCAGCGACACGAAGAAGAAGAAGCACAAATAATACGAAAATTGCTCAAATATTAGTGAAGATTAGCTAGCCAGCAGAGTTGGCAGCGAGGCTTGAAGGCTATCGCAGACAGGCGCGACGCGACTTCAGTGCAACAATTTTTATGCAAACTTCATGGAAATTCCTACTTTTTTTTTTTGTTGATGAGAAATCATCAAATTACTGCTCGCGCTCTGGGCGGAGCGGGAGGGCGTGTCAGACTTTTACTGACTAAAACCCACCCGTGTTCCTTCAGGTGCCTGTGCCAGGGTCACGACAACAAACAACCCGCGACACCGGCGGCATCGGCCCTATCGGACCCCATCACTGCTTACATCTCTGAGGCGCGCGTGGAACACGACGCGCCGTCGACCGCCCGGGTCGACGGCGCCTGGTCCTTACCGGACGGCGAGCTACCCAATGCTCGCCGTCCGCAAGCCCGCGCCTACGGTGGCCGCGAATCAGCTATTTTAAATTACTACCTGAGGGGCGAAATTACCGTATTTTTAAAAACGTTCGCAATCTCATCTCAGTCTCAATCTTTCAAAAATTGTATATCGTTTTTAGTGTCAACGGAATCATAAGGATGATTGCTGTGAGGCAGTCTGCAGTGCTGGGGAGATTCCTTCAGCTTCATGTGACGAGATGACATTGTGAATTAGTGATAATTATTTTTGACATTTATTATTTGTAGTTTGAATTATTTATTTTTTATTTTATTTCACCACGTTTATGCAATACTAACCTAGTTTTTAAGACCTTTGTAACTAACATAACATATGGACATTAATTTAGTCAGAAATAAATGAATTTAATTTAATTTAATTTAACCTACATTTTTGACATTTGATTGTCGCTGGCATGAGACTGCGACTTTTAGGTACGAGAATTGGCCTTCAGAATCGCGTCACACCGTCGCGTCGTGCCTGTCTGCGGGAACCTTTACTGACCATGGATTATACTCGTTTAAATTAACAAAGCTGCAATGAACGAATTTAGTGCTTATTATGATAAACTCACCACTTATAGCTTTATAGCTCTCACTTGTGATTGCTTTCCGAGTTCACTTTATAAACACAGGTTCAATTCTAGGGCAGATTCAAAGTAAGGTTTTCCTGATTGGAAATTCAAAAAAAACAGCCCATAAATACTGTTAAAAAGCACCAAACTAAAACACATTACTGCTTTCATGTTGAATTCATTCGTAAAATCTATACTAATATTGTAAGTTTCGTATCTAGGGGAACTACTAGTCGGATCGGATTTGAAAATTGATTTTTACATTTGATAGCCCAATTCTTCAGGAAGGTAATAAGCTATTTAACATCACGCTAGGACCCTTAGGAGTCGAGCAAAAAGAAAAGAAGTCGGAAAGAACGCTAAGCTAAAACGAAACAATAGCGCGAGCGGCCGATGCGATGCGAAGGGGTGGGACGACGGGGGAACAAGAAATTTCACGCGGAAGAATTCGCGGGCAGAAGCTAACACTCCATAATTTTTTACCGGTACTTGACAAACAGATTTTCTAAACTATTGTAAACCATATTTACTTAAATGAATAGAAAGCTAAGTAAATCGGATTATCGGCACATCAGCACATAGCTCTAGTGAATGATTCTAATAAATATTTGCTGAACTATTTAGAGATGCGTGTCCACTTAGCTAGTTTATAAGTGGAGTGCTTATAAAGCTGCGTTTACACTACACGTATGTACAAGGTCAAATTAAATTAGCTAGCGAAACTCCGCAGAGGCGCAAACGTGATATCCATACCCATCACTTCTGTGAAGTTTACACAAAGAACTGTTTTTATTAAAACAGATATTTCAAGTGACCCATCAAATTAATTTCATTCATTTTTAACCTACTTCAAAAAGGAGGAGGTTCTCAATTCGTCGGAACCTTTTTTTTTATTTTTTTTTTATGTATGTTCCCCGATTACTCGAAGATGGCTAGACCGATTTGATTTATTTTTTTTGTTTTATTCGAGAGCGTGTACATCACAGTTGGTCCCATATAAAATTGATTAACTTTGCTTGGGTAGTTTTTGAGTTAGCTTCAATAATACGTATTTTTTCCCCATTTTTATATGGATGATGTTCTAGTTTGTTTTGCAGGTAGTGGTATTAGAATATGTGTGGGGTAGGTACCACAACTAAAAAGTGACAAAAAAAAAAACTTTTTTACAAAAAAATACAACCGACTTCCAAAAACAACACTACAAAGTGAAAAATAACTTTAATTTCGGAAGTCGGTGGCAAAAACGAAAATACATTTAACTAGATACCGACTTCCGAAATTAAAGTTATTTTTCACTTTGCAGTGTTGTTTTTGGAAGTCGGTTGTTTTTTTTTTATCATGTAGATATTGATACCCATCACGTCTGCGGAGTTTCACTAGCTAATTTAATTTGACCCTGTATAGTCGGCCGCCGACTGTGAGCATCAAGTTCAAAATGTATGAAAAACAAAACAACGCTAGCCACCGACTGACTGTCCGTTGTTTTTCATACAATTTCACACTCGGGTTCCGACTACACGACGTCTGGTGTGAACGCGGCCTTAGAGAGATTCTGTTTGCGTAGTAATGTGAATTGATTTTACTAATAATAGTAATACGTCTTGGGTTTTATGTCTCATCAGCATCATCATCATCATCAGTTCAGCAGAAAGACATCCACTGCTGGACATAGGCCTCCCAAGCTTCGCCACTTCGACCGGTTCTGGCTTCCCGCATCCAAAGGGTTTACGTTTACTATCGTATTTTCCATGCCATACTACTTAATTTTCTTTTAATCTTGGTAGTGTCTGGATCTGTCAAAGGATGCAAGACTCTTGTAAAAATTCAAGAAAAAGGATTCAGGGCGGATTTGACCAAACTTGATTTTTAAGTTAATCTTATTCTGTAAATATAATAGAATCTATACTTACTATAAAATAAAGTCACTTTTCACGTGTGTCTGTGTGGCCGCGTTGTTCTTCTAAATTACGCAACGGATTGTGATGCGGTTTTCACTGTCATTTAGAGAATTTATTCCGGAAGGTTTATATCGTTAATATTTAACTTATCTATATATATAAAAATGAATCTCTATTTCCCTTGGTGAACCACGCGTGAACGGATGGAACAATTTCGCAAATTTTTTTTTTGTTGTGTTTATGATTGTCAGGAGAAGGTTTTTATGAAAGAAAAAAATAAGAAAATTTCGCAGAAAATTGGTAAATTTCAGAAAAAAACATTTTAACTTCACGCGTTTACATTAGAATATTCATAGCCAAGATAGGACAACGTCTGTCGTGTCAGCTAGTATATAAAAAGAAACCTTTATGTTTTGTCAAGTCGTAAAAACCGTGCGAAGCAGGGCCGGGTCACTAGTATAATATAAATAGTTTTGTCGAATTCACCACGTAAAATACGATATTATAGTATTGTTTGTACCGATGAGGGTGGCTGGCATATGAATTTGTGATTAAACCTTTTATCAATAAAATATACTAAACAACCCATTTATTTTAAGTAAAGTATACAAAGAAGGGTTCCGTAGGTGGGATGAATTTATCCCAAGAACAAACTTAACATTGCAGTGTAGCTTACAACAATAATTTGTCAACATCTCCCATACATTTCAACTGCAAATGTAAGTTGGTCAACTATTACTCGTTAATGTAAAGCCTACTTAGGCTGTGATAGTTTTCCTTTTAACTTCGTAACTGCCATGATTTTTTTCACATATACAAAAACAACCTTTCTTAAGAACACATGACTTAAAAAAAAATCACATTTCGCAAACGGATCACCACGGGATAGTCGAGAAAAAAATCATCCCCACTCTACGTGTAGGGGAGGTGTAACCTAATTTTTTTTTTCAAGATTTTATTTTGCCACTTTGTCGGCGTTAAACCCATGCCAAATTACAGCTTTCTAATACTAAGAATCTCTGAGCTAGCCGCGATTAGATAGACAGACAGACGGAAGAACATGGCGAAACTATAAGGGATCCTTGTTGACTACAGAACTCTTAAAAAAAATGTCTATGATCATAGTGATCATAGTGCAAAGGGTCAAAGTTTACAATCACATTCGACCTAATTAACAGGTTTGCCGAATTGGTACTTACTTCCCACACAATAAAACATCCGCTTAGTTATAATAATATCATACCGTATGAATTGGCCGGTTTTTTTAATTGCCAAAAAGGTTTTATTTGTCAAAAACATTAACATAAAAGTAACTGCTTTTTATACAGTAAATTTACAATCGTTACCGAGCCACTTTTTATATATATAAGCTTTTATTTAACTTGCAACGTTCGTATGTAAGTTGTTGTACTTTTCAGCAAGTTAAAGGAGATCGTTCACCGTACATACATTATTGGGCTAAATGTGAAAGTATAACTTTTTTTTTTGTTTGGAAAATGAATGATCTCCTTTGACCCACTTCCCGGTGTTCGATTGAGCTGAAATTTGACATACGTATAAAAAATCAGTGACAATGCAATATTTTGGTAACATCGAGCTGATCTGATGATGGAGCCGGAAGGCTAGGCTACATGAACTAGTAATAAAACGACGCAACCCTATCGAGTTTGGGCTCGTTTGATTCGTCTTGACAAGTACTCTGGACATCTAGATGATATCCAGACTAATTTAGAAAGATTGTTTAAAAAAATATTTTTTAATAATACACATTTATTATCATTTTGATTATTTGGCGAATCTATTTAAAACAAATTATTTTTATAATAATTGATATTATACAGGGTTACTGGTAACTCGACGTATTCCTTGCAGGACGTCATAGTAGGGTTAAAATGCAGCAAATTAGGCCACCAAATGTTCTACCGGAATTCAGTAGTTTTTGAGTTAATTCGATTTTTAGCTTTTTTATGAAAAATCCCAGATTAAATCATTTGGAGCCAATTTAAAAATGATTTACGGCGCGACTGTACTGAAATTTAAGTTAACATCATAGCTGACGCCGTAGCAGATCCTTGTTAATAATTCAAAGTTCAAAAATGCCAAAAACTTTGGCAAATATCACTAAAGAAACATTTAGTTTTTTGTGAATTTTGCTATTACTTCATACAAAATGTTGTCTAGTGAAAATAAAAATTACTACGCCTGATGTACAAATTACTAGGAAAATATCCTTGTCTTATCAGCTATTCAGAAAGGTATGATTGTCAATACTTTTGCATGTGTGACAGGGAAATAATGAGTTTTATGAGGAGCAGGTAAAATTGCGAGACGGTCAACCTATTGTTTCATATTCGTATTATTCGTAGTTTTTACCTGCGCTTGAACCCCAAACACTCGGCAAGCTTTGTGATTGGTCACTATTGTTCTCCCGGCATGACACGGGGTGCGACTTTACAAAATCTGGTCGTCAGAGTCAGTTAGTTTCAACTCTACGTCGCGCAAGCTCGTGTTTTGTTATCTGGCTATTTCCTTAACTGATACTGCGTATCTTGCTCTTGTGCTGTGCTGTGCCTTCATAAGTGCTGACTATGGCTGCATATTCTAACCTTGAATACGCTGACATAATGTACTGTTACGGACTTAGTGACGGTAACGCTGCTCAGGCGCGGAGAGAATATCAACTTCGTTTTCCCAACCGCCGACTCCCACACGTTAGTGTTTTTGGATCGACTTATCGGCGATTATCTGAAACTGGCAGCGTCCAAAGAAGCAGGCAAATTGACACTGGTCGTTCTCGGAGATACACGGCTGAGGACGAAGAGCTGATTCTTCAACGTTTTATTGACGACCCCAACATATCGACAAACATCGTAGCGCGTGAGCTTGCTATGTCACAGTGGAAAGTCTGGTCTGTAGTTCACTTATCAGGCCGACATCCATACCACTATCAACCTGTCCAGTCATTAGAAGAGGGAGATCCGCCAAGACGGCTTGAATTTTGTCGTTTTATGCTAAATGCCGACGCCGAAAGCGAAAACTTTTTAAAAAACATTCTGTGGACCGATGAGTCATGTTTTGACCGTGATGGTATCACAAATTACCACAACTTACATTACTGGGCACCGAAGGCAGAAGCAAATCCTAAGAAACTGAAACCAACCGCATCCCAGCGTAGATTCTCGCTTAATGTTTGGATGGGTATTATCGACGACAAATTAATTGGCCCACATTTTTTACCCCAAACATTAAATGGGGAACTTTATGAAGATTTCCTAAGAAATCATTTAACACCACTGCTCACGGATGTGCCGGAAGACAGAAGAGCAAACATGATGTATCAACATGACGGATGTCCAGCCCACTTCCGAATCACAATTCGACAATTGCTGGATGAAACCTACCCAAACCGATGGATAGGGCGCGGTGGGCCAATTCCGTGGCCTGCACGTAGCCCTGATCTTACGCCACTAGACTTTTACGTCTGGGGTCATATGAAAGACCTAGTTTATGTGACCCCAGTAAATTCAATTGAAGAACTAAGGGAGAGAATAAGAGATGCAGCGGACCAGATAGGGCAACAATCACATCAAGAATCACAAAAACTGAAGTGAGGAAGCGAATAAGAACGTGTATTAGAAACCGAGGGCAGCACATCGAACAAGACGTGTGAAAGTGTAGTAAAAGTTTTTAAACTGATATTTTATTATTAAAAATAATGCTAATATTCACGAAATAGTTTTATTGATTTTCCGAATAATCACCTTTTTGTGAGACGCACATAATGTAGTCCTTAACTTTGTATTAACTTTCATACCTTTCTGAATAGCTGATAAGACAAGGATATTTTCCTAGTAATTTGTACATCAGACGTAGTAATTTTTTTTTTCACTAGACAACATTTTGTATGAAGTAATAGCAAAATTCACAAAAAAACTAAATGTTTCTTTAGTGATATTTGCCAAAGTTTTTGGCATTTTTGAACTTTGAATTATTAACAAGGATCTGCTACGGCGTCAGCTATGATGTTAACTTAAATTTCAGTACAGTCGCGCCGTAAATCATTTTTAAATTGGCTCCAAATGATTTAATCTGGGATTTTTCATAGAAAAGCTAAAAATCGAATTAACTCAAAAACTACTGAATTTCGGTAGAACATTTGGTGGCCTAATTTGCTGCATTTTAACCCTACTATGACGTCCTGCAAGGAATACGTCGAGTTACCAGTAACCCTGTATATCAATTAACATTAGTTTCTTGTTAATACATATTATTGTCATATTTATTCATTTAATTAGACCTTTAACTGTCATGTATGACACAATATAATTTCTATTGTTGCTTTATCGGCCTCTCCTCCTACTCTGACTGGCCGATTGACAGTTGAGAGAACATGCTATTTACTAAAGCATTTGATGCTTGAATTATGATGAACGTCGCATTTCAACAGGTTTTTCGTGATTATTTTAATTTTAAATCAAATTACAATTTCTTTTCGGCCAAGCACTAGGTCGTTGGTATGTACCTATAATAATAACTCATAAAAATTGACATATAGACAAAAATGTCAATTCTTATGAAAAAATACCAAAATAATTTTCAAAAAATAGCATATATTCTTACAAATACCAACGATCTAGTGATTGGCCGAAAAGAAATTGTAATTTGATTTAAATTTATTAAAATTATCATGAAAAACCTGCAGAAATGCGCTGCTATTTAAATTTATTATAATAATCACGAATAACCTCTAGAAATGTGACGTTGCCAGCCCACGTGGGATGAACTGCAACAAACGAATTTCAACAAAAAAAACTTGTTTGTAGTTTTTGTGCATTGTCTGTCTTCCAATGTCGAATCAACAAAAAACTTAAGTACCTAAGTAAGTAATAAGTACCTACTTATAGATTTGATTTCCTAGCAAATAGTTTTCGCAGGCCATTCTTATTTGTTTTGTCCGGCTTGCAACCTTAAAAAATGCCACTAAATTATTCCATAACACCAGCTGCAACCTGTCTTCAAAATGCAATTACCTAAAGTTAATTGAATATTTTCAATTACTTACTTAACTATTCTTAATTGATGTTTCAATTAATATCTCATAAATAGCTGTTATTTTACCAAGTGATAAGTAGTGTAGTGTTGTGTGTTTAATGTGACATACCACAAGTAACATTTCAAGTTATAAATATTCAATATGTAGGTAAATACAGCCGAGCTATTTTGTGAAAATCCAAGTGAGCTGTCAATAGTGTCAATGCCCCTTTTTTTTTTTCAAAAACTCCGTTGTGTCCTCCTTTCTGCCGCTTACGGCGGGAACACGGGCAAGCGTTAGCACTCATCCGAGAATAGTGAGTAATCATCGTGTGATAGTGTCAATCCCTAACATCAATGGAATGACAGCTCACTGTTTTTTTGTTCACGGTAAGATTTTTACAGAATAAATCGGCTTTAAGGACGCTGTTACAAATGGGTAGTCAAATCATTACTTTTTTACACAAAAATATGTTTATTAAATAAAATGCTTTACATTCATAAAATGTTTTTTGGCCAAATTGTAGATAGATGTGCGTGGTTCGATTCTGAAGTATAAATATAATTTTAGATAGCAGTTTCTCAATAAATGTACCGGAGTGAAAATTTTTACTTTCACAATGATTTGATTACCTATTTGTAACAGCGTCCTTAATCCTTCACTGTCCACGGAATGTTTAATAAAACATGTACCTAATGCACTGTGCATTGACTTTATTTATTTATTCAAGTGCATTCATTTACATTTATTAGTCGTAAACCTTGTCACTAATTTGCATGGTCCTCGTGGCGTTACTAAGATTATGTCTGGACTTTAAAGACTGAGACCTCTGAGTTTGTTTAGGTATTTCTTCTCAGAGTAGTCGGATAAGAAACAACAAGCTCATCTTGTTTTAAAACATAATTTAATTTTGACCTGTAGTAACTGTGTTTTTGAACCAATTTATAGAAATAAATATAGTTAAAAATACTTAGGCGTTACCTTTTTAAGGGGTCATTGTCCTCATCATTATGAACAACTTTTACTATAGGACCAAACCTGAAATCGCGAAAAAAAATCTGCTGTTCCGTACTCGCATAACTCGTCAAAATGTAGGGAACAGTTGATTTTTTTTCACGATTTCAGATTTGATCCCCTAATAGAAGTTGTTCATAATGATGAGTACAATAACCCCTTAAAAGGATAACGGTGTTTACACTTACACCATGTATTTTCAATTTAACCCTCATAATTATTTAGCGTTCCTAAAAACCGTGCACAAAAGAACCCTCCGTTGTTAATAATTAGTGTTTCGGTACTTTTATTATTTTATTTGATATAAAGTAAATCTTCCGTGAATAGCGAGGGAAAACTGAGTAAACAAAAAAAAAAACTTTCACGGACCACATCGCAGATTATTAAAAACTTAAAAAAAAAAATAAACAAATCATGTATTGTCTCTACTTCTGCCTTAGCGTTATGTAAACAGATTAAAAATAAGAAAAATAATTTAAATTGGTTCTTGCAAACTTCAATAGACGAATGTTAAACTTAAAAAAAAAAAAATTGTCGAAAAAATTACTGTTACCGAAAATGCATTCAATTAATTGATTTAAGACGCTGACTAAAACAAACTAATCCAAGAGTACGGTCATATAAAAAGTGCGATAAAATCCGTGAAAGATTTTTATTTTTTTTTGTGTTTTAATGTATAAAAGATGCTTACTTCCTAGTATAGCACTCGTCGGCGAGTGCCCGTCCACTTTGCCTGGACACATGTAGAGCGAATCTAACGCCAATATACGCCAATATAACCAACATAGTACCCTTGCACTTCACTTGTAGGCACAAGGACGTTTGGCACAAATGTTTGTTACCAATAACAAACACAAGTCACTGTAGCACTAATTTTAGTCACTAGATATGATCTCGCAGCACTAGATTTAGTCACCGTAAAACTAGTTTTAGTCTACGTAGCACCAATTTTAGTCACTGTCTCGACTAAATTCACTTAATTTAGTCCACGAAGTCGTTCAAGGACTCACTTTGACTTATTGTTGACCCGTAAAGGTTTTACATAAGGTTGTTAAGTAATCCAAGTGTTACGTTCTCTTTGTGCGGCACTACTTAATACTTGCACTTTCTGAGTTGATTATGTAAGTCACAAAAACATTGGCACTTGTAAATTGTAATCCTAGACTAGAAACTAGTATCACTCTTCTAAATTAACTTAAGTCACTTTGTTTATCGATAATCGTAGTTTACACATCACGAAATAAATGTTTGTTTGGTATAATTTGTGTTTATATTTGCATTAAACCTTTAAGGCAAACGACCCTGTTCAAAATATAAACCAAAACTGGTTTTAAAATAATTTAAATTCGCGATAAAACCTCCTTCTAAACTTTAAGTATTTGTTACTTCGCTATGACTCAATTTAAAAAAATAATAAAGATGAGTTTTGACTGATAAGCCTAGCTTCCGTATACGAGGGAAGTCGGATATCGCGGAAGCGTAGAGCGAGAGCGAAAGTGCGCGTGAATCGTGTGCGATGCGGTACAAGACTGCGGCGCGGGCGCAAGTCAACCCGCATAACAGTTGGTCGGCGTTCACGTAACAGCGATATTATAAATGCATAAGATTGTGATGCTTAGACGTAATGTAGGGCTGATAGTTAATCTGCGAGTTTGGTGATGATTTTGTATATGACACAGCGAAAATTTTGTTTTTTTTTTAAAGTAAGCTTTGACCTTTAATTAGATTTTGATGATGATTCATTCTGGAAAAGAATCAATATTCGAATAACTAACGTCAACTTTCTGATGTTATGCTACCAGCTCTAGAATAATTTGGCATATTGTGCAACTCCATTATAAAACGAACAAAGAAGTTACTAACTTCTTCATCTTTTTTTATGAATGGCATCTCGCAGGTCAACTTAGGAGGTTGTTGGCTATCACTCCCCTCGCGGGACTGAGGTGGCCCGCAAATGCAGGCCACAAGTCTCCATGGAAGGCGTACAAGTTCCCATGATCCCCGGTCCAAGTGTGGGAAGGGAAAACCGGGGTGGTTTTTAGCCATTAAGAGTCTGACAAATCCCTTTGTCCGCCCCAGGGCGGAGGGCATCCATGAGGATTTTCCAACCCGGAACAAAAAAAAAAGAAGGTTGTCGGCTGCTTGTCCGGGCTATCCAGATGCCCTACAAGTCTTACATTGAGATATTACCCAGTAACTAAAGAAAGGAGGGTTTGTGGAGGTCACAAAGACAGTCGCTACGTGTAAAATACTGGTATTCGGTTAGACTGGAAGCTGACCCCAACATAATTGGGAAAAGGCTAGGCAGATGATGATAAAATGATAAGCCTATTGTCAGTCTTTCTGCATTCCCTTCCTGAAACGCGAGTATCGTGTATCGGTAATGGATAAAACATTTTTATACGACGCAAGTTAAAAACATTTTTACAAAAAAAAAAAAAACAACCGTCTTCCAAAAAAACACTACAAAGTGAAAAATAACTTTAATTTCGGAAGTCGGTGTCTTTGGTTTTGTATTTTCGTTTTGTTTGCCACCGAATTCAGAATATTTTTCCTTTGTTTGTTTTGTGGTTTTTTACCTTGTAGTGTATTTTTTGGAAGTTGTTTTTTTTTTGTTAAATAATTTTTATTTTTCACTTATTAGTTGTGGTACCTACCCACCGCACACAAATTCAAATACCTGCAACATAAATTAGAACATCATCCAAATTCATAGTGGGATAGTATTATTGAAGCTAACTCAAAAACTGCCGATTATATTTTAAGCAGATTATATTTTTTCTAATAAGTATAGTGTACGGGTAAGGTCCATTTAAATGATAGACTGATGTAAGTTCAACTTGTTTATTGACAGTCAAACAGAAAAACACCCAAAACTGATCGACCAGAAGCGAATGCGTTCTTTTAATGACAGCCCGAACGATGCTATGCGACTACTGATTGCTTACTCCATACATGCATTTTATTCATTCGCTGCGCGTCGATGTCAGCATAAAACCATTCTTCAGTTTTTGTTTTGTAATCATAAAAATAGAATAATAAAGTTATTCTTGTACATAATAACGAGCTAGTCTATTTTCGTTTCCAATCTAGAACTTTTTGTAAATTTTCAGAAAGTCTAGCTTTCGCCACATAATGCAAGATCGTCACGGGACGTTAGTCGCATACAATGTTATCAATAAAGCTGCCACACATTTTCTACTAACTTGAATAGGTTTCATTAATGTCTAGAAAACATAGTAGGTACCTACTTAAGTATACAGATTTCGAGAAGAAGTTCTTTTCATCTCTCGAACATATCATTCCAATTCAAGACGACTACGGACGGCTTTCGCTACTTTTCAAAATGAATGATGTCTGCTGTTTATTTAAACATTTAATTTTTATTAATTTATATTATATTTATATTAATAACATTTAATTAATTTCAATCTTAAACTTCTATTCCGAAAGGGCTTATATACTTTTTAGTACTTACGGCTTAGTTTCGACTTTGGTATTTAAAAAGTGAAATACTTTCACATGCATTAAGCTCGAATGCACTTACCCAAATTAAGATTGTATTGCAGATTTGCCGAATTATAAGAAAAAATAAAACTCCTTCAATAATCAAGTACACACGACTACATATCAAGCTATACATTTCCAGTTTACACTGACCTATCATTGTACGGAAATCATATACAATGCGAGATCAGCTTATACTGGAAATTATAGTTTGATCTGTAGCCGTGCTTACCTTATAGCAGCAAGTACAGTCAGTCATACGGTGACTATTTGTTTGCTAAACAAATAATTGCCCTAGCTTTACATTTGCCTAGTAAATTTAAAAAAAAAAAAACTCCGTCAATTTTCAAGTAGGTACCTACCTAATAATACATACAGCAAGTACCAAAATATCAGAAAACAAAAGTACAAGTCATCGTAATCATCTGCCTAGCCTTTTCCCAACCTATATTGGGGTCGGCTTCCTGTCTAACCGGATGCAATTGAACACCAGATTTTAGATGGAGCGACTCCCTATCTGATCTCCACAACCCAGTTACTGGGTAATACGATACTACTTGGAAAACAATCGAAAGTACAGGTGCACACAAAAACATGTTGCAAAACATTGCCAGCACCAAGCAAGATTCCAAACTGCAATACTTTCAGAGCAATTTAGTATAAAAGCGTCGAAGGTTAGTGTCCCATTCACATCCTGCAACCTTCACAAGAGGTGGCATTGTACCTAACTGCTTGATTAGTTGCAAAACATATGCATATTCGTGAGTTAGATACAAAACAACGGATACATTAAAGTTAAGGTTGATTTAAAATTTAAATAATGGCTGATATTAAAATAGACTAAAATGTAGGTAACTGCGAGTCATTAAACTAGCAGTTTTTTTTTTTGACAAAGTTTAAGTCAAAATAACATAAAATGTATATGACCTTCTTCTGTAGGGCGTGTAAGAAACGCCCTACTGAACGTTACTGAGACAGAGCTTTGTGACTTAATATATGTATATTGCGAAAGCACTATATCTTCTTAAATAATAAATGTCAACATGACGTAAGACTATCCAATATGCTGCAGTCTCTAAATTTTTTTTAGACAAATATTAAGAAATTGCGTCATAATTTCACACCGAAATTGTTCACCATCCACCACAAAGTCCATATTACGTTGTTATAATTATGGACTTTAGACTGTAATTTTACTATTCACAATGACTAATCAAAATGTATTCAGTATTCAAAATGAGTTCAAAACAAAAAAAAAAAACTTTAGAACTAAGATTTTTTGTACCTGGCCACTCGAAATTATTTTTTTTTTGTGCAATTTTGATGGTGCCTAGCTCCTGAACATATGATTGGATGAGTCTTATAATAACCCATTAGTCAGAAAAATTTAAATAAGTATACAGTTAGATAAATTAAAATGTCGATTTTAGAAAAAGTAGGTAGCCTTTTAACGTTTTTTTCCTACCTATTTTATTCATACCTAACATCTGCCAATACCAACTTCAAGATTCCATTAATTCATTCTTTTATTTCTAATTTGAATAGCACTAAGTGCTTTTCAACACTTAGTGCTATTCAAATTAAAATCAGGGTGTACACAATTTTGCAGCTGATTATACCAAAATTTGCAGTAAGAAGGCTTTTTTGTTCGTCTATTTTATTTATTGACTTCAGGTTCCTTCAAGTCATAAAAAATAAACAAAACAGCTCGACAAAAAAGCCGAAAAAAAAAAACAAATCTGACAAATAATCGAATCAACCGAATAACGATATCTTACTGACGAGTCAATTACAATACCTGTTGTATTGACAAACTAATCAAAGAATTCGTCGATCACAATCGAGAACTGACATTTGGAACGGTAACCCGATAGGTGGTAATTACAGTAATTAACAACGGATTTAGTTATTAAGATTACTCTAGAAATAATAAGAGATAAAGAAAGAATCACAAAGAATCTGTTTCTAATGAAGACTAGTTCCCAAGAAAAACACAGAGATGACATTTGTTCGATAAAAATATGTGCTGCTTATATTTTTAGATATGTAATTTTACTTATTTATGTAAGAATGTCGATGACTATAAGAGTAGGAGAAGACCTAAGAAACGATGGATGGACTTGATATGTCTAGAAAGGGAGTGACTACCGATAAGACGACTAATAGAGAAGTATGGAAGAGAGGGACATGTTGCGCCGACCCTAAATAAATCGGGATACGGTCAGGAGAATGACGATGATGTAATTTTATCTATGAAGTACCTACTACAAAGACACTGATGCATGACTTCCTATCCTAACTTACTCGTAATATTATAAATGCGAAAGTGAGTTTGTTTGTTTGTTACGCTTTTACGCTAAAACGACTGAACGGATTTGAATGAAATTTGGCACAAGGGTAGACCATAACCTGGATTAGGACCTAGGGTACTTCTTATTTCCTAACTAATATTATAAATGCAAAAGTGAGTTTGTTTGTTTATTTATTTATTTGTTTGTTCCGCTTTCACGCAAAAACGACTGAACGGATTTGAATGAAATTTGACATATGTGTAGACCATGACCTGGGTTAGGACATAACATACTTTTTATTCAGATATTCCTACGGGATCGAGACTTGATGCGGGTGAAACCGCGGGGCGCAGCTAAGTAGCACATAAATCAGCATAACGCAATCTAATGCTGGATATAGGGGAGAGAGAGAGAGAGAGTTGGCACAACCCAAGATACACCACTACACCCGCGGCGCACGCACACCCCAATAGCGTAATACAGTTTCAATTACAAATCGAAGGATTTTAAAGGAATAATCCAATGCTTCATAAGTTTGTAAAATTCGTTTGCTCGAAGTAACGTAAGTAACGCAATGAATGTTTTCGAATTGTCAAAATGAAAGATATTGCAATTGTTAGTGTGTCACGGGTGTTACCCAATTACCCCGCCGGTTCTCCGACGTCCGCATTCAGTCTATCCCAGCCGCCATTTTAAGTTCGTCGATCCACCTAGCTGCCCCCCAGGCATGCGTTTGCCAATTCAAAAAGGGCAGCAATTTAAACTGCTTAGACCTTAGCGTAAATTTCAAACATGTTAGTGAACCCAAGTCGTGAGATTTGCGCTTGCGCCACTCATCTTACCCAATTGCATAGTTCAGCAACGTTTGGCAGCTCTCATTGGCTGATAATTCAGCTGCAACATTGATACATCGATAGCGTTGCTAAGGATATACCTTAATTTGCAATTCTAAATAGCAATCTTAGAAGTCCTTGAGCGAATATTATTTTAAGCCAATTTAAGAACACGCGAGATTCACTGGACTTATATTAGTTTTACCTTGGTTTGTAGATGCAGCGAGTAGATGCATAATTACCTGTAAATAAACAGAATGAGATATTATTAAGTGTCGTAAAATGCAACAATCAATCTGCCTAGCCTTTTCCCAACTATATTGGGGTCGGCTTCCAGTCTAATCGGATGCAGCTGAATACCAGTATTTTACATGGAGCGACTGCCTATCTGACCTCCACAACCCAGTTACAGGGAAATACTGGTTGTCAGACTCTTGGGCTTCTAGCGACCCGTAACGACTGTCAAAGATTCACGAATGACAGCCGGGACTAACGGCTTAACGTGCTTTCCGAGGCACGGAGGAGTCTCGGTATGTAAAGATAGTCACCCATCCACGGACCAACTGATGGATCGACCCGTGCGGCTGTTATTATTTAGCCACGAGCTCCTCTGTCGTAAAATGCAACATTGTAAGGATAAGTTTGTGGAAGCAAAACTTGTTTTAGGCACATTCCGTAGGATTCTGTCTCTACCAAATGGTGATGATGCGAAGAACCTGTAGGTTCTTTGCCCAAATGTAATCCGAGGCAGTGTGTATTTTAGGGTACGATGGGAGCGTCATACGCATTGCAGCTATAAAAGTAAAGTAAATTAAACAAAGAATTAAGTGTTTTTATGCATTATTTTGGGGTGAATTTAATTTTTTCTCTGTAGAAAATTGTACCCAAGAACATCCATCTAAAACTCAATGTTAACTCCTTCAATATGCGAGATAATAATCTATAGGCTGTTACTAGGGGCGTTCATTAATTACGTGAAGCGATTTTGCCGATTTTTCGACCCCCCCTCCCCCTTGTTAAGAAAACGTGAGATTTGGCTCGACCCACTCCCCACCTAGGGGTGGGGAGTGGGTCGAGCCAAATCTCCAAGTGAGAATTTTGTTTTTCGTGCGTTAATGGTCACTGTTCTAACCTAACCCAAATGATTCCCCAACAAGGTAATGGTCACTGTTTTAACCTAACCCAAATGTCGGATTGGTCTGAATCGGGGTGTTATAATAATGATGGTATCAATATATATTTTAAACGATAGACCTAATGATTTTCGATTAAATAAACGTTATATCCAATAACGTTATACGAAATAAGTTTTAGAGTATATACATGTTATATGTAAAGAAATTATATCAACAGTTGGTATATCTCACGTTTATTACATCTTGTGAACGTTATTGAAACAAAAATATACCAACTATCTTTATATGATATGAGACGCACCCGAAGCAGGGATCACAAAAGCGCTCACAGAAATCCAATCACAATTTCTTCTGTAGATTTAATTACTGCAAGTCTGCGACCTCTGCCCTTGGTATTAGTGGATAATTGTTGTTCTATAATTAAAGTGTAGGAGAAAGCATTAGCTTTTAATGTCAGTAATTTCGAACAGCCATCATTTATACTTTAAGATAAGCTGTCGAGATGCTAACATTTTATATTCATCACACTATATATATAGGGTGACTAATACTTAAACACATATAAGTACTCATGATAACAAACAACTTTTCTTTTACTATGGGACCAAACCTGAAATCGCAAAAAAAAAATCAGCTGCTCCCTACATTTTGCCGAGTTATGCGAACATGAATGTATGAGGAGCTGATATTTTTTTTGCGGTTTCTGGTTTGGTCCCACAGTCAAAGCTGTTTGTTATCATGAGTACAATCATGTGTTTGAGTATCGGTCACTAATTACCAGTCACCCTATATAGGCGAAAGTTTGTGAGTGTGTTGTGTGTGTTTGTATGTTTGTTACTTCTTCACGCTCAAATTTGGGACACGGGTAGACAATGACCTGGAAAAGGACATTTAGGCTACTTTTTACCAACATACCACGCGGGCGAAGCTGCGGGTGGAAGCTATGTATGATAATTGGTTACTAACTGATGTGGTGTTCCGAGTGATAAAGAATGCAATGCTATATAATAATCATAACAACTTTTTCTAAATCAAACTGGGTTTCACTTTGTAAGTTTAGGCTGCCTGTTCACCGGAGCGAAGCGAGACTGCGGAGCGGAGAAACGGAGAAATATTAACCAATAGAATCTCAACTCCGCTCCACAGTTTAGATTCCATTGGTTCGTCTATTGGTGTCAGTTCTTAGTTTATTGTACGCAAAGCGAGCTTCGAGTTCACCACTGTATACGATAGATGGCATTGAGTAAATGTCGTAATTTTCTGAATCGCGGTGTTAAGATTTTTCCGCAGAAGTGACACTTTCGGTCATAAAATTAAATAATAAATAATATTTATTGTACAATAATTTCGGTTTCGTGTAGATCATGCTGTTGCTGTTCTGGAGTTCTGCACCCTAATTGCGTAACACATTAACAATCGGAGTTGGTTTCATTTTGAAACTAATTGCTAATCCATTACACAACAACGTAAATAACGCAATGAATGTTGTTGAACTGACAAAATGAAACCAACTTCGATTGATAATGTGTTACGCAATTAGGGTGCTGGTTTCTGGACCTGGGTCTAGTAATATTTGGTTCTGGATTTCTCTCTAGAGGTCAAGATTGTTTGAGGCATCTTTTAAAACCGACTTCAAAAAGGAAGAAAAACTCATCTTCATAGTTTTTGAGGGCGCTGGGCCGAAAATCAGAAAATTAAAATCTTGCTTTTCAGTTTTCACTCGGGCAACTGTAGCTCTAACATCGTTTACAGAGAAGCATTTTCTTAATTAACACAAGTTTAAAAAAAAAATATTTGGATCTCCAACAAAGGTTGTATGTGTACAGAATAAAAATCACAGTAATATTATATTGATCATAGTTGTTTTGCGTGTTTTCTTGGGTAATTTTGAACAGCGCTCTCCTTCTTCACCATGATAACACTTCAGCACACTCCGCCAGACAGCCAGTCGATTTTTTGAGTACGGCAGGTGCCTTGATATTTATTTATTTTCAAAAAACTAAGTGACACTTCGTCGCTATGACATTATAAACCGCAGTGACGACATTCGAAAAGGCTGTGATAGAGAACCGCAGGAATGAAGAATCTTCCGATCACCACCAGGCAAGATCGGAAGATTCTTCATTTGCATTGGATGAGTTTTAAAAGATACCTACACGAGAAGGCCAATTCCCCTACCTAAAAACGTTCAAATTCAAGTCGCAATCTCGTGCCAGTGACAATCAAATGTCAAAAATGTATGTAAACGTTATACAATTTTTGACAGATTGAGATGAGATTGCGTACTTTGTTAAAAATCCGGGAATTGCCTTCCTTATCTAAGCGAACATTATTGTTTTCCGACATTCACGCGAACGAAGTCGCGGACACAGCTAGTCTTATTGTAAAAGGAGTAGGTATCGGTGTTGCTGTTGCGTAGTGTTAGCGTAAACGGGCATAGGTTGTCCAAAGTTAGCTTGCAAGAATCCATCTTAACTTTTACAAGTGAAACTAAATAAAAAAACAATGTGAAGTCGGCTTCATAGGTGTCCATGTTTACCATTTGACGTTACGAGGCTAAGTACACGGAGTACTTACACGGTTACATATAAGTAATTAAGCATTGTTAACTATTTAAACAAGTTACGATCCATCATCTTCAAAACTAACAACCCATCAGTAATCTATTTAAGCGATAACCAACGACCTTCATCAGATAATGGTCAATTAATGTGAGCCTGTCAAATCATACTTGGGGTCGACAACAGGCGGCCCGCGAGGGTCACAAACCGAAAACGATGAAACGATGTATGTAGATAGTTTCATAATATTTGGGCACCATAAACAGGCGCCTAACCTAAGCTAGATTAATTGTAGCCGGTCAAAAGTAGGTGTAACCGCATTTGGATTTTTAACCCTGGCATATAATCAAATGCGGCCCGTGCTGATTTCCTGGCAACATTTGTGGCCCTCCCCTGGCATAAGGTTGCCGACCCCTGCTTTAATCTATATTAATACTAGCTTTTGCCCGTGACTTCGTCTACGATCCAGGATGAAAAGTAGTGCGGTGGACAATTCGACCACAGTAAATGTATGTATCGCTACTTCGGCTCGGATATTTCGGCTGTAATCCTACTAATATTATAAATGTGAAAGTTTGTGTTTGGATGTTTGTATGTTTGTTACTCAATCAAGCAAAAACGGCTGAACGGATTTGGATGAAATTTGGTATACAGACAGTTTATAACCTGGATTAAGACATAGGATACTTTTCATCCCGGTAGAAGGTTCCCGTGGGATAATTTCCGACATACACGCGGGCGAAGCCGCTGGCAAAAGCTAGTGTATTTATAACCATAAGAATCATCAACACATCTCTCTAAATTGTTATAATAAAAACATCTCAACAACAAAAACAATAACAATTTTTGTTTGTTATTGTTGTTGAGATGTGTTGAATCACCAACACATCTCTCTAAATTGTTATTATAAAAACATACAACAACAACATTGTTTGTTTGTTATTGTTGTTGTTGTTAATTGTTGTTGTTATTATTATTGTTGTTGTTGTTAATTGTTGTTGTTATTATTATTATTGTTGTTAATTGTTGTTGTTATTATTGTTGTTGTTGTTTGTTGTTGTTATTGTTATTGTCGATTTGTTCTAAAATGTCATGATTTCCGGACGGATTGATCTTGAAGCTGAGAAAAAAATGCGACCATTCCTAAAAATTCGGGAATTACGCCCCGATAAGACCTGGCATTTTTTGTTTACCGACACCATCGCCGTCCGTCGCCAAGTCAATCTCATAGTGGGACTGTATTTAGATCAACTCAAAATTACAAGCTACGAAGACATGTTACCTACTTTACTGCCGTGTTCTTTTCAACTGTAAGAACCAAAAGATCTTCGTAAAGATAATCATACAGTCTTGCGTGTAACACGCTCACTTAAAACCGCGAAAGCTTATTGTCTCTGACACACTAACACTTAGTGTAAAACGGGTCTAACTTGCTCGAAAATCCAGTTAGAAAGATTCGTAAGTCTTAGGTTCCAAATGTTGGTCGGTGAAGACCAAATAATGATTTATTGTTTCTTACTTAGTAAAAATTGGGCAGTGCGAATCGGACTGACATACGAAGGGTCCGTACTACCGTACAATATTTGACACAACGTTTTTTACTTTAGTGAAAAAAAAAACACGTTTCTTGTATGGGGACCCCCTTTATTTTGAACTTTATTTTATTTTGATTATTTGCTGTTGTAGCGGTAATAGAAATACACAATCTGTGTAAATTTCAACTGTCTTCTTATTACGGTTCATGAGATACAGCCCGATTACTAATTAGTAATAGGGTTCCGTTTGTAAACCAGAAAGCCTTAGGGAATTTACCTACCTATAGTAGGTAATATTTAAGATATAAAGTTTTATTGAAAGGAGTATCCTTGGACGGTGTAAACCTGAACATAAACTATTTTTTTAAGTATTTTTCCTAAATGGCTTTGCCAATCTCAGCACAATCTTGATCGTCTATGAATTGGTCTTCTTGACTTGAACAAACTGTGTGGCCAAGGCCAACATTGTTCGGCCAACATTTGAGGAATAGCATTAGGTACCTAATATTTATTTCATTCATGCCAAATCCTACTGGCCTATTAGTCGATTCGCTCGAATTTACAGGCCCGATTCGGGCGAATCGACAGTTTCAAAAATAGGTACGTATTAGGCAATTCGCATGTTTTGTAGTGTACAGTCATGCACACACGATATTGAATAATAAGTATCTATGATTTTTTTTTTATTGTATATTAATCAAAAAACAGTTTACAAGCATTTGTTGAAACTTAAAACACCTCACGTAAATAATGAACTAAATTATTCTTTAGATTATAACTAGTATAATTAACTTGAAACTGTGAAAATAATACCTGTAAGTAATTATCACTTAAGGAGGAAGCGTTAGAAAACGCGTTTGAATTTCGCGGGCTGCCTTAGGGCAGCCCGCGAAATTCAAATATTCTTACGTTTTTTGCAATTTGCAGGTCAGTATGTTGATTAAAATATAATTCGCGACCGTAACAAACATGGTATTTACATAATTATAATCATTAGAATCAGTAACACAACTTCTTGAGTTAGCATAATCCTCAAATGTCAAAATTTCATGAAATAGTCATTCAATAGGGTTATATGAACATAGAGAGTTGTATTGATGATTTTAATGATTATAACTCTATATATACAGATTGTTTTAAGGTCGCGAATCATATTCAGATCAACATACAACCTGCAAACCTGACCTGCAAATTGCAAAAAACTTAAGAAAATTTGAACTTCGTGCGCTACAATTGCGCATTCACCTTAAAATTATATATTAATAAAGATATGTTTCATTATTTTACGTGTTTCATTTTATTTAAAAATATTTCACCCTTATCACTTCTGTGCACTAGTGTACTTTTTTCTTAACTTTCTTGCATAAAATTCAAAACGTGCGAGTTGCCTATACGTATTTCTGGAATTGTCGATTCGCCAACAAATAAATTAACTTCGGGTGAATAGGCACGGAAAAAAAAAATTTAAAACAGTCAATATGCCCGATCCGGGCGAGAAAATTCGGGCGAATCGAGGCATCATACTAAATGTTGCAAACGAAAACAATAGCTGCTGTAGGTATCATTTGTAAGAAATCACGACAAGCGATAAGATTTATTGCACATAAATATAGTGCAACACAACTGTACCGTATTTTAGAACATAGACTATAAGCAACAAGTCTAGATTTTTTAGACACTACATGAGGTTAACGACCCATAATAGCTCAGACAAAGGTAAGGGGGCGTTCATTATTAAACGACTTCAAAAAAGGAGTATGTATGTATGTTTGTTTGTCCGCGATTTTCTCAAAAACGAATAAACCAATTTTGATGATTCTTTCAATACCGTAATCTACATACTTTCAAGAAGGTTTTAGTAATAATACATTAAGTAATTATTCTTATGTACGAAGTTATATGCATAAATGTACTGTATCTCCGACATTTCTAAGCGGATTTTGTGATGATTCTTCTTTTCGTTCGTCTTGGGCTCATTGTCCTAATTGTATGTTCAACTAAAAATGGAAAATAAAACTACTTTAAAAAAAGTTAAAACCGACCTAAAATAACTTTCATAAAAAACTTAACAGCTTTTGAAGTCGGTGTCAAGCTATCATGCATTGAAGAATTAAAGACACCGACTTCAGAAGCTGTTAAGTTTTTTTATGAAAGTTATTTTATTCGTTTTAGGTTGTGAAATAGGTTTTTACATCTTTTAAAGTAAATTTTTACGTGAGGTGTTTAGGGACGGAGGGGGTCGAGCTGAATCTCACCCAATCTCACGTGGGGAGAGGGGGGTCTCGGCAAATGTCACGTATGAAGAAGTTTAAAAATTCGAGAAAACTGTAGGTTGGTAATTATTAAAAAAAAAAAAAAATTAAGCAAATTATGTTTATTTAAATAAATCCAACGCAATCAAGCACAGATTAAAATATTTATACTAAAACTACGCATTTTGAAAAATCTCACGTGAGATTAGAGGGGGAGGGAGAGGATCGAGCCAAATCTCACGTCGTGTCTCCAAGGCGGGACAGAACAGTTATAGAGTTTTCTGTGGCGGGACCGTTCGAAAAATCGCCAAAATCGCCTCTCGTATTTAATGAACGCCGCCTAACTACTTACCTAGATGTTGGCTAGTCTGGACATTATTAGACCAAATGTGTGCAGTTAGAAAGTAATGGAGGACTTTGACTTTTTGGCTTTCGTTGCGATATTATAATAAGAGTAATTATGAGCTAGTTTCTGAATTGAGAACTTGCAGTTTAGAAATTGTGAAGCTCTACTTTAGCACTAGGTAGGTACCTACTTCAGGTGAAAGCCTGCGAAATTCAATATTTATTTCAAAATAACGTTGGAAATTTTGAATTTGAACTTTCACCAAAAAAAAAAAAAAAAAATTAAAAAACATAAAATGGTAATGGATGGTTGGAAAATCATCAATGAAACTCTCTAAGGGACTAATTCCGTGTATTGCCATCCACACAGTTCTGCGTACATTTTGCATTGATAACATCAATTAAAATTTATGTAGGAAGCTTTCGCAATAAAAGCGAGAATACTCAAGCGAGCGAAACGAAATTCTGGTAAAAGGTAAGCAGATTGTTATCTAATTATTAATTATACTTTGAAGTTTACATTAACGTAAAATTCAAGGCATTTAATTCAGACTATAATGACTACAGTAAAAATGTACTAAAAACCGGCCAAGTGCGAATCGGACTTGCGCGCGAAGGGTACCATGGGTACAATATTAAAAAAAACATGTTTTAAAAAAAATCTTCAGTTTAAAAAAAAACACGTTTCTTGTACTTGTCTTAATTTTTATCATTATATTATTTTTATTATTTGTTAATATAGCGGCAATAGAAATACACAATCTGTGAAAATTTCAAATGACCTTTTACGGTTTACGAGATAATAACGCACAATCTCTTAAGGGGTCATTGTACCCATCATAATGAAACGCTTTACCGAAAAAAAAAAAAAAACTGCTGTTCCTTACATTTATGTTCGCATAACTCGTCAAAACGTAGGGAACAGTAAATATTTTTTTCGCGATTAGGAAGATGCCCATGAATTCAATGTCATTCTGTATTATGAATATGATCCTAGATACGTACTTATATATTTATTCTATTTTTAGTCTGTGTTGTGTTGTCTGCAGGGCAAAGACCTCCCTTTCTTCTTTTTACTCCTCTCTGTCTTGAGCTAGTGTGGACCAGTCCTGTCTGTCTTTATCCCCTTTAAGTATGATGGAAATCCCCGAACAAACTCGCAGTACTGGTATGAAAACAGTTCCCAATTTTGCCGTATACAGTACGACACAACTTAGATGTAGCATCGGCAAAATTCGTAAAACCGATCACGATCCGAATTGAGTGCGCCATCAATATCACCAATCTTAATTACTGTTTTAGGCGAAAATGATCTTTACGCATACACAATAACTTGTAAAGTCATATTACATTCGTAACATTGAAATGAATGAATGCACAAAACAATGCTACATCAAAGTTGTGTCGTACTGTACCAAGATTAATTGGACACTTTGATCATGTATAAATGTTGCTCATTTATCAAACCCACTCGAAATGACAGTACTTAAATCTATGATAAATATCTACTGACTATTTACTGTTAACAAGCGATGGTTCATCTTTATAAGTGTTTTGGCGATTTGCCATTGTCAATTTATCATTATTCATTTTTAATAATCATTGTACTACTTAGACAATAAGGTTAGACACTTGAACAAATCTTTTTTACAGTCCGTTCAACCAATTTTGACTTTTATTCCGTAGGCTTAAGGATGGCATTAAAGGCAAAAAAGAGGTTACAATACCAACTGTTTACTGCAGCTCCCATTTGTCATCCCACCAACGCAATATAAGACAAAATCGGTTGAACGGAGCGTAAAAAAGGTTTGTTTAAATGTCAAAATATTTACAATAGTTATAGTGATAGTGATAATGATAAGAGAAGATATGATTAGATACACTGGTCATCAAAAAAATCGACCCACCTGCGTTTTTACCGCACATCACGTTTTTCTTAGGCAAAACCAAACAAAATGTTCTAGTACTGAAATGTTTTATTTAACTTGTTTATTTACACCAATTTAATCACAATTTAAACTTCAAAATGTTTTTTTTTTAAAGAATTTTGATTTAAAAATCAAAATCCTTAATTTTACACCATTTTTTGATTAATTTTAAAAACGCTGTAGTTTTTTTGTCATAAGTGTTATGTACACAATTGTTTCAAATTAATATTGCGTATTCCCTCCTCTTGCTCGAATGACGGCCTGCATTCGCCGTTTTAACGACCTTATCAAGATTTTGATAGTCTCTTGAGGGATTCGGGCCCATTCTTCCGTAATGGCGGTTTCCAGGTCTCCTAATGTTGTCGGGGCTGGATTACGGGCTCTAACCTTTTGTTTTAGGGTGTCCCACATATGCTCTATCGGGTTAAGATCGGGGCTTCTTGCTGGCCAGGACATAACCCGAATGCCGACCTCTTCAAGGTAATCGGTGGTGATGTGCGCTACGTGTGGTCGTGCATTATCATGCATTAATTCAAAGTTCTCACCAATATAGCCGGCATATGGCACCACATGGTCTTCTAAGATCTCTGTGATGTAGCGTGCGGCAGTTAAAGCACCTCTTCGTATGAAAACCAGCTCCGTGCGTCCAGTCAAAGATATCCCAGCCCAAAACATTACAGAGCCCCCACCATAACTGACAGTTTCTCTTATGCAACATTGAGTATAACGTTCACCTGGCCTTCGCATCACATTACGGCGTCCATCAGAACCGTATAAAGTCATTCGACTCTCATCACTAAAAAGAACTGACTCCCATTGACCTATAGTCCAGTTGATGTGATTACGGGCAAATTGAAGTCTGGCTTGTTGATGAGCTGTGGTCAATTGTGGTCCTGTTGCAGGCTTGTGTGGTCTTAAATTTTGCTCACGAAGTCTTCTTCTTACAGTACTATCACTTATAGCCACACCCCGAACTTCACGTAAGCGTCGCTGGAGATCAACACCCGACTGATGTCGATTTCGTAGAGCTGATACCACTATAAAGCGATCATCCCTTTGAGATGTCACCCTATGCCTTCCAGATCCAGATCTTCTTCGATACTGGCCAGTTTCCAGGAACCTTTGGTAAACTCGCCGCACTGCAGAACGGCTCAGTTGTAACCTCCTGGCCACGACACGTTGACTTAAGCCTTGTTGGAGCAAAGCCACCACTTGGGCCGCCTCAGCCTCAGTAGTGTCCATTATTTTTAAGTAAAGTAATCAAATCTACAGCCTCGGTAAATAAACTTAACGTTATTAACAAGAAATCCCTACAAAAGTCTGTTTCGGACTGAAAGAACGGTTCGAATTTGTTTCGACGTAAAACCACCAAATCAGCACTCGACAGTATTTCTGTATAAAAAATTGTTAAGTACCTTCAAGTGCAATAAGATTTACGACAAACAAGATGTCAAACATCATATCCGACCCTCAAAATAAAAAACAAACGTGTGAAACAGCTTATCTGTGAAACAATCGATAAATATTAAACAAAAAGTGGGTGGGTCGATTTTTTTGATGACCAGTGTATATTTACAATAGTTATAGTGATAAGATGGTGATAAAAAAATAAACTTGTCAATGTATTTTGATCTCCTAACTTTATTATGAGACAATAGCTCAATGATTAAAAGGCGTTGCATCAGAAGGTCGTCCCCTACTCGTCTATAAGATTAGGGGACGACCCCTCTGAATTGTCCTGAATGGTTAAATGGCTAACCATTCACGATAATTTAAAACAGTCTGTGATTAAATATGACGGCGGCGCAGCAAGTGGCGCAGTCTAAGGTCGGTCTTTTAATTAGCTTCAGTAAAATGACATTTCTACTGTCATTTCGTTATAAAATGGGAACATTACTTTAACAAAATGACAGATAAAAGTGTCATTATGCTGCAGCTAATTAAAAGTCGAAGCATATAATTATGTTACGAAGTTACTGGAATCACCATAGATATAGGGAATCACTGAAAAGGTCGGATAGGAGTGAAACTGGCTGGTGACAGTCACTCTAGCTGGGGCCGTACTATGACGTGAAAAAAGATCATGGATCCATCATGATTCCCTTGACAAAAAAGGGAAAGTGCCATAGGTCGTATATAGCTCCGTCTCTTTCTCACACTAGAACCATGATGGATCCATGATCTTTTTCACGTCATAGTACAGCCCCAGAGCGGCTCGCATCGATGGATGCGCGGCGGCTGTCTTTAGATGACAGAGATGAAATCGGGGAGACGCTCTGTCGTACCACGTCCGCGACGAACCCGGCACAATCCTGTTGATATTGAAGCTGCTGAACCAATAATATGATGACCACTCTTGGTAAAGGCTAACCTGCGCCGTTAAGCAAATTTAAATAGGCAGCATAATCGTTTTTACAAAAGGTACAGAAAAAAGTTCATAGTATATCTGACATCTGAACTTTGCGTGGAACGAAGTGTATTTTTTTACGTAAGCCTAACATGAAGGAGAGAGTTAGAAATCGGTGTTAAAATAATTATAGTTAAAAAAAAAATTGGCGCGTAAAATTCAATTATCCGAATCGTTTTTAAGAAACGAAATAATTATGCGCAGGCAGAAAAAGAACAGGATGGCTTAAACCCCAGGTAATTAACGAAAAAAAAAAGATACCTATAATACACACAAGCACGATGGGAATAATTCAATTAAATTTGTATGCTGTTGGTGTTCTTTAATAAATTAATTAAAAGCCGTCCACAGCTGGACATAGGCCTCCCCCAAGCACCGCCACTTCGACCGGTTCTGTGCTTCCCGCATCCAGCGGATTCCTGCAGCCTTTACAAGGTCATCGGTCCACCTTGTGGGAGGTCTTCCAACGTTATTTCTTCCGGTACGCGGTCGCCACTCCAGAACCTTTCGGCCCCATTAACCATCTGTTCTGCGAGCAATGTGCTACCCACTGCCACTTAAGTTTGGCAATTCTTCGGGCTATGTCGATTATAGCTTGTTCAGTCTAAAGTGACGCATTTTACGTACAAGCCGCGGCGCCGTGTACGTAAGATGCGGTAGTGCGGCGCGTCACTTCAGACTGCACAAGCTATACCTTGGTTCTCCTGCGTATCTCTTCACTTCTGATTCGATCACGTAGGGAAACTCCTCCTCCTTTTAGTGACTTTTAGCCTTCTATAAAGCCTATTGTATTTTATCAAGTATGTGAACCATTGCTTATATTGTGAGCGACCACGTTTAGTGCCGTAGGTCATCACTGGCAACACGCACTGGTCAAAGGTTTTCTTCTTGAGACACTGCGGTATGACAGATGATGATGATGATTGACCTCTTTCTCGAAGTTGGACCTACATAGCTGGACAGTTTGTCCTAGGTGAACATACTCGTCCACAGTATCTCCAATCTTCATGATAGTGGGTGTTACATGGGCATTTGACATGACCTTTGTCTTATTCATGTTCATAATGTGCATGTTCATGTTTCTTGCCCGTTCTTCTCCATAGGTACCTACTACGCTTTGGAATGGGCGCCTAGCTTCATCTTTCTGACTGACCGACCCCTCGACAATTCAAAAGTGCCTGTGTGGTTTAATTGAAATAAATGCTTTGAGTTTGAGTTCATTGTTAGACCCTCTCTTTGGGAAGCTCTTTTGAAGTCATTGATCACCTCAGTAGAGCTTTCCAAAGAGTGGTCAAAACAAATAACTCCATTTTTCAAATCACAAATAATTTTGTTTGAATTCTTTTCCCTTCCTTAAAAACAATGAAAATTTATCAAAATCAATCGATTTCGTGCACGGCCCCTTAAGTTATAGATGCCTATCAAGCTGCTTTTTTGTGATTTTTACCTTTGAACGCCAAAATAAAAGCGATACAAATAAAATCTGGTGGGAAAGGCTCAGGTACCTACTTACTCCAAAAGTAAGTAGGTACCCAAAACATTAAAATTTTTCAAGACCACTTTACCTACCTACTAAAAATTTATTTTTGCAAACATGACTTCATATTTTATTAAAGAATAAATTAAAACCAAGATAAAAATAAAGGTAAATACCAGTTATAATGAGTTTAGTGGCCAACCTTATTGCCAAGTTTCGTACTCAACACGTAGGTACGCATCAACAGATTGCGTGGCCAACTAGACTAAAACATGGAGACTCCTCTATCAAACTGACATCAGAGCGGGCCCTATCAGAATACCAGCGCTGTGACACTTATTTTTAAATTTCTCAGCAACATGCTGAGACAGGAGCCTTTTGGCCTCGTACAGGACTTTGTTTTTTTACTTCCTTTTTATACAGGGTGTAAGTTTAAACAGTGGCAACCTTTTAAGGGGTCATTGTACTCATCATTATGAAGAACTTTTACTATGGGACTAAACCTGAAATCGTGGAAAAAAAAATCTGCTGTTCAATATATTTATGCTCGCATAATTCGTCAAAATGTAGGGTACAGCTGATTTTTTTTTCGCGATTTCAGGTTTGGTTCCGTTTTTTTCTTTTGAGGTCGGAACCCTAAAAATTACTCGAAAAGAGGCAACTGTACGAATCTATTCTATCGAGACAACTTTGTCAAATCATGTTTCCATCTTGTATACAGTCTAGTATACCCAGTAATACCAATATATTTCTTTAGATTTTAATTTAATTGTTTACTTATTCGAACAAGGGTTATAAAAACTTATTTGAGTGTACAAAAAGCTCGGTGTGCCATTAAAAGACTTTCAATAACCGGAAGTAAGTTTAATCTCGTGCAAACATGAAAGTAAGTGCAACTCGTGTTCCTACTTTCGAATAAACTATATAGAGTGACTGGTAATTAGCCAATACTTAAACACATGATTTTACTCATGACAACAAACAACTTTTACTATGGTACCAAACCTGAAATCGTGAAAAAAAAATCTGCTGTTCCCTACATTTTGACGAGTTATGCGAACATAAATGTAGTGAACAGCGGATTTTTTTGGCCAATGAAGTAAATATCCGAACGTTGTGCTTGTAATCAATCAATCTGCTTAGCCTTTTCCCAATTATGTTGGGGTCGGCTTCCAGTCTAACCGGATGCAGCTGGATACCAGTATTTTACATGGAGCGACTGCATATCTGACCTCCACAACCCTGTTACTGGGTAACCTGATACCCCATGGCAATACTGGTTGTCAGACGTTCGGGCATCTGCCTACGCGTGTCAAAGATATACGAATGTCAGCCGGGACTAAATGCTTAACGTGCTTTTCGAAGACAAATGGGTCTCGGTATGTTATGGATGGTCATCCATCCACGGACCGACCACGACTAGTATAGCTTAACCTTGAAGATCGACCCGTGCGGCTATAATTTACCCACGAGCCTATTAGGCTCGTGGGTAAATTATATCCTAACTAATAAATAATTTAATTTCTAATTATAAATGCGAAAGTAAGTTTGTTTGTTTTTACCTTTTCATGCCTAAACCACTGAACCGGTCATCCTGAAAGTTTGCATATACGTTGTCAGGTGTACAGAAACAGACATAGGGTACCTTTCATCCCGAAAAAAAGTACTGTTCCCGAGGAAAACAACAATAACGTTCTTATGATAACAGATGGCGCCACGGGACTTTCGAATCATGATTGAATTATATTAAGTATTACAAGCAGAGTACAACCCGAATCGATTGTCAAAATCTAAATTAACGCGAGTGAAGCCGCGGGCAAAAGCTATAATAGTCAACTATAAATATTAAGAAGACTAGCATAAGTGACCATCGTTCCAATTGATAGATGACTACGATACATCGAGAACAGACGAAGATTAATGTTGACAACGAAGTCAACATATTCTAACCACATTACATCTTTAAAATTCATCTGTTTTGCGAAGAATTTATAAAACTGAGCGCAGACAGGCTAAACGAACGTCATTTCTATTTCTTTTTTTTTTTTTTCTTGAAGCCAAATAGGGGAAAAAAGCTTCTCTCGGAACTTATTACCGAACTGTCTATACCCAACTTAATAAGTACATTTGATTCACGTTAAATAAAGAAGTCCTGACTGACTGACTGACTCATCAACGCCCTGCCTAAACCTTTAAACCCAGAAAGCTGAAATTTTGCACAGAGGTTCCCTTTATAATGTAGACAAGGAATAAGGAAGGATTTCGCGGTAGTACGTTCCCGTGGGATATTTTCCGACATACACGCGGGCGAAGCCGCTGGCAAAAGCTAGTTTTCTAATGAAAACAAGTGCAAGTTATCACTAGTTAATCCACTGTGGAGTTTTAACAATAGAGATGTAAATGAAACATTATCTAATCAACCGAATCGTATCAAGCTTGGAAAGTTCTAGTTTTAATGAAGAGTCGTGCGAAATGAAGATGATAACATCAAGAAGGCACATCAAAAGTATAAATAAGTTTGCACGACTTCTGAATGGAGCATCTCTATTGTAAAAAAAATAAAATGTTGATTTAATAAAGAAAGAAAAAGTATTTATTGTGAGTCGCACAGGAAGGTCACCAACTAAACTAAAAACACAACAATAAAATTTTGAAAACAAAAAAATAAAAAAAAAAAACAAAACAACAACAACTACTACTTTTGTTTTGGGGTACAAATAGTAGGTATCCCCTAAAAACCACCCATTTAGATACATTTTTCTGGTCACAGGGCCAAGGATAACATTGGTCGTCTACACCCAACCGTAGAAGGCATATGACGATGATGAAAAACATCATCGTCTTTTAAAAGGATAAAATCGATAATCATAAATGATTATGACTTAGTTCTGCGAACAGTATTAGAGACCTTGCGAATAATTTTCAGAATTATCTAATGAGAAGGTGGTCCCAGGGGCTCCATCAATGCCTATCTAGTACTTAAAGGACCGATTCCATAAGTAGAAATCTAAAAGTGAGCAATTTACAGCATTTTGAGGAGCTATTCTGCTCATCACGCCGAAGATCCTCATCAGATCTTCACCAAATTTTGATGAGCCCAACTAAGTTACTTGCTTTCAAATAAAATAAGAACCACCCAAATTGGATCTCATAAGATGGAGATATCCAGTAGCCCCCTTTTTGGAGGAAGTACCTACAAAAAAATAAATAGTAAAATTCTATAAAGTCAAAAGACCTGTATACCAAGTTTCGTCCCGATCGGTTGTAAAATACGACCAGTAGAGGAGTAGCAACAAACTGACAGTCGAAAGTAAATTTTGCCAGACTTGAAGCACAGACGCTTCGCTCGCTCGGTCAATTAACTTCAAAATTAAACTCTTAACTCGAGATGTTTTCACTTGTTAACAAGGAACTATTAAAAACCAACCAATACCCAACCATATCAATGATTTCAAGATTATTCTCTTATATTATACCCACAACAAATGCGTAATAATGTTCTCACTGCTGGGACACAGGCCTCCTCTCTGTAAGAGGGAGTGGGCCGTAATCCACCACGCGGGCCCAGTGCAGGTTGGTAGATGTCACATGTCTTCGAATTTTGAATTTTGAGATGGGTGAAGGTCGTCCCTCTGCCGATCTTAGGCTAAGCGCTTTTTAATTACGAATTTTTTAACTCGCTCGGACGATACTGCTCGCGGACTGAGTGAGAGCGAGACTGAGTGCGGTGCTGGGCGCCGATAGTTTAGGTAATTGCTTTTTAAGGTGAAATTAATGGTAATTTGAAAAAAAAAAAAAAAACATAAAACCTGCTTTATAGTTAGTTCAGTCAGTAGGTATCCAAAGTTTCATGATCTGATGACCAAATGAATTTAGTGGAAGTTGTAGATCTTCCTATTACGTGTCTATGGGTCAGTCTCCATTAGTTTAAGCGCGCTTGACAATTTTTCACATTAAATTTATGATCATTTTCGTTCGAGCAACTGGTCTTATATACTGGTAGTGCCCCTAGATTTTTTATTTTTATGTGATTTCTATTTATCTAGAAAAAAATACACCTAACTATGTGCTAAAATTAAACAAAACTGAACTTTATTCCTACCTACTTTTTGTTTGCGAAAGTGTACAAAAATGCTAGCCTTCAAATAGTGTCTCTAAACTCACTTTCCATCGACAAAATTGAAAAAGTTTCTAAAATTAAAATCAATAAGTACCTATAAGCAAAAGAAATCGTACAAAGCAGTTACTGGGTTGTGGAGGTCAGATAGGCAGTCGCTCCATGTAAAATACTAGTATTCAGCTGCATCCGGTTAGACTGGAAGCCGAGACCAACATAGTTGGGAAAAGGCTAGGCAGATTCATCAGATCAATCATCATGATCTCGATGCAATACTGTTACCTAACTGTACTGCATCGAGAATGCAAGACAAATAAAGACCCCAAAATAGTTGGGAAAAGGCTAGGCAACCTAACCAATTGCTTGGTTAGGTTGCCTTGTTATTATTTTAATATTTTATTATTTTTTTATTATTATTATTATTTTTTATTATTTTTTTTTTTTATTATAATTTTTTTTATTTTATAAGACTGCCTCGTTAGTATAGCCTTGCGGCTATACTAACGAGGCAGTCTTATAACTAGAAATTATGTATAACTTGGGTAAAATGCATGGTCTTGAGTCCATGTCTTGCTGCCGAGAATCCGTGATTGATTGATTAGGGCGACGATAGGTAACCGACTTTTAATGATTTTGTACTGAAGATCACGTCTAAACGACTGTTAATGATTTGGAAAAAATATAATTAAATTAAAGCATTTTCTTAATAACTTAACATGTGAATATTTTAGATTATTTATTAAATAGTGTAATTAGTTTGTAAAGTTATGTCTAACGCGGATATAAAACTGAGAATCACGCAAAAACTATAGAGCGAAATATAATTTAATTGTTTATCTTTTAGTATACGTGTTTTTTTTTTTTTATGTCTATTAAATTAATAATGCACCTAATTTGGGTCAGCGCTCCTTGTTGGACGAGCCCTATTACTGGCTGGACGTACGACGCGTTGCGTGACCTCAGCACAGTATACGCAAGCTAACCACTCAAGGCTATTGACATATATCTGCATCTTAAAACTCTTCTAAGTCTAAGTAACTCTGCTAGAAAGAGTTGCAAGCTCGTGATTAAATGTTTTTAAATGACCATCTTGACTTTGCTACGTTTGTCACATTCTATAATAATCTCACAAATTCCTAAAACCTGTCTGTTATGTTATAATGAGTTATTTATGACAGTACGGAATACTATAAATTATTGAGAAGTTATTTATTTACCGATTAAAATAATAATAAAAACAAATAAAAATTAATCATCGTTAAGTTTATTTATTGTATCACCAATTCACCATAATCCTCCATAATCAGCCTATAACGTTCCCACTGCTGGGACAAAGGCCGTTCTCTGTGAGTGGGTGTGGGCCACCCGGGCCCAGTTCGGGTTGGTACTTGGTAGATGTCAGATATCTTCGAATTTCTGGTTCTAGGGCATACCCTAGAAATTATTATAATTATAGAATTATTATTAGAATAGAATTAGAATTTATTTCATCACTTCAAAACGAGGAAGGAAAACATCGTGAGGATACCATAGTATCCTCACGATGTTTTCCTTCCTCGTTTTGAAGTGATGAAATAAATTACATAAAGTTAAGGCTCCTGAGGGAGCCTTAATGCGTAATGCGCCTGCCTTTGTTTTTTTGTGGATGGGAAATCATCAAATGACTTCTCCCGCTCTGTGTGGAGCAGGAGGGCGTGTCAGACTTTTACTGACTAAAACCCACCCGTGTTCCTTCAGTTGCCTGTGCCAGCTTGGGTTTATTGTGTCTATGAGTGTATTTTTGCTCCAAAATCTGCTTTCTTAACAATTTATGTCAACATTTTTTTTTTTAATTTTGTCGTTTGTATGCGATCCTATTATTACTTATAAAAATAAGTTAGTGTGGCTTTCACATTCTGAATTCGGTCATAGATTATAATAACTGGTTTATGTAACAATGTGGCACGCAATTTTATGAATATTTTATAACATCTAGCATAAATGTATGATCGTAATTGTTATATTTTTATAGTTATTTAAATAAGCGCTTCTTTTATGATGTCATGCTCGTAAAAATGGAATAGAGGTGATGAAAGTTTTTTGCAATCGATCGATTGACGCGGGGGCGATGTGTACCCATTTTCGTCCGCTCCGCTATCGCTCATGACTTTCGTCTATCCCAGTGTGGCCTGCGCTTTAGCGGTGCGTAGCTAGCGTATAGCATGCCGCAGGGTATACGAGGTCAAATTAAATTAGGTAGCCAAACTCCGCAGATTTGATACCTGAGCATGATAATACAAAAAAAATTTTTTTTTTTTGGGATCATCAACCGCAGTGGAGTCACTTAACTTTTTGTAATCTTCACAGAAGTCATGGGTATCGACATTTCAACTCGATATAACAGATTTCATCAGCTCACACTTCAAATAACAAAACTACCAGCAGACATTGACCCCAAAAAAATAATAACCAGTCAACTGTTGAATAACCTTTTCCAGTCCGCGGCCATTATAGTCATATTTGTGTCGAAGACTTCCCCAGTCCGCGCGGCTCTCATCATTTTTTTTACGGTGTTCCACTGTAGGCCATTTGAATTCAGAAGCTTCAGAGAACACTTTTTATTCTGTCTCCTATCCTACGAAATTACTACTATCGTTTTCATGCGATTTAATGGAGAGGAATCAATAAAGTGACGGTGTGAGGCCTCTGTTCATCTACTATTCGAGAAGGTGTGAGAATTAAAAGTAAAGGTTTTTGATTGACTGTGCAAGATGCTCACATATTTAAAAAACAACATAACCAGCCCATAATACTCCCATTGATAGTCTCAGGGGGATTGTGACTAAGTAATAACAGCCGCACGGGTCGATCGACCAGGTTAAGCTACTCGCGCTTTCTGCGGTTGATCCGTGGATGGGTGACCATCTTTACTTACCTAGACCCCTCCGTGCCTCGGAAAGCACGTTAAGCCGTTGGTCCCGGCTGTCATTCGTGGATCTTTGACAGTCGTTACAGATCGTCAGAAGCCCGGAAGTCTAGCAACCAGTCTTACCAAGGATATCGTATTACCCAGTAACTTGGTTGTGGAGGTCAGATAGGCAGTCGCTCCATGTCAAAATACTGGTATTCAGCTGCATTTCATAGGACTGGAAGCCGACCCCAAAATAGTTGGGAGAAGGCTAGGCAGATGATGATGATAGGACTCAGACCTAGGAAGCTTGTTCGTAAGAGTCCAGGACCAGGAGACTCGGTCCCAATAACTGCTGACTACTCGATCAAGATCCCTAAAGCCCTAATTCGAAACGGAGCGGATATAATTTATTTAATCAGATAATAATGAAACCGAAAGCTTACCAGATGTTAAGGAAATGATAAATCGTCTCTTAATTTATGCAAAAAAAATGATAAGATTCGGCCTACGAAGTTCCGCATCTAAGATTATAATAACAACGTGGTCATTAGCAAGTATAATAAGTATTTTAGTGTAATATAATACGTTGGTTATATAACTTGAATTCGTGTGCATTATAACGTGCTTAAGCGATATTACACGATGTTACAGCACGATTTAGTAAAAGTGGAGTTTCCATTCACTGGGCATTTCTTGTATCAAATGTTTTCGCGTTTACTTTTTTAACATTATCTATATACTGCACCCTAATTGCGTAACACATTATCGATCGGAGTTTGTTTCATTTTGAAACAAATTGCTAATCCATTACTTCATATGTTCAAAAAATTTGTCAGCTCGACAACGTAAATAACGCAATGAATGTTGTTGAACTGTCAAAATGAAACCAACTCCGATTGATAATGTGTTACGCAATTAGGGTGCAGGGTTACTTGTAATTCGACGTATTCCTTGCAGGACGTCATAGTAGGGTAAAAATACAACAAATTGAGCCTTCAAATATTCTACCGAAATTCATTAATTTTTGAGTTAGTTAAATTTTAGTCTTTTTTGAAAAAATACAATTCAAAAATTAAACGCGCCTACCTACTGGAATTTAAGTTATTATCATAACTGATGCCGTAGCAGATCTTTGTGAAAAATTAAAAGTTGATCGGTGCCTAAAACTTTGGCAAAGATCACTGCCTAGCCTTTTCCCAACTATGTTGGGGTCGGCTTCCAGTCTAACCGGATGCAGCTGAATACCATTATTTTACATGGAGCGTAAAGATGGCAAAGATCACTAAATAAGATATATGAAATAATTTTTTTTTTTTTTAAAGAAACATTTTATATTTCGTAATTAATATGTTTTTAGACAAAAATTACAAAAAAATACTGAATTTCGGTAGAACATTTGGTGGCTAAATTTGTTGCATTTTAACTAAGAATTTGTCAGAGGAAATTGTCCTTTGATTTAAATTTAATGAAATAATCACGATAAACATCTAGAATTGCGACGTTGCCAGCCCGCGTGCGTTCAACGCTCTTAACAGTTCATTGCCCTGACTGCACCTAAGTTAATTATATAAGATCCCATTAAAATAGATGTAAGAAATCATTCAGACCACCAAAATAAGGACAATGGTAAAAAAAAAAACATAAGCAAAACGCATTAGATACTTAGCTAACGAAAGTACACTAAAAATGTTGGTTACCCAATGCATAAACACATCCATGTCTTTGTTTCTCTTTTCTGATACTACAAATGTGCAGGCGCACGTGACCACATCACCGCCCGCGCCCGCCGCGTTTTTTATTATTTTAGGTCAAAATAAAATCACTATTCACTTTTTTTGCTTGGATATCTTTAGTTATCACTGGAGTGGTGGGGTTTGTGAAATACTTGATTCAAATATAGTATGGATATTAAGGCTCTATTCCCAATAGCGCAGTCAATATCAACTCAGCCAATCGCATTCCACTGCTGGACATAGGCCTCTCCAAGGTTGCGCCACAACACCCTGTCCTCCGCCTTCCGCATCCAGTCTGTCCCAGCCACTTTCTTCAGGTCGTCGGTCCATCTAGCTGGGGGGCAGTCACAGATACGTGATCGATACTTTGTTATTGTTTTTTTTTTTAAATACACGTGATAATTGTAAGAAAAGCCATGAGTGCTTGTCAGTATCTAATTACAATGTATTTTTCTTGAGTTAGAATACAAACTACTACACACACTACACTACTACTGCTGGTGTTCAATACTTTTAGAAGTACAAATTATTCGTTCGAAATATTTTCCAAACATTTTTTAGTCGGAGAAAACATAAAATTCACGCGCAATTTACTATCTCCAAGTGTTGCCAATAGAAATAAATTTATAATAATTATGCGTTACGATGATATGTAGCCGTGAAATTCCAAAGAAAAAAAATAATAAATCAATATTTTTAAAAGTCAATGTTATGAGAACGTGACCAAATTGTAGAAAAGCCTTGGTTTAGCGTTGATGGGTGACCATGAGTGTACAAATCGATTCTACCGTGTAGTAGGTCATAACCTTTACTATTTATAATACAGTAATTTTAAGTCAAACCAATCTGCCTAGACTTTTTCCAACTATGTTGGGGTCGGCTTCCAGTCTAACCGGATGCAGATGAATACCATTATTTTACATGGAGCGACTGCCTATCTGATCTCCACAACCCAGTAACTAGGTAATACGATACCCCTTGGTAAGACTGGTTGTCAGACTTTCGGGTTTCTAACCACCCATAACGACTGTCAAAGATCCACGAATGACAGCCGGGACCAACGGCTTAACGTGCTTTCCGAGGCACGAAAGAGTCTCGGTATGTAAAGATGGTCACCCATCCACTGACCAACCCCGGCAAGCGTAGCTTAGTCTGATGAATCGACCCGTGCGGCTGTTATTACTTACCCACGAGCTCCTCAATACAGTAATTAAATCAAACGAAGTCTGCAGAAAATTCTCGGGAATTCTCGGCGTCGCCGTCGAGAGAATGCATTTTTGACACCTTATCAGTTGGCTAGTTGTCTATGGATCAAATTCGCAAAACACGTATTCGTTAGGATGAAACTGACAGGTGTCAAGAACGCTTTAAATTCAAAGGTATCTAGAACTTACAATCTACCACGCTCTAATATTCTTCAGAGAGAATATTTTACTGTGTGCAACTAATAAAAAAAATTCAGAAAGTACCGAGGGACTCCCGAACCGGTTGAAACGAAGTTCCTGTCGCTGTATATTATTTACTAATACAGAGCCATCTAGTATACGTTTTTTAAAAGCTAAAAACTTGTAATAGAAGGCTCTGTATTAAAAAAGAAAAAAAAATTACACTTTGAAATTGAACTTTTCGGGCATAACACTTTTTCGTTACGTGACGAACTACCACCGCAAAACATCATTGTATCCATCCCAGACACTTAATCTAAAACCGGCAACATAAATTTGCTCTATCCGGAACATCATGAATTCATGATAGATAAAATTACAAACTACAAATTTCTAAATCTGATATGCAATTAATAGCTCATTACACATTGGGCGGTACCAAAACCAGGTAGTCTAGCTCTTGGCACTAATAAATTCTAACCGCAGCGCAGGTCAGACAGAAGGCGGCCGCCGTGATTCGATTCTAAATTTGATTTTAAATATCGATTATTCGGCCAGTGACATCTGTGGATTTTGCTCCTTATATAAAAATAAACTCAGAATCAGAAGTCGCTGATCGAATATTCAGATAGGAATTGTATTTATTTGACAAGCTGTCATTTGTTGAAAGTTCCTGTAGGCGTATGTATCAGTAGTGCTATTCTGTAAATATCTCACCGTGAAAACTTAGATGAAGTGATTCTAAAGTGAGCTGTCAATAGTGTCAACCCCTAGCATCAGGTGGAATGACAGCTCAATTCACCTAAGTTATCACGGTGAGATGTTTACAGAATAGCTCTACAGTGCTACTAACTGGCGTTTATACATAATTAGGCTATATTCTGATAAATAAATTAGAGCTCAGGGAATGTAGCTTCCCATTAGTGAAAGAATTTTCGGAATCGGATCAATATAATAGGTTGGGGAAAAAGTTTCTTCGCATTTTTTAAGAAAATTCAAAACATTTTTTAATATACATTATTTTAATTTATCTAAAGTATATAGGTACCATTTTGTTCGATAACTTTTTGCCATCTTGTAGATAGGGACATGATCCCATTGCTATAGAAATTTTGGGACTTCTGATCAAAATACCGCGACAAGTGGTTTTGGCAGTCCTCTCGTGATGTTAACCTGACACTGCCTAAAGAATTCTGAAGAGACCGAAACAGGTGGAAATCTGAAGGTGCAAGGTCAGGACTATACGGCGGATGCATTAACACCTCCCAGCCAAACTCTCTTAATTTTTGCTGAGTGGCTAAAGATGTGTGAGGTCTAGCGTTATCATGATGAAAAACCACACCCCTTCTGTTGATTAATTCCGGCCACTTTCTCTCAACTTCTTGCTTTAATCTCATCAGTCGTTCGCAGTAGAGTTCAGAATCGATGGTCCTGCCTGGTGATAACAGCTCATAATGCATAATGCCCTTCCAATCCTACCACACACACAGCATCACCTTGTTGCGAGTTAACCCGGGTTTCGCCACAGTCTGTGAAGCCTGACCGGCCTTTGACCACGACCTTTTTCGCACATTCTTGTCGTACGTGATCCACTTTTCATCACCAGTTATCAGCTTCTTCAAAAATGGTTCGGTTTCATTACGTCGTAATAAAGAATCACAAATGAGTACACGGTTCATTAGGTTTCTTTCAGTGAGCTCGTGAGGTACCCAAATATCGAGCTTTTTTGTGTACCCAGATTTATTCAAATGTGCCAAAACTGTTTTGTGGTCAATTCCCAGTTCTTCAGCTACGTCGTAACCACTGATACGCCGATCTTGCTCCACTTTTTCAAAAATGGCATCCATTTTATCCGTAATAGGGCGACCAGAGCGACGTGCATCTTTGACATCAAAATTTCTGGATTGAAAACGCTTAAACCAAATTTGTGCTACTCTCACAGACACTGCACTGGGTCCAGAAACAGCGCAAATTTTTTTCGCGGCTTGCGTTGCATTTTTACCTTTTTTGTAGTAAAATTTTAAAATGTATCGAATTTCTTCATTAGATTCACTCATCTTGACGGTACGAAAAACAAATGAAAATCACACATTTTCCTAATTTGAATTTGGAATTATGTTCTTTAAAATTTAAACTTTCAATGATACCAAAACCAACCAGATACAAATAGTATAGCCAAAGAGATTTTATTTTAAGTTCATACATACTATAATGCGAAAAGACTTTTTCCCCAACCTAATATGTAGTTCCAAAGATTACCCCCTACATACAAACTTGAAAAATTAATTCATATTTTTGCACGTTTTCACAAAACATAAATAATCGGTCTTATTACAAAAAAAATTAAACACGTGTTCAACGCGTGTCTTACGTCAAACTCCATACATAAAAATCTAAGACACGCGTTGAACATGTATGTAATAAGACCGTAAATATCTTCGAAACTAGAAACGGCCCTATGGTAACTTTTGTCGTGGACTGTCACATTTAATTTTGGCACTACTAAAACATTAATGATCTTGACTCCCAGTGCTTAAAATAAAACACTTAGCATAACATTTTACGTAACATTTTTCATCACTCGTGCGTGTCTGTCTGTCTGTCCGTCTGTCACAGCCAATTTGCTTCGAATCTAAAGGACCGATTAAGTTGAAATTTGGTAAGTACACATATGAACTTCTGTGACCCAAACACTAAAAAAAAATAAAGGTAAGGTAGGGTAAAATAAATAAATGAATTTTGATTAAGGGGTCACTTTTGGGGGCAAATAAGAAATTTAAAAAAAAAAAATATTGCAGACTATACCGTGTGACATATCAAATGAAAAGGCTTACTGTAAGGGTCTCAAATATATATTTTTTAAACCTCGTAAGGCCCAACAACGTAACTCAATGACAAAAATATGTGACACTCCGGCAAAGACAATTTTTAAAATCATTAAATTGCGGCCCAGCGACCTAAAATTATGAAATGATATTTAAACGTATTTTTTGGTTAAATAATCCCGCCAATTAATTAATTAATTATTGGGTCGTAATATATATACCTTGTATATCGACCGAGGCCTTACGAGGTTATAATTATTTAAGATGATAGACGAAAATTTGCCCATTCCCCCCCCCCCCTTATCTCCGAAACTATTGAGCTTAAAATTTTGAAAAAAAAATACAGAAAATATTTCTTTACCTGTAGATTACAGGAAAACCTATAAGCAGTCTAAGGTCTTAAAATAACATGGTAAATCTCTCAATATTGAGAGTACAAACTTACATTTACAGTTGGAATGTATGGGAGAACATGTTTTTCATTGTTGTTCTTGGGATAAATTCATCCCAAGAACAAAACCTTCATTGTGCGTAGTCCGACACGCACTTGGCCGGTTTTTATCTTAAGTTTGTTAAAGATCGTGGTTCAACACAATCAACACTGACATTCTCTTTATGTCAAGACTGGTAATCACCCTGTTTCTAACCTAGGTATTGTGGCTTCGCTGAAACCTCTCTAAATACAAATAAACAGTTCCTGCTGCTTGTTCAAATTATCTCATAAACCATTTTGACGGTCGGCTGACTTTCTTAGGGTTCCGTACCCAAAGACCGGAACCCTATTGCTAAGCCTCCGCTGTCCGTCCGTCTGTCACCAGGCTGTATCTCATGAACCGTGATAGTTAGACAGTTGAAATTTTTACAAATGATGTATTTCTGTTGCCGATATATCAACAAATACTATTAAAAACATAATTAAATAAATATTTAAGGGGGCTCCCATACAACAAACGTGATTTGTTTTGCTCATTTTTGCTCGATATTGATAACGGCACAGGTAGACGCTTGAAATATTCACAGAATATTTAGTTATATATTCACTTTAAAAATAAATAATTAAAATGAAACAAATATTTAAGGGGGGGCTCCCATACAACAGACATGATTTTTTTGACGTTTAAATAGATAATGGTACGGAACCCTTCGTGCGCGAGTCCGACTCGCACTTGACCGGTTTTTTTAAAACTTTTACTGTTCCATTCAAATGCCTTGTTACAGCCTATTTGGTTTTATTATCGTGGCAAATTGATTCGCGATGTTCTATGTAGATAGTTTGTGTAGTTTTATGTAGATTGATTTTTTATTTAACATTGTATTGTTACGAGCATACGTCTTCGCCGAGCTATTGACTGATTCGGTTTTTTTTTTTGTAAATCTTACATTTTATATAGGGTGACTGGTAATTAGTGACCGATACGTAAACACATGATTATACTCATTATAACAAACAACTTTTACTATGGGACCAAACCTGAAATCGCGAAAAAAAAAATCAGCTGCCCCATACATTCATGTTCGCTTAACTCGGAAAAATGTAGGGAGTACTTAGCTGATTATTTTTTCGCGATTTCAGGTTTGGTCCCATAGTAAAAGTTGTTTGTTATCATGAGCACAATCAAGTGTTTGTATCGGTCACTAATAACCAGTCACCCTATATAATAAAAATTAAATGCTGTTCGTTGGGAAGGGCATAACTTGAGAACGGCTGGACTGATTTGGCTACTTTTTATTTTAAAATATTCGAAATAGTCCGAACTAGGTTCTTACGGAAATAAAAATAGGAAGTTTCCAGGAACATCTTCAAATCGTGGAAAAATAAACATCTTTTTTTGTACGAATTATTGAAATTTGGACAGGACAACGTCTGACGAGTCAGCTAGTCTATTTTAGGGTTATTAGTGCCGCCAACTAGCGCCACCATTGAGAAAAAAATCATAAGTCTGGAGATATGGAACATTCTGAAATTTCCTATGCTGACCTGACCTACCTCATCTGACTAAAAATGTGTACATAGGAAATTTCAAAATGTTCCATATCTCCAGACTTATGATTTATTTACTCAATGGTGGCGCTAGTTGGCGGCACTACTCGTTGGTGGTTTAGAACCTACCCACAAGTTCTTTTACAGGGGTCATACAAAACCTTTGTACATAACAAAAACCAATACAATACTGTATAAACAAATACAACAATGTTCTACAAAAGCTACAAAACCATTTTACGTGACTTTCTCCATTATTAACAATCGAATCAAAGTAATTTAGGAATATTCCAACTATTACATACATATTTTTGAAAGGACAATATAAATATAGCATATAGAGCAATAAATTAAATACTATACAAGGTTGATATGAGCGAGAGGCATTAAATTAAGCCACATATACTATGTATCATTTTCAGCCTCTTTACTAAAAATCAGATAAATAGTAGCAATAGTTTAGTCACAGGATTATTTTTTAGTTTTTTCTTTGTTGAAACACAAAGTATCTGCCCTAACAGCTGACTAAGTATGTTGTTGAAAATTCTGTCGTTTAAAGGTGTATGACCCTAGACAACTATGCGTAGGTACCTACGCATAGTTATCTAGGGTCATACACCTTAAAACGACAGAATTTTTGACGCGACGCGCGACGTTATCGTTTTGTTACGCACGTCAGTGGAAATATCTACAAAGGATATTTATATTATAATTTAGATCATTATGCTATTTTATTTGTTCGAAAAAAGTTTTTTCTTATTTTTCTTCTAAACTTTTTTTTAATAGTTCCCGAGTTAAGACTTTGCATCTATAGTATATGTGGTTTAATTTAATGCCTCTCGCTCATATCAACCTTGTATAATACGAAGCACGAATGATCTAAGTCGTTTTTCACGGTTACTAGTTCGAATCGCATCAGTGAGTCCACTCCCTTACGTCATTCATTAGCATACAGAAAAGCGTTTTAAAAGCAGTTAGTGAAGATCGATGTCATCTGGTGAAATTATTAATTGATTATATTATTTTAATTTTACTTTTCATTGAGTTTTTATGGTTTCTTGATTTAGGCGCTTTTCGTATTACGTAAAAGTATCTACAGGTATATTAAAGACGCAATGTGGTAGAGATCAATGCTCGATAGTTTGCAGGCCAATATGGTGATTCGATTGATCGATTAATACGAAATTCTTTAAATGAATGAATGACAACTTTATTTGATAGAATATAGGATGTAGACGTAGAATTAGACGTTATACAGTTTGTTTGTTAAACTATATTCAACCTTTCGGTTGTGCAAATGTTAAGTCAAATATAAAATATTATGAATCATTGACATTTTAAAATTCAACAAATAAACAACCAATTCAGACAATTTTTTTTTTTTTTTTTTTTGATAAGTATCTAATTGCTTACAGTACCTAACGGCCGCGATTTACGAGTTGTAGGTCGTAGGTTCGAACCCTGACAGGCGCTTTACTTTGTGTAAATTATTTCATCACCACTGCTCTCAGAGCGGTGAAGGAAATCATCGTGAGGAAACCGGCATGTCCTAGAACCAAAAATTCAAAGACATGTGACATCTACCAACCCGCACTGGGCCCGCGTGGTGGATTACAGCCCACTCCCTCTCACAGAGAGGAGGCCTGTGTCCCAGCAGTGGAAACATTGTAGGCTGATTGATTGTACTTATGCTTACATAAGCAATTGCTTATTATTCTAGGTATCATCGCGGACATTTGCGGTGAACTACTTTCGAACCTTAAGTCTTAATTTAAATTATCATAGTAATAAGATCGAAAAGTGGTTCACCGCAAATGTCCGCGATGGTACCTACACTACAAGGGTTGTCTATTGTTTGCCCGAAGATTATATGCCATAATCATCATTTTCCCGAATTTCATTTACCCGAATTTCATTTGCCCGAATGTTTCATTTGCCCTAAAAGACATATGACATACTTTTAATTGCCCGAATTTTAGATACCATAAGATACGAATGCCATAAGTATTGTTTGCCTTATTTTTATGTGCCATAATAATTATTAGACATAATATTTAAATGGCATAACAAGTATTAGACAAATATTTAATATAATTATATACTCGTAGTTTGATTATTAATCTTGTTTTTAATTCTAATACTTACCTACTTATTAGCTTTCTGGCTGTCGATGTCGATGGGTGCGCAATGTTTGGTATCTTAAGAATAAACTTATTTATTCTGTGCATGGTTTTTTTTTCTGTGCATGGTTGATGGTGGGCTAGGTCGACGGAGCCCCGCTTCGCGGGGCTCCTACTTCTGTGTGGTTTATAAAAAAATAACCACGAAGGGGATGGCGGGGTCTATTCGCTCGCTTCGCTCGCTCACACGACCCCGCCATCCCCTTCTAACCTAACCTGTCCGAGTCGGGGTGCCCTAAAGTCCCAATTGCATCCAATTTCTCTTGATATAAACAACCGTTACACACCCGATGTCGATGGCAAATTATGTTATGGCATATCATAATTATGGCATGTGATAATTAGGGCATGTGATAATTAGGGCTTACAATGATTATGACAAATGATGTTATGGTAAGTGACTTTATGGGAAACAATGATTCTGGCACGTGACTAATATGGCAAATGAGAGTAGGGCAAATGAGTATTATGTCGTATGATATTATGGCTGTTGACTATTATGGCAAATGATATTAGGGCAAATAAAATTCGGGTAAACGGCGGTATACCACCTACAAGATATAAGAGATTACGTAACGCCCAGGGGCGTAGCTACCGCGGTATCAATAATACGGGGCCCCAAGTTACAGGGGCCGCCCAGATGCTGTGCAATTGTCAAGCTCTTGCAATCCTTCAGTTAAATCACGCAAAAATTCTAACCTATCGAAGTTAGGTGCTCCAATATTTGAGTTTATTTCGGTAATGCTCATTTAATTTTTTTTAGTACAATCGCATTGAAAAACCTATAGTAACAACACAACTTAGACGTAGTATCGTCAAAATTCATAAAACCGATGATCATCCGAACTGAGTGCGCCTTCAAAATCACCTGTAGGTATTCATTACTGCTTTAGGCGAAAATGATCTTTACGTAAACGCAATAACTTGTAAAGTCATCTATATGACTAGCTAGAGCTACGCCACTGCTAACGTCTTTTGCGTTTGCGCTATTAAGTTATTCTACATTTCACGATTTTTGTACTGTCTTGTACCTTAGGTAGGTACTTATTCCATTTACAATAAGATTATTAGACATTTAAACAAACCGTTTTTAACAGTCTGTTCAACCGATTTTGACTTCAATTGCGTTGGTGGCATGACAAATGGCAGCTGCAGTAAACAGTTGATATTGTAACAACTTTTTTTTGCCTTTAATGCCATCCTTAAGCTTGCGGAATAGAAGTCAAAATCGGTTGAACGGACTGTAAAAAGGTTTGTATAAATGTCTAATCTTATTGTAAATGGAGTATATAGCCTTACTTACTTAGTAAGTATACAAAATAGTGTATAGTATAATAGTTACCATTGTAACAAAAACCGGCCAAGTGCGAGTCGGACTCGCACACGAATGGTTCCGTACCACCATCATCTACCTGCCCTTATCCCATATTACTTGGGGTCGGCGCAACACGTTTTCTTCTTCCATTCTCCCCTGTCAACCGTCACGCTATCATTCACTCCCTTCTCTTTCATATCATAAAATAAATAAATAAATAAAATAAAATATAATAAAATAAATAAAATAAATAAAATAATAAAATAAATAATATAATAAAATAAATAAAATAAATAAAATAAAAAATAAAAAAAATAAAAAATCATTCTCACACAATCCATCCATCTTTTCTTTGGCCTTCCTCTGCCTCTCCATCCATCCACATGTATATTCATCACTCTTTTAGTCACATGCGTTTCGTCTCTCCTCATTACGTGCCCATACCAAGACAAACGATTTCCTTTCAACTTTTCTGTCACTGGCGCCACTTTCAAACTTCCTCTTATATACTCATTTCTCACTTTATCCATTCTCGTCACTCCACACATCCATCTCAACATTCTCATCTCCGCTGCATGCAATTTTTTTTCATCCGTCTTCTTCACTGCCCAGCATTCCGATCCATAAAGTACGACAGGGCCTTATCACGGACTTGTAAATTTTCCCCTTCAACTTGAGGGGCATCCGTGGGTCGCAAGTTGTTCATGTAACCTATACCACCATACAATATTTAACACTACATTTTATTTTTAAAAATACTATTATTTTTTCTTAAAGCGGTAAAAGAAATCCACAATTTGTGAAAATGTCAACTGTCTAGGTACTTACCTATTTCAGTTCATGAGTTACATCCCGCTGACAGACAGACGGATGGATGGACGGACAGCGGAGTCTTAGTAATAAGGTTCCGTTTGGCACCCTTCCGGTACGGAACCCTAACAGGCCAGTGTATTTTGAAATTCGATGAAATATGGAACTAAATTCAAATATACAGAATTTGACAGACTGATACCACAGTCTATAGTAGCCCGAGCTGCTTACGTAGTTCGCCGAACTTCGTAAGCAGCTCGGGCTTCCTCGGACGACTGTATGACGTATAGACTGTGCTGATACTTTGCGTGCCTTTACTTAGTAGCATAATCAGCCAATGTGCCCACTGCTGGGACACAGGCCACCTCTTTGTGACCTCTCACAACAGTGGCTCGTAACGTAACCCACCACGAGGTGTGGGGTACCGGGTAGTCGGAACCGGAACCATTCCGGAGCGGAATGCGGGAATATTGTCATTTTCTGTATATTTTATCTATACCTTTAGAATTAACTTTATATTTTTTTTTTATTTTTTTATTGCATATTATTTGTTACATGCTGCACCGGTCGACGTCATCGCGTCAACGCCGGCTCTATCGCTGAAATCCAGCGCTGGGGCTCCGTTTTGCATGGGGTCGCGGCATTATGCTGAGCGGTAGCCGTTTTGCGTAGATGTGACGCATATTTTCCCCAAAACTTGCTTTTTATATTCTTATTTTATTTTGTTGTCCTTTGCGTCATGTTTACCGCAAATAAACGTATTTTCTTTCTTCTTTCTTTCTTTCTAGTCAGTCACACTGTTGTGTTTATAGGCTTAAATATGAGACGATTTTGCATGTGTGTGTTCCATCTGTATTAATAGCTAAACAACTGTTTGTACGGATCAGGAGAAATAAATCCTTTACCGCATCAGCACGCATTTTTCGTTACCACAGACCCTACAGACCAAAGTAAACTTTATCTAGAGAACATATGGTCCTTCGAGCCGGATATCTGTGTTACTTACAACGTTTTATTCATCGAGTGCGATACAATAGAACCACATTCCTAAGATAAGAAGCCAGCTGTTGAATGAGTTATTTGTGCGGATTTGAAGTAAAATTAAATTGACTGTGAATTGCCTGTGTACCTACCTATTCATATTACGTCGTCGTGAGTGTTTTAGAAGAAATTACGATCTTAAAATCTACGAGTGGATATTACAAAGATTACAAATATGTCTACACCAGAGCAGTGTTTGCTGATACTCGAAGATACTGCAATGTTGCTGCAAAAAGCGCAAACGAATCTAAAAAAATGCCCTAAACAACGACTTACCAAGGGTTATGTTGAAACACGTATACAATCCATTAATGAATACTGGAATACGTTCAGAAGCGCTCATCAAGAACTCGTCAAATGTGTTCCGAAGGAGAAAAAGTCTGACTTATCGTATTTTATTAATGAAGATTATTTTATCTATGAAGATTTATATTCATGTTTACTGGCCGATTTGCGAGATTTATTATCTACGTTTTCTCATCTAAAACAAACGGAAACAAGCTCATCCATAGAAGGACAAGTTAAGTTACCGAGCATTCAGCTGCCTACCTTTTCCGGAATATACGATGAATGGCCAGCGTTCAGAGATTTGTTTATCTCTTTAGTGCACAAAAATACGTCATTAAGTAATGTACAGAGACTACATTACTTGAAAACTAGTATGACTGGTGATGCCCAAGTTCTCCTGAAACACATTCAAATCACTGAAACCAATTATGAGCAAGCCTGGAACACACTGAGCGCACGATATGGAAATAAAAAAATTATAGTGAATTCTCTATTGAAAAAATTGTTTTACCAACGGAAGATTCCCAGTCAAACGGCTAACCACATTAAGTCTTTATTGGACGTAACAAATGAATGTATCAACAGCCTAAAGAATCTTAACGTTTCAACTGACTCTTGGGATCCAATAATTATATTTCTGACCGTTCAGAAATTGGACTCAGAGTCACATCGAGATTGGGAAGAGTTTGCATACCGGGAAGATATGGATGAGCTACCGAAGTGGGAAGACTTAGTCAAGTTTTTGCAAACAAAGTTTCGTACGCTCGAACTCGTTGGCCCTCTTTCAAAGGAGAAACCTATACCTAAAGGTGCTCATGCAGTCCACATAGCAGCGTCAGAGACATTACGAGATTGCATATTATGCGAAGAAAATCATACTTTATGCCACTGCAGGGAATTTACTAAACTAGAACCGAATGAGAGATGTGAGGTTGTAAAAAAATATAACCTTTGCTTTAATTGCCTTGCCGCCGGACATAATGCGATACGTTGTCGATTGAATATGAATTGTCGAAAGTGTAATAAACGTCACCACACATTAGTCCATTCAAGTGCACCGGGGTCCTCCCCTGACAAATCAGATACGATTCAAGCAAACCATAGTGAAGTTCAAGAGAAAAAAATCTCAAATGATACCGTGCCTGAAGAACCAAAGATTGAACTATCGTCCTTTGTAACAACACACACAGCCACTGTTCTATTGGCTACTGCTCTTGTACCAGTACGAGATGAAAACGGACGCACCATCGTGTTAAGAGCTCTAGTGGACCAGGGTTCACAGGCCACGTTTATCAGTGAACGAGCTACCCAAATACTACGCCTCAAAAGGACCCCTGCTCATGGTAAAATTACGGGAATTGGTTCAACACAGACTATAGTGAAACACGCAACTGACATCGAGATTTTATCCAAACACGATGATAGTGTCAACATTAAAACTAAAGCATACATAATACCAACGCGACTCACCGCGCAACTACCTTCACAAAGATTATCTACCAGAAACTGGGCACACTTAAAGGGACTAAGCCTAGCAGATCCTGAATTTAGTCAGCCAGGACGTATAGATATATTGCTAGGTGTTGAAATCTATGCCCAGATCTTAAGAAGTGAAATAATCAAGGGCCCACCCGGCACACCATGTGCACAAAATACCAGCCTGGGTTGGATCCTCTTCGGGAAAATTCAAAGCAACAAGAATGACCATGATTTTACTGTCATGCACCTTAATCTAGACCTGAATTCCATGTTAAGAACAATGTGGGAACTTGAAACCGAAGAAAAAAGTGTACTTACCTTAGAAGAAAGAAAATGTGAAGAAATATACAAGGCTACACATTCCAGAGCAAATGATGGAAGATACATAGTGACATTACCTAAAAGAAAAAATGAAATATTATCAACTGAAGGACAAACCAGAGACATAGCAATGACAAGACTGTATCAACTAGAAAGACGTTTTGAAAGGAACAACCAGTTAAAATTAGAGTACGTGAAAGTAATGGAAGAATACAAACAAATGACATACATGGAGGAAGTGCCTAGGAATGAAATAGAGAAGCCATCGGTATATCTGCCACATCACGCGATAATAAAACAAGAAAAGGAAACAACAAAACTAAGAACCGTATTTAATGCATCACAAAAAGGAAGAAACCGTATATCTTTAAACGAAGAACTATTAGTTGGTCCTCAATTACAGGAAAACATGAGAAGTTTAATAATAAGGTGGAGAATGAAAAAAGTGTGTTTTGTCTCGGACATTCAAAAAATGTACCTCCAAATTTATGTCAGCAAGGAAGACAGAGACCTTCAAAGAATTCTTTGGCGTAGTCACCCCCAAGATCCTGTAAAAGATTACAGAATGACGAGAGTCACTTTTGGCACCGCGTCTGCTCCTTATTTAGCTGTCAAAACCTTGCAACAAGTAGCTTATGATGAAGGTGAGAACTACCCTGACGCGGCCCAGGTGATAAAGGAAGATTTTTATATAGATGACTTGATGTCTGGGAAAGATACAATACCAGAAGCTATTAAATTAGCCAAAGAAATTGACGCTATCTTAAGAAATGGAGGTTTTGTACTTCAAAAATGGTGTTCCAATAGCGCGGAATTCCTAAAACAATTTGAGCCTTCTTTAAGAAGTTGTCATGCTAATGTAGATATCACTATTGATGGCACTATCAGAGCCCTTGGCTTAAGCTGGAATATGGGAAAAGATGTTTTTCAATATACATTAAACTTACCTCGTCCAGCGGAGAAGATCACGAAAAGAACCATTTTAGGAGATATTCAGAGGTTGTTTGATCCGCTCGGCTGGTTAGCACCTGCTATATTACCTGCAAAGCTGCTTATTCAAAGGCTATGGCTGCAAGCCATTACATGGGATGAGGAGGTTGACCAAGCAATAACGAAGGAGTGGCTTACCTTAAGAAGCAGCTTACATGATATAAATAGCTTTGAAGTTAAACGATGGCTACATACCCAGTCAAATCTAATGCCTAACGTTACGGTCCATGGCTTCTGCGATGCCTCAAATAAAGCCTATGCAGCGGTAGCCTATATCCGTGTGCGTCAAGACAATGGTGAAATTAGGACCAATATAATAGCAGCTAGAACTCGTGTAGCTCCGATTAAACCTGTGTCGTTACCGCGTCTCGAGTTATGTGGTGCTGTGTTGTTGTCTAGACTTTTGAAGCAAGTAAAGGAAGCCACTAGAATACCCGCCAAAAATATCTTTGCCTGGACGGACTCAACAATTGTATTGGCCTGGCTGTTTGGAGACCCCATGAGATGGCACACCTTTGTAAGAAACCGGGTCGTAGAAGTCCTAGATAACGTCGGAAATAACTGGTACCATGTCGCCACACAGGAAAATCCTGCGGATCCAGCTTCTAGAGGAATGTCGTTGATAAACCTGAAAGAAAATATTATGTGGTGGGAAGGCCCTGAATGGTTAAAGAGAGATGACATACCTTACACTAGACCAAGTAACCTGCTTACTAATTTAGAACGGATACAAACAGTTCAAATTAATATGAAAATAGAAACTGAAAGCTCCAACAACCTTATCACAAAATTTCAGGAATTTGAAACCATAACTGAGCTGTTAAAGGCAGTTACTTACTGTAAGCGATTCCTGAAAGGCAGGAAAATGGAGGCCAAAGATATTGCGATGACTACAAGTGAATTGTATGATTCATTGAAAACCTGTATAAAGATAATTCAGAAAAATAGTTTTGAAGACGAGATTAATAGTTTAATGCAAAATAAATCGGTAAAGAGAGAAAGTAGATTGAAGACTTTACACCCTTTCTTAGACAAAGAGAACATACTCAGGGTGGGCGGAAGATTGAGACACGCTGACTTAGACGAAGATGGCAAACACCCGATGATATTGGATAGCAACAATGCCCTCACTGCTCTCATAGTAGAAGATGCTCATATAAAAACGTTACATGGTGGAATACAATTAATGCTGGGCTATTTACGTTCCAAATTTTGGATACTGAGAGCAAAGAAGTTGGTTAAGGCTAAGTTACATAAATGTTTAATATGTGCCAAACAATGTGCTACAAGTAAGACCCAACTGATGGGAGATCTACCTAAGGTCAGAGTGACACCTTCTCGAGCCTTTTTACATAGTGGTGTGGACTTTGCTGGACCCTTTCAGGTGTTGATGTCCAAGGGCAGAGGAGTCAAGACCTCTAAGGCATATGTATCTATGTTTATATGTATGTCTACTAAGGCTATCCATTTAGAACTGGCAGGTGACCTTACCTCTGAATCGTTCATTGGGGCCTTTCGGAGATTTGTTGCCAGACGTGGAAAATGTGCCCATCTATGGAGTGACCAGGGTCGCAACTTTGTTGGCGCTAATAAAGAACTTGCTATTGCATGGAGTGAAGCCCAATTACAATTTGACGGTCCAATTGCTGAACAACTTGCCCTGGAAGGCACACAGTGGCATTTCATCCCTGCCTATAGCCCTCACATGGGTGGTTTATGGGAGGCAGGTGTAAAATCATTAAAATACCACCTGAGAAGAGTGTTGACTTCGCATTTAACCTATGAAGAGATGTGTACCCTGCTGTGTCAGATAGAAGCCTGCCTTAATTCGCGGCCATTAAGTCCTGTTGATGAAGCCGAAACAGATCACATTACACCATTGACGCCAGGCCACTTTCTAATCGGCGAAGCTCCGATTACGATTCCTAACCCTGACCTAGCCGAAATACCTATGCATCGGTTATCCCGTTGGCAGCATATACAACAATTACTATCTCACTTTTGGCGGAGATGGCAAAGTGAATATTTATCTCGTTTGCAGCAGAGACCTAAATGGCTTAAACCGATCCCTGACCTAGATATTGGAAACATTGTTCTTATTAAATATGACAATTTACCTCCAGGCAAATGGATGTTAGGTCGTATTGTGGATAAACATCCAGGCGCCGACGGAGCGACTAGGGTTTACAGCGTTAAAAGTGGTAATAACGTAGTTCAGAGAGCTATAAATAAGCTATGCCCTTTACCGATAGACCATGCTGATTAATATTTAACTACAGATAATAATGCTGTTATGATAAATTTTGTGTTTATTATTTCTGTTAGACATTCGTACTAGCATTATTGGTTTGTATCAATGTACAGGGACAGAGGTATTAATTTGCTTATCAAAAGGCCTGTATAGCCCTTTGGTGGGCGAGATGTTGTGTTTATAGGCTTAAATATGAGACGATTTTGCATGTGTGTGTTCCATCTGTATTAATAGCTAAACAACTGTTTGTACGGATCAGGAGAAATAAATCCTTTACCGCATCAGCACGCATTTTTCGTTACCACAGACCCTACAGACCAAAGTAAACTTTATCTAGAGAACACACACACATGTCTTTAAATTTTTGGTTCTAAAACATAGCCGTTTCCTCACTATATTTTCCGTCACCGTTTTGAGAGCAGTGGTGATGAAATACCGCCCCCTTTGAATTTACAGTATCTATTATAATGAAACTTTTACTTCCATAATACAAGAACGAGGTAAGTAGGTAGTACTTACTTACAAGATTCTTTCAACTGTGACAGACAGTCCGTGGGTTTATAAATAATTATGAACTCTATGAACTCGAGATAGAATTGATAGTTGCAATGTTGTTTCACAAATAATCGTACCAGCCTGTCTAACCGGTATGTTTCCGAAATGGCGAAAATAATAGATTTGATTACCGTGTAATTTTCAAAGGTCTGTAAATATTTCCTATGTTGTTTGGAATATAATAGTATCTCATTTCTGTCAAGACAATGCAGGCTATTTTAGGGTTCCGTACTCGAAAGGTACCAAACGGAACCCTATAACTAAGCATCCGCTCCGGCCGTCTGTCTGTCAGCGGGCTGTATCTAATGAAACGTACTAGGTAGACAGTTGAAATTTTCACAGATTGTATTTATATTGACGCTAAAATAACAAATCTACTTATATATAAAAATGAATCCCTATTTCCCTTGGTCATCGCATCACGCGTGAACGGATGGAACAATTTCGCTAATTCTTTTTTGTTGTGTTTATGATTGTCAGGAGAAGGTTCTTATGAAAACAAAATTAAGAAAATTTCGCAGAAAATTGGAAAATTTCAGAAAAAAACATTTTAACTTCACGCGTTTACATTAGAATATTCATAGCCAAGACAGGACAACGTCTGTCGGATCAGCTAGTAATAAAAATAAAAAAAAAATAAAGGGGGTCCAGTATTAAGTTTTTTTTTTTAAATATATGCCTAGTGTTAAATATTGTACGGTGGTACGGAACCCATCGTGTGCGACTCCAACTCGCACTTGGCCGGTATTATTTCCTTCACGTGAGCAAATTATGAAATTAGTGAGATTAACAAAAACAATCATGAAAATTTTGATTGCTACGATTAAGGGAACATTCAAATTGGACTTTCGTGATGCACGAGAAAGCCCATCCCTAGGTTACCTCTATTATCTATTTAAATTGGTGTTTACACTACGTGGAACCGCACTGGCCCTTGTCAGCAATGAGAAACAGAGTCACAGGTTCTAGGTGATCAAAGACTGGATCTACAGAAGCCAAAGCCTGGAAGCTTACCATCCAATTTGCTTTGTGCAAGTTGTAGTGGCATCAGTGGGCTGGCCATGTGTGATGCTGGCCTTTGGGGCAGAGTCCTTGAATGGAGACCGCAAATCGCAGCGTATGTCGACCCACAGCTAAATGGCGGTACTCTGGCGGGTATCACACCTCCTCCGCCGCAAAACCGCGAAACGTAGCGAAACATCATGCGAGTCAGTTGAATTGAACTACTGCGGTTTCACTGTTAAGGTTTCGCAGCGGAGGTGTGACTCAAACAGCGTAGCGGTTGGGGTTGGGACAGACTGGATTCGGAAGGCGAAGGTGTCGTGGTGCAAATTGGGAGAAGTATAGGTACAGTCAACAAAAGAGATATCTAGGCAGGCTATACTAACATATTTGTATGTGAATCGCTTCATGTTCAATTTTATATATATTACTTTGTTATTGCAATACTCCTACATGGTAACACTCAAACAGAAAATTGTATATTTTCACGAAATTGAACATGAAGCAATTCACATACAAATATGTCAGTATACCCTGCCTAGATATCTCTTTTGTTGACTGTACATACAGAGTGTACCAGGAAAGTATGGTCAAGTTTAAGGGTGTGGTACAGATCATCAAACTGAACAACTTTCCCTATGGCACGAACATCGTAGTCGAGAAAAAAATATCAACTGTCCCATACAAAACTTCAATACCCACTCGACCCAAATGTCCCATGGAGAAAGTAGTCCAGTTTGATGATCCACACCCTTGAGCACACTTTTCTGATACAGTCTGTATATCCATCAGAGGACTGTGATAGGTTGAATTTATTGATTGTTGATTATGTTTGGCAGTGAAAACCGCGCCTGCGCTGCGCTTGGTCAGGTAAGGGTAGGTTAGGTTAGCCTGTGTCGCCTGCCCCAAAACAGTATGTGAGCGGAAGTTCATTTGCACAGTATTGTGAGTAAACACAGTCATTTACAAGTAAACGCTAATATTTGCGTCTTTCGCTAAACACCCATTGAAACTGATACGGTAACAAAATAACTGCTTACATGACTGGGCACCCACTGGTTACTGATTAGCATAGACAGGTATATACGTTTTACATTTGAGAAAATAATAGAAAACGATGTCTATTTATTAATTAACACCATATCACTAAATCTATCGCAGCAACAGAACGGTTGCACCTATTTGGCAATATTTTTTTTTGCTGTGTTTGTTAAAATATAAATTGTCAAGACAAGGTTTGTATGACAGATTTATTTTTTTTGGTAAAATCACCTGTAGAGTCGGAAATTTCGATGGGAGTTTTGTATGGAAACAGACAACACACAGTCTAAACCACTGGAGATAGAGACATGAAATTCACCAGGGCGACGCCGGGCATGAACAGCTAGTATTTCATACAAAAAAGTCTCCCTGCCGCGTCTGTCTGTCTGAACGTGATAAACTCAAAAACTACCGAACGGATTTACATACGGTTTTCACAAATGGACGGAGTGATTGATGAGGAAGGTTTGGGTGTATAATTCGATTAGTTGATGTTATAATAAGAAAAAGTCGAAATATCCACAGATTAGGTGTACCCCAATAATGTTTACTGTATGGCAATTCTTGTTTATAATAAATTACCTAATGTTTTTAAAAATCTTAACTTCATGACATTTAAAAATAAATTATTTAACTTTCTATTGCTTATGTGTTAACTCAACAAATGACTTTTTAAATGAAAAATTTGATTCAACATTTAAATTAGGTGATGACTTGACTCTGTATTCCTAATGAGAATTTATTAACTATGACATTGTATTAAATAATTCTTTAAATTTTATTTAATCATTCTTGACATTACATTTTAATTATCCTTGACATTGTATTTGATAATACCTAGTTAACGTTTTCATTAACCTTAAAATTGTATAGTTTAAACATATAATTTTTGTATAATAATATTGTTCTAATACTTACATTTCATTTTAATTCTATTTGAAATATGTGTACGCTGGAAACAGCAGAATATTATGGTCGTCATATTTTGTGTAACACCTTTATAACAATATTCTAACAAATAAATAAATAGGATTTGGTAATCCTATTTATTTATTTGTTAGAATATTGTTAGCTGCCAGACAATAGACACAATAGTTTTTTTTTTTTTAGTTCATGACTTTATGTCCTCTAGATGCTATAATGTGACGTCACATTAAGGGCTGATTGTTCAATAGGAAGACAACTTTTACCTGAAGAATAAATGTGACAGTTTGACATCTTTTTAATACAAAAGCTGTCAAACCGCCATATTTATTCATCAAACAAAAATTATCTGACTATTGAACAATCAGCCCTAAATTGAATATGGCGCATTCATTTAATGTGACGTCACATTATAGCCTATAACCAGCGGACAATCAAGTTAATATAAGTTAAATATTAATACATTATACTTATAAACCTTTCAGAATAAATTCTCTAAATTATAGTGAAAACCGCATCAAAATCCGTTGCGTAGTTTAGAAGAACAACGCGGCCACACATATATAGATACCTATGTCTGAAATCGCCAACCCGTCTCGAGCAAGCGTGGTGATCAATGCTCGTGCCTTCTCTGTATGAGAAGAAGCCTTTGCCCTGCAGTGAGACAATAATAGGCTGGTGTTATTATTATGACGTCTATAGACGTCAAAAGCGCCTGCGAAAGCTTATCAAGATAATAATTGTATAATCAACCAGCATCGCTGGCAGAATAGTTGACAGCGGCTTAGTTGCCAAAAAGAAAAAAAGCATTATGTCGAATTATTAGGTCTTCTAACCGCAATTATTTTTACTTTCGTTTAGAACTCATTTAGTTTTTTTCAGTGATTTAAGACGATACCAAAATCAATTGGAGGCTTAATTTTTCGTAACCATTTATTTCACTATTACAGCATGAATGGATTTCATTTTTAACCGACTTCAAAAAGGAGGAGGTTATCAATTCGTCGGAACCTTTTTTTTTTTTTTTTTTTTTTTTATTTTTTTTTTTATGTATGTTCCCCGATTACTCGAAGATGGCTGGACCGATTTGGATTATTTTTTTTTTGTTTGAAAGGGTATACTTCCCAGGTGGTCCCATGATCATCAAGTCAGGATCTGATGATGGGATCCTGGAGAAATAGAGAGAACTCTTCCAATTTTATAGGCACACTTGAAGCGATTTGGATAGTTTTTGGAAGAGTACTTTCTTGGAGTGGTCCCATTTCAATTTGGTGAAGATCTGATGAAGAACTTCTGAGATAGGCAACGGAACTCCTCAATAAATGATAGCAAATGGACTGGGATTGCTGAAATCTCATGTCTGTTTGTTGTTCACACCAGTTCATAACATAACATCACGCCAGTAAGCTGTGAAGGGGAAAGCACATGTGAACCACTAAAAAGTGAAAAATAAAAACTTTTTTACAAAAAAATACAACCGACTTCCAAAAACAACACTAGAAAGTGAAAAATAACTTTAATTTCGGAAGTCGGTGGCAAAAACGAAAATACATTTAACCAGACACCGACTTCCGAAATTAAAGTTATTTTTCACTTTCTAGTGTTGTTTTTGGAAGTCGGTTGTATTTTTTTGTAAAAAAGTTTTTATTGGGTTTATATTTGTTGACTATTTGATTAATACTCTGACTGAAGGTTAAATTTCCTCGACAGTATTTAATTCCGATAAGACCACTACCTTTTTATATATTTTTTTTTCTGTAAGTAATTCTAAAATCCTAAAATTGCATTCAAAATATGCGTATATTAGGTAATTCAAAACTCGAGCTGAAAGTATTTTTGATAGATAACATAATTAATTATATACAATTTTTATTTAGAGGAGCTCGTGGCTAAGTAATAACAGCCGCACGGGTCGATCCATCAGGTTAAGCTACGCTTGCCGGGGTTGTCCGTGGATGGGTGACCATCTTTACATATCGAGACTCCTCCGTGCCTCGGAAAGCACGTTAAGCCGTTGGTCCCGGCTATCATTCGTGGATCTTTGACAGTCGTTACGGGTCGTCAGAAGCCCGAAAGTCTGACAACCAGTCTTACCAAGAGGTATCGTATTACCCAGTTAATGGGTTGTGGAGGTCAGATAGGCAGTCGCTCCATGTAAAATACAGGTATTCAGCTGCATCCGGTTAGACTGGAAGCCGACCCCAACATAGTTGGGAAAAGGCTAGGCAGATTGATACAATTTTTATTTGGTTTGACGCTTTTATGTTGGTTCCAGCGCATAGTTGCTCTCTTTTTTTCGCATGTGGAAGTAACTGACTCTGTCACTTTCTTATTCCCGCCAGTTCGCCTTTTACATATCACCATAAAAGTAGCAGGCCGGATTAAAAGTTAAAACTGGAGCAGTTTCTTTTTAAATATTTTAATACTTTCTTGAATGTCTGTACGTCACTCAATGAAGGTAATAAGTAAAATTGGAGCAGCTTTTACGATTGCATGATACCGTAATGCCATTTAGGTACTTACTTATAATTAATTTTAAATCTAACCATAATCGTTCTGACAAAAAAACTTTTTTACAAAAAAATAAGACCGACAAAAATAAAACTGAAAAGCGAAAAATAAAAAAAACCTTGTAGTCTAACTAAGTAGGTACTTAATAAATTTTGAGGCGGCGCAAAGCAAACATTCAACGAAGAAGCATCTAGCTACCATTTTACGCTTTACGTAATTAATAAATTGCTTGTTTGTTTGGCGCGGCATTTGTTACTTAAATTAAATTACGAGCGATTGCGAGTATTTGCGATTAATTACTAAGGGCTAATTTCTCAATAGTTTTCTTATCTGAAGAATCAATATTTCAATTTGACACCTTCTATAAACAAAATATGTGAAACTGTCATATTTATTCTTTAGATAATAGTTATTTGACTATTAAAAAATCAGCCCTCAAAGGTTTTTTATTTTTCACTTTTCAGTTACCTTAAATAAGGAATTCCCTCGACAGCCCCTCGATCACAGTCATACCCCAGCCATAGACGTATAAAAAAAAGGCGGACAGATTCTCGCTAGCAAAAAAACTGTGCCTACTAAACTTGAAATTGGCTAAATGCACAAACCGTGCGAAGCCAATAAAAAAAAAAAAAAAAAAAAAAAAAAAAAAAACTGTCTATCGGAGTCAGCTCGCTGCCTACAGACCCGGCACGCACACATTCACACATCAGTCAACCATTCGTAATATAGTAACGTATTCGTAATATGATAAGGTAATTATAAGGTAAAAATTCAGCATGTCTAGTGAAATGTCTTTTTTTATACGTCTAGGTCTAAAGTTCTCATCAAGGTAAATGAAATAAGCCCAAACACGAAGTAGCTGCTATAAACAGCTGAGGGGCTCTCACGACTGTCTCCGTCTCCATCATCAGATCAACTCCAGAGGGGCAATTCCCGTATTTATAACAACGTTCGCAATCTCAATTCAGTCTCAATCTGTCAAAACTTGTATAGCATTTACCTACATTTTTGACATTTGATTGTCGCTGGCATGAGATTGCGAGTAGAACTTTTGTAGTGCTGATACATTATCTAGTAATAATAAAACACGTTAGTTTTATTGTTTTATATCACATTTTTTTTTTTATTAGTCTAATTGCGTCTCTGGGTACCAAATTTCAAGAGCAAATAATTTTTATGGAAATTGAATTATGGCCATGCTGTAGATTTTTTGTTGGAAAAGAGCTCCTATATCTGCCTATTTCGTTTGATCCACGACTTTTTGACCACCCTGTTATACGCGTCGACTTGAGAACCTCCTCGAAGCTTATTCTTCTCCGCTTAAAAAGCAAGTAGATTGAGGCGTGCAGGTTTTAAGTACCTACTATAATAATGTGCCAAGGGAAAATAAGATATTATATAATTAATATTGTACAAAATTAACTTAACTTTGTATTAAGGTGGCCTTTGTACATGGACTGTATTTATCACGGCATTATTATGTTCGGTGTACCTACCTACAATAAAGATTTATTAGGAATTATTGTCAAGGGCAGAGTCACTCTGAAATGCAAAGACAAAATGAAAAAAACTTTTTTACAAAAAAATACAACCGACTTCCAAAAATAACACTACAAAGTGAAAAATAACTTTAATTTCGGAAGTCGGTGTCGGTGTCCGTGTTAAATGTATTTTCGTTTTTTGCCACCGACTTCCGAAATTAAAGTTATTTTTCACTTTGTAGTGTTGTTTTTGGAAGTCGGTTGTATTTTTTTGTAAAAAAGTTTTTATTCTTCACTTTTTAGTTGTGGTACCTAGCCCACACAAATTCTAATACCACTACCTGCAAAACAAACTAGAACATCATCCATATAAAACTGGGGAAAAAATACGTATTATTGAAGCTAACTCAAAAACTACCTAAGTAAACTTAATCAATTTTATATGGGACCAACTGTGATGTATACCCTCTCGAATAACACAAAAATAATCCAAATCGGTCCAGCCATCTTCGAGTAATCGGGGAACATACATAAAAAAAAATTTAAAAAAAAAAAAAAAGGATCCGACGAATTGAGAACCTCCTCCTTTTTGAAGTCGGTTAAAAAACAGTCACATTATTTGCGATTCGAATGACCCTTAACTTACAATTCAATCTCATTTTTGATCGACCTATAACCAGGCAGTGGAATCGCAACCACTGACGTAACATCACAAAAAAAAACACAACTTGACAAGTAGGTCATCATCATTCCACATGACACTGAACAAAAGGCAAAGGCGAGTGAAAGAAGGCCGAGAGGCAAAGGCATCGACACACAGAGCCAATTCGGAACATGTTCGGAAGTATGACAGTGACATAATCAAAACTGTTACGTGGTGTTATGCAATGAGCAAGGTTTGAAAATGGAACGAGTCGCTAATGATGCGTTCTCTTGTTTATTTTTAGTGAAATTGATGATTGTTTGATCGGTCTGTCATAGCGTGTGGATTTAATTAATTAGATAGATTGCCTCTGTAACGTTTGGAGAAGTGATATGGCTCAGAACTTATTCATCAGATGAAACAATTTGTCACCTTTGGCGGACCCCAAATAGATTGGGATAAGGGCAGGAGAATGATGATGATGATTTAGTTATTATTAAAACGCTCTAATTTAACATATATTTTTTCCAAATCATTAACACTACACGCTGTTACAAATGGGTAGTCAAATCATTACTTTTAAACACAAAAGTATGTTTATTAAATAAAACGCTTTGCATTCTTAAAATGTTTTTGGCCGAATTGTTGATAGATGTACATGGTACGATTCTGAACTAAAAATATAATTTTAGATAGCTACATTTTCTCAGTAAATGTACCGAAGTAAAAATTTTCACTCCGGTACATTTATTGAGAAACTGTACCTATCTAAAATTATATTTATGGTTCAGAATCGTACCATGCACATCTATCAACAATTTGGCCAAAAACCATTTTAAGAATGCAAAGCATTTTATTTAATAGACATACTTTTGTGTAAAAAAGTAATGATTGGACTACCCATTTGTAACAGCGACCTTAAGTTTAAAATAATTAAAAGGCGGTTATCGTCGCCATAAGGACGTCCGGGACATTCTGTACAATCAGCTCAAATACCAACCCTGCAGTTCATATGTTTACTACAAAATGAGCTATTTGTCAAACGAAACTGTTCAACTAACCATGAACTAACCTATTTCAAAAATGAACCATAAACCGACTTTCTGCGCTTCTCAAACTACTCAAACCTCAAAGCATCTAACTCCGATCGATGTCAAGCGTTCACTTCCCAGTGCAACGCAATGGGTTATAAATCGCCAGATAACTTGCGCAATGACCACTTTCACTAGCGCATACGCAGAGCGGGTCGGCGACGGCGCAGGTGGCGGTGCTTGTCAAATAATAGAAAATGCAGCGTGCGAAATGTTACGAGATTGGACTGAAATTAGGTAATTAGTGTTTTATTTTTTTAAGGAATTTGTTTTGATTTTGGTGTAAAGTTTATTTTGGAGCAGAATTCTTTGTCCTTTCGGGTACTATGTTCGGACTTTTAATTAGCTGTAGTAAAATGACAAAAACTGCCGAAACGACGCGCTTCGAATCTCAGAATATACCAGGTCGCAACAGTTCGAGTGCGCGACAGTTACGCATGGACAGACGAACGACAGAGATTTATCTTTCAAGGTCACTGCCCAGATAAAAAACTGTAGCTTTTTTATTCTGTGTTAAAAATCCAACTATACCTCTTTTCTGCATTTATGTTTTTGTCAATACAAAGATCATTCTCTTAGCGATAAGACGATCGAAATGTCAAAAATGTATGGGACTGACGTAAGCTACCGTAAAGCTTATGAAAATCCTGTTGAAAGCCGTTCTAGAAATAACGAACGTTCTAGAACGCTTTGAAAGCGATTGCCACTTGTCTTGTCTTGGCCGTCATGCCGAGATAAGCCAGTCAGCAATGTGGAACCAGGGCTGACTGGCCAAGGTCCTTTTTTTTGGGAAATTAAATCTTACAGGTCAACCTAGGAGGTTGTCAACTGCTTAACTGGACTTTTTGTGGGTGCCTCAATAAATTAAGGCCTCCAGCCAGGGCATCATAGTCAGCCTAAAATGTTCCCACTGCTGGGACACAGGCCTCCACTCTTCGAGAGGCAGTGAGCTGTAATCTACCAGGCGGCCCCAGTGCGGGTTGGTAAACGTCACATATCTTCGAATGTTTGGTTCTAGGACATGCCGGTTTCCTCACGATGTTTTTCTTCACCTTTTTGAGAGCAGTGGTGATGAAATTATTTACACAAAGTATATAAAGCGCCCTGCCTGGGTTCGAACTCACGACTTAACTCGTACGTCGGGGCCGTTTGCACTGGGCCACCACTACTCACCAGCCAACGCATAACACTTATAATCTTTAGCGACCACTCGCTAAAGGCACCCCCTATGGGGTACGGACCTCGGCTTAGGGCGTCGCTGGGGGAGGACAGCAAGGGACAAGCTGGATCGGATTTAGATTATTTGGGGACAAAGTTAATGCTACAAGGCTCAGCGGCGCGGGCTGGCTGCCCAGGGTCCGTCCGATACACTCATTACATACTTACCTTTAAGGTGTCAAAAGGAACTCTATTAGCAAGCCTCCGCTGTCCATCCGTCTGTCTGTCAGCGAGCTGTATCTCATGAACCGTAGTAGGTAGACAGTTGAAATTTTCACAGATTGTGTATTTCTATTGCCGCTTTAACAAAAAATTATAAAAATAAAATAAAGTTAAAAATTAAAGGTGTCCCCATACAAGAAAAGTGTTTTTATTTAACTGAAGTGGGTAATAATCGCAGGTACTTAAGTAATAAAGAAAAAAAAATTGAGGCATGAATACTTAACATCATCTGCCTAGCCTTTTCCAAACTATGTTGGGGTCGGATTCCAGTCTAACCGGATGCAGCTGAATACCAGTATTTTACATGGAGCGACTGCCTATCTGACCTCCACAACTCAGTTACTGGGTAATACGATACCCCTTGGTAAGACTGGTTGTCAGACTTTCGGGCTTCTGACGACCCGTAACGACTGTCAATGATCTACGAATGACAGCCGGGACCAACGGCTTAACGTGCTTTCCGAGGCACGGAGAGTCTCGGTATGTAAAGATGGTCACCCATCCACGGACCAACCCCGGCAAGCGTAGCTTAACCTGATGGATCGACCCGTGCGGCTGTTATTACTTAGCCACGAGCTTAGCATGAATACTTAACATACTTGGTTAATTAACTACAAAACAATAAATATCCTGAATTTTCAATACCGGCTGATTTTTACTAGCTATTATTAAACTTGCCTTACTAGTTATTTATAAACTTGGCTTACTTATGCGGGATAAGCTAAATATTTCTTGAATAAAACTCCTGATACTTCCTTAATTTCTGTATGACTTTTTCATTACTTAATCTACATTTTAATATTTCAGTATGACGGTATAGGTATACGTCATGTTATTGTGTTAAACCTAAACTTTATTGATACTTACTGTGTTATTTTGTATAAGCAAACTTATTGTTTAAAGTATTTAAGATGTATTTTCAGTTTAGATCTGACTGGGGACAGCCAGATATCAGAATGGCCGAGCTGTAATGGAACGGAATGTAATGAAAGGATAGTGAAATGAGACGTGATGATGAATGACAGATATGAAGCATAAACGAGTGACAGAGATGAATGTACGAAATAGTCAAAGAGCGAAAGAGATAGTGAATGAAAGATTAAAATGTAGATTAAGTAGAGAAAAAGTAAGTTAGAACTAATGAAGAAAAAAAATACAACCGACTTCCAAAGACAACACTACAAAGTGAAAAATAACTTTAATTTCGGAAGTCGGTGTCTAGTTAAATGTATTTTCGTTTTTTGCCACCGACTTCCGAAATTAAAGTTATTTTTCACTTTGTAAACTTTTTTACAAAAAAATACAACCGATTTCCAAAAACAACACTACAAAGTGAAAAATAACTTTAATTTCGGAAGTCGGTGTCTAGTTAAATGTATTTTCGTTTTTTGCCACCGACTTCCGAAATTAAAGTTATTTTTCACTTTGTAGTGTTGTTTTTGGAAATCGGTTGTATTTTTTTGTAAAAAAGTTTTTATTTTTCACTTTTTAGTTGTGTACCTATCCCACACAAATTCTAATACCACTATCTGCAAAACAAACTAGAACATCATCCATATAAAAGTGAGGAAAAAATACGTATTATTGAAGCTAACTCAAAAACTACTGAAGCAAAGTTAATCAATTTTTTAAGGGACCAACTGTGATGTATACCCTCTCGAATAAAACAAAAAAAATCCAAATCGGTCCAGCCATCTTCGATTAATCGGGGAACATACATAAAAAAAAAAAATAAAAAAAAAAGGTTCCGACGAATTGAGAACCTCCTCCTTTTTGAAGTCGGTTAAAAAGTTGTAAGACGAAGGCGTTAAAAAAATACATAAATTAAGGAAGTATCAGGAGTTTTATTCAAGAAATATTTAGATTATCCCGCACTTATACGTAGCCGTACTTATTTAAAATTTCTATAGACACTACAAAATAAAGCCATTAAACGTATAATCGACTCGTCAACATCTAAAAAAGAAATAACTTATCAGCTGCCTTAAAAAGAGCGCCCTAATCTGTCATGCCATTACATTCCCATAAAAAGTGCGCAGGCGTTACATAAACGTAAATCAAAGTGTTATTACCATGTAATGTATATGATTACCTACAGTGATGGTGAATAGATGAAAAGTAACGCCATTAGTGATGTGTCACTCTCACTTGTATAAGTGATCTTTTATTTATTTATCAAAACATACAGTTTCTCTATGGTTAGAGGCAATGGAGGCGTAATGACTGTTGTGTAACTAGCGAGAAAGACAATCGATTGTCGACTGTTACAGAATTAATCACGAAGTGGCAAGTTGCACCAGGGGCTAGGTTATAGTATCCGGCAAAGTTAAAATGACCATAGAATGACTACCTACCTGCTGTTGCACCGTCATGTCAAATGTAAAAGATAAAGTTCGGAGCAGGGACATGACATTCGAAGCGTCTGACAGAAGTGACAGATATTTCACAATAACTTTAACCAGCGAAGCGTGGGCGGCTAAGGTTACAGTTAAAGTTATGACGTCACCTAATAAATTGTCAAATGGAACAACCCATTTTTTGTCTAACAGGAACTTTAACAAGGGTGGGTTGCACCATCTTACTTTATCTATAACAAACATCGCATGGAGCTCCTGGGGCTTACTATGAGCTTTTATAGCAGGGCATAAGTTGAACGCTTCCAGTGACAGAGAGAGAGACGGAGCTATATACGACCTATAGCACCGTCTCTCTCTCTCAATGGAACCGTTCAACTTCTGCCCTGCTATAGAGCTCATAGTAAGCCTCCTGGTCCTGCACAGGCTACTGAAGGAACACGGGTGAAAAGTGCTTTGGTAGTTTGAACTGTCAGACCATCAGAAGTCTATGAATATCTAATGTCGCCTTTCATCCCCTTTATCACCCCATTTAGGATTATTTTTGAGACAAAAAATAGCCTATGTCCTTCCCCAGGATGCCATCTATCTCCATGCCTAATTTTATCGAAATCCGTTCCACTGAACGTTTAGTTTAGTTTTTCAGGTAGTCTATGATCGCCAATTGTGAAGAGGCACCATTAGAATTGCACTCTTGAAACTCTTTTACAGTACTTAGCTGATTCTATGTGATACATATTATTATAATAAAAGAAGGAGGAAATAAATAAACTGAGAAACATTATGGAGCTCGTCGCTAAATATTAACAGCCGCACGGGTCGATCCACCAGGTTAAGCTACGCTTGCCAAAATTGGTCTGTGGATGGGTTACCATCTTTACGTACCGAAACTCCTCTGAGCCTCGGAAAGCACGATAACCCGTTGGTCCCAGACGTCCCGGTTGTCATTTGTAGATCTTTGACAGACGTTACGGGTCGTCAGAGGCCCGAAAGTCTGACAATCAGTCTTACCAAAAAGTATCGTATTACCCAGTAACTGGGTTGTGGAGGTCAGGTAGGCAGTCGCTCCATGCAAAATACTGGTATTCAGCTGCATCCGGCTAAACTGGAAGCCAATCCCAAAGTAGTTGGGAAAAGGCTAGGAAGATGATGATCTACCTATAATAAAACTCGCCGCCTATAAATTGATACAAAGAATAGCGCCAGCTCTTTCCTGACCACCTATGAAGACGAGGCAAAGGATCAATAAAAAGGAAAGCCATATTGTTCCCTGGTCATTCAACAATAACCATCAGAGATCACCGATTCCTTAGTCCTGTTAAAAAATATTCGCTGGGGAGCCAACGCGCGTGAGTGGCTAAGTTCATAATAATCCAACGCACGTGAGTGGCAACGTTCATAATAATCCAACGCGCGTGAGTGGATCAATCTGCCTAGCCTTTTCCCAACTATGTTGGGATCGGCTTCCAGTCTAACCGGATGTAGCTGAATACCAGTATTTTACATGGAGCGACTGCGTATCTGACCTTCGCAACCCAGTAACTGGGTAATACGATACCCCTTGGTAAGACTGGTTGTCAGACTTTCGGGCTTCTGACGACCCGTAACGACCGTCAAAGATCCACGAATGACAGCCGGGACCAACGGCTTAACGTGCTTTCCGAGGCGCGGAGGAGTCTCGGTATGTATAGTTGGTCAGCCATCCACAGACCAACCGCGGCAAGCGTAGCTTAACCTGGTTGATCGACCCGTGCGGCTGTTATTACTTAGCCACAAGCTCCGAATGGATATTACAAATAAATGCTTTGAGTTTGAGTTTGTTAAATAAATTTAGCTTAGAAGGTTTCCATCCAACTTTTTTTCCATTATGACCGCCTGAATATAAAATTTTGCTGGTGACAGTTGAGTAGCGTATACGTAAAGATGTTTCACAAATACTCAGTTTTTATGCAGTTACTATTAAATGACGCCCTGGTTTAAGGTTAATTGACGTGCCATTTTTGACACCAAACCGGTACCTATTATGACATAACTATGTAACATTAAGTTGCGATCAAAGCAACAAAGTATCTACAAGTCTTTCTCTTAATGTATGTGCATAATTAAAACGTAATTATTTCAATAATGACTCAATATAAACGGTACTTACCTGGTGTTGATGAGCGATGCTTTCATAATTGCGTAATCATTTAATTGACCACAACAGACTGCACTCCAAGTCATCAAGTCAGACGTCAGTCGTCAAGTCTTATTTTAATGAGCCTGTTCTGCCTACTTATCTTAAAAATTGCATCATAATTTGTACAAAATTGAGTGGTGTTTACGAGTTAATTATTTTTGCAAAAACTTTTAAACTGGGTTCCCAAAGAAAAACTTGTAGCATCCGATACTCCATTAAGACTAGACTTGACAGAGACATTTCGACCATGATTTTTACGTTATTAAAAAATATTGGACAAGTATTTTTTCTTTTTTTTAAGTAATCAAAAGATTACGGCGATCGATACATTGAGTTAAAATGTGGCATGACGTCACTCCTTCCTAGGTTTTATATGTAGTTTGTTATAGTTGTGACGTACCGAGCCACTACTCCTGAACTTTAATGCGTTTTATCTAAGTATTTTTACTAACGAAACGCACACTCCAATAAAGTCCGGCTTTCGAGCATTCTAAAAAATATTCAAGTGTAACAGCAGTGCTTATACTTATACTTATTTGGGGGGGGGGGGGGGGGGGGGGAATGTTCGTGTGAGCGGATATGATAAAGCAAGAAATACGTGTCTAATATTTTTTTTTATTATCTGACTGACGAACTAAATAAAATTTCTGTTTTTTTGCCAGGCGCAATTATGTTTGTTTGTCCTTCCTTCATGGAACGTTGTCCATGAAGGAAGGACAAACAAGATAGACGTGATTTTTGCAGAACGAAGATTTATGGAATGGAGAGTAACAAAGGTTACTTTTTATCCTGAAAAAATGCACGGTTCCTATGGGATATACCAACCGGAGCGGTGCCACGGGTACAATTTAGGTAAAACTGCGACTTACCTGAGTTAGTCCAAGCCTGTAGCTGGTGACGTCCAGGTCCAGAGTCAGCAGCATGTCGTCCACTATCTGGCGGTCCGACAGTGCGGGCTGTTGGACCGTGTCAGAGTCTTCGCTTTCTGATGTGGCGAGGAGGCGGTACCTGGGTGGAAATATATGGAGTTAATTTTGGTTACAATCTTAATTTTTTTTTTTCAATATTAATTTTTTAATTCTTTAATATCTTTTGCCATCGACTTCGCCCGCGTGGAAGTCGGAAATAATGCCACGGAAACGTACTATCGTACCGCGCCACGCCAGTGACGTTGCCAGTCGGCATGATTTTGTCCGACATCTTCAACAATCATCGTCATATTTCAGCCAATTTTCAAAAAATGTTAATGAATTATAAACGAAACCATCTAAACCTTCCTCATGAATCACTCCGTCCAATGGTGAAAACAGTATGAAAATCCGTTCAGAAGTTTTTGAGATCATCGTGACCATACATACATACAGACAGACAGACGCGGCGGGGGACTTTGTTTTATAATATGTAGTGATTGTACACCAATCATAATTAAATTATGGTGTCATAAAATATAACGGCACGGCGCGTTATTAACTATACCTGCTCTATTTATAATACTCGTAGCATTAGAAAAATAACGCCAATTACAGTGTAATATTATTGAAATTACTGCACCTTAGAGTTATTTTTTTATGTAAATGGTAAATAGATTCCATTGCTTTGTATTTATCGTCAAATAACTGAGTTTATTATACGTTTATATCGATCGAAATAACGAACGGGTGACAACCATTATTTTTCTAATCCTAACTAATATTATAAATGAAAAATTGAGTTTGTTTGTTTCGTTTTCACGATAATACGGCTGAACGGATTTGTATGAAATTTGACACATAACCATGGATACTTTTTGCTTTTTGGAACTCGATGCGGGCGAAGCCTCAGGCATAAGCTACTGGAGAAATAAATCTATACTAATATTATAAAGGTATCAAATGTGTTTGTATGTAGGGGGTAATCTCTGGAACTACCCGTCGGATTTGAAAAACTCTTTCTGCATTTGATAGTCCAATTCTTGAGGAAGGTATTTAACTATTTAACAAGACGCTAGGACCCAAAGGAGACGAGCAAGAAGAAAAAAAGCGAACGAACGAAGTAATAGCACGGGCGGGCGGCGATGCGATGCGACGTGGTGGGTCGGAGAAATAAGGAATTTCACGCGGACGAAGTCGCGGGCAGAACTAGTAGACTATAAATGCATTAAATTTATTTGTTTCTTGATCTATGGGAGATCTTTTACACTCCATTTTCGTTTCATTATGTTTTATTTTCTTCAATAAGGTGATTGGAGGTTGTCTGCAAAAGATCGCTTTTAGCGATAAGAGCGCCCATTGTGTCAGCCTATGTAACATCATATCTGTAATAATTTTTATGGTGTGCATAATAAAGAGTATTCTATCTATCTATCTATTGCTTGATTCAAAAGCTTTATTTTCTACGTTTTTGAAATATAAGATCAATCAATCTGCCTAGCCTTTTCCCAACTATGTTGGGGTCGGCTTCCAGTCTAACCGGATGCAGCTGAATACCAGTATTTTATATGGAGCGACTGCCTATCTGACCTCCACAACCCAGTAACTGGGTAATACGATACCCCTTGGTAAGACTGGTTGTCAGACTTTCGGGCTTCTGACGACCCGTAACGACTGTCAAAGATCCACGAATGACAGCCGGGACCAACGGCTTAACGTGCTTTCCGAGGCACGGAGCAGTCTCGGTATGTACAGATGGTCACCCATCCACTGACCAACCCCGGCAAGCGTAGCTTAACCTGATGGATCGACCCGTGCGGCTGTTATTACTTTGCCACGAGCTCCTCCGAGAGTTTTTGAAATATAAAAATAAGAATATATTTATTTCACTAAAAAAAAAAAAATTATGGAAAAAATATTTTCGTATTCATCTTACCTGCGCGCGAACTCAGAAAGCGGCATATGTTCTGGGAAGCCCTGTTTGTACAATCTCGCCGCATCCAAAAGTTGGAAACCACGGAACTGGGGACAAATACATAAAGTTAATTAAATTAAATGCTTGTCAAGTTATATAGAGGTCACTTGTTTAGCGTGTTCATTACGTATCTCAATCTCTTTTTTTTACCCGATTACGGCAAAGCCAAATGGAAGGGTTATGATTTTAGCCGTCTATGTAAGTATGTATTTACGTGTGTTCCACCGTAGCGCCTAAATTACTAAACCGATTTTAATGAATGAGGTATCAATAGATTCGTAATAATGGTCCGGGTGGCATAAGCTATATAAATTCTACCTAAATTTAATATGGTGGACTTTACACGTAAACTTCTGACCACGAAATAAATAAAATTGAGATAATAATGACATGTTTGGCGTCAAAAGAAAGGTCTTGACGAACACATTACAAATATGTGAAATGATATGTGTGTGTGTGTGTGTGTGTGTGTGTGTGTGTGTGTGTGTGTGTGTGTGTGATTATGAATATGTATGTATATGTGTATGTGTGTGTGTATATGTCATATTGTTTAAGTAAATAAATATTTTTAAATTGTTAAAAATAAGTAAAAGTGGAAGTAAATAATATTAATTTAATTGGTTACAGACCGGCCGCGGCGAGCGTGATTTTTACCCGACTGCGCCAAAAGGAGGGTTATGTTTTTCGAGAGTATGTATGTAAGTATGTATGTATAATTGTTTGGCACGCTCTGCGGCCTGAACGGCTCGATGGATTTTAGCTTGAGAGGTGTCGTTAGATTAGTATTTACTGTGAGAGTGACACTGGGTATATCAAAATAAAAAAAAAACAAAATGGCGGATTTTTGGCGCCAAATTATGTCTTAAAATTTTTTTTTTCTCAAAACCTGTCGAGTGGGGTGTCAAAATAAAGAGTTTTAAAAGGTGATTACAAAAATATATACAACTTATATGGTTAAAAGTACCAAGAACTAAATCCCCTGCGAAATCTTGCGTAATCTTAATATATTTGTGTGTAATGTATACATATGTTAGTATACAAACTCATTAAATAATAAAACTAAAAAATAAAATAAATGTTGGAAGCAGCGGGACCCATTTAAAAATATAATAAAAATGGTATGGGTCCCTCCTGCTTCCAACATTTATTTAATTTAAAATGGGCTTGTTTTTAGCTTTTCAGTTTTTTTAACTTAAGTTTTTTACCGCAGTCGGGTTTTTCAATTTTTTTAATTACTTTTTTTATTCAGTAGACGGGTTTTAGTTTTTGAACTTATTAATTATTTAGAGAGAGACTTGTCACCGCTGTCATGAAGTACGTTGCTTACGTTCAAAGCAACTTGAGTAGTAATTAAGCCACTAACTGGATAGTTTTTTTTTTAATATGTTATTTTCAGTTTCATGTCCACTATGTCCAGCTGTGGGCTCTGTTAGTTACCTGTGATCGTAACAGCGGCACGTTGACGTCGTCCGCGACGTCAGTGGGCTGGTTAGTCAGCAGACAGCACACGAAGTGCACGCCCGCGGTGCCGCAGCGACGTAGTGTGTCCACTATGCCGTCCGCTACGAATTTAGCTTGTAATGCTGTTGAGCGACGCTTCATGCCTGCTGTACCTGGAGAATATAGTAAACAAGTCAGATATAAAATCAAATGGCTTAAATAATCACAATTGAGTTAGTTAATAGGTAACGCACAACACTTGAACAAGTTTTTTTTCACATCAGTTACTCCAGCCTACAATAACATCTGACAATTATTCATATAATCAAGTAGCTATTGCCCGCGTGCATGTCGGAAATTAGCCCACGGGAACCTACTACCGGGATAAAAAGTATTCTATGTGTTAATCCAGGTTATAAACTGTCTGTGTGCCAAATTTCATACAAATCCGTTCAGCCGTTTTTGCGTGATTGAGTAACAAACATCCAATCATCTTCACAAACTCTCACATTCATAACATTAGTAGGATGTGCGGATTGTTTAGCCATTACTCCATACGTGAAAGAATATGCAGTTGCTTCTTATTGAAATCTGCAAGATCTAGGGCTGATTGTTCAACCGTCAGATCATTTTGATCTGAGGAATAAATATGGCGGTTTGACATATTTTCTATACGAGTACAAAAGCTGTCAAAACGTCAAACATATTCCCCCCATAAAAGTTATCTGAAGACTGAGAAATCGGCCTCTGATAGGATTCATTCAGTCTCTAAAATGACGTTCGTGTCTTTTCAAAATACCAGTTTTCCATGGCCAACAATAAGTGGAAAATGGGTAACTTACCCGATGTAAGGGTGCGTCGTATAGAGCTGGCTCGACGTAGTGTGGATGCATCACCGACAGCGGCCGACCACGCGCTGATACCGCATGCGCCGCGCGCCCACGAGGATAGGCGACCGATCTCTTCACTAGGAAAAAGAGAGAAAAATCTATAGTAATAATAAAGCAGAAGTTTGTTTTTTTTTTTTGTTTTTTTTTTTTTTTTGTATGTTTGAACGCAATAATCTCTGGAACTATCAGTCGGATTTGAAAAATTCTTTTTGCGTTTGATAGCCCAATTATTGAGGAAGGCTGTAGGCTTTCACGCTAGGCCCTTAAGAGCCGAGCTCAAAGAAAAAAAAAAAACAGAAAGAACGCTAAGCATAAACGAAGTAATAGCGCGGGCAGGCGATGCGATGCGACGGAGTAGGTCGGGACAACAAGAAATTTCACGCGAACGAAGTCGCGGACAAAAGCTAGATTAAATAATCGTGATGACATGGTATAAAACTAGCAGTGTCAAAGAATCCATTTGAGTGTATAGATTTTATTTATCCGGCAGGAAATAAAATGACCAATGATTAAATAGTTTTCTAGATAGACCGACCTGCTCATACGACATTGTCCTTTCTTAAGTGCGTTCTACCGCACGCCAGTGGTATATAATACATGAACTACGAAAACAGCGCCCTTATATAGGGTTGATCCACATCTGTCAGCACGGAACAGCATTTATGCCGTGTGTGCTGCAGCGTGCTATTAAGATCGCACGCCGTCGCCGTTGAGTGTTGTCGAATACGATCATGCAATGCAATGGAAACATGATATCGCGCTCGATAGCACTCGTCAGCACTCCAGCGCCTCTCAGCCATTTTGGCCGTGGTGTCGAGCGCATCGCCGATTCCACCGCGCGGTCTCTATCTTTATCGCTCTAGGAATAGAATAGAATAGAATACTCTTTATTATGCACACCATTTAAATTACTGGTTACAATTTTACAATGTTGAAATTTTACATACGAGTGACACAATGGGCGGTCTTATCGCTAAAAGCGATCTTTTACAGACAACCTTTGGATGGAGTATGGGGACAAGGAGAGACAATTCTGTAGGTAGTAGGAAATGATGATCCTAAGAGGATAAAGCACGAAAAAAGGCGATTCCGTGCTGACAGATGTGGGTCAACCCATACTCGGCCAATGATACAAGATAAATACATAAAATTGCAGCTTATACAAATATCAAAAAAAAAACTATGGATAAACGTCATAAAATAATTTTAGTTGCAATGGAAACTGAACCATACGCAATTATTTACCATAAGTATTGTTGGCTTTATACTTGAATTTTTAATCGTATTCAGTAACTTGACAATTGGAGGGATAACAGTTCCTGACAAAAAAACGAAATGAGGTGAAAAAACGAATTAGCGAAACTACCTCGATGTGCTTACAGTTTTAATCGAAACACGTTATATTCGTTTATACCCTACGATACGTAATGACGATGATATAGTATGGTAACATTATTTTGCTTCGAACTGTTAAGTTACTGACACGATTAAAAGTCCTTGTATGGTATACGAAATTAAGGCGCTATCGATGTCAAATTGTTACCGCGGACGTGCGGTGACTTTACCTTTAATATTCACAAAAACAATGGTATGGTAGTTTGGCGGTAAGAATGCAGTAAATAACACTTACTTTTGGCTTTCTTGTAATAACGTCAAAGACTTCTTGGTAACGGGGTTTTCACGGCTCGCCTTCACCCAGCCGGTGACGTCGTATAGGACCGGGTTGGTGCCCTGAAAATGAGGTAATGCGTGTGTTTGAGAGCGCCGTGATGCGTCATCACTCAAAGTAAATAGAAACGTCTACAAATAAAGTTGAATCTCACCTGTAAGTGTTGCAGCACAAACTGCCTGGCATGCGGCGCCTTCTTGATCAGGTAGTGCGTGTGATTGGGCGCGCCGTAGTGCGTCATCACTCTCTCTAGGAATGTGTCATCTGATGAGCCGGGGTACATGGATTCTTCATCTAATAACCTATGGGGCATAATTAATGCATTAATAAACAGTAGATAAAGCCTGTCTATATCGCCAAAATCGTTGATATAATTGAATTTTGAGTACTATGTCTGATAATTTGCTTCAGTCAATCAATCAACTCAGTCAATCAACTCAGTCAATCAATCAACTCAGTTTATCAAATCAACTCAGTCAATCGATCAACTCAGTCAATCAATCAACTCAGTCTATCGCAGTCTGGATACAGGCCTCTTCCAAGTTGCAATCTCAAAATACCGGTACTTCTGTCATGGAATGAGCCTGTATTGATAAAATATGGTCAGTAAAGAAAAACTGTCTGAACTACGAATTCATTGACATTCCATTGTGTAGGTATTGTTTTGTGCAAGTTATGAACATTATAGAACCTATTCCGTGTCTTAGATACTTCTAAAAAGATTCAGCAGGTGAAACTAAGAAGCTAAATAATAATATTTGAGTAAATGTAGTCACCAAAGTAGCCCCCGTCGGTCGCACTCTCGTAGGTCAGCTTGAGAGCTTCGTACAATCGTGTTTTGCGGAGCCTTGTCTAACAGCTCCACCATCGGACCAGGGTTGACTGTTTCTGATAACCAATCTGAAAAATAAATGAAGAATAGTGAGTGCATTTTGATACAAATGGAGAATTTTGGTTATTGCATTCGAGGCGGAATTAACACCCGAGCCGTAGGCGAGGTTGTTTTTGAGCCGAGAACTGCAATAACAAATGTCCACGTGTATCAAACGACGTTTTTCAATACACTTTTGAAGAAATAAAATAAAATAACGAAAAATATTTTTGTCATGAATTATTAGGAAACTATGATTTAAATTTTCTTTTTTTTCCGATCTTTGCTTTCGCCAGGTTGAAGGAGAAGCAAAGGTATAAAGGCGATAAACAGCCTAATATGAAAAATAGAAAATTCAAATATTTTTGAGTTTAGAACACAAATGAATGTTAATTTGTTCATCAACGTTTTTTTTTTTATTGTAATAATAGAAATGTTTTGCATTAAAACAAAACAGTTATTATGTTATGAAAAACATAATCATGGTTTTTAACGATATTCTATTTAACAACTCAGCCAATCGCAGTCCACAGCTGGACATTGGCCTCTCCAAGGTTGCGCCATATTCTATTTATAAATGTTATTTAGATATTCAAAAAATATTAACGCCGTAAAGACGCATATCTTTTTGCCGAGATTAAAAGTAAACATTCACCTCCGAATGCAGACGGTGTGAATAGAGGTATTGAACCAATTTGGACTAAGTATAGATATATGTTATCTCTGGCAATTTTTATTCCCGCACACGTTTTGAAAAATGAAATATCGCACGTGTTAGATTTGATATAATATATAATTATAAGCATATATATAGCTACTTCGCAAATAGCAAACCTTACATGTCAGAATGGTCATTGGTTATATGAATATGGTGTGTAGGGGAAGGATTTCATAAAGAAAAGCACAGAAAGACAAGACTAGATATTTATTATTTCATTTAGACTTGTCAATAATTATTCATCTTTAATGAGAAAGCTATTGTCCGTTCGCAAAACTAGGTCTTCATGGAGAAGAAGGACAAGAAACTCCATGGAAACAGTACTATAGTATTCTATCAACACATTTCTTATATTTCCACAATTTATAGTCATATCCAACAGTTAATTCTATCACTTAGAATAATAGCAACATAATAACAATATTTAAGGTATAATATGAAATTACGTAACTTACATGACACCTGGTAGATATATTTCACATCACAACGGTACTAGCACTAGCGACTTGAACATCCACTGAGCAACTGCTTCGAGAATGTCATTACAATCCTTTTTATATTCTTCCACCCCTTCCATTTATCCCTTCCCATCAAACATCAACTGACAGTATTGTATCAATCGTTTCAAACAACCTGTTATATTAAAATAGCAATATAAATTCCAAGATATACTACAGTTACTATCAAATATTATTTAATTATTTATAGTAATAACATCTATACGATTTTGACAAGTTAAGAGTGGTATATTTCGTAAACACAATAACTAATCAAATTAGATACTTCTACATTGGTCTCAAGCTTCGTAAATGTGAGGTTGTTTTACAATGATTCAATGATTTTAATCACAACCGAACTAACTTCCGGAATCAAGGTAATCTCAAGTATTTATTTTTAAATTTTAGACACATAATAATTACATATATCTAACACGGCCATACTGACAAGTACTTCGCTCTCGAAGTACATTAGATACCATTTTTCTACAATTGTAATTTACTTTGGTTTTGTCATTGTCATTTGATTTGTTTTGCCAATTGCCTAGACGTGTCAAGTCCCATCCACCCGCTGCCAGTGGGATAGACTTGCTCGACCAGCGAAAACAGTCATAGTCATAGTCACATTCAGCTAATTATAATTATCTAATACGGCCAAACTGACAAGTACTTCGCTCTCGAAGTACATTAGTTACCATCTTTCTACAATTGTAATTTACTTTTCTTTTGCCAATTGCCTAGACGTGTCAAGTCCCCTCCACCCGCTGCTAGTGGGATAGACTTGCACCAAGCAAATGACCGACCAGCGGAAACAAATTTTATCGGTTACCTCGTCATGCTGGTCCCTTTCACCCGCTGCTGGTGAGATAGACAAGCACCAAGTAAACGATCGCCCAGCGGTCAATAAACATAAGCCAACTACATAGACATATTCATCCGCTGTCTGTGAGACGACTCGACACCAAATAGGAGGCTACCAGCGGCATAGTCATAGTCAACTAATTGTAATTATCTAACACGCCCATAGTGTGAAACTTAATCACATCTTACTGTATGCGGCCAAACACCCGCCGTCGGTGAAGCTCAATCACCCGCAGTCAGTGAATGCCAGACAACAGTCAAGACAAGCTCTTTTTGTATTAATTAAATAAGTAATTAAAACAATATACCGCTCGGTCAACCTGACAATATCATTGCAAATTGTACTGATCATCCTTATTACATTTTCTATTAAACAATTGCAAATATTTAATATGGTCACTCTGTTGGTACCTCACTCTTTAGTAAAAGGTTATTATAAATCAGTTCCGACAGAACTATAAGTTTATTTCAACAATACTATTAGTAAGCATTTTGAAAGTGAAAAATAATAAAATAAAGCTAATTATTAATAACCTTCAACCTTGTCATATTTGTTTATCAGCAAGTTATGTGATATTCGCTATTTCTTTCATAATATAAAAATACAATTATGTTTCATTTACTTTATGACATTACCAACTTCAATTTTGTAAAGTTTCCTCTAAAGCCATTTTTTAAATTAATTTGTGATCAACAGAGCAATAATATTAACAATTTTAAATTAACTTTCCGTGAACACTTGCATTTTTTTTTCGACCATACAATTCTCAGCACGTTTTCATCGTTATGATGAGGGTTGAGTCAACGACCCGTCGTTACCAATGGTTTCCAGCAGAACACGATTGCTCCAACGTTGATCATGAAAATAGCAAAATAAAATTCATTAGAAATATGTTATGTGAGACTGAGCACTATCCCACTTCTGATGTTAGATTTGATATAATATATAATTATAAGCATATATATAGCTACTTCGCAAATAGCAAACCTTACATGTCAGAATGGTCATTGGTTATATGAATATGGTGTGTAGGGGAAGGATTTCATAAAGAAAAGCACAGAAAGACAAGACTAGATATTTATTATTTCATTTAGACTTGTCAATAATTATTCATCTTTAATGAGAAAGCTATTGTCCGTTCGCAAAACTAGGTCTTCATGGAGAAGAAGGACAAGAAACTCCATGGAAACAGTACTATAGTATTCTATCAACACATTTCTTATATTTCCACAATTTATAGTCATATCCAACAGTTAATTCTATCACTTAGAATAATAGCAACATAATAACAATATTTAAGGTATAATATGAAATTACGTAACTTACATGACACCTGGTAGATATATTTCACATCACAACGGTACTAGCACTAGCGACTTGAACATCCACTGAGCAACTGCTTCGAGAATGTCATTACAATCCTTTTTATATTCTTCCACCCCTTCCATTTATCCCTTCCCATCAAACATCAACTGACAGTATTGTATCAATCGTTTCAAACAACCTGTTATATTAAAATAGCAATATAAATTCCAAGATATACTACAGTTACTATCAAATATTATTTAATTATTTATAGTAATAACATCTATACGATTTTGACAAGTTAAGAGTGGTATATTTCGTAAACACAATAACTAATCAAATTAGATACTTCTACATTGGTCTCAAGCTTCGTAAATGTGAGGTTGTTTTACAATGATTCAATGATTTTAATCACAACCGAACTAACTTCCGGAATCAAGGTAATCTCAAGTATTTATTTTTAAATTTTAGACACATAATAATTACATATATCTAACACACGCGTGTGAAATTGTGTGCATTGTGAACCTAATCGTAGTGCGATATGAACCAGTTTTCGAGGAAATGTATTGAAAAATATCATCTTGTTACTAACGACAGACAAAACGAGTAATGAAGATATGTGTTAGAAGAGGAATAACCTATCAGCACGATGATATACATTAGTTTAAACATTTGATTCGAAATTGGATCATATATCTAAGCATCATTTAAATGTTTTACACAATAAGTGCATAATGCACAATCAGCCTAGAATGTTCCCACTGCTGGGACACAGGACTCCTCTCTGTGAGAGGGAGTGGGCCGTAATCCACCACGCGGGCCAGTCACATGTCTTAGAATTTTTGGTTCTAGGACATGCCGGTTTCCTCACGATGTTTTCCTTCACCGTTTTGAGAGCAGTGGTGATGAAATAATTTACACAAAGTAAAGCGCCTGTCAGGGTTCGAACTTACGACCTACAAGTCGTAAGTCGCTAATAATTCATTCATTTTTGTGTGTTATTGTCAGCAGCAGTTTGGAGTTTGGATTTATGCCCAGATTAATATGTTCGCCCCCGATTACATATGAAATATGGGCGTAGGTACTATATGTACACCTCTGCATAATCCTTCGGGGAATTTAGATGAGTTATGTTATGCGTACGTATGTATGTAGAATCGCGTTAGTTCCCGGTAATACACTTTTCAACCTTATTGCGTTAGTAATAAGGTCTAAGGTCTTTTATAAATATTACCTTCTTCAGCTCCATCATCTAGCGTGATTCCTTCCTGTGCGTATCGCTCGCGTGGCGCCACCAGCAACGCTTCGTGGAACATCGCTTGTAAACGCTCCTAAAACAGGAGATTGATACATTATTAATTGTTAAGGTTCGCTTTGATGTAAACTGTAACTGAGGCCGTACTATGACGTGAATCACGCTCGCCGCGGTCGGACTGTAACCAATTAAATTAATACTCGTCTAATTTACCTCCACTTTTACTTATTTTTAACAATTTAAACATTTATTTACTTAATCAATATGACATATATACATATTTGTAATGTGCTCGTCAAGACCTTTCTTTTGACACCAAACATGTCATTATTATCTCAATTTATTTTTTTTCGTGGTCAGAAATTTACGTGTAATGTCCACCATATTAAATTTAGGGAGAATTTATATAGAAAACGGATTCTAATAAGTTAGTTTTATCTGGTATGCTGCTGCTGTAATAGTCCTTAGGTGGATCCGCTGTGGTAGCTCGTGAAATTCAAATTTTCTTGCGTTTTCTTGCAATTTGCAGGTCAGTGTCAGGTTGTATCTTGATCAAAATATGATTCGCGGCAAAAACAACTATGTTTTTACATAATTATAACCAGGAGGAGCTCGTGGCTAAGTAAAAACAGCCGCACGGGTCGATCCATCAGGTTAAGCTACGCTTGCCGGGGTTGTCCGTGGATGGGTGACCATCTTTACATATTGAGACTCCTCCGTGCCTCAGAAAGCACGTTAAGCCGTTGGTCCCGGCTGTCATTCGTGGATCTTTGACAGTCGTTACGGGTAGCCAGAAGCCCGAAAGTCTGACAACCAGCCAAGAGGTATCGTATTACCCAGTTAATGGGTTGTGGAGGTCAGATAGGCAGTCGCTCCATGTAAAATACTGGTATTCAGCTGCATCCGGTTAGACTGGAAGCCGACCCCAACATAGTTGGGAAAAGGCTAGGCAGATTGATTGACCCAATTATAACCATAAGAATCATCAGCACATCTCTATATGTTAGATTTGCCATGGTTTGGTCTGATTTCCGAAATCAGACCAAACCACGACAACTCTATCTAAGATGTATTGATCAATTTTTATTTACATAAAAATACATATTTCTTACTGTCGCGAATCATCGAGATACAATCTAAAGGGCCCCACATACTACATAATCCGTCTGCCGGCGAACAGCAAGCGGACTGTAAATGTGTGGGGGGCCTTACACTGACCAACAAATTGCAAGATAATTTTAATTTCGCGGGCTACCACAGCGGATCAACCTTAAAAATGAAAGATAACGCATACATACTTGTAAATAGTTGGAGAGTAATTTCGACAGCGGAGCGCCGCTCTGTTGTCCGGCACACATTGGGTTGTCAGCTCCCGGCGTGTCGAGTAGTAAGATTGATGCTGACGTTCGAGCTGAAGTTGATAGATTCCTGCGAAGTTAACAAAGCAATAAATAAAAACATCATAAAGTTGGCAAGTCTAGTTGCCAGCTGAGTATTTAGCGGACCCTTGATATTACAAAGTATCAACACTCTCAAAGCTTCCCCCCCCCCCCTTCCCCTAAGGCCCCCCTCGTAAGGTCGGTAATTACAGAAACAATTAAAACACCATTGTGTCTCGTGTAGGTCTACGTTCGATGGGTACGATACAAAGGGTAAATGCACTCAATTTACTAGTTACTAGCTTTTGCCCGCGGCTTCGCCCGCGTGAAGGTCGGAAATTATGCTACGGGAACGTACTACCGGGAGAAAAAGTATCCTAATCCAGGTCATGGTCAAGTAATGTAAGAGGGGTTCGGGTCGGTATGATTCGGCACAGCCGGGCGGCAAAATCAAATAAATGTAGAATATATTACGTTAGCTCGTAATGTGTTGAGCCGACCCGTACATGATTCAGCGAAAGTACATGCCGACCGGCACGAGCCGAATGGAAGCCGACCCGAAAAAGTATGTAGCATTTCTAACAAACGAAACAAATTAGTTACCTGTTGACTAGTGCAGCAATAATATTGAAAGTCTCGTTGTACAGTCCGGTGACGAAGGCGTCCACTGCCTCCGTGCCTGACATCTCGCGTTCGTTCGAAGGCGATGGAGTTCTGAAAAGTAAGCAACACATTTAAATTATGAACATTGATTTACCATGGGACTGTTTCAAGAGTCTGGACGATAGCCACTATCTTGCAGATGAATAAAAAAAATGTGAAATACCCATATTTGTTAAGGAAAATTCACACTTCTTGTCCACAGTAGCCGAAAACAATAGATTTACAAAAAGAGATCCCACCAAGTTAAAAACCAATTTTGTAACAGCACTTCTCCACTACACAAACAGCTACCTTGTGTCCATAAAAAATACCATCGTATTTCAAAACTAATAAGAGAATTACCATTAAATTTTAATTTTTTTTCTAAAAACGTGGCTTCTTCAAAATATTTTTTACTAGCTGCGCCCCGCGGTTTCACCCACGTAGACCGGGATAAAAAGTAGCCTATGTGTTAATCCAGGATATAAGCTATTTACATACCAAATTTCATCCAAATCCGCCCCGCCGTTTGAGCGTGAAGAAGTAACAAACATACACACACACTCACAAACTTTCGCCTTTAAGTGTGATAGTGTGATACAGTAAAATATTTTTTTGATTAAAAGGGTAATTCTTATTAGATTTATTTAGTTTTATAATACAATAAATGTTGTTGTTATTGTGTTTTTATTTTTTATTGTATAATACAGAGTTAATGCATCTTTGTCTATAGTAAAAGTGTTTGTATTGTTTATCCAATCATATGACCAATCCATTATTATGACGGGATGCGAAAACTCTAAAATGTACAAATCATAGTCTATTAGAAACTAACCGCAGATTAGAGTTGGGTTGCGGCGAGGTGGGCACAGTGACGAACACGGCTCGTGCGAGCTCCTCCGTGCCCACGCCCAGCAGACGCGCCGCGCGCTGTCCGCAGCCTGTGCTCAGGAACTGGTACTTTATGCCAGAGCCGGTGTTGGCTGAAAAGGGAAAACACATTAGGTGGTTAGAGACACGGAAACACAGTATTTTTTTACAATGATTAAATTAAAAAAAACTAATCGGGTTTGCAGTTGTCGAAGAAAGCTACATTATTTTTTTCAACGTCAGATTGCAAAGAACTCATTTTCTTTTGTCGACAAATTCCACACCACAAACTCTTTCTACGACAAAATATCATCATCACTATCGTTCTTCTGACCTTATCCCAATTTATTTGTGGTCGGCGCAGCATGTCTGCTTCTTCCATACTTCTCCATAAGTTGTGTTCTCAGTACAACCAAAAATCTTGATATTTCTAAAAACACGCTTCCAATAATATTTTGTTTTACCTACCTATTACAAAAAAAAAAAAACGTGTGCAGTTAAAAAGTTCCATCTCACGTATGATTTAAAATTAAAACAAAATTTTCGCAGTCACCATCTTGGGTTTACATTTTGTCCAGACTATTGACTTTAGCACTCTCGCAAATTATGAAAACGACACCCATGACGAGACATTTGGAAATTTTCGCAGCCGCCATCTTGGATTTTCATTTTGCCTTCACTATCGGCTTTAGCACCCTCAAAAACTATGAAAAGGGTACCCATGATGAAAAATTTTTAAATTTTGGCAGCCGCCCTCTTGGATTTACATTTTAACATGGCTATTGGCTTTCACGCTCTCAAAAACCATAAAAACGATACCCATGATGAAAAATTGAAAAAAATTCGCAGCCGCCGTCTTGGATTTTTTTTTACCAAATTCACACTTTCTCATCTTTTTGAGAGAGAAAGTCGCATGGAGAGGGCATAACGCTTTTTCGTTAGGAAACGATTTCTACCAGTCAACTCCTATCGCAAGCCGCGTTAAAGAACTTCGTTCAAACAACAACTTAACGAGGTTCGCGTTATGAGATCCCACTGAAGTATGAACGTTTTTCCTTAGTGACGATTTCTACCAGACAACTCCTACCGCAAGCCGCGATAAAGAACTTCGTTCTAAAAACGTCCAGCATCGCTCCTATGTCAAACATCGTTCTGTGTTATTTATACAATAATGATTAAATTTTATCGATATTTAAGACCTAAACTACAAATACACTCAGAGTAAGTAGTAATTAACTAAGTTTAAAACGGAATACACTAGATAAATAAAGTAAGAACAGTGCAAGTGCAAATTCGCTAGTGATCAAGGACAATCAATGGGACAATCTATCAACAACACCATCGAAGCAGGTTGGCTATAAATAATTATGAACAACAAGTTGATAGAGAGCTACGAAACACAGGATTCTGGGCCACAATAGCAAAATATATTCGCAAAAAGAACTGTTGCGAATTCAAAGTATTGACTTTTTCAAATGTAAACAAAACAAGGAATTAATAACTGACACATTTATCCAAAAAAGTGACAGGATAATCTTCGTTCGGAAACATTACTTATTATTATTTGAATACATGCGTTTTGAGACTTCGTTCCATTACACACGGAATAGATACTTCTTAATAAAATATTGTATAACAATGGAGAAATGTAACAATATTACATACAGTAAAATACACCGAACAGTAATCGAATAATAATAATACATCGAGTAAGTATAAAACCTCACTCTAAGGCCTCAGTTCACTAAACGAAATCTCCAGAGATAGTTCGACGCTTTTTAACGCAACCATGATGAGTTTTCCAAATACATCGCTAAATATTAGTCGGACCGTACTCGATTTAAATGAAAAAAAAAAAGAAAAAAAGTTAAATAATTACCGGACGATTTATTAATAAACCAGGACATTGAGAAAAAACTGCAATTTTTCTAAGAGATCAGTGGATGCAAGAGCGAACGATGCGAGCTCGAAATTGTAGGACCTTGGATATGAATTGTTAGATTGTTTTCTTGTGACTATTCATTCATACTTTGTCGACTTAAGGAGAAAGGGTTTAAAACGAAGAGTAACTAAAATGCAAGAGCGAGCGAAGCGAGCTCGAAAAACTTTAGCAACTCGCCTCGGAGGTTAGATTTGTTATGTTAATTCTGCTGAAGAAGGAAGAGAAGTTAGGATGCAATAGAAAGCGAAGCGAGCTTGAAAATGTTTTGCATCCCGGAAATTCCATTGGATCTACCTATTGGACCCTTTTTAGGGTTCCGTAGTCAACAAGGAACCCTTATAATTTCGCTATGTCCGTCTGTCTGTCTGTCTGTCCGTCCGTCCGCAGCTTAGCTCAGAGACTCTTAGTACTAGAAAGCTATAATTTGGCATGGATATACATATTCATCACGCCGACAGTGGTAAAATAAAATCATGAAAAAAATTTTTTTTAGGCTAAGTACCTTCTGTACACGTAAAATGGGGTTGTTTTTTTTCTCGTCTTCCCCATAGTGTAGGGTGTTGTTGGATGGGTCTTTCAAAAATATTGTGGGTTTGTTAAAACAATTTTTCGATTTAGGGATCCGTTTCTGAAATATTAAGCTTTAAGTGCTAACTTTTGTTAGACTCAAGTGTCCTCCCCCTGCCAGCTAAACGGTTAGTTTTGGATGGGTGAAAAAATTCAAGGTAGTAGTATATATAACGAAGTTAAAAGGAAAACTGTCACAGCTAAGTAGGCTTTTCCAGTTTACGAGTAATAGTCAAATATTCATGAAACAACAAAAGCCTTCTTCTTAGTCCGCATTATTGTGCAACTACGGAAGCTTATTACTGCGCGTGGCCCGACACGCACTTGGCCGCTTTTTTTTATACGTCTAAGCGCGGGGCCTGTAGCATTTGCTACACTTGATAAGTGGTTAATCTGGCCCTGATGCTTTCCTTACCTTTAACAGCCCCCGCCCACCCCAAATGACATATAGCAGCCATAATCTTCCATATCGCCATCTGTTCGTTCTCAGTGACTGCCAGCAGCTGCAGCGCTTCCTTCAGCGCTGAGAATTCAGCGGGCGCATCCGCTTTCTCAGCGGAAGTCATGAAGGGGTTCGGAGTGTTGATCGGTGACTGGTCGAAGAGCAGCTCGCGGCGGAGGCGGCCGTCGCAGCCGTGGTAGAGGCTGGAAAATAATCAAATATACTCTTTATTTGTATATAATATGCAGAAGAGATACCAAGGGAAGAAAAGAGATGTAAGTAATTGGCAAGCTTTGCTAAGGGCCTGTAGTACAAAACTGCCATTGTGACATTGACCAATCAGAAGCTATTATGGTAGATTGGCATGCGAGCTACTTGCATAGTTTTGTACAAGCTGCAGGCGTGTGTATTCCCTCCCTTTTGTTATGGTAGCCTGGGGTGGTCGTTTCAATTAGCTTTTGATGTCAATCTGGTGTTAGTAAAATATTGTGGAAAACACTGGCTGACGTCTATGGAAACCTGGGCTTGAATCACCGCCTGCGTAAATGTGAACTGCTTTAAGATGATGATGATGATGAACAGTGGTGTTTAATGCTTGTTTCTTCTCTATTATGATGATGTTTTTACATAGCTAAAGCTTTAGTATGTACCATCGGCAAACTTTCCGGTGAACCACTTTTCAACCTTATTGCGTTAGTAATAAGATCGAAAAGTGGTTCACCGGAAAGTTTGCCGATGGTACATACTACAGCTCAGGATCTATTTTAAAAGGTTATTCTACAAATTCCCATTGACAATCCCCATCAATGGGGACTTGTGAAATTGTTGTCCACAAATCCCCATTATGACCAGAAGCAGAATTGTCTCTCATTGTCACCATACTCCATCCAAAAGTTGTCTGTAAAAGATCGCTTTTAGCGATAAGATCGCCCATTGTGTCACCGTATGTAAAATTTCAACATTCATACCTGTATTTTAAATGGTGTGCATAATAAAGAGTATTCTATGACCTGTATGAGACATCCATTGATTTAAAATTAAAATACAAACAACATAATTATTATTTACTAATCACGAAGTCTATTACTACTAATATTATTATTTACTAATCAAGAAGTTTATTTCTTAAGGAAGTAAGAACTCATTGATTATTTTAATACCTAATCAAACAAATTAAAGTAATTACTAAATTAAAAGCCTAAGTGTAAAATATTTTAGCAAAAACAATAAAATCACAGTTTATAAACTTTATTGCAAATAATCTTTTACAGACCACCTTTTAAAATAATCATTGAGTTCTTGCCTCCATAAGAAATAAAGACTTCGTGATTATTATATGTATAATAATTATGTTGTTAGTAGTTTATTTTTAAGCCGATGGGGATTTGTGGACAAAAAGTTCACAAATCCCCATTGATGGGGATTTTTAATGGGGATTTGTGGAATAACCCATGTTAAACATAGTATAACAATATCTAAGGCCAGTACTCACGTATGCAGAGCCCTGAGCGGCGCCTGCCCGGGCCTCAAATCGGGCAGCAGTATCTGTACCGACGCAGCCGCTAAGGCGCCGCCGCCGTCGAAGTCCAGAGATGTGAGGGAGACGAAGCGCGATGCGTGCGTGTTTGAACCAGTCCTGTAATCAAGTAGATAGTATATTTTATTTTACATTATATTAAAAGTTCATTAGAATATCTTGACGGTGATTTTTTTAAAGAAAAATGCAAGTAGTCTGCAGACGATACAAAATTTTTTTCAATGCGAAAATTGAACTTACAAATTATTCATAGGTAACAAATCAACCAATCAATCTCAATAACTGCCCTTACCGAGCCGCCTTAAAAGATCGTTCAAACTCAAACTCAAACTCAAAGCATTTATTTCAATTAAACCAATTACAGGCACTTTTGAATTGTCAAGGGGTCGGTCAGTCAAAAAGATGAAGCTAGGCGCCCATTCCAAAGCATAGTAGGTACCTATGGAGAAGTACGGGCAAGAAACTCCACGGACACTCTTTTAAATCAAGATATGGTTACAAAATAATGGTTACATCATTCATGTTTAAATTTTACATGTGAGAACGATGCAGAACGTTAAAAGCGTCCTTAAAAAAAAAAAACAATTCAAATATTTAAATTAAATTAAAATAAGCCGTGGCCGCTAAGGTATGACCAGCCTTCACTGACAGCGCTTGTTCACGAACCCGACGCGTTCCGCTGCTTACTGGCGGATTTGCAGTCTTGCAGGCTTGTAGTAAGTAGGTACCTACCAGCCGCCCCTTTCTCAGCACCCAACACACAGACTACATAACGAATTTACTTTATTGCCAACTTTTATCAGTACGTGTATGAGTACAATGACCCCTTAAAAGAATATTGTTCAATAACCAGTAACCCTGTATATTATAGATGTCAGAAAGTGATTTAGGTAGATTATTGTTATACGATGCGGTGCTGTGCGGCCCGCCATAATGTGTGCGGGCCTTTAGAATATTTAGCTCCGTACTTTCAGTTATTTATTGTTATCATCAGTGAATTTTTTGTCAGATTGGCCGCCCTTAATTTCTGGCCGCCCTAGGCGCGGGCCAGTAGGCCTTAGGGCAAATCCGCCACTATACCGCTGCTACAATAACTTTGCAAATTCATACAAATCGCAATCGAAATTGCTTTTTATAATTTTGGGCCCAAAACGAAGTATTCCATTCGTCAGACCAGAGTTTTGTCTTCAAACGCAAATTGTAAAAAAAGCTGGCGTTTTTGCTTTACTGATGCCCGGTTTCCGAGGTTGTTAAACGGAGTTTATTCATTCGATAGTGACTATTGGTTCTAAACCGTGTTTCTGAACACTTCGTTTAAGGAAGAATTTAGTTTAAAAATCGAGTGAATTACTATCGAGGATTTATCCGAGGACCTCAAAAACAAACATAAGGAAAAAATTCGCTTAAATGAATAATTTTGACGAATCAATAGGTACTTGTTAAGAGTTTAAACTCCGTTTAGGAATTCTTCTAAAACGGGCAATAGACGTGAAGCTACTCACCGAGTAGAACCAAACAGGTGCAGTACATCAAAGGCAGCGTCCAATCGTTCGGGAGTCAGCTTCGATCCTTGTGCGGGGTAAGCGCTGGCCAAGTACCACACGCAATGACGCATCGCTGATGTTTTGCCGGAACCGGACCTGTGGGACAGAGAAAATCATAATTTAAGTTTTTTTCAGTATTGTTTATCTTTCTTACCGTCGGAAGTAGAGAATAAAAGAATACAAGTTTTAAGCGCAGTCCACATTGAGAACGAAGCGCAACAAAGCTATGTTCTTTTAGCTTCGCTTCGTTCTTAGTGTGGACTGCGCATAGGGTGATACATAAAAAGCGAACTGGGCGGGAATAAGAAAGTGACAGAGTCAATTACTTCCACATGCGAAAAAAAGAGAGCGCAACAATGCGCTGGAACCAAAATGAAAGCGCCAAATCAAATAAAAATTGTTTAAAAATAAATTAAGCTAGGTATCTATCAAAAATATTTTCAGCCAGAGTTTTCAATTAACACGCATATTTTGAATGCAGTTTTGCAATGAAATTACTCAGTGTTTTAGAATTACAGAAAAAAAACATGAAAAAGTAGAGGTCTTTATGGAATTAAATTCTATCGAGGTAAAGTCGATCTAAACACTTTTAGATGTAGCTTAGGCCTTTTGTAAAGCCTTATCCCGCGTCTTATTTAAAAGCGATCGCCGCGCAAATACACGATCGTTCAAACGTTTTGTTCGGTGAATCTGAAAGCGTAATCGTGCCGACAGAGGGCGCTTTCCGGTTTTCCGAACAAAAAGTGACATATGCTCGCGACCGACCGCGTATTCACGCTACGATCGCTTTTGAATAGAACGCGGCCTTATTCACACGCTTATTTACGCCTCCCATCTGAACGGAGCCTAAGTTTCAATGAGGGTTTTCTGAAATTGCCTAGGTGGCAACAATGAGACGTCAGATCCAGGCAAAGCGCTTATATTTTTTTTTAGTCGTGACTGAATGATGAACGAATGATGAACATCATTAGTTATATATTTTAATTTCACTGTCGAAATGGAAGACCTCTTGTCAAAGTGGTGCCAACTGGTGGTGTGAATTTTCATGAAAACCCTTATTAAAATCAGTCATCAATATTCAGCCGAAATACGTCCACTGCTGCTGGAGGCCTCCCCCAAGCACCGCCACTTCGATCTGTTTTGTGGTTCTCGCGTCCAGCGGATTCAGGCACAAGAATAATTTGCCATTTTAATTTAATATATCTATGTAGTGGAAAGCAATAATTTAAAATGTCTAGACCAAAGTATTTATTTTAATTTTATTTCGAGTTTTTCCCACACATCTATAACAATATTAAAAACATGTTCGAAGTGATTAGTTTTATAATTAATTATCCAATAAAAAATTATCCAATGATTAAGCGACACTATTCGACCTCCAACGTCCTTATTACGTATGCAAATGGCGGCCGCTAATTCCAATTGCCGTACAAATCTTATTCAACAAAAACAAGTAAACTAAAAATGTACGCGACATTTGCATAACGTTACGCTTATTATTTTCTATTTTAAAGTTTAACGGTTGTAAGGAGAGATAAAACTAGCTTCAAAAAAAAAACCCATCTTGTCTGTTAGAACTTAAAGTTCAAATTGCTTTGCATGATCTGAGCTGGATAGTATCATGATATGATCTTGAAAAGGAATTTCCAAGTGAACTGTTAATAATTATCACTCCATATTTTAACGAGCGGACCTTAATAGATGGCGCCACGCGATAATTTGTCAAACGAGGTTTTAATTTTAACAAGATAATAATACTTCAACGAAAAAGGTTATTATTAGTCTGCAATTAGCAGTGTTTATTTGTGCCTGTTTACCTCGTAAAAAGGAATATCGCGAGAAGACCCGTTTTTAGTTTTGTTTATAATGCGTGTTGATCTAGTAAATAATGGGTTCTGATGTAACTTTTGTTCTTTGCTGTGTGCATGGCTGGCTAAAAATACCATTTTTTCTATAAGCTTCTGTTCTCACTGACAATAAAAACTTTGATCTCCACACTGATTGAAACCACAGACAGATAAATAAATCAAACCCTGATAAATTGATGTACACTCCTACCAACTTATCTGTGAAATGGCGAAAATTGGAACTACGGCAGTCATGTTGAAATGTCTTCGATTGTGCCGACGTAAGCGTAACAAGCGAAACAAACAAACTCACTTTCGCCTTTTTAATATTAGTTAAGTTACTAACCTGCCAAGGAAGACGATAGCCCTGTCTCTTCGTGAAGCCAGCATGCATCGGTGCGTGGACTGCGCGGCTGCGAACACGTGAGGCGGCATGTCATCAGCTCGACAACCACGGAACATTACTGCCACCTGGAAATGAAGGCAGGTTGGTTATAGGGTTTTGGATCTACCTACATAAAGGTGTAAGCCGACGTTCGCACGAACGTAAAAATATCGCGGCGGAATTTTCAACTCTCGATATTGAGCCGAGCTTCGAGAATCCAACAACAACAACAGAGTGCATCCCAGCGCGTCGAAAAACCACACTGTTAGATTTTCAACTCTCGGCGCTAAGCAGGAGCATTGAAAATCCAGTGCGCGAAAAAAAATCGCCGCGAAATTTTTAGTCCGTGCCTACGTCGGCTTACTGTTATAGGACCTTCTCCCTGACCTTTCTTCCAGCTATTTCTGTTCTTAGGTTAGGATAGCCATATTAGAATGTTATTTTCACATTAGACGTTTTTGAACATATTCGAGATTATGTTTTGAAAATAGAACATGGGCACACCAACCCTCGGGTTTCTTAAAACCAAACCAAGTCGTTTACCAGGAGATCTGACATGACTCATCTCAGATTAGCTGTTGAAAATGTTTAACCGCTCACAACGTCAACAAATCTAAGCCCAGAGGACCTAGACAAAGTAATATTCGATTAGCGATGACGCTAGTACAAAATAAAAAAAAAAAACAAAAAAATGTATGGGGTTGACATCAGCTATCGAAGTGTCACGTGATCGTGTCAATGTCACTTTGAAGCTGCAGCGATTGTAGAAGTAGAATCACTTCGAAGCGAATTCCATCTGAGGGCCTTAGATTGGTTGACGTTGTGAACACACGGGAGATTTTTTCCCCGAGGCGATTTGTTTTCACACAGCATTCTCAACGCTCTGCTTAGCGCCGAGAGTTGAAATTCCAACAGTGTCTTTTCGACGCGCTGGAATGCGCTCTGTTGGATGTTAAATGCTCGGCTCAACACCGAGAGATTAAAATGCAGTGTGCGATAAAATCCCGCCGCGATATTATTACGTCCGTGCGAACGTAAGTTTATTGTCAACGTTGAAAAAGCTTTCAGAAACCGGGGACATTATTTATTCCATACAAGCTTTCATCCTCTTTCTAACTCCTTTAGGGGATGAATTTTCAAAAATCCTTCCGTAGGCTGTGTCTGTCAGTGAATAAATAAATGTCAGATTGTAGAAGAAGATAATGTTTTACCTTGTCAGTATAAATAGGAGAGGTGCGCTTCGGCGGGCCAAGTACCAGGAGCGCATTTCCGGCGCGGGCGTGCGGTAGACCGGCCGCGTATCGTGAACGCAGCACGTTGAGCGCACCGCATTCGTTCAGGCAGCGCAGGGACGCTATGTCCTCGCAGCGTTCTAGTTGGGGCGGGTTTGCCTGGAAAGCGATAAGATAGGTTATAAAAGTTGGATTTCAAGGGTACTGGCACGAGGATGGTAATTAGACCTAGAAAGTACCCTTAGATAGGTACCCAAATTTCACATCGGTGTATTCTAGTTTTGCTGACAAAACAGATCTAGTAACCTGTTACTTATAGGTTACTGGAGTTTAGGATTTTTAGTAACATATTTTTAGATTATATTTTTTTTTTTGCCTATTTTGTGTCTCACTGTTGGGCAAAGACCTTTTTCTTCCAAACCTCTCTGTCTGTGCGATCTGGCCATGTTGGCCCTGCAAACATAATTAGATCATCACACCCCTTCGCAGCGGTCTACCTCGGCGGCGATGTCCTCCCTCAGGCATCCAGTGAATGTCGATCTTTGCCCATCTCTTCGGGTGCATTCGTGCGACGTGGCCAGCCCACACTCCCACTTTAGTCTGGCTGTTTTTTCTTCAACATCCGCTGTAACTTGAATTATGGAGCGCAGGGTGGTGTTTCTAACGCGATCTGTACATTTGACACCTATTATGCTGCGTTCCATTGCCCGTTGGCAAATCTTGAGTTTGGACTTCTGTTATTCAGTAAGGGACCAGGTTTCTACACCATATCATCATAATAATATGATTAGAAATAAAAATAGAAACATACTGGAATAGATTGAAGTATTCCCCGAAATTACCCACCAGTTAGATAGTTCATTAGATAATTATAATTAGATAGTTTATTAGTAACTGTGTCCACTGTTTTTAAACGAAGATCTTGCTCCCGCGTTGTTCCCAATTACCTATCACTACTCCAAATAATGTTTTCTGCCTATTCCGACTTATTCCAATGGCATATTTCTAATAATAGATTTGCTGGTATATAATGGCTTATGTCACCAAGCCCGCCTTAAAGGTTCCATCGTTTATTTTCGTAAAAACCGAACTTTGCCGAATAATGTGACTCGTCCAATAAGGGAGTGACGGAATTAGTGTTTCAATCTCTTCGATCAATTATTGATCGAAGTTCAATCTATAATAATTTAGGTGGGAATATAAATCAATTTCTATTGGTCGATACATTTTATTCGCTATATTTCGGGTTTTTCTAAGGTAAACGATAGGACCTTTGAACGTTGTCGTACTGTATTAATGGAGTTGTTTCACTTACTTTCTCCAAATCATCTTCATCAACGCTAAGTATCTCTCCCGTCTGCAACACCCGGACTTTGGCCCTGCCAGTATCTGCCTCCCCATCTCTTACGACAGCTGTGAAGCCACCGCGGTGCGCCAGCCACATGTGATCGGTCTGCAGCCATTCCTTCTCGCATGCTAGCTGCTCTTCTGATTTAGCCTGAGGAAAGAAAATGGATGGTTAACATTTGTAAAAAGTTTGAGTAGTCCGCAAAAAAAATAGTGTGCCTCTTTAAAGCATAGAGATTACTTTTTTTTCTGTGGTTTGTTCTATGATTACAATTACTTGTAATTAATTCATTTGAATAATGTTGATAAAACTAATGCAATCAGAGAAGAAGGTATCCCTCAAATACAATTAAGGCGTTTTAAATAATGTTGATAATATTGTCATCATCTGCCTAGCCTTTTCCCCAACTTTGTTAGGGTCGGCTTCCAGTCTAACCGGGTGCAGCTGAATACCAGCATTTAACATGGAGAGACCCAGTTACTGGGTAATATACGATACCCCTTGGTAAGATTGGTTGACAGACTTTCGGGCTTCTGTAGACCCCTAACGAATCTCAAAGATCCACGAATGACAGCCGGAACCAACACGTGCTTTTCGAGGCTCGGTGATGTCTGGGTATGTAAAGATGGTCACCCATCCACGGACCAACCACGGCAAACGAAGCTTAACTGGATCGATCAACCCGTGCGGCTGTTATTACTTAGCCACGGTGTAGCCATCACAAAAGAGACATCCTCCGCAATTCAAATACTGTGACGGTTACCATAGGCAAATGAATAATCATTATCAAATTATGGTAATCCGTCTAAAAGTGGGGTAAATATGAATATGAGTGGTTCTCGTTGGCCATTAGAAGGCCCAAGTTCACTGGCTAAAATAATCTTGAAACTTAAAACATTCGTTCTCATGGCTCGTCAAATACACCTTCAACCTAATAATTATAGAATTCTATCATTCCTTTATTCCATACGGCCACGTTCAATTACGTCACAGCTTGCAATAGGAGTAGGAACCAATCTATTACATGTAGCAGATAACAGCTTTTACGACAAACTAACGTAGTCAAGTCAATCAATCTGCCTAGCCTTTTCCCAACTATGTTGGAGTCGGCTTCCAGTCTAACCGGATGCAGCTGAATACCATTATTTTACCTGGAGCGACTGCCTATCTGACCTCCACAACCCAGTAACTGGGTAACACGATACCCCTTGGTAAGACTGGTTGTCAGATTTTCGGGCTTCTGACGACCCGTAACGACTATCAAAGATCCACGAATGACAGCCGGGACCAACGGCTTAACGTGCTTTCCGAGGCACGGAGGAGTCACGGTATGTAAAGATGGTCACCCATCCACGGACCAACTCCGGCAAGCGTAGCTTAACCTGACGGATCGACCCGTGCGGCTGTTATTACTTAGCCACGAGCTCCTCCGTCCTCCTCCTCCTCCTCCTCCGACAAACTAACGTAGTCAAGTGCCGGCATAATAATCACTTAACTGCTCGTAGAGATTACAGCACCCTAATTGCGTAACACATTATCAATCGGAGTTGGTTTCATTTTGACAGTTCAACAACATTCATTGCGTTATTTACAATGTTGAGCAGACAAATTTTTCGAACATATGAAGCAATGGATTAGCAATTTGTTTCAAAATGAAACCAACTCCGATTGGTAATGTGTTACGCAATTAGGGTGCAGGTGTGTCTTCTGAGATTATGTTAAAAGAAATTAATTTCAAGTAAAATGATAAATACTATTATTTCTGTGAGTCCGTTTGCACAAACACTTTTACACGTCAATCATATTTTAAATAAAAACTATGAGGTCGGCGTTTCCTACCTGACTACTCTGAGAAGAGAGGCCGAAACAAACTCAGAGGTCACGTCTCTTTTAAAGTCCAGACATAATCTTGGTCAGATCATGTGAAGACCACGTAGATTAGGGACTGAAATGGTCTTTTGAGGAAAGAACCACACCGATTTGAGTGTACTGTCCAGTAAAATTTGCCAGTAATCGTGTAGCTCAAAAAAACAAATGAATGACGATAGAACTTCCGAGGAAGAGACGATACGAAAGGTATCGAAAAGATTAGGACCAAGTCAAAGTTTTTTCCTCGGTTGAATTGAATGTCTGAACAATATTAAAAAAAACCGGTCAAGTGCGTGTCGGACCACGAACAATGAAGGCTTCCGTAGTTGAAAAGAATTTATCGCAAAAACAAACTTAACATTGTTGTTGAATATACGTTACGATCAATTCTTCAACTGCAAGAAAGTATCCCAAAAAAAAAAAAAAAAAATATGTGAGAATTACAAAGTAACTATTTTCGGACTTATTCCTTTACTTGTGCTTTGCTTTGCTTCTTGCCATGATTCTAGGTCAATGGGAAGTACCTCATAGGTTTTGATTTACTTGCGAGTATCAAAATATGTCGCATAAATGGACGTATTTTTGTTTTTTTGTATTTTTATATACCCTCGCGCAAAATTAGAAATTATAATAGTTTTTATGTATCATAAAACCTTGTGTGCTTTTTTATTACGGGAGGACACTGGCAACACAGTTTTAACTAGTGCAGGAGTCAGAGAATTCCATATCTGATGTAACATCTGTTTTATGACAATAAAATTTTTTTTAATTTTTTTTTTTTTTTTTTTTATTGCGTTGACCTAAGTCAACGCAATAAAAAAAAAAAAAAAAAAAATCAAAAAAATCAAGCTTCTAAAAGCTTGATTTTTTAGAGGTCCAAGGGACCATAAACCTACGTATTTGATAATAATTTCAGCTTGGTACCTCCATGTGTTCCTGAGAAAAAGGATCTCGACAGACTGACAGACATAAGGACAACGAAGTGATCCTATAAGGATTCCGTTTTTTCCTTTAGAGGTACGAAACCCAAAGAAAGAAAATAAAGAAGTAACAACACAACAAGAAAAAGAATAAGAACATTCCTTTTACCTGTGGCGTGTGCATGGCGTAAAGAGCGACCAACTAAACGGAATTGTCAAAAACTTGACACAAGCGAATCAATGTGAGGGCTACAAAAAGCAATGTGAGACAATTAAAATCGCCTGCGAAGACGGCTCCTTTATGTAGTGAAGAGAAAATTTATGAGATGATAGTAAATTCAAATATACAATGTAGCAGGTCTACCCATTCAAAAGCAAAGACACACAGCAAGAGAACGGCATTGATACGTCCATCGTATCGTATACCACAAGTAATTCTAAAAGAAGTGTTGTCAGCATCAGTTAGCACTAAAGCTTGTAATTTTCCACCATTAGATTGTTAACGTCGTACCTAGAAAATTACTGAGGCAGTAATTGTGGGTCCCAGGTGTCAGTGATGGCCGATAATAGGTTTTAGTAGATGGTTGTTACTGAGATTTTATTCTAAGTCCTCTTGTAGAGAGAGGAGTTATGTTTTTAGTGTAACAGATTAGTTGGAGACATTTAAGGAGTGTCTAAATTGTTATGGAGTGTAGAACGTATACGGAAAAGAAGTCTTAAAACCTGCTCTTACAAAACATATCATAGGTACAGTTAAATACAGTTAATATGAACCTATACAGCCGTCACCCACACTCGTCACACACAAAACCTACTAGGAAGTCATAAGCACAGCCTACACTGATCGGCAGGCATTTCCGCAATTATAAGTTCAATTGATTAGAACATAAAGAATAGGGATGATGACTAAAAATTGTTCTTTTGACCTTCATGTAGATTTTTAGAAAATATTGGACACGTATTTTTTCTTTTTTTACAAAATCAAAAGATTACGGCGATACTTTGAGTTAAAACATCGCGTGACGTCACGTGTAGCTAGATTTTATACGTACAAGTGACTTAGCGAGCCCCCACTCCCCAACTTATATAAGTAATTATCTATTAATATGATAAAGCATAAAATACGTGTCTAATATTTTTTTATTATCTGACCGACGGACTGACCATCCCTATTATGCCTTGATCATACTGCTCTTGCAGTGCTCTCGGTAGAGTGCTCTGTTCATTTCATACCGAGCACTCGGCCGAGAGCACTGTCTTGCCCATGTCGGTACGTGTGATCAAGGCATTAGCATCGTGTTTTTGCTTATCCTTTGTACTAATCCGCTATCTATGTTAATGCTACCTTAAGGCTCCCGCTGACAGGCGCGACGCGCCTGCGCGACGAGACTCTATAGTCTATTTTTTTTAACAAACGAGTACTGAGTTATGTCTCTCCCACATTTCCGATATTGAAATTGAGATGGGTCATTGGTCGGGGTGGGGCCAACGCATTTGATTTGTTTTGAAATTGTTAAGGCCCGTTCATTTGGATACTTCTAAAATTTACTGTACAGGAGACATGTCCGCCATGGCTCACGCACAAACAATATCGTCTGGTTAACTCACTAAAACACGTGCGACGCGCAGGTAGTTGATGACTCAACTGAATGTACACGTAACTACAGCGTTTGGTTTGTGTGGAACGGACTTTATGTTGATTACGTGGACCAATAACAACGCAGTCAAAATTTTCGGTACTCGTTTGTTTAAAAAAAAAAACAGACTATAGTATATAGAACCATTCCATTCCATGAAGTTTTCCTAGAAATTGTTCTACTAGAGTCGCGTCGCGCCTGTCTTCAGAGGCATTAGCTCCCCATTGCTGCCACATTGTTACTGGTACTAGCTAGATGCAGCGAAGGGCTAGCATTTTATACGGAGGGCCACGGGGTCCATTTTTTACGGTCAACATCATCCTAATTTCCGGCTGAAATCAATACACAGCTCCGTATTAATAGGCCTCTTCTTTCTGCCATATTTCCTGTTCCATGCGTCCCTCATCCAGCCATTTTTGGGTAGGGTCAAATATTTTGATTTTATATTGTGGATTACCTTTTGAAATAATAAGACATAAAATACTTTATATATTTTCTAGCGCCCCAACGTTTATTTTATTTAACATACTTATAGTTTATAACTTGTCTACAATTCGCGCCACGTAAAAGAACCGCACAACTGTAACGTTGTAAAGGATCGTGTCACGTAAAAAGCGCGCTGGCCAACCGCAAAACCATACGTTGTATTAGTTCACGTCACGTAAAAATGGTATGGTTTCGTTGTGCGGTTGGCCAGCGCTCTTATTACTTGACACGATCTATACAAAGTTACAGTTGTCTGCTTGCTAGCGGACTTTTTACGTGACGTGAACTATAGAATCGTTTAACATCGTTAATAAAGGACCACCCAGTCATTCATTTGACATTTCGCGCGCTTGTCATTTCGTAATTGACGATTACATCTCAATGTTCAAACATCACATCTGCTGGGAAGTGGCAGTGATTCTGTCAAATGTCATGTTTGCTATATTTGACAATCATTTGCTTTCATTACTTAGTGCATTACTTAGGCTATTGCATTTTTGGTTATTTCGGGAAAGATGTCTCAAGTAAGTACATACTTGAGATATCTATCCCGAAATGGCACCTACCTACCCAGGTACTATGGATGGATGCTGATAGGAACCTCTAATAACATTTTGAGAGAAAGATAGACAGTGAATTAAAATACGAATAACGGAAAGGGTATGTGATGCTAAAAATAGAACCATCGCACCACAAGCTTCAATACTATCTTCATCTTTTTGAAGAACCGACTCCTTTGGCTACTGAAAAGTGCCTGTGATGTAATTGAAATAAATGCTTTGAGTTTTAAGGTGATATGTAAAAAGCGAACTGGGCGGAAATAAAAAAGTGACAGACTCGATTACTTCCACATGCGAAAAAAAGAGAGCGCTACAATGCGCTAGAACCGAAATAAAAGCGCCAAACCAAATAAAAATTGATTCAAAATAAACTAAGCTATCTATCAAAAATATTTTCAGCCAGAGTTTTCATTTACCTAATACGCACATTTTGAATACAATCGTGAAATGAAATTACTTAGGAATTTAGAATTACACTACAAAAAAGTAGAGGTCTTTTCGGAATTCAATTCTATCGAGGAAATTTAACCCAATTGTATTTTTCTTCAGTCAGAGTACTTATCAAATAGTCAATAAACATATTAATTAATTAAATCCATAAATGCTGTAATAGTGAAATAAATGTTTACAAAAAAGCCCCCCAAGTTATTTTGGTATCGCCTTAACAAAATGCTATACATAGAATATTTCGATCAAAAACGTAAGACCCAGTTGGATACTATATGCAAGTGACGTTAGTCATTTTCTCAAGAAGTTAGCAGACACAAATTAAGCATTCCCACGATCAAATATTCACTGATACAAATAAATTACATTCAACGTCGTCATAACATTAACACAACACAAACTAACTTATGGCAAAACCACCACTAGTTACAAATATTACTAAACGATAAATTTGAAATTACGATATGAAAACAATTTGAAATTCATTGCAAACTACTGCTTGGTAATAAAATAATGGGTAACAAACTATACAAGCTGATAAATATTATGGATATATTTTAGACAAGGGAACTGCCAAAGATATTTACAATTCAAGTCCTAAACAGTTACTATGTCATGGTGTAAGGCTTGGAAAAATAAAAGCAATGTCTGAAGCACTTTCTAAAATTAATAAACGAAGTATTAGATGAGGAAATTGTTTTTGAAGCTCAGTCCTAATCAAATAGTAATTCCAACTCTTGAGAACATTATAAGATCAACAGTGTGATTTCCCTGTTCCAATTTTTTTTACCTGTTCCCTTAAAAAAGAGACAACATATAATATACCTAACTATGAAAACGAGTGAAAACTAATAAATTCTTCAGTCACAATTTTATTTCTATTTGCAGGACTCTCGTATCTCTGGCCACAATTTTTCAACAAGCAATGATTACGGTGGTAGGGGAAGACCAAAGAAACGATGGATGGACTGTGTGAAAGACGAGGCTAGAAAGGGAGTGACTACCGAGATGGCGACTAATAGAGAAGTTTGGAAGAAAAAGACATGTTGCGCCGACCACAAATAAATTGGGATAAGGGCAGGAGAACAGGAGAATGATGATGATGACTATGGTGACAAAATATTTCTACAATGACTATAGAGTATGTCCCGTGATCCTGTCTATAATATAATCACGACTGTTATCAAAAAGCGGCAACAGTAAGGAAAGGCAATAAATGTGAACGTGGACAATAAGGTTCTTATCGCAACCAGATGGTATCCGGCTGTTGACAGTAATTTGTGCTTATAATATAAATACTACAAAATTGTGCACGACTGATACAAAAACAAACATGAAAATAATTCAATAGTAGTCAAGGGTATTTTTATAACAGGACTAAGAAGTTATTAGTAGAGTATATTTAGAGCTATTTTGAAAAATACATGAATTCCAGAATGCGGCTCAGAAGATTCTGATTCTCCCATGGTGTCTCCATAAGTTGTATTACCATATCGAGCGTTTCGTAGCATTCTGGGAAATTTCTGAGCGACCCGAAAATGCCAGTTGTCCATATTATCAAATACCAGGCTTTTAACTTAATACCACCTTCACTAAAGCCACTCAAGAATACCTAACAAGCCGTACGTACATTGCATATCATTAAAATGTCGTAAAATCTAACATATTCCACAAAAAGTGTAGCGTGACAAGTTTTAAGATATTCATAATTAACAAATACATGTTCAAAGTAAATGGAAACTGCCTAGTGAATACTCTGCTAGTAAATACCTAATATATAAGTAAAGTTTATTGTTTTTATTTGTTGTTTACACATGAAGGTTACAGGAGTCAAGTATTATTAGTTCGGATCCTATTCAGTGCATGAATATAACCTTAGAGACAAAATTGCAAGATGGTTCAAACTTTTCCGATAAAACTATTAAAATGGAAAATTGCATTTTTTTATTTATTAGCCTTTTAGTCAAGCAAACAAAGTCTGTGTGACCGAGCTCTGTTCGGGTGAAAATAGAGAAAACGAATTTTACCAGAAATGAGACCTAGCTAGACCGATATTTTGCTCCCGTAGACCCCTATATTGCCACTTTTATTGAAATTGTGAGACGTTCACGAAAATGTGATTACAATATATGTATATACTCGTATATACAAATATTGCTCGTTTAATAGTATATGATGTATTTCAGGCGTTTATTTTTATTTAATTTGTATATCCGTTTGCCAGTCGACACAGGATTCTTCCAATCTTCTCCATTCCCGTACTTCTTTGGCTACTCTATCTTGTTCCAGTGACATGTCATCATCCCATCTTTTCTGTGGTTGACGTCTCTTTCTTTGACCGTTTCTTGGGTACCATTGGGTTACTATTTTGCTCCATTTTTCTTTCCCTCTTATCATTGTGTCCCAACCATTTCCACTTTTCGCAAAATTGCATAGAGGAGATTCAAATAGTAAAGCTATAAAACAAACGTGTCATACCTACACCCTAATTGCGTAACACATTATCGATCGGAGTTGGTTTCATTTTGAAACAAATTGCTAATCCATTGCATCATGTGCGAAAAATTTGTCTGCTCGACAACGTAATACGTATAACGCAATGAATGTCGTAGAACTGTCAAAATGAATCCAACTCCGATTGATAATGTGTTACGCAATTAGGGTGCTGGTACAAACACAAACTACCTTCAACTCATAGAGCCGTACACTGAACATAGTGACCTCACATTCTGGTCGACTTCGTTGTAAATCTTACATCATGAAGAATTGCCGTAAGGATTTACTTTTTATCAGCTAACGCGAGCGGTACAGTAGCTCCATTTTATTATTAATTTGCACTATAATGGTCTGTATATTGTTCCTGGAGCAACAGAAAACTGGATGAAGTAATTGCCTTTTGTAGAAAGCTTTGCTGATACGTTTCACGTTCTATTTTGTCAAGTGTTGTGTTGTTTGTTGAGTTTATGCTCTTTGGTTGCCACAGACACAGATGGGTGAATATATATTATGGAATATATATCCAAAACAAGGTTTCCTTCCGCACTTCTGCTGAAAGGTGAATTTAGTACTAATGGTATGTTCGTCTCTAAGTAAAGCATGGATTGATCATCCGTAGACCGTATCTACTGACATACCTTTCAAAATGTTTCTTATTGCCTTATGCTAGAATCAAGAATTATCACATATTTTGCATTTCAAAGGAAGTGTTTATACTGTCCAAGTTAATAAAATACATGGATTAAACTTCATTACCAGTATAAAAACATATAAATCAAACCACATTAATATAGAAGAACTCCTTAATATATTATAAATAATAAAGCAAACTAATGAGAAACCAAAGTCTCATTTCACAGTAGAATTAGAAAGAAATCAACTTTGTGTATCATAAAATTCAGAAAGTAAATGAGAAACATTCGTTTTGTTTGATTTTGCATTAATATAAGAAATGGGAACAGTTTAATTTATTGTATGTTTTAGAGACAAGTGTGAATTCATTAGAATATTTGATTACGTTTAATTTCATTTAATTAGGAAAAGATAATGCTTTTAAAATTTTGTTTTATTTTAATGGAAGAGCTTTGTCAAGTTGTTTAGGAACATGTGTGCTTTCTTTCGATGTATTTCTGTGTCAATTTTGCTGATTGGTTGTTTCTTATGCTTCCGGTTCAATTAGTTAGCAATTTATACTTGTAATCTATAAAGGGTCAAATTAAATTAGCTGGCGTAACTCCGCAGACGTGATGGGTATCGGTATCATAATATTTGTTTTGGGGTCAATGTCCGCTGATAGTGTTGTTACTTGAAGTGTGCGTTGATAAAATCTGTTGAGATATCGATACCATCTGTGAACTTTACACAAAATGAAACTGATTTTTAAACTGATATTTTAAGTGACCATGGTACTACGGTTGATCATACCAAAAAAAAAACATCATCAAATTAATTTCTGTTTTGTTTAATCATGTTTAAATATCGATAAATAGTCATGATTAAAGAAAACAGAAATCTAATTAGCTAGCTAGCTAGCTAATTTAATTTGATCCTGTATAAAGGACTTAAGGAGATGATGGACAAATGTTTTCCTTCATTTATACTGAATCCGTCCACGAGTTAAGGCACGCAATTTATTTAAAACCCAATATAATGTATGTTAAGAATAAGGTATCATGCTGCTCCGACCCTAAATAAATTGGGATAAGAACAGGAGAACTATGATAAAGAACTAGCATAACTTGAAATATATCTAGCATTGCACAAAACATCAAACAAGATAGTTAAAAAAATAAGTTTAAAAACTAAAACGCGACTACTGAAATATCACGCTCTAAAAAGTATGAAATAAGAAAATATTCTCATCTGAAATTAGAAAAAGACAGACAAATTAAAAATCCGGAGTCAAACGTAATCTGTTCGATTTATGCCCACATGACGTGTGACTCAGGATTTTTAATTTGTCTGTCTTTTTCTAATTTCAGATGAGATTATTTTCTTGTTTCATACTTTTTAGAGCGTGATTTTTCAGTAGTCGGGTTGTAGTTTTCAAACTTACTTTTTATTTAAATTATTTTGGGGTTATCATTTCGTGATAAAGTATTTGCGGGCCCACTTAATATATATTATTATGTATTTTGGGTAGGTTTGGAGAGAAATGTTTGGCTCACATCTGAGCCGTGATTTTAGAAATTATTCTCAATTATCGGGTGTATGCGAGCAAAGCCGCGAACAATAGCTAACAATATATATATATTTTTGAAATGTGCTAATTAAGCCCTTTAATTTGATACCCAACCCGGCATCATTAAATTTTTTTTTTTAGTTCATGACTTTGTCCTCTAGAGGGCGCCATATTCAATTAAATGTGATGTAACATAGCCTATAACCAGCGGACAATCAAGACGCTTCCAGCGATATCTCTTTTGTCAAATTATGATAAGCAGTTTAGAAGTTATGAGGGAACATAGGAACATACATACATACATTCCGGTCAAAATCATAAGCCTCCTTTTTGCTTCGCTGTAATCGGGTAAAAAGTGAAATAAATACACTTCTGGACACATCTATTGGCCCACCTTAGAGTTTAGGTTTCGATGGCCCCTACCGAAATATGATTGCTAGATTTAACAAAAACTGTTGATGCAGTTTTAAACCTGATACATTTTACCATCTTTTTCGATCGTATTGTTTTAAATTTGAATTCAGAATACCATACGACATGGAGCTACGCCTAACAAGTCGGATATGCGCCTTGTTAAAGGCAATTGATTTTTGAATAAAAAACATGTTTTATCAAATAAAGGTTTAATTTAATAACGCGTGTTGCCTCCATGGGCATATACCACAGCTCTCATACGATTAGGCATAGAGTTTATCAACCGCTCTATGAAATTTTGAGGGATCATCTCCCATTCCTCTTCTATGGCAGTTTTCAACTCCTGCATCGTCTGGGCAACTGGCTGACGAGCCCTAACACGTCTGTTTAGCTCGTCCCACATGTGCTCAATGGGGTTCATGTCTGGGCTTCTGGCTGGCCAGTCCATAACTGTGATGTTCACATACCGAAGATATTCCCTGACGATGCCGGCCGCATGGGCTCTTGCATTATCATGCATAAAAAGGAAATTTGGACCCACATAGTCCGCGTATGATATCACGTGAGGTTCTAAGCACTCACGAATGTACCTTTCAGCATTTAATGTTGGCAGCCGTGGTCCTGTAACAACCTCAAGTTGAGTTTTGCCGCTCGCGGATATACCGCCCCAGACAGTCCATGAGCCACCGCCATAAGCAACCCTCTCTTCAAAGCAGCATTGTGCGAAAGGCTCTCCCTTACGTCGGTAGACCTTCTTCCTTCCATCATTGCCATGTAACACAATTTTAGACTCATCAGAAAAGAGTACACGGCTCCAATCTTGCTGTGTCCAATTTAAATGACTGCGTGCGAAATGAAGGCGCGCTATTCGGTGGGCTCGCGTTAGTTTGGGGCCATTAGCTGGCTTGTGTGGTACCATATCGCGTTCTTTTAACCTTCTCCGAACAGTTCGAGCGCTCACAAATACTCCGTGGAAGTCGCGAAGTTGGTTTTGTATCTCAATGGAGGTAAGGTGACGATTTCTCAAGCTGGTCGTCACGATGAATCGATCCTGCCTTTCAGTTGTGACCCGAGATCGTGGCCTTCCTTGGCGACGAACAAAGCCGCCAGTCTCTAGGTACCTCCGATAAACATTTCGGACCGCAGATCGACTTAAATTAAGTTGAGCACTCACGTTTCTTTGGCTGTGTCCGGCCTGAATATGTGCCACAGCTTGGGCGGCGACTTCAGGTGAAGTATCCATAGATTATTGATAGAACCTCACCTTAATGTTAAGAATAAGTAATGTTTGTTGCAAAACCAAAGATATCAATCACTTTTTCAAGAATTAAATCCAAGTAAACCAATAAAACCAAGTTTTCTTAGTATTCGATTGTTTGATATCAACAAACAGGCTCCAAATTGTCTTTTGTTTCTTTAAATTCTGTGTTCGAAATTCAAAAAAAGACTATTGAATGAAATTGTGAATGTGCCAGGTTCAAAACTGCATAAAAACTTTTTGCTCGACCTAATATAAAATTTTAGCTAGGACCAAACGAAACTGAAAATACAAGGTGGGCCAAAAGATGTGTCCAGAAGTGTAGTAACGTCAATACAATACAATGTAAAGTTACAGAGCGTGAGTGTTTCGATTTAATTTTAGCCTCCGGAAACTTAGCGTTCCAGTTGGCGGATGATGCATTGCTACACCCACGTGATGCAGGGCTGATGCTTGCTTTAAGAGAATAAATATTGGGATGGGCACATATTTCAAGCTTCTGTATGGAAGAAATATTGGTCTTCTCAGCATGATGGATTGTGTAGTTAACTATCCTGGTTAGTCGGGGGAGGTTTCAACGCTAAAAAGATCGCTGCTAAAGATAATTTAATTGGCAGATGGTTTGGTACAGAAAACAAATTCTATTTTGACGATCCACTAGTACTGTGAGACCTTACATATCGTTAGCTCTTGTTGGTATTAACCAATTACTGATTGCAGCACCTCCAACTATGTTAATTTTATCTACAGCTCTACAAACAACTAAACCTTTAAGACCTTCTTCTACCCAAACAGCATCAACACAACCTTCTTCAACCATTCAACCACAAACATCACCAAAACTTCTCCAAGCCAACATTTCCTAATCCGCCTCTTCTAAACACTCCGTGGGCGGGCAGCCCTATGGCCTATATGGCCACAATTTTACGACCATTTTATTACATCGCAGGTGTCTGAATAAACACTGTCTACGTTTAAGGGTGACCTACTGAGCACATCTGTCCGTACCCGGAACAACATTACGAGTTACGACACGTTACTCGCTGTTTGACGCGGATGTGGCGATATAGGAACCGAATTAGATTTTACTGGTAACTTCAAATGGATGGGAGGTTTCGATATGTGGGTACTGAAAAATGGTGGTGCCTTATTAGATTATTTTGGGTTTAATGTAGATCTTGAAGTAAAACTTACGAGATATTTTGGATGACGCAATGAATACAAAGGTGCCACAAGCGTTAGCAAAAGCAAAACAATTAAAAAAAATATTCTGATCAATTTAGCAAATGTGTCACAAATCATGGTACAATTTAAATCGAGCAGACAGATATATCTTTCATGTTTCAATACTAAGAAATAAGAGGAATCATTTCATCAAGATACAAATTATTCTGTTTAGAATCTCGGTAGGCTTGTCAGCCTGTCGGCAGACGTTATGACTTGACTGGCTATTGTTGCAAGCCGGGTAACAGTAATGCTATGAAAACTTTTTTACAAAAAAATACAACCGACTTCCAAAAACAACACTACAAAGTGAAAAAACTTTTTTACAAAAAAAATACAACCGACTTCCAAAAACAACTACAAAGTGAAAAATAACTGTAATTTTGGAAGTCGGTGTCTAGTTAAATGTATTTTCGTTTTTTGCCACCGACTTCCGAAATTAAAGTTATTTTTCACTTTGTAGTTGTTTTTGGAAGTCGGTTGTATTTTTTTTGTAAAAAAGTTTTTATTTTTCACTTTTTAGTTGTGGAACCTACCCCACACAAATTCTAATACCACTACCTGCAAAACAAAGTACTCGTAGAACATCATCCATATAAAAGTGGGGAAAAAATACGTATTATTGAAGCTAACTCAAAAACTACCAAAGCAAAGTTAATAAATTTTATATGGGACCAACTGTGATGTATACCCTCTCGAATAAAACAAAAACAATCCAAATCGGTCCAGCCATCTTCGAGTAATCGGGGAACATACATAAAAAAAAAAAAAAAAAAAGGTTCCGACGAATTGATAACCTCCTCCTTTTTGAAGTCGGTTAAAAATTAACGGCAAATAAACTGTAGAATGTCAAACACATGATCAGCAAGCAAACAAAGATGCACATATTTATAAATGGAATAACCGCTATACTAATTTACGAATAGGACTTCGCTCTTGCAAAACATGATTAAATTCGTAATTTAAAAAAATACTTAGATCTCATGACAAAAAGGGAATGGGCAGCAAATAAGACACTAAATAAGTTCCATAACTAATTTTTGAACGTGCACTTCCCAAAGGTTGCGGGGCGTGAGGCATATTTTACACTATTATTTTATTAAGCACACCCACATAAAACTCACGAAAACTACACAAAAACACTGATTGCATCTCATAATGAGCACCAAAGTAGAGACAAATGCATGGTTTGCGTCAAAATCAACGGCTATTGTTGTGTGGCCCTGACTTGAAGCCCTAATGACTGCAACTCGTGAGTCGCCATATAAAGACGTGTTTTGTGCATATCTTTCATATTGTACTAGTACTGACGTAACCGCTTTATTGGTGTCTGATAGTCGGGAGCTTTCGAAAATTGAGAGGTTCTATTCAAAAGTTCTACACATACATAAAGCCACAGATAATATAATACTACGATAAGGGGAAGCATAGAGCAGATGAAAGAAAGGAAATATGAAATAAGCCGCATTTTGTCAAAATTAAACCACGTGGTATGTTCCGTATTCACTATCTATCCGTCACCATAATTCTATAGTCTACACTGCTGCTATTAATCGACGAAGCGTAACAAATATTTCCATGACAGTAGCAGTAAGATTTTTAGTAGTCCAGTCAAATATAACAAATTAATTCTAAGTTTTATCCTCGAAATAAAATAAAACCAAACCGGAAAATTATATACGAAAACCTTGTTTGGCCTGCATCCAAAATTGAAGAGTTGTTACGAATAAGAGGGAAAAAGTGCAGTTATTTAACCTGAGAAGGCTCACAAAATGGGCAAACTTCCAATACAATTATGTAGATGTTAAAAGTGCTTCCATACCTGTTTACAAGATAATGATAAATATAGAAGATGTCAACTCCTTATCTTAGGGTGCTGTTGCCAGGAAATATGCTCTAAAAATGGGAGGTCGATATATGCGACGACACCTTCAATTTCCTCACGAAATCGATACCAGTCATACAGTTCAGACAGGTCATTGTTATCTTTGATTCATGAATCGATGCTTTTTTTTGATATATCGATATCGAAATAGGTTCGATTCATTTATGTTTACCTTAAGCTGCTGTTAAGCTGAAGAATATCGATTCTTAAGCTCATGACAGAAGCTTTAGTGCAAGAAATGGGACCCAGAAGTACACTGTAGCATCTTAGCTTATCCAGCGTGCCTATTGTTAATGTCCTACGTTTGTTAGTCAACAGCATGTATCAAGCCATTGATGAATCAGTCACATATTATCGTGTACCTTAACTACGGTATATAACTAAGAGTTGCCTTCCATTTAACAATAAAGGCTTCGTGTTTTTTAAACCCAATAGGTACCAGACTTCTGCAAGTTAGTTACTAGGTGCTAATAGATCAATAAATGTATGTGCGTAGTTATAAAAGTCAGTATCGACACTTTAGTGTTAAGCTAGACAGAACATAGGATAGATGAAATAATCCAATCGATGTTACCAAACCGTTTGACATTATCCACAATCGTAAAACTAGTAATTTTATCGACTACAAACTGCTGATGTTAATGGTAGTGCGGATTAACGCCATATTGGATGGGGTCGATTACAAATATTATTAAACTTCACATAGTGGACACACCATAACGAACAAAATATAATTAACTTAATTCCTCAGATGCCAGTAAAAGTTAACTAGCAACAAGAAAATAAATGTAACAAAGAATAATTATAACAACACAAAGAAGCTCACACCATCTTATACATAGATTAAAATGGATCCTTCAAGCCAAAGTGCAATGAGACATTTCCAAGACAAGGCAGGAAACCAAGACATTAAAATCAATAACAACTATTTTGTTTCGTACTTTATTAGGCAATCAAATGCCTAACTAAAATCAAAATCCGACTTATTCTCGCTACTGTTCACCATCCAATCCAATATTTTACCCAAGACGGAATTTCAAACACGCAAAATTAAACCAGCTGACTTAAGACAAAAGGCTGACAGTATCAACTAATGTTAACACTAGTCACGCTAAACAACCGGATTCTGGGCTAAAGCGCACATTTCAGGAATTCCAAGTAATCTACTCTTAAATGTTTGTAGTCCAGATCGATTTATATTAAGTATTTTGAACAATACGAATTCGAGCGAATGTTGGAAGGGTATTTACCGATGCTGGATAGACAATTTGGATATCTGGACCTTTGAATTCCTCTGTAGGAAGCTGTTTAGCAAATTACTGAATAATAGTGTTAAAATTTCTATTTTACATTCTGGTGACGTCGCAGACGACTTACAAAACAGATGAGATGGATGCACTTTTGATGACAAGGACGTTTTTTGTGTCAGTTTCGAGCTATATATAGGTTCAGATTAAATATTATTACAGCCATTTACTTAAACTAACGCGCTGTAAATATTGTTTCACTTGAATTACCTAAACTGTTAACCTACTTAGAAAAGTGATTTTTGGTATAATCGTAAATGTCAGTTTACATCTATCTATATAAATAATAAAAACTGTTTTACAAAAAAATACAACCGACTTCCAAAAACAACATTACAAAGTGAAAAATAACTTTAATTTCGGAAGTGGGTGTCTGGTTAAATGTATTTTCGTTTTTTGTCACCGACTTCCGAAATTAAAGTTATTTTTTACTTTGTAGTGTTGTTTTTGGAAGTCGGTTGTATTTTTTTGTAAAAAAGTTTTTATTTTTCACTTTTTAGTTGTGGTACCTACCCCACACGAATTCTAATACCACTACCCGCAAAACAAACTAGAACATCATCCATATAAAAGTGGGGAAAAAATACGTATTATTGAAGCTAACTCAAAAACTACCCAAGCAAAGTTAATCAATTTTATATGGGACCAACTATAATGTATACCCTCTCAAATAAAACAATTTTTTTTTCAAGTCGGACGACTCTGTAAAAAGTCATGCGTGGTCATACATAAAAAAAAGCATACGTGTCGATTTCAGAACGTCCTCCTTTTTTTTTCGTCGGTTAAAAAGAGAAGTCCTGACTAACTGACTGACTGATTGACTGACTCATCAACGCCAAGCCCAAACCATTGGACCTAGAAAGCTGAAAGTTTGCACAGAGGTTCCTTTTGTAATGTAGACAAGGAATAAGGAAGGAATTCGCGGCAGTACGTTCCCGTGGGATATTTTCCGAAATCCACGCTGGCAAAATCATATTCAGCATAGCCTTTTTTCTATATCCACATTGTTGGGTTCGGCTTATACAGATTTATCAGAATCTACTAACCTGTTTGGTAATAATGCTATTAGATATTCGTGCTTCAAAGGGCCGCAAATAGGAATTTCGTTCATCGAAAGCATATGCCCTGGAGCCCAAGAGTCAATACTGCAAATAGATTTATTATTATTAGCTACGCCTATTTACTATTAATTATCTTTATCTGGGACATTTGAAATAATAAGTACATAGTAAAATATTTCAATTTTATTGTATCTCATAAAATTGCATTGCAAATTGTGCACAATTAAACAAATTTCAAATTATGGGGCTTTGTGTCCTTTTATGGGTTGTCAGTGACACGACTAATAACTCAAGACAAAAATATATTCTAGTACACTAGATCGTGCTTGCAGCATTGTTGTATATTTAACAAACGCCGGCTACCATAATAGTACAAATTGATGAGGTTTGGTGCAAACCAAAACTGATAAGGCAGACTGATTCCTGGATCAAAAAGAAACGTTTAATAATAATCAAGCAAACCAGACCTTTCATAAAGCTACTCAAAGTACAATCCAAGAATCGCTTTGATGTTTGGTGAGAATGTGCATCATGTTAATAGAAAACTAGTAACCTTAGTAATTGACCAGGCATTATGCATGAATGATACTATTAAATGAAGCTCTTTCAACTACAGCACCGACAACTCACCACCGTCGAGAAAGTCTTCAAACAAGTCAGGGTGTTATTACTCGTAACGGCGGTGACAGTAATGATCTAAGTGATCTCAGTATAGCACAGGAAACTGATAGTTATCGATCTGTTCATGCTACTAATAATATTGGAACGGGCGAAGGTGCGGCTGGTGATTAACGATGATTAGCAGGTTAATGTTAAGTGTGATGTAGGACGTGGAGGAAAGTTGTCATGTTTGTGGAGTACAGTCGGTGAAGTTCAAGGGCGAGAGGAATTTTAAATGTGTAAGACATTAATAAAGAAGTTTAAATTAGGAGCAAGCAAAACTATAAAACTAAACTAATAAAGAAGCAACTCGGCAAAGAATCAATTAAATTAAAACCTTTAAATGAATACATTCTAAGTTTCAAATATTTCATACCTTTTTCAATAGACTTTATGACCTTGAACACAATAAAGACAGAAATTATCACATACCACGAAATCCATGATGTAACAATGAAAGCAATGCAGATGTTACAAAAGTGCCAATGTTCACACATGGCAATACTGGCCACAGTCGTGATTCGGGAACTAATGGTGAATTAACATGGCCATGTGATAGATATGAAGTATTTGTTGGTGGAGTATCAATTTCGTGGGTTACGTGTGAAAATAGAGACAACATTATTGGAAAGAAAGGGAGTAATTGGTGTGACAAAGTTTGATAGAGATGATATCATTAGGAAACGCATGTGTACTCTTGATGGATGGAACATTGTTGTTTTGTACATCATACTGACTATAGCATCATAATTGTTCGTTTAATTGATTTGAATACAGATAAAGCAGCACTAAAGCATTTAATTACATCAAACATTAAGTATGTATCGTTAAGGACCGATATAAAATCGGCCCTAAGACGAGGGCTTTTTCCAGCCAAGGTGTGAATAGACATCTACCTTTACTAACTGAATAGCTATCTATTCGGCTTCAGTTGAATCAAGACGCCATCTGCAGTCGATTGCTAGATACTAAAGACCAATGCAATACGCAATATAAAAAGAAAATTACGCACATCAACCTATCTACGTTTCCATCTATCTAGCCAACAGTTGTACAACTTAACAATTTTATCCCCATTAGAAAATCGTTTACAGTCAGTTAACTCGTACTAGCTAGCTATAAATCTTAGTCAGTCGACAGCCGATGGCTTTTAATTCCCCTATTTAATGGTGAATTTATAGAAACGTTTACATTATTATGTTATTATGTGTGTCCTTTGCAATTATTAGATTCTAGTGCATGGCTTTATTAGCATAAGGTATTTATTGAATGATTGAATAAAATTGTATTCTATTTAGCTTTCTGGCAATTAGAATATTGTAAATGATGGCTGAAAATTCATAGCCTTCTACTGCAATGTAACATTATGTTATCTATTTTATTATTTTTGGAAACTGTACCTTTCTACGTCACGATACACTAAGTCATCTATGACGCAAATGTAATCAAGACGACACTATAAGCCTGCATCATGATGAATCTAAGATAAATAATAAGATATCTACTGATGATAGAGATAATAAGGCGCCTCTATGACGACACGTTAGCACGTCACACTTAGGATACATATGAACACAGTATCAATGAACACACTATGGATAATCTAGCTAGATATGTAATCATACTTGGATTCCCTGGAGTGAGATACTTTCTATGACTCTAATTAGAAAATGCATTTAGTTGCCTTTACTTTCGTTCTTAAGAACGAAAGTAAAGGCAACTAAATGCTTAAGCTACCAAACGAAAAGCATATGAATATCAGTACTCGTTGTGTACCTTCTTAAACTATCTACTACTACCATTATGTATTTGTAGTACCTACACTAAGGTATCTTTCTATATCCACGTATTTCTACGACAAAACCTTTCTTTCTATATCACAATCTTCAGAATACTTTTATCGCTATTATTATTCATTCATCCTGTCAGAGGTAACACCAGACAGACATCATTACACCATTATCACCATTCAAAACCCACTATGCATACCTAAACTTTGAGATTCCATCACGTATTTTAACGTCTCCATGACACACCGCGCCCAAAATGGCGCCTGTTTTGATTTACACTACATCGGATTAGAGATGATGTGCTTGTCGATAATCCGCGATATGTTTTGATTAGTAATTGTTTTTACTATGGCGGCCTATATTATGGCATTCGCAGGTTCTAGTTTTTAATTTGGCGATGCTTAGTTCAAGCTGCAATTTCGGGCGAATAATTTTAGGTGATTGAAAAAGCTACTTGAGCTTCTTGCCAGTCTTAATTCTTAACCTATTAAAAATTAAAATTTTTATTTTAGTGCAATAATTTTACTTGATTGATTGAGCTTACTACCTACCTATGAACATTCGCTTGGTATAATGTAATACGGGTATTATCAAACCGTCAAATAGCTCTTACTTTTTCTCGGAGAAAAGTACCTATTTGATATTAAATTTAATCCAGGATGCGTTTTGCCAAAACCATCTTAGATGTTTCACTGTTAGTAGTGATAATAAAAAATACTTCCAAACTCCAACGTATAAAAAATACATCAATATGTATATTTTTAACAATGAGATGTTAGATAATTGTAGGACATACAAACAAACATAAATACCCTAAATCCGACTTAGAACAGAATAATATATCGCAATAACTTTTATAAAGTAATAAATATTGAGCACGATTTTTTATAGCAATACATTAAAGACGGTATGCGAAAGGATTTCATGTTTTAACCATATTTCTTGAAGGTTAGGAGAAGAAAAAATGTCATTAGACTTAAATCCTTCTTAGGAGACAGATCAAATTGGCGATTAAGTATCAGAAATACATAATAACAATAACATGAACGCCTCTGGTGAACTAATCATCATCAATTATTCAGCATATCAACTTTGTCTACGTGTGTCTTTGTCTTTGTGTATGGGGGAGACGATTTTCAGCAATGAGCCATAAACCTCAATAAGTAATATAAAGTAACAAAGATAAGATCAAGGTTCTGATAAGTAATGCAATTATTGCCAAACCACTTACGAAATGTTCATTGATGATAAGTTTAATGAACCAATCATTTGAATGATAACATCTCAGAAACTAAAAATCATCTAGCATCTAACTTAAAGACAGCTAAAAATACGTTATTGCAGACGATGCAGTTTGAAAGACCAAGACAAAGCTTTAAAGATACTCTAACAACGAAAGAAAATGTAAACAAGTCAGAGAGTAGTGAATGAAGTTAATCAATCGTCGCAGTCCATAAACGCAGTAAGAACATACCATAAACAGAATAATTATAGAATTTCTCTTCAACACAAGGTCGTTGCTGCACTATGGTCGATAACGCACTAGCCAGTTTTGCTGCAGCGGGCTTCTTACCTACATCATTGTAGTGTTATTTGCTGCGCCACATAATTTATAAAGTAACTGAACACACTTTTAAAGCGACCAGTTTCTCGCGTCCAGATAAATATCTCGAAGCGTTCAAGAATTTGTAATCCTAATGTAAAAGAGTTATGTCTGAAATAACCTATTGAAAGAAAACTCATGCAATTAGAAATGTCATGGGAACATAAATGAGCGAAATTATTAGATTGATTTTATGAAGACTCCATCCCTGTTCCCTAATTGCGTAACACACTATCACACATTTTGACAGTTCAACAACATTCATTGCGTTACTATCTTTGTTAAGCGGACAAATTTTTCGAACATATGAAGCAATGGGTTAGCAAATTCCGATTAATCGTGTGTTACGCTATCAGGGTGCTGGTTCACATTCAGTACAAAAGTAACTAAAGAACTTCTTTGAACGATTACATATTTGATGACCACAGGGTACACACGGCTACACATCAAGCTATACATTTCCAATTTACACTGACCTCTCATTGTAAGGAAATCCTATACAATGTGAGATCAGCTTATACTGGAAATAAATAGCTTGATCTGTAGCCGTGCGCAAAGCTACGGTCATCACCTACACAAACGTAGCTGACCGCAGCAGCTTAACTTCCCTGTGCGGTACCTAAACAAGGATTTAGAAACGCTCAGTGCATCAAAATGGAAACTCGACGCGACAGAAAAGGCACCGGCGGCTGACTCATTAGTTACGTCAAATGTTATCATAGTTTATTTTAGAAACTGGCGCTTTATTAAATAGGAACATTATGTTATTGCTGGAGTTTGTTTCGCAGCTTTTTCCGAGCAATATAAGATAGTACCTAAGCTTATTTAGGGACTGCCTTTGGTAAAGGGAACGTTCAAAACTATACAAGGTGTTAGGTTAAACGAGGTGCATACTTTAACGAAGTGAAAATGAACAACTTTTACCATGGAACTAACCCTGAAATATGAAAAAGTAAATCAGCTGTTCTCTACAAATTGCAAAACGTACACGAACAAAATCAAATTACACGAGACAGCAGATTTTTTTTTATTTTTCAGGGTTAGTTCCATGGTAATAGTTGTTCATTGTCATGATTACCTACTACACTCCGTTAAAGTATATACCTCTTTTAACCTAGATTTAACCTTAGATTACAATAATAATAGTAGTTTATGAAACTGTTGCGTAATGACGGGGGGGGGGGTGGTTGAGGGGAGGTAGAACACGAGAGGTTTTTACTAGTATCACACGAGTGTTTTCATACCTAGTTATGTGAAGTTTCATACACTACTTTATCTACTCTCATACATTGGGATTGAACCTACTAAAAAAAAGATCAAAGTTAAAAGAGTAAGAAATAGTTTATTTGTAATCAGAACTATTTTGTTATGCCACATAAGGCGCCCCCCCCCCCCCCCCATATGCGTTCCAGTAGAATAAAGTAATTGATGGAAACTCCTTGGTGATATTAACTTTTTGGATCCCCTGCCCTGCTTCCTTATTGTTTTTTAATTGCCCTGCTTTTTTATTGGTTACTATTTTTAAATTTCGATTGTGTTTAAAAAGTATGTCAATATAAACTCATTTTAAAGTTTATAATTTCAGAGTACCTAGATATAGTATAGGATTATTAGGGTTATTTAGGATTGCTTATCCTGTTTTTGACCCATACTATTATCAGACATATGTACTACATGGGGTTGGGGTTGGTTAAACGTTTAGACACACCGTACCTACACGCGGAAATGCAAGCCTGCAACACTTGCAAGGAGGAACAAGGAAAGAATGCTGCCCACATTCTACACAGAGTAAACTAATTTGATCATTTCGGGAGGATGGATTTGGGATTTGGCAACCTCGACAAAAATCAACAAATCTCTACATTTGAAAGCAAGGTATATATGAGACATATGCCTAGATCTAGAACAGTTTAGGTTATAAAATAAACATCATCATGATTGACAAACAGATAACTGACACACAATACGCACTCCGAACTTTTTTACCACCAAAATAACTGCCACCCGACCACAGACCAACCAAAAAAACCAGAGACGTCACCAGCGGCGCTATTATTTAATCCCGCTTCTGCCTACGCGATCAGAATACAATTATGAAGGCAGGAAGCATACTTGGCATTCCGCGCACATCACGGCGGCCATTTTAAGAACTTTATCCATAGAATAAAGTGCATTACTTATAGGTCGGGCCCCATCGGAAATAATATGGTAAGTACGATGCAGGCAAATGCGGAAATCTAACGTGCAGGTTGAATAGCTAAATGGATGAGGAATGTCTGTTTATGTTTTAATTAAAGGGATTTGAATAAAGGATCATGCTTTGAACGGTTACACAATAACAGCTGCACAAACAGAGCGTTTTTTGACATCTTAAGGACGCTGTTACAAATGGGTAGTCAAATCATTACTTTTTTAGACAAAAGTATGTTTATTAAATAAAATGCTTTGCATTCTTAAAATGTTTTTAGGCCGAATTGTCGGAGATGTGCAAGGTAGGATTCTGAGCTGTAAATAATAATATATAATATATAAATAATATATAAATATAATATAATCTTAGATACGTACATTTTCTCAATAAATGTACCGAAGTAAAAATTTTCACTTCGATACATTTATTGAGAAATTGTTTCTTAAAAAAATTATATTTATAGTTCAGAATCGTACCTTGCACTTCTATCAACAATTCGGCCAAAAAACATTTTAAGAATGCAAAGCATTTTATTTAATAAACATACTTTTGTGTAAAAAAGTAATGATTTGACTACCCGTTTGTAACAGCGTCCTTAAGGGGACTACAGGATCTAAACGCAAGTTTTATAATCATAAAAGTTTAGGATCCACTGCAGTAAACAAAATCAGAAAAATATATGATATTCTTCAGGCTAAGTTACTCGTAGTTAGATAGTGTGTTGAAAACATCTTCAACTAATTTGATACAATAGAAAAAATTCACGAAGATACCTCTAAAATTTTTTTCAACGAATTAACCATACTAATATTAATAATACACGTATGCAATCATTCAAATTTTTTGTCAGACTATTTTACAAGTAACATATTAATGTAATAATATGTGTATTGATTGTTTTATCCAGATAGATTTTTTGTAAAACAATTGCTTCATATTTTGCAATAAATTACCAGCGTTAATTGTGTCGTCGCGCTTCTCTATTCAACGTGACGTTTTATATCCTCGTCAAATTTAAGGATGTGGTATAGACCATCAAACCGAACAACTTTTTCCATGGCACCAATATCGTAATCGCGAAAAAATAATCAGCCGTCCCATACATTTGCGTCGAGTAGGTAGGTATTGAAGTTTCCTATGCGACAGTTGAAAATTTTTTCGCGATTACGATGTTGGTCCCATGGAGAAAGTTGTTCGGTTTGATATTCTATATCATATCACACCCTGAAATTTGACGAGGATGCAAAACGACACGTTGTATAGCCGGTGCAGCAACCCTCAATCTACTCAGTCTACTCCATCCAATGTTACCTAATTAAATTAGCTGCTTGTACAACATATCCCGCACAACCTTTTAAGAGGTCATTGTACTCATCATTATGACCAACTTTTACTATGGGACCAAAATTGAAATTGCGAAAAAAACAGCTGTTCCCTACATTTATGTTCACATAACTCGTCAAAATGTAGGGAACAGCTGTTTTTTTGCGATTTCCGGTGCAGTCCCATAGTCAAAGTTGTTTATAATGATAATTACACCTCTAAATAATTATTACCTCTTAAGAGGTTGTGCGTTAATTCCGGGACAAGTTGTATAGGGTCCACATTTGCCTTATCCCTCAATTGCTCTAAAGTTCTAAAAGAACTCACGATACCGGAAAGTAATCATAAGATTTCTATGAAAAAATAAATGTAAGTACTATTTTACTGCCATGTCATACTGGTACTCATTATTTGTCTCATTTTAATAACAACATCCAAAATAATATAGCATAAATTCTTCATCATTTATCATGTCTCCGTTTCTCACATAAATCATGTAAAACTTAGTACACTGGCGACCATATTGTGCACCGTTTACACAGTATTGCAATGAAACTGAATACAAATGGGACGTCACCGTATCTCCCGCCCGTATCTCGTGTAGACTCAATGCACGACAGTGTATTTGTCTATTGCTTGAAGGAAGATATTGTGTCTACCGGAAAATTAATACAGTGAATGTTTTGTTGTGTAAATGAAAGGGAGGATTTTTCAACAGACTTTCAGTTTATGGTTTTTGAGTTGTGCTTACTTGTTTTTATTCCAAAGCAAAGTTTCAGTATTTTTTGTGACCGCAATAAGGGAGTCGGACCATAGTAGGTAGACGTCAGAAACCGCAGACTGAGCAGGACTAAGTCTAGTCAACTATATCCGTAAAATTATTTGGTGAAAGAAGGAGCATCTAAAGGCATCAAATCTGCAGGAATAGGGATGATGTCTAAAAATTGTTTAGTAGATTATTAAAATATATTGGAGAGGTATTTTTCTTTTTTTACGTAATCAAAAGATTATGGCGATACATTGAGTTAAAATGTGGCATGACGTCACGCCTTGCTAGATTTTGTACTGAATTGTGACGAAGTGAGCCCCTCTCCCCAACTTTAATACGTTTTAGATAAAACGATAAGTACTTAACTTAGTACGATACTTAGATAAGTATTTTTTTATTTATTAATATGATTAAGCAAAAAATATGTGTCAAATATTTTTTTATTATCAGACTGATTTCTTTTTTTTTTACTAAGGCATCATCCCTATTCTAATAGAAAAAATCTTAGGCCCACTTGTGCCACGTTTAGCGCTAAACGAATTAAAAACATAGTTGATTTCTGTCAATCGTTTGCAGATGACAGGGATAAAATGATGGTTAGCACTAAGCTCATCAGTGATTTATCGTGCAATCTGACCTTAATCTAGGACACATTTTGTGACACTTTTCACGACGAAAAAGGCTGTTTAGTATTGGAGCACCATTCATCAGAAGCCAGAGAGACTCAACCCCATATAGCACTGCAATAATCATTATTATCGTATCAAACTAATCTTTCGACTTGCAATACCTGTACCAAACATTATCAACAGTACCACCATCTGAATGGCATAAGTTTTCATTCACAGTAAAGTGTTGAAAGCAAAATAATAAAACTCCTCAACAGTATGCCTTGGCAATGGTGTATGCTGTCAGTTTGGACATCAACTACCGGCGGATTGTGCTCATCAAGTGCCAATCATAATCTAGCGACCAGTGACGGACGTATTATATTATGATTGTAAATCATTTTCTCCTGTAATAGATTTAACGATTACTAGTTTCACAATCATTGATGCGGTTGCCAAGAGTGATGATAATTGAAATATTTATTTATTATGTTTTATTGTGGTTCTTGAATGAAACGCCTTTGTTTAAAATATGACGAAAAACTACGCTAAACTACTAAACTGATACTGGAATTTCAGTCTTTTTTAGATATAAAATTACACATTAACGATTTTCGGTCTTGTTCCTTTGCTCGTACTGTGAGACCTTGCTTCCTCCAAATTTTATGATTGTAGATCAACAGGAAGTACCCTGTAGGTTTTAGTTTTGCGGGTGTTTGCAAGTTTAAAATATGTTGCATAAATGACCGTATTTTTTTAATGCATTGACTTAGAAGCTTGATTTTTTTTAGGCCTCCAAGGGACCATAGACCTACGTATTTGATATTAATTTCAACTTGATACCTACACGCGGTCCTGAGAAAAAGGGTCTTGATAGACTGACAGAAAGGCAGAGGGACCAAGAAGTGATCCTATAAGAGTCCGTTTTTTCCTTTTGAGGTACGGAACCCTACAAACAAAAATAGCTGACCAACCAATGAGGTAACTCCCAAATCTTCAAAGCCCAATAAATATGCAATAATCACTATACATTAAGCACTTGAAAGAAGTACAGGTTAATATAATAACGGAACAGAAGCGCGTAAGTAAGTAGTTGTCTTATCGAAACATTTATTTATAGCTGACTGATTAATGAACCAGTTCAATGAACGGAAAGTGAATGCAATTGAGTGAATGAATGTTTAGCGTAAGATTCTTATAATCTTCAGTGTGGTTACAATAGATGTATGATTGATATATTGGTTAATAAATTTTTATGGTATAGGAAGTGTACAAATTTTGGATAGAGAATTTCGAGAGGATTGTGTGAGGAATGATATGAAAGATAAGGGAGTGAATGATAGCGTGACGGTTGGCAGGGCAGAATGGAAGAAGAAAACACATTGCACCGACCCCAAGATGAGACAGTGACAGGAAGATGATAAAGAGAGAATTACGTGAAGAATAACAGTATCTTCAGTAAATCAAATTTATTTTAATTAATACCATTTCTGTCACCTTGAAATTGCTCCTACTATTTATACCTTGCACCTAGTTTTTGACGTTTCGCAATTCATGATTTGATGCTGGGTTAAATAAAACCTTTGACTTTGACCAATATCTTCCTCAACCAAACAAACATTCAAGCAGCAATGAAAACCATATCAAATTTCACTTCGCGGTCGCTAAGCAACGATAAAAATAAACTCATTCACCTCCACATCACGTGCTCAAATAATAAATAAAACAAAAACACATCGCACATAAACAATAGACACATTTCTTGGAACGGTCGCCGGTTGGTAGCAACCTAGCAACCGTGGCAGCTGATCGACAAATCCGGCGCATTCATGCGTTTGCGCAATGCGACGGGACTGCCTAATATAGCGGTTGAAAGAGCAGTAGTCGGAGGTTCCTTTAGAGTTTAAACCGAAAGCAGAAATTCGAGAAACGAAAAATTCTTTTCCATGATTGAACTTAGTAAGAATAAAGCCAGCAAAGAAAACAAAGGGACTGTTTGAAAAGCATTAGTTTGAAAGTTAACGATAGGATATAAATTACGTAAAGAGGTGTTTCCTTGATGAAATGTAACCTCTATTTATGAATGAATGAATGAATTAAATGTACCGACCCCAACGTGACTTGACTGGACTCGATTACTCGAATGAACCCAAAGATTCACACTAGCCCCTGTTGCCTCATGTTGTATGGTGCAACAGAGAACATTGTATATCAAGGAGCAGACCATGGGGCCAAGGGAAGACGTGTCCTTAGGATATGGAAGGATTATACAGCCATACCGGATATGCATCCTATAGTAAGCAATGGAATTGAGGAGAGACGGGTGATATTTATCTATGGGTGGGCATCTTTTAACGACATCGCCGCTAGGTTGGTTTAGGTACTGCTTCAGCGAATCTTGAATGGTGAATCTTTGGCGGCGTTAAACTGCTTTATAGGCTCTTTTTTTCTTATTTCCGATGAGTTAATTTAATGTAATCTCTTTTTAACATCATAATTTAAAAAAACAGTTGTCGAAAAACTTCTCGCCTCGATCCATTTGGGACAAGTTCACTTTGTATGATATTCAGTAACGTCTAGGAATTTTTAAAGGAACCCACTCAAAATATAGGTGTTCATACGTACTTACCCACCCCTAGCGTCCCATTTATCTACATACCATTAAAACAATAGACGAATTTCTTGGAACGCTCGCTTAGTGGCAGCTGATCGACAAATCCGTCGCGCATTACATTTGCGCAACACGCGTGGGCGACAGTTACTTACTGTGAACCGGCCGGCGCGCGGCGAGCCGGTGACACTGTGCAAGTTGGTTAGGTAGGTTATGGCAGAAGCTCCAGTAGATAAAATATATGCAAAGAGGAACTTTATGGAAAATAGATAGTTGTTTAGAACTGAAGAATATGATTCCAAACACCTTTGTCGTTTGAAGGAATACCTACCTTTATATGTTACCTTAAAGATGGTAACATACAAAGATACGTTTTCCTTCACCGTTTTAAGAGACGTCGTGAGGAAACCGGCATGTCCTAGAACCAAAAATTCGAAGACATGCGACATCTACCAACCCGCACTGGGCCTGCGTGGTGGATCCCAGCCCACTCCTTCTCACAGAGAGGAGGCCTGTGTCCCAGCAGTGGGAACATTGTGGGCTGATTGTGCTACACAGAGAAAGGAGGAGTAGTTAGATGCCCAAAAGTCTGAAAACTAGTCTTACCACGGGTAACACAATACCCCTTTTGTATTGTGTTACCCAGTAACTGGGTTGTGGAGGTCAGATATGCAGTCGCACCATGTAAAATACTGGTATTCAGCTGCATTCGATTAGACTGGAAGCCGACCCCAACAAAGTTGGGAAAAGGTTAGGCAGATTGATTGACATTTGAGGATGCCTCATCTTAGCTGTGGAACAGTTATCATTGCAAACTTACATAATAAAAGTATTTTTTTAAAGTCTCAACTCAAAGCATTCATTCATTCCAAATTGAACTATTTATTCCGCTACACATTGGCGGCATGCGCCCGAGCACATTTTAGTAACTTGTAAACGTTGCAATACCAAATCTGTTATGGTTAATATAACAAGCGACTGTTACAGATCCATTGACTAATTCCTTCTACATAAATCTAGTCATTCAACTTTATTAATTAAACACAATAACATTGTAGTTTACTGTATGCGTTTTGACAAGATAAAGTACCTAGCTCGTTTGACAATGACAGCAGTTTGTCCTTTTCCAAGTCAAATCATAAGTTAGCTGTTGAATATTGAGACTGGTTGGTGGAAATTAAAAAAAATTCAAATAAAAAAAGTTTATTTATGCTTCAGTTGAATACCAGTATTTTACAGGGGCGACTGCCTATCTGACCTCCACAACCCAGTTAATACTAGGTAGTACGGTACCCCTTGATAAGACTGGAGGATTCTTGGTATGTAAGGATGGTTACCCATCCACAAACCAAGCACAGTAAGCGTAGCTTAATCTGATCGATCGACCCGTGCTGCTGTTATTAGTTCGCCACAAGCCCCTCGAAGGTAAACAAGTTTAAAATACTAATGATACAGCCGAGTCTTATGAACAGGGAGCAGTGATCCTCACTAACAGCCAACAATGCTGACAATTATGTATACCAAGGTATCCAAAAACCTCATGCCATACCAACCTTAAAGCTAAGAATTTGAAAGGTTATCATCAAAATAATATTCCATATCATTCACAGATACAACACAGCATAACATGGCATAGTAAATCGACATTATGTCGATATTATATCATACGTAATGTGTCACTTGGTAAGGAAATTGTCGCGTGTAGGCGAGTGCACGGCTTAGCGCCGCCAATGTCATTTTTGTGTGTCGATCGTGTGAAATATGAACGATTTTTGCTTCAGATTGGATATTAGTCTTTTTGTAGATATTCTGAGACAGATTTGTTGAGTAAGTCACCTTTAGTATTAGTGTAGGAAGATGAGATGACTTGAAAAGGCATTCGAGATAGTTCTAGATGGTCCAAGGTCAGAAATGGCTGCAGTGATACCAAATGTAAGGCATTTAGGAAATGTATCTCATTAAAAAAGACGATAATTGATCTCGACACATGGTTAAACAGAAGTGTGTTCTGACGATACGTCAATTTCAAAGAACAATTTTTGTCCAAAAAAGAAAAGAATACTAAAAAGGATGAGGTGTCTTGAAAATTTAGTGATATTATTAATAAAAATGCTAGTGGACGCACTGTACGTTTTCCAGACTACTATCGCCCGTAACTACGGTCTCAGGGGGGGAGTAGTGTAGCGGCCACAGTCATATCATCTCATAATATTTGTGTTCACAATTTCTTTGTTGAAAACAAACATTATGAGATGATATGACTGTGGCCGCTACACTACTCCCCCCCTGAGACCGTAGTTACGGGCGATAGTAGTCTGGAAAACGTACAGTGCGTCCACTAGCATTTTTCTCCAGGCGTTTGTCTACGTCGCAGAAGAAGTACAGCCCGTACGACAGGGAGCTCTTGGCCATCTACGATGCAGTTAGATACTTCCGGCACATGGTAGAAGGTAGACACTTCACCATATTCACGGATCACAAACCCCTGTCGTACGCGTATGCGCACAGCCGGGAGAATTGTTCACCAAGGCAGTACCGGTACTTGGATTTCATAGCGCAATTCACTACAGACATCCAGTTTGTAGCAGGCAGAGACAACATAGTGGCAGATGCACTGTCGCGTGTGGAGGCGATCACTCTGCCCACATTTAACTACGCAGCATTAGCACATTCCCAGGAGAGCGATCCGGAGCTACAAGGCCTCGTAGCGAACAACAGCACATCACTCACTATTAAAAGGGTGCGATTCAGCGACACAGACGCAGAACTATATTGTGATGTCTCAACCAGTAACACCCGCCCTTATGTTACAGAACCCTTCAGAAGGCAGGTGTTCCAGAAGCTTCATCAGCTGAGCCACCCTGGCAGGCACGCCACGGTCAAATTGATTTCCACACGATTTGTTTGGCCTGGTCTGAAAAAAGACTGCAGGGCCTGGACCAGAGAGTGTATAGAGTGCCAGAGAAACAAGATCTCGCGGCACACATCCTCTCCCACCTCCCCATTCCCTATTCCTTCCCAACGATTTTCCCATGTCCACATGGACATTGTAGGGCCACTAAACATTTGTAATAGTTACAGATATTGCCTCACCGTCATTGATCGTTTTACTCGCTGGCCGGAGGCATATCCTATCGCCGACATCACGGCTGAGACATGTGCCCGCACCTTCATTGCTGGCTGGGTGTCTCGCTTCGGTTGCCCTCATCGCATCACTACCGACAGGGGCAAGCAGTTTGAGAGCAAGCTGTTTCACTCCATCGCCCCTACTTTAATTAACTTCGTCATCAAAGTGCCGAGGTAGGCAAAAATACAAGGAGTTATTAAAACGGGTCAGTTTTATTTGCCATACCCCGTAACGCTTCAAATGTAATCAAGAGGATGATGATACAACAAAATAAGAGACGCTTACATATTACTCCTCCATTTACGGTCCACAGGATAATCTTAACCTTAATCAAAGAAAGATAGTCAACAAAAACACCTGCACACCAGCCACTGCTACACATACCACACTCTTCCGCAAACATCCATCCCGTCTATCCAGTTGCACTTAAGACATCAATACTAAACCAAGTCCTCATAGCTGTTGACATGCAATTATAACTGACGAGAACCATGTAGGGGGTCCCGTCACAGATAGCCATACACACAAACAAAACACTGCCGGTATCTGTGGCCAATCGCACACACACAAACAAAACACTAATGTATTCGGAATTCAACGGGGAATAAAGCTGAGCGTCCACTTCTCCGCGCCAGCCGCAACGCATGCACGGCACGCAATGGATTTTGGGTTTGTTTGTATGAAGAAATGAAAATACGGGCGGTACCGGTAGTGGACGCAGTGCTATATGAATTCATACAAAGCAAACCGAAATCCGTTGCGTGCCGTGCGTGTGTTGCGGCCGGCGCGGACCAGTGGACGCCGCAACTTCGTCATCAAAGTTCGTTTGAAGAAAGTTTGTATGTGTGAGTGCATCAATCGGTGTATGTAAGAAGTTGTCTGCCAGTATGTGATCTCTGGTCCCGTTGAAATCTTGTGATTCCTGACCACTCCCTAGAAGGGGTGATACGGATCATGGACGTGATTAAACGGATGGAATGAAGAATGGATCCTATGTTAATTAATTAATTTCTTTAATGGAGAAAACGGAGTTGGCTAGATTCTTGAGAAACGATACTTTGTGATGTTGGCATTGACAGTTGTTCAGAAACTTTTCCAACGGATACAAAATTGGGTATGTTTACTATTAGTACAAAATATATGAGTAGTACAGAATCTGATCTTGATTCATACCTTACAGAAAAATTTGCTGTTACAAATATCTAGGCATACGTTAAGTAAGTTTTTGACTTCGCTAGGATCGCAGGTTTTCAGCGACAGCGCGATAGTCTCTTCATTTGGGCTCAAGTAAATTGATTACCGACCGAGATCGCGAATACTTAAATAGGTACTCTCTTTACTGAAATTGCATTCATGGTAAGCATTACACAGCTAGACGCTTATTCATTCACAATGAGATAACGGAAGGAAGGCAATGGTTATGCGTAGCGCAAGAGCATATTTTTTAATATAAATAGGTGATGATATAGGTAGTTTGGTAGTACTCGCAAACGGCGTGCATATATGACCAGATGTATGAACGTAAACGAGGCAAAAGGAGTATGTACATGTAAGGATCGTAGCGTAGCAGGTGGCGTTCTGTAGTTTCTGCCTACCCCCATGGAAATACGGCGTGAGTTTATGTATGTATGTAAATAGGTACTTACATATTTCTGGGTTAGTTCTATTTCAGCAGTAATCCACTATTAGGAACTGTAACTTCTAGTGTAATAAAAATGCATTGTTGATAAAATCAATGAATTATTACGAGCCGAAATAGGGCTCCTTTCAAAGCCCTTTCTGAACTTATACTAATCATACCTCATTTTAAATGGTTCTAATATACGCTGATGTTGAATGTTGAAACTAAAAACCAGCATGCTTACCTGTAACAAAAAAGAAATATTTCATTATTTGACGAGTAATAGTAATTTAATTATTTGGAGAGGAAAAACGATGTTACGCGTTATCACCGTCAAATATAAGATTTGATATAACATCAATTACTTCAATGTAGAAGAAGAAGAGAGGAGGAGGGGAGAAGTGGAAGAAGTTGCGCCTATCTCTAAGGTCGGCGCAACTTAGGTAACGTGGGTCAAAGGCAGGAAGATGATGATGAAGTCCAGAGTTCGCTGACCTGCCTCACAGATCTCCAATGAAATATATCATTTTAGGGACATAGCTTTCATCATACACAAACTTCTTATCAGACACACCTATTGTATCTCCAGCTGTTACTAAATCACGCTGGCATCAACAAATTCGAAGCCTTGGTTGCATCCAACAGATCAATGAATCAATAAAATTTAAATACATAGTAACAACTTAATTTCATATTCAAATAGACGAACATTTAAATAAATTCTCACATTTAAGAAATGTCAATCGCTATTCTCACAAATAACGAGTTACAAAACTTGTTAAATACATAGAAAAATAGTAGTAATATCTTATATTTTTCCATCGTTATTTATTTCAAAATGGGAGTCAAGGAAATCTAACTCTAACACATATATCATGTATAATGTAGTAATAGTATTACTCTTGGTACACAAGCTGACATCTTCAAAAGTGCCGACACGATAAGATCTGCTCAGGCGCAGGTCGGATCACTAACTTTCGCCAAACATGTCTGCATTTTGAGACCTTACATATTTGGAATGCTATCATAGACATTATAAAATTATAATCATATATCATGAATATGAATTAAAAATACTTTACAAATGAAGAAAATGATAAAATTGGAGAGACAGGAAACATCGCAGTAAGAAATCATAAAATAAATATAAAAAACGAAAGTTTACGAGACATCACTAAAAAGTTGCAAGACAAATACTGTGTCCATTGTTTACAAACTAGTTATGACGACTGAGCTAAACAATCCACCATAAACAGAAGAAAATACAGACATAGAAGCAAAACAACCAGCTGTTCCACAGCGTTGAAACAATCGGCGAAATATTTCGGACACGCATCATAATTACAATAATTTGCATATCCTATGAGTTTCACAATAGGCCCGTGCCGTGTAGGAGACAAATTATGCTTGACATTAGCGTGCCCTTGCAAACTCCCTTCTAATTGCTGAGGAACATCACTGCTATGAAGTTATTTAAATATTACGTCAATTGTTTCTAGAGATACTTTGGGCGAGTCTATTTGTTGGGCAATCTTATCACGTCCATTCATGTTATTTTTCAACGAGCATGTTTTTGGTCGGGCTTATTTAATTACTTTACATTTTTCATCAGTATACATGGTATTATGCATGGACAGTGTGAAAGATGATTATATGATTAGGATGGAAGTAAGCACTAAGATGACGGCTGATAAAGATGATCCTAAATACATAGGGATACCTGTGAGCAGGAGGATGATGATTGCTGATATTATAAGACCACGTATTTAAAAGGAATCTGATGCTATTGCAGTGTACGACAACAAGTCAGATACCTACGCAGGCGATGTCCAGATGTGATGTATTTTTAAGGACAGAAATATTAATGATTGTAATTTATATTAATTCGCTATTAAAGATGCGATAAAGAGAAACGATGATGACAATAAGAATAATATTACACAGCTTTTATTTAATACATATTGCTAAATGTCTTTATATGTGGATGTCTGCTTAAAAGCAAGCCCGTAAAATTGAATTATCCCAAGTATAAAAAGTTCCCAAATATTTCATGATGGCAATCTCTTCTTTGATGTCATACCGACCAAAACAAGATCATTAATATATGCATTAGTATATTTGCTTCCTAAGTTTGAGCGCAAACAACCGTGTAATCATTCTTAACGCAGAGATTTATAGCAAATAAATTCATTTAAAGGCATCCAATTCACGTTTCGCAACCAAGTGTAGGAGACAAATTATTCAGCAGATTAACAATGAATCTAAAGACGTTGCGACATGCTATTGTTTGCGGATACATATTGCTTCTGCTCTAGCATTAGCATAAGACATGGCGCGCATATGCGACTTTTAATGAGACACCTCATCTATTTGATTTATAATGAGAGTAGTGCTTTCTCTGTTGATTTTTCTGTGGAATTAGCATCATTTCTATCTAATAATCTAGTCAATAGTAATCCGCTAAAATGTAGACACAAATCACTTGTACTTAATTATTAACTTTCACTTAAATGTCCGTCTATATTAGTGTAGACGGACATTTAAGTGATCGCTGTCTTATTTTAATAGCAATAATTTACCCAAGCAACACAAATAATTTACTCAATAATTTACATCCTAATAAAATTAAATCATCATCTGCCTAGCCTTTTCCCAACTACGTTGGGGTCGGCTTCCAGTCCAACCGGATGCAGCTGAATACCAGTATTTTACATGGAGCGACTGCCTATCTGACCTCCACAACCCAGTAACTGGGTAATACTATACCCCTTGGTAAGACTGGTTGTCAGACTTTCGGGCTTCTGACGACCCGTAACGACTGTCAAAGATCCACGAATGACAGCCGGGACCAACGGCTTAACGTGCTTTTCGAGGCACGGAGGAGTCTCGGTATGTAAAGATGGTCACCCATCCACGGACCAACCCTGGCAAGCGTAGCTTAACCTGGTCGAACGACCCATGCGGCTGTTATTACTTAGCCACGAGCTCTGTCCTATCCTAATAAAATTAAATAATAGGGGTTAAAGTATGAAATAGCCGTTTATTGTATTAGGAACTTCGAATTGACATAGAACCTTCATGGTTTGAGATTTTTTTCACATGGTACCTATGAAGTTCTTCTTTTAAAAAATGTGCAACAATCGATTATCGACTTTCAGTTGTTGAATAAAAGATTCAGCTTAGAAAAGAAAGATGGATACTTCGAAAATTCGAGTTATTTTTGAATACGAGTTCCGACGCGGAACTAACGCGGCAGAAACAGCTCGCAATATGTTGCGTTTGGAGAGGGGACTGCTAATGAACGCACCGTGCGATTTTGGTTTAAACGCTTTCGTGATGGAAACTTTGATTTGAAGAACGAACCACGTGGAAGATCGCCCACACATGTGAATAACAATGAATTGAAAGAGATGGTGGAAGCCGATCCGAGCCAAACTACCCAGGAATTAGCGGCATGGTTTAACGTTACCTTACCAACAATATTGATTCATTTGCGTCAAATCAATAAAATAAAAAAATATGAGAAATGGGTGCCTCATGATTTGACTGATCTGCAGAAAGAAACGCGTGTTGAAACTTGTGTTGCCTTGTTGAATCGATACAGAAATGAAGGAATATTGGATCTAATTGTGACATGTGATGACAAGTGGATTCTTTACGATAATCGTAAGCGAAAAATGCAATGGCTGACCCCAGGTCAAACGCCGCAACAGTGTTCTAAAGCAAAGCTTACCAATAAAAAGGTAAAGGTAACTGTATGGTGGTCTCAGCATGGTGTTATTCACTATAGCTTTCTCCGATCTGGTCAAGCAATAACGGCAGATGTCTACTGTGCCGAACTCTGGACAATGATAGCAAAACTAGCAGTGAAACAGCCCCGACTCATGAATCGATCTTCACCATTATTGCTCCATGATAACGCGAGACCTCATACAGCACGAGAAACCGTTTGAACTCTACAGGAACTGCAATTAGAAACCATTCGTCACCCTCCGTATTCGCCAGACCTTGTTCCAACGGACTACCATTTTTTTCGTGATTTAAACAATTTTCTACGTGATAAAAAGTTTTCTTCTCAGGAGGCAAAACAAAATGCTTTCACACAGTTTGTCGAATCTAGATCACGAGAGTTCTATCGCAAAGGCTTATATGACCTTCCTATTAAATGGCAGCAATGTATAGATAATAATGGTAATTATTTTGATTAAATAAATATGTTTAATTAAAAAAAAAACGAATTTCAATTTTTCAGTACAAATCGGCAATTTCATACTTTAACCCCTAATATTAACGTCAAAGACTCAATAAACCTACCAATTATATACAATCACTCCATCGTGAAGTCCTTTCACACGACGATGATGAATCGTCCAATGCTAATATTGTAAATATTAACCGACACAATGGTACTGACAAATCGATTCATAAAGATCGTTTATCGAGTTACATATATACTTGATTGTAAGTCAATTTTATGACCTATTGCGATTGATGGGTATTGCTAGAGATTGGATAAGCTTTGTGGAGCTATGATAGGAGAAAGGCATCAACAGAGTAATATTATTGAAATTAAATTAATCAAAGGTGAAGGTAATAAAAGTAAACCAATTAAAAGATTCAATTTTGCATGGATTGATGTTAATAGACAGCCAAAAAAAGAATTCTTAAGTATGATATTTAACGAGATAACATGAAATAGTGAATGGACCCGATCGAAGTATATAAATCAAAGCTAAACAAAATCGAATGTGTAAATTAATGCAATTTATACATTTCGGTAGTAAAAATCAGACGATTTGCCAAAAATATTTGATAACAGTTAGAACACGACTGGTTTTTATATTACTAAACATTCTTTAAATAGCACTTTTCTCGTAAATTATAGATTTTTGTACTGCGAAGAAATATATCTGAGCAGTGGCGTGCACTCCATACATGCAAATAAGCTCTGCATACCCTGTAGTCCCATACATACATGCCCCTCGAAATGATAAATAACTTTAACGCAAGAAAAATCATGGTAATAACTATATTAATCTAACTTATTCGCTATCTCACTGTTTATAACGCGATTTACGCGCCATCTATTATTTTTATTTGAAACTAATTTCTTGAAGCGAGCGGCGACAACCGCGCAGGCAGCGCTCCCGGTGAGCATAAGCAGAACAACGCCGTGCTTATTCTTCATACAACGCAACCCGTGTAGTACACAGCAATAGTGTGACTGTGTGCGTGAAAATGTATGCGTGTGTTTAAGTTCTGGAAGCACAGCTTATTTTGCAACCCGTCCAAATTGAGAAGCCGTAAAAGCACCGCTTAGTTGTTGATTACAGAGGGTTGACTTTTTTAGTCGGATTGACCAAGATTAGTTCGTATTATTTTGTAATTGTAAAGTTTTTACACGCTTTTATTCAACTTGCAACGTTTGTTTGTTTTTTCGCCATATTGTTATGATTTGATTGTTTTTCTTGGCGCAAGTGATTGACTGTATATTATTGTGTAATTATTATAATCATTTGTAAAAAATTGAAAATTATACCTGTGAGACCTGTGCTGCCGAAGTGTGTTAAATAAATTAAAATCTGCCGCTTTTCGACGTTATATTTTGAGGAAAAAGTTAAATTCATTGTAAACGGAAGGTGTGAACCCGGGTTTTATTTAACTCAAAAAAAAGGTAATGCCTCTCGTTATTTTCATAGAAAAGTTTTGTGATACCTAATTATTACCTACTGGCAAACATGTTGTGTATAACACAAACACATTGTATTTTATCCCTTGCTTTTTGTTTACAAATCAAGATAAAAATAATGTTTGGACCTTTATCGGATATTCAGATTAAAATATTTTAGATATTCGTTGTGGTCGCAAACAAACATCATGCGAAGCCAATGGCGCCGTGCGGTAAGAGTCAGTGTAAGATTAGGGTTAGGGTAGGTGAGGTCGGGTAAAACAAACGGTCGGGGAAAAAAAACTTAGATACTAGTTTCAGCTTGTTAAAGTTTTTATTTTTATTTTAGACGTGCATACCCTGTCTGAAATCTCTGTGCACGCCACTGTATCTGAGAGACTATTAGAAAGTTGGTGAAAAATCAGAGGATTGGTAGTCTATTTATGTGTGCTTAGTAGTAAAAATAATGGAGAAAAGAGTATTTATTTTGGAAGAATTGGAAAATATAAGACCAGTAGCAGGATCTCTTCTCTATATCTATATTATTATATCAACCGTAATAAACTCAATGACCTTGAATAAATAAATACAAAAATAACGGACGAAGGCGTATGTAATTGCTATTTGTTTTCCAACAAGGAAACCGAACTGATTTGCATTGACTTAGCATGAGCTAACGATCTCTGTATAATCTTCAATAGTAGTGTCATATTGTGTGCTATAGATTATAATATGGTGTTTATGAGACAATATGAGGAGACACAGTAGTCTTAGTTCTAGGTAATGCTGCTAATTGTTATACAGTCACGACTGAAGTTATACTGCGTGAAGGTTGCAGTAGTGTTTAAGAAAATAATGATGAATAGACTGCTTTTGTTCTAGAAGACAAACTGTATTGAAATAAGTCAACAGAATCAGGAAAGTAAACACGAAAATCGCGGTAAGCATTGATGGTAATAAATAAATATTATTTACTAAATAGTCTACAAGGCTCCAGTTATTTATTACAAAAAAAGCTTAATTGCCTTTTACTTTGAGATCAATGACATCATTATCTTTATCATTCCTTTATAATGAAGAGCGCAAAAGACTCTTCACTATAAGATACATCACCATCAAGAGAATGCTTGATGCTTCGTATGACATAAATCAAGCAAGGACTTATCCTGGACTACTACAATGTCTCACAATGTCGCAACCCGGTACCCACGCTCCGTTTGTTACTGACAACACGATATACCGATCGCGCTTAATTTGTATTCTCATGTCTCCCTACGTTTTATTATGTAAGCTACGTTGCAAATCAGATACATTGGTGATTTGCATTAAGTCGTTGTTGTGTTTTGTTTACAGGTAGCCTGCTAGACTTTGTGGAAACATTGAGGGAAGGTCAGATCGAGGAAAAGAGAAAAGGTTATGTTTTTGCTCTTTATGTGAACGTGATTTGAGAATTGAGAATAAATGATGTAACCAAGGACATTGATAAAGAAGTGTCTTTAGAGAAGGGCCTCAGTTCAAAAATGGTGATTAATGGAGGAATCTCAACTTGCTAATTTAGTAAGGAAGCTTAGAATGATGTGACTATTATAAACGTTCTACAAGACAGGAAACCTACAAACTAAGTATATTTAAACATTATAACAGGATTTTGCAGGACCAATCAACTAGATCCAAATAATCATTTTAATAATATTTCTCTTACTTCAACACGGAAAATTTTAAAATGATCATTCTTAAATCTAACACACGAAAATCAATCCAATCAACCCATATGCCTGTAAATCACAGAGCGGCTCTCGCCAGCGGCGTCCGGTTCGTCACGGTCCGGACGAAGCCGTCCGTTACGTGGCGATCCGTGACCCGATCGATCTGATCGTGATCAATCGAAAGTGTGCGCGATATGGCAGTAATGACTGAGTGAACTCTTGATATATGGTCAAATGTAATTGACTTATTGGATTTGACCATAGTTTTGATGTTTGATGTCTGTTTTCAGGATTGAACAGATTTGATCTTGGTGAAAGTGGAAGATTGTACACGACTAGGTTTAGACAACTACAAAATACAAGTACATTAAAGATTTCCCACTAAACATGGGCATGGACTAACTAACTGTATACCCTATACAGTTATTTTAAACGAGGGACATACTTTAACGGTGTGTAGTACTCATAAAAATGAACAACTTTTACCATTGAACTAACCCTGAAATATGAAAAAGCAAATCAGATGTTCTCTACAAAGTGCGAAACCTACGCGATCAAAATGTACGAGACAAAGTTGAGACAAGAGTAAAAGTTGTTATTTTCATGAGTACTACACACCGTTAAAGTATGTCCCTCGTTTAACCTAACACCCTGTGTACTAACTAACACACAATGAGCAAAATTGATTAGTGCACGTTTCTTCTGTTTAAGAGAAGATACATTTGTCCTACAGTGGGACACTGACGCGCTGGTATTACAAAATAAAAAAAAATCCACACAGCCTAAATCAACAAACAAACAAACATTTTTAGCGATAAAATCGATACTATCTCCCCTAACACCCTAACACACTTCATAAGGAACCATATTTATCTTTTATTTCTAGCAAATATTATGGAAGACCATTTGCGCTTAACTGTGTCATCTGTGGGCAAACATTTTGTTTGACCAAGATAAGATTAAACGCATTTATACTCAAATAAGATCATAGGAGTCTTAATCCATGAAGCCTCTAAAGGCTTAGGACTTTGCGCATTTCCTTACGTACATACGAGATCGGAAAAGGATTATACGTAAAATTTAATTAGCTCACAGGACCCAACATTTTTGTAATATTAGGTAGGTACTTGAGGTATTAAGGCAGGGAGTATCTCTAATCTAGAAGTAACAAAGCACAGTAACTTCTTAAACACATCAAACGGTTTTGAATGAAATTTGGCACACGGGTAGACCTCGACCTGGATTAAGACATAGGATACTTTTTATCCCGGTAGTACTTTCCCGTGGGATGATTTTTGACTTCCACGCGGGCGAAGCCGCGGGCAAAAGCTAGTATTTTAATAAACCCCGAAATAACGAACGAGTCCTCAAAAACACCCACAAGATCCGCACTACATATACGTTAAGAACTAGATCCAACAATACCTCTAACTACCATCGTGACCCCTTCGTAATGACCCGTCGAATCTTCGACAATAAGTCAGCAATCTACCTGCCAAATACAAGTGAGCTATCAAAGATCAGTGGGCGCCTCAGGCCTGATGATTGACGGCTGTCTGGCTTCGAGAGAGCTACTTAAGTTAGCTGATATGGAGTGTTTACATCATCATTGACGACTGAGAAATGGCGTCGGGTATAATATGATAGTGTTTTGTTAATGTAAATTGCGGGGGCGTGTCACTAACACGCTTGTGGGTCAGACGATTTGATATTAATGTAATGAAATTCTAATAATGTTCCTCGAGAAATTATGGTAAGTACCACATAAAATATCATCACGTAACTTCTAATCCTTCTCTGAATAGAAAGACAAACGCGGTTTGGTGATTTAATTTCATATGATTTAGAAAAAAATGTGGAACACAATGTAATGAATTGTTCATTAAGACTGAATTGTGTTAATATACTATTAGCACTTACCGATAAAAATGGTGGCTCCTGTTGTGTAGACAGTTCGCTCCAAGGCCTAAGTAAGGCTCGTTCAGCATCAGCTCCAGCCAAACCGAAGCTCACACCATATCTTCGCCAAAGCGACAACTCATACAGTTTCTTCCACGGTATACCATCATTCTTCGTAGTCTTCTTCCTTATGCTTCCTCTAAATGACGGAGTCCTTACGAAAGGCTCAGCTGGTATTCCTTTCTTGCTGGCACCCCTCCAAGGAGGTTTAGTTCCATTCACACTGGGTTTTCCATTACTAGCAGTGCTACCCGAAGAGCTCTTTCGTTGCAATCCAGGTTTCTGTGTCGGAGTTTTCCTCTTTTCGTCAAAAAGCACAGCGTTTGCTAACTCTTCGTCATGATTAGAACCATCTGATTTTACTTCTTCAATGGTAACTACAGCAGATTTCCTTTCCCTGTAGCTTCCTCGAAGTGGAGTTCTACTGAAAGGTTGTTTAACTTTCTCTCCATCTACTTCATCTTGGAGAGCAGATATGACGCTGTCATCAGCGTATCTCATGCGAGCAGTTTTCATCAGGGATGCTTTAGTGTTCTGTGCAAACAAGCGCTCGCATGGATCTGTCAGTTTGTTTTGATCTGACCGAGATTTGAAAGTGTTCTCTGAATCAGTATCGCTATGACCTTCGTATGAGCTAGTACTGTTGCTGAAGCTTTTGCTATACAATCCGTCATGATTTTTAACAGCGATGTGATTATTCTTATCAGCTTCCTTGATTTCTATAATGCATTCATTGCGGAAGGATTTGCGAGATTGCAGACTGGTATTAGAATCCGACTTTGTTAACGGATTATGTTTGTGGTCAGCGCATCCATTTGCATGTGCTTTGCCTGTACAATGTTTGTGGATTTTTGCCAAAGCGGCCAATGTTTTGTTGCCGTTAGGCGACACCTCGTCGCCGCAGCGGAGCGACTGCTCAAAGGATCCTTGCACGTGGAACATTCTTCACTTATTATGTGTCTCTGGTAGACATAGACCCACCACGCTTGGCATTTTAAGAGGTCAGAGTTCTGTAGATCGGATCATATCGAATGTCACTGCACAATGAGAGCATTTACTTGAGTTATGGGTTTTACGGAACAGATCGGCGCGATAAAATCAATCATAAGGTATATCAGCGGCGCGTGATCGTAAAGAATCGTGAGCAAGCGCTATGTGGCGCTAAATATAACAAAATATTGTTACAAACGAATTATGGGCGTTTTGACATTTGCGTCGTGCTAATTATTTAGGGCGCAAAGATAGATTTGGCGTTAAGCAAAGCTAGATTGATACTTATTTACTTATTATTCAATTTTGGAACTATCAAACTAAACGTTAATACACCCTACGACTATGACTTAACCTCAATTTTTAAAACCTATAAAACCCTAAAACGGTTGTGGATAAAAACTTCAGTTTAATTGCATTGTCTTTACAAAAGCCCTTGAAACTTACCGCTGGTAATATATGGCGTGACTTGGAACATGATAATTTTCGTCTTAACCGTTTTCATGTCTTTACCAGCAACGCGTGGCCGAGCCGCACGCACTCAACGTTCGCGCAAATTGCCATACGATTAGTTAAATACTTAAAAATAGTACTTGGGTTTAAAGAGAAATGTTGGGTATTAAGTTTGACGACACGGTTGGCGCAGTGGTTGAGCGATTGACTGCTGCGCAGCATGTCGCGGGTTCGATTCCCGCACGGAACAAATATTTGTACGACCTACAAGTATTTGTTCCGAGTCTGGGTGTTTTTCTATCTATAATATGTATGTATTTACAAAAAAAAAAAAAAAATGTATATAAGTAGTTTATCAGCCATCTCGTTACCATAACACAAGCATTAGGTTGCTTAGCTTGGGGCTAGATGGCGTTGTGTGATATGTCCAAACATATATATATATATAAACATATAAAGTTGAGACTTAAGTAGAATTGTGGGAGGTAGCGAGATTGATATGAAACACGTCTTTAGCTTAAGCATTTACATGTTTCACTGAGGTGAGTTTATTTTTACGAGGTCATTATTCTAAATAATATTGGATGCTTCCAAAATATGTACTTAAAGGAGTCTTTCAGATCGTGCGAAAATTTCGCAAGGGTCAGCTTAGTAGAGGCAATATTTTAGGATATTCCATAACCACGATAATCTTGTTAAATTATACAAAGTAATAACCTCATCAAGAACAATAAGATATTAATCAAACAAAATGAAAACGAAAGGATTCTGTTAGATTAAAAGACCAACGTTAATATTGAGGCCAAAATAATAAATTAGGTGCAGTTTTATGAAATTTGTTACAAGTGTTCAACATTATTGATTCAGCTGGTGGTTACGACATTTTGAAATCGTGTAGGTACTGGGTGTGTACCAAATTATGTATGCTGGCTGAGAAACTAACTTTTACAAACCTTAATTGATAGATTATAATCGCGAGAAAGAAACATGCTGCACGTTTGCGAATCAAACATCAAATTGTAATTAAACTTTGTGGATTCGAATTTGGTTGCTCTGTTATTATCATTTAGGATGTAAATGCGTTTTAATGTGCTTTTGATTTTGATGATACCAATGAACCCAGCACCCTAATTACGTAACACATTATCAATCGGAGTTGGTTTCATTTTGAAACAAATTGCTAATCCATTGCTTCATGTTCGAAAAATTTGTCTGCTCGATAACGAAAATAACGCAAAGAATGTTATGAACTGTCAAAATGAAACCAACTCCGATTGATAATGTGTTACGCAATTAGGGTGCAGGACCCAATGATAAAAAATATATATTCTCGATCATAAAAAACTGAAGCAGAATCTAAACACATATGATGGAGAAGTTAGAACAACGAATAATCATAACTAAACTTAATAATTTGCGTAAACTTTTCAAGAGAAAAGACATTAACTTTCTTTTCTAACAAGATTAAACCACGTAGGAGATATTTAAACATGAAGCAAAAGAAAACAATGCAGCTACCCACACAATTTTTACAGACGAACTTAACATACATCAAGAACGACCCGTGGGTGGTCTTGGTCAGCGAATATTTATCACCAATCAGTCCAAATGAACAGCAATGATACATACGATTGGCCTTTACTTTCTACTAAAGAAAACGTACCAATAATATCCGAGATAGATGATAAATTGCATTATGTTAACACAGAGTCAAGTGCTCTTACATCATAGTGCGTAGGCTTTTATTGCATAGCCAAAAACTCAATGATTCTGGTTTTATGACAACTGGGTTTGATAAAGTCGCCGTGGCTTCAAGTTTCGTGATTTTGTTGATAATTTTGAAGCTTTTTAATCTTCTTAATTTTTTTTTTCTAAATTTTAATCTTTTTAATCTACTTCGCTAGTTGGGGACGAGCGAGCCTATTTCCATGAACCGGGCACAAATCCAGACTCCACTGCTACTGAGAAATTCCTGCTGGAAAACATTGCCTGGACCTCTGGGATTACAGGCGTGACGTCATGTGAGTTTATCTTTGAAAATGAAATGAAGAATTTGGAATCATGCAACTCAAGTAGTGGAGGAGTCCAGCGCAATTATATTCACATCGCAATTTAATTAATGTATTTTTTGTTTGTTTTTATCTACCTTCTCTCCAACCAAAATGGAATGAACGGCAAAAATAGTCACGAAAGCCGGAAAAACGCTCAAGAAAAGTAATCTACTACAAAAATAAAACGCTATCAAATCACTATCTTGTATCAATATTTGAACAACTTGTGAATACGTACGCATATATAGGTTCCGTACACCTGACCGTGGGAACTAAGTCCACTTTCATTTTATATCATATTAGCGCATTTGGGTTAGGTTTACTCTACGACTTTAAATGTGTTGACCTGACCAATATCTTTCTGTTTTGTGGTCGTCTTGTATAAAGGTCGTGTGTCGTTGTAATGGAGCGTCAAAAGAGGCTTTTGTTCAGCATGATTTACAGCTTTCAACTTTTTGTTGAGTTCTACAAGTGTCAAAAGTGTCAGCAATTTGTTATACACTAACTTTTGGAGAATCAAATTTATTGGCTAGTAGTTAATGACTTAGTTCTTTTGGCCCATTATGTTTCGTTTTGAGCTTTACAGAAAAAGGTTCTGACTGATATCAGAAGCAATAATGATGTCGTTAATTATCAGGTGCGTAAGGTATAAATATGTTATACGTTCTTTAATGACCGTTACTGGACACAAAACTAAGGTCACTAGTTTTTCTCAGATTATCTTGTGATGCAAACCTGTTTTTACTTCCTATTTATTAACATAGTTATTCGCAATTAAGCAGGAAAATTGGTAACAGATCGAGTTTTGATGAGAACTGTTAAGGTAAAAAATGTAATGTTAACTTGTCATATTCTCGTTATATTAACATTTGATTGAATTAATTGCTGTTATTTTATAGTAGATGAAGAAAAGTAGGAAGGTAGTAGATTATTTAGATATCACTAACACACGTATTTGTGTATTTCTTTATTTACATAAGTTTTGAACTTATTGTCTTCATAACAAAAATTAAATTCCTGAGCAAAAAATCACAACCCAGCCCCAAAGATAATCAATAATTGAAATCTAAAGTAAACTTCAAAAAGCAATAAAATAAATAGTAACCAAAGGCTACAGACAAACGCACTCAGAGAGCAGATAAGCATTGTAAACACATAGTAAAGAAACGAAACTATCGTTGGTATTGGTCAACGCATTCATGCAAATCGCACTAGCAACACAGATCCCACCTATTCGATAATATTGAAATTGGTCTTGCATAATTTCGCGTAATCCACTATCACACGAGATCTCTAAGTGTATAAACACAGGAGCGCCGCGGGTAGCGGATTCCGCAAGCGGGTGTCGTAAACACGTAATTCCTTTTGTCTATGAATAAAGTGTCAGTGGAGCGGGCAATGTAATCCGCCGCGGGAATCCTTCCCACAGCCGCTCCCGCCATCCGCACCGCTCCCGCTGTGTTTATACACTAAGCGTTTGAAAGGCATTTGTTGTAGTAATTTGGAAGATTCATGCGATTTTTTCATATTGTGAAATATGTGTTTACTTACCTAGATGATTTTACGGATGATATGAAAAAAGATAGCACTAAAAATATTATCACCAGGAGATTAAAACAATGACTAATTATTTTTAAAGACTTAAAAGATCATGAAGAACATCACATCTCAGATCATGAAGAATTTAACTTGGAATTGATAAGGCATATACTTGGCCCATATGATTATCAATTTATATAATTTACAATTTGTCGTTGATTCCTAACGTGACATCTTACTAGTTAATGCCACTATATGTTTTATCGTGAGACAATGGACCATGTGAAAACATAAAGCAGCTAGTTAGTCAATCTCGCCGATCACTCGTGACTGCCAACTTACTCTTCGACTGATTTGCTGATAACGATAGCTGATCCTGGTCTGAATATAAAATTCTACTATTTTCCCATAAGGCTATTTGATTTTCGTAACTCTTTCTAATACATCCTTGATCTAATGTTTACAATCGACAGTTTAAGAAAATTTAATAGATGAAATCACTTGCAAATTATTTTGCATAGTGTTTCTAAAGAGTTATTAATATGGTTACAAATTTTACATTTTAATCAGTACTAAGATTTTACTTTGGGTCCACTAATAAACTTCGTTTCAAGAGCTGCTTTACTAAAGATATAAAATTTAACATGTTGGACGTTAGAAATCATACAGGTTATGCTAAGAATCTATGTCACGATAACTACATGATTCTAATCTTCTTCTGCCCACAGTATATTTTCTTTTAATTACATTATATGTTTAAAAACCTGGTAACATCAACATTTATGAGTAATTAACCCTAATATTATTTAAATATCTGCTAAACGTCTCGCTATTATAAACCCTAATGCTATGACAAAACATTTAACTTCCATGGAATTCTTAATAGGATTAATATGATTTAAGCCTATAACTTCGTCATATAAATAAGTTGTAGTAGAATGTGGTTATATGAAAAATGACAAGTGATTATGGTAGGTGACACTGCGGCCATTTCGAGCTATAAATATTATAATTAGCAATAAAAATGTTTAGGATGTGAATTTTAGTTCTAATTTACACGATCAAGCGACATAAAACAAGATGTCTTGTATTCATGTAAAATAGTTCTGTGGCTGAATGACAGACAGCCCACAGAAGATAGAAAAAGGTTAGAAAATATGTTTTTAGAGATATACCTACTTCTTCGTAACGTGTCGATGGAAAACACATTGATAGAGAGAAAAAGAAGAATAAATATATCTAGAGATGCACTAAGAAAGGTACTAAGAAATTCCACAACTCATCTTGTGTAAAACGAAAAAGATGATTTTCCAGATATTACAAATAATGAACAGTAAACTAATCTTCTTAATTTATATAAAGAAAAGTCCTGACTGACTGACTCATCAACGCACAGCCCAAACCCTTGGACCTAGAAAGCTGACATTTTGCACAGAGGTTCCCTTTGTAATGTAGACAAGGAATAAGGAAGGATTTTCGTTCCTGTGGGATATTTTCGGACATCCACGCGGGCGAAGCCGCGCGGGAAGTGCTAGTAATAAATAAATACAAAAAAAAAACTTATTAAATTAAAAGAAAATTGCACTTTGACCAGAATTATGAAACAGACTCAAAAAGACGTGAAGCTACAAATTACAAAAGTCAAACGCTACAAGATCAAGGTGAGACGTGAGACTGTCTATTCTCGTAGCAAGTTACATAATCATTGAAGATTAGATTAATTAGCAACGCTCTTATCTAAAACAATCAAGTGAATGATGACGGCGAAATTGCGTGCATAATATCATCATGCAATAATTCGTTCCGCCATCATGATTTGGGAGAAAATACGTCAGTAAGGTTTCATCGCATCGTCATCATCGCGTAAAAACAAATGCTCATTAAGCAATGACGTCTTAAAAACCACAGACGTAACTTTAATGAAAAAATAAAACCGCTAAAATCACAAAATGATCAACAGAAAAAATTAAGAGTTCGTTAAAAGAGATAAAAACACAACGTTGATTAAAATAACAAAAACGACGATTAGAGCCCTCGTCAAAACATAAGAAACTAAACAGGTACCTTGAACCAACAAAGTTCTAAGAATCAACAAACTACTGGGACACACATATACATAAATAAAACTCCTAACAACTAATGAAGATGCTTTATTACATAATTAGTCTGAAGAAGTACCAATATAAACTACAATTTGCTAATCTAATTCAAAAATCTAGATTGTAAATCCCAATAAGGCTATCAAAAACATTTAAGACCGATTGATATATAACAACAAAAAAAAAACTAGAACCAGACCAAAATAGTGCGGATTAAAGGACCACTATATAAATAAAAAAGAACATAACTCAAGGAACAGTCTCAAATGAGACAGAAACTGTAATTTATTCAACGATTCGTCTAGCGCCGGATCTAATATTAAATATTCCTTTTTCTTTAGTTCTAAGAATATGCTATACTTGTGTATGGATCAAGCATTGCGGTTGCGTTCGAAGAATCATATTTTGTACCTTGAGGTGTTAATAAATGTACGCATTATGGATTCTAAAAAGTCATATAGCAGTGGTAATGATGATTTCCGAAAAACAACTTGCAAGGAATTTCAATGACGACTTTATTTCTTAGGTGTTCGAGCTACCAAGTCACTACACTTACTACTCTTCGAAAACCGGCCAAGTGCGTGTCTGACTCTGACCACGCACAATGAAGGGTTCCGTAGTTGGGATGAATTTATCCCAAGAACAAACTTAACATTGTAGTTGAAAAACATGTTCTCCCATACATTCCAACTGCAAATGTAAATTTGTACGCACATTATTGAGAGATTTACCATGTTATTTTAAGACCCGACTTCTTATAGGTATAGAACTATTTGCTGTATTTTTTTAACCGACATTAAAGAAGGAGGAGGTTCTCAATTCGACACGTAGGTATACAAGGTTGATATGAGCGAGAGGCATTAAATTAAACCACATATACTTTGTATCATTTTCAGCCTCTTTACTAATAATCAGATAAATAGAAGCAATAGTTTAGTCACAGGATTATTTTTTAGTTTTTTTTTTTTTTGTTGAACGGTAGAGTATGCAAAACTTTTTTTAATTTTCTTATTTGGCCCCCCATATGCAAAATTCATTTATTTACGTTACACTTCCGTGTTTGGGTCACACCAATTCATACGTGTATCAAATTTCAACTTAATCGGTCCATTAGATTCGGAGCAAATTAGCTGTGACAGACGGACAGACAGACAGACACACGAGTTATAAGGGTTCCGTTTTTTTTCCTTTTTAGGTAATTAACCCTGAAAATGGATAAGTTAAAAAAAAAACTATCACTATCGTAGAAAGGTAATAACTACTAATATTGATAATAATAGTAGTTAACTAAAGCCCGATAATAAGAATGAGCCAAATGACAAAATATGCGTTTACCAGTCGACAACATAAATATTTAATGAATTTAAAATAATATGCATAAAATATTTGTAGAACGCAACATAAATATCTGACGTCCAAATTAATTCGTCTAAGCACAATCAATTTCAAATGAGCTTTTAAAAAAGCCGCACTTAATGTATAAACGTCGAAGTCGTTACGTTCATCAAGAATTTATCAGCCATTTGTTAATTCCATAAGTTATTTTATTCTACAAAATCACATGAATATTGGTTCAAAGTTTATACGCACTTGACCGGTTACCAGGTATCGAGTTTTACTATATCCAATATAAAATCGTTAAAATAATCTATGTCTTTGAATGGATGAACGAGAAACAGACTTTGAAGGTCGCTTATACGCGGATATGCCTATAGAAGTAAAATAATTATATCAAAGAATAAGCTATGTATGGCGCCAGACTCTATATTATGGATTACCCTTATTATTAAATCTTTTATGGCATCATGAAAGGCAATTACAAGACCTTCCTTTGCTTAACACATTGCATCATCTACCCTTAAGCCAACTTGTTGTTACCAATAACAAGATGTTAAGATATACATACATTCAATTCTGTGGGCAATAATGAATTGTTTGTAAAACTACTAACTGGTCATAACTAAAAAGAAGAACGAATAAGATGAATACACAGATATATAGACGACGATCACACAAACCATCTACATGGATTTAGATAAAAAAATACACAACTGAGAAATAAAGAAGACAACAAACATCTAACAGAATATTTTAGTACCTATAAAATAAAACTGAACTGAATGAAAAAAGAAACAGTTATAACGAACCGCATACCCAAAACGCATTAAATAAATTCAAAGCAAAAAACATTTGACACTTTTATACTTCTTCGAATAAATTACAACTTTGCAAAAACCTCTTTATGACATTTCGTTACTATTAATCAAGTTATGTTTTTGTTTTTATTTCCATCTTAGGAGTTTAGCATATACGTGAGATAAGGAATAGACTTGAAAGATAATTTTAATTAAAGATGCTGATGTCCTTGACCACTTAAATTGCAAATCTGGTTTCCAAGGACCAGTTGCTTCCATCATTAAAACTAGGTAAACTGGCCCTATTAGGTGGATAGACGACCTTGAGCAGGCGGCAGGAACAGCTGGATGCAGAAGGTGTAACTAGGGAGACCTACGTCCAGCAGTGGATTGTTGATTGATAGTAGAAACTTAACAACAAATAGTCAGTAATTATTCTGTAGTTACTAAACTCCAAGATACTCGTACCATGTAAGATATTTTATAAGACAAATCACCTATTAATCTTGACGATAATAATCATATTTCTTGGCTAAATATTAAACAGGTTCGACATAATCTTTCAACACGATCGTTTGATACTGCATCGCAAGTCACGGCTTCTTAGAAACGAATCAACGAATATGTAAGCAAATGGGTGCATTAACACGACTTTGGTCATCATATTTTATAATGACACGTGCTGAAGATTACAAAATGTGTTGACTACCATAACTGAACACAACGATGTCAAATATCTGAGATTTAATTGTCTATAAGTTGCGGAATTTCAAATTAAAACAAATAAAATAGTAGTAGGGTTTTATAAAATATATTCGATCCACTTTTGTAGGAAACGGAATCGAATACATCTGCTGATAGCGAAAAAAGGGAAGCAAGCTGCCGTTCCGAAACCCAGACTAGACACCAAACATAAAAATGAAAAGGCTATCGCATAGCATGCAACTGCAGTATATCACGATTTTAAATACAGTCAAATCAAAAATATTAAAGTAGGATCAAGAAGCTAATGTGAAACCTAGTTAGTTAACGAAGAGGCTCAATAAGACAATGCAAAAGAAAAACCATCAAACAAAAAAGATTATGAAGAATCATAATAAAAAAACAATAAACGACTTGGAACACTAAACACCGAAACGCAATACCAAAATTAAAACACCACTTAACGATGTTTTCAGTCTACGAGTAAAATCTAAATAAAGATTTACTCTGAAGATCTAAAAATACATCGTCGACATTAATTCCACTTAAGTTCAAAAAGAAAGCCGTTGTTGGCCGTTCTTTTAGGTTGTAATAACAACGTTTAAAAATGAGCAAAAACATCAATTAACACGGTACCAGAAATATCAGGTGTTGATCGTATCATTAATATTCTGCGGTACTTGACCATCTGAGAATAATCTTTTAAAATCTTGGTACTTTGCTGTGGTCGCATTAGTAGGATTTGAGACGAAAGTCTGATCCTGAATGTCGAAATTAGTTCTCTTAATCAGGCTGTGATTAGAGGTGAGGCTTCAGAAAGTTGTTCAGATGATATTTCTGGTATAAATGAGAAGGAGTTTAATTCCAAAGCTTTACGTAGATAAGCCTTGAAACTAATGTAGGACCGTGATAAGTGCGTTTTGGACGCGAAAAGTCACTTCAGATCGCTGAGCCAGAGGAGATAGTTAGAATTCAGGTAACTCTTGACTAGGCTCCTTGTAGAATTTGTCTTAATTAAACCTTGGCTTTCACTAACAAGCTTAGCAGAACTTGTATAAGCGATTGCTCCAAAGATTGCAAGAATGCAGTAACAATTAGAAATGCAAGGAATGTCAGAAACGTTTTATCGTATATACATAATTGATTCTCGTTTGTCTGCTACTACTGCTTGAAACGTAATTCTAATATATTTATAAGACGGCATTAAATTCTTTGAAGTTAACATTTAAAATCTTTTGTTTTATAATTAACTAGCTGACCCGATAGACATAGTCCTGACCAAATTTTTATAATTCATACAACAATCCCATAGAAAAAAGGACGTTCAGTTTTCCCAAATTTTCCAGGCAACTTTTACAAATTTTCTTTCAATAAAACCTTGTTCAGACTATTACGAACATTTTAAAACAAAAAATAGCCAAATCGGCACAGCCGTTCTCAAGTGATGCGCTTACCAGCGAACAGCATTTCATTTTTATTATATTTAAAGACAGAAGATAAGATGAAAACTGCAAGTACCTACTCACAAAACTTCAATAGAAAATGCGGGTAGCAAAACTTATTAGTGAAAACCTGACCAAGCCTTGCGATATCCCCAGTTATCAAAATTATACCTATTCACATTTTCGATATAACTAAACTTCATGAGTTATGTTATTATGTATGACTCTCCACATCAGATTCTAAGTTCCACATACTTCAATGAACAGTACTAGTTACGACACTCGAATACATATGTATAACAAAATGTTTGCCACGCAATTCGTCTCACGGTACATAGGTATGCTAATCTTGGCAACACCTGTGGGCATTTGCATATAGCAACTCTGACGGTAAATAGGCGGTTAGCACATAAGTACCTACGTAATATTTAAAATATTGACAAGGAGAGTTTACTTCATGTTAGGATTCTGTCAAAGTTCAGAGCAATATCAGAAAGAAACATTTTTGAAATAATTAAATGGGTCTTATGGACCAAAAGTGATAATTATATCGATACTAACCACTTTCAGAGAAATATATGAAAAGAGTTAACCGCTTCTTTATCAATACTGCTTAAACCTACACGAATTTAGCCAAACTGGCCAATTAGTAAGTACCACAATGAAGGTTGATTTCCGTTCCTCATTGCCCAATACTAAATTAATAGTCTTAATACCTTCCAAATTCGACACAGTACTTAATATTAGAGCTAGATTCTAGCCTAGACTGCTTTATAAACTAATCCGCCTCTTAATTAAAGAGCGGGCTACAATAGTGGTAAGTGTTTATCTCAAGCCCCGCACTTAAACGTAATCAAAGCCGTTTCGTTACATAATAATAGAGAACAGAAATCAATGCAAAACAATAAGTATTTGTAACCGGTTATCCTTCACATGAGTCTAAGGAGCAAATGTCAATTGTATTATTATTTTACTGCCTCCATATTTACGTAATGGTGTATGGAATCGTCCAATGCTGTATCTTGTAAACAAGTAATTCATCAAAGAAGATACAACTCCTGCAATAGACATCAATGAGTGTCCAATGTTTGACGAAACTGTGACCAAGAGTTCGCTGCCAAATAGGTGTCCTGACTTAAATCATTTAAGCAATGTTGTGTGAAGCAAATAATACAACAAAATATTAAAACGGACTTAATAAGCGGCCCCTTTGATTGTAATTTATTGTCGATTTATGTTTGGTAGTACAGTAAACCTTAGGTTGTAACCTCAGAAATTACTTGCAGATCGTAATTTGAAGACAATTAAGTAACATATGACTGCGTGGTAATTAACACTTGGTTCATCCCTCGCAATGTTAGACTGAAACCAACCTAAAAGTAATAATAATTGGGGAAAAATATTAAGGAAAGGACGTGTTCCTTAAGTGAGACCTAACTAAAAACGTATGACTATATAGACCAGGTGCCTAAAGCAGCTAGCGATCGCTTTAAAAAAAATTCTCATTAGATCTTAACATAAAATAAAATCACAATTCAGACAGGCAGACAGCGTCAACAATAACATTCAATTCAGGTCTATAGTATAGACACGGAAAACTAACAAGTAATGAAATAACACAGGTACTGCCCAGTGCGACATGCGAAGCAACACAGTATGATTCCATATAAATAGAACCTATTTACATGAAAATAACCCGCTTCGCTGTGCGTTCCACAAATGCTAGCAAACAATCTGACAGACTGTCACTCTTGTATGGAAAAACAAGAATAATAAGCAGGGAAAACTTTAGAAACCATATGTTTGCTGGAGTAATGTTACAGTATTTGCCTTTTTGGATTGAAAACAGTATGACTTATATGGAGCATGTTGTCATGTTATGTATGAAGCTGTAGGTACCAGGAGCACAGATAATAGAGAGAGTATTCTTTGGTCTGATATATGGAATGTCAGTGGTGACAAGAGCGAAATAAGTAACCCAACTTAAAACAAGAACTGATTGGATGCGGAAGGACCAAAAAGCGTACAATCTGGTGTTATAAGTCAAGTTGGGAGATAACGATTATCATCCAAGGAAGGAAAACTGAATGTAATAAGTAGAGAAAGCTTTGCTCTTAATTCAGATCCATTAAGGAATTGGCAGTGTGAATACAATATTTGTAAATGTTGCCAATATTTTACCAATGTTCAACTATCCACTACTTTCAGTAATGTCATTGCACTTGGTCATAGCTTTGACTCATACCGCACTAGACGAAGATAAGAAAGATGGTTTTAAAAACCATAAAACTATTTAAGCCATGGAACCTTAGCATCATAAGTATTAAAGACTTGGTGTAAACGAGATAGATAACGAGGTAGGCACATTTATAGCTCAGCTGATGTTTACTGATTCCACAAAATAATTTAACAAAGCAAATTGGGGTTTTTGTATTCCAAAAGGTTTAAGTGGTCATCTGTTTATAATGAAAACCATAATATTTTGTGATCTCACCTAATTTTTTGGGTTCGTTCGTAACTATCGCTGCTTTTAAGTTTAACAGATTATTCAAAACCAATAATGCTTATAGTGGTTTTGAATAATTTGTTAAACTATACATATACATCTAGGTATTTAGCTGGACGAATGCCTCTATTTCCCTTTTCCAAAAACCTCTGTCTTGTCATTCCGGGCCAGACCCTTCGGTAGGATAGGAGTCAAGTTCATCCCTCCATCTTCGTCTTGGTCTGCCACGATGTCGCCTAGCATTTAACGGGACCCAATTAGTGGTTCTTTTATCTCAGAGCTCATCTGACATGCGGCAGAAATTTCAGGCCCAATCTCTCTTAAATCAGCAGCTGAAAATTGAGTAAGAGCTGGGTCATTAAAGTCATATCTTAAATTAATTAAGACAGCTTCTACAGCAGCTATATATAAAGTTCCCAAATCAACAGACATACAACCTACATTTGACTTGAACTTCACCAAAGTATAAAGTTCGTTACAAGACTTAATTAAAATGGACGTTTACAATACGGCACCAATAAAGTGTATAATTGAGTGTACAGTGGACGTTTACGGCTTATCAACAGATCAGCAAGATCAACTAAATGCAGTCGATGTGCCGGAAATAAAAAACAGTTAACTCAGCGATTTTATTGACTTGCTTATTAGTTGGGCTGTGGTTACTTTGACAGCGATACATGGATAAAGGAGAGGGTATCTAATATAATATATTTTATTTGATTAGTATATTGTTGTCTTTGATGGGTTGTTACCATGTAGTAAAGTAGAAAGGTAGGAAGGAAAATCCATCTTTTTTGTCCAGATTAATGGCTATATTAAACTCGTAGGTATTGTCTTTGAGGAGGCACGAAAGAAGCTATATAATGACCATAACAACATTATCTTTCAAAAACCATACATTCCATTATAAGTTAATCGATCGGTTTTCTACGTATCAAAAAAAAACATCGACTTTTTTTCTTAATGCGACTGGAACTGTCGCTTCATCTTCAAACGTGGCTTTCACACGCGCTCACTCGGACCCCAGCTTTATCCTCAATCATCTTTACACTAGTGAAAACAAAACCGCCCCCGCACTACCCACACTTTCGCTGGCACAGTCAACAAAAGAGATCGTTATGTATACACGCAAGAAATAAACAAAACATATTTGCATGCATATTACAGGCAAAATAATTCATTTTTATTTCTTGCGACACAATCTGACTTGTCATGTCAAATATATCATCATCATCAGCAGTGGACTGCAGTCACTATTGCAGTCCACTGCTGGACATAGGGCACTCCAATTTCACACCATCATCATCTGCCTAGCCTTTTCCCTACATGTTAGGGTCGGCTTCCAGTCAAATTGGATGCAGCTGAATACCAGTATTCTACATGGAGCGACTGTCTATCTGTCCTCCACAACCTAGTTACTTGTGGGTAATACGATACCCCTTGGTAAGACTGGTTGTCAGACTTTTGGGCTTCTGACGACCCGTAAAGACTGTCAAAGATCCACGAATGACAGCCGGGACCAACGGCTTACCGTGCTTTCCGAGACACGTTTTGCATACCAAAGATATATTTGCATATGGTCACCCATCCACGGACCAACCGCGGCAAGCATAGCTTAACCTGATCGATCGACCGGTGCGGCTGTTATTACTTAGCCACAAGCCCCTGCAATCTAAGTTGACATAATATGTATAGGCATTTTAATACCGAGAAAGAACTCAATCAAATAGACTCGCGTTTTTCCACATCTGACCTGATACGAATAGTAGGGATGATGTCGTCTTCGAAGGCAAAAGTACTAAGCAAACGTGCAGCATGTTTGCCGAGAAATAACCTGCCTAATCCCTGCCCTACTGCCTGCCTATTCTCGAAACTGGGGCCCTGCTCGCTAAGATCGTCAACGAAGATACGGGCCCGTCCGAAAGTAGTTCGAAACTTCGGAGTAAAGCGTACACCCGATTAATTAACTTTTTCGACAACTGTCAAATCGTGTTGTCAGGAATTCTTAGGTCGGACCCCAAACTAATTTTATATCGGTTAGTGGATACAGGAATCGCCCGAAACTACGGATTTCGTGCTTAGGGAATACCTCCTGGAAGAGACAAAGGCACAAATTAAATAAAAGTAAGATTTCTAATGTTATAGTTATCGGTAAACGCATACTTCGGCAAAGAGTTCCACTTCTCAGTGGAATTAGGTACCTATACATTATACAGAAAAGCACTGTTGTCGACCGTACGTCCAATTTCACGCTACACGCTTCGTCCGTCTAGTGACAAGTCTCACTCGATTTCACTAAACACTACTCGATTAGCGTGACCAACTAATTGTTCGAACATTACGTGATAAAAATAAGAATTTAAGAAAATTAATGAAGAACGGGTAATTATTGTACAATTATGGGCAAACAAGTATGTAGGCATGGGTTAATTGTTCAAGGCCAATGGTAGAAGAAATGTCGGTTGAATTGAAGAAAAACTCTAGCGGAAGTACTTAAATTATATTTATATATACTACGGGTTTTATTTAGCTCCGAAACGGTTTCACTAGGTAGCTTAAGCTGTTAGAAAATTGTTTGCAAGAATTCCGTTGAAGATGCTCATCAAGCCAAATGGCTCATGCAAGAGGTACTACGAAGCAAAGGAGTTCCATTATTGCTGGGTTTTCAAAATTCGAACCGCATGAAACGAAACAAAAAGCATGGAAATAGTAGGTATAGGCACTAGTTTTGTACTTACTACGTCCATGAAAGAAAGTGATTGTTTTTTTTTCTACCGCTTAAAAATAAGTTGGCCTGGCAAATAGGTTACTAGTTTATAATCAAAACAGGCAAACCTTATCACCTACCGGATTGATTATAAAGTGATCAATTAATATGCAAAATGTCTATCGGGCCACCATTATATCTGGCATTTAATTGTTATTTTAATTACAACAGGCCCCAATCAAACGTGCTTTGATTTAATTAATAATTTAGCTCAATAAACTGTAGACCGTGTAATAAACTTACTATTTCATCAGGTTCGTTCATCAGCTACCGGTGGCCATGTTGTGTTATAGGCTTGGTTAATTGCCATTACATAAAGCCTACGGGTAAAAGTTATGTATCAATCTGTTTTAGAGTTAGCATCTTTTGAGGATCTAATGAACACCAGTGACGCTGCAATTCGTGGCCACCTAGTGGGCACAACTAATTTAAAAAGTATCATTGACTCGAAAAGAAGAAGGGTTAGCAGACAAATTGACTCTGAGATCTTCTCTAACGACATAGCTTTAGTGTCATTCTCATAGGTGTGTTTCATCACCACTTCCAAATTAGTTTTGAGGGCGTAGACAAAGGCGCATTTCTATCAGAGATAACATTGCCGGAAAAGTAAAAAAATTAAGGCACTGACATAAGCTACCCAAAGATTACGTAAATCCTGTTGAAAATAGTTGTATAAATACAAAACTCTTCCCTTTTATCTAGGTCCACGGGTTAAAAAAACGAAACAAAACACTGCCCGGGTAACGAACTTATAAATCCCTGGCTCAACAATTGTGCTTGCGACTACAAGACTAGACCAATGAGGGAAGCCACAAAGCGGCAGACAAAAAAGAAAGAAAATACATTCTATTTTCAAATGGCCCATCATTCAAACTTGGAAACCCTAACCGCAGACGCACATTGTGTTTACCGTAGTATGCGCGTGGGCAGACCTCAAGTGCAGTGAAATTTTTGTGCAAACAACTACTAGGTAGTGAGCGTAAGTTACACATATTAGCTGACAAGTTATTAGTACTGAATGTTGTTATTTGAACTGGCTGAACGTTTGGAGAAAATACGAAAAGAACTGACTGAAAAAAGAAGTTAAAAGTACTGATTGTGACATAGTATTGAATAAAGAGAAACTAGAATTCGTCGATAAAACTGTTTTCCTGGGGATCACGCTCGACTCAAGGCTGCAATGGGGTCCGCATTTAGCATCTCTTGCAGGACGGCTAAGTTCAGCAGCATATGCGGTGAGAAAAATCCGTCAATTCACTGATGTAGACACCGCAAGGCTGGTCTATTTCAGTTACTTTCATAGTATTATGTCTTACGGTATTTTACTATGGGGACGGGCTGCAGACATAGAGTCTATTTTTATTCTGCAGAAAAGAGCCATCAGAGCAATATATGGCCTCCGCAGGCGCGATTCTCTAAGGGAACTGTTTAAAGATATTAACATCATGACGGTACCTTGTCAATATATCTACGAAAACATCATGTACGTAAGGAAAAATCTAAATCTTTTCGGTAAAAGAGGTGAAGGACACAATTATAGGACTAGAAATAGGGACCAATTAGTTCAACCAGGTTTCAGACTGGCTAAAGTAGACTCATCCTTCATGGGGTACTGTTTAAAATGTTATAATAAAATACCTCCCCACATACTCCAGCTGAATGAAACGAAATTTAAATCTTGTATAAAACGCACACTATGCAGCCAGGCATATTATAAGTTGGGGGATTACATCGCTGACAAAAATGCTTGGCTGAATGCTTGTCCTGCTCCACAAGGACGCATTAATTAATTGATTAGCATTCGGATATACTGTTGGACCTGCTGAAGATTAAGATGAGAGAAAACTTTCTTTGCGTTGTTTAGATTCAATCTCTTAGTATTATATAATTGCATAGCACGTGTGAGCACTATGTAGCTACTATTAAGCTACCTTTTACTGGGTACGTCTTTCACTGACTTGAGTGTGCCCTGGCGGTTGAGAGTATGTCATGCTCACTCAAATGTCTCGCTGATGGTGGCGTGTGTGTTGGATCATTAAGTTCCCTTCAAAATGGTTGAGCTAAATGGTGCTGATCCATGCGTCATGTTCGTGAACGGGCGCCGTCAGTTGGGACTGGTCGTCTCTTAGCTGCCATGGCTTATTTTTAATTTTAATATTTAATTTAGTTGTTTTAGTTATTATCTTTTTATTACGGACACTTTTTAACGTGCACGTCTTTCTACATTGTTCTCACATGTATATTTTCAACTTGAACGATGTAACCAATATTTTGTAAAAATATTATGATTTAAAAGAGTGTCCGTGGAGTTTCTTGCCCGTTCTTCTCCATAGGGATCTACTACGCTTTGGAATGGGCAACTAGCTTCATCTTTCTGACTGACCGACCCATTGACAATTCAAAAGTGCCTGTAATTGGTTTATTTGAAATAAATGCTTTGAGTTTGAGTTTGAGTTTGAGTTAATCTCCTTCATATCTTGTCTAAATCAAGCCATTCTCAGTCGCTTACGCTTCTGAAAGATTCAATAGCTTTTTCTTTTTAACATTATTTTCTGGTAAGTAAATGAAACAGTGAAGTGAGAAGCTACTTTTTCTCTGGGTTTTTTAAGCCTCCTGCCCGCGACTTCGTCCGCGTTCTTGTTTTAACATAAAATCCTATGACACTCGGCAAAACTGTAATAGATTCCTATTAGTGAAAGAATTTTCGGAATCGGATCAGTAGTTCCGAAGATTACCCCTATATACAAACTCAATAATATTAGTATAGATTATTAAAATCTCGTCTACATTTCTTAAACTTCAAACGCAAGACGTTTCCTCTTCTCTGCCTATCCTCGCAATACGAAACACATTTAATATAAAAATAAAGCAAGTCACATTCATTCCACACACGCCGTCTTAACGTTCATCGTACGAAAATAATCTAGCCACGAGCCATGAGCCACCGATGTATTCCCAATTAGGGCTGACACTGTCCAACCATTTTATGATTGTCATCATTTGATAGAATTTATGTTTCGTCACTTTGCGGACGTCCGGTGTCATGAAATTGTCTCTTTTGGAGTTAAGTATATTCTGAAACTAGCTTTTGCCTGCGGCTTCGCCCGCGTGGTTGTCGTATAATATCCCACGGGAACCTACTACTGCGAAATCCTTCCTAGTCTTGTCTAAAGGGAAACTGTGCAAAATTTCAGCTTTCTAGGTTCAAGGGTTAGGGCTGGGCATTGATGAGTCAGCCAGTCACTCAGGACTTCTCTTTTTTATTATTTATATAGATGGTTGAGTACTTCGTTAGTATAATATTTTAACCACGTAAGGTTGGTTATAATTCCGCGCATGGTGGTAATAAAGTTATAGTCAAGTGCGGCGGCGGCGAGCTGTCAAACTGTTATTGCTAGGTATACTGAGGCCTTTATACTCATCAAATGTTTATAAGCGATGGTGATGCATTCTAAGTAGGACAATTGGATAACTGCTAAAGCAAACTGTAAAAAGCACGGTAACAGTGACATCCTCCCGGAGAATTAATAAAAAACTTGACGAGATATGAACTTATGTACCTACCAAGGAAGGAATTTACATCATATACTTAATAGGTATGTATGGGAGCATTGTAATTCTGACTAATCTACTTGATCATTTTTACACTCAATAGGGAGAAGAAAGAAGGAACGGGCGCACGGGTCGAGCCACCAGGTTAAGCTACGCTTGCCGGGGTTGGTCTGTGGATGGGTGACCACCTTTAGATACCGAGACTCCTCCGTGCCTCGGAAAGCACGTTAAGCCGTTGGTCCCGGCTGTCATTCGTGGGTCTTTGACAGTCGTTACGGGTCGTCAGATGCTCGAAAGTCTGACAACCAGTCTTACCAAGGGATATCGTATTACCCAGTACCTGGGCTGTGGAGGTCAGATAGGCAGTCGCTCCATGTAAAATACTGGTATTCAGCTGCATCCGGTAAGACTGGAAGCCAACCCCAAAATAGTTGGGAAAAGGCTAAGCAGATTATGAGGGAGTGGAAAGAAGCTGTTACTTCATAGAAGCAGGAGTGGACTGGCTAGCGCGTAACCGTAAGATTCCCCCTACCAAAAATCGCTCTACGCGCCTATAGAAGTTTTCACTTCAAAAACACCAACTTTTTTATTTCAGAGTAATTTTCTCTGGACTCTTTCCAGTTTTGTGCCAACCCTGAATCCCTCTTCCCTTTTATAGCGAGACAGTTACACGGAGCGCATACCGCGACTTCCGAAGGATCTGATGGCACATTCATTGTCTTTTTGCGTAAGCGCAGCACATAAATATGTGTCAAATTGATGGCTACATAATGTGCTATTAGTCTGCAAGTAATCTTTCAGGAAAGACTTAATGAGCTTAAGAAAGCTTGTTTTACGGAAGAAACTGGAATGCTTTGTGCATATTCAGAGGTGTCATCTAGGTCGCGGGTTGTTCGAAAGAATTACCGTGGCCCTGGCTCAGGCAACTGAAGGAACACGGGTGAGTTTTAGTCAGTAAAAGTCCGACACGCCCTCCCCGCTCCGCCCAGAGCGGGAGAAGTCATTGGATGATTTCTCATCCACAAAAAAAAAAGAAAAAAAGAGCTCTCATCTAAAAAAATCAAGACAAGGGATTTTAGTAAGCACAAATGATTTGAGATCTTATTTTATCATGCTTAGCGTTCATATTTATGCCGAAGGATGCCAAAGCCAGTTGTGACGTATCAATGAAATGTGTGTGTTAAAAGTGTTGAATAAGATTCGAATCTGTATTACAAAAATCCCTTGCCATGCCGTGCTGTCAGTGGGCGCCGGGCCTTACGGACCACTTCCTCTCACAGTGAGAACGTTATAGACCGATTATGCTACATGATATTCAAATATTCTATGAAAGTAGAATTCAGTATCAACTTTTCCGAGCTCGAGAACTTTTGCAAGATTTTCAATGGGAAGTTTGGGTTTATCTAAGAATAATCTATATAAATAAAAATCAATTGCCGCATGTATGAAAGATTATCACTTGTGAACGGCACGACCGATATGGCAGATTTTTTTTTGTGTTCGTAATTGTCAGGACAAGGATTGTATGAAAGAAAATTTTTGGAAACTCCACCGGAAAATTCGCTAGTGTGATGTAAAGTGTAAGAAGTAGTGAGAGCTATTAATTATAACACACTAATCACTCGAGGACTCCGGAAAACGTCCATCTTTATACTGAGACGTCAGCGTGAGGATGAAGCTGTTGAGTCAGAGGTGCCAACATAACAACAAATATCTTAGGAGTCAAGGGGCAACCAAGGTCGGTCTCCCCCTCCCAGCAAATCCTAGCTATTATACGAGTATTAGCCTATTTCTCAGTGTCCAGATCGACACTATCTACCAGATTAAGGGGAAGCGCCAGGATAGCCCGCGAAATTCAAATTTTCTGACGTTTTTTGCAATTTGTAAGTCAGTATTATGTTATACTTATGTTGATTTAAGAGGCGTACACGTATACGAAATATTGCCGATTTCGCTGATTTAAGTACGTGATTTTACATTTAAAATACTTCTTTAAGTTTTAATGCACAACATGAAAGATCATTTCAGTTATGATCTAATGAATGAGCTACTTTTTTATTTTACGTCGAGTTTATATTGCGAAAATTAGGTCGTTTTAAAATATTTTTATTGCCAATTTTATTTTTTTTGCGGTTTTTTTTTTCAGGAAATCGATAGTTTTTGAACCGAAGTTTATTTCTGTTGTTTTAATTATATGAACGCAATTATTTGCCCCTTTTTCTCTAAAATTTGACTAAGTTAAATATTTTTTACTCAAAAAATTTATATGAAAGTGGTAAAAAGTGATTAATACATTGTATAGACGACTTTCTCAAGAATACATTACAATTTTATCATACCCTTTAAACTTCAAAACGATTCGTAAATATGTGAGAAGTCGCCGGTTTTATGTCGATTAATCAAAATTAAATAATAAAAATAAAAAAGTAGCTCATACACATAATTGAAATAATCTTTCATGATCTGCATGAAAACTTATAGAAAAACGGTATTTTAACCGTAAAATCACGTAAATCACCGAAACCGAATATATTTCGTTCGCGACCGTAACAAATATGTCAATCTGCCTAGCCTTTTCCCAAATATGTTGGGGTCGGCTTCCAGTCTAACCGGATGCAGCTGAATACCAGAATTTTACATAGATCGACTGCCTGTCTGACCTCCACAACCCATTAACTAGGTAATACGATACCCCTTGGTAAGACTGGTTGTCAGACTTTCGGGCTTCTGACGACCCGTAACGACTGTCAAAGATACACGAATGACAGCCGGGACCAACGGCTTAACGTGCTTTCCGAGGCACGGAGGAGTCTCGGTATGTAAAGATGGTCACCCAACCACGGACCGACCCCGGCAAACGTAGCTTAACCTGATGGATCGACCCGTGCGGCTGTTATTACTTATCCACACAACTCCGTAAAGATTTCATAAACTAGTCATTCATTAGGATTACTTGGTCTTATAGAATTGTATTGATGACATTAGTGATTCTGTAAACACATACTTGTTACGGTTGTGAATCGTATTTTAACCAACATACTTACAACATTGCAAATTGCAAAAAACGTAAGATAATTTTAATTTCGCGGGCAACCCTGGCACTTTCGCCTTAAATAAAAATGTTTAAACAGAATTTTGATGACATTTTCTGCAGGATAAATTAACCAGAATTACGATAAAATTAAACTTATCCCTATCCAGACTTGTTAGCAAATGTTCTGAAATGGTCAGCTCAAGCAAGATAAATATAGTTTCACACACTTCTCCCTTTGCTAACTCCAATTTTACATCTTCAACATTCTTCGCCGTCTCCCTAAGAAGGTATGTGAAGAATCCGTACATTGGCATTTCGGAGAGCCATTAAGTTTAAGGCGAGTAGCGCTGCCAACTAGCGCCGCCATTGGTTAAAAAATCATAAGTACCCAACACACCCACATCAATGTATTAATTGTGTTCAATTCATGAGCGAGCAAACGTGTTTGAAGTATAAAAATTATATTCTATGTAAATGGCAATATATCACGGAACACGCGCTCGAGAAAAATATATATTAACTAGTTAATAAAGAAAGATGTTCCTAACCTAAGAAAGTAAAAAAAAAAAAAAAAAATTATTGTATTTTTGTAAGTTGTACAAACAGCCAAAGCTATGGAAGAGCAGAGTCTCCTAACACAGGTGTTATTATGCTTAAAAGGAGGCTCCAATCATAAACTAATCTAAACTAGTTGGTACAGAAATAAACATTTTGTATTTTGTATTTGTATTTTGTATAAGTCTGGAGATAAGAAACATTTTGAATCCTATGCTCACATTTTTAGTCACATGAGGAAGGTCAGGTGAGGTTAAAAAAATTCCACCTCTTCTGACTAAAAATGTTAGCATAGGAAATTTCAGAATGTTCCTTAATTCCAGACTTATGATTTTTTCTCAATGGTGGCGCTAGTTGCCATGGCAGCACTACTCGCCTTAACTTGTCTGTAAGTAAACCACCAAACACCGGCCACCTACATAAAAACATAGACAATTTATCATTTTAACTGACATTAGATTCTATCATTTATGGAAAAATTATCATAAAGTATTTTTAAATATATTTATTTTATTTCTGCTCGTGTTTGATGGTAATCTGTTTACTTTATTTCTAATGATCAATTCAAACGATCACTATTGATTATCTCGGAATTCGTTCAGGTTATGAATGGAATGTTTTTAGAAAGGATTACTTCAAGGGAAGGGAGAGCAGTGATACCCCAGTGGGTAAGGTCCGCGTCTTACGAGTTAGCTCGTGGTTTCAAACCCAAGCATGCACTTTACTTTCTGTAAATTATTTCATCACCACTGCTCTCAAAACGGTGAAGGAAAACATCGTGAGGAAACCGGCATGTCTTAGAACCAAAAATTCGAAGACATGCGACATCTACCAACCCGTACTGGGCCCGCGTGGTGGATTACGGGCCAATCCTTCTCACAGAGAGGACGCCTGTGGTGTCCTAGCAGTGGGAACATTATAGGCAGACTATGTTTTTTACTTCAAGGGATAAAACATCCTTTTTAACCGACTTCAAAAAGGAGGAGGTTCTCAATTCCCCGATTACTCGAAGATGGCGGTCCAGCCATCTTCGAGAGATTTGGATTTTTTATTGTTTTATTCGAGAGGGTATACATCACAGTTGGTCCCATATAAAATTGATTAACTTTGCTTGGGTAGTTTTTGAGTTAGCTTATAATACGTATTTTTTCCCCACTTTTATATGGGTGATGTTCTAGTTTGTTTTGCAGATAGTGGTATTAGAATTTGTATGGGGTATGTACACAACTAAAAAGTGAAAAATAAAAACTTTTTTACAAAACAATACAACCGACTTCCAAAAACAACACTACAAAGTGAAAAATAACTTTAATTTCGGAAGTCGGTGGCAAAAAACGAAAATACATTTAATTAGACACCGACTTCCGAAATTAAAGTTATTTTTCACTTTGTAGTGTTGTTTTCGGAAGTCGGTTGTATTTTTTTGTAAAAAAGTTTTTTATACAAAAGCTTTTCCGACAAAGTCCATTGTATTTAGGCATTCTGTAGTTTATTTTTTTGTAAACAGTTCAAAATTGCTAGCTACGGAAGAAACGTCCAGGATACGTCTATGGATCAAATAATAGAAAGGACCTTTCCTTAACCAGGCTTATACGCCATAATCATCACAGGACCATGAGCCTCGAAGCAATCTATGAAGAAGCCCACGATAACTGTATAGACGTTATAATTTTCTATAGCAAAGGTGCTGACAAAACCTACCTATTTAATACATAACGTTAACATCTTAAAAACATAAAATTACCACCTACTTAGTTACATTAAATAACAGTTATTATCGCACTAATATCTAACGCACGTCTGTCAATTACACAGCATCCAGTTACAAACCGCAGTTAAACCCGTCCATTACTTAATCAATTAACCAATACTAGAATACATTAAATTACAATGTCAAAACGACTTTGTGCAACCGCATAACAAGCGTGAAACAGTTGACAGATGTCATGTTGACAACTGTTAAAAAAAAAATGTTCCTGTTTTATGCTTAACTATTGCTTAACGAACAATTTCAAATTAAGAACCGATATGCACCGTTGAAACCACACTCTAAATTCAAAAATCACAACACTACACTGTAAACCATTTTCCGAAAACAATCGATAGTTAAATCGATTAAATTCTTTAAGAAAACAAAAACAAACTTCACAAATAATTACCGATTATAAATATTTGAACGACGAATTCTAAGTTCGATATTCGTATTCGTATCGTAACGGACAGCGACGCGTGCGCAGTGTTCGCGGCGCAGATTTTAACTGTTTAGTCGAGGAGCTTAGTTCGGCGCGTATCTCTGTATCTGTATCTATTGCAAACATTGTATATCTTGATAAAGTGAAGCCTTTGGGATGTGTTGTTGTAAGCATGGTGGTTTTGTGACATCTTTTATGTAATAAGTTACATTACGCTTTGGAGTAGTTAGGAATTTATGTTAAAGTTGTCAAGAGAATACAGATTTACAATTAGTGAATCCTACTAAGATTATAAACGCGAAAGTTTGCGAGGATGGATGGATGTATGGATGTTTGTTACTCTTTCACGCTAAAACCACTGAACGGATTTTGATGAAATTTGGCACACAGATAGTTTATAACCTGGATTAACACATAGGATTATTTTTATCCCGATATTCCCATGGGTTCGAGACTTACGCGGGTGAAAACGCGGGGCGCTGCTAGTAATAAGATACAGCTGTTTGAAGAAACAATAGCTAATTCCGACAGATCTTCGCAAACATACTTACAACTTCATGTTTTAACTTCTCTTTTGAACACTATGTGAAAACTAGTATAGCTTTTAAAAGCTCACTCGTCAGCCTAATATCTGAAAGTTTCAGTTTCTATGCTTAAACAGGGTTAAATTGAATTCATGGGCAATATTTTAAGGGGTCATTGTACTCGATCATTATGAACAACTTTTACTATGGAAGCAAACCTGAAACCGGGAAAAAAAAACATCTGTTCTATATATACATTATGCTCGCATAACAAGTCAAAATCTAGATAGATAGATAGATCACATTTTTATGTAAGGAACAGCTGATTTTTTTTATATAGAAGCGTCAGTAATTTGCACTAAAACTTTCAGACGTTATCATTTTATTTTTACCACAATATTCTTGTCATGTCACTCCATATTTTATCAAATAGATTTTTTATTGTCATTGTTTATATAAATTAAAAAAAAAAATTAAAGAAAACATTTATTGCAGAATCACTCCATATTTGTTAGTAACAATGTAAACTTATAAACTAACGTTAGTAACATTTATTCTTAAGCTGCGTGAGGCCACCAATCCGATAGATATAAAGGTGTACTAATTAGTATACAGAATGTATTTTTGTACCCTAACCAACCTCTTTCTCTATAAATAAATATATAATTAAGTATTCCGTATTCCAAACCACAATTTCCTGCTCAAATTACGATTGAACTAAAGCATGAAATGGTTAATTCAATTTTAAAATACGCCGCGCCGTACAAAAATATGACTTCCATAGAACAGAAATAGATTTATAAAGGACATCAGGTTGTAATGTCAGACGGAAACACACTTCATCGCATACCCCATGTATATCAGTATGTGAAGCGTGACTTTTTGATCATTCTAATTTTATAATTAAATTTTGATGATCAATAGCCATGTCTACCAATTTTATCTAAGTGTATCTCTCACTTCACATAGAACTCAGGGGGAACGTGAAGGAGATACTGTGGCCCTGGCACGGGCAACTGACTTCTGCCCTGCTATAAGAGCTCATAGTGAGCCCTCTGATCATTACTTTTTTCTATTCAAACTTTATTGTCACACTGCTGGGCACAGGATCTTCCATCAGCTTTTCATCTTCCCTGTTGGCTTTCTCCGGGGTACGAATAACAAAGCTGAAGAGTTTGTTTTTTTGTTTGTTTGTTTGAACGCGCTAATCTCTGGAACTATCAGTCGATTTGAAAAAATCGTTTTGCATTTCATAGGCCAGCTGATCAAAAAGAAGAGAAGTCAGAAAGACTGCTAAGCGAAAACAAAGGCTCGGGCGGGCGATGCGACGCGACGCGGTGGATCGGGGGAACAAGAAATTTCACGCGGACGAAAGTCGCGGAGTACTATTATTTATTCTGTGGTCGCGAGCAGAAGCTGTCTCCCATAAACGCCCAAGATCACGACTACTGTCAGAAAACTTGAAGACACGCGATCAAGGTGTGAATGGATATCAATCTGCGTAGCCTTTTCCAAACTATGTTGGGGTCGGCTTCCAGTCTAACCGGATGCAGCTGAATACCAGTATTTTACATGGAGCGACTGCCTATCTGACCTCCACAACCCATTAACTGGGTAAGACTGGTTGTCAGACTTTCGGGCTTCTGACGACCCGTAACGACTGTCAAAGATCCACGAATGACAGCCGCGTGCTTTACGAGGCAAAGAGGAGTCTCGGTATGTAAAGATGGTCCACGAACTGACCCCGGCAAGCGTAGCTTAACCTGATGGCTCGACCCGTGCGGCTATTATTATTTAGCCACGAGTTCCACTTCAGGTGTGAATGGATAAGTAAGTACATCTAAGGGAAAGGGAAGAGAGATATCAAAGAAAACATTGCATTAAGAAGGATCGAAGTATATTTAGTACTAGAATTAATCATGGAGATTTCAAGCACTTCTTCTTCTTCGTGTCGCTGTCACGACTATATTACAGATCTTGTTGGCCCAGAACTTCGCCACTTGCACGGCGTCGTCGGTGGCAGCGTAGAGGTCACTTTGGCTGCATGTTTTGGGGCACAGAGGGCAGGACAGTAGGTGGAGCATAGTTTGTGACACAGCTCCACATTCATACCCTGCTGCCGCTCCGTCGAGGTAGCCCCACTTCACCAGGTTGGAGTTACATCTTCCCACTTGTTACATGTTCCCATTTGGAGCTCTACCTGCCTCGTTGGTCTACGAGCACGAGGTCCTAGGCTCGAAAAACTGGCGAAATGTGAGTGTACTCTATGTAGGTACATACTACACCTCTCCCTCTAACCCTTCGAGGATTACAAGCGTGATGTCCTGTATGTATTTCAAGCTCTATTGCTTCGTGAACGAGTCGCCTACATAATGTCCACATATTCAAAAAAATAGCACCATAAAAATTACAGATATAAATGTTGAAATTTTACATAGGGTGACACAATGGGCGGTCTTATCGCTAAAAGCGATATTTTACAGACAACCTTTGAATAGATTAAGGGGAGAATGAAAGAGAAAATACCACTTAATTTCACTTATTTCTTTTTCTCGTTACTTGGATACGTTTCTCTAATAATAATAAACCATATCGTCGGTCACTTCAAACAGGAGATCAGACACGCGATCCGTGTAGCTAAACTAATTAGTAAGGAATCTTTAACGTTTAATAGATTACCTAACGTTTGATCACAAGATAAGTAGGTAAAAGTGAGATTCATTAATACTTAATGAATATTTTTCCAAAGCGTTTCCTTTCATCTTAATTTTTTTAAATATAGGTGCACCTATGCAGCATAATTATCTACGTATTCTTTATGAAATAAATCGCTAAAAGATTCTGAAATTTAATTTACTTTACGCTGAGAATACATATTTGGTGTTACGGACGAAGATGGCTATATTTTATAGGAGTTACAGTCTTCCAAACTAGAATCAGGTCACAAATATCTGGAAATTCTAAATCAGAACTCCAATAACCGAGCTAAACCCCGACCACTGGATAGTTGCAGTAACTCCTATAAATTGAGCTTGCCGGAATTGGGTTGAATTTCTAATAATTTTGGCTGGAATTCAGGGCAGATCCGAGCGTTGCTCATATTGTCTTGAACATATTATTTGGCAATGTCAAGGTCCAGTTCCCTAAACATGAGTGCTATGATGTTCTTATCTACAAGCTGTGCACCTTAGGGTACTTCCTATGCCGCCGGGGTCGCGGGTAGTTCGAAAGAGATACCGTGGCCCTGGCACGGGCAGCTGAAGGAGCATGGGTGGGTTTTAGTCAGTAAAAGTCTGACACGCCCTCCCGCTCTGCCCAGAGCGGGAGAAGTCATTTGATGATTTCCCATCCACAAAAAAAAAAAAAAAAAAAAAAGGGGTACTTCCTATCGGTAAAAATGATAAAACTTCCATACCTACAAACTTTCATCCCTTATTTAAAGGATAAGGATTTTTGTCTAGGAGCAGTGGTGGCCCAGTGGTAACGGTCCCGACTTACGAATTGTAAGTCGTAGGTTCGAACCCAGACAGGAGCTTTACTTTGTGTAAATTATTTCATCACCACTGCTCTCACTGTGAAGGAAATATAGTGAGAAAACCGACATGTCCTAGAACAAAAAAAAAAACCAATACATATGACATCTACCAACCCGCACTGAGCCCGCGTGGTGGATTACGGCCCACTCCCTCAGTCCCTCTCACAGAGAGGAAGCCTTTGTTCCAGCAGACGGAATGTTGTAGGCTGATTATGCTGCATGTTATTCAAATATTCTATGAAGTAGAATTCAGAAGGTACGAGTATTAATAAAAAGTACTTAGATAAAACGCATTAAAGTAGGGGAGTGGGGGCTCTAAACGTCACAATTCAGTACAAAATCTAGCAAGGCGTGACGTCATGCCATGAACTCAATGTATCGCTGTAATCTTTGGTTTGCGTAAAAAAAGAAAAATACGTGTCTAATATTTTTTAATAATACCTATACATGACTGACAAAAAAAAATGTTTAGTCATATCATCCCTATTCTGTCGACCTCAAAATTGTAAGTAGTTACCTGAAGTACATCAAACGTTCAATTTAAATCAGACCTAACCACATCATAAACGAAAGCTTCAAAAAAGCTCTGCATTAAAAAGCTCTTTGGTGCAGCTGCATGTATCACTATCTAATCAGTGCCAGATAGTGCACAAACTAAACAAGGATAAGAAATTACCGATATTCCTTTGAACTTTTATGAAATTAACTGATAACTTTATGTAGGTAGATAAAATTATACAGACCATTAGAGCAAGGGGTGTTTGGTCTGGGTCTACGGTCCCCGAAACGATCAATTTCTATTGTAGTAATATTTTCAATCGCTTCAATTGCACTTGCTAGACGATCAATTTGCACATCGACGTGTATCAAGTAGCATCATCTTCCTAGCCTTTTCCAACTACGTTGAAGTCGGCTTCCAGTCTAACCGGATGCGGCTGAATAGAAGTATTTTACATGACGATACCCCATGGTATGACTGGTTGTCAGGCTTTCGGGCTTCTGACGACCCGTAACGACTGTCAAAGATTTAAGAATGACAGCCGGTACCAACGGCTTAACGTACATTCCGAGGCACGGAGGGGTCTTGGTATGTAAAGACCCACCCACCCACGGACCAACCGCGGCAAGCGCAGCTTAACCTGATCGGTCGACCCGTGTGGCTGTTATTACTTAGCCACAAGCCCCTCTCAAGTGTATCAAGTATCAATCACGTAAAAATTGACAATTGCAAAATTGATTGTTTCTGGGACCCTTAAGTTGCAGGTGCGGCTGTACGTATATCATGAGGTCCAGGATTTGATGGACTGAATAAAATTATTCTAGCAGTGTTATTAGGCCGTTCCGTGTTTATTTTTTATTCCTACAAGGTGTAGGTACCTACCTACTTAATTGAAATAAATGAATTGCCTACTCAACATTAAATTAAGAACAACCTTTATTAAGGGACTGTTCCCTAAACTTTTATCCGAACATAATGAATGGAGCAGCTGATTTTTTTTTTTATGATTGTTTGAAATGATGACTTTACTATGGCTATTTGCTTATCCTGTAGGTATTGTGTACTTATTGAATATTGATATGCATCTTCACGCCTGGAAATAAAAGGAGGAAGTGAGCAAGATGTTGGTTATAGCTGGGGACAAGTCGGGCTTCCGAGCTAAATGGAGATAATAGTCGGGAAACGGAAGCTGTCATCCGGCCGAAACGGTGGCGCTAAGATTAGAACAAAAGCAAAAAGGCAATGAAAAAGCCCGAGCGGCTTAATGGAAAATTTTATTTTGATTAAATTATTATTATTTTTCTTTATTTATTTTCACATATCTTGAGTTTGTTCACTATAAAAATGCAGCCGACTCTTGACAGACATTTCACGCCATCTAGTATCGAAGAACAGCAAGATAAGTTCTCAGTTTACATCAAAGAGGACGGGTTTTTTATTGAAACTACTACTAAAACGCTACTCGCCGCTAGATGTCGCGACTGCAACTGAGCTAAAGCTTTACGTCATACGAACGGCCAATGAGAACGATGGAATGCACAAACAAAAGAGCAACATCGTTAGGTTGTGACGTCGTGCTGCGCAGCGCGGCTATTTTCGTTCCTCTGATAGGTAGCGGACATTTTGTTTTGATCTTGTGACGCAAGCGAAAACGCGAAGTTGGAGATGCCTTTGAACGCGGTTGGCTGGACTTCGGAGGAAGACGAGAAGCTTGTGGATTTAGTGCAACCTCATAGTTTTTTGTACAATGTGTACGATCCGTCTCGGAAAAACATACTAGCGAGGGAATCTACATGGCAGGAGATAGCGGAGCAACTGTTGAAGCCAGGTGAGCGTCCATTCGTTATTTTTTTCTGCGAATCGGCCGTGCTGCAGAGGACAACGGCAAGGCTCTCAATGTGTTATTGAATTTGATTTCGTTAAAAGTGGATTTTCTTGTAAAATTCAAGTAATTTCAAGTGAATTTTGATCTCTAACCCCGGTATAGCATAGGGTGACCTATATTCGGTACCATTGACGACGGCAGTTGTATTATTTTTAGACTCGTTTATTAAAAATCAGCTGATTGGTGTTGTCATCCGACTATAAACAATCTTGACCTGTTCGACAGGAGTAATTAAGTAAATGTTTTGGCCTTGTGGGCTTCGATAATCAATATTCTTGAGCGAACAAGTGACGAATATCTCCATTTGGTATGTAGTTTACTTAAAATAAGCAAGTATCGAAGAAATAACCTAAATTGTATGGGAAAGTACTCGAGTAACTCTGTTGAAATGTGGGTGTAGCTAATGTGTTGTAATTACTATGACTAGTGACTACCATAATATGCAAACTATAGTAAAAACAAATAAGTACTTAGTTATAAAAAAAAAATAAGTAGGCCAAACCAAATTAGCAAATCATTCTGAAGTGAAAAACAAAAATTGAGCTGTTTACTCTTTAATGGAACCTTAAAGGCTAGTCACCAATCCAAGCATGGTGATTTATAGTTTTACCTTTGCAAACATCCTGGAGCAACATTTTTGGTCCACAATATAATGCCTCAGTTGTTACAATAAAAACTTAACAAATCATCCTACAATTTCCAGTTGAGGAATGCAAGAAACGCTGGCGAGGACTCCGCGATGGCTACACACGGATCAAGCGCTTAGGGACGATGCATCGGACCAAGGTAGTCATATATGAGAAACTGCAGTTCTTGGATGCAACACTAGCTGATGGTAGCGAGGAGACAGTACAGATGGAGGAGACGATAGAAGAGCAACCGATTCAAGATGAGACGGTTGGCACAGAGCAGCAGGTTATTACTGATAACCAGGAGTATTATGAGGTGATTATGAATAGTTTATATACAGACAACAGAACATCAGGTTATACCAAACTGTCAAAAATGTTGATGGGTAAATTCAAAGAACAACATCTGTAAATAAATGATGTTTGAAAAGCTGATTATTAAAAATATTAAAGTGTATTCTATGTAAGCTTGTAAAACAGGGAATACTTAATCTTTATTAGGGTTCCGTACCTCAAAAGAAAAAACGGAACCTTTATAGGATCACTTGTGTATCTGTCTATCCGTCTGTCACAGCCAATTTGCTCCAAATCTAATGGACCAATTAAGTTGACATTTGGTACACATATGAATTTCTGTGACCCAAACACGGACAGATAAAGTAAATAAATGAATTTTGAATACAGGGGTCACTTTTGGAGGGCAAATAAGGAAATTTTAAAAATGTTGATTGAATATAAACACAATAGCTTCTCAAGAAATTGATATCATTATGCTATTATTCTTAACTTTGAGATTAAAGTCTGAAATAATTTTGATAGTGTTTTAAATTCCTGTGGGTTAGTTACACAATATATATATAAATAAAAATCAATTGCCGAAGCACATCACTTCAGAATGGTTGCACCTATTTGGCTAATACTTTTTTGCTGTCTTCACAGATTTTTTTTTGAAAATTCACCGGAAAAGTCGAAAATTTAGATGGTATTTTTGTGTGAAATGGGATGTGTGGTGTTACACGAATGGATAGAATAAGAAATGAGTACATAAGAGGAAGTCTAAAAGTGGCACCGGTGACTAAAAAGTTGTGCAGAAATCGGCTGTCATGGTATGGGCATGTGATGCGGAGGAGTGAGGAAAATGTCGTGAGGAAAGTTTTGAGTATCAATGTCGATGGCTATAAGAGTAGAGGAAGACCAAAGAAACGATGGATGGATTGTGTGAAAGATGACATGGCTAGAAAGGGGGTGACTACCGAGATGACGAATAATAGAGAAGTATGGAAAAAAAGGACATGTTGCGCCGACCCCAAATAGATTGGGATAAGGGCAGGAGAATGATTTTTGTGTGAAAACAGACAACATAGCCTAAACCATTGGACAGAGAGATATAAAATTCACCCGGGCGACGCAGGGCACAAACAGCTAAGTTGTGATAAAAAGCATTATTAACATGACATTATAATTTTCAGATCACCGTTGTGGATGGACCTCAAGCACCTCTAAAGCCGTACATCAAAATTCTGCCAAAACAAGAAATCACTGAACCGCCAAAGAAAATATGCAGAAAAAATGCAGGCAGAAAGAAAGCAATACCTGTACCTAAAAATATACCACCTATAAAAATACTACCAAAACCAATACTCATGAATGGACCAAAAATAGTCCAATATATAGAAGATCCAAAGCTACCAGAACAGAGGTCGCAGACCATAGACAAACTTATAGAAAAAATACTGAAAGAAAATACCAATGAAATAGATGTTTTCTTTCGAAGTATGGCAGCTAGTGTTAAAAAGTTACAGCCTAATCTAATACCTAAAGTTAAAATGGAAGTGTGCAATGTTATTGCTAAGTATGAAATGCAAAGTTTTGACAAAAATCTGAACTTTTAACACCAACTTATGTGTCCTATGTCCTACTCGTAAAGTTCATTTGGCTGTACTGCTAGTGGCTAGGAAATGAACTACGGAAATGCAATACTAAGATTTAAATGTATATATAGGGTGGAATTTTGGCAGAACAAGATGTGATAATCAAATTTTTCTAATAAAGAAATGGTCAAAGAAATGACCATGATCACTAGTCACTGAAACACCCACCTGTTAAAGGCTAGATTAAATGGAGATTGGACAAACATGCATGTTGAATCTATACAATTTAAGACCAAAATGTTTAAACCAACTAGGCTGTATAAAAATATACATTTGCCCTCACAGTCGTCATATTTTTTTAAATCGTGTTTTTGAATATCGAATCTCCATTCAAATTAGCGCCATCAATGTATAATGGCAACTTTTGTAACTAACATTTTGTTCTAGTTTATGCAAAAATAAATGGATATTATATTCACTTGTGATAAAGACTTCTAGTGTAGAATATTACTTTTGTCATACTGAGTATGAAAACAATTGTTATAAATAATGTTTTATTGAACAGATACGGTATTACTGATCTTATTGTAATAAAAAATACTATAAGTAAGTAACAGTGTTTTTCTTGTTAACAATATCAAATATCTACTCTAAAAACTAATGGAAATTAGTATAATTGGCATTTTGATTATTATACTTAGCACTTAAGGACGCGGTTACAAATGGGTAGTCAAATCATTACTTTTTTACACAAAAGTATGTTTATTAAATAAAATGCTTTGCTTTCTTAAAATGTTTTTTGGCCAAATTGTTGATAGATGTGCATGGTACGATTCTGAACTATAAATATAATTTTAAAAAGAAACATTTTCTCCATAAATGTACCAAAGTAAAAATTTTCACTCCAATACAGTTATTGAGAAATTGTACCTATCTAAAATTATATTTATAAGTAGTTCAGAATCGTACCATGCACATCTATCAACAGTTTGGACAAAAGACATTTTAAGAATGTAAAGCATTTTATTTAATAAACATACTTTTGTCTAAAAAAGTATTGATTTGACTACCCATTTGTAACAGCGTCCTTAAAACTTGCTAATTCTAACAAGGTCTGAGTTTATTCATTATGCACACTTTCATATATCAATTATTCATAATCACGTTTAAATTTTTTTGTTTGAGTTTTTTTCAAAACATAAGTAAAGTAAACTTAGGTTTTGAAAAAAAAATAGTCTCAAAATTAACCTACAGCCGAGTGAGTATTTTCACGCCATTTATTATTATTCGTGAAAACAAATGAAAATGAATGTTTATTCGTTCATTCATTCAAGTGAACGGACAGCAATGAGCGGTGAGAATAATGAACGCATTGTGCGGGGAACGTGTTCAAAACTCGTAATTTTAGTTGTACGAATTACCGACGAAAAGCTTTGTATTATTACAATTATTTGTCTTGTTTATACCAAACAACACACGTGACCAATATCTATTAAACAAAAAAAAACCTCCAAGGTAATGTGCCAGTTCGCGTTAAGTCCCGTGTTAGCTTACATATTAAAAAAACATTTGTTAAACACAACATCAACCAAACCATTTGTTCTAATTAAAAAAGGGCCTTTTAGAGGACACTACTTATTTTATGATTAATTACTTAATTACATTAAACCAAAACCGTTTTCTATTTTCGGTGCAATAATAAAAATATGTCGTGCATATTCTGTTACCTGCATCATTTGAGAATATATTTAATTAAACGATTTTACACCTATATAATTAATAAAGGATAACACATTATTTTTGTACACGAAATTCATGCTAAAAAAGTAGTAAGCATGTAAAAACTTATTATTAGTTGTTAGTCGTACTAAAACTTATAAAAGGTTTGTAACCTATGAAATCAAATCTTGCCCGCCCATAGGCGGGCGCGGCATGACAGATTAGAATTGGCTTTTTTCAAAAACTCAAATATCCGCAGGCCATTTGAGTTGCCAATAGATCTTAATGAAACAAATCATTACACATCATCTCATAACTTTCTGTCGTTATTTCGTAAAGTTATTGCAGTTTAAAATCAAACCGCCCATCGGCGGTCTCGGCGTGTGAGTTAAGAAATATTGCCCGCCGATGGGCGGGCTCGGCACTGAATCTGTTAAAGTAGTTTCTAGTCTAAATATAAACATTCTATAGCTTATTCTATGGGATATAAACTGGCAGTTTCTAATAATAATGGTAGGTAGCCGTGTATTTGACAGGCGACTCTGTCTCTCTCTTCCTGGCTATGTATCCCACTTGGTGGTAGGGTCAGCCTTCCTGGTCTGTCTCTTCCACTTCTCCATAACAGCCGCACGGGACGATCCATCAGGTTAAGCTACGCTAGCCGGGGTTGGTCAGTGGATGGGTGACCATCTTTACATACTGAGACTCCTCCGTGCCTCGGAAAGCACGTTAAGCCTTGGTCCCGGCTGTCATTCGTAGATCTTTGACAGTCGTTACGGGTCATCAGAAGCCCGAAAGTCTGACAACCAGTCTTACCAAGGGGTATCGTATTACTCAGTTACTGGGTTGTTGAGGTCAGATAGGCAGTCGCTCCATGTAAAATACTGGTATTCAGTTGCATCCGGTTAGACAGGAAGCCGACCCCAACATAATTGGGAATGTTGAGAGATCTACTAGTTCTGAGCAAGCGTGCGCCATCGTTGACTACATCACCGCCTTTCATAAGGTGAGACAAAGGTTCGATAGGCTCGTATCAAAAATTAAAAAAAAACCGACCAAGTGCGTGTCGGACCACGCACAATGAAGGGTTCCATAGTTGAAAAGAATTTATCCCTAAAACGAACTTAACATTGTAATCCCATTTTTTTTTTTTTTATGTGACAGAATTGCAAATTAACAATTTTCGGACTTTTTCCTTTACTTGTGCTGTGAGACCTTGCTACTTGCAAAATTTCATGATTCTAGGACAACGGGAAGTACCTTGCCAGTATCAAAATATGTCACATAAATGGCCGTATTTTTTAATTGATGACTTAGAAGCTTGATTTTTTTTTTTAACTCTAAGGGACAATAGACTTACGTATTTAATGTATTTGACATTAATTTCAACTTGATACCTCCACGCGTTCCTGAGGTAAAGGGTCTTGACAGACTGACAGACAGACAGACGGACAACGAAGTGATCTTATAAGGGTTCCGTTTTTTCCTTTTGAAGTACGGAACCCTAAAAATGTCTACTACATAACTATGGGTACCTAAGTACTAGGTACACCGTTCAGGTAATCCGTAGTACAGACCTAGGACTAAACGTAGGTACCTACCTAAAAATAGTACGTAAATTGTGAAGTCCTATAGGACCGCGTAGACGCGTAGTGCCTACACTCGTAAATTCGTAACTATGAGTTGTATAGGACCGTCTAGACGACCTAACACGGGTCGACGAGCTCTGCCTGTAAAATTAATGAACGGATTCACTGTTACAGCTGGGATTTTGTTTAAATGTTAATTGGACGGCTGCTGTGTTACATAGTAGGAGTGGCTGTGATTGGACCAATTAGATTGTTAGAAATTAGGTTACCTATTTGGTTTAATTAGAATTTGGTTGCGATTTCATTGGACACATAGAATTTTCGGGGATGCATATAAAGCTCCATTTTCACGATGACTAGAATTTTCGGCGATGCATATAAAGCCCCATTTTCACGATGGAAGTTTTCTAAACCTGGGTTCGTGGCTAATTAATGACATCCGCACGGGTCAATCTTCAAGGTTAAGCAGCGTTTGCCGAGGTCGGTCCGTGGATGGGTGACCATCCATTACATACCGAGGCCCCTCCGTGCCTCGGAAAGCACCGGTTGTCATTCGTTGATCTTTGAAATCGTTAGTCGGAAGCTCGAGTCTGACAACCAGTACCTATTATCAAGGGGTATCGTGTTGTCCAGTAACTGGGTTGTGGAGGTCAGATAGGCTGTCGCTCCATGTAAAACACTGGTATTCAGCTGCATCCGGAAAGACTGGAAGCCGACTCCAACATAATTGGTAAGAGGATATTATAGCAGATTGATTTCACGATGGAAGTTTCTTGCGTATGGCCTTTCTGTGGCATAGAATAAAGTTGAAGGAACAAAATTACTTACATCGCCTTTAAACACTGTTTAGACCAATGATATTATATGTAGAAAGAGGTAGATAGGTTACACACGCTCCGCAAGTGGCACGTCAAAATCTGGCTAATTAGCCACATTTTCGTCGTCTTGTCTCTTTTCCGTTCTCGATAATTAAGACATGCCGTCCTACTTCCACATGTCATCTAATCGTACAAAACTGTGCCGTTTTTGAACACCGAATGTAGGGTCGGTAACCTATCTACGTCTTTTTACATATAATATCATTGGTTTAGACGGTGCAAATTTTGGTAAATAAGAGAATAGAAGTTTTATTGTTATGACGTAAGACGTCAAACGCCCGCGAAAGCGTTAATCTTATTGCATCATCATTTCAGCCGAAAGACATCCACTGCTAGACATAGGCCACCCTCCAAGCACCGTCACTTCGACTGGATAAATCAGTCTTTAGAACTAACTATACCGGATGGGATTTTTTACCGTCTTGAAAAAAATAGGGTATATTAGGTGAACGGAGTAGAAGCCTATGGCATAGTTTTTTTTTTTTTAATAGCTTTGTCAGAAAAATGAACAAAGTATCAATAAATACTACAAATTCGATATAAACTTTTCATTTTAGAATAATAAAAACAGTAATTTTGAAAAAAATAAAATCGTTTAAAATTATCGAAATTCAAGTCTTATACAACCTGCATATGATATGAATTTAGATATTTTTAATTTAAAAAAATAAATAAATAACAAAAATTAAGTTAGGTATGCCATAGGCTTCTACTCCGTTCACCTATTAAAGCCTATTTTTTTCAAGACGGTAAAAAAGTCATCCAGTAGATCTGTTCACGAATCAACCAATCAACATTCAATCAACAATCAACATTTCAACACACACACACACACACATTCCACACATTCCACACACACCCACACATTTCACATGGTGTGCAATCGACATTTTAGGAGTTAAAGAATGATAAAAATTATGAAATTATGTTCGAAACGTTAGTAAAAATATTTTCTTATTTGTAGAGGGACGAAGATGGCGGGACGAGCTTGACTCCTACCGAAAGGACTGGCCGACAAAAGACAGAATTTTGTGGAAAAGGGAGAGGGAGGCCTTTGCCCTGCAGAACAGAGAGTAGAGGGGACTGGAATAGAGTCCGGTGTATTTATAACTCAACCGCACTTTAGCGCTGGCCCCCCAACTTGATCCAGCCTATTTCTTTGCTTTGCTGTTCTTCTAATAATAATGACAACGACGCCCTAAGCCGAGGTCCGTACCCCACAGGGGGTGCCCTTAGTGCGCAGTCGTTTAGTTTATAAGTTTAGATAGTATATTATGCCCCCTGGCTGGAGGCTTTTGAGCTCGCTTAAAGGCACCCACAGGAAAGTCCGGTTAAGTAGTCGAGAGTCGAGACCTCTCATGGTTACACTACGAGATGACGATTCCAAAAAAAAAAAAAAATTGCGCTGGCCCGCACTGTACAACCGACAAAATAATTTATGAGCACTTTGCAGTGCATGGGAACTCGTGATGGGAATCGAAAACACATCTGTATGCGATCTGTGCTAACAAATCCTGGTTTTAAATAATCAAAGTTGACCTATCTAAAGCCTCTATCTATATCTTTCTCGGTAATTCTAGTATCATGTACACCATCTGTCTGCCTAGCCTTTTCCCAACTATGGTGGGGACGGCTTCCAGTCTAACCGATGCAGCTGAATACCAGTATTTTATATAAAACGACTGCCTATCGACTGACCTGCACAACCCAGTTACTGAGTAATACGATACCCCTTGATAAGACTGGCTGTCATGACTTTCAGGTTTCTGACTATCCGTAACGACTGTCAAAGATCTACAAAAGATGGCCGGGACCAACGAGAGGGGTCTCGATATGTAATGGATGGTCACCCATCCACGGACCAACCTCGGCAAGCGTAGCTTAACCTTCGATCGACCCGTGCGGCTATTATTATTTAGCCACGAGCTCCTAAATTCTAGTATTATGTGTACATAATTATACCAACCTACGCGATATTCATATGTTTTCCACTCTTCAATAACAACACTCCACCGGAATATACGCCATCAACAAAATTGGAAGGCTCTCGACTCGACGGCCGCGGCCGTAGCTCTCAACGCTAGAGTAATCAAGTATGTTTTGATTTGTTTGTTTTGATTTAATTGGAAACCAACTGACATGGACTAGGGAAATTCAATATGGTCGCGTTGACAAACGTATTGATGCAGCGCTCTATTAGACCAAAACCACAACGCAATAGAGAGATGGACTGCAATACAGCAGCCATACTGTAGTGATGCTCACTTTAAATACAGCCAAGTTTTAATCAGAATAACTGATATGAATTGACGGTTGCTAATGCGGTTCTCAGATCAGTCTTGGGCTTAGCAAGAAGCGGTACAATTTTGTAAGAATTGCTAACTACTTCTAGTATAAGTTTCATGTCATGTCATTGTGAGTTGACTGTGTTTAACAGTAGATAAAAGTACACGAACTTTTGAATTTAGAACATTATTAGAAATTGTGAGAAATGTTCTTATAATTGCATATTTTTTGAGGAATCGACAGTTCTGATTGATACGCGACTGCTGGTTCACTTGATAATACATATTTGACCGAGCGAGCGAAGCGTGTCTGCTCAAAGTCTGGCAAAATTTGCTTTCCTCTGTCAGTTTGTTGGTACCCCTCTATACGTACCTATATACCTACAGGTCGGTTTTTTATAACCGATCTGGACGAAACAAAAAAAAACGGAAAAGAGACAAGACGACGAAAATGTGGCTAATTAAGCCACATTTTCGTCGTCTTGTCTCTTTTCCGTTCTCGATAATTAAGACATGCCGTCCTACTTCCACATGTCATCTAATCGTACAAAACTGTGCCGTTTTTGAACACCGAATGTAGGGTCGGTAACCTATCTACGTCTTTTTACATATAATATCATTGGTTTAGACGGTGCAAATTTTGGTAAATAAGAGAATAGAAGTTTTATTGTTATGACGTAAGACGTCAAACGCCCGCGAAAGCGTTAATCTTATTGCATCATCATTTCAGCCGAAAGACATCCACTGCTAGACATAGGCCACCCTCCAAGCACCGTCACTTCGACTGGATAAATCAGTCTTTAGAACTAACTATACCGGATGGGATTTTTTACCGTCTTGAAAAAAATAGGGTATATTAGGTGAACGGAGTAGAAGCCTATGGCATAGTTTTTTTTTTTTTAATAGCTTTGTCAGAAAAATGAACAAAGTATCAATAAATACTACAAATTCGATATAAACTTTTCATTTTAGAATAATAAAAACAGTAATTTTGAAAAAAATAAAATCGTTTAAAATTATCGAAATTCAAGTCTTATACAACCTGCATATGATATGAATTTAGATATTTTTAATTTAAAAAAATAAATAAATAACAAAAATTAAGTTAGGTATGCCATAGGCTTCTACTCCGTTCACCTATTAAAGCCTATTTTTTTCAAGACGGTAAAAAAGTCATCCAGTAGATCTGTTCACGAATCAACCAATCAACATTCAATCAACAATCAACATTTCAACACACACACACACACACATTCCACACATTCCACACACACCCACACATTTCACATGGTGTGCAATCGACATTTTAGGAGTTAAAGAATGATAAAAATTATGAAATTATGTTCGAAACGTTAGTAAAAATATTTTCTTATTTGTAGAGGGACGAAGATGGCGGGACGAGCTTGACTCCTACCGAAAGGACTGGCCGACAAAAGACAGAATTTTGTGGAAAAGGGAGAGGGAGGCCTTTGCCCTGCAGAACAGAGAGTAGAGGGGACTGGAATAGAGTCCGGTGTATTTATAACTCAACCGCACTTTAGCGCTGGCCCCCCAACTTGATCCAGCCTATTTCTTTGCTTTGCTGTTCTTCTAATAATAATGACAACGACGCCCTAAGCCGAGGTCCGTACCCCACAGGGGGTGCCCTTAGTGCGCAGTCGTTTAGTTTATAAGTTTAGATAGTATATTATGCCCCCTGGCTGGAGGCTTTTGAGCTCGCTTAAAGGCACCCACAGGAAAGTCCGGTTAAGTAGTCGAGAGTCGAGACCTCTCATGGTTACACTACGAGATGACGATTCCAAAAAAAAAAAAAAATTGCGCTGGCCCGCACTGTACAACCGACAAAATAATTTATGAGCACTTTGCAGTGCATGGGAACTCGTGATGGGAATCGAAAACACATCTGTATGCGATCTGTGCTAACAAATCCTGGTTTTAAATAATCAAAGTTGACCTATCTAAAGCCTCTATCTATATCTTTCTCGGTAATTCTAGTATCATGTACACCATCTGTCTGCCTAGCCTTTTCCCAACTATGGTGGGGACGGCTTCCAGTCTAACCGATGCAGCTGAATACCAGTATTTTATATAAAACGACTGCCTATCGACTGACCTGCACAACCCAGTTACTGAGTAATACGATACCCCTTGATAAGACTGGCTGTCATGACTTTCAGGTTTCTGACTATCCGTAACGACTGTCAAAGATCTACAAAAGATGGCCGGGACCAACGAGAGGGGTCTCGATATGTAATGGATGGTCACCCATCCACGGACCAACCTCGGCAAGCGTAGCTTAACCTTCGATCGACCCGTGCGGCTATTATTATTTAGCCACGAGCTTGTTAGATAAATGTAATTATTATATGTCTAATATTTAAAAATAAATACTTGAGATTACCTTGATTCCGGAAGTTAGTTCGGTTGTGATTAAAATTATCGAATCATTGTAAAACAACCTTTAGATTATTAGAATAACTGTTTGTTGGATATTGACATCTGTCACATTTACGAAACTTGAGACCAATGTAGAAGTATCTAGTTTGATTAGTTATTGTGTTTACGAACTTGTCAAAATCGTACAGATGTTATTACTATAAATAATTAAATAATATTTGGTAGTAACTGTAGTATATCATAGAATTTATATTGCTATTTTAATATAATAGGTTGTTTGAAACAATTGATACTATACTGTCAGTTGATGTTTGATGGGAAGGGATAAATGGAAGGGGTGGTAGGATATAAAAAGAATTGTAATGACATTCTCGAGGCAGTTGCTCAGTGGATGTTCAAGTGGCTAGTGCTAGTGCCGTTGTGATGTGAAATATATCTACCAGGTGTCATGTAAGTTACGTAATTTCATATTATACCTAAATATTGTTATTATGTTGCTATTATTCTGAGTAATAGAATTAACTGTTTGAGATAACTATAAATTGTGGAAATATAAGAAATGTGTTGATAGAATACTATAATACTGTTTCCATGGAGTTTCTTGTCCTTCTTCTCCATGAGGACCTAGTTTTGCGAACGGACAATAGCTTTCTCATTTAAGACGAATAATTATTGACAAGCCTAATTGAAATAATAAATATCTAGTCTTGTCTTTCTGTGCTATTCTTTATGAAATCCTTCCCTTACACACCATGTTCATAATACTTTCATACACAATAAATAACCAATAACCATTCTGACATTTAAGACTTGCTATTTGCGTAGTAGCTATATATACGCTTATAATTATATATTATATCAAATCTAACATCAGAAGTGGGATAGTGCTCAGTCTCACATAACATATTTCTAATGAATTTTATTTTGCTATTTTCATGATCAACGTTGGAGCAATCGTGTTCTGCTGGAAACTATTGGTAACGGCGGGTCGTTGACTCAACCCTCATCATAACGATGAAAACATGCTGAGAATTGTATGGTCGACAAAAAAAAATTGCAAGTTTTCACGGAAAGTTAATTTAAGATTGTTAATATTTTTGCTCTAATGATCACAAATTAATTTAAAAAATGGCTTTGGAGGAAACTTTATAAAATTGAAGTTGGTAATGTCATAAAGTAAACGGTACATAATTGTATTTTTATATTATGAAAGAAATAGCGAATATCACATAACTTGCTGATAAACAAATATGACATTTTTCATTTTCAAAATGCTAGTATTATTATAGTTTTGTCGGAACTGATCTGAGTTTCTTGATAATTTTGATTTGGCTTATTATTATAACCTTTTACTAAAAAGTAAGGTACCAACAGAGTGACCATATTAAATATTTTCAATTATTTAATAGAAAATGTAATAAGGATGATCAATACAATTTGCAATGATATTGTCAGGTTGACCGAGCGGTATATTGTTTTGATTACTTATTTAATTAATACAAAAAGAGCTTGTCTTGACTGTTGTCTGGCATTCACTGACTGCGGGTGATTGAGCTTCACCGACGGCGGGTGTTTGGCCACATACAGTAAGATGTGATTAAGTTTCACACTATTGTTTTTGTATAATGATAATTATCTTGTACTTCGAGATCGAAATACATGTTAGTATGGCCGTATTAGATAATTGTAATTAGCTGACTGTGACTATGACTGTGAGTGTTTCCGCTGGTCGGTCATTTGCTTGGTGCAAGTCTATCCCACTAGCAGCGGGTGGAGGGGACTTGACACGTCTAGGCAATTGGCAACACAAAACAAAAATGACAATGACGATGACAAAACCAAAGTAAATTACAATTGTAGAAAAACGGTATCTAATGTACTTCGAGAGCGAAGTACTTGTCAGTATGGCCGTGTTAGATAAATGTAATTATTATATGTCTAATATTTAAAAATAAATACTTGAGATTACCTTGATTCCGGAAGTTAGTTCGGTTGTGATTAAAATTATCGAATCATTGTAAAACAACCTTTAGATTATTAGAATAACTGTTTGTTGGATATTGACATCTGTCACATTTACGAAACTTGAGACCAATGTAGAAGTATATAGTTTGATTAGTTATTGTGTTTACGAACTTGTCAAAATCGTACAGATGTTATTACTATAAATAATTAAATAATATTTGGTAGTAACTGTAGTATATCATAGAATTTATATTGCTATTTTAATATAATAGGTTGTTTGAAACAATTGATACTATACTGTCAGTTGATGTTTGATGGGAAGGGATAAATGGAAGGGGTGGTAGGATATAAAAAGAATTGTAATGACATTCTCGAGGCAGTTGCTCAGTGGATGTTCAAGTGGCTAGTGCTAGTGCCGTTGTGATGTGAAATATATCTACCAGGTGTCATGTAAGTTACGTAATTTCATATTATACCTAAATATTGTTATTATGTTGCTATTATTCTGAGTAATAGAATTAACTGTTTGAGATAACTATAAATTGTGGAAATATAAGAAATGTGTTGATAGAATACTATAATACTGTTTCCATGGAGTTTCTTGTCCTTCTTCTCCATGAGGACCTAGTTTTGCGAACGGACAATAGCTTTCTCATTTAAGACGAATAATTATTGACAAGCCTAATTGAAATAATAAATATCTAGTCTTGTCTTTCTGTGCTATTCTTTATGAAATCCTTCCCTTACACACCATGTTCATAATACTTTCATACACAATAAATAACCAATAACCATTCTGACATTTAAGACTTGCTATTTGCGTAGTAGCTATATATACGCTTATAATTATATATTATATCAAATCTAACAAGCTCCTAAATTCTAGTATTATGTGTACATAATTATACCAACCTACGCGATATTCATATGTTTTCCACTCTTCAATAACAACACTCCACCGGAATATACGCCATCAACAAAATTGGAAGGCTCTCGACTCGACGGCCGCGGCCGTAGCTCTCAACGCTAGAGTAATCAAGTATGTTTTGATTTGTTTGTTTTGATTTAATTGGAAACCAACTGACATGGACTAGGGAAATTCAATATGGTCGCGTTGACAAACGTATTGATGCAGCGCTCTATTAGACCAAAACCACAACGCAATAGAGAGATGGACTGCAATACAGCAGCCATACTGTAGTGATGCTCACTTTAAATACAGCCAAGTTTTAATCAGAATAACTGATATGAATTGACGGTTGCTAATGCGGTTCTCAGATCAGTCTTGGGCTTAGCAAGAAGCGGTACAATTTTGTAAGAATTGCTAACTACTTCTAGTATAAGTTTCATGTCATGTCATTGTGAGTTGACTGTGTTTAACAGTAGATAAAAGTACACGAACTTTTGAATTTAGAACATTATTAGAAATTGTGAGAAATGTTCTTATAATTGCATATTTTTTGAGGAATCGACAGTTCTGATTGATACGCGACTGCTGGTTCACTTGATAATACATATTTGACCGAGCGAGCGAAGCGTGTCTGCTCAAAGTCTGGCAAAATTTGCTTTCCTCTGTCAGTTTGTTGGTACCCCTCTATACGTACCTATATACCTACAGGTCGGTTTTTTATAACCGATCTGGACGAAACTTGGTAAACCTACAGGTTATATTTTGTCGTCGGAGATTTTTGATTGGAGGAGGAGCTCGTGGCTAAATAATAACAGCCGCACGGGTCGATCTATCAGGTTAAGCTACGCTTTCCGGGGTTGGTTAGTGGATGGGTGACCATCTTTATAAACCGAGACTCCTCCGTGCCTCGGAAAGCACGTTAAGCCGTTGGTCCCGGCTGTCATTCGTGGATCTTTGACAGTCGTTACGGGTCGACAGAAGCCCGAACGTCTGACAACCAGTCTTACCAAAGGGGTATCGTATTACCCAGTTACTGGATTGTGGAGGTCAGATAGGCAGTCGCTCCATGTAAAATAATGGTATTCAGCTGCATCCGGTTACACTGGAAGCCGACCCCAATATAGTTGGGAAAAGGCTAGGCAGATTGATTAGAGATTTTTTATTGGATAGGTACTTCCTCCAAAAAGGGGGCTACTGGATATCTCCGCCTAATGAGATCCGACTCCGATAGGTCATTTTTTTTTTATTTGACAGGCAGTAACTTTAAGTTGGTTTCATAAAAAAATTACAAGATCTGATGAGGATCTTCGGCGTGATAAAATGAAGTAAATTGTTCACTTAAAGATTTCTACCAGTGGATTCGGCCCTTTAGTTACTAGGTAGGAACTGATGGAGCACCTGGGGCCACCTTATTGTCACAAAATTAGAGAATTCTGAAAATAATTATCAGAATTCTCTATAACGAAGCTTTGAAACCAATATTAATGTTAGTATTATAATGAGGACACTAGATGGCGCTACTGTGCACAGCGTATTAATTGTTGCAAAAAAGTTTGTGCTCGCCAGGTCTTACTGTTCACAGAACTGCTATGGTCGAGTCTTTTTCGGGCACTTCTACTGTCATTTCGATGGGAACATTTTTTAAAGAAATGACAGTTAAGAAGTTACTGCAGCTAATAAAAAGTCCGATCATAGCAGGTATAGCAGCTACAAAAATTACTGTCAGACAACAAGAACCGCAAGATTTCAATGCAAATAACAGGCAAGCGAAGCAAGATTTTTTCTAAAACCCTCACAACAGCTTCGGGCGTAGAAATGTCTAGAAAAACAAATCTGTACCTAGGTATTACGAGCACCCTCCGAGCCAACCACGTCAAAGGGATGTGGAGTCGACTCTTGAAACACAATGAGCGCACAAACTCTTAGAGTGGCTGTATTGAATGCACTAGTGTTATGAAATAACGGCAAGGCTGTAGATATGTGCGTGTCTGTGCGTGTGTGGGAGGTAAATATTAAAGTTCTGTGGACATGGGCCCTTGGTACAATGCGTGCCACGAAAGATGAGACTTGACTAGGGCTGCCATCCGTCCAGGTTTCCCCGGATTTGTCCTAGTTTGGAGGGCGTCAGGGCGGGGTGTTTAAAAAGTGTCACTTTTTATGTCAGGGGAAATCCGATTAACTTGATAGATTGGAATGATTTGCAATAAAACAGTATTTCATAGTTAAAAATTCGGTGCGGTAATATATAACTTTAAATTGATTTTCTATAATTAAATAAAAATATGGTAACTATGTTTTTATTTTCTTGTAATTTTTTTTCAAGGGAGTACGGGGAAAAATCTTTATTTCACCCAAATGTCTGGGGTTTTTGATGTTTTTGACCTGGGTCCATAATTTAGCTAATGGCAGCCCTACGAGCGCAGTATCGCGCCTCCCGCACTCTTTCCGCCGCCCCGATGACGCCCGTGTCCCTTCGCGTCTCTGACCTCTTGCCGCTAAAGAGACCTATTATAAATCAGAATACCTAATCAGAATCAGATAATTATAATCTATTGCGCAAGTCAAACTACGTGGTGTGTCAAATCTCATCTTTCGTGGCACGCATTGTATATACTTAGATCCAATCAGTGATAAAAAAAAAATACAAAAAAATACAACCGACTTCCAAAAACTTACGGCTTACAAAGTGAAAAATAACTTCAATTTCGGAAGTCAGAGGCTTTGGTTTTGTATTTTCGTTTTTTGTCAACGACTTCCGAAATTAAATTTATTTTTCACTTTGTAGTGTTGTTTTTCGAAGTCGGTTATATTTTTTTGTAAAAAAGTTTTTATTTTTCACTTTTTAGTTGTGGTAAGTACCTTCCCCACACAAATTCTAATACCACTACCTGCAAAAGAAACCAGAACATCATCCACATAAAAAGTGGGAAAAAAATATTATTGAAGCTAAGCTCAAAAACTACCCAAGCAAAGTTAATAAATTTTATATGGGACCTCTATACTCTCTCGAACAAACAATATACGTGTCGAATTGAGAACCTCCTCCTTTTTCCTCGTCGGTTAAAAACTATCAGGAATTTCTCAGTAGCAGCCCGGAGTCTGGATTTGTGCCGGGTTGATGGCAATAGACTCGCCCCGTAACTGCCGAAATGTGGGTGTACTATAGCTACACATCTGCCCAACCCTTCGGGAAATACATGCGTGATGTTTTTTAGAAAATTTGTGGTGTTGTTTTTGTTTTGTGTGTTTGCTTGTTTGTTTGTTTTTTATTTGTATTTGTAGTGTTTTTTGTGTTTGTGTTTTTGTGGTGTATTTGTTTGTTTGTGTTTGAGTTTTTGTTGTGTGTGTTTGTGTTTTATGTGTGTTTGTTTGTTTTTGTTTGAGTTTTTGTTGTGTGTGTTTGTGTTATATGTGTGTTTGTTTGTTTTTGTTTGAGTTTTTGTTGTGTGTGTTTGTGTTTTATGTGTGTTTGTTTGTTTGTGTTTGAGTTTTTGTTGTGTGTGTTTGTGTTTTATGTGTGTTTGTTTGTTTTTGTTTGTTTGTTTGTAGTTTTGTGTTTGTTTGTTGTTTGTGTTTGTTTATTTGTTTGGTTTGTGTTGTGTGTGTGCTTCTAGTATTGCTAGGATTTTTAGATGGATCGTCCAAAGTATCAGGCCATCGCCAAGCTGCAACATGATGCATTCACATACTTAAGAGTGCATACAAAGTTGAACTAATGCCAGAATCCACTTATCTTTGCCGATATCTAAGCATCAGAAAAGGGACGATATCAAATCGGTGACATCAGTAGAGGGATTATATCCAATCAAAGCCGTGACATCATCAGCAGAGTTTCGAAACAAACCAAATAAAATTGCCTTCTCCTTTTTTAAAGCTTGACAGTCGTTACGGGTAGTCAGAAGCCCGAAAAGTCCGACAACCAATCTTACTAAGGGGTATCGTTTTACCTAATAACTGGGTTGTGGAGGTAGGCAGTCGCTCCATGTAAAATACTGGTATTCAGCTGCATTCGGTTAGACTGGAAGCCGACCCCAACATAGTTGGGTAAAGGCTAGACAGATTGATTGATTAAAACGTTACAAAAAGAGAAGAGATTCAGGAACAGTTTTAACATCGAAACGAATATTATGTACCTACTTAAAAAATGTCAACGCTCAAGTTTTTGCTTTAAATAAAAAAAAAATTAAAAAAACATTTTATTCAGCCAAAAACCCATATTACATAAGAAAAAATAAAATTTCACAATATTGCCACATAATACAACAGATTAATGTACATTGCATGCAGTGACAACTCAATTCACTCCTGCATTGCTAGCATCGAAATAAATTTCGAACTTTATTTTCAACCCCAAAACTACTGCAGTCTGCATCCCAAATGAAAAATCAATATCTTTCCAATGTCTATAACCTTCGCCCGCCGCCGCCGTCCACTACCACTACATCTTAATTATCACAAATAGGTCGAAATGACCCCGATGTGCTCAATATATTCAACCCTCATAGCCGGTGTCATTGTTAAGTATTTATGCTTGGGGTTCGATAATTACCGAGTAATGTTTAGAGCTATGTGGTTATTCGATACGGCTGTTATACTTCTAAAGAAATTATTTTCTAAGTATATTTATTATTTTATAATAGGTACTTACACTGGGTGACATTTTACCGTCTTGAAAAAAATACGCTGTAATAGGTGAATGGAGTAGAAGCCTATGGCATACCCAGTGTTTTTTATTAATCAAAAAATTCAAAAAAATATTGAAATTCAAATCATATTCAGGGTGCTTATAATGATTTGAATTTCGATATAATTATTTTAACGATTTATTATTTTTTTTTGACAAAATTTCTGTTTTTATTGTTCATTTCTGTTTTTATTGTTCTAGTATGAAAAGTTTACTTTGAATTTGTAGTATTTATTGATACTTAAATAAATTTCTGCCTAAGCTATTAAAAAAAAAAACTCTTCTTCAGACTTCTTTCTACTCACCTATTAATATACCCATTCACCTATTAATATACCCTATTTTTTTCAAAATGGTAAAAAAAGTAATTCGGTATACTCACTGATCTTTTTAAGATTCTTTTTTCTGCTTTATAATCTTCATACAATTGTAGTCTTACTGTATTTGTCTATTATATACTGAAATAAACAGAACAAGTTCCCAAAATGATACTGAACTTTACTGAACAGCTAGTTTTTATAAAATGGTTGTTTTCTGTCAGCTGGAGCATAGAATCCTCCTCCTTCTTGAATTTCTCACAAGTAATTTGGTTTAAGCCACGGGTTTAGCCATAACATCATGACTTTGTTTCCCCAAAGGGTTGGGCAGTGGTGTACGTGTACCGTACCTATCGCTGAAAACCAGCGCTGGGGCTCCGTTTCGCATGGGGTCGCGGCATTATGCTGAGCGGTAGCCGTGTTGACGCATATTTTCCCCAAAACTTGCTTTTTACATTGTTATTTTATTTTGTTGTCCTTTGCGTCATGTTTACCGCAAATAAACGTATTTTCTTTCTTTCTTTCTTTCTTTCTTTCTATAGTACCTACACCCACATTTCGCCGTCCCATGTAACAGGAGGCGAGCCTATTGCCATCAACCGGGCACAAATCCAGACTCCGGGCTACTACTGACAAATTCCAGATAGAAAAACCCAATATCACTTTGCCCGAGCTGGGAATCGAACCCAGGACCTCATGCTCAGCAGTAGCGCTTGCGACCACTAGACCAGCGAGGCAGTTTGAGATAATTTATAATAGCATACCTTTTAAATAGACATACGTTCTCTATTGCCCTTAACGCTATTGCCAAACACTTATTATTTTGTAACGTTATTACATGCTTCATATTACTTTTTATTCTGAGTGTTGCCATTCGTCATTTTCATTACTTACACATTATATTAATTGTAACATTCGTAGCTATTAATTTGGAGGCGTAACGTTCGTGCTTGGTGGTGCGTATAGTTCGTCATTTTATTACAAATCTAGCTACTTAAAACATATACGTGTACCTATATTGTCGTCAAAATACCTTTAAACGATTTTTTGTCCATCTTGTTTATTATTAAGTTGCTGTATGGTTGTCTCATTTATGTAATAAAGATTTTTTATTTTTTTTAATGCTTACAATATTTATGTCTATTATGTAATCATGTAATGCTTGCACTTAACGAATATCATTAACTTCTATTTTAACTATGTAATTTTACAAATTTGAAACATTACCGGTTATGGCTTCTAAACCGAATGGGATGTGCGCACGCACAGGAGTAAAAAGTTCATTACGTTGACACACGTTCAATACGTACGTTCATAGATGGATTCTCATGTCGGGGCTACACCAACGGGATATGCCGTTGATTATCGCGATGATGGACGTAAGCTAGTACGTAGGTTTTTTGAATTTTTGTCCGTTTGTCTGGATTGGTGCAAAAACGGCTTAACGAATTAGGATGAAATTTGGCACATAGTTAATTTAAAACCTGGATTAACAGGGTACTCTTAATCACGGTAGTACGTTCCCGTGGTTCATTAAATCTTGATTGTGTATTAATACCTGCATAGGCATAAAATATTAGGTAAAAATAAAAGTCCCATTAAACCTAGCTAGACCCCTATCTACTTCATAGAATAAAATCAGTAAAAAATACATAGATTTTTAACAAAAACCGCAACAACGTTAGGTAAGATTGCGCTAACCGAGTTTCAGTTACGTTTCAATGACAGCATGTTACAATGTTGCCAAGCGACCGATATCAGGGTTGCCAGATAAAATAATTCCGAATAAAATATTATTCGAAAGCGGGTGCTTTGTAGGTCAGCGAACTGTCTGGCGTATTCGCTGATCAGCGTTTCGTTTTGTATGTAAAACAGGTAAATAACTAAACTTATGAAGAAACCTTCTTTTTTGAAAAATACCTGTATTTAAGGACGCTGTTACAAATGATTTGTCAAATCATTACTTTTTTACACAAAAGCATGTTTATTATATAAAATGCTTCACATTCTTACAATGCTTTTTAGCCAAATTGTTGATAGATGTGCATGGTACGTATTTTGAACCATAAATATAATTTTAAATAGGTACATTTTCTCAATAAATGTACCGAAGTAAAAATTTTCACTCCGCCAAAAAACATTTTAAGAATGTAAAGCATATTATTTAATGAATTCAGTAACACACATATTTAGGCAAATCATTACTTTTTTATACAAAAGCATTTTTGTATAAAAAAGTAATGATTTGACTGCCCATTTGTAATAGCGTCCTTAACAGTGAATAAGATGTTAAGACCAATCCAAGAACGGTATTCCAAAATTAAAAAGCTCAACAGTTAATTAACCTTTATTCCGAAGAACTGATCAACAATTAAAAGTAAATTGATCATTCAAGAGTTAACCTACAGACTTTTTGCTTGCAACGCGAGTTGCTTTCACTAATCACTCTCACTAATTAGGTATTTACAAATCAATGGACCATTACCAGACGGATTAATAATCCTTTTTGTGTTTTTATGTGTTTGAAATACTTAGGTAAAAGCATGGAATTATGGACGATTATCCAATGAGGAAGCTTGATCAAATCTGAAAAAGAAGTCTCGAGATTCCACTTTGCAAACAGCTTGCATTACTAAAATGTTACACCTGCATTTGGGGAGCTATTAAATTTTAACTAATGTTTATTTATTATTAGTTAAAATACGTTTGGACGTATTTTGATTTGGATCCGTTCGGCGTAAACACTGCCGAACGGCTGAACGGATTTGGATTATGGCTCAATTTTCATGCGATAAAATTTTCCTGGGGAATCTGAAATCCTATACAGGGTCAAATTAAATTAGCTAGCGAAACTTCGCAGACGTGATGAGTACCTATCGACATCTAAACTTCTAACTTAAGGAGTTGTATTGCTGATTCTAATGACCATAATTCTGTAAAGCCATATTAGTTACGGCCGCGAATCATGTTTTAATCAATATACAACCTGACACTGACCTGCAAATTGCAAAAAACGTAAGAAAATTTGAATTTCACGGGCTGCCTTAGGGCATCCCCCATAAATGAAAAGATGCTTTTTTGAAAAATGTAATCAATTAAAGTACCAGTAAATAATGTTAATTTAATAGGTACCTACTTATTAAAACACATTTCTATTGTGTTATCTAATAAACTCGGCTCATAAAAGTATGAAGTATCTGTTTTTGAGAAGAGTTAAATAATGCCACAATAAAAATGTGTTTTTAATAGTTATTTACTAGTCCTTTAATTGATTACGTTTTCAAAAAAGCATATTTTCATTTAACATTCTTAAAAATTTGGTCCTTTGTGAGCGAGAGAGGTGACAAAATGCGACCGTTTATAAATCAGCGGTAATTAATATTAAAAAAAAAGTATAAAATATAAAAAGAAGTCAATGGCGGTATGTCTGTATTTCCATAGCTACTATAAACTTGCTTAATGCAACAAACGGCTTTACAAAACTGCATTTAAAAATCAGCGCGACAATACACGGCCATACATTAGAATCCTCCCCATTCCGGCAGCAGGCAACAACGAGGAAACAAAACTGGGTAGGAAACGTATGAACCTTTACAGAGTAAAGTGCTATTGTGTTAATTACGAAAAGTTCTTGTTTACATTTGTAGGATAATGAGATCATGTTCCGATGTAAGTACCTAGGAACTCAACTGCTAAATAAATGACGTCAGTGCCGTTGCTGATTATAAATTGATTTAGTAATGTACTTTGCTAAGATTATAATATATTGTGAAAAGCTTCACACAAACAAATACCTAGTTAATCAATCTCAGAAAAAGCTACTAGGCAAGTAGGTTAGTACTGTATTTTATTTATTTATTTTATTTTATTTGATAGGAATAACAAACAGCAGTATATTACACAGTAGGCATACAATATATAACTTGCAATAAAAGTAACAAATACACTACTCAAGACGTTATCCACAGATTACCATACAAAATAGCTAGCTGTTCTGATTCTGTTTCAACTTGTAGAAAAATCTCAAAACTGTTCAGTATGTACTTACTTAGTAAGAGTTTGTGTTGTAAGTAGGTATACAGAGAAACATCAAAATTAACAACCCATTTACTTGCCAGATGCTTTTCATTCATTCACACTTCTGCGTCGAACCAAACTCGACAGAAACTCTTTTCACCGAACCAACTCTTTGGAATGAACAAACCTTTTTTCTATTTTTTTTTCTATCTAGCCTTTTGCTAACCCTATCTGCTCAGGATTATTCGTGCCAGCCAGCATTGAATTGCAAGAAGAGATAATAAGCCAAAGCAATTTTCGAAATTGGTACAATTTAAATGATTATTATTCGCTTGGCAACCCTATATAAGATCATTGGCGCCAATAGCTTGAGCACATTGTGTTGACATACGCAACCGTGATGTAACTTTAGACTGTGCACAATGCAGTCTGTTATGAATAACGCTAATAAACCACATGCTTTCTGATATTGTATTTATATGAAACGACTAGATTCTGCCCGTGACTTCGTCCGCGTGAAATTTCTTGTACTACCGACCCACCTCGTCACATGCATCGCCAGCCATGCCCGCGCTATTACTTCGTTTTCGCCATAGATATATGAAAGGTTTTCGCTTAGCGTTCTTTCTAAATTTTTTTTCTTATTGCTCGGCTCCTGAGGGTCCTAGCGTGCTGTCATTAATAGCCTTCCTCAAGAATTGGGCTATATTTGATAGCCTATAGGCTTTATATTAGGAGGAGCTCGTGGCTAATTAATAACAGCCGCACGGGTTGATCCATCAGGTTAAACTACGCTTGCCGGGGTCGGTCCGTGGATGGGTGACCATCTTTACAAACCGAGTCTCATCCGTGCCTCGGAAAGCACGTTAAGCCGTTGGTCCCGGCTGTCATTCGTGGATCTTTGACAGTCGTTACGGGCCGTCAGAAGCCCGAAAGTCTGACAACCAGCCTTAAGGGGTATCGTATTACCCAGTTAAAGGGTTGTCAGATAGGCAGTCACTCCATGTAAAATACTGGTATTCAGCTGCATCTGGTTAGATTGGAAGCCGACCCCAACATAATTGGGAAAAGGCTGGCAGATTGATTGATCTTTTTTCAGAATTTTATAACACTGTTTTTTATGTTTCCCATGGATTCAAAATGGAGTAAGCGCGGTCTCTGTAGGGTCACAGCGCCTTAATGAGACGTGATCTTCAGTTTAAAATTATTAAAAGTCGTTTAACGTCGGATGTTAAAAGTGTGTCGGCAGCTCAAAGCAGATAATGCATAAGACGGGCTGGTAAGCTGCAGCGCTTGTCGTATTAGCGCAGACAGGCTGCAGACGTCCGATTAGGTTGCGCCTAACTTCCGCAGAAGTTAAGATAAACAGCTGGTGCTAGAGACAGCAAAAACGGTAAATGGACTAAACATAAGCTTTGGGTAAATAAAGCCGGCTAACTTATTGAAAATAGAGATAGGTATTAATGGATTCAAATAGAAGTTCTGGAGTAAAAGTAATTATCTATAAGTAGGTACTAATATATCTGTATAAATAAAAAGAGAAGTCCTGACTGACTGACTCGTCAACGCCCAGTCCAAATCCTTGAACCTAGAAAGCTGTAATTTTGCACAGAGGTTCCCTTTATAATGTAGACGAAAGAAGAATAAGGAAGGATTTCCCGGTAGCACATTCCCGTGGGATATTTTCCGACATCCACGCGGGCGAAGCCGAGCGGGAAGTGCTATTTATTTAAGTATAAAGAGATAAAATTTGTTTGTTTGTAAGTTTGTATGTCATAATCTTCAGAATTACTGCTCCGATTCCGAAAATTCTTTCACTAATGGGAAGCTACAGTATTGGCGAATGTCATAAGATATATTTTAAGTTAAATCACGCGGACGAAGTCGCAGGTAGAAAAAGCTAATTGCAAAATAAAAGATTACGATTGGCTAATTAGTCTAGATATCAAACATTCCATGAAATAAAATCTAAAATACACCATACAGAAAGAACTTGCTGTCCATTAAACGATCACATAGTCCATTTATCAGGATCATAAGGAACTTGATAGTAGTAGTCTCGATCAATGTAACAACGTAAAAACATCGAATAAAAAAACATCAATATAAAAACATCGAAGAAGAGAACCATTGACACGAAAAGAAGATGAAGAAGAAGTCTTATTGTGACAAATACCCAATTGCTAAAATTGATCACCTAACAGCTCCTACGATGCTGTAACACCAAAGACTGCAAACACGCGATTTAAAGTGATACACACTACATTGCATGTCAACACGACACTAATAATGAATAAAGAGTCGACGTTTATCTACAAGTAATTAGCGCAGACACAAACGCTTGTCGACAGCTTGTATTAATTATAGATATTGTGTAATAGTTTGTAGATGATTAACTAGTTGTCAATCAAATTGGCTGTGTAAATAATGAAGAAACGTTTTAAGATGATTTGGTAAGAATATGTTATTCAATGGAAGCCACCTGTTTCGTCTATCATGATGTTGACGATGTATCAGTCTATTTACTATCTATATTGTTTGATATGGGATGCGTGCTGTTACACGAATGTATAGAATAAGAAATTAAAACCTATACATATATGAGGAAGTCTAAAAGTGGCACCGGTGCAGCGGTTTCCGAAAACATGTGTGGAAATCGGTTGTCATGGTATCTATGGGCATGTGGTGCGGAGGAACGAGGAAAATGTCGTGAGGAAAGTTTTGAGTATGAATGTGGAGGTCTATAAGAGAAGGGAAAGACCAAAGAAACGATAGCTGGACTGTGTAAAAGATGATATGGCTAGAAAGGGAGTGACTACCGAGATGACAACTAACAGAGAATTATGGAAGAAAAAGAAATGATGCGCCGGATAGGATAATGATGATTCTTTTATCTTAATATTTGATTAAATTCAATCAATGTAACGAGTAACCAATTGCTGTCCACTGACATAATAGAATGGCATACAATCTAGGCTAATGTTGATGCAAGATTTAAAACGAAACTTTCTTGGAATTTCTTAGCATTAAATATTAAAGGACTTATTGTAAGTCCTTACAAAGTCAAGTCGACAGCAGACACAACTTGAGATAAGCCCTTCAAGTAAGCGAGGAAAGTAGTAGAAACTTAACAAAGATAAAAGTACAAAGCTTGTTATAACAAAGTTCTCTTTGGTTAGGGTTTTGTAAAAAGATTTTGATCGAATTCTAACAGGCTTTCTACAGCATGAGCAACATAATTTTTTTTTTATCTAGATCATAAGAGTGACTTCTGGAATCGTTACCTAATTATGGAAGAAGACGTTTTCAGTCACGTCCAGGCTGTTAAACAGTGTAATGTAAATGATAATGATATTAGAAAGTGTGTGCTTGTGTACATTTTATTTGGAGTTCCCCTGGGAACTATCTTAAGTCGACCGTAGATTATGCGAAGCACAATAAAAAAACACAAATCCAGCCGGCTCGACATGGCGTTTCCTATCAAAAATATAATAACCGCAATTAAAATAACACGGTCGTACGAAATTCCAATAGAATCGCATGATAACTTACGGGCATCAAAAATAAAATAACTCCTCCTACGTTAAAATAACACGAAGAAATACCATTTTAATTATTATAATAAGTTACATTGCTCTCATCTCAATGCAGATAGCATATTGAGTGAGCACTTGTAGCAACAGCTATAGGTACCTCAGAACGACGTCGTAAAGTGTCGTTTAAATATCCTACGGCCATTATTAAAGTCCCACATACCTGTGACGTAGTAAACCGTCGACTGCCGGACCTGCTAAGCGTGCCTCCTCTGACGTTGCTATCAGACAGGTCCACATCACCGCCGCCATCAGCCGCCTTCCGACGTGACAGCTCACACAGCTCCGCTATCGGTTGCACCTGCGTATAATATTTGCATTTAAAGTAATAAAGTTTTGAAAAGGATAAGAAATACGATCAAGGATGATAGTGGGGTCGATACTTCGGTTAACAATATGTAAACATCTGTAGGGGATTGCAATTTAACTAAAAAGGGTTCAGGGTTCCGTGGCTGAATTGGATGTGTTTTTTTTATATAAATATCCGTTTTTAATTTAATTTGTAATATTTATTACCCAATCGGATGCTGGCAGGTATGTATTAGTAAGGGGGATGCGTTAAGCTTTTGCACATTGCACAATGTGCAATGTGCAATTTGGTCAGTGTCAGGTTGTCCGAGTGTCTTGATCAAAATAGGATTCGCAACAATAACAAATAATTATGTATTTACATAATTATAACCATAGACCAATCCGGGGGAAATCTATCTAAGAAAGATGTAAGCATTGATGATTTTTATGGCTAAAATTATGTACTTAAATACATATTTCTTATTGTCGGGAATCATAATTGATTGATATATTTTTGATAAAGCCTTACACTGACCAAAATTGCAAAAAAAACACGAGAAAAATTGAATTTCCGCGGGCTACCACAGCGGATAAAAAGAAAGATCCAAAATCAGATGTTTTCTACATTCAAATTCACGAACAATAGAACACAAATGCTTCTAAACTCAAAATCAAAATAGACGAATTTAAAAACAGAACCATTGCTCATACTGCGATGATTGAGTCATCAAGGTATGTCAATCATTCAGCCAATGAACACATTTACGTTACAGAAACCTAAATAGTGTTGTACCACTGTTTACAAATCGAGCTGGAAAGTGGTTTTACTCGTAAACACCGGTGCGCGGGAGAAAGTTATGTTATGTAGGTACGTGTTGTATGATGAGAGCCAGGGATAAAGGGAGATATGATTTGATACCCGATACGTATGTGGAAAACGTACCTACTGCATTGAACCCACAGTTATACTCTCTCTGGGTTTTCAAAGATGGAGTTTTGATGTAACGTAAGCAAAAATGCAACGCAAAACGGAACGCAACAAACAAAAGCAGGTCTTCAAAAATCTTATTGATGAAAACTATTAACAATGCTGAATACGAGTAGTTTGGTATTAAACCAGTATAGATATACGTTATTGAGAAGCTTCAAATCGTAATCAAACAATTCATACAAGTAAGTCCAGGAAGACACGGGCGTTTTTTTAACGTACCTAACTATTTTTTTACAGCGCGCTGGATTTGCAACTCTAATTGAACTGAGCTCGAGCATTGAGAATCTAACAGAGCGCATCCCAGGGCGTCAAAAGTCACACTGTTGGATTTACTCTCGGCGCTAAGTAGTGCGTTGAAAATCCAGTGCGCGAAAAAACCTCGTCCGTGCGTACCTAAGCTTTCTCTGTCAGTCTGTTACCTTTTCACGCCTAAACCACTGAATCGATCAATATGAAATAGATACCCGAAGACCTGGAGAAGGACATAAGCTTCTTTTTATCCTGGATGTTTGTATTAAAAAACCGGTCAAGAGCGAGGACTCGCGCACCGAGGTTTCCGTTCCGATTTCTGAAAAAGTGTGCTGTTTAGAGACATCGTTTTATTTTTGCTAATTAATCATTTCAGATTTTACTCTATGTAAACTTCAGAGATAATGGGTGGGGAACGGTATTTTTATTTTACATTTGTCATCAAAATTCGAAAACTATGCGGCCTAAAAAAGAGAAAAAAAAATGTATGAGAATTTGCAAACAGCGCTCTTTCATATGATACCCCACATGCCCTAATAGCCCCACTTCGAATTTTTCAATACTTATTGCAAAAAAAAAAAGTACTTAAAATACATTTTTATTTCTTTCTATTCGCAAAATAGTTGGACAAACGTCTTCTAAAACTGTTGTGATAACATTAGTAGTTCTTGAGATATCCAGCTGTGACAGACGGATAGACCATTATGTCTATGAGACAGACAGACTGAGTCGCACCATAAGGGTTCCATTTACCATTTTGGTACGGAACCCTATAAATGATAATTACAATATACACGCAAACGAAGTCAGTAATATCCCATTCTACATAATAGCATAGCTGCCTTATTGGTCTAGTGGTCCCAAGCGCTACTGCAGAGCATGAAGGGTTCAATTCCCAGGTCGGGCCAAGTGTTTTTGGGTTTTTCCATCAGAAATTGCTCAGTAGCAGTCCGGAGACTAGATTTGTGCCCGGTTGATGGAAATACGCTAGCCCACTATTACATGTGACTTAAACGTTTAATTTCCTCAGTGTGTTGTCCGAGTGGTGAGACTCGCCTTTTCTGCGGAGGTGGCTGCAGCTGCATGCCAGCGCCTGCGATTATTATATAATGTAATATGTGTATTTATTTTTTAATTTTGATTTTTGATTTTAATTTTAATTTTAATTTTTGATTTTGTTTTAATTTTGATTTTAATTTTGAGTTTAATTTTAATTAAATTTTTATATGGATACTTATTTATCTGAAATAAATTATTTGATTTGATTTGATTTGATAACTGGCGAAATGTGGGTGTACTATAGATGGGTACACCTCTGCCTAACCCTTTGGGATTACAAGCGTGATGTTATGATATTTCCTAAGATTATCTCAACTGCATGAATAGTTTCTTGAGCAATGAAATTATTGCTGCTTGTCCCGGAACAAAAACACCAATATATCAAAACTGTAACGCCTTTTGCGTGTGCTCTGGTCGTTAAGAATCGGTGCAGTAGTTTCTGCGTTATTAGGTAACAGACCGACACACATTTTTTTGGTTTGATTAAATCTATTATACACTTCTGGACACATCTTTTGGCCCACCTTGTATTTTCAGTTTCGTTTGGTCCTAGCTAAAATTTTATATTAGGTCGAGCAAAAAGTTTTTATGCAGTTTTGAACCTGGCACATTCACAATTTCATTCAATAGTCTTTTTTTGAATTTCGAAGACAGAATTTAAAGAAACAAAAGACAATTTGGAGCCTGTTTGTTGATATCAATCAATCGAATACTAAGAAAACCTGGTTTTATTGGTTTACTTGGATTTAATTCTTGAAAAAGTGATTGATATCTTTGGTTTTGCAACAAACATTACTTATTCTTAACATTAAGGTGAGGTTCTATCAATAATCTATGGATACTTCACCTGAAGTCGCCGCCCAAGCTGTGGCACTTATTCAGGCCGGACACAGCCAAAGAAACGTGAGTGCTCAACTTAATTTAAGTCGATCTGCGGTCCGAAATGTTTATCGGAGGTACCTAGAGACTGGCGGCTTTGTTCGTCGCCAAGGAAGGCCACGATCTCGGGTCACAACTGAAAGGCAGGATCGATTCATCGTGACGACCAGCTTGAGAAATCGTCACCTTACCTCCATTGAGATACAAAACCAACTTCGCGACTTCCACGGAGTATCTGTGAGCGCTGGAACTGTTCGGAGAAGGTTAAAAGAACGCGATATGGTACCACACAAGCCAGCTAATGGCCCCAAACTAACGCGAGCCCACCGAACAGCGCGTCTTCATTTCGCACGCAATCATTTAAATTGGACACAGCAAGATTGGAGCCGTGTACTCTTTTCTGATGAGTCTAAAATTGTGTTACATGGCAATGATGGAAGGAAGAAGGTCTACCGACGTAAGGGAGAGCGTTTCGCACAATGCTGCTTTGAAGAGAGGGTTGCTTATGGCGGTGGCTCATGGACTGTCTGGGGCGGTATATCCGCGAGCGGCAAAACTCAACTTGAGGTTGTTCCAGGACCACGGCTGCCAACATTAAATGCTGAAAGGTACATTCGTGAGTGCTTAGAACCTCACGTGATACCATACGCGGACTATGTGGGCCCAAATTTCCTTTTTATGCATGATAATGCAAGAGCCCATGCGGCCGGCATCGTCAGGGAATATCTTCGGGATGTGAACATCACAGTTATGGACTGGCCAGCCAGAAGCCCAGACATGAACCCCATTGAGCACATGTGGGACGAGCTAAAAAGACGTGTTAGGGCTCGTCAGCCAGTTGCCCAGACGAAGCAGGAGTTGAAAACTGCCATAGAAGAGGAATGGGAGATGATCCCTCAAAATTTCATAGAGCGGTTGATAAACTCTATGCCTAATCGTATGAGAGCTGTGGTAGATGCCCATGGAGGCAACACGCGTTATTAAATTAAACCTTTATTTGATAAAACATGTTTTTTATTCAAAAATCAATTGCCTTTAACAAGGCGCATATCCGACTTGTTAGGCGTAGCTCCATGTCGTATGGTATTCTGAATTCAAATTTAAAACAATACGATCGAAAAAGATGGTAAAATGTATCAGGTTTAAAACTGCATCAACAGTTTTTGTTCAATCTAGCAATCATATTTCGGTAGGGGCCATCGAAACCTAAACTCTAAGGTGGGCCAATAGATGTGTCCAGAAGTGTATTTTTCTTGAGCACTCATATTTAACATAACATCACGCAAGTGGTATACCTAAAGTACACCCACATTTCACTTTATTACCCCTATTACAGTAAAAAAAAACAGCTGTTCCGTACATTTATCTATTACGTAAGTACATCAAACTCGTCAAAATGTAGGGAGCAGCTTTTTTCACGATTTCAGGTTTGGTCCCATAGTAAAAGTTGTTAATAATTATGAGTACAATGACCCTTTTCGCGGTTGTGCCCTCCATTCTGGGGCATGTTGTATTATACGGTATCAAATTTAAAACCTCTGTTTTTTTTCGTCGGTTAAAAAAGATATTAACAAAAAACCTATTTCAAATCCAGGGCCAGCTTATCATAATAAAAAAACGTAATTATAGAAATCGAGTCACAACTAATTTGATAGTCACGAGTGTCTAACTAAGCCATAAACTACAGAAATAACTTTACTGTTTGTAGGTAACAGTCTAAAAGCCGTTTCGAAAGCATTATCTTATTTCCTAGTTTTTTGTCTAATTTACCAGCATTAAGCCAACGTTCGCACCATGTTCGCACGTACGTAAAAATATCGCGGAGGGATTTTATCGCGCACTGGATTTTCAACTCTCGTTGTTGAGCCGAGCATTGAGAACTAGCGCGTCAAAAAACACACTGTTGGATTTTCAACTCTCGGCGCTAAGCTAAGCGTTGAAAATCCAGTGCGCGAAAAAAAATCGCCGCGATATTTTTACGTCCGTGCGTACGTCAACTAACTGAGAAATAACTTAAAAATCCCGTTGTTACAACGGGGATAGAAAATGTAAATATACAATAGATACGGTGGACAATATAGGATACGAGTATCTTTATCGTTCTTTTTACTCTATCTCTAATCTGAAAAGTGAATTTGATGATTATAGATTAAAAAAAAAAACAAATGAATGCAGTTATGTATGCAATGCAATTTTGAAACTTCCTTTTAGGGTTCCGAACCAAAATGGTAAAAGGAAACCTTATGGTGCGACTCAGTCTGTCTGTCTCATAGACATAATAGTATGTCCGTCTGTCACAGCTGGATATCTCAAGGACTACTAATGCTATCACAGCAGTTTTAGATGACGTTTGCCCAACTATTTTGCAAATAGACAGAAATAAAAATATATAGAAGTACTTACTTTTTTTTTTTTGCAACAGGGACTGAAAGGGGGTCTTAAAAATTCGAATAGGGGCTATTAGGGCATGTGGGCTATCATATGAAAGAGCGCTGTTTGCACATTCTCAAACATGTTTTTCTTTTTTTTAAGCCGCATAGTTTTCGACTTTTGATGAAAAATATAAAAATAAAATACCGCTCCCCTCCCCTTATCTCCGCAGTTTGCATAGAGAAAAATCTGAAATTATTCTATGTGATAGAAGTTTTCAGAAATCGGAACGGGACCCTCGGTGCGCGAGTCCGACTTGCTCTTGACCGGTTTTTTTTAAATTCATGCAGACGATAAGGGATCAAAATCGCTTTATCAATTTGATATTCAATTTAAAATAACTATGCAAGTTAATGTCATGAAACACGATCACACTAGCATAGCGTTAGCCAAGAAAATTCCCAAAAAAACACTTTTGATGACCATATATTAAAAAAAAACAAATGAGTGCAATTATGTTCCTTCTACATGCATTAAACCACGTATCATTTCTTCAAATCCAATTTCATCGCTACTTTGAAATTCATTTATCTATAAGCAGACAGATAAGTGATCAAAAATTGCTATATCAATTTAATATTCAATTTAAAATAAGCAAGTCAATGTCATGAAACATGATCACAACACAACAATCAAGTGAAATGCGACTCCTAATTAATTCGTCGAAATATTATGAACACTGACACACTTAATTAATGTTAATTAATACTTTGAAACTCACCTTAATAGTGACGGAGTCATTACTTCCCTTGATGAGATCAATGACCTCTTCTCGGCTCTTCTCTTCAACGTTAACACCGTTCACTTCCAAAAGTCTATCACCAGGTAACAGTCCTGTCTCACTAGCTCCAGGATAAGATCCAGGTTCAGCCAAAATAACAGCTTTAAACGTTAATTTGCTGACCAGTCCAATATTATTACACTTATTGTCACCATTGAGAAGGGCATTGTCATGTCCATTGATATCTCCAATGAAGATTCTTTCCTGAACCATCGCTCTACGAAGACTGAATCCAAAGTCATTTCTAGGAGCCTTTTGCCTTTGAATCGTAAGATATCTTGACTTCGGTAATCGCACAGGAGACAATGAAGGAAGAGGTAAGTAAACATCATCGAAGTTGCTAGTCCTGGACCATCGATGGAACCCTTGAGACTCGCCAACAGGTGAGGTAGAAAACGGTGGAGTGGCGAAAGATGAGTTCGTTGTCGTATCAGTAAGAGAATCAGCGCTTGGAGACGTGGACGTCACTCCAAGGTAGCTGTTCCCATTCGTCTTTGGTGCCTCGTCCACATCCTGGGTAGTAATCGACGGGTTCGAATTATTCTTATAGTTTTTGTACTGCGTCTCCACAGGGCTATGAATTACTTTTTTGGTAAAGTTCTGTACATGCTGCATATCGTCGCTGGACGAAGTACTTTTAGAAGGCGGAATACCGTACGCCATCAGCTCATTTTGCTGAGTATTTCTGGCCAACAGATTGGAGTCCTGACCATTCGACACGTTATCAACTGCATCGTTGCTTTGGACATTGTTTTCTACTGAATTTGAACTAGTATTGCTGAGTCGTGGACCTTTTAGGATGCCACGTTTAGGAGGACGCGGTGGTATAGGAGGTAGATTTGGCGGTTGTCTAGGGCTGGTGTTGGCATTATTCGGATTATTTAATGAATTTAGTGACGTCTCCGAGCTGTCGGATTGTAGGACTCCTTCCTTCTTGCTCCAAGTGTGAGTTGTGGGGTATCCGGGCGACAGGTGGTTATTTTCATCGCTCAGATTGGAGTTAGACCCCGAGGTAGGTATGAGCGGGTAATTGGAGTAATTTGAATCTTGTTCCAGGTGGGCGAACAGCGATGCGGTGTAGTCAGCTGTTATGCCCGACGGCAGTTTCTCCTTTTCCTTGCGTCTGCCTCGCAATTTCAGCGATCGCCGAACCTGTGAACAATAAAAGTAATTTTAGTGAATTGTTGGTCAAATCTGTTCGATGCGGCTCAATGGGCATGAAGGTTAAATATAACAGTTAATAGAATGACTAAATCTAATCGAGAGAACATGACAAGACATTTGAATAGTATAGTAAATTGTAACACCAAGCATAATTTGATCGTTTTAAACGAGCAAGTCACTCGCAAATGGGAAACTGATGAAGTGGACAAAACAGCTGAAGTAATTTGTCAAGCAGCTGAGGCTTGGGGAAACAATGTTAATATCGGTAAAGGAGAGGTCGCAACCGAAATTGATCTTTAAGATGACGTGCTAAGGAGAATATTCGTTGGGTGAAAGAGTAAAGTATTTGCAAATGGGCTGATGACTCTCAGTTTCGAGATGACGAGACGTATAGCAGTATTGTAAACGGTTAAGAAGACTGACGAGTTTCTGCATTTCGGAAGCGACATTCTTCACGATGAAGCCTCATGAATATCGCCAACGAAAGTGTATCAGAAAACCGGTTTCCGAATTGATTTAAACTTAACATCGTTTTTGACATCTCTTTATTTTGAATTATCATTAAACATTGTGTATCAGTAGGTTAACAAGGCTACTAAGATGCAGCTAAGCAAATAAGATTAGTATCTTGATTATAACAAAACAAGAAAGTTCGGAGAAATAATTTAATAAGATGACTCGAAAAAAATTGTTGTAAGCGTGAAATATATATGTTTAATGCAAATAATATTGGATTCTAGTTAGTAACTATAATAGTTAACAATTAGTGGTGTAGCTCGGTGTGTATTTTAAGTGAAATGGCGTTATGGTTGTCTAGTTTGACGAGCGAGATAGAAGACTCTCAAGCGCACCGGAACTAAACGCCTTCGTTCAAATGTAGATTTATGACAAAATGCTATACTTAAATATTTTTTTTTCTTAAATCAAGTTCTTAACACATATTTAAATACCCTCGAAATTTTTCTGCACAATAAGGAACTGTTTACGTATAATCGTATAAAACAGAAAATAGACGGTGTTACTTTGGATTTTTTTTTCTGTAATCATGTTTCGGTTTTAGTACAGCGGTACACAATGTAGTCAAATAACACATACTGAAAATCCAAATGATTTAACCATACTTATACCTACATTTGGTTTTATAGGAATTTTTAAAAACACAAAGTTTATCGATGTATCCCCTTAATCAAATAAACCGTAACGAAGACTGATTATGTTAGTGACTGACTGTGTTAAGTAATTGGTCATTTACTTAACACTGATTCTGTGATTTATACTCTAAACCTCCTACCGCAATTCCCGTTCGTGTCTCTTTCTCTTGAATGACAATTTAATAGTCTTCTTTACAAATTCAGTAGGTGGTAGATAAGCAATCCCATTTACCTTTATTATAGTAACTACTTATTAGCATATGATTACTAATACTATTATTGTTTTAGATTCTCACTTCAGTGTTATCTTCTTTTTAGGGCTGATTGTTCAATAGTCAGATAATTTTTATCAGAGGAATAAATATGGCGGTTTGACAGCTTTTGTATAGAAAATATGTCAAACTGACACATTTATTCTTTAGGTAAAAGTTATCTCCCTATTGAACAATCGGCCCTTAATCATCTTTTTTTATTACCAAATCTAAATATGAATCTTTGCTAGCAGTTAGCAACATAATAATATCTACTAAGTACAGAAAATCTAGACAACCTTACTAAAGGCGAAAGCGCCAGGGTAGCTCGCGAAATTGCAGGTCAGTGTCAGGTTATATGTTGATCTGAATTTATGATTCGCAATCGTAACAAATCTGTATTCATAGAATTATTTATTAAAATCATCGCAGTACAGTCAGCGTCAACAATATCGGGACGAATAGACTGTTCAAAATGATCTCAAAAACTAAGAAATTTAAACTTTATCTCAATTGGATAAAGTTGTTGTCAGAATGACAGTTGTCGTGTACTGTCTTCATTCTGAAACATTCCTTACGTCATTGAGTTAATATTTCATTTTCATAGTTGTTTAGATCATTTTGAACAGACTGTTCGTCCCGTTATTATTGATGCTGACTATACAACTCTCTAATTTAATATTCTATTGAATGACTATGTCATGAAAAATATTGATATTTGAGGATTTAAAGAGTTGTATTACTGGTTCTAATGACTATAATTCTGTAAATAAATATTTGTTACGGTCGCAAATCATACTTTAATCAACACACAGACACTGAGCTGCAAATTGCTAAAATCGTAAGAAAATTTGAATTTCGCGGGCTACCTACAGTAAATAATTCCATTGGCGCTTCACACAGCGGAACACAGTCTTCCTTACTATAATTGGATGAAATCGTACAACCTATCAAGGCTGGACTATTGATACGAATCTTTCTAGCAACGCTATAATTGTGGCAGACCAGACGGATGGACCAGTCCATCAGACCGTATGATGCGGTCTGATAGACCCGAACAACAAAGTCTCATAGAGAAAGGCGAACTGTTTACGTTCAATTAAAAAACTATTACTATAACTGTTTTAAAGACGGATGAAAGGTGATTGTGTTTTGTTTCTTTTAAATGTTGGAAAGATCTCAAAGATTTTCACTTGCGTACTTTTAAATAAAATCTCGAAACGCCAGAGACAAATGTGCGCTTTTTTTTACTATTACGATCGTAACTATATTAGAGTGGACGTCCACGTAAACGTCACGGCATCACGATAACACAGGGAAATGAACATGTATGGAAATATATGAAGACCGATAACGTTAATACGTGCACGCATTTCCATGTATTTTATGGACGTGCACGTATATCGTCACATTCGAAATTATAAAAGCACACAATCAAGGGTCAAGCTTACAAATTCATAGAAAGGAAAAGAAAAAACAGCAACAGAAGAACTCAATCATTATACTTCACCGAAAATTGACGACATCGAATACCACCGTTTTTTTAAGCAAAATATCTACAATCATTAAAGAATGAATCCTACAATAAAAAACGCAATCACCTTTTTCTGCCACAGCACCATTATCCGTTTCCAATGAAAAATTGTGTAAAGAAAAGTACTATTAATTGACTGAAATCGACACTATTGTTATACTAAAGATCCCCGCGATAAAAGTTTACTACGCTCTTAAATATTTCTCGTAGTATTTTTTCACAATGCCTTTTAATTCTTTATGAAAAAAATACTATGACAACTGCACAATCTCTTAGCTGTAATGCCGCATATAATAAACGTCGTGTGTATTAGGCCTAAAACAGTTAAATTCAGATTTTAGAAAACGAAGGAACACAATACAACATACCCAACCAATACAATTATATTAATTGACAATACTTTTATATTTATTTATTTAACATGTGGAAAACCAACAGCTTAACTTATAAACAATAAATATACTGAAATAAGAAACATGAAGCCAATTACAGGTTTTCACGGCTAGCTATACAGTAATTATAATAAGAGATCTTACACACGACAAGACATCAAGAAAAGATGAGCACCAATCGTCAAATCGGTACCGCCAAATATAAGGAATTGAAAAAAAAAAAATAAGAAATAGAACTATTATTAACACTAAGAATTAATTTTGAAAAATTCCAGGTTCAGCCTATTGCGTACGCTTAAGCCTTTGGTTGAAAACAAGTCAAAAGAGAACTGCTTGCATAGTTCATTAAAGTATTACCTAGTACATTTTAGTGACAAATGAAAACCAAACATAATTTTCAATGCATGCATGAATGCATGCATTTCTTTTCAAGTAATGAAAATCTGAAATTCAGTATTACGGTAGCCCAGCTCAAGGTCAAATCGTTACTACAGACGTACTGTCCAATGTACTAAGAAGTCAGTTGAAAAAGCAGACAACACTGAAAACGATCCATCAGGTCGAGCTTCATTCTATAAACTACGGAATCGGAAAACAAAAGAACACACACTTACAGTAAACAAAATAACTAATACCAAAGCTGTCAAAGCGAATCCCATCATCTTCAATCCAGCAGAATCCATACTAAACTTGACGTCCATGTCACTAGATCACTACTAATCAAATGGAAAACAAAACGAATACTAACCGAGAACAATAGGAGAACGTGATGTTGTTGACAAAAACTCTAATAAACATATTTCGTTGGATAAATATGTGACGGATTTTCGTCTCTTGAAGACCATCCAATTAGGAACGAACTTGTAAGTAATTAAAGTTACACTCGCATGTCAGAAGAGCTGTAGGCTAAAAGAACCACTGACTGGGTTCCATTAAATGCTAGACGACATTGCGGCAGATCAAGACGAAGATGGAGGGACGAACTTGACTCTTACCGAAGGGACTGGCCCGGAATGACAGGGGACAGATGTTTGTGGAAAAGGGAAACCTTTGCCCTGCAGTGGGACATTACAAGCTAGATAGATAGATAGATTGTAATTGAAGTTACACTGCAATGCAAACTGCTTTTTTATACGTTAGTTATGATTATTTCTATCGAAGAAATTGTTTTTAGAGATAAGACTGCAGAATGTACTCGTAATGTAGTATGATTATGTCTTGACTGTTTATATATCGTGTTGTTCTTCCTTTCAGTATAAAATAAAGAATCTATCTATATCCACCCATTGCACAGAGGTCGAGTATCTTTATCTTTTATTTTTTATATTTCAGCTATGGATGTTTTGTTTTCTTTTTATTTGCGAGCCGGCAAACTCCCAGTTGTCTAGCCGTGTTGTGTGCCCAAGTATTTGGGCCCCATCCAAATACTCGGCTAACGAATGGCTAGTGGCACTCTCGGCAGGGAATCGGTGGAACGTGCTAAGCTGTTCACAGTTAAGAGTGGTTATGAAGATTTATAATATTACTGCTATTTTATAACTAAACAAACGTCACATAAATTATGTTCAAGTAAAATTGTGTATTGACTTTTAACTTTTAATTTTGTTACTTTGATAACCCCACGTCATGTTCATGCCCTTCATAAATTTGTATTCTGTTGTACTTATTTTATTTAAAGCAAGTTAATTAACATTGTTTATTATTTTTTATTTTTTTCATGTTTGTAAGCAGTTTCTTTCCAATGTATTTTCTCTTTAAATGTTATCTACACCTATACTTTGTGTATATATTACTTAGCAGTAATAACTTTCCTAATGAATGAATGAATGAATGAATTGCACCGATCCCAGCGTGGTTTAACCAGACTCGATCACTCGAATGAACCCAAAGATTCACACTAGCCCCTGTTGCCTCATGTTACATGGTGCAACAGAGACCATTGCATATCAAGGAGTAGACCGGGGGGCGCGGTAATGGTAGGGAAGACATGCCCTTAGGATATGGAGGGGATATAGAGCCTATCCAGTATGCACCGTAAAATAAGCATTGGAATAGTGGAGAGACGGGTGATATAATATGGATGGGCTTTTTTACGACGTTGCTGCTATGTTGCTTCTAGTCCAGCTTCCCCGGTGAATCTTTTGGCGGTTAAACTGCATTTTCGACTCTTTTTATGTCGCTGCTATGCTGTATTACAGGTAATCTGCCTTCTCGACTCTTTTCTTCTTCGTTCTGATGAGTTGTCAGCAGCAGAATGTCCAGGACGCGGTCGGACCGTTCCTCGTTGTTGTCCAGCTCCAACTTCAAATTATGTAATTTTTGTTTTTATTCAAAGTTCGACCTATAGCTCGCCGCTGTTCAGTTCAGGTTGACGCGATTGCAGATATTACAGTTTTAAAGTACAAATTAATGCACACAAATTAGCACAAATAATTAATTAAACTGGACCCCAACAAAAATCCTGTCGGGTATGGCGACAGGGCGGCGCCAGCGCACCATGCGTGTCCGTAGGTACTTGAGTTTAATTCCCGGGTCGTCTCAGAGCTTAAGAATTGAATGCGCCTTCACAGAAACAACCATAGATATATGAAAGAAGTTTTTTATATTTCTATGGAAACAACGCACATCACCACTCACAAAAAAAAAACACTCTTGAACACTCCGATTTTGGGACACAGGAACACTATACACTAGTAGTTTAAGTTTTTTGCCTTGGTTTGGGTTACGAGTACCTGAAAATGTCTAAGATTGCTTGCTAGCTTTGCTATTGTCGTGATTAACTTTATTATAACTGTCACACACGTATTGTTCAAAGTTACATATATTGCACATAATATATTGGGTAGGCAGAAAATAACCTAATGACTTTGCAGAGAGAAGCGTATCCCTGAAAGACATGAAAAGATCTCACCCAGCTTGGCGCTCGGGAAACTGGATCCTTCGGCAGGCAATTTGTCTCTCGTACTTTCAGGAGACCATTACAAACTCACTAGGTACCTATCATAGAAATAATCACTGACACTCAATCACACACCACACACGAAATATACACTGCACGACACGACCACATGCTAAACAATAAAAAACTTTGAGGGAGCTTGCACTCAAAGAACGACCACTCGTCTCGGCGTCACCCGAGCTAATCCTAGCAGTAATAACTTTCCTAAATACATTAATTTGTAAACCAATTTTGAACGTATAATTATGCTGTTGGTGTTCATTTTTATTTTATTCCATCGTAATTTCGATATGTATGTACTTACCTAACGATTTTTATTTTTTATATGTTACCCAAGCCCGCAAGAGAGGGAGGCCAAAGAAAAGATGGATGAATTGTGTGAGGAATGATAGGAAAGTGAAGGGAGAGAATGATAGCGTGACGATTGTCAAGGGAGAATGAAAGAAGAAAATGTTTTGCGCCAGCCCAACGTAACGTGGGACAAGGGCAGGAAGATGATATTATCCAAGCCCGCTATAGCTGAACACACATATATGCAAAGGTTAACTAAAAAAAACAGGTTGGATAGTCATTCGGTATAGAGTAGATTGTTTCCTTTCTAGGTCCCATATATTTCAGTAATCATGAAAGTAGTAATATTAAATAATAAAATAAAAATGTTTATTTTATCAACTTATGTAAATTACATTATTAAGTTTGGAGGCACCTTTTAAGCAAAGATTTGCTTGTATTAAGTGTTCCAGCTCTTCCAGTTTACATAAACTATGCATAGTTGAGAGAATATATATATATATATTTTTTAAACACGCCAAAGGTTTTTAACAAAACAAAAACAATAAGAGAAAAAATATTTAAATAAGGAATGAGCACAGAGTGTCGTGTGTGTATCCCCCCCCATACACACACGACACTCTGTGCTATGTGGGAGGTGGGGGTGTGTGTGGTGTAGGGGTATGTATGTTGGTGTGGAAGGTGTTGAATTGTGTACTTTTTGTTATAGTCTGGCGACAAAATTGTATTATCTATCTATATAAATAAAAAAAGGAGTAAAGTTTTATAGTTTGCTAGACCGCATAATACTGACAAGCTTCATCATTGTTCTGCCTAATTCAAGTGACAATCGAACTGTATTGGGCGTCGCGTTTATGCAGTATGCAAAAATGATACGTAATCTTCCTCAACTTACCTGGGAACTCTTCGATGCCCAGCCGACCTACGAATTGTATGAGGAAGACTTCATGACCTCAACATCATCTGCCTAGCCTTTTCCCAACTATGTTGTGGTCGTCTTCCAATCTAACCGGATACAGCTGAATACCAGTATTTTACATGGAGCGACTGCCCATCTGACCTCCACAACCCAGAAACTGGGTAATATGATACCCCTTAGTAAGGAATGGTTGTAAGACTTTCGGGCTTTTGACGACTGTCATAGATCCACGAATGACAGCCTGGACCAACGGCTTAACGTGCTTTCCGAGGCACGGAGGTGTCTCGGTATGTAAAGATGGTTACCCATCCACAGACCAAACCCGGTAAGCGTAGCTTAACCTGATGGATCGACCCGTGCGGCTGTTATTACTTAGCCACGAGCACGTCATTAGATATACGAAGTTTAATTTACTGTCTGGAGACGACTTTGTATAATATATTCCTCAATTTTCAATACTTCTCACCCTAATTAACTTCTCGTTCCGCAGCTGGGTACATAGTGCGGCAAGCGGAACGTCCATATAATGTGGAAACTTGACGATGAATCTCTTAGAACCGTTAGACGTGAAGTGACCGTCTTAAGTAAACAACGAAGACTTGAGTATTATTGTAGAGTAAGTTAACGAAGGTTCCTTTGAGTAAATCATTGGCTACACTTGCTTAGGCACTAGTTATATGTAATCTTTCATCATTTTCCCTGTCTATATCTTTAACAGATGCATCATCAAGCTTTATAGATTCCCATATATTGTGCGCGCAAGTGCTAGTCACCGCCTTAGGTATGTGAGCGGTGAGTGAGACGAGAGAGGTGGACAAAGGTGAAGCTAACTCAGCCTGCTAATCTTGTCTCACCGTTCACCTGAGGCGGTGACTAGCACTTGCGCGCACACAATTTGTAGATAATTCTCGAACGCCTACACTATAATTATTAGTACCTACTTGCTCAGTATCGACTAGTTCTTGTCTTGACTGCGACCGTTCCTTTTTTCGATCTGAACCCAAATTATTGTTAGTATTGACATTCATGTCTTACAACGGTTTAGGAAATCATTGACTAATCTTATACTTACGTACACACAGCAGCCGGTCAAGTTATTTATTTATTTAAACTTTTCGCACTTAAAATGTACAAAGGCGGACTTAATGCCTTAGGCATTCTCTACCAGTCAACCAAGGGTGGTGAAGAGACTAGATGGCAGGTGCTCAGTATGAGAGGAATACTTATAAAAAGAACACTAAAAATATATCTTAATTAATTATACAAGTTACTACAAACTGTCAAATTTTCTCATTCGATTTTGGACTTAACCTTCAACTTTTTATGGTTTAAAATCATTTGGAGAAATTTGACAGTTTGGTATAACTTTCATAACTTTAGTGTGTGTATAAAAGCTGAGGTAGATACGAGAAGATACATTACACTTCCCGACACCTCTACAGATGCATATAACATATCGAATCACATTCAAATCGATTCACACATTTTCACAGATAATAGCAGATTGCATCGTACGAGTACATACACAGTACACACTAACGGAACTTCGGGCAAAGATCGAATTTGTCCGCCATTCCTATTGTGTCCCGTCTCCCGTGGTTGATTTATATTCTGCTAGCAGAGAATGCTCCCCCTATGTTTGGACAATAGATTTCCGAAGGATATTACTTAATTCAATAAATTAGATCAATATGTCGGTTCCGTATTTCTGATCGGATAGTTTCCGAGTTCCGACGTTGATGTTTATTTATTTAGGCTAGCCAACAATTGTTTACACTAACATTAAAAAATTTTTGCTAACAGTACTTACGTTTATAAGTGCAGCAATTACTTATGTTTATTTATTTCATATTGAAGACATTTAGACATTACTAGCTGCGCCCCGCGGTTTCACCCGCGTAGACCGGGATAAAAAGTAGCGGTATGAAAAATAGATGTTAGCCGATTCTCAGACCTACTCAATATGCTCACAAAATTTCATGAGAATCGGTCAAGCCGTTTCGGAGGAGTACGGGAACGAATATTGTGACACGAGAATTTTATATATTAGGTTGGGGAAAAAGTCTTTTCGCATTATAGTATGTATGAACTTAAAATAAAATCTCTTTGGCTATACTATTTGTATCTGGCTGGTTTTGGTATCATTGAAAGTTTAAATTTTAAAGAACATAATCCCAAATTCAAATTAGGAAAATGTGTGATTTTCATTTGTTTTTCGTACTGTCAAGATGAGTGAATCTAATGAAGAAATTCGACACATTTTAAAATTTTACTACAAAAAAGGTAAAAATGCAACGCAAGCCGCGAAAAAAATTTGCGATGTTTATGGACCCAGTGCAGTGACTGTGAGAGTAGCACAAATTTGGTTTAAGCGTTTTCAATCCGGAAATTTTGATGTCAAAGATGCACGTCGCTCTGGTCGCCCTATTACGGATAAAATGGATGCCATTTTTGAAAAAGTGGAGCAAGATCGGCATATCAGTAGCTACGACGTAGCTGAAGAACTGGAAATTGACCACAAAGCAGTTTTGGCGCATTTGAAAAAAACTGGGTACACAAAAAAGCTCGATATTTGGGTACCTCAAGAGCTCACTGAAAGAAACCTAATAAACCGTGTACTCATTATATCGTGTATCGTGTATTCATTTATTATGACGTAATGAAACCGAACCATTTTTGAAGAAGCTGATAACTGGTGATGAAAAGTGGATCACGTACGACAAGAACGTGCGAAAAAGGTCGTGGTCAAAGGCCGGTCAGGCTTCACAGACTGTGGTGAAACCCGGGTTAACTCGCAACAAGGTGATGCTGTGTGTGTAGTGGGATTGGAAGGGCATTATTCATTATGAGCTGTTACCACCAGGCAAGACCATCGATTCTGAACTCTACTGCAAACAACTGATGAGATTAAAGCAAGAAGTTGAGAGAAAGCGGCCGGAATTAATCAACAGAAGGGGTGTGGTTTTTCATCATGATAACGCTTGACCTCACACATCTTTAGCCACTCAGCAAAAATTAAGAGAGTTTGGCTGGGAGGTGTTAATGCATCCGCCGTATAGTCCTGACCTTGCACCTTCAGATTTCCACCTGTTTCGGTCTCTTCAGAATTCTTTAGGCAGTGTCAGGTTAACCTTACGAGAGGACTACCAAAACCACTTGTCGCGGTATTTTGATCCGAAGTCCCAAAATTTCTATAGCAATGGGATCATGTCCCTACCTACAAAATGGCAAAAAGTTATCGAACAAAATGGTACCTACAAACTTTAGATAAATGTAAATAATGTATATTAAAAAATGTTTTGAATTTTCTTAAAAAATGCGAAGAAACTTTTTCCCCAACCTATTATAAGATTTAAAAGCCCGAGTAAGTCGATTCCCTTTCTAATTTGTAAAATTCAGTTTGGTCTTCTTCATGATCCTGAACTTCATTGAATCAGCTTTAAAAACTATCATCTGCCTAGCCTTTTCCAACTATGCTGAGGTCGGCTTCCAGTCTAATCGGACGCAGCGACTGCCAATCTGACCTCCACAAGTCAGTTACTGGGTAATATGATACCCCTTGGTAATACCCGTGTTTCCAACGATCCATAAAGACTGTCAAAGATCCATGAGTGACAGCCGGGACTAACGTGCTTTCCGACGCTCGGAAAGCACGTTAAGCCGTCTATCTACCAAGACCTCGTCTTGGTATGTAAAGATAGTCACCCATCCACGGACTAACCGCGGCAAGCGTAGCCACAAGCTCCTGTCATTGTCTAAAAGCCCGAAAACGTTACCGTTACGAACCGAAAATTATAAAATTCAGTTCGGTCTTCTTCATGACAACTTTAAAAGTATCTCCCTAAATTCCATAATTAATTATGGTCTCCTTACATTTCCGTCTCAAAGCGAATATTTTATCCTACTTGGCGAGTCCCGTCCCAGTGCAACCTCCATCTGGTAGGATAAAACAATGTCGCTTTCTCTATAAAAACTTGCATAATCCTCTTGAGAATAATTGTATAATAGGCTTTACAGTTATTATACGAACCTCCAAGCTAGCGTTGCATGGAAATGGAAATTAAAAATGCAATACTTACTGTTCTAGACAACCTTTTTAAAGTATATTTTCTTCGAAACAGCAGCTCGTAAATATTTTGTGGATATTTAACTAAAATATCCTGTAGCTATTGTTATTTTTAACCGATTTCAAAAAGGAGGAGGTTCTCAATTCGTCGGAACCTTTGGGATCCTGGAGAAATAGAGAGAACTCTTCCAATTTTATAAGCACACTTGAAGCGATTTGGATAGTTTTTGGAAGAGTACTTTCTTGGAGTGGTCCCATTTCAATTTGGTGAAGATCTGATGAAGAACTTCTGAGATAGGCAACGGAACTCCTCAATAAATGATAGCAAATGGACTGGGATTGCTGAAATCTCATGTCTGTTTGTTGTTTACACCAGTTCATAACATAACATCATGCCAGTACGCTGTGAAGGGGTAAGCACATGTCATCATCTGCCTAGCCTTTTCCCAACTATGTTGGGGACGGCTTCCAGTCTAACCGGATGCAGCTGAATACCAGTATTTTACATGGAGCGACTGCCTATCTGACCTCCACAACCCAGTAACTAGGTAATACGATACAAGGGGTAAGCACATGTGAACCACTAAAAAGTGAAAAATAAAAACTTTTTTACAAAAAAATACAACCGACTTCCAAAAACAATACTACAAAGTGAAAAATAACTTTAATTTCGGAAGTCGGTGGCAAAAACGAAAATACATTTAATCAGTCACCGACTTCCGAAATTAAAGTTATTTTTCACTTTGTAGTGTGGTTTTTGGAAGTCTGTTTTATTTTTTTGTAAAAAAAGTTTTATCTGAAGCACATGAGAGCAAATTTTTACCTCCTGTGTTTAACTAACGCTGGCTATATCATGTGATTATCGGCTGAAGTGAATATTATTCGACGAAATATTTGCTCCAGATAACGACGACGTCTACGAGGAAAATGGCGACTGGTACACACTTCAGAAGGTGGCTACCAATTGCGTAGGAACACCACGCTTTCGAATCAATAAATTTGGTCCTTTGGTCCTGGTTTTTTTTTTTTTGTTCGCAAAACTTGTTTGCTCCTTTCCAATCGCAAATAGTATCACTGTCGAACGGCAAGAGAAACTCGTGGCTAAGTAATAACAGCCGCATGGATCGATCCATTAGGTTAAGCTACGCTTGCCGGGGTTGGTCCGTGGATAGTTGACCATCCTTCATACCGAGACTCCACCGTGCCTCGGAAAGCACGTTAAGCCGTTGGTCCCGGCTGTCGTGTGGATCTTTCACAGTGGTTACGGCTCGGCAGAAGCCCGAAAGTCTGACAACCAGTCTTACCAAGGGGTAGCGTATTACCCAGTTACTGAGTTGTGGAGGTCAGATAGGCAGTCGCTCCATACAGCTTAAAGCATTTCTAAAGAAATGAGGAAGTAACGCATTCTATTATAACGAGACATAAAATAATTGCTCTCTAAACACAACCAATTCTAGAACCGTTCCCCACTTTGTATACAAAGGAGTTGATGTTAGACGTAAATCGTTGGAATTCCACTTTGTTTATGCGCGTACGCACCCAGAACAAACGGACTAATCCTGTACAAACTGAGTTCACAAATCAAGACGCTTTTAAGCGCTTGTGCGACCGATAAAACTGTAAGTACTTGTAGTGATTGGAGTGTACTTGTTTTTAACTCAGCCGTATTTAAAGCCTCATTAGTCCTTTTTGCCTTCGCTTACCCAATTGGTAAGTGCTCCTTAGTTCCTCAGAGGAATACTAAGGCCCGTTTGCACCACCATCAGTGCTTGACCACTGAAAACCAGCGCTGTGCTGTGTGTCCCCCTTAGCGCAGCATCATGCCGAGTGGAAGCCTTCTTGTCTCAGCCACGACGTGCAGCTGCCGACTATTTATGTTCTGTGCTCGTGATTAATTGTTTTTTTTTTTATATACAGGGTAAAATTAAATTAGCTAGCGAAACTCCGCAGACGTGATGGGTATAAAAAAGATTTGATTTTTTTTTTGGGGTCAAGGACCGCTGGTAGTTTTGTTACTTGAAGAGTGAGTTGATCAATCACGTCTATGAATTTACACAAAAAAAAAAACTGATTTTCAAACTGATATTTTATGTGACCAACACTACCGGCGGCGGTTGATGACCCCAAAAAAAAACATCAAATTTTAATTTATTTATTTTTGTTTTTCATATTTAGTTAAGGATACCCAACAAGTCTGCGGAGTTTCGCTGTAGATTTATACTCCACAGTTCCGATCGTATCAACGACTATCTTTGAATCGAACTATACTTATTGTCCATCTTGAGGACAGTAAGATTTACAGTTGTTGTCATTTCAGATCGTTCAATGGATGCTTTTTTCTCTTACAAGGAGTATCAAGCATAGGTAAAGAGTCAATAATACGTGTTAGTTTGGGAAAACCCATAAAATTACGTAAAGCCAAAGTTAAAGTTGTTGCGCTTGCGCCACATCTTCCCAGCTAAAGCACTAGAAAGTGGTGAAGCCCTTCACGTTTTGTGGAATTGGCTTATGTACCTAATTTTGACGTTAAAAAGTGCTGATCTCAGCCTAGTTTGATTTTGTCACTCAATTATTATCACTTCGAAGGGGCTATAACTAAGCACAATACTGACAAATAAATTGCTCATCACTTCACTATCAAAAGCTATCGATAACGATAAGCCACTCGATGAAAGCAAATCCGTGATACCATCGATAAAGCGAACTATCACACCTCATTAAATTGATTGACGTATATTGTCTACTCGACGCATTCTTAATGATCTGGGCAACATGGTAATCTAGGTCACTATGAATGAGACGCCTGTCATTTTGTACCAGTTGTATTCTGCATATAGAAGAGCTTGGTTAAAGCGTGCGTCGATAGCTTGATGTTTGAATTTAGAAGTGGCTGCGTCACGTCACTATTTTGATCTTTAGATAGTTGAATGGCGGAATTTGATTTTACAACGTAACGTGTGATGTTTTCTAAGTCATTATCATCATCTGTCGTCTATCCTTTCCTCATCCATGTTAGGGTCGGCTTTCAGTCTAACCGGATGCAGCTGAATACCAATATTTTACATAGAGCGACTGCCTGTCTGACCTCCACAACCCTGTTTACTGGGTAATACGATACCCCTTGGTAAGACTAGTTGT